>CP126891.1:162279206-163537206 GCA_030440675.1 Furcifer pardalis | reverse complement strand
GACTACAGCAGAATATAGTAAATCCTAATTAAAAATGAACTGATTAACATTCCATCCATCTCAAAAGAACCAAAGCAGGAACTGTAAGCATTCAGAAGCAATAAACCTATACAGTAAAACCTCGGATAACGCTAAAACTTAGTTCCACAAGTCTTGGTGTTATCCGATTTTTAGTGTTATCCTATGCATGTTAAAATCCTATGGGATGCATTGGATAACGTTAAAGCTCCATAGAGATACATTGTAACCACACAGGCTTTAACGGTTGTTATCCGATGCATCCCATAGGATCTTAACGTTATTTGATGCAATTCTCCCCTCCCCCCCAGGTTGCTTAATGTTATGCGATTTTAGCATTATCTGATGCAAACATTATCCGAGGTATTACTGTATAGCAAATATGTTTGGTTTTTACCAAATTTAAGAGGAAATACCTCCAGTAATAGTTATAATCACATTAACAAGGTATAAAGAAGGCTGTAATGTCTAAGGAAGTAAAGCTGATTTTACAGTTGAGTTACTGTACAAACATAATAGTAAAAAATTCTGGGAGACTCACCACCACATTCACACATGCACAAATTTCAAGCCCCTCACACACAAATGATACCTTCATCAGAAAATAGGATTTGCAGAAAATAAGAGCAAAACAGAAAAGAAAATGATGTAATGACTCAGAAGAAGCAAAAGGAGAGCAAACAGAGCGAAAAGGTAAGACTGGATAGTTTGATGAACTAGGTATCTGACTCTGGACCCAGAGGCTGGAGGTTCAAATTTCCATTGTGACTTCACAGTTCCAGGGCAGCCCCAGAAGAAGGGGGTAGTAAAACATGTCTGAGTACTTCATTTATCCTTCAATTCCTTTGGTTCGAACAGGTGTTAGAAAGATTAGCCGGCAAGGTTGCAACCTAGGTTACACCAGATTGTATTCACAATCTTTGAGGAGGCACCTTCTGTGTACCCCATTTCTGAGTACTATTTACCTATAAAATCTCAGAAGGGGTCACCTTAAGTCGGAATTAAGGAGCCAGTAGACGATTACTATTCATGTTACTGCTGTGGAATTGCATGTGCTTGTCAGCCACAAACATGTTCTCACAAATGTTTGGCACAATATGCCCCCTCCTCAGTCATGAGGCATCCTTGTTTTCAAAATTCATGAAGGCAAACATAAAATTCATCAGAACATTTCAGATCATCAATCCCTTTAATTTTAAATCCTGTTTGTGAGCACCAGCACAGCAAAAATGGACCAAATGGGAAATGGAAGTAGGGAAGGGAGTCTTTCTTTAAGTGTAAGAAGGAAATCTAAAACATCCCAATGAGAAATGAGAATTTTCATTGTTAATGGAATGTTAACTGTCAGTCAGAAAAGAAAAATGGGAGTGGTGAGGGCAGTAACATCGCGTAAATTTCAGTTGCCCAGGGCTGAAGCCAAATTTGCCACCCCCTGGTGTACGCTGGCACCTGCTCCCATGACGGCTTCTGGGAATTATACTCCAGGAACATACATAGTCCAAAAAGCACCGCCCAGGGCTGCCCGCCCTCCTAGCCCACCCTGCTAGCCCGCCCTAGTGATGCCAGTGGGTGAGGGGAATTACAGCGCTTGGATCTTGGGAAAAGATAGCTTGAACTTTGAATAAGGACAGACATGCTAAAAGGCAAGGCTGCACTGCCAAATAAAAGCTGAAATCACATTGCTTATCTTAATGCATCACAACTAGATTAGGTCCATTGATTCAGTAGGGATTTGGGAAGCCAACTCCTCCATAAGTTCCACTGATTCATTTGACCTACTCTAGTTGCAACTAACCACTGAATTATGGCTACTATGCTAAGTAACAAGATTTCAGCCTGAGTTTCAGACTCTATTTTCCCCAGTTTTGTTCTTCAGCAGTGTAATTTTTGCCATTTTATGGTTAGTTGTGATACATGATATTGAAAACACTAGTAGAATTTCAAATATTATATTAAGGCTTCACAAGTTGTTGGAAAGAAATCTAATTTGTTAAATACAAAAGTTGGCTATTAGATAATTTTGTGAAGACATAAATGAGGAATGCATGATGTTATTATTAAGCAGCCCTCTTTCTCCCACCAAGAAAATTTAGGCTTCAAAGGGAGGTATTAATGAGTAGGGAAGATATGCATATGTCTGATGATAATATATTATAATTTTGCATAAATGTTCATCTCAGCTTGGGTTTATAGGATATATTTCCCTACATGTTTTCTGTAGACCTGGATTTTGTGATGGAAATGTTGCTGAGGTGGAGAAACATATAGCAATTTGTGAAGGGCATGCAAATGTGAACAGATCATATTACAATTTGAAATGAAATCAGAATACATGAGAGGAAAAAGGAAATGACCTTAATATATTAATAAAAAATTAGAGCATTGTTTTTATTGTTTTTCTAAAATGTTTTCCACAGGAGTTGAAAGTGCCTCGCTTTGCTCAAAACAGTTACTAATGCTCTTTATGCAGTAGAACAATAGAGCCATTTTTGCTTGGCTACCATTATATATCAGTCACATTCACTGTGATTCCTGATTGGATAGAATTAAATATGCAATCAAGCAATAAAGAAGGAAAAGTGTTGCATTGAGCTAAAGTATCAATGGGAAAACATATCAAATAGATTGAAAAAGCTGACTGATTACACTACTGAAATTGCTTCTTTCATTCCATGTACATAGAAAGACCGCAAATGTGCTTATAAATGCCCAAATTATTTAATTTTCCAGGGAGATTTGCCTTGCTACACCATTCTAGTGTATTTGCTCTATACAATGGGAAGGGTAAAGGTCGCCCTTGCTTGAAAGCCAGTTGTATCCGACTCCAGTGTTCAGTGCTCACCTCTGTTTATAGCCAAAAAGCCAGTGCTATCTGCATATGAAGATGTTTCCGTGGAGATGTGGCAGGTGTGCCTCAACACTGGAGTGCACGCAACATTGTTTACAATGGGAAACAGAATTCTAAAATATTGATAGGAAAACTGATTTTGCAAATGGAATGGAGGGACAGCCGGTGAGTTCGCTCCCAGAAGAAACTGCCTTTGTGAGCGAACTTGCCTAGGCAAAGCCTCCCCAACCTCACCTCCTGATGGGTGTTTCCCTTTAAGGTCTGCTGGCTGCCATAAGGTGAAAGGGGTGGGGTGGGAAAGAAGGACCATTTAAGGTCCATTTCCACCCACCCACCCGCACTGTCTGACATAAGTCAAAGGGGGTGGGATGGGATGAGCAAAAATGCTCCAAAAGGAGCAACTCACCCACCTGGCTGCCAGAGGGTGATGGGGGAAGGGTTTCCTTTCCCCACAGATCCTGCTAGGGAGGTCAGGATCCTCATGGAAAAGGTTTTTTCAAGCCCCCTGGCAGGATCAATGGGGAAGACCAATCCTTTACCTATCACCAGGCTGGGTGAGGTAGCAGCTCTGTCCGTAGAAAGGGGTAGAAGGGGCCCCATCCCAGCTGTCTTCCTCCATGCTGAAACCATTCATCTGAGTCTCCCACCAGCCTCAGAGAGGAAGGCAAGCAGGGAAGGAAGGTCTCACCTGAGCAAGTTCACTGGCCAAGGAACAAACATGTCTGCTTTTTGTCCTTGTCTCCTGATGGCCAGTGACACAGGGATCAGCTGGGCAAGAGGCTTCCAAAGGAGCTTTCTTGCCCGGTCAATCCCTCCCTTCCCACCTCCTGTAGTTAAAATGTAGAAAATTAATTTTTCCTTTAAAATGTGTCTAAAAAACGGGATGCATCTTATAACTCGATGTGTCTTATAAACTGGCAAATACGGTAAACAAATAAGTGAAAGGTGATCAAAGTCTAGTTGGGAGAAAGATGACAGCTGTGGTTTTGGAGTGTGTGAGAAACTTACTTTGTATAGATCTTATTCAATAAGAAGTTTTCTAATCTACAATTCTTGGGCTAATAAGCTAGCCAAGATTGAAAGATGCACTGAAACCAACACTTTCCTGAGTTTGACAATGCAAATAATTTTCCAGGTTTAATAATGCGGCTCATTTGGGGACATACACACCAAAATGCATATACAAGGGAAAGTGCATATAAAAGGCATATGTTTAGAAAAAGATATGAACAGATGCAGTATATCAATGACAAATAGATAAATGTGCATTAAAAATATGCTTGAGACATACAACTTTCCACACAAACTTTTTTTTTTAAAAAAAACCTTTTATACAGAAGTGGGTCAGAGTGAGTTTAATATTGAGTATTTGAAAATCTTTGCAAGAATGAGTTTCTCAGAATCATTTACCCCTATGATGACCATGGTTTAAAGAGACATTAAAGTAAGGACATAGTGACACTGGAATGATGATAATTAAAAAAACCACCTGGATTTTCACTTGCATTGAACTGCTTGAGGGAACCAAGAGCAAATATGGGATAAATATGAATTAAAAGGGTTGAAAAAGTCATTCAAATCTCCTTCATTTTGGTGACAAGAGGACAAGTAACTGCAATGTTCCTCTCCTGTTCTGAACAGAGATTGTCCACTCTGTTTACACATTGGAAGAATTGGGGTGAAATAAAAGCAAACTGATTCTGTGTAAAATTGTCTACAGCAATCCCCTCATATCTGTGGGTGATGTATTCTAAGACCTACTGTGGATACCCAAAAATGCAGATAGTAGCAACCTTATACGTATCTATAGAGCTTAAGAGGAGGGGAAGGGTCAGAGCCGGCAATATGTGTACATGCATACTGTGTGCTGAGTTACAGCTGCAGTGGTGGCAGCTGTGAGTTGTAAGGTAGTATATAAATCGATAAAATAAATAAATAAATTCAATGTTATGTTTCATATTATGGACCCATGGTAAACCAAAGATAACTGAAACTGAGGAAACTGAATCCACAGATATATGGGCTCTTTGCCCAGCAGCAGGAGGAGGAAGGAGGTGACCACCTCCTTCTTCCTCCTCCTCTCTGTGTGTTTGAGGCTTATCTCCTTTCTCTTCCTCCTCACCATGTGTTCAGAGATGGGATGTAACAGGTTCTCACCAGTTCCCCAGAGCCGGCAGTAACTTTCCACAGTGTCCCGGAGAACCTGTAGCAGCTTTTGGGGGGAACCACCTTCAAGGCTTACCTTTTCACTGGTTCCCCCACTGCACATGCGCACCAAGCACTTGGTGTACATGCATGCCTACAGTGCTTGGTCTGTATGCACGGCCTCTTTGCTGTCCTCCCACACGGGGAGGAGGAAGAGAAGCTGCTAGCCTGAAGCGCCCTATAGCCTGCTCCCCAGGGTAAGTGACTCACCTTTGGATGTGGTGTGTCTGTGTGTATTTTAATGTGTATTTAATACCTTTACCTATATCGACGTACTACCACAGTTCCTAAAAAGGCCTGGCGGCCTGGCTTGGGGTTTTTAAGCAAAGTCTTGGAGTTACCTCATCAATAAGCTACACCTGTGCTGTTCCAATTGCTGTTCCAATTGGAGAACCCTTAAGGAGGTACAGCTGTTTTACATTTACATTAAAGCGTATTATCCTAGAGAACTGGTTAGGAAAATACTTAGTACCTAACTTCTTTAACTGTTGAAAAGTTGAAAAGTGCCAAAATGAAGCCATTTTGTGGTGAGTTCATTCTCTAGTACCTTCCATCTGACCTAGTGTGGGAAAGATTAGCCAGAATAAGCTTTAAGCTCTGGTTTAAAAGCTCTGGTTGATATGTGTTTGTGGTGGGTGGGTGTATTTTAATATATTGTTTATTTTATTTATTTATTTATTTTACGGGTTTGTGTTGTGTGTGCTTATTTTTATTTTATTTTTAAATTATTATTTATTTATTTATTATTGTTTTCTTTGGCTCCATCCACGACATCATGACGTCATGGTGTCAGCTCCGTCCACACTGTGATGACATCACGGTGGGGTAGTAAAATTTTTGACATCCCACCACTGCATGTGTTGTAAGTTACAATGTAGGACGAGGACATGGATGAAGTAGATAAACTGCTAACACATGGAGAGGAGGAGGATGTACAAGGGACTTGCCCCCCTTCTAGGATGGAATGTCATCACCACCACCCCAGGCAAACAATCAGCAGTCAATCCTTCAGGCCGCAATTAGCGATGGTGTCCATTGCAGCTCCCAGGCGGGAGGGAGGGTGGGGGGTGAGGGAAGCATAGGTGCACAACCAACCCAGCGCATGCCACTCGCTTCCCCCTGCCCTTCTCTAGTGATGGCCTCTTCTCCAGTTGGTGGTCCACAGGCCCACCCCTTGATTAAAATAAATTCAGCCCACCAAAAAATAAAAATAATAAAATCATGCCCAGGGGTGGTAGAGGCTGGGGCAGGCTGGGACATTGTCAGGAAGCCCAATATGCCAGCACAGATTTGGCTTGAATCTCAATTGTTAGGATCAGTTTGTCTGTAAGATCTGGCTGCTGTTGTGCCATACATACATAAACATGGAGGCCAGATTTAGAGAACCCCTCTACAAAATAGGTGGACACAAGGAACAAGAAGAAGCAACTTTCTAATGCAGGACCAAAATAATGGAGCAACTTCCCATTGGGGGATCCATTCTTGACTCATCTTCCAGCAAAAAGCAACAACTACTTTTTTGAGTGGCCTTTTTTCAGTGCTGCAATTTCATGATGGTGATTGCTACTCATTCTAAATGTTTAATAACTTTTGGAAATCATTGTTCTTAAAGACACATGGCAGTGGACATCTGCTACATATGTCTTCCCCTCAGGACATCAGCCTGCATCTTTCTTTCCTCTCAGATGGTGCAGCTCCAAGTGCCGACTCCGAGACTGCCAAGGAAGGTCATGACTCAGAGAAGAACCTTCTTGGTGGCAGCACCAGCTTTATGGAACTCCCTTCCAGTTGAACTGTTCCAGGTCCCATCCCTGCCTATGTTTAAAAAGCAATTGAAATAGTTTCATTACAAAGAGGCCTTTGATAATTTTTTGCCAAGGTGAGCGTTAGGTATTTTATTCTGTCTCTCTCCGTCATCAATAGGGTGTTTTTTAAAAATGTGTTTTTAATATGTTGTTAATATGTTAGTATCATGTTGTTAGCTGGCCAGAGTAGAAAAACCTCCTAGATGGGTGAGGTATAAGTGAAACAAACAAATAAATAAATATGTCTTCCCCTCCATCTTGCAGAAATGGATATTCCAGAACAAACAAACAAATAGATTTTGGAGACTTTTCTAATCCTCCACCATCCCATCAGGTTCCACTAATTAAAGTTTTTCTATTAGGGGAATTGCACATTGTTTTCTCCTGATGTTTGGTTGTTTGTCACTGAAAAGTTTGAATGATATGCTTGTGATGTGGATTCATGTTTTGGTGGCTGCCTTGGAGCATTTTTGTGACATAAAAAGGCAGAATAAAGAATGTATGGGTGTTTTAACTTGGACTGTGATCTTTGAAGTGGCAATAGCAGTGCCAAAGGTTTGCAAGTACTCCCCCCATATCATCTTTATCAAAGACATGGCCTACTTTTTTCAAAGACACAATAAGATCCAAGTGATTAAGTTGTTCCTGTAGCGCAAGTGACATAACTCCAACCAAAGAGCTGACAGACAAGGAATGATATGTGTACATTTTCTTTGAATTAATACATCACTTTTCGCTATGGTTTCTTTCAGAGGCATATGTGAGATGAAAGGCAGAGGTGACTTTTCCAGCAGAAGTTCAGGCAAACACAGCTGGATTTCTCTTTGTGCTGTGTCAGCTAGAACTGAACACTGATTAGTTTAAGTATTTGGTGATTAATGGTTTTCACCCTTAGCTTGTCTGTCTTTGGAAGGTAAAGTTGATTTTTTAACAGTTATTTTCAGATTGTTAACAGTTTATACACACAGATATTTTTACACCAGTCAACTCTTTCAAGACTTGATTCCTGTCTGGAGGACATAGGTAGCATTTTGGATCACTGATCACACTCTATTTAGAGAGGCTGTTGTCCTTGAAATGTGAACATGTCTGTAAACAGACCAGACATGAAACAAAACAAAAGTACATTGAGGAAAAAAAGACATCTTAAAGACCTTAAGTACAGTAAAATCTTGCATAAATAGCTCCTTGCTTAGTGACTAACTCAAAGAGCAGAATTTTATCTGAATGGTTGCCTCGCTTAACAACTAAAACCAACCAAAATTGCTTAACAACTAAATTGTGGTTTGCAATCCCCCCCCCCCCAAGAAATCATAATCGGTCACTTACAATGGTGTTTCGCTTAAAGAGCAAATCCAGTGGAATGCATTATGGTCTTTAAGTGAGGTACCACTGTACTATATTTTAATTTGAACATTTGGGAATCAAGGCCACTTCCTCACATTTAAGAGTAGGACTACATGACAATCATTTATACATGGCCTCAAGATGGAGAGAAAATGATTGGTTGATTCAGCGGGGAATTAATCTCTTTATATATGTAGGTTATATGATTAATGACAATATTTGTATTATCTAATGGAATTTCTCTTAGAGTTTCATGATAAAAGAATGTGTCATCCTGCACAAGTCCCAGTTTTATCTTTGCTATCACCTGTTAAATACATTTAGAAGCGTTTGAGAAGTTACTTTTGAAAAGGATTTACTTGCAGCTATAATTCTATGACACTGGGAAAAAAATCATAGCATCTTAGCTCAAATTTTGAAAAAAAAAATCTATTTGTTTTCCCCATCTCAACATTTATACTGCTGTGGTTCCTTATATAACATGTAATTCCAAGTAACCAAGTTGACTGAATGAAGAGTGAGATGAGGAAAACCAGGATTGCCCCAGATTCAAGGTTGGAAAAATTGTCCCGGTCAGTTCAATAAAAACCATGTTAAAATCCTGGATTTTAAATACTTAATGATTGTATGTCATAACCAGTGGTGGGGTGTCCAAATTTTTACTACCCCACCGTGACATCAATACAGTATAGGTGGAGCTAACGTCATGATGTCATGACATTGTGGGCGGTGCTAAATAAAATAAAATAAAAATAAAATAAAAATAAGTGTGCGCGAGCACACACACACACCCCTCAAGCCACCCAGCCGCCCACCCACAACACAAACCCATAAATAAATAAAATAAAAAATAAAAAAATAAAAATTACATTAAAATACACACACACATCACAAACACAAGTCAACCCACCCACCCACCTACCCATCCCAAACACAAAACCATCACTTGCCTGTTAGTATAAGTGCCTGGGCAGCACCATGTTGCAAGATAGATATGGTCATTGTACCAGTTCTCTAGGATAATATGCCTTAATGTAAATGTAAAACAGCTGTGCCTCCTTAAGGGTTCTCCAACTGGAACAGCAATTGGAACACCACAGGTGTAGCTTATCGATGAGGTAACTCCAAGACTTTGCTTAAAAACCCCAAGCCAGGCCGCTAGGCCTGCTGGCTGCCAGGCCTTTTTAGGAACTGTGGTAGTACATCAATATAGGTAAAGGTATTAAATACACATTAAAATACACACAGCCACACCACATCCAAAGGTGAGTCATTTACCCTGGGGAGCAGGCTATAGGGAGCTTCAGGCTCGCAGCTTTTCTTCCTCCTCCCCGCTTGGGAGGACAGCAAGGAGGCCGTGCATACATGCCAAGCACTGTAGGCATGCATGCACACCATGTGCTTGGTGCACATGTGCAGAGGAGAAACCAGTGAAAAGGTAAGCTCCAAAGGTGGTTCCCCCTAAAAGTTGCTACCTGTTCTCCGGGACATTGGGGAAAGTTACTACCGGTTCTGGTGACCTGGTGCAAACCTGTTGGATCCCATCACTGGTTATAACACACCATTAAAATAAATTCAAACTCTCCCCATCAAATGAGTGATTTCCTGCCACATTGGAGTTGGAGTATACCTAGAGACAAATCTTAACACCCTCACCTCACACCACAATCCAGTAAGCGTGACCAGTGTGTTTCCTGGAGCTGAGGATGTTAAGAGTTGACCGTGATGCAACTTCTCAGAAGTACAACAGAACATCTTACACTAAGAAGTAACTGTTGTAAATAAATTAATTTATGTTTTGATATATTTAATGTGAAAGTGTTTTATAGCTGTCATTACATTATGTTTGTTTTTTAAAAAGACTATTTTGTAGATAACCCACCCATTTTTGTCAAGTATACTTCTGTTCCAGTTTTGTGGGAGAGAATTATGGCAACTCTAACCTCAGCATGTTACAGTTAACCCACAACAAGATATTAAAACTCATTAAACCATAATCTTAATATCACTTAGTCATACCTTAATAATATGCAAAGCAATTAATTACAAGTAATTAGCTTTTGAAGTAGATATAGCTTTACTCTGGGCCTAGGCAAAACAGGTGAAAGAAGAGACTCTGAATAGTTACTTTCAATCAGAGCAGGAAATATTAGGCTAGATATAGAAACAGCTTTCATCTACATAATTAGATTACCTCTCAAAAATTTCTGACTGTTGTCTGGAAAATATTTTCTTCCTAGCACGGCATGTAATCTGAAATTTAAAATGATGATTTAACATGTGAAAAAATATGTGCACTAGATAAAGATTACTCATCAGTGTGTCAAAGATGTGTTATCTTTACTATAATTTCCATACAGTGATGGTGACATATTGCACTAAAAGATAATGACACATTGTTTCCTTGCTCAGGGCTGCCACCTCTGAGAATAGTGCAGAAGAAAGAATAGACCTTGATAAAACATTGCAAATATATTTCAGGCATATTCATCTTTGATCCCACTACATCTTATTATATTATAATGGCACTTGCAGTCCATCCACAAGCTGTTTTCTCTATATATCATAAAGATTTGAAACATCTCAGATGTTCCCCTGGGAGTGTTAAATTTGGCTTTTCTCTGTTTATTTTGACTATGCCGTTCTAGATACACATGACACTTGGATTAAACATGTAGGCCAATATCTTGTTGTCATCCCTACTAAGAACAAACCCACTAAATCAATGTCAGTGTTTTGTGAACAATCTTCTTTACTTCCTCTTTCATCATTTTGGCTTTTGATGCAAGGGTGCTGTTAAATACACCCACCTTTTTCAATAATGAGCAGAGACATCAACACAGGAAAATTAAGAACTCTAGTTATGACGGGGGTGGAAAAGCTCCAGAAGAACAAACACCAGGTAGCAGCATTAGTGGAAGATGGCACTTAGAGAAGAAAATGTTTCACAGGCAGTGATAGCCGGCTCAGATCCAGGAAGGGCTTTGTGGCAAGAAGAAACATTCTTGAATGTATTCAAGAGTAAAACTAAATTAAAAGTTGGAGGAAGGAGCTCACTGGACAAGGAGCAACATTAAAGGAAGATATGGCAACTTCCCCTATGTCACTTCGAGACAGTGATGGGCAGTCAAAAATTTTACTACCACACTATGGGCAGAGCCAACATTGTGGAAGGAGCCAATGTAATTATGTTATGGGTGGAGCCAATGATGTGGGCAAAGCCAATATAAAAACCCCCATAAAATAAGTACACATAAAAATACAAATTAAATAGACATAAAATACATAAAAATACACATAAAAATACATAAATACACATTAATATAAATACACATTAAATAGACATAAAACACATAAAATAGACATTAAATAGACATAAAACACATAAAATACACATTAAAAATAAATAGACATAACACATCAAAATACATATTAAATACACATAAAACACAACAAAATACACATTAAAAATAAATACACATTAAGTACACATTAAAATACATCCACCCTACACCCAACGATGAGTCAGTTACCCTGGGAAGCAGGCTATAGGGAGCTTCAGGCTAGCAGCTTCTCTTCCTCCTGCTTGGGAGGACAGCAAGGAGGCTGTGCATATGCACCAAGCACTGTAGGCACACATGCACACCAAGCGCTTGGCGTGCATGCACAGTGGGGAAACTGGTGAAAAGGTAAGCCTCTGAGGTGGTTCCCCCCGAAAGCTGCTACTGGTTCTCCGGGACACCAGGAAAAGTTACTACTGGTTCTGGTGGACTGTTGTGAACCTGTTGCTGCCCATCACTGCTTGGAGACCCCTAAATAGGCTGAGGGTCAGAGTCCCTAAATGCAAGACCACAACATAGTGGGGAACATAGTGAAAAGTGGAGACATCACCTTGCAATCAAAAATTCTCATAATCAAAGCAATGGTATTCCCTGTGGTAATGTATGGTTTTGAGAGCTGGACCATAAGGAAAGCTGAGGGTAGAAGAATAGATGCCTTTGAAATGTGGTGTTGGAGGAGAGTTTTGAGAGTCCCCTGGACAGTGAGGAGAACAAATAGGTCAATCTTAGAAGAAATCACCCCTGACTGCTCATTTGAAGGTCAAATAGTAAAGATGAAGCTAAAATACTTTGGACATCAAATGAGAAGACTCACTTGAGAAAGCCTTGATGCTGGAAAAGGTGGAGGGCAAAAGAGGAAGGGTGTGGCCAAAAATGAGATGGCTAGATGGTATTGTAGATGCAATGGACACAAAGCTGGGCAGGCTGAGGAGGATGGTGGAAGACAGAGGTCAATGGCGGGCAATGGTCCATAGGGTCACAAAGGGTTGGAATCGACTGTGCAACAACAACAAAATCGACTGTGAACAACAACAAAAAAGAGGCATGCAAGCACAGGGAGATTGTATGACAGGAGCAACAAAAATAATCCAGAGAAATGAGGAAGAGGCCCCAAACATCAGAGTAGATAGATAGACAGATATTAATTGACTAGTCTTATGACCTTATCAATAAAATCTGATAAAATTTAAATTAAATAAATAAAAAACACTACAATGCAATGCATATAACTGGTACCAAAAGAGACTATAAACAGAAAAATGCAATGATAAATTTTCTATAGTACATATGTGATGATTCAACACATCCAAATTCAGGTAAATGGATCTCCCTTACAGGATACCCCAATTTGTTCAAAAACAGGAGAAGAAAGAAAAATCCAAGAGGCACCAGCAACCAGGGAGGCTGAAAACACAAGATGGAGGGTGCCAGAAGCTTGTACACTCACAAAGAATGAGTGCAACAAAGATAGAACAGTCCCATCTTGATACAGACAATCAGGGACCTTTTACACTTCAAAAACTTTGGAACCTCCTTCCGACAGAATTGCGCCTGCAGACAGAGCTCCTCCCCTTTCGAAAAGGGTTAAAGACATGACTGGCAGGGCAAGTGTGGGGACACAATAATGTGGGCTCCCATCCAGGATGGCTAATTTAAGGGTTGCCATCCCCCCACCACCTGGTATTTGTATCCGTCTTAATTATGTTTTATCTATTTTTAAGGTTTTACTGTTTTAAATTTTTTTATGAATTGATGAATTTTTAAAGTTTTAACTATTGTATGTCATGGACTACCCATTATGCTAATGGGCTCTGTAAGCCGCCCAGAGTCGGGTCTTCCCGAGTGGGGCGGGGTATTAAATACAAATAAATAAAAATAAATAAATAAATAAAAACTCCTGTTCCCTGCAGAACCTCTGATCTGGCGCTAACAGCTGTTCTTTTAGCATTGTAGGATTGAAAAAATTCCCAGGAAATTTGAGAAAGAATAGTAGAAAAGTTAAATGGAAGGAAACGCAAAAGAATTCAAAATATTCATGTTCCCTTCTTGTTAATACAAATCATTCATGTTTTAGGGTACCTTTTCAAGAATCAAAGAACCAGAAAACAAAAAAAGAGAGAGCCTCTTTTGATGGTTTTTTCCTTGTGCTGAAATAAAAAAGTTCTATTCCTAACTTTTAGTGTTTAAAGTAAAATGGGGAGCTGCAAATTAACTTAACACCAATGTCTGAGTTCATACCATAGGCAAGATTTGGACTTTCTGATACTGTGTGTGTGTGAGAGAGAAAGAGACTGACAGAGACATCGAGCAAGGATACACAATCAAATACAAATGCACAGAGACATGCAAAGAGGAAATAACAGAGGTTATTTTAATAGAACAGATATGAGGAGCTGTTTGCTTCAAACTTTGTGTCATCATTGGTTTAGGCTTGCTTGTTTCTCATTTGGAGGTGTGGATATTGTTTTGAACAATGAGGATCAGACTCATTTAAAAGCTTGATAAACTGTCTCTAGTGATGACATGGTGCCAATATTATTTGGTTGTATATGACAGCATGATTCTACTTTGCCAAGCACAGCAAAGTGTTCCAAAGAAGTCTTTAAAAAGGTAAGCATTGAGCCAGCCAAAGGAAAGCTTTAAATTCCTTTTGACATCTACAAGGTATAGTATATTGGAAGGAACAATTTAAACCACTTATACGATGAAGGGTTTTAAATTAACTGTAACCATTCATGTTAAAAAAAGAGAGAGTTTAATATGTCAGTGGAGGAACAGTTCAATGAAAACATTGCTCGGTGTTCATCAGTTATCTAAGAACTGTGAAAGAAGGGGGACAAAATATGTTTTACATGGTGTAATGGGATGAGTTGGGGAAGGTAATGAGGATTCCCTCATATCTTTTCATGTCTTTCTTTAATCTAGTGCTTAACTCCAAAGATATTCATTCTTGTTGCTGCTGCTGAATGCTAGATGCTGTTATGTACTTTTAACTGTTTTACAAGGTACACAGAAAGAGCCTCCTCGAAGAGTGTGGTATTTGTGAAGCAAAATCGCGCATACCCCAAGCAACAGCAACTTTGTGCTGGCTAATCTTTCTCACACTAGGTCAGGTGAAAGGAACTATGGAATGAATTCACCAAAGGTGGTTTCAATTTGGCAGTTTAATATCTGACCTAGTTACAACTGCTTTACACTGCACAGAGTGGGAAACATTCCAGATGAGTGGTATATACATGTAATAAATAAATAAATAAATGTTTGGCAAGTCCACTTTAATAAAATCAAGCAGAAAAAAAGATGAAATAAAGTATTTCCATGTTCCTTTTCCTTCAAAGCCCAAGGTGTTGTCACTGTTGCAAATAGGAAATCATCAAATGCCAGGAACTAAACCAGCTTTTCCATCATGTTTAGTTTTCCTCAAGTTTAGATTTCCTCAAGATTATTCTTAGGTTATGCTTGTTTGTTTTTCGAGAGAAATCCAAGTCTACAGTTGTAAAAAATATTCATTTGTTCATTCATTCATATATGTTATTTGTTTACAACTTTTCCAGAATTGGAATCCATGATGTTATACAGTATACTTAGCACTCTCCCAATAGAATCAAAATAAAGTAATTGAAATCCAGTCGTAGTAATAATAATAATTTTGTGTCAGAAATTATTCTGGGTTGAAAGGATTTTTGTGGAAGAAACTCCTCCCAGGGAATGCCCAAATGAGGCTCCTTTCATATCCCCATGAACTGGGACAGAAGCGGGCGCTCAATCCATCATGCTGTACCCAGGTCTTGAACTGCTGACTTGCCAGCCTTCCAGCTAACAAAGCAAGCTTCTTAACCACTGAGCCATCACAGCCCCTTGAAGACAAGGCCCATTGAATCAGTGGATATTTGGTGAGTCAACTCATCCCATATACTCAATTCACACAATAGGCCTACTCTAGTTGCAATTTACTACTAGATTTCAGTCAACAAATCACAAATATAAACGTAGAATTAAGCTCATTTAATGATTAAAATGTTGTTCACACTGAAAAACTTTACAATATTGTAATAAAATACCAATGCTAGTTTATTAAAATAAGAAAGAATTTTACCAACTCAGCTGATAGTTATATTTAGGAGTATCATGTGCTTCTCTTGATGAGACTATTCAAACAAAAAGGTTTTGTTCACCAAGAGGAAGCAGATTTTACTGTCATTGTTTGGACAGGCATAAACAAGGTCCTTATACATGTGCTGGCAAGTGTGCATGGTGCTTCTCCATGACAGAGGCTATGTCCCGGATCAACCTGGATCCTTTCTTGCATGTTTCCATAATAATCTTTAACGTGGTTATTATGAGCATATGCAGAAAGGACTGGGATATGTTCTGCAGCCTTGTTGCCCCATCATAAGTTTTTGGAATGCATGAGGGTGTTCAAGAAAACAGTTAAACCAGTGGCGTAGCATGGGTTTCAGCTGCCCGGGACATAGGCCAAATTCACTGTCATGGATGGACTTCCCCGAAGGGACTTACCAGCACCGTATCCTAATTTGCAGGTGTTATTAGACAATATTGAACTCTATTCTTTATATGAAAGAATTCATTCTCGCTGAATATTCATCGTGAACAATCCAAGCACAAAATAAAACACGAGTAATTACTGCAAGGCAACTGGTTACTACAGACAGTGTTGCCTGTTACTAGAATTCATTTAAAGAAAGGGGATTCTCTGGTTCCATCACAGATTAAATAATAAAAAGTTCCGTGCTCATTTTAATCGGTCCAAATTGTAGGTACGACAAAACTATGAAATGAAATTGTTCAAATTTTTAGTTCAGATTACAAGATATTATTATTATTTATTGTGAAATTTTGCCACTCCCAAGAACTGCCACCCATGGCAGTCCACCCCTGCTACACTACGCCACTGAGTTAAACCCGCCCACCTTTCCTGCCTCCTTTTCATGCATTAGCCATTCCCCTGTCTCCTTCCAGTGACATTTTTGCCCTCTCACCTGGTCCTGTAAGTCACCTTTTCCCACCGAGAGCATTTTTCAGATGGTTTTAGTTCTCAGTCCCATCAGCCCAGCCTTTCAGCCAACGGCCAAGGATATCGGGAATGAAGCTCAAGGCCATCAGGTTAGCAATGGCTGCTCTATGTGCCTTCTAGATCTGATCAAATCTTTACCATTCAAACATGTTTGTAGTAAAAAGAAAGACCAACACCTACAAACCACCTTGCACACATAAGCTGTAAAAGAAGAAGACAAACTAACCCCCCCCCCAAAAAAAAAAAAAAAACCAACATATTGCTACAGTCATATCATTCAAAGGCAACAGAGTGTTGTATCAACTGACAGACTAAGTAAAAAGGCTTTTTTATATAAAATTCTATTTATGTTCTATTACTAGGCAGGTGTTTGCTGAATATTACCCTTCCTGGGGTGATGCATTATTAGGAAAAAGTGATTACATTTCTTGATGAATTTGTCTGTCTGTTTCCTGTCTGGTCAATTTATGGGAAATAATAATGCAGCAGTTCTGTTTTATAAAACGTGCTGTTACCCAACATGGTTCCATGTCTAGCAAAGATAAAACTACTACCGGACAAAAATCTAACATGTTTAAATTTAGAACTTATTTAAACCAGGATTTAAAATCTGTCTCTTGGAGTGAATTTGAAAAGATGACAAAATGGTTCATAGTCTACCAAAAGAGGCTGGGCAGTGAGCAGAATCATGGTTATATCTGTCAGCAAATTTAAACATAAATAATCCTCGGGATGTTAAGACCTACAGGTCCTATTTTAGATGCTGTATGTGCATGCGTTGGCAGTCCCATTTTAAAGGCATAATTTTGTTGAATATTTCTCCCTCAGAGTAGAAAAGGCAGTCCCCAGTCTCTTTCAGAAGCAGCATTGGCTTTTTTTGTAAAGAGCAAATCTAAGCAGGGCTGTTCTGCTGTCTCTAATAGAGAAGGAAATAGGGCTCTTTGCCCTCTTAGATCATGGTATGTAGTGTCTAAAAGCAACCATGTTATTATGCCATCCCTAAAAGAAAATTCAGTGAGTGCCTCTTCAGATCCTAGGCAGTAAAAATACATTGGTAACTCTCCAGTTGCTGCCGTTTCATGACATCCCAAACATTCTGCTTATGGTGACAGTCCCACTCTGCTCAATAACAGGGCCGGCCCTGGCAAAGCAACCTCTACATCTGCACAGTCCTGGTAGCTCAACTGGGAAGAGGTGCTTATGTTCAGAACCTGTTTGCACCTGCAATTTCTCATCCAGCAATACCACATTACAAGTGGAAACCGGTTCCTATACATGCAATGGGACCAGGATACATTGCTTTAGAGACAATGTCTATAAAAATTATTGCTCCTACTGAGATGCCACTGAGCACCTTGGTTGGATGTTGAACCCTGGGCCTTATGGAAGACGTTGAGTGGCAAAGGACTTTGTGTTATTTAATTGTTATGTTATTTAATTGCTATGTGCTATTTTAGTGCTAAATTGTGTTTTATTATGTAAATTGTATCTTATGGTATTTCATTCTGTTGATGTATATTGTGTTGAGAATATGTTTGTGAGCTGCCCAGAGTCACACCACGAGTGGGGCGGCATATAAGTCAATCATCATCATCATCATCATCATCATCATCATCATCATCATCATCATCATCATCATCATCATCATCATCATCATCATCATCATCATCATCATCATCATCATCATTTTGCCCCTGTATTTTAATGATCACCCACCCACACCTTTTCTGTGAATTAGCGGTAATTAAAGTGGGTCATCAGAACCCACATGACATGTTTCCTGTTGTCAATAACAGTGGGGAAGGCTAGATTGCTCACCTACTCACATCAAGTTGGGAAATATTTATTTATTTATTTATTGCATTTCTATACTGCCCATTTGGGTGGTATCCCATTCAGGGCAGTGTACAAACAGATAACAAATAACAACAGAACACACAGCAAATCAAAACAAACAAACAACAAATATGTCACAAACTAAAACAAAACAATATAAAGTAAAGTAACTCATGTCTGAAGGTATAGGGACTCAACCTGTCTGACCAATTTATCACTAAATGGACAACATCCTGAAAAGCCTCCTTGAACAAGAGAGTTTTTAATTGCCTTTTAAAGATAGCCAGCGATGGGTCCTGGTGCAGCTACATGGTAGAGTGTTCCACAATGTTGGTGCTGCCACCGAGAAGGCTCTATTTCTAGTTATAGACTTTCAAGCTATCCTCGGGGTCAGCACCTGGAGCTGCACCGACTGTGATAAATGGGTGATTTGGGGAGTTGTTCTGAGGGAGAGACGCTCCTACAGATAACAAGGTCCAAAACTGTATAGGGCCTTTTATCATACATTATCACCTTGTATCTGACATAGTAGGCAACAGGTAGCCAATGCAGACCTGCCAAGACTGAGGAAATATGATTGAATTTCTTTAAGCCTGTCACCAGCCTGGCTGCTGCATTCTGGAGTCACTGTAATCTCCATATCAAACACAAGGGCAGCCCCAAGTAGAGAGCATTACAATAGTCAATCCATGAGATTACCAATGAATGGGTCAGGGTTATGAGAGACCGTCTGTCCAAGATTTGCTTGCTGGAGTCCTGAACAAATAAGACATCAGGCAGCTTGATTTGGTGGGAGATGGAATTAACTTACACATTCTTTGGTGTGAAAATTGAATTTCAGTGAATTAGCTTTCATCTGCTACCTAATTCCTTCTGTGAAAGCAGTCTGCATGTCATAGGCAAAGATTGAAATAGATATATAAAAGCTAGTCCTCACTGTCATAGAAGCAATTGGGAGACATATCCTGAAATATCAGCCAAGGATGGGCCTGCTAGGTTGACAACAACCAACAAATCCCTGAAATTTCAGAGTCAAATCTTTGTCTCCAAGTTCTATTATACAGTAATGTGAAGTAGGGTGAAATCACCAGGTGAAAAACCATCAGCAATAATTGCAAAATTGTGTGTTATGTGTTTGATAAGAAGATCTAATATGGAGATGCAATAATGAATGAACATAAAGGTCTGTCTTCAGGAGTCTGTTGGGAGAGATTTGCCAGCTGAAAGCCCACAGTGGGGTGCAAGTGTACTACTAAAAGGGAAATGAAAACTGCTTTCTAAAGAAAGGTAATTTAGGATCTACAAACATGGATGAACTATGCAACAAAATCAGGGTTGCAAGTTCAGCAGCATTCTGTTCCCTGAGATTTCAGAGCCAAAACCTAAAAGTAAATCCAAAAATGGAGCCTCATGTTCAAAGTTTGAGACTGAGCAATTCTAGGTCTCCTTTGATTTTGCCAGGAATGAGCAGTGTTAGCCATATCTTAACAGGAACAGCAATGATTCTTAAGGTCTGGTCTCCTATATAAACACACCCTCTGTCAGAGAGAAATTGTTACATAGAACTACACATTCAAGTTCGATAATGCATGTCAAACTATTGCATAAGGATGGGCCTTCAATTTTTTTTCAGCCTGTGAAAGTGAGAGGATAGCAGTAACCTTAAGCAAGTGCCTTAAATACACAATGATGAAGAGTTAGTTCTGTGTGATCTCACTTTGCTATTAGCCTTAAAACAATGGCGTTAGACATCTGTCTTCTATGCTGTGCTGACAGTCCTGTTTGCAGTGACTAATAGGACTATTTCAAACTGATGTGCATGAGATACTCTTTATTGCTTTGGGTGAATTCCACTGATAGAACAGTTAAGTGGAAAGCTGAAAATGTAATAAGATAGAATGGTGAGCGGGTCTAGACCAGATGGCCTCCAACTATCAGAGAGGAAACTGTGGAAGACAGTTCCAGGCTAAGCAAGAAGAAAAGTCAGATTTACCAATGGAAACCTTTGGCAATGCACTGCATATAGGTACATGATCCATCAGTGTGGGAAGATCACTAGCCTCAAGTCAACGACCCTCTGATTGCTTACTTTTTTGCTATGCTTGAGCACAACTAGTGTAAAAAGTGAGAAAATGATACTGCAAGCTAGCATCCCTTCAGGAGTACAATAACACCATATGTCTGTCACGTGCTCCTATAATTGTTATGCCAAGTCTAAATTCTAAACAAAACCACAATGAGCTGCTTCTTGGACAAACCTTCATGACACATCCATCCACTTGTCCCTGAGCTATTAGTTTAACAAATCCTACTTTGTTGGAACTAGATCTACATATCCAGACAGCAATAGACCCCAGTTTGCATATTTATCGAACTGAAGGTTGACTGAGACTCATGGAAATTATCTCCATGATCAGCTCAACCAGGGCTATGGATTGGTCGATTTGAATTCATTTCTTTAGAGCTGCTCAATTCCCAAAATGAAAAACTTTAGTTAGCAAATAAATTACTTAAACAGCCAAAGAGTAATACTGGTTGAACAACTCCGCAAGATGGTCAAAGTGTGCCCTCCAATCATAAAAGTTGATTTCTTTAATTATTTCAAAGATTCTAATGAATCTTGTGACCTAAAAGTTTTCAAATAAAATAACTGGGGGTTTTTATTTGAATTAATAAATTTATTGAATCTGAAATGAGGTGTATTTACTTTGCCAGTCAGGTAGTTGTCTTCACCTATATGCAGACCAGGTGGGTACAATTCTGGAGAAATTGATCCTTCTTCTTTAGTGTGTAATTCTAACTTTTCATGTCAAAATAAATGTCTTAGGAATTTAGTAAAAGTATGTGCAATGTCCATTTGTCTCTCAGGAATATGGACAACATATCATACCCTCTTGTAGAGTTGGAAAAGCAGGCACACTGGTTTGTTATACTCAAACATGAAACAACCTCAAAACTAGACAGGCTTCAGCCTTCGTGAACCTACTGCAAAAAACTTTAAAACCAATGACTAGTTCTTTGACTATCATCTGCACATTTCTGCTTTAAAGAGAAATATAGATTACATGTCAACCCTACTTCTGGAATTGTGCAACTTGCTCCAGGCAGGACAGGTAATGGGCCATATTCATTTGTCATACATGCTGCAGACAATCTTGGGTCTTCTTTTTCTTATAGGCCACAAAAGCAATTCAGATTCTTGATCCCTAGCCAGGCACTCCAACTCACAGCAATATACTCATCCTATTAATACAAAAGTAATTGATATGCTATCCTTCCTTAGATCATGCCCTTGTTCTCCAGTGAAAAATCCTTCAATGTGATGATCTTTTCTAATTTGCATCATTATTGCCCTTCTAAGTCTCACTCTTCTTCTGATTTCTTGGCTGCATATAGATTGATGATTGAAACTAGGCATACAAATTTTTTTACTATTTCAATTTCTTTATTGTCATCATTAAGCTGTGTAGCTCTATATTCATGATTTGTGTCTTCTTAATGTTCAGCTGTCACTTTCATCTTTCATTTTCATGAAGAGTCATTTCAAGTTATTTCTTCTTTTTCCTAGTTATGTGGCATCATCGCCATATCTTACATTACTGATGTTTCTTTCAATCAATGTTCACTCCTACTTCATCTGAATCTAGTCTGGCTTTCAATATGATATATTCTCTATATGGATTGAACATATCCATTTAGATAAAATTCACCCTTGTCTGACACCTTTGCCCTATATAAAATAATTATGTATCTCTATGTTCTGCACTAAAGGTAGGTTCTTATCCACAATTCAGGTTATACATCAGGATAATCAAGTGCTGATGTGTTTCCAATTCTTTTAGAACAACCAATAGATTATCATTATCCACACAGTGAAACATTTGGATCTAGTCTGTTAAGTATAGATTGACCTTCTGAATTTTTTGGTACAATATCTAGTGGATATTCACAATATGATCCTGAGTGTTGTTCCTTTTGAGAATCCAGCTTTCACATCCAACCCTAGAGTTGGAAATGATTGCTTTTTGACCAAAGGTGACCTTTACCTTGAAGAGTTCTCACTTTCAGTATAGAATGAAATAAAGAGCTGGTTTTGTCTTCTTCCTTATGACCTCTGTAGATTTCACAAAACATTTCCAAAGTCTTCCTTCACTGGACTGTGAAATAAAGAGTCACAACACAAATAATTTGGGTATAAAAATTGGGCCGCATTTACCAGAATTTAAAACCTTAGACCTATGGTGGAGCTGGTAGTAATAAACCTTGTACCAAAGCAGGGGAGGCTACCCCCACCCCACATCCCTGGTATAGATGGTTGAATGTCATTATCCAGTGCTGATCGTTGTCAACTATTGGTATGCCGACTTTATCGGAGAGACATTCATGCAAGTGTTTCCAATTCTATTCACGTGAATGGATATTGGTTGTGTCACATGCCTGTCTCACGTTTCCTGCATTCCTAACTCATTTGCATGAATCATGATAGTCACATAGAGACCACCTTGACCAAAGATGCCTTGAAGGATCATGGCTTCCACCCTAACCCAATACTACCTCCCTAAACTAATGTGAGCTATTTACTAGCCTCACTCAACTAATGCTAGGATGTCCCACAATACAGAGTGGAATAAGCAAAAATATAGCCCATCTCCAATCTGTCAATCATGAAGCTAAACCCAAAAATTCTATCCAGCCCTTGAAGGCAACATAATAGCACTCTAAACTGTGGGTTTGGTGGGCAGACTGATGAAATGTCAATTCAAAAAGGCTAATGTTGAGACAGGACCAGGCTTAAGAGCTCTCTCCAGTGATTGGATGTAACAGGTCCGCACCAGTTCGCCAGAACCGGTAGTAACTTTTCCCAGTGTCCCGGAGAACTGGTAGCAGCTTTTTTGGGGGAACCACCTTTGGGGCTTACCTTTTCACTGGTTTCCCCACTGCACATGTGCACCAAGCACTTGATGTGCATGCACGCCTACAGTGTTTGGCGCATATACACAGCCTCCTTGCTGTCCTCCCAAGCGGGGAGGAGGAAGAGAAGCTTCTAGCCTGAAGCTCCCTATAGCCTTCTCTCCAGGGTAAGTGACTCACCTTTGGATGTGGTGTGTCTGCGTGTATTTTAATGTGTATTTAATACCTTTACCTATATTGACGTACTACCACATTTCCTAAAAAGGCCTGGCAGACGCCAGGCCTCACAGCCTGGCTTGGGGGTTTTAAGCAAAGTCTTAGAGTTACATCATCAATAAGCTACACCTGTGCTGTTCCAATTGCTGTTCCAATTGGAGAACCCTTAAGGAGGTACAGTTTTTTTACATTTACATTAAGGCATATTTTCCTAGAGAACTGGTACGATGACCATATCCATCTTGCAACATGGTGCTGCCCAGGCACTTATACTAACAGGTAAGTGACGGGTTTGTGTTTGGAGTGGGTGGGTGGGTTGATTTATGTTTGGGGTTTGGGGTGGGTGGGTGGGTGTTTGTATTTTAATGTAATTTTTATTTATTTATTTAATTTATTTATGGGTTTGTGTTGTGGGTGGATGGGTGGGTTGAGGTGTGTGTGTGCTTATTTTTATTTTATTTTATTATTTTATCTTATTTGGCCCCGCCCACAACATCATGACGTTAGCTCCGCCCACACTGTGATGACATCACGGTGGGGTAGTAGAATTTTTGACATCCCACCACTGGCTCTTTCCAATGTCAAGCAGTGACATTATTGTCTACTGCCTGAAGCCCTCAATTCACTACGGGGGGTGGGGGTGGGTGGGAATTTCCCCTTCTCCCAAAGCCACTTGGCCCAAGCTCAGAGGGACCCTTCCTTTGAGAAGAAGAAAATTACATATGCAGCAGGAATCAAATGTCTGGCTAAAAGTTTAAAAAGCACAAGCAATCTATCCAGTGCTTCAACTTTTTAGATGAAGCGGCAGTCATCCTAAATTTGGGTATTTCACACATTTTTGTATAGTTTGTGTTTGCTTCTATATTATTTTCATTTATGTATCCCTTTTCTCTCCAAAGAGACTCCAAATGACAATTTTGTAATGCTTCAAATCAAACATTTTTGTCCCAAAATTGTCATGTTGTGCAAAACTTGACAAGTTTGTAAAAAACAAAACAAAAACAAAAACAGGTTTGGCTCTTACCATTTTTTTGCCAATATGATAACTTTCATGTTAACCACACAAAGAAGAATGCTACAGTTTCTAACCCAAATTTTAAAATGAATAAGACTGATACAAGATCTGTTCTTGTTGTTCTTGGAAAACTTGAGATGTAAGTGGATCCAACTCCATCCCATGCTGTACAAGGGGTAGGTAACTATAGTCTCCTGGTACATTGTATTTCCTGTTGGCATGAGTGGGATAGGGGCAAATCAGCTAATATAGGGGGCAGCTTTCACTCAAGTGCCTTGGCCAGCACATATTAAGGCTTTTAATGTAGCAAGCAACCCATTCTTTTGTTCCTGCAGCTGACTTAAAATTGCTCTCCTAGTTTAAGTCTAACCTATTGATTAAGCATAAATATTTTCTATATGAAAGTTAGTTTCATCAGGCTCAAAAGAACTTCCTTCTGAGTATAGAAGTTTTCTGAAATCTCCTTGAAGAAAAGTGGAAAACAGACTGAATCAGAAGTATGTGTACCTTTTCATATATTGTTTTTGGCCAATGCTAAAGCAGAGTAAGATACCCCATATTGTTTCTGGAGCTGGAGAGCCAACCTAAACAGATGACAGCAGCTCATTTTGACAGAACAGTAATTTAAAACAGTAGCTCAAGGAAGCACATAGCAGACAGAGATTGATAGTTGAACCACCAATCAAATGTCAGAGCTCTCTTGTGCAGTTCAACCACTGAGACCCTGGAGAGGGTTCAAAGTGACGTTGTCAAAGTCTGTATGTCCTCATATATCTACCTGTCTGGCCATTTTGTATTTAGGCAGGGTGACAGGTGGGTACTGCATTGCTTTTAGAATGGCTGTTCTGTCCTAGGAACTTTCTCTCTCTCTTGCTAAATAGTTTTCACTTTATACTTTTGCATTATGTTATCAAGATTTCCCCTCCTTTTTGATTCCCCCCTCTTTTCACCACAAAGAAATGCTAATGCCTGCTGCTCTTGTAGATTGTTAACATAAGTAAGAAGAACCCAGTATTTCTCAGTTCACAGCACCCATTGTGTTCATGTCAGAATTTTGATGCATATTAATAAAATCCTTTCAAAGTCTTGACTGGGCATGTTTACCTATTATGAGGATCCTCTACATAGCATACCCATTTTTGGATTCTCCATCAAGTACTGCTACCACTTTGCTACTTAAACTAAACTAGTGGTTATTCCTTTCCTGGTGCAGAACAGTTTTTTTGGGAACAGCTCTTCCACATGCATGAAAAAAAATCCATGACAACCTAATTTTGTTTTGTTTTGTTGCTTTTGTTTAATTCTGACCCTGAAATGCACAGATACCCACACAAACTCAAGAGCAAATGTTTCAGGCCACCTATTATACATCCAGGAGTAGCCCAGTCCTAATATGAACAACACATATTTGGGTAGAGAGTAGTTCAACAGGTTCTCATGGGACTCTTGCTTCTCAGCAAGCATAGGCATAATTGCAATGTTATTTGTTCAAAATTCAGCTGCAAAACCTAAGCTGCAATCTTTCATAACCTCACTTAAAGGCAATTCAGCTAACACCATGTCTAATCAAGATCAAATGGTTGATGTTTAGAGATTCTAGAGGGGGGGGAATCAAATTTCCCCCTTCCCCATTTTCGTTGCCTCTTTGAAAAATACTCATTTACACTCTTTTTAAAGAGATCAATGTACCAGGGGCTCAGAAGACCACTGGGTTTTGCTTTGCCTTTGTTAATATTATATTTTCTACATGAAGAATGTTGCTAATCAAAGCAATTGTCAGCTAACATGCTACTTGCTAAAGTTCTATCCTTCTGAAAAGCTAATCAATCATTTAGGGAGTTTTGAAGTTGTCTTTTGCATAGGAAAGCAATCCATGAAACCATTTTAGGTGAAATTTAATGGCCATTATTTCACAAAGAAAAAGAGAATACAGCACACACAATCTAATTCAATTGCTTTTTGGGTGGAAATCTGCCCTCCCCCAAAGCTCCTTGTGTGCCCTTAAAACCCGCTTCACACAGCTGTAAAGGAGATTGTGGGGCAGATTTTAAGGGAGTGTGAAGAACTGCTGGAGTGAGGGGAGAAAAAAGAAATCTTGTTATATTAGTATTTGTGGATGAGTGTAAATTTTGGACCTAAACCAGTGTCACAGTTACCTGCATCAATTATTCAAACATATTACCTAAAAGGTCCTCCTGGGAGATTCCCTCTATTAATTCTCACAACAAATTGTATGATTATCCAGCTGAGAGATGGTATCTGGTTCAAGGACTCATAAGGTGGCCACATGTCCTCTTTCACAAAGGACAATCCTCTATTTGAAGACGCCAGAGGACAAAACCTTTTTTTGTCTCCATATTTACCCTGGCAACAAAATTACAATACCCAACAATGAGGTTATCATCGATACTTTTTATTTGTCTATCTACTAATCTATGCCATCTTTTTGCCAATAATGCCAATCTGCACTCTACCCTGGAAATTTTTGGACAATCTCTGCACAAAAAAATTAATGGGCAGAAATCAGAAGTCAGGAATGACAATATGCGGAAACCTGTTTCAAATCATTTCAATCCATCCAGACACCCTTCAGATGATTTGAAAGTTGGAGTCCTGGAAAAGAAACATTATAGACAAGGATCCAAAGGAAGACAGCTAAAATAAAATATATGCATAGACTTGATTCCCATCTCCATGGATTAAATATTAGTCAAGGGTTCTTCAACCATTAAAAAAATATAAAATATTACAGATTGGTGTTATCTGTTGTTCATTTTTTCAACCCAAATTATACCGCATCTTTCCACTGCCTCTTTTTCTGAACAAGCTTCCAAGTACTATGCCTCATTGATTGGGAAGTGGGTATCACACTAGGGTCTTGAGACACCACAAGGTGGGAATTGCCACAGTGACTCACACAATTTGCATCTGTTTTGTTATCTATAGCCTGAGTTCCTGCATCCAATTACTATGAATCTCAATTGGAAAGGACTGACTCAACCCGTTACTATCTCTTCATCTCGATACTATGTATAAATAATCACCATGTAATTCCACTTTTATATTTGAGGAAGTGGGCTTGATTCTTGAAAGATCACATTAAATGCAGCGGCTAGTCTTTTAAGGTACAATAATGTCTTCCCCCCCTTTTGTTTTTACATTTGTTTTGTTTCTTGTTTGCAATGTCTGCGCAGACTAACATGGCTATCACTCTAACAAATATTTTTTAAAGATGTCCTTTGGAAAACTAACCAGTCCAAGTTTTGCTGAACTGGTTTCGCTGAACTTTCCCCAAATCAGGGGAAAGAAGAGTGGTGATCTTGATTTGGTCCAGGTGATATGTGCACCTAATTGCCCAAGGGCATAACCGGCATGGAGTGACTATAGCCACTAAAATGTAAAAGAGCAAACCACAAACCATCAAACAGGAAGGAAGGAAGCTTTATGTCTCATTAATATATGATCACCCAGCAGATTAATTGCTGCTGAACTGCATGCTGCTTCGGAGATAAGAACACTAGATGCTTCCCAAAATCCAACCAACATCAGCAGGCACTATATATATAGGAAGCACTGTAATTGGGACATATTTTTTCATTCCCCCAGGATCAATTAAGGAAAAAAGTATTAGAAAGTCTAGTGATTTTAATTAGCCAGCTATTCAGCATGTTTTTCTCATTAAGCCATTCTGCAACTAGCATTATAATCAGAGCCACAATTATAGAAGAAATTAAGTTATAGAAATTGACCAGGCTTAATAAACAATTTCAAAGCAGTCTAGATTTAACTTGACAATGGTGGAGCAAAGGCTTGTCATTTGTCATTTATGTCAACGATTTACCTCAGCTGAAACCAGAACAATAGAGGTATGTGTTGGAAATGACAGTGGGATCCCAAGATCGTGTCAGAAGCACACAAAGGTGCTTTCTGGGTTGAAAGGATTTTTGCTGGAGGAAAGATTAAGATCGTGTTACCTGAATTTTAAGATCAAACATCACTGTTTCATTTAATTTGTTTTAAATAAAGTTAAAACCAGAGAATCACTGTACACACAGGCCAAGGTGTAAAATACCTGGAGAAAACATCGCAACCTTGGAGGGAAAAACTAGAGCTTAATATACAGCAATATAAAGTTTAATTTATTTGGAGCTTGATATCAAAATCTATCTGAAAACCTTTGCAAAGGGACTTGATTAAAAGTGGAATCCAGCAGTCACGTACCAAGAATGTAAGCAATTATAGTAGATTAAGAACCGGTTTTTCTTCTCCAAGAGTTCCAATGAGTCACCCAGCTGAGGATTGGCTGGAAACAATGGCGCTAATCTCTCCCTTTATCTATCCTTTGTCAAAGCTCCAGAGATGACACAAGCCCTTCACAGCAATTTCCTAGCCTGCAAACAGCTCAATGGAGCCCTCACCTCAGATTGACACCAAGAGCCTCCCGCCTTCTACAAACCGAGCCCTGCCATTGGAGGAGAATGCCGAAGACCAGCTCCCCATTGGCTAAAGCGCGCCTGGCTTTCTACTATGCGACTAGCCTTTCATTCATTCACAGATTCAGAAAGGAAACAATGTGACAATTTACAGACTGCAAATTGACTAAAAGGGGACAACTTGTATCAGAGCTTGCCTAAAGGAGATTTCCTCATCCAGCAAACAAAGACTTTTACAGCATTTCGCCATTAGCCTTTGTATTTGTAAAAATGTCAATGTGTAACTTTGGAAATTACTTTTGTACTGTTTAATTAAGAAGTGTAAAGACTCATTTAGCTGCCCCTTTTAGTAAAACAGCGTTTGCAACAGCCATCACTAATCCAGGATTAATTGTCGACCAGGGAACTGTATAAAATTGCCTTGGAAATTGTGGAGGGCAGCTCTTTCCTAGAATAGTATGGATTGAGCTCACGTGGGTGTGATTTTTGCCAGAACGGGTGAGGTATGGGACTTCTTTCTCATAGAATGGCCACTATGAATTAGAACTCTATTTAATACCAATAAACCAATGTTTGTTCTGATTAAAATCATGCCCTGGTGTCAGTTTTTGGGGTTAATCTCTTCTCCACCAGGAAACGGACCATGTCCTGATTTTTCAGCTAACAATCGGAAAACCAAGTTTAGTCTAAAAGGATGGATTACTAAATAGAAAACACTCTGAAGGGTAGGAAGCAACTCCTCAGCCTTCAAATTGAGAAATCTGTAGCTGATCTGTATGCGAAATGATTTCTTGCACTGATTCATTTAGTTCATGTTTGTTTTAAATCTAAACATGAACAATATGTTCCTCAGTTTCACAATTGTTAAACACACACAGAGGGAAAATAACATGGTTTTGTTGAACCTCGAAATACAGATAGTTGGGTGACTGCAGTCCCCCGTCTGCTTCTGTTGTTTAGCCATCTTATTCAGTGATAATATCTATAATGATCAGGAGTCATACTTTAGGTACCTGCTAGGGATGTGTGACTACCTTTTGTTTCCATTCAGTTATTTTTTTTTTAAGTAGCAAGCAATTTCAAATTATTACTAAACAGTAAAACCCCAGGTTACAACCACCATGGTTTAAGTTTGCTGCAGTTTACAATGGCAAATCCTATGGAAATGCTGTCCCAGTTTACAATTTTTAATGTTTTTTTTTAGTTTACAATGATCAATTCAAGATTTTTTTTAATTCAATGCATCCGTATGGATGTTTTGGTTTACAATTTTTTTAGGTTACAATGGAGGCTGTTGGAACGGACCTCTGTCGTAACCTGGGGTTCTACTCTATATTTGTAATTGCTTTTGTTGAAGCAGGCTCCTCCCCCCCAACTGCCTCTTTGTGAAGTGTGAATGTCCCACCCATCCACCCTCATTTGTAGTATGAGACTAGCTGCTCACTTTGGGGCCACATAGGAATATTTTGGCCCACTGGCAAATTGTCATGGAGGTTAGTGGGACTTTTTCATCTATCCTATACTGCTTGCTGGGGGCTCTCTGGGTAAATATAAGATGTGGTCTGGTTTAAATTTTTCACACTGGCAGGTAGAGCTGAATGAGTTTTACTATTGATGAGTTCTAATGGAAATTAGGTGGTTAACATGTGCCCAACATCTTAGTTACCCAGATCCTGAGATTCAGTGACTGGGATGGGGGGGTACAGGGGTGGCAACAGTGGTGGGTTGTTACCAGTTCGGCCCGGTTTGGCAGAACCGGTAACAACCATCATGAGGGGGTCACCGGGGGAGTGAAAAATCCCCAGGTGACCCAGTTCAGTCACCTCTCTGGGGCCCCTCCAGAAGTGTACTTCTGGGCATCCAAAATGGCTGCCTGGAACTGCACATGCATCAAATCTCTATTTGATGCTTGCACAGTAAAAAAAATAGAACTCCACATGCATCAAATAGAGGTTTGGTGCATTTGCAGTTCTGGGCAGCCATTTTGGCTGCCTGGAAAGGAAGTGTGGTGCCTCTACAAGCGGCAGCAGCGGCCTTGCCTTGCCGCACCACTGTGGCAGTTTGCCGCTGTGCCACAGCGGTTCCTGCTTGCCTGCTGCCTGCCTGCCTAGCTAGGTAAGATTTACTGGGTTTTTTTTTGTTTGGGGTGGGTGGGTTGAGGTGTGTGTGTGTTTATTTGTATTTGTATTTTATTTATTTTTATTTTATTTTTTCCTTTGGGTCTGCCCACAACATCATGACATCATGTCATTGGCTCCACCCACGACGTCATGATGTCATGACGTTGGCCCCATCTACGACATCCATAACGTCATGGGGGGTAGTAAAAATGTTGACATCCCACCACTGGGTGGCAAGCAGTGATCATTCCACAGCTTAGGTCATGAGGTTTGGTGGCTGTTTGCCGTATAGCATCACTCCAACATTTATGTCATCCGGAAGTGTGCTGTCACTTGACGTCATGCTGAAGGGATTGTGAGACTCACCCATAACGGGCAGGAGGGAGGTACACAGAATTGCCTGGCTCTGGGCTCAGGCACCTGTCCTACTTTAGACACCACTACAGATTGGGGTGGTTTATCAAGTTAAATAGTTAATAAAGTGTGGCCCTCATTGAGGTTCCAACCCTTGTGTCTGTTTCATTTTATATGGCTTGGGAGGGCAAAGCGAATGAATTTAAACAAAGATACCAAGGTGACATTTTAATAATTTAAAATGCCAAAATCTATGTGATTTTCACTCAAAAACAAACTCTTTCCTCTGGAGGGGACTGTCTGATGGCAAAGAAGAGGATTTCTTCTGATATTTCAGAGTTCACCTGCCAACTTGCTATGTGGGGAAATGAATGATGATGTAAAGTGTTGGACTCAGTCCTGACACAGCCATGTGGTCTCTCTTCCACCTTTTCAGCATTTTTAACCTCCAAAGTGGCATAGCAAATTTTGATGCTGCAAAGAGATCCAGATAGATGGAAACCTTTCAGCCTTCCATGCTTAGGCGTGGATTAGCTCATTAACATACAAACAGCCTGGCTTCATTTTGTTTCGTGAGTAAGTCCTAACCTCAAACACACACTTTAATGATTACCAAAGGAGGTTCTGACTTGTCTTGCTTGATGCATGAACTGAAGGGAATGAATGTACATATGCTGAAATTCCTACTCATTTGTGTGATGATCAGAGTGACCTGTGTAGACACACTTTGAAGCCATTTGACTATACAGTTGAGTATGACATAGCCAGTGTATATGCCAGTAGTGCAAAGTGGTGTTTTTTTTCTGTCTACATGAGAAAGGTGCTAAACTCCATACGAGAATGAGAATGGCAGGATCCATTGGAAGGTAGTGTCTTGTCTCTCAATTGCTTCACTTCACCCTGTTTATCTCCTAGCTGAAATCTTGGAGACCTGCTGCTTGCCAATGTAGATAATACTACATCATATAAGGTATCTCTGTATCCACTCACGTCCATGCTACCCATTGTGCCTCGTAACAAGATAACATCATCTTATATTTTCCTTTGTTGCTGCAATGCACATTAAGGTATTATTCTCTCAAATAATGCTGCAAAACAGGATAAACATCTAAATGTTTCCTCCAGGTTCTGTCATTCATAATCACCCCATGGCACTAATAGCTATCAGAAAACTCTACAATTGAAAACAGGAAGCAATCTTTTCTAGTTATATTTTAGTGAGAATCCTTGACTGTTCATGAAGGTCCTTGATTCCAGAGACCCACTATTATTGTAAATGGAAAGAGACCTTGGCATTTTCTTTCAAATGAAAACACTTCAATATTGTACACAATTTCTTTTTCAATAACAAGATCTTTCTGCAAGTTGAGACAAAGATGTTTCCACTTCAACCATATATAATATTCTATTAGATATTTTGTAGATATCTCCCTGTCTCTTTCTTTGTATCCCAGTGACAATTTAACACTTCCATTGCAAGGTAAAGAGAAATACTTCAGCCAGTCTCCCAGGTTTGAACAAACTGGAAATCACAATAATCTACAAGAAATGAACTGCTTGTGGTTCATGTCAAGCAAGACAGCTCAACAACCAGCATCTGGTGGTTTAGAGATCAGGATTCAGGTTAGAATGGTGGCTGGCCATCAGTTGGCATTCTTGGGAAGCTGCTGCTCAAGACACTGCAAATGCCTGCCCTAATCCCAAGAATTGCCCTGATGAACTCCAAGACATTGTAGGGCATGCCAGTAGCAATTTAGGGCAATCCTGAAATCCAAGTAAACCTGAGCTGTCTGGAACCACAATGTGGATGACACTGATGTATATAAAATTACATATGCTCATTTATATGTACAGATGTGAATATATGGATGATGCATGTAATTTAACTCTGAATTCAAATTCATATGAGTGGTGGTAGACATAGTAAGCAGGCCAATCTGCCAAATGAGTCTGCTGTCCAGATGATAACTATGATTAGAATTTCAGAATCCATGATCTTCCTTCTTATGATTTTAGATCACAAGCAAAAAAAAAAGCACCAAAAATACTTCAAAATAGATCTGAGCTAGTCAAGAATCTATTTTTCTCAATTTTAATATAAACAAAACAAACCAGGAACACATCATAGTGCCACTTCTTTTGATATGATGATTTTAGAGGCACATTGTATATTTAGAGGTTGCAGTGTGAAATGACCTAGATTAGAATTTTATGAACAAATCTAAGTAGGGGTTTGCATCTTGTTTGACTAAAGGACTCTTCATGCATTTATGTTGTGACCTTGGAACACAACAAATAGCCCAGGAGTACTCACAGCATAGAAAGACACTGCCTCTCCTAGTGATCCTTCATGTTATAACTGGAACTTGTAGGGTGAAGGTACAGTGTTATTAAAAGTGGGGTAATTGAAATAGACCTTATGAGAAAGACTCCCCAGTGAAGCCTAGGGATGTCACCCACACATTCTAAATACTGGGGTTCTAGGAAGGCGCCAATGCAGTCACTGGGCTACTTATATTCCACCCCCTGGTCACTCTCTGTTGTACGTTGTTTACTACAGTGTGAGGAGATGAAGTAGCATCAATATAGCACATACTGTATAGCCTTGGCTTTTTTTTTTTTTTTTTTTGAAAATAGACTTATATGCCGCTCTCCTCTCCTCGGCGAGGCGACTCAGAGCAGCTCACATAACATAGGCAACATACACAGTATCATAATCTCAAATATAAATACAACATAACATATAAATATAACAACAGATTCAGCACAGTTAATGCAATCAATAAATGTTACATAAAAAGAATAAGCCAATAAAACAATACAATAAAATACAGTATGAAAAATACAATACAGTCAAGAGAGCAGCAGTCTTCGGCCAGCCGGCCAGTCCATACAGCTGCTCCTCATTCTCCCCATCCGACCGGCCAGGAGAATTCGGCAATGTTCCGGGGGCGGTCGTGGAGACAGCAGCAGCAGCAAGGTCTTTTTTGGCTGGGCTGGCTAGTCCACACAGCTTTGCATTCATAGATTCTCTTTGTTATATCCAGCTCTCACAATAATTTATCATTTTCTTCTGTGGGTTAGAGGTGGGCAAATAATCCTTCCAGAAACTCTGATGGCTTGATATGACACCACATTACACTATATCTGTCTGCATTTCACTATCCACGTGAACAGTCCCCTTTTCCCTGAGATTTGGTACCGCACAATAGTATCAGCATAGACACAGATTGGAGAAACTCCAAAGGTCAAAAAGAGTCAAAGTCTCTTCTTGTGTGGTATTATTGGGACATGGATTAAATCTGAAGGGCTAATATCCAGCCGTATATCTAAGATTCTCAACCACACAAAAGAAGCCTTTTTTGTTATGGCAGTTCTATACACTAGGAATTTTAGGACACGTGGAAGTTAAGCTCAGATTTCGGGGGAAGTAGACTATTGTGAAAATGAGCACCCTAGATAGTGTTACTGTGTGATTTTGTATTTGGTCACAAAGTGATAGTTCAGGGGACCACCACAGACATTTATTGTATGTTACTATCTCGTTCATCAGTGCTCTTAAAATAATAATCACAAATGCACAAGAACAATCATACTTAAAATTCAATTAAGAATCCATGCTGGTAGGATGATTAAATATTTACTAAAATAACAAGAGCCTTTCAAGTAATGATTGAAACTTCATTACTCAAAAACGTTTTTGGAATGGCTATTTTCTGCCTCACTTCATGGTAATTGCAAAATGTAATAGGGGCTGTAAAAGTTTCAGAGTGTAAAACAGCACATAGTTCTTAGGTTAAAGGACAGTGGCTGAAATGTAATAAACAATTTCCCAAAAGAGTTTGCCCATCATTCCCTGTTTCTTTTCTAGATTATCTCTTTTTCAAAATGACAACATTAAGACAAAACAAGTTAGACATTCTCAGACTCCCTTCTCTGTTTGAGTTTAAGAATGCTCCTGGCCCTGTTACCTCTCTTTGCAATTAAATATTTACTTGTTAATTTATTCATTTTTTAAAAAAACATTGATAACCTGCTTGTCTATTCTTGGAGTTTATGACCAGCAACAAAATCAATAAAAAAGGGGGGGCATTTGAAATTAAAATGAATTGAAAATTTATTTATTTTATTAATTTATAGTTCGATTTCTATGCTGCCCCACTCACCTAAGGCGACTCTGGGAGGCTCACAGTGAACAATATTACAATATCAAATGACAAGGTATCAACCAACAGAAACGTATCAAGGAATCCCCAGGCACAGAATGAATAGAATCAACAAGCAATAAATCATAACCAGAAATATCATATAACAGCATATTAAATAAAATACTATATCACTGTATTATACAGAACATGTCAAAAATACATAAGTACATAAGAACATAAATACATAAGTGGGAAATCAGCAAAACAATAACACGGCCTCTCTACCACACGGCGAAGTCATGTCATGCATTAGTCCCGCTCCTCCCTTCCCCGCCCTAACGGCAGTCCAAGGGAGGCCTACAGAATGACTGATAACAAGAACTGCAAGTTAGGAAAAATTATGCCAATCATCATCATCATCATCATCATCATCATCATCATCATCATCATCATCATCATCATCATCATCATCATCATCATCATCATCATCATCATCATCATCATCTATAGTTGCACCTTGAAAATTAATACATCTGGGTCATGTTAAAGGAAAGGATGTTCTTTAAAAATTTGTAGCTGGCTGGATGGCTTATCACAGAAGTTCCCAACCTTCCCATGCTGCGGACAGCTGAGCAGGCCTGTCACGTGGTTCCTCCCTGCATAAATGCTGCCATAAAACATGTTTGTACCTGAATAAATGTATTTACAACAGCTCGGGTGCATTTGTGACAGCATTTATGGCAGGCACGGGCACATTTATGCATGTGTGGGTGTGTTTTACAGCTGTCGTAAATGCATCCGCTTCTGCTTCCAGTAGCAGCAAGGGCGGTGGGTCACATAAAATGGTGCTGTGGGCCAGGTCTGGCCCATGAGCCATAGGTTGGCCATCCCTGGCCTAGTGAGTTAGGTTTCTGCCAGAAAAGTAAAGGTTAGGAGTTTGATTCCCCAATATACATTCCAGAACAACTAGTTTGAGTGGCTTATGGAAGCTCTAAAGTCCCAGGACGCCCCAAAAGAAGGGAATAATAAATAACTTCTGAATACTTTCTACACAGAAAACCCTGAAAAGGGAGACCATTATTTTAATGTAATTTTTATTTTATTTATTTGTTTAATTTATTTACGGGTTTGTGTTGTGGGTGGGTGGGTGGGTGGGTTGAGGGGTGTGTATGTGTGCTTATTTTTATTATTATTATTTTTTAAAAAAATCTTTGGCCACACCCATGATGTCATGGTGTTAGCTCCGCCCACACTCTGATGACATCATGGTGGGGTAGTAAAAATTTTGACATCCCACCACTGGTTTAACATAAATATCTGTGTTTTCTCCACATCCTCATGCATCCTGATCAGGCTTTATAACGACCCTCCCTCCCACCTTTATATGCATGGTGAGAAGTATCTGTAGCTTCAGGGCTGGGCAGGAATTTTTGGCTTACACCTAGCTTGGCCTTTTGGTGTGGGTTTTTTCACCTGTCCTGTCATGCATAGAGTGAGTATTGGGCCATTGGAGGGGAGAGGTTGCTTTTAGGTCACCTTTGGCAGGTAGTGCAGTCATTTGAAGTCCCCTAAAGGCCAAGGGCCATATATGACAGTCCATATTACTGAACCAGTTGTCCAAGGGTGGGAAATTCACCTGGGAATGTGGCTACAGTTTCCAGTCCGTGCATCAGAGGAAAGACTGATAGCATATGGGAGGGAAGTTCAAAGGTGGATGTAGCCCTCCAGGCAAGGGTAGGTGTATGGTTCATGAGAGGGACCCAGACCACACTGTGAAGATACCTTCCCAAAGACCCAATGACATTTATTGATCAGTTGATTGTTTAATAAAGGTGGCCCTAGTTTTCAACCAACACTGGTATTTGAGTCTTCTATGGAATTTATTGGCAATGGATTATTTTCAAGCACTGTAAGGAGTAAAAGGGATAAGTAAGTGAATATATACATTGGCAATGACTTTTCATTTCTGTACAAAATATAAGAGCTACCACATTTGTGGTTACTAATCCTTATGTGACTTTGGTATAAGCATGTAAAGAAGCCATCTGTATCAATATTTTGCTGGTAGTTGCCAGAGAAGGCAAAGTAGATTTTAGGTATCATGAAAGGCAGAAAAAATATTCTTATTTAATTATCTTTTCTGAGATGCCTGAACCACAGACTAACACGGCTACTATTCCAAAAAAAAAAAAAAAAAAAAAACATATCTTATTTAATTAGTTATTGTTGTCTATAATTTACCTGAACAGAGGTGATACCTTTAATAGGGTCACTTACAAAATAAATCATTGCAAGCTTTTGTAACTTAAAGGTCACTCCTTCAGGCAGATTCTCATGGCAGGTTGGTTTGCTTAGATGTTACAGGGGAAAATAGACAGCAGGCTATATCTTTTTACAGTAGAAAGGCAGGTAGCCAGGGATTTGCATATTATCTTCCCCAAATGGCCCTCTTTGAAGCTGAGAGCTTTATTTCTTGGCTGGGTTTGTGTGTGTGTCACAGGGCTTATTTTTGTTGTCATTTAGCTGTTTACCATGAACAGGAAGAAAAGAAAGAACTAGTTAGATACAGTACAGACTAATTTTGCAATGAATTCTCCTTAATTATTAGGTAAAGAGAAGCAACACAAACAGTCAGCTACCTATATATTTTGAATTCACATATTCTGACTAAAAATAACAGTCCTTGATTTTGAAAATGGCAACACAACTCTGTGCAATAAACTTCCACATTAAATTTTCTTGGAATAGCCATCTGGAAGGTTGAATTAGACATTTTCATTGCAATGATAGCCAACAAGCAGACATAATTTTGCTTATATTTAAATAAACTGTCACCTGCTGGCTTGATTCCAGCTTAAATCCATCGTTTCCTTTGCAAACCTTGTTTGGCTTCTGCATGGCTGAATGATTCCAGTGAGAGTAGACTGTGAGCACAAAGTCCCATTTAAAAGACAGATGGTTTAAAAACATTGTTAGCTGTAAACCTGAGCCTCATAATCTCTAATAGAGGATAATCAGGAAGAAAGATTAGCTTTCAGCATATATGCATATTATCCATTTACCATCTCACATACGGAGTATTCATTCTGCCAGAGAAAATGACATACTGAAGGAACTCGTGCTTTTTGGATCTGGTTTAAAAGAAAAACAGGGGTGACAACAAACAATGGCAGCAGCTGAAGCAACAAAATCATTTGCAAAATTAAAAATAATAATCAAAGAATAGAGTTAAATTTGGTAAAGGCTGCCCTTGCTCAAAAGCCAGTTGTATCCAACTCTAGGGTTCAGTGCTCATCTCTGTTAATAACCAAAGAGCCAGCGCTGTCTGCATCTGCAGACACTTCCATGGACATGTGGCAGGCACACTGGAGTGCACACTGGACACTGTTAAAAATACAATATTATAAAACAAAAGATGAAGGGCACAAGTCCTGCTGATGCAGTGCTTGAAACTGCTCACCATCCTGGCCATAGACAAATGAGGGTCACACATGCTTTTAAAAGTTTTAAACTGGATTTTTTAATTGGTGTGGGTGGGAGGTAAGTTTTTTCAGAGTTTTTAGGAATTTTAAGGGTCTCTATAGTTTTAAACTTTGGGGATTTTTATGTACGCCGCCCAGAGTCACATGTCGATTGGGGTGGCTATACAAATTGAATTACTGCTGCTGCTGCTGCTGCTGCTGCTGATGATGATGATGATGATGATACAGTTCCTTATTAACCTTGACATGCAGGGGTTGTTCTTACTTAATGGTCTGCATCCTGGGAGTCCAGATGAGTAGTGGACACATGCAAAATGGTCTTCAGAAAAAAGGAGCAGTCATGCTCATTGTATCTATACACAGCCAAGAATGCAACTCAGCCTCATACAGAGATGTTACCATAGGATATCCATGGGATATTTTTCAAGGGCATGGAAGTACAGTAGAGTGTACACCTGGGGAGTGGAGTGCTACAACAACACATTATGCACCTTGAAGTATATGTGTATATGTGCATGCACTTTGAGACTTAGTATCACATTCTAGGATCATTGCCGTGCTGTGGTGAGAGGGTTTGTGTGATTCAATGAGGCTAAAAGATCCACTGGAGAAGGAACTGGCAACTCACTCTGGTATCCTTGCCAAGAAAAACCAAATGGACCATTCAAGTCTAAAATGAGAGGAGCCTGGTCCATGGGGTCACAGTTGACTGTATGACTCAACAACAACAAAAATCCAATAACATTTAGAAGGCTGCAAATGTGGCATACAAAGCTAATATTTCAACACTTACAAACTATTGGGACACTCTCTTCTCCTAAGAAGGGGTCAACATAAGAAGATACATCTATTATTTGATAACACATTGCTTTTCCCTGCCAATGGACATCCACAATCCCTACCTATTCAATTCATAGGGCAAATTTTGACCTAATTTGAATTTTCTTTTCACTTATCTCATTACAAACCTGCAAATAAGTATTCAGAGGGGTTGATTTATATAGGACTTTCAAGAATGAGTGCAGCATGGAAAAGACTTTGGCCTGTATCCTCAAGATTCTAACACTGCAAATAATAAGGTCAACCAGATACAGACGTTCAACTGGCCTCAGTTCTCATTCAATAGAAGAAGAAGATAGCCCACAAGAGCCAGTGCACCAGTGTAAGTCACTTGGTTGAGAAACTTGAAATACCTAAAAAGGTTCAAATAACATACTATAACAACACCAGCTGTTTTGTCTCATGAATCTAGAGCAGGGATTCTCAACCTGTGGCCCATAGGCCGGATGCAGCCCATGGCACCATTTCATGTGGGCTCCCACTGCCTCCACCACACCAGGAAGTTCCATGTGGTGGAGGAAGGACAAAATTGCCATCAGGTCCCCAAAGCTGTCTGAGAGAGTGTGACTCAGCCCGTTGCTTAAAAAGGTTGAGAACTCCTGATCTAGAGTCATGTTAAAACTTTTTGCATTTTAGCTTATTGTCAAACATTTAGATAGTGGCATATTGTTAGTGATTCCAGACAGAGCCCTGCCATGTTTCTAGTGGCATTTGTATTGATTTTAGTACCAGATTGCTGTAACCTGACATTTGATGAATGGATGAAAACACACTCGGTTAAACTACCTGTGCTTTTTTCCCTGGCTTTTTAAATCTTCTTGCAATTTAACATCTAACTCAATATTGTCCTCGGTGCAAAAAGCAAGGATGAAAGTTAATGGGCTTCCAGACAAAGGAAATCTATAAAATTAATTACTTATAGAATGGGACTTAAAAAGTTAAGTGTAAATCTAATTTTTGCTTCCAGGTTTATATTTCAGTCAGCATCATTAAATGGCTGCATCCACATTAGACATACTGGCTTTTGCTCTACTTCTTTCCTTAATAAAATTTGAAAGATTTACCATTTTTCTCCTTGGGGAAAGTTTTTAATCAAAGAGTCATTCGGAAGATAATAGACTGGTGCTCCTTTGGATGTAAGCAATTGAGCAAGAAAAATAGGAAGAACAATATATTAATATGCTGAATATCTACATGTAGTTCAAAAGTTGGCTGATGGGTTCAAATCAACATGGGAAATTTAGTCCCCCATTGATATCCATTGCTTCCCTCAGCTGTCAGGTCAGAAACAGGAGTTATGACTGACAGAATTACTCTGGTGGACAAGATTCTGGACTATTCTTCTTTACATTCTCTTTCTGCTTACCTCTTACAGAACAGAATTCCTTTTTCTGTCTATGGTATTTGCAAAGCTTGGAAGTTACAAGATCCCCCCCCCCCCAAAAAAAAAAAAAAAGAATGTTGAAGTACTACAGCATTAACTGCTGGCTTGTGCTGAGGCCCTTGTTATTGCCTCCTGCTTTGCTCTAGCTGTCAAGACCACAACAGAGTGACAGGTATGCTTTATACGACAACCTCATGGCTATTTCTCCAGAGCAACTAAAAGTAACAGTTAAGACTAACTGGGAAAGTAAAAATAAAGAGTGGTCTCTAAAATGATTTATAACTAGTTGTGATTTAACTTCTGGGAGATTTGGAACTATAAGTGTAACTAATTATTTTCTAGAAGTTTCTAAGCTTTTCTCTCCAAGATACATCTTTCCTAAGTAGAGTCAACTTTATGTTTCTAATACACAGCAGGTTGCATGCAGTGTAATCACTCAACAGAAGAAACTGCATGAGAAAGCCAATGTTGAGTGCCATGTCTTTTCCAGATGAGACTTCATTGGATGATATGGGGGAACTCTCTGAGTCAAATGCCATATCAACTCCCTCTTTCTAGGGCAGGAGTTTTTAACCTTTTTAAGCCAGGGGCTGGGTTAGGCTCCCTCAGACAGCTTCAGGGGCCAAACGGCCATTTTGCCCTTCCTACACCACATGGCACTTCCTGGTTTGGTGGTGGTGGTGGTGGTGGGGCCACATGAAATGGTGCCACAGGCTGCATCTGGCCTGCAAGCCACAGGTTGAGAACCTCTGTTCCAGGGGATAGGGCAGTTGAATGTTCCTATCACAATATGGCTGTATCTCTAAATAAGAGGAGCAGTATGGAAAGAACAGAGACTTGAATAGGAAATAAGAGTCTTTAAAAGTGAAAGGATATTGAATGCATTCATAGATAGTAGATTATTCCACAAGTGCTACTTACATGTGCCACAGACTGGGCTATGAAGGGTCAGTCTTAAAAGCCTTCAGTTTTGATAACAGACTGCTAAAACAATGTCTATGTACCAGTTCTGAGATGGTTGGTCTGTGTTTCTCCTTTTTACCTGGCTCTTAACACAAACCTGTGGGTTTTGCTATTCTGACTGCTCCTGTGGCCATGTGTATCCTGAGTACAGATAGGCAACAGAAGAAACCTCACTGCTCAAGTGCATATAACATTGACCACTTTGAGAGGGCTTTGGGCAAAAAGGACACCAGAAATTTATATCTTTTAATAAAGAAAATTACTAAGCATATCTTTTACTGCACACCAATATTTACACATGACATCTTTTCAGAAAAGAGAGAATGGCTCTTAAAAAAATCTTCTTATGACAACAGATATTGCCATAAGGTATTATGAAAGCAGATATGATCCACAAAAGCTAACATTAAAATTCAGGAGTTAGTCTCTAAGGTGCCACAACATGTTTTTATATTTTTGTTTTGTTTTGTTTACTCTCTAAAATGCCTGTTAGCAAAGAGGATGTTGTTGTGGTACTTAACACTGTAGATTATCTACCAGAAAGCCAAAGAGAACTGAAGGGCAAAGAAACTCAGAAATTTGTAGACAAAGGCATCCTCACCAGAATGCCAGTGATCAGAAAATTAAAACCATATGGAATCTAAGAAACAGGGAGCTTCCTAACAGTGAGATAGCTGATCTTATAAATCAAAATCCCACTGCTTCTACATGTTGCCTAAAACATATGAAATAATTAACTCAGTATGAACAATTTTTCAGATAATTGAAAGAATTATCACACAATACACACAATAATTGAGAGGTACTCAATATATATTGACTGAGACCGCCTCACCCCAAGAACATCTGCCTGTCCCACTAGAGCGGATCAGAGAGGCTCTCTAGTTGTTCCATTGGCCAGAGAGGCACGTCTCTCTGGCATAAGATGGAGGGCCTTCTCGGTGTCCACCTAGGCCCTATGGAACCTCCTACCAACGGAGTTACATCTCCAGACAGAGTTGCTGCTCTTTAGGAAAAATTTAAAAACATGGCTGGCAGGGCAGGTTTGGGGTGTGGGAGGGACTATGACCCCAGCCTGCTGGTTGATTTAAGCCACGCTTGCCCTCGATTAGTTTTTAGATTTTGTTTTTAAAATTTTAAATTGAGGGGTTTTTTAGGAATGCTTTTAAGAGTGTTTTGTTGTTGTGTTGTTTTTTTTTTTTTATGAATTGTGAGCCGCCCTGGGTCACCTCAGTGAGGAGGGTGGTTGATAAGTATGAATAATTAATAAATAAATAAACTTACTGAATTTTCTTAACTAGTTCTCATCATATAACAAAACCAACAAATACATTTGACTTGACATTCAGGTTTGAAATGAACAGCATCCATTTGATACTTATGGTAAATTGTCATTAAACAAGGGACTAAAGAATTTGAATTACAAGGAACTCAGAATGCCTTTTCAGTATCTTCTGAGTTTCATTGGTCTAGTCTAGTTAGTCATCAGTGTTTCCATCACTGTGCTACTAGTGCTCAACCTTCACTTCTCTCCCCCCCTTTTCATGGTGAATCTGAAATAGCTGTTCTTTTTTAAAAAATGAAGTATGAAATATTGATATACCATCCATTTGATAATGATACCACACTTACTACACTGAAATGCCACATTTTTTACATATAATGATGGGATTCAAGCTTTAAATGAATTCCTTAACATTGGGATTTCTAAATATCCACTAAAAAAACTATTACGAGTTTGGCAACATTAATTCTCTTTTTGAATTTGTATGCCACCCACTCGACAACGTGACTCTGGGTGGCTCACAGAAACAGCAAAGTATCTCAAATACATACATAGTACAAATTACATATTACAACACAATGAAATACAATGAAATAACAGCAAATAAATCACGGTACATGTATGTTGCATCCTTGTGAAATTGACCAGTTTAATCCTGAGAACAAATTCTCTGATAGGCTGATCAATAACACAGGTTGTTCATTCCCTATGATGGTAAAAATGTCCCATTCTTAGACCATCCTGGACCATCCTGAAACAATGAACTAGGAACATTTTCTTCTTGCTATTGTGAGGATACAGAAATAGGTTGCATTCATCTATCATCAATTGTGTAAATGTCTATTTGAATATGGCTAGTGCAGCATAGCGTGACAGTGTGGTGAAGGATGATGGATCCTGTCATTGTGTGCCATATGCTGTATGCTTGTGTGAAACTGTTAATAAAGAGAGCTGCTGGGAGAAGGAGATCAGGAAGATGGAGAGGAGGCAAGAGAAGACTCCGAAGTACCCAGCTAGGCCCCCCCACCCAAATCTTGTTTCTTCATTCTGCTGGTCAGAATCCCATGTACTTGGTCACTACACATATAAATCATAAATCATAGCATAATAAACTACAACCATCATAAAACATCATAAAACATTACAGAAAAGGAGAAAAGTATTCATATGAAAAAGTCCCATAGCAGCCAAATAATAGTCACAGGACAAGTCAGACCCCAGCACCCAGTGGTGGGATGTCAAAAATGTTACTATCCCACTGTGATGTCATCACAGTGTGGGCGTAGCTAACATCATGATGTCATTATGTCATGGGTGGGGCCAAATTTAAAAATTACAAAATAATAAAAAAATAAAAAAGCATGCACGCACGCACGAGCGCACGCGCACACACACACACCTCAACCCACCCAGCCACCCACAATACAAACCCATAAATAAATTAAATAATTAAATAATTAAATAAAAAAACACATTAAAATACAGCCACCCACCCACTCACCCGAAACACAAGTCAATCAGAGCTTTTAAACCAGAGTTTAAAGCTTATTCTGGCTAATCTTTCTTACACTAGGTCAGATGGAAGGAACTAGAGAAGGAACTCACCAAAAGACAGCTTCATTTTGACACTTTTCAACTTTTGAACAGTTAAAGAACTTAGGTACTAATTCTTTGTCTAACCAGTTCTCTAGGATAATATGTCTTAATGTAAATGTAAAACAGCTGTACCTCCTTAAGGGTTCTCCAATTGGAACACCAATTGGAACAGCACAGGTATAGCTTATTGATGAGGTAACTCCAAGACTTTGCTTAAAAACCCCAAGCCAGGCTGCCAGGCCTTTTTAGGATCTGTGGTAGTACGTCAATATAGGTAAAGGTATTAAATACACATTAAAATACACACAGACACATCACATCCAAAGGTGAGTCACTTACCCTGGGGAGCAGGCTATAGGGAGCTTCAGGCTAGCAGCTTCTCTTCCTCCTCCCCGCTTGGGAGGAAAGCAAGGAGGCCGTGTATGCATGCCAAGCACTGTAGGTGTGCATGCACACCAAGTGCTTGGTGCGCATGCGCAGTGGGGGAACCAGTGAAAAGGTAACCCCCGAAAGTGGTTCCCCCAAAAAACTGCTACCAGTTCTCTGGGACACTGGGAAAAGTTACTACCAGTTCTGGTGCACTGGTGAGAACCTGTTACATCCCATCACTGCCAGCAACACAAACAAAAACTTTGGTGCGGCCCGGAAGTCAGCAGCAGCGTCCTCTACCAGCTGCGGCCTCAGAGTCTCCTTTTATCCCCATCCAGGCATTGGTGGAGCCCAGAGGTTGGCGGCAGCATCCTCCACCAGCTGCAGCCACAGCGGCTCATTTCTCCCCCTCCAGGCATTGGTAAAGCCCGGAGGTCAATGTCAGCATCAAGCAACACCTTTTACCCAAGGATATTCTCAACATGCAATTTTTTTGAAGATCAAGATGATAAATCTCCTTCAATGGAACATTTCCTCTGTTAAAGCTATAACCCTAACAACAAAACAATGTCTTCTATTTGTGATGTCTAGCATTTCTTAGTGACAGCAGGACACCTGGGAAAGATATCAATCACTAGCAATCTTAGGATATCTTACAAAACACATTAGCAAGACTTTTGCGATTCTCCCAGTATACAAAGTCTACCCATAACAGTTAACATCAAACTATCAATCAGTAACATTGCTTCATCCCCTTGTGATTCCAAAAGCTGCATTACCTGTGTGTTTCTTAAGAAGACAGTCACCTTTAAGAGCACTGTGATTGGCAGGACCAATTATATTAAACAGAACATCAGCTGTAGATTCTCCAACTGAAGTCGCACCATTGAGCACAGGCAATCAGAATACCATCTGTAGTATGTTGTCAAAGCATCAACCTCCATATGTGCTTTAGTGATCATAAATCTGTAATCTTGACTAAGAAACTGGAACAACCAATGACTAGGCCTTTTAATTCTGGACACCATGGTGTGTCAAACACATGGGTGATTGCAATAGAAATGCCATCAATTCCAAATCCATTAGAAAGAGAGAGAGAACTTCTGAATTTGTAGATTTCATACCATAGCATCTCATGAACCAAGTGAGCCTCCCTTGACATAGAAAATCATTCATATGAGTGAGCATCCCTTGACGTAATCCAATTCACTCAAGAGTGAATTAATTTCACATACAGTTGAAACTCAGTTAATGGAATTAATGCGTTCCATGGGACCTTTTGTACTATGAAAAATATGTAATGTGAAATCTAGTTTCCCATAGGAATGCACTGAAAAACAAATAATATGTCAGAGGCTAAACAAGAAAAAAGAAAAAAAAGTCCCCAAAACACACATTAAAAAGCATGCAAAAGGTGAAGATCAGCTACCTACCTTTCTACCACTTGAGAAATGGAAGTTCCAAAACATGGAGTACCCAAACAAGTTAGTGATGGGCACAAACACGCTATTTGGGGTGGTGGGGTGTCTGGATTTGCAGGCTCTGTCACTTCTAATGGCAATGGGGGGGGGGACATTTTTGCCACATTTCTGCTGCATTTTGCCAGCTAAAATGTGGAGGTTTTTTTTCTCTCACTTGTGGGTTTGGCACAACTCCAGAAGCTCCACCCATCACCTGGAAGGGGGGGCAGTTTTAGTTGACAAAATGCAGTGGAAACTCAGCAAAAATGTCCCACCCACCCCACCCCTGCTGTCATGGGAAGTGGTGGAGGCTGCAAATGCAGCCGAAAAATGGCACAAATGTGCTTACCACTGCCCCCGCCAAAAATGAAGCACTGGGAGGAACCAAACAGCTGATCATTGGGCGCAAGTCTGGAACATTACCAGAGCTGGCCACTAGAGGCTGCTGTCTGAAAACCCAGAAAAACTGTTCTATTATCAAAACAACAAAAACAAAAACACACACACAAACAACCTTAAACCAAGCCACTATTTGCTCTTGATTTTCTTTTCTATGCGATTTTTACATCAACTGATCCATTTGTAAACAGTGGTTCCACTGTACATTGAAAAGTCTCTTAGGGTCACCATAAGATGAATGCAACTTGATAGCAGAGATCAATTGCAACGTGTGTGTGTGTGTGTGTGTGTGTGTGTGTGTGTCTGTGTCTGTGTCTGTGTCTGTGTCTGTGTGTCTGTGTCTGTGTGTCAGTGTGTGTCTGTGTGTGTCTGTGTGTGTGAGAGAATATTTTCGTCAGCTATATTTTAAATGTTTATATTTGACATATTCAACATACCCACTTCCAACATTTCCCTAAACATTTATGTTTAAAGCAGGAAATCTTACTATGTTGGCCAATAAAAGAATCTGGGGTCATACTTTGTGTTACATTCTCTGTCTCAGACTAGGATCACAACAATCTATTGTATTCCAGTATTTTTCCAAATGCTACTTCACTACATCCTCTTATTTAAGAATTATATAATGGATACTGTTACAGGCATAAGAGTGGGGCTGGTGGGAATGGGGAACACAAAATATCCCCCTATGTGCTTTTATTAGCCAGATTCAAGACATGGGATATATGCATGTATTGATTTGTCTCATTATTATCTCTGATATCTCTGCTTTGCACAATCACAAAGGTGACAATAGTCAAGTTCAGTTCACTGTTACACATTTGTCCATAGATAGTCCATATCTCATTGTAAAATTCAAAGATTCTGAGTTCAGTTGTCTGTAACCACCCCAACATGTATTTGAATAGATTATTGTTAATAACACTTCTCATTCATACTATGCTCAGACCACCACATATGGAAGTAACTGTCTTATATATGAAGGAATTGGCCAGATCATATATAACTGCATAGAAGGCTATAGAAAACCTAGATTCGGACATAGTATATTGTGCTGAAGAAGGATATAACACCTTCCATATAGACTCAAGTATAAGCCAAAATTTTCAGCCGCACAAAAGTGGACTAGGCTTATACTCGGGTCACTGAGTGTGAAGGAAAAAGGCAGTGGCTACACCGTCCACTTCTATCATCCTGTCATTGGTGTTTCTCAGTTTTCACGGTGAAAACTCCTTTTCTGCTGCATCTTGGGAGACACCAGTATTCTCCGCACCTGATTGAGATGTGCCAACAACAGGATGGGAGACGTTGTTGGCACCATCTCAATCGGGCACCATCTCAATTGGGCACAGAGAAAACTCCATTCCGCTTTGTCTTTGGAGACGCTAGTTCTCTCCATGCCCAATTGACATGGCAGGGAGTTAAGAAGGCAGCAGCAGTTAATATCATTTGCCACCCACTTCTCCCATCCTGTCATCAGTGTGTCTCAATTGGCACAGAGAAAACTCCTTTCTTTCTGCATCTTAGGAGATACTGGCTTTTTCTTCACCCAATTCAGACAGTGGTGAGGGAAGAAGGCAGTGGTAGCGGCTAATAGCATTTGCTGTCTGCTTCTCCCATCTTGCTATTGGTGCATCTCAATCGGGCACAGAGAAAACTCCTTTCCTGGTGTGTCTTGAGAGGCACCAGTTTTCTCTGTGTCCAATTGACATGTGCCAATGACAGGATGGGAAAAGTGTGTGGTGAAGGCTATTTGCCACCACCTTCTTCCTTCAGAATGCTGTTTACCTTCCCACCAAAGTGATACCTAATTATCTGCCTGCAATTTCTTGCTTTCAAATTGCTAGGTTGACAGGAACTGGGACAGAGAAAGAGCTCATTCCTTCATGCAGTACTTGGGTATTAAACCCAACCTTCCAATCATCAAATCCAGCATCTTAACCACCTGAGCCACCGTGGTCCCACAAAAGACAAATAGAGTACTACAAATGTTGGCATAGACATTGAAGAAATACCAAATTTGGGGACTCTTCTTTGAACACCACTGAACAAAAGAACTTCAGATTTTGCCAAAAACAAATTGCTCAAAATGAACCCTCAACACTCATGCACCTCCAGTGCTCCACAGGTTCTTGCTAAATGTTAAAGCAAGATACTTTTTTCTTCCAAGTGCATCACCCATGTCAGTAATGGTTATCATGACTTAGAAAGAGAAAAAGAAGTACAAGACTAAGAGCATTAAGTGTTCTAGTTTTCTTGAACCAAGAAGACTAGTTAGCTTCAGAATCACATCCTCTAGATAGCTTTCTTGCAGAAGAATGAGTGCAGACATATATCAGAGTAAGGAATTCAATTTCATTCCTCTGAAGAAAAAAAATAGCATAGTATTGGTGAACAAGCTGGATTTAATGGCTACATACTCTTATCACAGTATACATAATGTAAGGACTCTTATTATGTATTAGGACTAATTGGAATTACTATCGCTTCTTCCTGATGGGTAACAAGAAACACATGCAGTGGCATTTAAAAGAACATTGTAATGGACTCATCAGTGCAACACAAGAGTATATTAACTACCTATGTGCTCGTGAGGGAATATTTGGAGAATCTGGCTGTTTGAATAGAATGGGATGTATCATTTATTTCCATTTGGCTGGTTTGGTGCGTACTTCACAATTTCTGAAGCAAAAGGGTAAGGAAGATTGTTGATTTAGAGCAGGGATTCAGAACATTTGGCCCTTCAGATATTGATGGACTTTGAATCTCCAAAAGCCTAATTCATTGCTAAGGAATTATGAGAATTGTGTCCCACAACTTCTGGAGAGCTAAAGCTGTCCCTCTCTAATTTCAAGATTAAAATGTCTGTGTTTATGTGTACATACCCAAATATGCACATTCTTTTGGAGGAAATGTATGTATTGTTTTGCACCAGGATACTTAAATCATTTTTTGTGGGAGACTGGAGGGGTCAACACTTGGTGTTGTATACCTTGATGTAGCATGACCAGCCCTGATCTTCTCAAGCTTGTGTCCATATCAAGCCTGGGAGAAGAAAGCTAATCTCTTTGATAGGTGCTTTTTGCTGCTTTTGATACCTCCTCAAGTATTCAGAACTGGTGAAAAAGGTGCTACCATATTTCGAATGCCTGGTGAGATAATACAAAGCTGTATATCTATGTTCAGTTGTGTATATATATGGCAATGAAAAGATTTGAGAGACCATGTAAAAGTTTGGGAGAAATAGAAATATAGAGAGTTAGGAGACACATACATGCAACCCAACACAACTTCAAAACAAAGCACTTGCCACACATACTGGGGATATATAGCAGCAGCAACAGTAGCAGAGGAGAATATGGATTTTCCTCTATAGATTCAGGATGGCTTTCCTGGGTGAGCACTTAGAATGTTTTTATCTCTGTGTTCATTTCAATATGCTTCAGGGGTAAAGAGCTGGCTCGATAGCTCAGTGGTTTGGTACCTGGCTTCAGGGACAGAGGGTGAGAGTTTGATTCTTTGCTGTGCATCTCAGAGGAGCCAGCCTATGTAGTCTTGTACAAGCTTCACAGTCCAAGGTGCCTCAGAGGAAGGGAATAGTAAACCACATCTGTGTATTCTCTACTCAGAAAGCTCTAAAAAGATTTGCCATAAGTAAAAAGAAAATGATATGAAGGCACACAATTATTATTATTAAAGGCTAAATTTAAGCTAAACCTATGCTTTTAACTTCCAAATACCGCACTATATTTTAGAGATGTATTTTCTGCTCTTTAATCATGGCTTTTTAGACAATAAGCTCTTATATTTTTAACCCATGCAAAAGTGTGAGGTCTAGTCGTATATATTTTTATTTCTCTTCTCATTTCAAGTTGCAGTATTTAACCACCTTATAAAATATATAAGCAATCATAACTCTAAATGTCTGTACTTTTGCAGTTTCTGTATGAGACAGAAGAATTCCCCCTCCCAAACATGAAGTTATGATTCTAGCAGAGATTCTTGTATGATCATTGTACAGTAAAACCTTGCTTAGAGACGAACTCGCTTAAAGAGCAGAATTTTCTTCAAATGGTCGCCTCACTTAACAACTAAAACCAACCCAAAACTCGCTTAACAACTAAATTGGATTTCACAACCCCCCAGCCAGAAGTCACAATTGGTCACTTACAATGGTGTTTCACTTAAAGAGCAAACTCGCTTAAAGAGCAATCCTGTGAAATGCATTATACTCTTTAAGTGAGGTACCAACTATATTGAGATTAGTTCATTGTATGCGAGCTGCCCAGGAGGAACAATAAAGTAATTACTATTACCCTTGAATTTGTTCTACACACAACTCAGAACAAGCCTCTTGACTCCCAAATAATTGAGGATCTATAATAATTACCCAGTGAGGAGATATTTCAGTGTATGCTTCTCAGCAACAGTTGCTGGGGGAAATGGAAGGAAGCTACTCCCCGTCTGCCCATCTTATTGACTTTGCATAGGCATCTGCACATATCTGCCTCTTACAACAGTTGGAAGCAAAGCCTGAGCAATATGTGCTGAACCATTTTAGATGTTGATGCCACAAAGCCCTAAACTTAGAAGTGAAATGAAATGTTCAGATAGGGACATCTAACTGAAAATGTCATCAAGATCTCTTTTCAATCTCATATTGAGTTTGCTTCATTTCTCTGGTCAAAACATTGAGACATCAAAAGAGAAGCACAGATGGAAGTGTTATGACCTAATTTGAATGTCCACACATAAATTGAGAATGTTACACCATATCAGAAGCTTAAGCCCAGAAATGCAAATAGCCTACAATTTTCCATGCAGTCCCAGTTGTACCATGTTGTAACTATCCTTTGATATTTAGTCTCTCCTGTCTCATAACTCTTGATTTCTTTGCAAAGTAGAATTCTACTTCTCCCAGATAAGACATCTAGCATGGTTGTGGCTGTGGTAAAAAGTTTGTTTGTTGACTATGGCATTAGAAATTGTATCTGGGCATGATCCTTTTGCAAGACCACTAATGTAATAACAAAATAGGATATTGCTATAACACAATCTAATTTTGGTTATGTGCAGTCCAATGGTTAAGCAAAATCTATGGTCTAGACCAGGGTTCCTTGAACATGGCTTTCCAGATGTTCCTGGACTTCAATTTCCAGAAGCCCTGATCAGCAGGTGTGCTGACTTGGGCTTTTGGTAACTGAAGTCCAAGAATACCTCGAGAACTAAGTTTGAGGAACCCTGACCTAGACATTTAAGCAAATGTTCACAAAAGTTTTGTAGGATAGCTCAGACTTGAATTTGATTTTCCTTAATCTGAGAAACATTCTTTTCACAAGTGCTAGCTGCACCCCTGTTCAGAAGCTGATGGGAATACTCCTGTAGAGCATATTGAATCTAACACCACAACTGCCTTCTGATTTATTCATCAGCATGTGAGGAACATTGAAAGGCTAAAAAAGAGGGATGTGATTACAAGGTGGTATATCTTCCAACCTCAGTAAGAGGGAGAAAGTGTGACTGGAAGCAAATATAAGATGGATTCTAGCAGTTTTCCCAGGAAACAGAATGAACCACATTGCTACACTGTTGAAACATCAAGTAGCACCAGAAACAATCAACATTTATCTTCAAAAAGATCACTCTTCATAAGAACAGGCTGGTGCTTAAGTTGTCTTTTCCATTATATGACTAGTGGGCAAAGTGCAGATTCTAGGGTCCAAATGTCATCTTAAACCCATCTGACCTCCCACTCTCCAATCAAGTTTTTAAAATGTTTAAAAATGTCCATAGTATTTCTTTACCTTCTGGTAGGCATTGGGGACAATGTTCAATGTTTTGCGATGACTTGGAACAGTGCTGATTTTTGTTTAATTAAAAAATATTTTGACAACTAGAGGGTTTAAGGAGGATTTTCCAGGAAAAAGGGAAATTTTGTAAGGGAAACAAATAAGAAAGAGGTTACAGGAGTGGATGGCTACCATCCAAGTCCACAGTGTGTGTGGTCCATGTCCTTCTGGCCTTCTGGAGAGAGGTCATTCCTGGCCTAATGATTTATCCTGAACACTCACAAGAAGTCAAGCACTAGTAACCTCTAAATCATGGATTTGCAACCTATGGCCCATGGGCCAAATCCAACCTGCAGCGTCAATTAATCCAGCCTATGGTGAGGATCCTGGGGACAGGGCTGCCTCCACCACTAGAAGTTGTGAAAATGCACTGAAACCATGGTGGAAAATTCCAGGAATGTGGCAAAAATGCACCATCCTAGCTCCCGCCACCACAGGAAGTGGCGGAAGGAGCAAAAACCACTGAGAGCATGCCATGAATGCCACTACCACTGCTGCCACCACCACTGGAAGCACCGGACGTGGCAGGAGGAACCACTCCTCCATCCTGCTCATCTCTGCAAGGGGAGCAAGACCTGCCCACAGCAGAAAAAGGTTGTGAACCCCTGCTGTAAATCACCTTTTTGCCAAGCTTTAATTTGCACTTATGCCAGTTCTGGTCTGAATTGACTAAGGTACCAATGTAAAGGAGGTGCATGTGATATAAATTTTGAATTATCTACAAAAATGTAATGGAGGAAGCTCATAACCAGTGGTGGGCATCAACAGGTTTGCACCAGTTCACCAGAACCAGCAACAGAAATTCCATCTGGCCCCACCCATCCAAGTTTTGAAATAAAGTAGTCCTAATTTGGGTGCAACACACAGCTTTTCCCCTGGCCACGCCCACCATATCATGCCCACAGTGTGGTAGCAAAACTTTTTAGAGCCCACCACTGCTCATAACCCACAGAGCAGGCATGGTAGGTCAGATGTGAGAACCTATAAGTGAAACTGTAATATAGGGTGCAAATGCCAACAGAGTTATGTCGCCAGACGGAGTTGCTGCCCTTTAGGAAAGGAGTGAAGACCTGGTTGGTGGGGCATGTGTGGGGAGTGGGCCAGACGGCCAACTCAGTCACCTGCTTGTTTAAATATCCCACCTCTCTCCTCAGTGTTTTAACTTGAATTTTAATTTTTAACTTTTGTGTATGTGTTTTAATTGTTTTTAGTGGTAAAGCCGCCCTGAGTCTTCAGAGGAGGGCGGGGTACAAATGAAATAAATAAAATAAATAAATACTACCTGTCTATTGGCAAGCTGGTAGATTATTCTTAGGGCCCTGCTAAATGTAACTAAGTACAGTGGTACCTCGAGTTACAAATGGTTCAAGCTACAAAATTTTCACAATACGAATGAAAAACAATTGAAAATAATGGCTTGAGTTACGATTTTTTTTTCTATGGGAAACCATGTTTCAAGTTATGAATTTTGGTTTTCAATGCATTCCTATGGGAAATTCGAGTTACAAATATTTCATAACATGAAAAATGCCTTGGAACACATTAAATTTGTAACTCAAGGTACCACTGTAATGTCCATACCAATTTTCATTTTAAAAGCAGTAATTTCTGATCTTCTATTTGCTTGGTTCTTTAATAAATGTACTAAATTGAAAACTGGAGTGGATTTGTTTTTCTTGCCCTGTACCATTGTTGGCTCTATCCAGACATTAATCTTCTTGTCAAAACACACTAACCTGACAAAGAGTATAAAAGAAGCTTTGAAAATGAGTCTATCTCCTTAAGTGTTTGAAGCCTCATATACCTAGAACACAGGATTTATTAAAAACGCAGGTGGAGGCAGCATCACATCAGAGGAGAAAGGGAAGCTTTTCCTAATTAGCAGGCCTGTGATTACATACAGAACATTTTTGCTGGCACAGTGCATCCGCAGCATTTAGGAAGGGACACTAATTGATACAACACATATTTTCATCTACAGATATAATAGACTAAAGTGCTATGTTAATTTAAGTCCTGATTTAAATTCATGCAGAAAAGAAAAGTACAGTATGTATGATCAGGCATGGCATTGTGAGAACAATAATAATATTGAAAAGAAGTTGTCAGTTTGATTTATCACTACAAATGTAGTAACAATAATAATAAATGTTTTGTATTTCAAATGTTTCTTTTATTCACTAATAACTATAGATCCATCAGTAAAGTAAACTGAATAATATTTTTTTCAATGTGGTAATTTTGATTTTTATTCTATTTATTTATTCATTTGCAGAGATATATTAGCCCCAATTTATAGGGTGAATATTGAATTTTTTCTGCTGTGCTTGCAGTGTCTATAAAATATGTATGATTCAAGAGCGGCATTGAGGAAAATAGGGAGTCCAATAAAGAGGGTTTTTTCCTGCTCTGATACCATACTAGCAATATAACTTCACCCTATAAACTTTGCTTATTGTTCAGAATGTACTCAAATTTTAGTGCCATGTGTTCTCTCTAACAATTAAGGCTTGGGAGAATCCCTCAAAATTTCATTTCTCTCAAAAAATTGTTCATACCATTATTATTTTTTAAAAATTATCTCATGTTTTTCTTGAAGAGGTCTAACATTTTGTTTTCATTCCACTCTATGCCAAATCTAACAAAAAACTGGAGAATGTGTAGAATCATCAGCTTTTATTTTGTTTCATCAAAATGAGTTTTCTTGTGGAGTAGTTGGTAACAAATTCATCTGTAGGACACTTGAGGAGAAAGATACATTCTAAAGTTAATTTAGCATAGACACACCAGCATTTTCAAGTAAGAACTCCAAGGGTTTTAAAAAAAAAAGTCTACAAATCCTTGCTTACATTATTTTCACATGTAAGAACGGGGTACACAGAAAGAACTTCCACAAAGATTGTGGCATTTTTGAGCCACTATTGGGCATACTCTGGAAACAGCAACCTTGTGTTGCCGGCTAACCTTTCTCACACTAGGTCAGGTGAAAGGAACTGCAGATTGAACTCACCAAAAGTTCTCTTTATTGTGGCATTTTTGCATCTGGCCTAGACATGGAAGAAGAAGACATGTAAGAACAAGGAATGGGTTTTGTTATGTTTTTGGTCTTTTTTCTGCCAGAGAGCAAAATATTTTCTTGTGTATTGATTCATTGTCCTTTGTGCAAATCGCATGACTCTCCCAGACAGTTCAACTGTCACAAACTGGCAAATTGCACAAAACTGGAGCAACAACTGCAGTTTCATGGACATACAAATATCAGAAACATTGGATGGAGTGATTGCATTTTGAAACAGTCAACAAGTCATTCGATGTTTGTTGTATGGGGATACTTTGCTTCTTAAAGGAAGAAAAACTGATTTTATATAGATTGCTGCAGAGATGTCTTCTAGAAATTGCAGGAACCTTGACAGGAAGAAAAACTCTGCTTGCTTTGCATTTGTGCTTCTGATGTGAAATCACCCAGAATTTAGAAATTCTCACTGAGGTGTCTTCTCATTTCAAAATATCCTAAATAAAAATAAAGAAGTTAGTATTTTTTCTTCAAATTCCTAGCCTGGGGTAACTGCAACATTGAGTTGATACTGAGTTAATTTTTGTTACTTGTTTCAGTTTTATTTTGACCATAGATTGGAACCACAAAGTGGAATTTCAGACAGAATTGTCCAGGGAGGGTCCTGTTTTGGAGAAACATTTAAAAAAGAAAATATAGTGCACCTGAATATTAATTTTTAAATTTTTTACTTGAATATATATTCACAGAATATGAATATTTGCCTTATTTTAGCACTAAACAAGCATTTTAACACATATTCTAGAGTATTTTCAAACTAAGGACTGGATTGTAGCATTAGAGAAGTATGATAATTATTTTCTAATCTGTAAACTAGTCCAGGAGGTTCAGAAAAAGATGGTTCTCATCAGAATGCTGACTGAATGAAATTGTTTTGAATTGAATAGATACCACATGAAAAATCTATTCTTAAAAACCTCCACCACTGACTCTAGTAGCTGGTTGGAATGAATTGTCCCTTGCATCCTGACCTAAAGAAGTAGCTGAAAATCCAAACCAGAAGAAACTCCTTTGATTGCCCTTTATCTTGTCTTTCTCCCCTCTGATGCTTTACTGAAATGAAAAAGTAAAATTTATACACAACTATAATCATACAAATTGAGGACAAAGACACATTCTAAAACACATTTAGCAGAGATGTTAACACACAAGCATTGGAAATGAAAATCTTAGGGTTGTTTCTATATCTGTACTAATTCTTTTTAATGAGAAAAATATTGAGGGAAAGATTAGGCAATTAGCAAAGAACAATGAAAAATGCAAAGATGAGTTTTCTGTATTACAGCCCAAAGCTGCCTCTGCACATGCAGAAAACAGAGTGCCTCAATTATGAATTTGGCATAAAGAATAATGTGTGAGCCATAATTAATGGAAATTGAGCTTATTTAGTTTATGAGGAAGCAACCTGTAGATGGTCACAACTTGATGTTTTAAAACTTGTTTCACAGTACAAAGAAAGTTAAGATTTCATGTGCACACCGTGAGCTTTTTAAGAACACAACTAGACCTGTGTATTAGTCTAATGAATGGCAAGGGAAAAACCCATAAGAATAATGTTGTTTAAGATTGAAGTGGAAACATTAGAAAATCCTCAACTTTGTTATAATCTCCCATGCAACTTAATTAACATTTTAGCGATCTTAAAATAATCCACTGAACCAATGAATTGTATTTGTATAATTATCCTCTTCTCCTGCTCCACAGTTAATGTTTAAAATCCAACCCTATTCATTGTGAAATGAGCTCATTCATCAACCAGAAGGTGTCATTAGTGCAGAAACAAACAGAAAAAAATAGGAAATAATTATACAGGTTGAGGGGTTGTCTTCAGTGCCAGACAAAAGTTTCTTTTGTGGGGTTCAAGTCTTAACATCTGCTAAAATTACACAAATAGCACAGCCGACTATCTTTTTCTCCTCCTCTTCTTCTTTACTTCCTCTTTTAGCCCTTTAGGTGTTGAGGGAGATATCTGGTTCTTACTCTGGCACTTCTAGCAGCTTCCACCAGCAAATTTTCAGTTCGGCTGGCTGGCTCATTTGAATAACCCCACCTTACTCCCTGTTGCTTTTTTAACTTTTTAATCCTTTTAATTTTTTATTTTTTAAAAATCTTCAATGTAAGTAGTGTGTTTTTAACTGTGTTTTAATTTTGTAAGCTGCCCTGAGTCCTTGGATGGGGCGGGATGTAAATAGATAGATAGATAGATAGATAGATAGATAGATAGATAGATAGATAGATAGATAGATAGATAGATAGATAGATAGATAGATAGATAGATAGATAGATAGATAGATATGTTGGTGTTCTTGTATTTTTTTTTATCTCTCCACCTGCCTCTGGTCTTTGTTCTTCTGCTCTTTCCACACATGCCTTATATGGTATGGAATTCCTAGACATTCTCTCCAAATGGGCAAATCATTTTATTTGTTGTCTCTGTATGTTGTTTAAGATTGGTTCTATTCCAATTATTTTTTTCTACTTCCCCACCAAAGTGCAACAGGATATAGATACAAGATGATTATGGGGAAAATACGGAGTGAAAAATACAGGGTCTGGCCAGGTTATCCTACCTCCTATGTAATAGAGTAGACCATAATGCCGTCAGACAACAGTGATCTAACCTGACAACTCTGAGGATTAATGGCCTTGGGTACCAAAGTCCACAGGGAAGGGGGATGGTTTCCCATGTGGATTAAATCCCGCTTGAATCTGTCTTAATGAAGAGCAGCAGCTTCATCAATACTGGTCTGGAACTGATGAAGACTTTGTGTGTCAAAATGGCTTAGGGCCAGAAAGTGACTCACAGTACTGGATCAGTGGTACGGGTGTCATGTTGTAATGTGGAAGGCATATAGAATATTACTGCATCATATTGTTCTCAGGACAATCATAATGGCTGATAGCCATGATGATCGCCAATATTCAGAATCAGGGGAAGAAGAAGAAGAAGAAGAAGAAGAAGAAGAAGAAGAAGAAGAAGAAGAAGAAGAAGAAGAGGAGGAGGAGGAGGAGGAGGAGGAGGAGGAGGAGGAGGAGGAGGAGGAGGAGGAGGAGGAGGAGGAAAATAATTTCAAAATCAAAAACAGGAGTTTCAGAGTTTTCTAAAAGAAAACATTATATTTCTTCTTAGTACAGAGAGTGAAAGAGAGACTAAGGCATTTTACTGGTTCCAAATAGACCTCTGTATTTCTTCATGCAATGAGTTCTGTGATGAGGTGAATTACCTGACAATCGATTTGAGCAAGCAGTTATATAGTCAGCCAAAGTATGGAATTTTAATTTTAGAAATAAAACCATTGGAACTATCAATTCGAATTAAATGCCCTTAATTGTAGATGGATGTGACAGAAATAAAATTGCCTCTTAAGATGAAAAATGTTTTTTAATATTACCTTGGGTAAATATATGGTGGGAGGGAGGAACTTCTTCCAAATGGAGGCGGGGGACAGAGAGATGCTTGGTTATGAGTTGCAATTCAACCTGCAACTCTCTGTATGTTTGTCAATCTGCACATGACCTCTCCCACATAAAGGAGAAAAGTAGCAAAACTAATAATCCACCCAAGTCCACTCTTAAACCCAAAAATGCAAGCAAGAAAATAAAAGCAAAAAAGGCATAATCAAAGTCTCCAAGCCAGATTGTGTTCTTTCCCCACTTAATGCAGGAGTTCACATCCTTTTTAAGCTGGAGGCTGGGTCACGCTCCCTCAGGAAGCTTTGGGGGTCGGGTGGCCGTTTTGCCCTTCCACCACCACATGGCACTTCCTGGTGTGGTGAAGAAAGGCCACAGGTTGAGAATCCCTGACTTAATGCCTCCACTTCTTTGAGTCCAGCAGAGAGCAGCAGGCAGACCAGGTAGCCAACAGCACAAATCATCCAAGAAAGGTGATACAGTATTGTAAATTTCAATGAGTGTGGCCCATGTTTTCAAACAAAGTACAGTAAAACCTCATATAACGCTAAAACCTGGTTCCACAAGTCTTCGTGTTATATGATTTTTCGTGTTATCTGATCCTCTATGGGATCCATAGAGATACATTGTAACCACACAGGCTTTCGCGGTTGTTATCTGAAGCATCCCATAGGATCTTAATGTTATCTGATGCAATTCTTCCCCCCAGATTCCTTGATGTTATGCGATTTTAGTGTTATTCGATACTAATGTTATATGAGGTATTACTGTACGTAGTTGTGTTATGCCTCTTGGTTTCACAGCATGTGTGGGTAGGTGGGAGAATACCAGTCTCTTTTTATCCTGAACATAACCAATAAGCAGAAAGGCCCCAAATGCCAAATTGGCTGGTTATGGTATCTTGATGATTTTACATGCTATGAAGTCAGCCTTGAATTATGGTGATGCAACAAATGACCAGATCTCTGAAAGGTGCTGTTCTTATCAGCCCTGCTCAGCTCTTGTAAACTCAAGACTGTGGTCTTCCTCTTTTCCTGCTGCCTTGAATCTTTCCCAGCATCCTTATCTTTCCCACAGAATCTTGCCTTCTCATGATGTGCCATGAGTATGAAAACTTTATTTTGGCCATTTTTGCCTCCAGAAGTAGTTCAGCTTGATTTGCTCTAGGATCCGTTTATTTCTTTTTCTGGCAGTTCAGGACACAGCCCCCCCCATCCCCCAATTATCCATAGGTTCAGTATCCACAGTTTTAGTTCTCCATGGATCTAAAAATATTTAAATAAAAATCCAGAAATACACACACACACACACACACACACACACACACACACACACACACACACACACACACACACACACACACACACACACACAGAGTTTGCAATATAATGTTTACAAGGACTCGAGGTAGACATTTTGGTGGTTCTCAAGTAGAACGATAGAGGAATTTTAAATCACTCTCCCATGTTTATGATTCAGGTATATGTGTTAAATATAGGATTTATTGTTATGTATGGTTTCATGTATCCACAATAGCTTTCAGAATGTATGCACTTATGGTTATTTCGAAAAGTTTTCCCCAGAGTACAGTTGTGATACGTCACGGTTTTCCGGGATTTCCCTGGATTCAAGCTGTCCAGTTCAAAGAAAAACATATAAAACATATAAAAGTCCCGGTTTCAAAGAAAAACATGTAAGTCGCGGGAGGGAGGGAGCAAGAAATGTCCATGTCTATGGAGGATTCCTTCTTCACATGACTGCAAATTGTTAAATGCATAGAGTCAGCATTCCTTGAGAGGAAAGGAACACTGTGGATAGGAGGTGAAGATTTGTTTCTCACAAAGGACCTCCTTCAAAATAAGTCCCTTCCTCTTTTCCTTCTGGAGGGAAATGGGGACTCCAAGGGCTGCAGTTCTCTGAGGGAGTCTGGGAAATGTAGTCATTGCCATGATGTCCCTAACACCACAAATTTCAAAGACAGGACACAACAAATGTTTTTTACAAGGCACCAATCCTCTTTGCCAAAATCGTGAGCAACCCGGAGTTTGGCTCTCTGCTGCTCCAACAGAAATGTGGGATGGGTGTAGCACGCCGTGAGAGAAAGTGGGCAGGGAGTACCGAGTACAGACTGAGCAGAATAGGGATGGGCACGGGGGTGGGGGTGGGCAGTGAGCCTAATTTTTTTTTTTTTTGGGGGGGGGGGTTGGCAGGAAAAATTATGTCCCGGTTTGGCAGAAAAAATTATGACAAGCCTACCTCAGAATCAGATTGATATTATTCAGTCAGGCACTACATTAACCATCATTACTGCCTGTGCTATGTCAGTATTTGAGCCACTCCAGTTCTTCTGAGTTCATTGCATCCAGAATTGAACATTTTATAGTTATTTGACTGAAAATATTCAATTCCAGTTCATTTTTGTTCATGGAGTGCAATCATTGTAATGTTTCTATATTCCATATCTTGTTTTACAGTTTATAGTTCACCTAGATTCATACTTATTATGTTCCATGTTGCAATTGTATGTATTATGCACACATCAGTCACTAGAAATCCTTTCAGATTTAATATAGTTGTGCCATTGGTATGTTATTCAAGCTTGTTTTTTGCTCTTCCTCAGTAGCTGATTGAGTGCCTTCTGAACTGGGAGTCTCATCTCTGAGCACTAATTCTTGCTTTATTTTGGACTGTCTTTTCACTGGGTTTTTAAGGTAAGAAGAGTTGAGCAGTGGCCACCTTCTGCACAGTACTAACAAAGTGAGCTTCTTGTCATTGCAATCGCCTCTTCCACCAGTGCCACTTTCAGCTACCACTGCTACCCAGTAGCTGCTGCCTTTGTCACCATTGGAAGCACCCATTCTCTTCTGCAGATGTGACTATTGCCTTGAAGAGAGGAGGACCATCTTTGTCCAGCTTGTCAGCTGTGGCCAATCCACCTTGAGGTGACCCTGGTAGGAATCCAGGCACATAATGGTCTCTGTCCTCCTAACAAAATTACTGTCAACTTTATTGACACACTCAAACCCATTCATCATGTTTTGTGCATCCAAGAAGGGAATATTGCTAGTAATTCCTAAAATATAGCTAGCTCTTATTTCAAAGATAGTATAAAGGTTCCTATATGTCAGTAAAATAAGGTTGCATAGCCTGGTAGAACTTTGGTAAGGTAGAGTGTTTCAAAGCAGAAAAAGTTGTTTCAGAAAGATGAAGCTAAACAAGAGGGAAGAAATACATTTGTTCTAGAAGAATATGAAAGTGGAGAACAGAACAGCTATAAAAAAAGAGTAATAAATTACAAAAAAATATTTAAATAATTTTAAAGGTTTATCGAAAGAGTGATGACTGACCTTATATTGTCCATCACTTCTAAAGAAGAATATTGATGAAAGGAAGCACTACAGTGTATAAATAAAGGAGGCATTTAGTCAATGCTTAGACATTTCTATGAATGAAACATTTAAATGGGCCTAATTAGCTCATTGACCTTTACATTAACAATTATATTTCATGCAGGGCAGTAAGCTACTGCTCGCCTGTGGATCATGTAGTGCTTAATTGAATCTACAGTAGTAACTATTTCAAGGATTTTTAAGTCATTCAAGTGTTAGGAGAATATTTAAAAAGGGTACATAGCTTCAGACTTTGTCATGATGAATTCCGCTTTGCTAGCAGAAATGAGAAAATTTTTAGTTTTACTTTTTCCAGTATTCACTTTAAAACCTTGGGCTCTTTCTGGCCTGAACTTGTGAGTTTTGAATTAAAGTCTTTAAAACTGACCTGAAATTAATTATCACCTAAGACTAAATTCAGCAGAGGATGTAAGGACCAAGACTGCTCTCCAATTTGTTTTGAACAAATTCTCCAATTCATTTTGAAGCTTTGGAAAGTCCCTCATTCTGGTTGAGAGTTATTTGTCCCTCATTCTATTAAATGTATGCCATATGTCCAAATTAATTTGTACGTCACTCTTTGACTTCAATCGGAAAAAAATGATTTTATGCTGAAATGTACTGTCCTAGAAGACATGATCGATGCTAGAGAGGAATAAACTGTCTAGATTTCAGGCAGCTAGTTTCAGATACTTGTATACTACAAAACTTTAACATTTTTTAAAATTAAGATTAAAGCTCCTTTTGCGCCATTCAATTCAATTAGTGTTCCAAACACAGATTGGCTTGTGTATTGACTTCAGAGTGCTAAAAAAAACAAATCAAGAACCTACAAAATGCTTTCCTCGATCTGTAATACTCACCCAATATGGTTAAGGTACAAATTAAATTACCGTATCTTGTGAAGACTGCCAAAATTTGCAATATACAGATTGATTGGTTGTTTTTTTCCAATACACAAAAAAATCAGTGAGTTCAGTCTGTAGCTACCGTAGCACACTGTAACCTAATGGAATTTAGTTACAGCTTTTTATTTTGAGCTCTTTAATTTCTGACATAATCACCAATAATAGTGATAAACAAAGTGTGTAAATGAATCCCTACTGTAACCACAACCAGCCTGCTAATCCGAATCCCAGTCAACAGTACAAAGAAATCCCAGTGGGATTTGAACACACTGTGGAACATATTCAGTGCAATTTTCTTCACCTCTCTTGATGATTATCAAACATGTATCATGCTTATGTAATCTTTTTTTCCTTTTCCTCTTTGCAGAATTGGGTACAAAATGGGGGGGGGGGGAGAGAGACCACATACATGTTATATCAGTTTTATAGTCGTTATTAAATACTATGTTTAGACAGACTACTCTCTCCTTTCTCTTTACTTTAGGAAAGTTTGGCAAATAATTCTTAATCTTTCATTTTTTATTTCCTTACTTTAAAAAATAGAAAAGCTACAGATTAAAGTTAAAATTTTAGAAGTTGTATTCATGTTAGTCCTGAAATCAGAGAGCAAACAAATCAACCAAAAAAAAAAAGGCAAAATAAGATTAAAGGTAATGTATGATTTCAGTGCTGTGATGTGGAATAACCATACATGTAAGGAATCTGTTTTTCTAGAAGGTTTAATATATTTCCAATTTGACAACAGGGGTACACAAAAATAGCCTCCTTAAACATTGTGGTATTTTTTAACCACAATCGGGCATATTGTGATAACAGCAACCTTGTGTTGCCGGCTTTAAAGCAACATAACTTCCCAGCACTATCACCATGCTTCTTGAATGGGGCAGCTTTCAACAAGTAACAAATTATTGAAAGTGTGAGACTCCAAGCTGCATTTTTACTAAGAGAAAGTTTAGGAATAGGAAATGGAGAAAGAATTATATTCAGAGGACAGTATTAACAAGATTTGAAGAAATAGTAAAGGAAATAAAACAGAAAAATACACTGTGGAAAGGCTTAGTAAGCAGATTATACACTGTACTTAATAAAGAAGGAGCGACCCAAAATACATTAAGAGAGAGATGGGAATGATATATTGAGGTCAAAATACAGTCATACCTTGTATAACAAATTCAATTCATTCTGTGAGGCTGCTTGCTATGCGAGTTTTTCATTATGTGAGTCAGAATCGCATAACAAATTTTTCGCTATGCGAGTCGGACTTTCCCTATGGAAAATCTCGCATAACGAGAGTTTCTATGGGGAAAACTCGCATAGCGAAAAATTTTCGTTATGCGAGTTTTCCCCATAGAAATGCTCATTATGTGAGTTTTTCTATAGGGAAAAGTCCGACTCACACAGCGAAAAATTCATTATGCGAGTCGGACCGTTTAGCGAAAAACTTGCTCGTTATGTGATTTTTTCGCTAAGCAAAACACTCATTATGCAAGGTTTGACTGTAGATGAATCAATGTGGAAAAATATATGGGCAGGGAGAACTATGAAAAACCTTTCTGTGAGAATTAAGGAACATTGTTACGAATTACTATGAAGATGATATATATCATACAAATTCAGATGCACCAAATTGATAATACACTCAAACCACGCATTAAGAGCGTCACGTTTAAAGAGTAACTCGCTTAAAGAGCAGAATTTTCTCTGAATGTTCGCTTTGCATAACAAATAAAACCAACCAAAAACTCGCTTAACCAATAAATCGGGGTTCACAATCCACCCCCACCCCCACAATTCCTCCCACAATGGGGTTTCATTTAAAGAGCAAACTCACTTAAAGAGCAATCCTGTGGGATGCATTATGCTCTTTAAGCAAGGTACAACTGTTGAAGATGCAAAGATGAAGATGGAACTTATTTACATTTATGGTGGCATTGCAAAGAGATAAACACTAACTGGAAAAAAGTTTTTTATGAAATCAATAAGATATTATCATTAAAATTATACATGACACGAGGATAGTGTTACTGATGGATTTAAATTGATAGAAATAAAAAAGTTAGTAATAATAATGGTAACAGCTATGAGATTATTGGTTGCAAAGAATTGGAAAATAAACATCTCAATAGACATAAAATATTGGTATAAACAAATGTGGGAAATAGCCCTGAATGCTAAATTAACCTGTGATTCAAGAGTTTAAAAAGGAATAGCTGGAAGAAATAATTTTTATGATATATGGGAAGATTTTGTCCATCATGTTTTGAAAGAGACAAAAGGAATTAGGCCTAAAAAATAAAATACGAGTTTTTGGAAATAGAGAGATATGTTGATATATACTTAGGAGAAAAATAAAATAAAATAAAGTATGGCTCCAAGGGTGGTGGGTGCACATTAGCGTGGTAATAGAGATAGATAATAAGAAAATTATGTATATAAAAGCCTTTATCCCTTTTTTATTTTTTCTCTCCTTGTTGTTTTTTGTATATTTCTGTATATTTTTTATGTATGGTATTGTATTATGTATTGTTATTAAAAATAAAAAAATATATATAAAAAGAGAAAGTTTAAGAAGTTAATGCTTTTCTAACTGAAGATGTTTAGTACTGAGCAATCACACTTTCCTTCCTTCGGAAAAACATCTTCTAAATATCTATTTCCCTTTCTAAGCCCTCCTTATTTCTGATAGGGGTGATTAATTTACCACTGAAATTTTAACTTCTTGCTTCTGTTGGTTGAAATATCCCCCCCCCCCCCGGCTGCCTAGCGACTTACTACAAAACTGTTTTTTTAAAAAACAAAAAAACAAAAAAAACAAACATGTCTACATTTTCTTGGAATCCATATTCCCATAAATGGAACTTAATTGTAGCATAAGAAAAGTGCTACACCAGCTCTATGTTTATTATTCCTTGTCCCGTAGAAGAACGGCTCAATATTATTTTTACATTCTAATTCTGCTGAATCCTAGAAAAAGGAATGATTCCTTTGTACATAAATTGTATGCAACATAGTTCTTATACTCTAAAGCAGTGACTTTTAGAGGCGTGAGTAGGAGAGAAAGGGTTTGATGCTTTATTTCAGATTTATGAGTTAGAACATTTTTTCTTGAGATTCTACTTTTTTCTCGTTTCTCTGTTGTCTCATAGATTTTTAATGAGAGACCCATATATTCTCCTACCTGGTAAGTTTGATGTTTTCAGTCAAATCAATATAACATTTTTTAACATTGGCAGTGGATGGGACAGGCAAATTTCAGATGAATAAGAAAAAGGAAATGAGCAATTGAAAAGGATATTTTGGACACTGGAGTCCTGTAACAGCACATGCAAAGATCATTGTTAGATGAAATGTGCCAGCTTTTTTCCATCATGAACTCAGCCGGCTTTACAGGTCTGGCCTGAATGTTTCTTTATGTTAATGTGCTATCTACCATCTACACTCTAATGATACACAACTCTGCCTCTCCTTTCCACCTTCTGCAGTGGAGGCTGAACATGACCTTGAACGTTGTTTGACTATGATTATGGACTGGAGGAGGCTAAATAGCCTGGAGCTGAATCCAGACAAGATGGAGGACTTGTTATTAGATGATTCATCTACCTGTTTAGTGGGAAGGCCTTTAAAACTCAGAAGGGTTTATATTCCCATCAAGGATTGTGTTAATAATTCAGGCATTATTCTGTGCCTGGCATTATCTATGGATTCTTTGGTAACTGTTGCAGTTTGCTCAGCCATTTTCATATTCAGCATATCACTCACCTTTGGCCTTACCTTGATAAAAGTAAAGATCTCCCTTGCTTGAAAGACAGTTGTGTCTGACTTTAGGGAGTGATGCTCACCTCCACTTACAGCCAAAGAACTAGTGATGTCTACATCTTCCATGGTAATGTGGCAGGCATGACTAAGTCCCAGAGTGCATGGAATGCTGTTACCTTTACTGCTGAAGAAGTACCTGCAATATCTTGCTTTCAAACTGCTAGGCTGGCAAGAACTGTGACAGATGACAGGCACTCATTCTGTCACGCAATGCTCGGGTCTTGAAATGCTGACTTGCCAACGTGCTGATCTTCAAATGCAGTGACTTAGCTACTAAGCCACTTTGGTCCTATTTTATTGTTCAGTTGCATAGTCGAGCCCTTTGCGACCCCGTGGACCATTGCACGCCAGGCACCCCTATTCTGGTCTTACAGCAGGTCCCTAATGAAAATGATCCACACACTGATAATATTGAAGATTGGGTACTGCAATACTCTGTATGCAAGGCTTTCTTTGAACCTAATGTTGAAAATTCAATAGGTCCAGAATGCAGCAGCCAAATTGATCATGGGTATGGGAAGGTACTAGTTATATGTCCATTACCATGATCTCAGACTGTCTTTTTCCAAATGCATCTGCCCACTCAACTCAATCTTCTTTAATCCATGTGTTGAGAGTTCCTACCCCTAGAGAAGCAATGAAAACCAGGACAAGAAATAGGGCTGATCAGCAGATGAAACAAAATTTAACAGATTGGTTATTTGCAACACATGACAGAGTTGAAAAAATATTCATTGGAAACTTTGCCAGAAGTTTGGATTGAAATGCAATAATTTCTAGTAAGAGCTGAGGGTGGCAGAGGACTCCTACAGAAAGTAGAGGAAGAAAACCATAGCTTGAATGACCACAGTAAGAAAAGTAAAGAGTCTATGTTTCAGAAAGTTAATAAATTAGGACTTTTGAAAACAGTGGAAAAGAAAGCTGGATACAGAAAGAAAGGATTGAAAGTAGTGGTGGGTTCAGGTTCGCACCAGTTCACCAGAACTAGTAGCAGAAATTCTGGCTGATACCGCCCATCCACATTTTGAAATAAAGTAGTCCTAATTTGGGTGCAACACAGGGCTTTCACCCTGGCCAACCCATCATACGACACCCACAGAGTGGTAGTAAAAATTTTTGGAGCCCACCACTGGTTGAAAGTCAAGCTGCAAATTGGAAAAACAAGCCTATGCTTGGTTAATACTTGAAAAACGTAGAAGGAATGGCTGACCCAAAGCTGACATGTGGATGGTTAAGAGCAGGAGTTTTGAAGAAGGATACTGAAGGACTAATCTTGGCAGTTCAGGAACAAAGTTTCCCAACAAATTGCATGAATACAAAAATACAGCATGTATCCAACATTAGCAAATGACAGCTTTGTAATGAAAAGGATGAAACAGTAGATCATGTTATCAGCAGCAACAGCAAAATTTTACAGACTGATTATTTGTAACACCATGACAGGGTTGCAAACACTATTCATTGGAATCTTTGCCAGAAGGTTGGATTTGAATGCAGCAAATATCATTGGGAACTTCAGGTGGAGATAGTTTTGGAAAATGAGTGTCAAGATCCTGTGGAACTTTAAAATCCAAACAGAAAGACATCTGACTCACAACAAACCTGATATGACTCTTGTGGAAAAGAAAACCTGTTTTATTGACATTGTTATACCAGGAGATGCACAAATTGAGGACAAACAACTGGATAAAATAACAAAATATCAAGATTTACAATTTGAAGTTGAGCATTTGTGGAGGAAGAAATCTGTTGTTGCACCAATAGCGATCGGAGCTCTTGGAACAATACTTATTTGAAAATTTTGGATTTTTTTTTGGACATGAACATCCTAACTCTACACAAACCAACTCTACTAGGAACTATAATAATTTCATGTCAAAAATTATTCTGGGTTGAAAGGATTTTTGCAGGAGAAACTCTGCTCAGGAAACACCCAAAAAAGGCTCCTTTCATCTTCCCAAGAGCTGGGACAGAAATGGTACTTAATCCATCATGCAGTACCCAGGTTTAGAACTGCCAACTTGCCGGCCTTCCAGGAACAAAGCAAGCTTAGACATTACCTTAGGTTATTGGTTAGGTCTTAAACTGTTAATTTTATACCAGGCTTTGACTGTGAAGCTAATGTAGATTTTTATTTGATGATGATGATGATGATGATGATGATGATGATGATGATGATGATGATGATGATGATGATGATGATGATGATGATGATGATGATGTTATCATGTTGTTTCTAACTAATGGTGACCCTTTCTATGGTTTTCTAGATAGAAAGTACACAGAAGTTATTTGTCCTTCCCTTCACATGGGGGTGCCTTGGGATAGTGCAGCTTGCCAAAGGCAACACTGGCTGATTCTCCTCCCTGCAGGTACAGTGGGGAATAAATCTCTTAACTGATGCATAAACCACTGATCTATCCAGCCAGCACAGTAAAGGGCTCAGCCAAATGGAGAAGGTTATTGTCTGTTTGAGCTACTCTGCATTTTGGCTACAGTTGTGGTATTATTCACCTGGTGAATGAGTCCAGAAAGAGTGACAATAGTAAGATGGGAATTGCTTAGACAGGTTCCTATGTAAGGGATATAACAATCATCTTTGGTGACAGCTGTATTTTTTATATTATACTGACTGTGAAACAGGAAATCAGGAAGGGGAAGAATGGAGGGGAACTATACTAAGATGTAAAGTTAAAGAAAATTAATTCTTAATAAGTTTCCTCTCCATAAACCCTCTAAAATAATTATCCATAAATTCCTGTTAAAATGTCCCTTTATTGCCAGAAAAAAAGAAAAGACAGAATCATTTGTACAGATTATAATAAACTGGACAAGGCTGCACATTCATTCTGATTAACTCAGCTCTATCATATCCAGAATAAAACAAGGGGAAAAAACCCTTCTTCTCAGCATGCTAAATCAGGTCTTATGCTAAAATGGGGAAGTCATGTTCAAATATGATGTTCACAAATGGGGTTATCCAAAAGTACAGACACTTGAGCTGTATAAGAATAAAACGGGAAACCAAGTATTTAACCTTATTGCTTTCAGATTTTCACTGTCACTAGTCTAGACTAAGATGGATGACTTCTTATTTTAATTAGATGGTTGCATGTCTCATTGAACTGACATAGCTGTAGGGTTCTGTGCTGCCTTTTGACCGTAGTTTGATTAGCCCAGTTGAAACATCAGACCTAATGGACAAAAAAGGCTGTCTGTGTTAAATTGAATTCTGGCAGTGGACATCAGTTTCTGGTGACAGCAGAAATTTTTTTTTGCTAAAATATTAGTTCAAATATCTGGTTCTCCCTGAACAATACCAGTCAAACAGTGAGGAAGGACAATGTCTACTATTGGCTCTGTTCTGCAGCTTGAAATAGTGCAGCATGAATAGTAGGGATGAGGCAGGTAAAGGTAAAGGTTTCCCTTGCTTGACAGCCGGTCATATACGACTCTAGGTTCAGTGCTCATCTCTGTAAAAAAGCCGAAGAGCTAGCACTGTCTGCTTCTGCAGATGTTTCCATGGTCATGTGGCAGGCATCACTAGACACTGGAGTGTACGGAATGCTGTTTACCTTCCTACGGAAGTGGTCCCTATTTGTCTACTTGCAGTTTCTTGCTTCTGAGCTGCTAGGTTGGCAGGAGCTGGGACAAAGACGGGAACTCATTCCATCCTGCAGTTCTCAGAAATCAAACTGCTGACCTCCCACCTTCCAGTCAGCATCTTAACCACTTGAGCCACTGCAGTCCTATGAGGCAGGTATGTGCAGGGAAAAAAAGCTTGCAAACAAATGCCTCTGCTTGGATTTAGAAGAGTGGATATGAACCTGGGAAAGCTTTTTTTGAGCAGGCATTCACCTGAGTTCCTGCCCACCCTCCAAAGGGCAATGACCTTGTGTCCTGGGTGAAGCACCCAAGCACCAGAGGTAAAAGAAGCCTAATTTATCCCAGGGTTTCTCTCAACTGTTTTAAAAATAGACATGCAGCCATCTTTTCCTATAGTATTTTGTAGTGGTTGAATGACAAGTCCTCTGAAACACTCAGAGGATGGATGAAGGGCCTATTGTTTCACAAAACTCCTACTATGTTACTTAGACTTTCAAAGTACTTACCCTATGGTTTGTGACCATCCAGTGGTCCTCTTGATATCTTGAAAAACTATTATTAGTATCTGAATGGATCAATCATGGTTACTTTTGGAGAGTGAATTTTATGCTTTACTAGACACATGTTTACTATCTCAATGAAAGCTAGTCCTGAGGGAGAGACTTTAGGATTGTTTTTTCTTGCATTTTTCCACACTGTATGGTCCATCCCTGTACATAGTGTCCACTCAACATTATGTTGCAATAGATGATCTCAAGATATAACAAACAGACCTGTTCCATACACTCTGGAAAACCTTAGCCATTTTGTTTATCTAAGTACAATGTGAGATTCTCTTTACCCAAAAGGGAAAACACAAATCCACTGACGTGAAAGACAAGTGGTTAGCTCAAATCTGCTGACTTGAAAAATAAGCAGCTTCCCTCAATGCAGATGTACATCACTGATGTACATTACAAGGAAATTGTTGGATGCAGTAAACCTTGTGGGAGATTGCCTGACCTTGAAAGTTAAAGAAAGTGCAGCCTGATTGGTGCTCCAATGGGAACACACCAGAGAATACTAAAGATCTTCTAGCAGGGTAAAGAAAGCCTTATGACTGAAGCATTGGGTGCCACAACCAGTCAACATTGATAATACGGGACTAGATGGAACAGTATTGTCAATGGATGGATGGCTACAAATAACAGAGCATCATGTGTTCCTAAATCTATTATGAAAATTTTATTCCTGTGTATTTAAATCATTGCTGCATGTGCTTCTTTGACATCAATGCCATTTTGAGGTCCCCCCCCCCGTACATTCAAAAATCTTATTTATTTAATCACATTTATACTGCCGCCCCCTCACCAAGGCGACTCCCGGTGGCTTACACATCCACATATAACAGATAAAATTCTACAAAAACCTTAAGCTAAAAAAACCACATTAAAATATTAAATTGTTAACGTTTAAAAATTTTAAAAAATTAAAAAGCCCTCCCCACTTCATCAGATTTTTAAAACCAACATTAAAACAACACTAAACACTAAAACCTGGAAGCCTGGGCAACATTTATATGAACCAGCCCAGCCATTGCTTCCCTCCCACCCATTGTGCCAGCCAGGTCTTGAGGTTTTTACGAAAGAATAAAAGCTCCACCTAGAGATGAAGCTCATTTGGCAGGAGGTCCCACAGGGCCAGATCAGACACAAAGAAGGCCTTCCTTCCCGTGCTAGAGACGTGAGCCTCTCTAGCAGATGGAACTATCTGCTAGACCAGCTACCAGAAGGAGATATATAATCTCACTTTTGCTGTTTCAAATTCTACAGAATTACTTTCTAGGCAAGAAAGAGTTATTATAAAAGTAATAGACCATCGACACTAACCTTGATTGATAGATGGTATCTCGGGCTTTGCTGTAGATAATCTCAATGTAATGCATGAGAAAAGTCTGGCAAAAACAGACCATATGTTGTTGTTTTTTCATCCAATATGTTAGCTGACAGCTGAAATCTAGTAACAAGTTGTAACTTGAGTAGGCCCACCGAATCAAAAGAACTTACATAGATGTTGTCACAGCTTATTATTGAATTTCAGCCAATGTATTAAAACTTCTTCAGTCTCTTAAGTCAGTAACTTTTTTAAACCTAAAGATTAATAATAATAAGAAAAAAATAGAAGTGTACATAATTTATTTGCACTTTTTCCAGCAATGACATTTTTCACCTTAATGAGCACTTAATATGTAAATTACATTGTGCACTTTTAAAAACCAGTGAAATACTCAGACTCTTTCATGTTATTCATATGCAATTAGCTGCAATTATGATGTAATTTCACACACACTATCTGTGTTCTTTTGATCTGTATAATAGTGAGATTCTTCATGACTGTGTGCCTCAGAATAACTTCAAAAATTCACTAGATCAATTGCATGATGTTATTTTGTCTCAACGCAATACTACTTTGCTTGTTATGTGAGGGAAATTGAAGTTATTCCTCTCTGAATGTCTTCAATGTTGATACTACAACACTGCTCATGGTTGCCAACCTAAAAAACCCAAGGGATAACCCAGAACCCAGATTTTGAGCCTAGTGTGTTCTGTGAAGAATATGGTAAAGCATGATAGCCAGACTTTAGATGGACGATATGCCCAGATCTTAATTAAAGGTATGAGAAATATCAGTATATTAGTGACATTGGTGGATTAGCAATAACAATAGCAATAACACTTATATACCCCCCCCCATAGAACTTAATGCACTCTCTGGGCAGTTCACAAGTTAATTAGCATTATGCTGGGTACTCATTTTACTGACCTCAGAAGGATGGAAACCTGAGTGGTTAAGACACTGAATTTGATGACTGGAAGGTTGGCAGGTCAGTACCTTGAGATCCAAAAGCTGCACAACATGCAGGGCATGTATGGGGTATGGGCCAGATGGTTGCCTCAGTTTGTTTGCTCATCTAACCCCTCCCTCTCTCTGTGTGACTTGTTTAATCTCTTTTAATTTTTGTAACTTTTTAATCTTGTTTAATTCTGTTTTTATATCATGCTTCTTACTGTGTTTTAAGTGTTTTTAAAGTTTGTTAGCCGCCCTGGGTCTTTGTGAAGAGGGCAGCATAGAAGTTTGATTAAATAAATAAATAATAAATAAATGATAGAAAAGAAGGGTTCTAGAGAGGGCTTTCATGGATGATGAAAAATGAAGCTATGCATATATTTCAGATGGGAATTCCAGGCCTAAAAACTAGCAAAAGAAAACAGAGTTGACACCAATATTTAAGAAAGTTAGGGTACTTTCCACTCTGTTCTGAACATTAAGCCTGTAAATGTTACTAATCAGCCTACCAAAGTCATCACAACTGAATCAGATAGACATCATCTCCTTATGCAGCTTTGAAACTCTTTCAAAATCTACTTAATGGTTACCAACATATTTTATTAATGTTGTTTTCTCCATGTCAGCAAGGAATCCAAATGCTGAAATGGATGCTATCTTATTCTTCTGACAAGGGTACCGGAGGTGGCCTAGAAGCCACACTTTCCATTAAGATGCTCTCTTCCCTGTGATGACATTTGAAAAATATTTGCCTAAAGGCAAATCATAATTAAGCCATGAGATACCTGCTCATTTGGCTCAGGCAATTTAAGGGTTGTCAAGTCTTTCAAGTTATGTAAGCAGTTAAGTGTTTTGATGAACATGGCTACAGATCCCAGTAGATAGCAGAAAGTCATATTAAATTGGCATCTTTCTGTTTCAGCTTTTTAAAGTCTCTTCTAGGTGAGAAATAAATTGACTTCAGAAATGTTTCCCTGTCAGAACACTGCTTCAGAAATGACCTAATGTTGCAGTCTCAGCTCAACTGGGGTGCTGGAAACTTGTTATATCAATGCCACTCACCTAGATCTGTCATTTAAATGTTGTCATTAAGCCATGATAGATGAAAAGAGATTCACTACGTATTTCCCCTCCATTTTATTTTATTTTTATTATTTTCTGCATGAATCCTTGTTTCCATAAAAAGAAAGAACAAGGCCCAAGACATAACAAATAATCCAATCATAAATACAGATACACTGTTTTCAACATTTGTTCCAAAATGCAATGAACACTTTCTACCATCCTATAAAATATGGATTATACATATTAAATTAACTGTATGAAGTCTCCATGTTTTTTGTGCCTTTGACTAGCCATTATTCTGAAACAAAGGATTTTGCAGCTACAGTTCAGTGCATACTTGCTAAAGAATAAGTCCCCTTGAATCCAGTGGAATCTGCTTCTGAGTAAAATCACCACACTGCAGTAAGTCCCCTTGGTACAGCATTTGCATTCATTCAGTATTCACTGCATTGAATGTTAGCAAACATGATCTTCTGGCATGGATAGAATATCATCCTAAATGTTTATTAGATTTGTCAATAAATGAAATGTTCATGGTTTAGATATCTGACATCAGGAAGTTCAATTCTCCACTGTGACTCCCAGGAGAAGAGACCAGTATGTGTGGACTTAGGCAACCTCTACAGTCCCAGGGCACATCCCAGAAAAAGGGAATGGTAAATGACTTCTGTGTATTCTCCGCCTAGAAAACTCTAGAAATGGCCACCATTAGTCATAATTTACTTGGCAGCACATAATTATTATTAGTAGGTAAAGGCAAAGGTAAAGGTCACTCTTGCTCAAAAGGTGGCCATATCCAACTCTAGGGTTCAGTGCTCATCTTTGTTTACAGCCAAATAGCCAGTGCTGGCTGTGTCTGCAGACATTTCTGTGGACATGTGGACATTTGTCAACATTGGAATGAACAGAACCTTGTTTATCTTCCCACTGAAATGGTATATTTATCTACTTGCAATTTCTTGTTTTCAAACTATTAGGTTGGCAGGAGCTGGGACAGAGATGGGAGCCCATTCTGTTGTGAAGTACTCTGGTCTTGAACTGCTGACATGCTGACCTTCCAGTCATCAAGTTCAGAGCCTTAACCACTTGAGCCACCACAGTCCCTGCATTAATACTACTACTATTATTAGCAGTAATCTAAAAATCAGTATGTTGTTGCTAGAATATCCCTTCCATATGCCAGTACTTATTCATCATTTTTGCTAAACCATAAACCAAACCTGGCTGCTCAGAATGTCCAGCATTAAAATCCATTTTAATGGCATTCCTTATGGGCTTTGGCAGAAGATGCATTTTAGGGGCCACTTTATGTTGGGTCTGACCTGAAAACACCTAGCATGCTCTTTGGTGTTTCAGATCTCTTTAGCAACCTCAAATATACGTTTTGTATCCTCTTAGAGAATTCAAATATCCGGCAGGTTTATAATGTTCTTTTTGTTTTAAAGCCTTTAAAAATCAATTCTTCTCCATCCCAATGTGAATAAACTAATTGCATTTGATTAATTCCTAAAGAAACTGGGGAAGCCCTAAATTAGGATTAATCAAAAGCAAATGAGCTAATGTTGTTTTCCTTGGATGAAAAGGTTTTTTGACAAAAAAACAAGATATATAAAAATATTGTCAGGAGACAATCCAAACTAGCCTCCCTGCTCATTGAAACTGCCAATTCACTTACTTTTTAACGAGGATCAGAGTATCTTTCCTCCCAGTGAACTACATTTATTCCTTTTTCTCCCATTATTTAAAAGTCCCTTGGCGATATTCTTTTACTAGCTGAAATACAGTAGTACAACATAATCATAGTAGGTCCATTGAATCAAGAAAACTCACGCAGAAGCAGAATCACCAAATCCCCATTAATTCAGTAACCAATTAAAGTTGAGTTTTATTGTCCTTGTGCCATTCTCCAGCAACCTGGCATTTGGTTCTCAATTCACAGAAGAATAAATCCTAACAATGTGGAAAAATCCTACAGCTGAAGAGCTGAAGTCATGAAGCAGAGGTTTTCTAACTCCCCATAGCCACAAGCTGTGAAAGGACATTCCACCATAATGGGAAGATACTTGGTTGGAAAGACTGTACTAGCTAGCTTCAGTTTATCCATACTTTCATTCAATCTGCACCCTGCCATCCTACCCCCTCAACTGCCTTTGAGACCATTACAAGTCCTGACCTTATTGAGGGGAGGGGATAAGAAGGGGATAATAATTTTAATAGCTAGAATTACCAAGTTGATCACATCATATATCCTGAGATTTCAAGCTGAATACTTGAGACTTTGGAGGTAGGCTCTTGTGATGTCACATGGATGACCTTTTATGATATTGTAGGGATGGTTTCATGTATATCACAGGGGCTAAGAAATCAAAGTTTGAAAGAGAAACAAATGTGGCAAGCCAGCAGGTGTTATTTATCTAAGCCAATGAGGCCTGGCACTAGTTAGGAATGGATGAAAATGAGAATCTAGGCCAGTGGTCGTGAACCTACGGCATGGGTGCCAGAGGTGGCACTCGGAGCCCTCTCTGTGGGCACCCGTGCAATCACCCGAGCACAGAGTTTGCCCCATCACCTGCCCAGCAGTCCAATGGGAGTGCTTCCTCCCCCCCAGCACAGAGTTCACTGCCACCCCTCTGCCCAGTACTCGAAAGGGAGCACTTCATCCCTCCCTCAACACAGAGTTCACCCCACCCCTCTGACCAGCAGCCCAATGGGAGCGTTTCCTTCCTCCCCTATTGCTGTGTTGACACTTTGTGATAAATAAGTGGGTGTTGGGTTGCAGTTTGGGCAGTTGGACTCTAAAAGGTTCACCATAACTAATCTAGGCTTTAGAGAAGGAGTTCTCAACCTTTTAAAGCTAGGGGCCAGGTCACGCTCCTTCAGGCAGCTTTGGGGGCTGGATGGCCATTTTGCCCTTCCTCCACCAAATGGCACTTTCTGTTGTGGTGGGGGCAGTGGGGGCAGTGGGGGCACAGGAAATGGTGCCATGGGCCACATCCAGCCCACAGGCCGTAGGTTGAGAATCCCTGCTATACTGGAACCTATGAGTCATTGTCAGGTTATCTGACAATGAGAGGTTATCTGAAAATTATCACAAGTAGGTATATATGGGAGAAGATGTTCCTTCAAATAATGGGATTCTATGTCATTCAGAGATTAGAAGATCAATACTAACACTTTTAATTATGCCTGGAAATGTTTTGTGCAGAAGCTGATATAAATTATTGGCACAATGTGATTACCACAGTCAGTCACAGCTATTAGTCTGGATACTCAGCTTTGGACCACTTGAAATTTTGTAAACATGGTTGGTTGGTTCTTGTAAAAGAAAGCAGTCCTTTAAATAGTCTGGTCCTGAATAATTTTTGACTTTATAAGTAATAATCAGCCCCTTGAATTGGCCTAGATGTAGATAAATTATCCAGTGGGCCCAGAGGAACCATTAAGTTGCATATATCATGACAATATGTCATTTTGCTTAATATATCACTTACATTAAGGACCCGTTACTGCTTGTCATGCAATGTTTCATTTCTGTCTTCTTCATTCTACAATGTCATATTCACAATAGCAGCCAATAGAAAATATGTTTGAAAGATTCTTTAGGTTAGATAAGTGACAGGCATAAAGAAATTCAATCCTATTTCTCCAGCCTTGGCAGACCTGCACTGGTTACCTGTTGCCTACCGTATCACATACAAGGTGTTAGCGTTATCATATAAGGCCCTATACAGCTTGGAGCTTGTTATCTGCCAGAGCATATCTCCCTCAGAACAACTTCCTGCACCACCTGTTCATCACATTCTGTGCAGCTCCAGGTGCCGACCCTGAGGATGGCTTGCAAGTCTTTAATTAGAAATAGAGCTTTCTCAGTGGCACCACCAACACTGTGGAACACTCTACCGGGCTTTAAAAGCAATTAAAAACTCTCTTGTTCAAGGAGGCCATTCTGGGTATTGTCCCTTTAGCTACAAATTAGTCAGCTAGGTTGATCCCCTATGCCCTCTGACACCAGTTATTTGATTTTATTTTGAGACGTATTTTTCGGTTGTCTGTTTCGTGGTGTGTTCTGTCGTGTTATTTCATATCTGCTTGTAAACCACACAGAGTGGATACTTATAGAAATGTAATAAATAAATAAATAAGTGAACAGGAACAGCTTGCATATATTAAAGAGACCCGTCATTCTGAATTAGATCAGCTCTATCAGCAAAGAAAGAAAGGAAGGAAGGAAGAATGAAAGATAGAAAGAAAGAGGGGGGTCTGGCCAGAGTCAAACCCATCTCCAACCAAGCAGATAGTTAAACCAAGGTCAGGAATTAATGAAACAGCTTGGAGCAGCTTTTCTAAAGTATATCAAAACTTTTTAGGATTGTCATTTATTACAACATCACCCAAAGCCTTCTAAATTGTGACTTCCAGCACTGACATAAAATTTATTTCTATTTATCTAGGTTCTGCTGGTAATGCTAGAAAGCAATAAGATATTGCCCACTATGTTCAATGCTAACCACACATACTATAAAGTGCCAACTCTTCAATGTGCTGCTGTTATTATGGCACACTATTTTCCTGGCCTTCATACCTGGTCATTTCAAATACAGTTTTCATTTATCTCCAGAATGAGTCTCTATTCCTAACAGAACTCAGCATACAAAACTCATGCAGAAGGTAAAGTATTGCTTTAGGAGCAGAATTAATTTCATTTTCCTACTCTCAGGTGAAATGTTTTATATGTATTTAAATGAATGGTTTCTTAGGTTTTTGTTTCCCCAGAGAATGTAGTGACATTTTCCCCTTCTATACAGGTGCAGAAATTTGTCTCTTTCTTTCTTTCTTTCTTCTTTCTGCTTTTTTAAACATTTTAACTTTTTAATCTTTTAATTTTTATCATAAGTAATGTGTTTTTAATTGTTTTATACTGTAAGCCACCCTGAGTCCTTGGATAAGGGTGGGGTATACATTTAATAAATAAATAAATAAATAAATAAATAAATAAACATAATTGATCTCTGATTGTTGTTGGTGGGAGTAAACCAGGGATTCTCAACCTATGGCCTGTGGGCCAGATGTGGCCTGTGGTGCCATTTCATGTGGGGGGCCCTGCCTCCATCACAACAGGAAGTGTCATGTGGTGGATGAAGGGCAAAATGGCCATCCAGTCCCCAAAGTTGTCTGAAGGAGCATGACATGACCTCTGACTTAAAAAGGTTGATAACTCCTGGAGTAAACAATAAACTGGCTTCTCATTCAGCAAGAACCATGAAACAATAAGCTATTCTTCTCCCTTCTTATCTACCTGCTTTACAAAAATATAGAACAATTGAAGTTAATGTAATGAAGAAACAAGAGCTTAGAACATTAGAACTACACACTCTTCTGTTCCGGATTCTAGGGTTCTAGCCAGAATGGTTGCTTTTATCATGTTGATTGAAATATAAAGGAATGTATATTTTCAACATTACTGTAATCCTTAAATGACAACTTTCAGCTTACACACAAGCTTTCTGCATAAAGATAGCTTTTGAAGCAGAATTATTGTTTTCCTTCATAAAATACTTCTAATATTGTGGACTGTCAAAATATATCAACATACGTCATTGCATACCAATTTCAATGAAAACTGAGATGACAGGCACTGAATATTTATACAGAAACGAAGAAGAAACAACAATGCATTAATTTCCATTTTTATTCAAATGAATGTCTTGCTCAGTGAGTTTGTATTTGCATAATTCCACAATGACATTTATAATTCTTATTCATATGTTGCATTCTGTTTGGTTCAGATATATTTTTTTCTTTCAAGAAAAAAATGTCAGGAAACATTGTATTGCATTTAAAAATCTTGACAGCATCAATAAGCACATTATTTTGAGATGCTAGTGGTGGTCTTGTGTCCAAATAAAGTTATTCTGCCTTTTTCCTTCCTTCATTCTTTCCTTTCTATCTTTCTGATGGCTTATATTGACCTAGAAGTTGCACACATGTAGAGTCCTGAATACAGTACTGTTATTGCACAGATTGGGTGATTTATTGTGTAATCTGTGAAAACCTCAGGGTTTCCTTTTTTTTTTTTTTTTTGCAGTACAGTGATTGTAATTTGCCTCTAGATATATAAACTATAAAAATAAGATTAGTTAAAGCAGGTGTTCTCAACCTACTGCCCGGGCCCAGATATGGCCCATGACACCATTTCATGTGGGCCACCACCACTTCTGCCACACCCAGGAATGGCATGTGGTGGAGGAAGGGCAAAATGGACGTCCAGCCCCCAAAGCTGTCTGAGGGAGTGTGACCTGGACATCAATTTGAAAAGGTTGAGAACCCCTGAGTTAAAGGAATGCAGCAACTTCACTACTCTCTGAACAATATGTCATTGCTGACCCACTGTCTCTACATACCTAAGGGAATAAGCTGCCTTATAAGCTCCCCCAATGGCTTAGTGGTTGAGACGCTGAGCTGGAGACTGGAAGGTCAGGTTTTGATACCTGAGAGCTGTGCTTGGGGACATGTAAGGAGCCTCATTCGGGTGTCCCCTAAAATCCTTTCAACCCAGAGTAATCTCTGACACAAAATTATTATTACCCCAAAGGATAATGTGGTGGCTGTAGATTCAGAGTAAGGCTTCTCTGGGAAATGAACTAGTAGTTATCTGAGCAGCATTCAACATGTAAAAAGAGAAAGGGTTCCCATGTCACCTCAGGATTATGATTTTTCTCTTGGTAGTTCCCACAACAAACTTTGATTTTTTAAATTATGGAATATGAGGAAGGTATGCAAGTTAAATTAGTTTGCAATTTGAATTTGTCCCAATATTGATGGGAAGCTGTGACCATCATAATAATCAGATAGAATCTTATAACAAAATTTCTTTCATAGTCTGTCATGGAGTCTGAATTCCTTGTTAGTCTCATTCTCCATATGAAAAGAGAGAGAGAGAAGTGGACCCCCCACCTTCCTTGTGAGACAATCTGATCTTTCCTCTTGGTCTCATTGACAGATAACAAATTTGCAATAACAACGTTCCACAAATTACACAAAAAGTACAAACTGTAGCATTGGAAACACTGGGTGGGTCTTCTATGTGTTTTGGCTCAACCAGTGAGTTGTTCTATGATTGTTCTGTGGGCACAGTGCTTCAGAAAGGAAAGGGCGACTAGATTTTTGGGACAAAACCAAAAGTAAGACAAAACAAAAAGAAACATAATTTTTCTGTGCACACTGCTCATTGTCTCATTCTTTCATTGGAGACAAGAAATCTCCTGGTGGCTACCTCTCATGAAATACTAAGACATGTTGAATCTATCTCGTAGGAAATAAGTAATGTAGCAAGATTTTTTTACATGCCTGATGCTACGTCACACTGTACTCTACATGATCCCTGACCAGATGGACTCATCCATGTGATTAATCCAGAAAGAACATGACACAAGTCTGAAGTGTGTGTGTTTTAAGTCTGTGAACTAGTGGTAGATGGAGAACAACAGAGTCAGCATCTCTGGAAAGAAGAAAATAACTTCCTAATGATTTTTTTCTCTCATGAATTTTTTTCCTCCCCTTAACCACCCACGTACACTCTAAGGACAAGGGCAATTTTCTTGTTGATTGTGAAATGTGTCAGTGCAATAAAATGCCCTGGAGTAATGAAAATGTGTGTCTGTGTGCAGGTAAGAAATTTGTAAAAATGTATACAATAAGGATGTGAAGAACATTTGCTAAATTATTCATTCAAGACAGTTTTGCTGCTTTAAGCTGTAGGACACCTCAGTGAGGCACGTTCATTCCCATTCAGAGTGAGGCATGTTGAAGTGTTTCATGTATATTTCACAATAGCCACTTCTGATAGATTAGAATAAAAATAAAGGTCTCCCATTCACACTTTAGATTCCCATCTTCTTTATACATTCACAAAACAGACATCCCTGCCCCCCCCCCCCATCTTGGGTACACTAAGAAATTATGATAGAAGCTATGACGCTGCACAGCCCCCTCCTTCATTTGGTCTCCTGTTCCCTAGTGAATAATATTTATAAAAAGAAGGGACTATTCTTTCTTTTCTTCTTTACATTTTACAAGTTTTGAATTGACATACCACAACAAAAACTGTCATTTACAAGTGATCAATGAGCAAGGTTCCCTCTGTTGCTTTCAGGGTAGGGCTCATCAATTCATTGCTTAACCTAAAATCTATCTATCTATCTATCTATCTATCTATCATCTATCTATCTCCCCCTGTCAACAGATAGATAGATAGATAGATAGATAGATAGATAGATAGATAGATAGATAGATAGATAGATAGATAGATAGATAGGTAGATAGATAGATAGATAGATAGATAGATAGATAGATAGATAGATAGATAGATAGATAGATAGATAGATAAAGTTATGTGTCCAAAACATGTCACCATGGCAACAAAAATACTTGCTAAACCCCAGAGACAAAATTTACTCTGGCACAGACAACTACACATACAAAAATGATTTTAAAAGTACAACAACTGTGACCAGAATTGATTCAAAATAATCAACCCCAGCCAAGTTGTTTAAAATAAAGCCCTTTTTGTCAAATAAATAAATAAATAAAATATAAATACACACACTTAGTCATAAATGGTATAGTTCCCAAGCTTTGAATCAATTTACACCTTGTGAAAGCCATTGCAATTACAGGGGCATATTGAAGTCTATAGAAGCCTTTACTCACCAAATCTCCATGATTCAGTGTGCATACATGAGTGTGAATCCCAAGCAATAGGATTTGTGGCAATGAAGTCCACTTACCCAATTAGAGTTCAAGTGAGCTGGAGTAATAAAGATTATTATTATTATTATTATTATTATTATTATTATTATTATTATTATTATTATTATTATTATTATTATTATTATTATTATTATTATTATTATTATTATTATTATTCAATTTCTATACCGCCCTACTCGATAGGACCAACTCAGGGCGGTTCACAACATATACAAAATTACAAGTTCACAAACACAACATGTCAATAAATAATCAATATCAATATCACATAAAGTTAACATCAATTTTAAAAAAATACAATACATGTGCTACTCAAGCAGCACATAACGAAATAATAATACACACCCTATATCTAATATATAATAACAATAAGCACAAAAAATCATACCATACATATCTTACATAGACGGCCCATAGCAATACTAATAATATACAACCCTATAATGCAGCAATGTAATGCTGCCATAGCCTCTACACCTTGGCCAAGAGTCCGGAGGACAGGGTGGCAAGAACCTGCCTCCCACCGCCAGAGTCCTTTTTAAGTTCAGCAGGAGGAGGGCGCTGGTGTTGGAGTGGCCCAAGCGCTCACCGCAGGTGTTTCTCTCCCTCCTGACTGGAGAAGAGTTTGGGATGGAGGCGGGGATGTCCTGCTGCCTCAGCGTCCTTTTGAGCCAGCAGGGCAGGGCGGGGCACTGGCGTTGGAGTGGCATAAGCACCCACCGGAGGTGTTTCTAATTATGACACTGTGTTGCAAATCTTCTATTTGTCAATGTTTAGGGGATCCTGGCAGCGTTTTCACACATTAATGGTACACTATATAGGGAGTAGAGCAGCCAATATAATTATTCAGAGTAGAAGTTAAAGGATAAAGTTAAGAGAAGAATGCATCAGTATGCACAAGTTGTAAATTAAGAAGCTGAGATTGATCTATGGTCAATCTTCATATGTTTATGTTGGGGGATACAGTTTCAATCATAACTTTGCAATTTAAAATAAAATTATTTCTATGGAATGACCTTTTCTGTTTAAGTGTACGATGTATATTGGAAAACAAAAGGCGGCCTTTGCTGGACAACTTATGGCAATTTTTTTTTGTTAAAAAAAGTTACCATACAAATAAAGCAAATAATCAACAGCAACATAGTTCTCGTGATGCCCTGTAGAAAGCAGGCAAACATCTCCCATTTGTTCTGGTTAGATCTTTAAGTAAAAAAATCAATCATTAAGTGTGTCATTCAAAAGAGCAGTGATATTATTGATATCTGCTTATGCAAAGAGTTAGTGGATACTCACTTGCACAAGCAACAGGGAAAGAGGAAACATATGCTGCTCTGTGGTATCCCATGAGTAGACCATACAGCCAGTGACTCAACGCCAAGTGTTGGGCAGCAGTAAGTGACCTGACTCCCTAAAGGAAATGCCATTGGAAACCATCATATTGTGCCCAATAACAAAATGAGCATTGATTCCCAATGGTCATGGAGGGGAACGAGGCCATGCCAGATGGACTGGCTGTGAAGACACACCTTGATGATATCCTCAAGGCTGTGGCAGTCTATAGCAGTCATGGTGTTAAATCCTGCATGTCTCATTTCATATGTGCCACAGGAGATGGCTCCGAGATCATAGTGTGTGGGTCACTTCATGGCAAACTGGGATCCACCTTAAACAAATTAACATCAGTGCAATTTTTCCTGATTGACTTGCAGGGCGAAGGCAGCCCAGAAGCAGCTGGTCTCCAAGACCAGGCCTACCATTGCCCTGAAGCAGGATAAAACCCGTACACTTGGATCGAGTTACCATCAAAAAAGGTACCACATTCTCTTTCCAGTGAAGCTATATTTTTTTCTACCACAGGGTTAGGGAAACACATTCCATATATTTATTCATTTATTTTTCTGAGTTATATTGTCGCCCAACTCTGAAGACTGGGCAGGTCACAGAAAATAAAACCAATATCACATTTTAAAACCAATAAAAAACCCATTAAAACTGCTACCAAAAATTACCCCAACCCCTACAAATTAAAAGAGATTAAAAGAGGAAGAGAGTTTTCTTACTAAATCAGCCAGCAGGCAGGGGTCTCTCCATTGCTGGTGCCCCACATCTGCTTTGCCAGGCAGGTTTTTGGCTCAAGTTTCCAACTGAAAATAGAGGAGTGGGGGGAGCACAGTTGTCTTCACTTGGACATCATCTTTTAAATTAGCCTCTGATTATTCATCATGGGATCACTGGAATCAGTTCTAGTTTTTCAGTGTGACATTTTTTTTCCAAAACAGCAAGTACTGAATGTGGTTTAACAAGCCAGGAGAAGTAAGATGGCATTTCTCATTTCACGTGGATGCTTGGCCAGGTGGTAAACACTTACAGTTTAAACATGTGCTCTTCAGCATTATGTTCCGCATCTACCATGGATAAAGAATATACCATGATACTGCCAATGGCAAAGCAGAATAGGGGAGTAATCTGGAGGAAATTGTCCATAGGAAGAGATGGTTGATGATGATCAACCTTTTCCTAGCTCAAGCTAAATAAATAAAATATTAATTTTATGTAAATATGAACAAGTTTTTTAAAGTCATCTGGTATCTGCACATCATTATGGCACCACCTCTCCTGCCTGACCTGAAGAGCTGTCATATGAATGGTATAGAGATAGCTTATTATGTTGGTAGTGATAAGGAATGGGTAAGGAAAGATTGCTTAACTTTACTATGCTCAGCCCTAGAACTGTCTTTCAGTTTTAACATATTCAGTACATAACCAGCTGATTGCCTGGAAGCTAAATAAAAATGCTTACCGTATATACTCGAGTATAAGCCGAGTTTTTTAGCCCCAAAAATGAGCCCCCAAAAGGGGACTCAGCTCATACTCAGGTCAATGACCACAAGAGTCCCAGAACCGTGCCGGATTAAGATGTGCCAACAATTTAATTAATTTTACCATATTTCCATGTATTTTGATTATAGAAACTCACTAGCAGCTGCTGCATTTCCCAACCTCGGCTTATACTCCGTTCAATCTATTATCCTGGGTTTTCAGGTCAAAATTAGGTGCCACAGCTTATATTTGTTGTTCAGTCGCACAGTTGATTCCGACCCTTTGCGACCCCATGGACCATTGCCCACCAGGCACCTCTGTCCTATACTCGAGTATATAAGGTACTTTTATATTGATTCCTGTTGTATTCTGTACCCATATGTACTGGGTACATTTTTATGAGGCATTAAATAAAAAAAGGGCTGATTGGCAGGTAAGAGGAACCAGTAGTGTGATTCTGCTGTTTAAGATGAATTGGTGGAGATAGTTTCAGAGTAGTGATGGGAAGAATATTCACAAATGTTCTTATTGATTTAGCTTGTCTTGGAATGATAGGAACCTCAGTGAAAACCCTGTGAATTTCCTTGTCTCCAGCCAAGGCAATAAAGAGCTGTTATTTTCCCTCATGGTCTCAGTAATAAGCACATAATATTTCTTTACTCAGGTTTTTTGAGAAGCAAAGCACACACGATATACATGGAAGGACTGGCTCCTTGTTGTTTACTGTATATACTAGAGTATAAGTCTAGTTTTTCAGTCCGAAAAATGAGCCCCAAAAACGGGAAATGGCTTATATTCAGGTCAATGACCATGAAGGTTCCAACCCTGCATCAGATTGAGACGCGCCAAAAAATTAATTAATTTTACCGTATTTTCATGTATTTTGATTATTGAAACTCACTAGCAGTTGCTGCATTTCCCATCCTCAGCTTATACTCAGGTCAATCTATTTTCCTGGGTTTTCGGGTCATAATTAGGTACCTCGGCTTATATTCAGGTCCGCTTATACTCGGGTATATACGGTATTTATATAAAGAGCCCTGGGGGTGCAGTGGTTAAACTGCTGTACTGCAGCCAAAATGTTGTGAGTTCAGTCTTAATGGGGATCAAGGTTAACTCAGCCTTCAAGCCTTCTGAGATGGGTAAAATTAATGACCAGCATGTTGGGAGAAATGCTAATTACCTTCTGAACTGCCCGGAGAGTTCAGTAAGTGCTCTGGGGTGGCAATTGCTATTGCTATTTATATCAGAGTGTTAGAAATTTAAAATTATGGACATACATGAAACATGGACAAAAGACCAAAAAATAAACATGTTAAATAATTAGGCTGTTTTTGACCAGAGGCAGGATATTTCAATGGTGCTATCTTGGCTATGTACTCGGGCTTCTTCTGTACACATGGTGGAACATAAATTGCATGGACATAAATGTTGGATTAATTTTCTCCACATTCACAGAAAATTTGTCCTATGTATAAACAGCCCTATTTTGATTGACTAATCTTTGATATTTGTACTTTGCTTCAAAGCCTGTAAATTTACTTCCAGATGGTCCATCCTGAATCTTAGTGCTAACGGGATAGATTCTTTAGCATTCATCCATTTGACAAAGTGTTGTGTTTTGTTTTGTTTTTGCTCTCCATAGGATTAAGCTACCCTCTTCTGGGTTAATAATTACAGCTTTATAGGAGTGCAGAAAACTTTTGCTTGATTTCAGCTTTTCTCTAGGAGATTGGGGTCCATGAAATAGATGAGTTTCATGCTGTATTATTTTATTGTGTTCATTATTTGCTAGCATCTCTTGATGTAACTCTGGAAGAACAATGGCAGCCAAATAAAAAACTTTTTTTGTGTGGAGTTAGCATTTAGGCAGTCAGGACTGTGGTGGATAAGATGCTGAACTTGACAACTGGAAGGTTGGCAGGTCATCAGTTTGACACCTGAGTACTGCATGACAGAGCGAGCTTCAGTCTCTGTCCCAGCTCCCACCAACCTACCAGTTTGAAAGCAAGAAACTGCAAGTAGATAAATAGTGGGAAAGTAAATAGCATTCCATGCACTCAGGCATCTAGTCATGCCCGTCACATGTCCACATAAACTTCTGCAGACACAGACAGTGCTGGCTCTTTGGCTGTAAATGGAGATGAGCCCCGAACCTTAGAGTCAAATACCACTGGTTATCAAGCATGGGTGACCTTTACTTTTGCCTTTACTAATAAACCTGCATGAAATTTTAAGAGATATATTCACTTGTTTGGCATGTGCTGATCTATAACATATGATGCTAGAATATTCTGTTGTAGAGCAGAACAAGGACAGCATAGTTGTTTGTATGGTTTGTGGGGATGCATCCTAGTCTGAGGAAACCATTTTTCCAAGTATGTTAGTTCTGGTGGCAACTTTTTATTTGGTGTTTAAACAATATTTTGGTAGGTCAGGTTTGGATCAAACACAGTGCTTAAATACTTCAAGGTAGGGTTATGTTCCAAAATCTTGCCTTACCAGCTAATGTGGAGCTTCTTCTCTGCTTCTCTGGTTTTTTAAAGTGGAAGGCACAGACCTGTGTATCCAAAGGGTTTGGTTTTAGCTGGTTCTTTTTATAACACAAGGAAAGATCTTCTGATGCAGAGGTTAGCTAGTGTTTGATGTTTTCCCCTGGACTGCCAAGGAAAGTTCTTCTGCATAGATAAATTTCCTGCCATATGGAAATGCCAGTTCACTGTTTGTGTAAATGTTAAAAAGTAATGGTGCCAGGATGCCACCCTGTGGGACACCATGTATCTGATTTCTCAGCTAATGGTGCTTCACTTGAAATTCAGCAAAGAATATTTGGTTCTGAAGTAGAATTGTAACCATTTCTGTCAGTCCTTGAGGAAGATGTTTGTGAGTGTTGACTGGTAAGAAATATGCAAACAATTCAACTTCTAATTCACAAGCAAAGCTGCAGATATACCAGTGTTGGGGAATTTGCAACATGTGTGTAATTCACTCATTTGTACAATTTGCGTAACACATGGACAATTTTGCACAAACATTGTGGTCAACAATGTCACCATTCTCTATAGCAAGGAGGAAAAAATATAGTTTTTCATCTTCCTCCATGAGAAATTGAGGGATTTCCACCCTATGTCCATAGGAAAGTTAATTTTCTCCATACTGAGTGTGTTGGCAGATTTAAAGCAGATTAAACTGTTTAGACTTGGCAGAGATACAAGCAGAACTGATTGGATAGGGATGATGCTAATGAGCATTCTGAGATAACTTTATGCTATTTGTTGACTCCTGAGGTTGGCACTCAGGGTTGTAAATTGATGAATAGAGTTTGTATCACCTTTGGGACTAACTAATCGTATCCCCTCAGAGTAGTGATGCTGCAGAAGGAAACAACCCATTATTGCTTCCCTAAAGACACGTTAAAACTGAGTAATTGTCTAGTCACCTCAAAGATTCTTTATAAATTAACTTCCACTCCAGTTAGGAATTCGTTTGAATTGAAATGGCTGGAATCATATTAGTGTTTTCATAAGCTTTGTTTATTTTAACACAGCTAATTGCAATTAATTGACAAAAATGTCTCAGTCTATCTCAGGTGCACAGTTAGGTGTATTACCAGGCAGGACATGCCCTAGTATATCATCAATTAGCCACAATTAGCTAAATTAAATACATGTAGCTTTGCTTTAACTCATTGGTGTCTTATCTCTTTATTTCTGGTTCCTTATGCAATCAAGACGGAAACATAAAAATTGGTCAGCATAGTATAACTTAGGTCTAAACCCTAGCTTTGTAATTATCAACAGCAGAGCCATCAATGATGTGGTTTTTCATCATCACAAAACTGCTTGTAAACATGTCATTGTTTATGTGTATTTCTCTTATGAGTTGCTAAGGGGATATTTCTTTGTAAACCACATCTCAATGTCACTGCTGACATTCCTGTGTAAAATAAATAATTCAGTTTAACACCTACATCTTAGCCGTCACCTTCCCACCATCATCCATGCTCTGTTAACTTTCCATCTGGAGTAGAGTATTTGGAGTTGCTGCCAGAGATAGACATTTAGCTTTAGTTAATGCAATAATTAAAACAAAAGTGTTCAAATGCACTTACATCAAAAGGGAATGCAAGGAAACCTGGAATTGGTATTGCCTCACAGATGTCAGCCATGAGAGTGGAAAGCAAAACTATTTAAGCCAGGAGAGATAGTGTGAATGTAAGATTCATGGTGACTGGCACGCCAGCTAGCCAACTGGCATTTTAAACACATTAAGCAGAACAGTAACATGTAGTCATAACTAGATGGGTAATCTCTTTCCTTGATTCTCCAGACTGCACTACTGTTTTGATTACAGATTGTTGTTGTTGTTGCTGTTGTGAGCAGCTGTTCTCCCACAATCCCTTTGTTACACACTTGTTCGTGGCTTATATCTAGAAACCTTCCCCTCACTACTATCCAAGGATATTTTATATATATATATATATTATAAATATATATAAAAAATATAGATATATTTGCCAGCTGTGTCACAACTGGCCACTAGGAGGAGTAAAGCCATCTGTTTGTGTTTTGGATTATCTATTCTAAGGTAAAGGTTTCCCTTGCTCAAAAGCCAGTCGTATCCGACTCTAGGGGTCAGTGCTCATCTCTGTTTCTAAGCCGAAGAGCCAGCGCTGTCTGCTTCTGCAGACGTTTCCATTGTCATGTGGCAGGCATGACTAGACACCGGAGAGCATGGAACGCTGTTACCTTCCCACCAAAGTGGTACCTATTTATCTACTTGCAATTTCTTGCTTTCAAACTGCTAGGTTGGCAGGAGCTTTCTAGTTTCAGCTAAAATGGCTGTCCCTTACTTGAAGCAGAGATCTAGACCATAACTATTGTTTTATGCCTATGATGTTTTCTTTGAATAAAAAGCTATTGGAACTCCTGGATTATGTTTTCTTGGGAGTAGATGATGTTTAAAATTTAATGCAAAACTTTCAAATACTGTAGTGTACAAATACTTTTGGTGACCAGGGCCTTGGTATGTGAGGACTAATTAAAATCACGCACTTGGGTTGTAGGCCAGGCAGTATAATGGCAAACTAATGTTACTCTGTTCCAGCAGGTTCCACTGGGAAGGAAGTGTCCTAATTTATCCCAAAATGAAACCATGATATGAGCAAGTAGCTGGTGTTACTGAACCCACCCCTTTTCACATTAAAACTGCCATATATTCATGTTTTTTTTTCTTGAAATATTATCATGGTACACTAATATATGCTGTCTGCTGTTTTTATTTTGCTTAATGATACTTGAAATCTGTTTTGAGTACTACTCTAATGAAGAGACAGGATAGAAATATAAATAATACCACTAATAATGTATCAATTTGGTGAGTCATGTGTTCTCTCTATATAAATTTTTCTCATATATACTGAAGTGTGCAAGTTGTCGAGCATTGACTACCTGCTGACAAGTTGTGCATTTGTTCTCCCCACAATTCCAGAGATTTAGAGAAAGTAGTGGCTTTACAGTGTGCAAGTGTATTGTCCACCTCCTTGGATGACACAAGTTGAAACAGATCCCATAAAATTTGACAAGACAGCTCACTTGACATCCCAACCTGACCTACTGTATTAAATGTTGAGCTGAGGCACCATCAGATGGCTTCAACTAGCATTCTAAAATGTTTGGCAAAAAGTTCACAAGCTAGCTGGTCCTGGTGAGGCTCCCTTGGCTCACCTCACAACATGAAGCTGCAGAATATTTTATACAGCTCTGCTTGATGGTTTGTTTCCTCTTAGATTCTTTGATCATTATAGTTATTACATGTTCACTTAACTTATCACAAACAGAAGCTGCATGTTTTACCAAAGTCAACTTCTCATTTGAGGCAGCTAGTCACCTTCTCTCTAGCCTTTTCCTTCTCTACTTTATCTCTTAACGTTCCTCTATAAACTTTGGGGGCAGCTGAACTCTGCACCAAAGAGGGCATTTAGGTGTGATCATGTCAACTGTCCAGGCTGCCTCGGTACAGTATACCGTATGGCAAAGGTGGTGAACCTATGGCACATGTGCCAGAGGTGGCACACAGAGGCCTTTCCACTGGCACATGCACCATTGAGAGAAAGCACTGCCCTGTCCCAGTCAGCCGGCCAGCACCACTTCTCCACCACCCCTCTCCCTCCACAAGAAGGGAGGCTGAAATCCTGGCAGGGAGGCTGTGACTGGGCAAGGTAAGGTGACTAGACACCCCTACCTGTCCCTCCTAGAAGTCGGGTGCACCCGGGGGGGGGGAGCTCCCACAGGGGAATTGGGTATACCCATGGGAGGTTGCATCCACATGGGGAAAGCACCCACAGGGGGAGCACCCACAGGGGGAGGGTAGGCACACACTTGACTTCACCAATGTGCCTCAAGCAGTATGTGTGTGTACACACACATGTGACTTCACTGGAGGCACACTAGCAACTTCACATGGATGTGTGGGCACTTGCGGTGCCTGCCCACATGATGCCTCCTCCTCCTTGGGCATTCGGTCTCTAAAAGGTTCACCATCACTGCCATATGACAACCTGGGACTTGAAAGGAGCACCCACCAGGTCAGCCAGAAACCAACCCAAGGCTGCTTGGAAACCAATTAGATCCAGCACCCTTTGTGGGTGGACCATCTTAATAGGAGGGGGTTTGGTATCAGTACTTTAAATTTAGCAAGAAATAATCTGACCATGATAAGGTGGTGATAAAAGATCAAGATAGAAAAATTTCACACTCTTGTATTTCTGATAACTACTGGTATGTACAGGTGTGAAAGCTGTACAGTAAAGAAAGCTGACAGGGAAAAAATTGATTCATTTGAAATCTGGTGCTGGAGGAGAGTTTGGCCGATACCATGGACTGCCAGAAGGATAAACAAATGGGTCCCAGAGCAAATCAGGCTTGTACTATCTCTGGAGGCAAAAATGATACAGCTGAGATTGTCCTTTTTTGGGACAATCATGAGAAGGGAGGATTCTCTGAAAAATATAATAATAATGGGAAAATTTGAAGGTAGCAAGAAAAGAGAAATAGAAATTTGAGATGGATTGATCCCTATAGGATCCACAGATATGAGTTTGCAAGAGCTGAGCAAGCCAGTTTGAAAATAGGACATTTCGGAGATCTCTCACTCATAGTAGACAACTTGATGGCATATAACAGAAGAACTCTACTCCATTTCTCTGTTAGTTTTGAAGTTATAATTGCTTTGTTTGCCATTTCTTAAGCATCCTATTCTATCTCTCAAAACAAAGAAACAAAAGAAAACAAAACTTTGGCTGCACTGTTAATTGAAGTCACACCACAATACTAAGAGGAGATAGAATAGTCTGTGTTGATATAATGAAGCAATAAATCACAGAATGACTTGGGTGGTTATGTTTGGGGAGAAGCTTTAACATCTTTTATGAACAATGGGTTCCATTCTATTAATATTGCATCCTTAACTGGTGACAGGCGTGTCATACTTTTGTCTCCTGAAAAAGTCTTCTTCAGGATGAGTTTCCATAAACTGTATTTTCTCTCCTTCTCCCTATTTCTATCGATCTGTCGATAGATTGATATAGAGAGATAGGGATAGGGATATCTATCACACCTTTATCTTTCTTCCTCTTCTTCTGTGTCTAGGTTAAATGGAAAACTGCCAAAATGAAGCCACCTTTTAGTGAATTAATTCTGTAGTTCCTTTCACCTGACCTAGTGTGATAAAGAATAGCCAGCACAAAGTTGTTGATGTCCAGGGCACATCCAACTGTGCTTCAAAAATACCAAAATCATTGAGGCAGCTCTATCTGAGTACCTTGCCTATATCATTGATTGATATAGAATAGGATTGTCAGGAGCCCAGGGGAGGAGTCTCACAAGGTATCAGGGGGACAACAGATTTGGGGTGCCCATGCGGGGTGACCCATTTAGGTTCAGTAGCTCACCTACCCCAAGAAAACTCTCCCTTGGTCCACATGCTGCTGAAATGGGGAAGATGGCACTTCTGCACTCTAGGCAGGAATGTGATAGCAAGTATGGTAGCAAGGCTGAATAGTAGTCCACTATATCGCCACCTTCTCCCACAGAGAGAGAGAGTGGACTTGGCCCTTGGAAAGTACCCTGATTGAAGCAAGTATTCCTCCCTTCTGGATCACCATGGCAACCTTATCTCTCCCAAAGTAAAATGTCCCTTTGAGAAGGGTTACACCCTTGAGAAAATGTAGCCTTATAGCTTGGCTTTTTTTCACTCTCCAAAATTACTCCCCTTCTGGGAGCAAAGTCTGTCCAAGAGAGATACCCATCATGTGTAATATCAGTACCACATATTTGAGCACCTCTCTTGCTTCCTTTTAGTGACAAGTTAAAATTGTGTTGTTATTCCACTAAGTTTTCCCTTTTAAATGAGGCTGTGTTTATTCTGTGAATAGTCCAGTTGTTGTTTTCTTCTGTTCTTGCTGGCAGTTGTTTCTTTTCTGTTGACACTGCTTTTCTGCCTGGCAAGCTTATTTATTCAGGATTATATACTTTTTGTTTGTTTGTTTAGGCTGAATGTGATTACTTCGTAGTCTGTCCATCTGCTTTAGATGAATCCCACGTCTAAATTGAAACTCTGATTCAGAGCAAATACTGTGAGGTAAGTTGTTTATTTCTTGCCTCTGACACTAGCTGGTCAGTATCTGATATCCTTTGTAGAGATGTGAAAAATGTTCACTGAAGTTCTGTCTCCAGAATTAAATGGTGTGCTTCTTTACTAACTTGGACAGATTGCACAAGAATAGCAATCTATATGTGATTGCCCATTCAATATTTGCATAAATAAATCAAGCATCTTTTCTCTTTGAGAAGCAAAGCACACCTGCACATACAAAACAGAAGGACTGACCGATTGTTCAGGAAGAGGAAAAACAACCCATTTAATGTTTCGGAGTCTTAAAAATCCACAGATTTATTTTTTGGTAATTTGTGCAAATTGCACAAAGTATCCATTATGTGCAGGATTCATAATCTGTTTTAAGATTGTTGATTAATGACACTAGAAAATGCCTGCCCTATGGGAGACTAATGGTGAAATTTTGGGGATTGTTCATTAGAGGGCAAAAACAATGATTTACATCCCTGTTCTTTTATACAAAACAGAAAATTTTGAGCTTTATACTTTACATGGCAAGACATGATATTCTTGTTTAAAAAATTATGTGTATAAGTGTGTGTGTGCGAGAGAGAAAGTTATCCTGCTCTCAGTTGTTAGCCATGAAGTTTGGAAAGAATAGGAATTTTCTCATCAAGGACTCCAAACCCTATGGGAAGGCCATAATTGTTGGGAACAAGAAATTGGCAGTATCCATTACATCCCTAGTTAAGACGAGGGCTTTTGCTAGCCTCATGGATGTCAGTTAACAAAGTTCATTTGACTTCAATATTAGTTTTTTAACATATACATAAGGCTCCTGAAGGAGTTTATCTGGAGTTTGGTGATGTCAGGAAATGACATATTTCCTCATGTTTCCCAAGGCTTGAGATTGTAGATTTTTTAGCTAGGCCTCATAGAAATCCTTTATTCCCTCTCTGTCTCATAGACTCATATCACAAGACAGTTTGTTTTTCAGCCAGTGTTCCTGTGCTGCTATTTTTCTAGCTAGCATGTTTTGACTTCACTAACTGTACATGTGTGTAAACAATCAATGTTTTCTTCTGTTCCCTGATTGGCCAAGGTTAACCCACTTGACTGCAGAATCTCCATTTTGCAGAGAAGTTAGTTAGTTCAATTCTGGATCTCAATGGCATAAGACCCTGGCTATGGTGTGGGATTATTCTTTTCTTCTCAAAATGATTACCTAATGTACCTGGACTGTGTACTGGACTGATTCTTTGTTTTGACCTTTTAATCTACATTTTCCCATGGACTATCCTACATGAACCTGAAGAATAAAGCAGCTGTTTCTCTCTGAAGATTGTTGTTCTTTTACTGGCACACACACACAAAGCTACGCTACCAAAAGAAGAAACCTCCCTTGTTTTGCTCTATGCTCTACTGCACTATTGCCTGAACATAGTAAGAGTTCCTTCCTTAAAGCATCTCGGCTCTCCCAAAGGTGAGGCAAGGGTTAAAGTTCCAGTAATGAGCAGGAGGCTCAGGAACTTGACCAGGGAGGTGCCCTTGTAAATGGGACTGGGCTTGGTATCATGTTGATTGTGCCCATTTCTATCTCACCTTTTCAATTCATGCCACTGTAGCTGTTGAAGTTTTGAACTCTTCACTGGAGCTAATGGGGAACAGGTGTACATGAAGAGATTGAAATCCAACTCCAATGAAATCCCATCCATTCATGAGATGAATATTGTATTGCTCAGCCAACAGTCTAGCCTGAGGCTGAGATTGCAGCCTATTCCAGATGAGAATGCAGTCCCTTTGGAACACCAGGTTCACAGCTTCATAGCACTCTTTCAGCACCATCCTAACAGGCCAGGTAACTAATTCATCCGGCAATATTTTTGCATAGTTTTGGTGGGTGCACAATTTGGTTCTTTTCCTTGGGAGAACTATTCTGCTGGAATAATTAATGTCTTCATTATCCTTTGATTAGACTACTATAATGCACTAAGTGTGAGATTGCCTTACTAAATGTTTGACAGCTACAGGTATTTCAAATTGCAGTGCCCAGATTTTTGTTCACTTTGCACTTGTCTGCCAGACAACTGGTCGTGAACCATCTGCACTGGCCTGCAGCTTCCTTTCTGAGACTACATCGCTAATTTATGATGGTTTGGGCCACTACAGCCTCAAAGAGCTGAGATCCAGGAATTCATAAAAGTGCTTCATTAATGAATGTGCCACTACTTTTGAGACAACCATAGGCCATGTTGAATATCACACCATCAAGAGCTTCTTCTTGTTTTGCCATCTTTCTGTTTTTAATTGTTGCTTTGTTTTTTTCTCATTCTCTGTTAGATTGTTGCAATTTATAAGACATACATTTATACAAAGAAAAGGTATATAAATGCAGCTTTAAAAATACAAAACAAATAATTAGTAATCTACTGGACACACACAAAAACTGGAATCTCTTCTTCTTATGTTAACTTGGAATTGCAAAAAGCTGAAGCACACCTGTTTGTTGCTGCATCGCAAAATGTGCAAAGTAGCCTCAGGTTTTTAGAAAGCTGAGTATATATTTTCCAAAGTGCCTCCAGGCTTCTGTTTATTGCCACGTTTGTTTGGCATTCTAAATCTCACTTCAGATTCCCACAGAGATGGCTCATTGACTTGTAGTGCAAAGCTAAGCTTTTTCTATTTCTTTGCCATCAATGCATGATGATGCCATTTACAAAGATTCATAAAGTATAATGGCCCTGATTAGCTGCCTGCCTCAGTAACTCATGTGAATGCAACTCATATATTGCAAAGGGCGGAGGTGGAGAGAAATAAAAATTGTAGTCACAGGGAATTTTGGATTTTACTCAGTGGAAATAAGAAAGAGGTCCAAAAAGCTTGATGTATTTCAGAACAGTAGCTTTGATTTTAGTAAACAAACAGCCCGCTCTGCCTCCAAGACTTATAGTAGTGCCAAATTTCAGACTAAAGTTGAAATCAGCAGCGGCGGCAGCAATGATGATGACAACAATAACAATGGCTACACATAATATAGTACCTTAGGGGTTAGCAACATGCAACCTTTAAGACCTATGCTATTATTCTAAATCTCAAAAACAGTTTCCTCTGCTGTCAAATTCACTATTGTATGAATTTCAGTGGTGTGGCAGGATTTTAAACTGAAATTCACTGACATGGCTGCTTATTTGAAGTGGACTCTCATTCGTGACTTAAATGAAGAAGGTTTGTGCTCCCCTCACATCTTGTTTTGAATTAAAACTGAAGCTGTTTGGCCAGCACATTGCCATTGCTTCTCAGGGTCATTGTGGCAAATACAGTAATACCTCGGATAACGTTTACCTCAGATAGCGCTAAATTACATAACGTTAAGTAATCTGGGGAGGAGAATTGGATCGAATAACATTAAGGTCCTATGGGATGGATCAGATAACAACCACTAAAGCCTGTGTGGTTACAATCTATCTCTATGGAGCTTTAACGTTATCTAATCCATCCCATAGGATTTTAACATACATCGGATAACACTAAAAATTAGATAACACCAAGACTTGTGGAACAAAGTCTTAGCGTTATCTGAGGTATTACTGTATGTCTTTTTCTCACAGGTGATGGAAAGGCTAGATGTAGCCTCCTTGTAAGTTTGCTTCATTCAGAGCAACCCTCTAGCCTCCAGATATGATTTCTGAATCTCCATATTCTTCTGTGTGCATGGGTTTGTTGTCCCATATAGTTTGCCCTGTAAAGTTTGCAGAATTCCCTGCAGCCTATTTTCTCCACTGATCTTTACTGTTATAATGCTATGTTAGTTCGATGGTACACTTGCTGTCATGTCAAAGAACTGTTGCAATGCTGTAACAGTTGAATATAATAAAAAGTAATACTGTAATTGATACCAGCTGGCAGATGCTGAACTGTGGCAACAGGGTCTGAGCCACTACCAAATAGTTTCTGCTCTAGAAGTGGAGATGGAGTTGAGACCAGCCGCCTAATAGCTGACTTGCAGTGAAGAGAACAAATGAATGAGTGAAAGACAGAAGGAAGGAAGGAAGGAAGACAGACAGACAGGAAGGAAGGAAGGAAGGAAGAAAAAGGAAGGAATTAGGAAGAAAATCTTATGGAGACTGGTGGGAAATGGGAAATTAGGAGGATGCTTTATGGTGATGGCTGCAGGGTTGAAAAAATCCCTCTTTGGGCAAAATTTAACAAAGGTTGTGCAAAATGACATAAGCACTACATGACGTTAAACCAATTATTTTGACAAGTAAGACACATCCTAAGACAACTTAGTGTTTTGTAAGTGGTGGATACATTACAATAGTTCTGTCATTAGCTGTACAGTATATACTTCTCAGATCTGCAGTGGATTCTGAACAAATTGATTCTGCAGATTTCTAATACAGTTTAGCACTGAAACCATTTTGGTCTCTCTCTCTCTCTCTCTCTCTCTCTCTCTCTCACACACACACACACACACACACACACACACACACACACACACACACACACACACACACACACACACACACACACACACACACACACACACACACACACACACACACACACACACACACACACACAAATGTTCCCTTTTGCAAATATTTTGGAGAGCCACTTCATCATCTGACCTTTTATGATGTTGCAACAGTTAAAACTGTGCATCTTCTGCCACACTGGTGTCAATATTTGCAGTTATTTCATATATGTAATGTAATGAATAGCATTGGGCTCAATTTGAGAGCTCTTAATTTGGACCCATCTGGATTTGGTGTTGTTTGACATGATGTAGCGATGACGGTTTGATGGGTAGAAATTGTCTACAACTGATTGACAGCAGTATGGTTTTAAATAATATTTTATCAATGTTTTGGGCGGCTGAAAAAGATAATAGCCATCATGTTGAATCTTCCATTCACTTAAAAAGGAAACATATACAGTATTACAGTACATATAGAGTAATGGAATCTGTTGTTAAAACAAAACAAAACAAAACAAAACAAAACAAAACAAAACAAAACAAAACAAAACAAAACAAAACAAAACAAAACAAAACAAAACAAAACAAAACAAAACAAAACAAAACAAAACCCTAGATCAGTGACAGCAAACCTTGGTACTCCAGCTGTTCTTGAACTTCAGGTCCCAGAAGCCCTGATCAGCAGGAGTGCTGACTTGGGCTTTTGGTAATTGAAGTCCAAGAACAGCTTGAGTGCCAAGGTTCACCATCATGGCCCTAGAGCTTGGCTCTGCATATTTGTTTTGTAATGAATGTGCTTTAAAATAGAATAGGTCCCATATGGTTCCAATGCCAAGAATTACAATATCTATGTGTTATGAACTGAAACTAAGTCCTGTTTGTACCCATGTGTAATGGATAGTAATAGTGTTTATTTTGACTGCCTCATTTTTACCCACACAGCTGGATCTAGATTTGCATAGGTTCTTGACATGTACCCCTTGTCATGCTCATGCCCCCATCACTAAAATGGATAATGGGCTGCCCCACCTCTCCCCTTTTATTCATCCATTATTCTTAAGTATACATATATCTCTTAAGTGAGCAGAACTGTTTCTGGGAACTGCAGACACCAATGTTCAGATTTAAAACCTACCTTTGAACCGGATTCTTCAAAGAGAATGTACCTCCTAACCCACTCTATAGTTGCTGAATCCCTATTCTCTGATCTGCCCTTTGTTAATAAAAGAGTGAGAAAAGCAGTAATGGGATATAATCTCAAAAATGATAGAATGCTGTCAGTCAGAATATAAGGCAAACCTTTCAATATCACTGTATTCCAAATATACGCACCAACCACTAGTGCAGATGAAATCACAGTTGACCAGTTCTATGAGGCCCTAGAACACCTCATAGAACAGACACCAAAAAATGATGTACACATTATCATAGGAGACTAGAATGCCAAAGTAGGAAATCAAAAAGTAAATTGAATAACAGGCAAGTTTGGTCTTGGAACACAGAATGAAGCAGGCCAAAGACTGCTAAGATAACGCACTGGTCATAGCAAACACTCTCTCCCAGCAACAGAAGAAGAGACTTTACACATGAACATCACCAGATGGCCAACATAGAAACCAGAATGATTACATACTCTGCAGCCAAAGATGGAGAACCGCCGTACAGTCAGCAAAAACAAGACCAGGAGCAGACTGTGGCTCAGATCACAACCTACTGATTGCAAATTCAGACTTAGACTAAAGAAAATAGGGGAAACAATTAGGCCAGACAGGTATGACCTAGACAACATCCCTAAGGAATACACAGTGGAGGTGTTGAACAGATTCAATGGCTTGGACTGGATAGACAGAGTGCCAGAAGAATTATGGACAGAGATGCGGGACATCATGCACGAGGCAGCAAGGAAAACCATACCAAAAGAAAAGAAGTGTAAGAAAGCAAAGTGGTTGTCCGATGAGGCTCTTAAAATAGCACAGGAAAGAAGGGATGCAAAAGACAAAGGAGAAAGGGAAAAATACAATCACTTGAATACAGAATTTCAAATAAAAGCAAGGAGAGGTAAGGAAACCTACCTGAATGAACAGTGCAAAGAAATAGAAGAAAACAACACAAGAGGCAGGACTAGAGATCTTTTCAAAACAATTGGGGAAATCAAGGGAAGATTTAAAGCAAAAATGACCATGATAAGGGACAAAGATGGCAAGGAGATAGCTGATGCAGAAGAGATTAAGAAAAGATGGAAAGAGCACACAGAGGAACTCTACAAAAAGGACCTCAACACTCCTGATAATAACAATGATGAGGAAATTGAATTTGAGCCAGACATCCTAGAGAGTGAAGTCAGAAAGGCCCTAAAAAGCACTGCAAACAACAAAGCCAGTGGAAATGATGGTATCCAAGTTGAACTTTTCAAAGCCCTAAAAGATGATGGAATCAAATTATTGCATTCTATATGCCAGCAAATTTGGAAAACACAACAATGGCCACAGGATTGGAAAAGATCAGTATACATTCCAATCCCCAAAAAGGGTAATGCCAAAGAATGTTCAAATTATCGAACAATTACACTCATCCCATACGCTAGCAAGGTGATGCTCAAGATAATACAGGATAGACTGCAGCAGCACGTGGAGAGAGAATTACCAGAAGTGCAGGCAGGGTTCAGAAGAGGCAGGGGGACTAGAGACTACATTTCCAACATACGTTGGATCATGGAAAAAACAAAGGAATATCAGAAACAAGTCTACTTCTGTTTCATTGATTACACTAAGGCCTTTGACTGTCTGGACCACAACAAAATGTGGCAAGTAATTAAAGAGATGGGAATACCAGAGCACCTTATATTCCTCATGAGAAACCTGTACATGAATCAAGAAGCAACAGTTAGGACAGAATACGGAATGACAGAGTGGTTTGGAATAGGAAAAGGAGTAAGACAAGGCTGCATTTTGTCACCTTGCTTATTCAACTTATACACAGAGTGCATAATGTGCAATGCAGGGATGGAGGAATCATAATTTGGGATCAAAATTGCTGGGAGAAACATCAATAATTTGAGATATGCAGATGATACCACCCTAATGGCAGAAAGTGAGGAGGACTTGAAAAAGCTCCTGATTAGGTTGAAAGAAGAAAGTGCAAAAGCTGGCTTGAGACTCAATATAAAGAAAACCAAAATCATGGCAACAGGCCCTATTAGTCCCTGGAAAATAGATGGGGAAGAAGTAGAAGCAGTGACAGATTTTACTTTCCTAGGATCAAAGCTCACTGCAGATGGTGACTGCAGCCATGAAATAAAAAGGCGACTGATTCTTGGGAGGCAAGTGATGAGAAACCTGGGGAACATAGTGAAAAGTAGAGAGATCACATTGCAAACAAAAATTCATATTGTCAAAGCAATGGTATTCCCTGTGGCAATGTATGGTTGTAAGAGCTGGACCATTAGGAAAGGTGAGCGCAGAAGAATAGAGAGCTTTGAGGAGAGTTTTGAGAGTCCTCTGGACAGCAACGAGAACAAATAGGTAAATCTTAGACGAAATCAACTCTGACTGCTCCTTAGAAGGTCAAATAGTAAAGATGAAGCTGAAGTACTTTGGACATCAAATGAGAAGAGAGGATTCACTTGAGAAAGCCTTGCTGCTGGGAAGGGTGGAGGGCAAAAGAAGAAGGAGGCGGCCAAAAATGAGATGGCTAGATGGTATTGTAAACACATTGGGCACAAGGCTGAGCAAGTTGAGGAGGATGGTGGAGGACAGAAGAGCCTGGCAGACAGTGGTCCATGGGGTTGCAAAGGGTCGGAATCAACCGTGCAACTGAACAACAAAAAAACAAAGCACTTTCAAATGGGCCTACTTCAGTTGCAACTTACCACACACATCTAAACCCAGAAAAATTTATGGAGAGGTTGACTCATCAATTCCCCACTGATTCAATGGCCCTATTCTACTGCAGCTTACTAAACTAAGCAATAGGATTGTGGTCACTATTTAATTCACTTCAGTGACTCTGTTAACATAAATTTATGAAACATATATCACACATTGCACCTCCCTTCAAGGAAGATGAGACAATAGTGATCATTCCAGGCAGCAGTTAGAGTAGAGAACAAAATAGAATGATATGCATTACAATAACTGTAGCCTGGTACCTTTAGCTGTGGTTAATTATAACTGAAATAATATTGTTGTTTTTCTTGTTGGTCATCAGAGGAAAAAGCCATTACTGAGGGTATCTGAAATAAGGTTATGATTTCTTCCACTTAATTTTTTGGTGTAGCTCAGTAATTGACCCTGACAGGAAACTAGCAGAATTGTTTGACTGAAATGGAAGCATTATTTGGTATAAAGAAAGCAAAAGCAGTACAAATGTTCAATACTTCCGCATCCAAGAGTGACGAGTGCTTCACGGGCTAGATGAATTGCCATCAGTGGCCAAATCTGGCCCCCAGGCCATAATTTGAGCACCCTGGCTTAAGCCATTTGCTCAAACCAGACAATTTAGCCAGTTAATGAGTATGGGAAACTGAAAACATTCTCTACTCCAGCAGAAGGAGGTTGCAATGGTTATTTTTATTTTGAAAGCTTAGTTAGAGCAGTACTGATGCTCTGTTCCTTTTAGGGGAGAGGGGGCAATGAAAGCTTCTTCTTAGAAAGAGGAGGAGACATGAGGGGGCAGTGAGGAGTTTTTTATTTTGTTTTATTTATTTCTATTTAAAGTGAGGTGGGCCAAAAAGGGTCACTTGAGGTGTGCATTCCATGCAGATGCAAGATTCTCATCAAATGGCATATCACACCAGTGTGTGACTTTAAACAATAATATTTATCCCACTCCAACTTGATCCAACTTTGTCATCTAAACCAGCGTTGGTCAACCTTTTCATGGCACAGGCCCAGCCTCACCCCCTGTGTTGGCTGGAGGTGTGGTTCCTCCTGCTGCTTCTAGTGGTGGTGGCGGCTGCATTCACCACACATTTTCTGATGTTTTGGTTGCTTATGCCATTTCCCATGGTGGTGGGTGCAAGGGTGGCATGTTGTTGTTGTTTTCCAGTTGTTTTTGGCAGCTTCCGGTACATTTTCAGCATGTTTTCAGTATGTTTCCAGTACATTTTTAGCACGTTTTTTGGCACTTCCAGTGGCAGGCTTCTCACTGTGGGCGGGATTAATTTGTGCCACACGCCGTATCCAGCCCATAGGCCATAGGTTGGGAACCCCTGATCTAGACAAACCCCTAATTTGAGGGCTTGGTGGTCATAAAGTTCCTGGCTTACTACAAAATAGTTTAATAAAACAGCAGTAAGTATTCAATGTGCATGCTTCATTTCTCTCATTCTACTCAGCACATGGGCAGGGAGGACAGGTCCAGCAGTGCCCTCCACAGTTTCCAGTGTTGTCAGCCTGAACACATGGAGGGCGAGGGATCTAAGTACAAGAGCCTCTGCTCTCAGTGTGGCCTCTCTGTATGAATGGAAACCCTGGAAAATCTACATATTCAGAGTGATGGAAGTAAAGAAAGAGGGTGTGTGGCTATTAAGATTTAATATTAACTCTACCTATTGCTATTAACACTTATATTAATAGTTAATATTACTAATAACATTTATAGTATAAATATTAATGTTCTTATTGCTAATGTTTATATTTAATATTAATATTCTTATTAATAATAATATTCAGTTTTAACACTCTACATGTGATGAGTGTTAATGGCTATATAGAGATTTAGTTACTGCAGCTCCTCATTATGTCCATGCAGCTAAGCATGGTTCATTGCAAGTTCACTGAGGAGAATATTAAACCGAGTTTGATCCTAGTTTCAGATCCTGATTATATTTGTGGGAACAGGAACTAAAATGCACTATACAAGATGAACTATGGAATAGTATGTGGACTCAACAATTTTTTACATTTATCTCTTCTAGTATTAGTGAAACTACTGTTAAAATTATGTATCACCAGTATTTGACCCCAGTTAATTCGGCATATAAACCTGAAGAATCTTTCAATCTTTGTTGGAGGCACAATAGCAGTGGCTGGATGTATTATCATACATGGTGATCAGGACCTTCAGTGGCTAGCTTTTGGACACAGATAATTCCAGATCTTTTTCTTCTATGTCTGGGCCAGACATGAAACTGCCAAAATGAAGCCACCTTTTGGTGAATTCATTCCACAATTCCTTTCGCCTGACCTAGTGTGAAAAAGATTAGTTGGCACAAGGTTGCCATTGCCCAGGATACACCAGATTGTGTTTCAAAAATATCTCAGTCTTTGAGGAGGCTATTTGTATCTATTAGGATGATAGTGGCTGTTCAAAACTGGGAGAAGATATGTTCGATTGGAGCATTCTTCTATTTCTCCTTTTTCTTATTATTCTTATGTGTGCTTTTCTTGTGTATAATTATATAATATTCTTTATTAAGAACCTGGTTAATAAAGTGACATAAAGTTACTAATTGTTACTAATGTCTGGATTTTTGTGTGTGCGCACAACAAGCTACATTTTAAATCAACGAGGATCATAGTTCTGAATCTAGATTGGGTGGGAGAAGTAAAGAAGAAGGGTCACTGCTTAATGTTCATGTCTAGCTTTCTAAACTAAGGAGGTATGCTAATGATTATGACAAGCTTAAGAAATCAATCAAACAAAGATTTGATTTGTCCACTTAGTGCTGGTCTCAAAAATGTCAAGATGCCCATTAAGGTTTTAAAGAAGGATTTGTTATATTATCATCTGCCCTACGTCCCTGAAGACTGACTAGCACTAGGCCCTTTGATGATTTTTGCAGTTATATAAGAACACTTTATTCATCTTCTTGATCAGGAAATGATTACAATAGTTAATGATCAACCTGCTAAAAAGGATGCTGGCTTTTGCATCCTTGAAGCCAACATGGGATTCTGTCATGAGTAAAATGCTGCTCGTTCACTGCTTGTTAGATGATCTGGTGCGGGAGTTGAAAAGAAAATTTGAAAAGTAAAACTTTGAAAAGACTGCTACACCCCTTCAGCCAGCAGGTTTCTGCTTGTTTCTATTGTGACGAGATGGGTGTATGTGAAATGTAGTTGTCCTAAATTGGTGGAAAAGAAGGAAAGATCTACAAATAATTGTCCAAGGTATTTCTCCTAGACATATTAAAGAACCAAAATGAGATTCTTTTTTCCTACAGAATGCTCACGTGCCCGGAGTACATCTTTAGGCACGCACTTTGCTCCCTGTCCCCCTGGGCGGGATGGGCAAGCGGTGGCGTGCGCCGGGGCGGTGCTTAGCCCATATAAAGGGCTAAGCTCTCCTGGCGTGTGGTCCCTGTTCCGCTTTTGGTGTTGTCAAAAGCAGTTTTTTCCCCGCCCTCCCTCCCTGTATGCAGTGTGATTATTTTGGTTGCTTCATGGGCTGGACGGGAATTTTTTGCATGCACCATTATTGGCTCGTTGGTTCACGGAGTTTTCGCCCCTCCCACACTGCGATGCTAGGGTTGGTCCGGTGTCTTTTGTTTTTGGTCACTTTGGTGGGTAGTACGGGTAAGCCAATAATGTTAGTCCAGCCATTTCAGGTAAGGAACACATTTGACTCACCAACTGGTAGTGGGGCAAGGTGAATACAGGCTTGGAGAATCAAATGTGGTCCAAGAACAGGGCCACCAAGCTCAGCGACTTGGGGGTCACTAAACATGTTCACCTGAAAAAGAGGTAGAAGTGTGAACAAGGAGATGCCACTTCTGTTATGGACAAACATCAATAAGTTTTAACATCCCAGTTTGATCACTTACCTGTGCTACTCGCACCATGCAGACAGTTTAACCACAGTTGGTTGTTTAAATAAAGTGGCCCTTGTTTTAAATCCAGCACAGTTGTCCGTCTCGTCATTTGGGGGATTTGGGAGCAAAACTGCTATCTTAAAAGACCAATACTTCCACCAGTATAGGATGAATTTGCTTGACATATAGAAAAGTAAGAAGGGCAATTAATAGTATTTTAAGACAATAACATTAAGTGTTTTACATTTATTAATTATTTGGTTCCCCTCATGGTCATCTATTTCTCCATGGGAAGGAGGGGAGATAAATCAGATCTATTTTTAAGTAGAAGCAGTGACAGATTTTACTTTCCTAGGATCAATGCTCATTGCAGATGTTGATTGCAGCAACAAAATAAAAAGGCGATTTATTCTTGGGAGGCAAGCAATGAGAAACCTGGGGAACATAGTGAAAAGTAGAGACATCACATTGCAAACAAAAATGCATCTAGTCAAAGCAATGGTATTCCTGGTGGCAATGTATGGTTGTGAGAGCTGGACCATTAGGAAAGCTGAGAGCAGAAAAATAGATGCCTTTGAGATGTGGTGTTGGAGGAGAGTTTTGAGAGTCCCCTGGATAGCGAGGAGAACAAATAGGTCAATCTTAGAAGAAATCAACCCTGACTGCTCCTTAGAAGGTCAAATACTGAAGATGAAGCTAAAGTACTTTGGACATCAAATGAGAAGACAGGATTCACTTGAGAAAGCCTTGATGCTTTGAAAGGTGGAGGGCAAAAGAAAAAGGGGATGGCCAAAAATGAGATGGCTAGATGGTATCGTAGAGAGAATGGGCACAGAATTGAGTGAGTTGAGGAGGATGGTGGAGGACAGAAGTGCCTGGCAGACAGTGGTCCATGGGGTCGCAAAGGGTCGGAATTGACTGTGCGACTGAACAACAACAAAACTCTTTGACATAACTTACCCAAATCTAGAATAGAAGAAGATCAGATTGTCTGTCACTACTAAATTGACATAAGTGCTGTTTCAAATAACTATTTCAAAGTTATGAATTTTTGTTGGGTCTAGCCACATTTTTAGAATTATCTTGCAGGATGCTGCACAACATCATGTGGCTATGATTTACTATTTGGTGACAGAAGACTCAAGCTTGCTAGAAGCCTATATAACCTATAACAATATGGTTCTTATGCTCACAGATGATGTGGACTTGTGCAAGAATTGTTAGAAGGAAGAAAGAGTTTCTAAAGGCATCCCTTCCATTGCAGAGTGACTGCAGGACAACAGACCCATTTACTTGGGATTTTGTTTAGAATGCCTCATAATGCATTCTAGCAAATCTGGAAAGATGTCTTTCTTGTTAGTGGTCACAACCCTCTTCTTTCTCTTCTATTTCACACAAAAGGCACCCATGTGGAGGTGTTTGCTATGGCAATTCAAATCCTGCTCAGCTGGAGGATGATTAATTTATCAAATAGTTTTTCATGGGGTACACAGAAAGGGTATCCTTGAAGATTGTGGTACAGTAATACCTCGGATAACGTTTGTGCTCCCCTCACATCTTGTTTTGAATTAAAACTGAAGCTGTTTGGCCAGCACATTGCCATTGCTTCTCAGGGTCATTGTGGCAAATACAGTAATACCTCGGATAACATTTACCTCGGATAACACTAAAATTGCATAACGTTAAGTAATCTGGGGAGGAGAATTGGATCGAATAACGTTAAGGTCCTATGGGATGTATCGGATAACAACTGCTAAAGCCTGTGCAGTTACAATGTATCTCTATGGAGCTTTAACGTTATCTGATCCATCTCATAGGATTTTAACATGGATCGGATAACACTAAAAATTGGATAACACCAAGACTTGTGGGACCAAGTCTTAGCATTATCCGAGGTATTACTGTATTTTGAACCACAATCAGGAGTACCCTGGTAACGGCAACCTAGTGTCACTGGCTTTTCTTTTGCACACTAGGCCAGGTGAAAGGAACTTCTGAATGAACTCACCAAAAGGTCCCTTCATTTTGGCAGTTTCATGTCAGTATATGGAAGAAGGATAGCCTTTCATCTTAACCTCTTGTCCAGGTACCCCAAAAGATGGGAGAGGAATTAGATTTTACATATAATATTGATCTCTAAACCACATGAAGTATTGGTAAGTGCCCCTGGAAAACCATGTTGCTGCTCCTGAGCCAGCTTTGGTTACCAGTTAGGATTGTTCCAGTTTGGTTGTTTTGTCCCTGACCATACTGTTCCAGGAACCCTCCAGTGAGTTATTAGCAAGTCATTAAATGGGTTGGAGGACTCATTCCAGTCAACCAGTGATTTAGAGAGTCCACAATACTAGCCTTACCATCAGATGTGTCAGTTTGTCCTGAGAGAACTTGCCTATTACAGACAAGTGCTGGCCTGAGGTAACATTAGGCCTCTGGAGCCAAAGGTGAATCCTCTGAAGACTGGTCCGTATACTACTGGACAAAAGATCTTGGTGGACCTCTATAGATATTCTGTGCCTTGTTCAGAAGAAGTGGTTTCAGAGTCCACTTTTGAAAAACTCCTATTTATTAGTTCTGTGATCACTGGCAGCACATTTTCAATACTTCAAAACAAAGCAAATATTATTTTGCAAAGTTTGATTTACCTATTATTCTGCAAACAGTGGCTTCAAATGAGGGAGTTGATTGTCATCATGTTTTTCCCTGTGGGTTGTATCAAGGGAGAAGACAATAGAATTGCTGCAAAGATCTCAAGAGTCCAAAAATGTAACCAGGTTTATTATAGAATCAAATTGGATTTCTGATTTAGTTGCTGCATGACATAGAACTCAAGTTTTAAAATGTAAAACTGATTTCTAACTCAGTTGTTATATAACCAGTGTGGTCTTTGGACTGTACTCTATACAACCAATACTACCAGCCTCATGTGATAAAGAATGAAATACAGAGACACTTACTTCTTGGGAGGCAAGCAATGAGAAACCTAGGTAGTGTAATAAAGAGTAGAGACATCGCCCTGTGTACAAAATTCTCCACAGTCAAAGCAATGGTTTTCCCTGTAGTAATGTACGGCTGTGAAAGCTGGACCATAAGGAAGGCTAGGTGCAGATGAATAGATGCCTTTGAATTGTGATGCTGGAAGAGACTCTTGAAAGTCCCCTGGACTGCAAGGAGATCAAATCAGTTGATCCTGAAGGAAATCAACCCTGAATGCTCATTGGAAGGAAAAATGCTAAAGAAGAAGCTCAAATATTTTGGCCACCAAATGAGAAGAGAAGGCCTTTTTGCTGGGAAAGAGAGAAGGAAAAAGGAAAAGGGGGCACCAGAGGATGAGGTAGGTAGATGGTATTGTCGATACAATGGGTGTAGATCTGAGTGAGCTGAGGAGGATGGTGGAAGATAGAGAAGCCTGGCATATGATGGTCCATGGGGTTGCAAATGGTCGGACTCAACTGTGCGACTGAAAAACAACAACAAAATTGCTACATGTGCTCCTGTTATCCCTTTGCAGTTTTACTTCTGTGTTTTAGGATGACTAAGAATATTTTTTAAATATAATTCTATTTTAGCAGAGTTTTATAGCTCTTAAGAATTTTAGATGCTTTAATAGATGTAGGGATTGATATTAATATTGCTTGTTAAGTTCAGTTTTATGTTTTACTAGCTTCACTCCCTTTCATAATGTTTTCTTAAGGTCTTTCATGCATCATGAAGTTATGTATGCTCTTCAGTAAATCTAGTACTTATCACAGATTTAAATGTAATGTATTAAACTCTGAATTTCATCTTCCTCAAATGGAGGGATATGAGTAGAAGGTGCAAAATCCACTGTGCAAAAGACTGAGTTCACAAACTGGAGATTTATATACAGTCAAATCTCGCATAAAGAGCACCTCTCTTAAAGAGTAACTCGCTTAAAGAGCAGAATTTTCTCTGAATGTTCGCTTTGCTTAACGAATAAAACCAACCAAAAACTCACTTAACAAATAAATCGGGGTTCACAATCCCCATCACAATTGGTCATTTACTTAAAGAGCAAACTCACTTAAAGAGCAATCCTGTGGAACACATTATGCTCTTTAAGCGAGGTACAACTGTACTTACATATCTATGTTTTAGATTCCTAAGGGCTGATCATTAGAATTATGATTTTTGACATAGGAATCAGTACATACATTTGGAGGTGCCAGAAGGTTTTAGTCTCCTTTGGCTTCTGATTCATCAGGTTCATTCATCTTGATTGCTAGATTTTCAACACACAAATGGGCCTGATCATTTCACATGAGACTCACATCCTGTCTCATAGTCTACTTTTAGGCTATTTTGGTAACACATGTGCTTCATTGTTGCTTCTTATAATGTGTGTTGGTTATGAGATCTTGTTTCTCTGCATTTTGTTTGGTTTGGTATATAGAGCTAGGTTATACGGCTTTTTTTTTTATGTCTCAAGTACATATTCCTACACACAGTGTTGGGCAGCAACAGGTTTTTACCCCCCCCCCCAGAGGGGTAGCAAGATTGGATGGCCTCTGGGCAGGGTGGTGGTGAAATTGGATTGCCTTCGGGCAGGGGGGGACGAAATTGGGTGACAATGCCCACCTCCCTGCCCTGCCCCATCAGGTTTTGTCCCTACAAGTGGTTCAAGGTCTCCCTTGCTCAAAAGCCAGTCATATCTGACTCTAGGGTGCAGTGCTCATCTCTGTTTACAGCCAAAGAGCCAGTGCTACCTGTGTTTGCAAATGTATACATGGCCATACCACAGGCATGACTAGACCACCCATGATGTAGGCTCCACCCATGAGGTAGGCTGTTCCCATGATGTAGGCTCCACCCATGACATATGCTCCACCCACTGTGCGGTAGCAAAATGTTTTGCTGCCCACCGCTGCCTACATGTCATTATGTTTCTCTGTATTTTTCCCATAACACCTTAGCTTTTGTAAAAAATTCCGCCATGTAGTAGATTACCAGTGGGTCTGTAGATATCCTTAAAGCAAATCTTGAAATTAATCTAATATGATAGATATAATTTTTATTGTTTATTATAAAGTTTTCCAGCCCATTTCACAAGAATCAAAAAGCATTAGCCTGATTTTATTATTATAGACTTTTAAGGTCTAGGAAATGCCTGGCCCAGGATTATTTGATCACAAGGATTGTCAGAAAGCCCTGATTTGACTGGTGGAAAGGTGTGGTTTATACAGGCATCAATCTACTCCTTTGCACTTCACACTGCACAAGACTGCAAACTGTACTTTTCTGATTTTTTAAGAGACAAGAAGGAGGAAGGGCAGGAAATATCATCTATGAGGCCACAAGTGACTTCCTAAGAGACACAAAGGTTCTACCTCTCCATAGTTAAGCCTTGTTTTTCAAGAAATTGGGTCTTTCAGGGCAATTTATCAAAATAAGATATAACAATATCTGACAGCAGAACTATTCCACAATAGTGCTATTAAATCCTAATCCCCCCCCAAAAAAAACACAACAACAACAACAACAACAACAACATACACATCAGCCTTAAAACTATTATTTCATTAATTCTGAAAATAGTCCTGTTAGGTACAGGTTATAATTTTAATAAATCACAATTGTAACATTGTAGAATTGGAATGGTCATCCTATCTCACTTTGTTAATGTATGAAATCTAGAGCTAAAGTACCCCAGAGGGATGGCTATCAAATCTTTGTTTTAAAAGATCCCATCTTTTAATGCAGTGATGGCAAACCTATTAGAGACCAAGTGCCCAAACTGCAACCTCAAACCCACTTATTTATCATAAAGTGCCAAAATGGCAATTTAACCCAAATGCTGAGGTTTATGTTTAGGAAAACCAACTCACCTTCACCACATACTCAACAGGCTGCCATCTGCATTGCACCCTTACACTGCATGTGACCCGCCCGCCTTACCCCAGTCGGGGGAGGGAGGAAGAGCTCCCATTAGGCTACTGAGCAGAGGGGCAAAGTGAACTCTGTGCTGGGGTGATGGCGTGCATGCCCACAGAGAGGGTTCTGAGTGCCCCCTCTGCCAAACATGCCATCGGTTCACCCCCATGGTTCTAAGGTAACCCATACCACTGTCAAACAGTTTGTATATTCAAGAGGGTCTTCCTAACGCTTTAGCAAAATTCTCAGCTCTTATATCCTGAATCCATTAGTTCAGGTTCTTCCTTCTGTAGCTACAAAATAGAAACTTCCACCATTATTATTATTTTAATTTTTCCATGACAGCCTTCAAATACTTGAATATCAGATCACCTCCTAATTTTATAGGTTTTTCCCCTTTTCGTGTCAGATATTGTCTTTCTGAACTTAGGGATGACATTTCTTCTCTTCCAGTCTTTTTGGATCTACATGTTATTATTATTATTATTATTATTATTATTATTATTATTATTATTATTATTATTATTATTATTATTATTATTATTATTATTATTATTATTATTATTATTATTATTATTATTATTATTATTATTTCAATTTATATGCCGCCCTACTTGGTGAAAACCAACTCAGGGCGGCTTACAACATAAAATCGAATACAATACAAGGTAGAATAGTTTCAGAAAATCTGCTGCTAAACTGTTCCCCGAGAATTATCAAAATTCTAAGGTTATTATTATATAGACAAAAATTCTAAGGTTGCTTCTCTAAGTTCTTCCTTTGGGGGGTGGGTTATGATTAAATGTTGATCTTCTGATCCTGGAGGCTTTAATTAATTTAAATTAAATCTATGTTCACATCTCACCTCATTACCTATCTTAGCCAGCAACTTCCCTGCTGCCTCCTGTATTCTATTTTTAAAAAATAAAAATTAATTTATGTGTTTATCATTTTTTGCTAAAGAAAGCAATATATCCATTTTGGAAGAAGATGGAGGCCAAATAGTTGTACAGTTCTGTCTCCCCTATCACCCATTTTGTTTCTCCCTCCCTTCTGCACACATGTATTATTTCTGTATTCTTTCTCTTTCTCTAAACAAAATGGAAATAAATTGTTTTGTTATTTTTAACTTATAAGTCTGCATTTATTCTGACCTTTAGACCTCTTGGCATTCTCTCTAAAAACACTGGGTATTTGTTTTAAAATATGGGACCCTTGGTGATTCGCCCTACCCTTCATTTATTGTCCATGCCCCATTCATATGAGGGTTAGTTAATATGCAGCAAACTAGTGCTGTGTCTTTCTAGACAATAAAACGGAGGACCAGTATTGAATTGCCTGATGTTTATTGATGTGAAAACCCATCTGAGAGCTCTACCATTTGAAAGGCAGGATATAAATACTTTGAAATTACTCCACCCATATTCTATATTGAAAACCAACACTGAGAAAGGACAAAGTTTGTTCTGGGGACTTCCTAGCACACTTCCAGTCACTTAACACTGTTATCTTACACAAATTTACCAGACAAAAACAAGGTATGCCAACAGGCTGGTACACTGGATGATGATTCCTGTATCTTCTGAAACCTGCCATATGGATTGAACCTTTTTTGCTGAATATTCCATCCTTGCTTACAGAACTAAGGGGAACTAACTGTGTTTGCACAGTTAGGGATTTTGCCATGCCTCGTGAAAGGTCCGTATAAGCTCTAAAATCATCCTATGGCAAGGATAAGTTCTATTCCATGACATCTGAACCAGGCATGAAAGGTAATAGCTTTGGGGGAGGTGTGTTTACTGGCATAGAAGGTGATAACATGGAAGAAGATGCCGAGCAATCATGTTTTTCAGCACTCCCTTCCAGGCCTGCCATCTTACCCGGAGGAGATATCCAGCTGCAGATGGTGAGGCAACGCTCCCTCCCTCCCTCTGGGCCCCGTCATCTCCCCCGAAGGAGAAGACTGCCATTATTTGGCACATTTCATTGTAGCAGCCACCGCCGCCAGAAACACCTGCGGGCGGGTGGAGAGGCTGCCGCCATGTCCAGCTATGGGAATCTCTCCACCTGTCCCTGAGGGCTCCGCCCTGGCCAGCGCTTAAAAGCCACTATGGCAGCAGGACTTTTTCGAGCAGCCACCATCACCAGAAACACCTGTGGCTGGGCGGAGCAGTTTGTCAGCAGTTTGTCACTTGTTCCAGGATTTACAACTTTTTTTTTGGGCTTAGTTTTCTGCTTTTGTAATTTTTGTGTAAACTGAATTGATATTTGGAATTTTTTATTGTTGCTTGATATTGTTGCCTATTGAATTCTGATGCTGTAATGATTTATATTATAGTATCTCTGATTTATTTTTTAGGATGTCCTGATATTTTGTAATTGCAATTGTTACTGGGGAGAGAGAGAGATAGGGATGTATTTTGATATATTTTGTGATGTTATTCCTGCTATGTGATATTTGTAATTTACTATGTGATATTTGTAATTGCTTTTATGCTATGGAATGTGCTATGTAATTGTAACTGTTTCTTCTGTAAGCTGCCCAGAGTCGCTGTGCGAGTGGGGCGGCATATAAGTCAAAATACAAATACAAAATACAAAATGAAGCAGCTAAAATTACAAATTCAGATACAGCTGGACAACAACTATGTAAAAAAACAACAACCATCTACTCCCACTGAGAATCTGACCCAGGGATTCCCAAACTTCAGCCCGTGGACTGGATGCAACCCATGGCACTTAATAATCCAGTCCACTCTGCCCTTGATGCTCCCGGAAGCAGAAGTTAAATGCACCTGCTCATTCACAAAACACTGCTGTAAATGCACCTGTGGTGATGATGGGTCCAGTAATTGTATTTCCAAAGTAAATGGGGGAGGCATAGCTGATATCTGGGTCTGTTGCAGGGTGCAATCCCCACCAGACCCAGTTCTGGCAACAGACCCAGATGTCAGCTATGCCCCCACATTTACTCTGGAAATACAATAACTGGACCCAACATCATCAAACACAGCATTAGGGGTAGTTTTACTTGTACCTCTATTAATGTGATCTATGCCATCTTCAGCCAAAAATGTCCCTCTGTTCTCTACATAGGTCAAACAGGACAATTTCTTCACAGAAGAATTAATGGACACAAATCAGACATCAGAAATGCTAACAAGATGAAACCTGTTTCAAAACATTTTAATTCTCCTGGACATTGTAGACTGGATCTAGAATTTGCCATTTTGGAACAAGGAAATTACAGGACTAGAATTCAGAGAGAGACAGCAAAGATAAAATATACAGTATACACGTGCTTGACACCCATCTTAAAGGTTTGGACATTACCAAGGGATTTCTGGGACATTATCAAATTACATTCAGCTTGCAGAACAGATTTAAATGTGTGGGGAAGAGGGAGGGGGATGTTTCTCAGGGCAGTTAATCCCTAGATGTGCCTACCCCATAGAACACCCTCAATTAACCCATTGTAATGTCAAATGCTCATTTTAGAAGCTTAACTCTACAAATTGACTTCCACCAGAGATTTTCTGCTGTAAAACCTTTCATTACCTGTTGTAAATAACTCATTGATTTCCATGTCCAATGATCCTAGCCCAGCCATTCTGGGTCTCCATACCAAATATGTATAAATGCAGTTCATGATGTCCACTCTTATGTCTGATGAAGTAGACTTGGTCCATGAAAGCTAACATTAAAATACAGGACTTAGTCTTTAAGGTGCCACAGCTTTTTTTGTCTTTTTTTGTGTTGCTTTGTTTACTCTCTGACATGTTTGCACAGACTAACAAGGCTACCACTTTAAAAAAAATTCCAATTTAAGAGTGATTGAGGTGGGCTTGGATAGGGCATAAGGTCCTTGTGACAATGGAACAGTCGTTAGGCTGGCCTAACCCCTTGTGTTGGCTGCTAGCTACTGATGGGTACTTGTCAACTCATTTTCCATGGCTACTGTGGTGGGCTTGTGGTCTATAATTTTGCCTACCTTCTGCTATTTTCTGTTTAGGAATGCTGAAGCCCAGGTGGGGTTTTGATACTACATAACTTCTGCTGCCCTAATGTCAGCCTAGCTAGTTAGAATTGTGCCCTTAAATTATTATTATTTTTTTTTGTTCAGTCACACAGTCGATTCTGGTCCTTTTGTGACCCTATGGACCATTGCCCACCAGGCACCTCTGCCCTCCATCATCTTCCTCAACTCACCCAGCTCTGTGCCCATTGCATCTACAATATCATCTAGGCATCTCATTTTTTGGCCACCCCCTTCTTCTTTTTCTCCTCATTCTATTTTACTTTTGCATATCTAGGCTTGGGTAAAATTGTGAGAAAATGTCCACTTCCTGCAATCTTGGCTATTTTTATGTTAGATACAGTCTCATTAAAATGATTGATTTCACCCTTTTGAAACAAACAGATTATTGTGTGGACATCACATTTTGGTGTTTATTTCAACTGCAAGTGAAAATATTTCTGATTTAGGCAGAGAAGAAGAGCATTTAAAGACTGAGCACAGTGTCACTTTACACTGAAAACATAAATTTCATTCAAATTTAATGTCCTATTGTGATTAATTTCAGTGTTTTTATCCAACCTTCAGAAAATGTAATGTATCATTTGTAACTTTAGACATATTATCATCACATGATTAAATGTATTTAATAGCAATTCCCTCTCCATTGTGAAACCTGGAGTTCTGTGAAGTGGTTTAAGAATTGCAATCAAAAAGTTTGGCAAATGTAGCTGTTTATTGAACAAAGTAAATTTCTCTGGATCATTGTAGAGAAGGCTGTATTAATTTTAGGTAATCCCTACTTTAACATTGTGATGGGATTGAGTGTGTTGGAGACAAGCAATTCCATCACAGTTAATATTCTATTAACTGTCTAGCTCCCCAGTAAAGTCACTATAGATTAATCAAAGCCATGGCACCAAATTAAGATAAATAAATTTTCATCAGAAGAATATAATTGATAGTTCCAGTGGTGATGGTGGCAGAAAAACTCCTTAAATGCAGTTACGGGGCAGCAGTAATAGTGGAAGCTCATAAGGGTAGAGGGTCTTCCGTAGACAATGGAAGTTACACTGAAGATAGCTATTTTAGTAATACACAAAAGTGGCAACCCACTTCTAATTATTTTAAACATGTAAAACATTATAAAAAGACAATCCAAAGATTAGATTAGATTAGATTAGATTAGATTAGATTAGATTAGATTAGATTAGATTAGATTAGATTCCTGGTATCAAATATTTCAGTGTGCTGAGTGGTCAAAAATTAAACAAGATGAGATTTCTGTGTTGGAAGGGACACAGTCAATATCTGGGGAAGAATAAAGGAGCCCTGGTGGTGCGGTGGTTAAACTGCTGTACAGCAACCAAAAGGTTGTGAGTTTGCCTGACCAGGGGATCAAGGTTGAATCAGCCCTCCATCCTTCCAAGGGCAGTAAAGAGTACCCACCATGTTGGGGGGGAAATGTGAACCACCAAGGGAGTGCACTAAGCGCTATATATACGTGTGATTGCTTTGCTTTGCTAAATATGAGTAGCACTATCTTAAGGAAGTAATTGGACTGAAACCAAAAGGACATTCAATTGCTTATATGCACAGAGACAAAATGAAAATCCAGTGCTGTATTAACACATATATCTGGGACTTGAAATGTTAGAAGTAGCAATCAATGTAAGCTTGAACTTTAAAAAATTGAACTTTAAAAATCAGAATACTCGGTGTGAGTACATTAACATAGACAGGAATAGGTAGTGGGCCAGGATACCTAAGAGACTGTGTAGGCCTAAGAACATCTGTCCATCCTACCAGAGTGGACCGGAGAGGCTCTCTGGTTGTGCCATCAGCTAGAGAGGCGCACCTCTCTAGCACTAGAAAGAGGGCCTTCTCTGTGCCTGCCCCGGCCTTATGGAACCTCTTCCCAATTGAGCTATGTCTCCAGTCAGAGTTGCTGCTCTTTACAAAGGGGGTTAAGACCTGGCAGGCAAGACAGGTATAGGGTTTGGGCCAGACAGTCACTTCGGCTTGTTGGCTCATCTGACCCCTCCTTCTCGCAATGTATGAATTTTTAATCTTTTAACTCTGCTTAGTTTTAATCTCTTTTAATATTTTAATCTTGATTTTATATTGTGTTTTATGTGGCTTTTTAAAGCTTTGTTAGCCACCCTGGGTCTTTTTGAGGAGGGCGGCATATAAGTTTGATTAAATAAATAAATAAATAGATGGTTTCAATCAGATAGGTACTAAGTGTATTGTTCTAGAAGTGGTCAGCTCAGAAGATGTAGGATGGGTCTAATAGTAGGCAAGGTATAGCACCAACAGTAAATGGCTATAATAAAAATTCTGATGCCATGGATGTCTTGGTAAGCCTATCAAAGTAACTTCTCTCAAGACTATGTTCAGCTATAGATCAGAAGAAGAAGAAGAAGAAAATCACAACCTTGTGTGTTAGTGACCAGGATGAAACTTGTTACACATAAAAACAAGTTATCCTGATAATCATAGGTGGCTGGAACACAAAAGAAGGAAATAAACCAGCCATTGTTGTAGAATTTGGTCTAACAGTCAGAAAAAAATAACAATAGGAAACTGAGCTCTATGCAGGGAACAAACTTTTTATTCAAATTACACACTCTGTGCATTTGAACGGTTCTTTGTACATATGGAAATCACTAGATTTCCATATGGGAATGAAATGGACTCTATATTTAAAAGCAGAAGATGGAATCCCCAGTCTTCTCTGCCAATCAAGACCAGGAATGGTCCAAGTTTAAAACTAGTAACATCAAAAGTTAGAGTAAGGCTGAAGGACAACACTGAAAGTATCATAGTGTCAAAATATAATTTAAATGAAATCCCTGAAGAATTCAAAGATGATTTAAAGAATAATTTTTGCATTACTAAATTCAACTGAATATGACCTGGGAGAATGAAAATAATAATAATAAAGACTTCCTATAGTGAACAGCAGATAAAAGCCTTAATAGAAGATTGATGAAACTCTTCAGATTGTTAATGGCTAATAAAAAGTTAAATTACAAAGTGGCAGAAATGTGGTTACATTCCTTAATTTGATTCTGACTACAACTTTTGCCAACCCATACATTTTTAACACATTCAAGGAATGTAGCCTGGGTTTCTTTCGAATATTACACTATACACTAGAGTAGGGTTGTCCCAACTACAGCCTGTGGGCTGTATCTGGCCTATGGCACTAAATCATCTGACCCATTGTTGGAGTCCAGCCCCAACCTTTGGCACGAAATAATTGGACTGCAGTCGATTGTATCTGGTGCACATAATCAGTAATCAGTCTGACGTCTCAGTCTGATCTGCGTGAACTGAACTGCATGCAGCACCCAGCATGGCATATTTATTGAGTCACAAAAAAGGGGAGGTTACATCAGAAGAAGGGGAGGTTACATTGGAGGGTGGTTAAAAGGGTGGGTGTTATTCAAAAGGGTAGTTACCCAAAAGAGGGTGGAAGAGGGTGGTTACATTAGAAGGGTGGAAAACACTTCTATATATCTAATCATGAGAAAACACACTCATAATAAGCCTCACTGCCTTATAGGAATATATAGCAAGCTAGAATATACTATGGTTAACTTCAGTTTGGATGCTTATCACCTTGTACTCATCTGCTAACCTCATGGAGAGGCCTCTTGTGGCTAAGCACATCCTGTTATTGCTGGCTTACCCATGCATGCATCCTGACTAAACTATTTATATCACACAGTCACAAAACAGGGCCCCAACTGAGTTTCTAAATCTATTACACAGGCACAATTAACACACAGTCACAATTAAGGTCCAAATGAATTCCTACACCCATGCCATCCTCACCACTCCCAGAAGTGGAAGTAAAATGCATCCATGCATGCTCAAAACGCTGCCATAAATGACCTGCAGCTGTTCTAAACGTGTTTACGACAGCCATGGGTGCATTTACAACAGTGTTTTGTGCATGCACTGGTGTGTTTTACTTCTATTTCCAGTGGGAGAAACCACATGACCAGCCTGCTCAACTATGTGTCTGGCCTGTGCCCAAAAAGTGCCGATTTCTGATCACTGTGTTGATTTTTAGAAACAACACATATCAGAAACCAATGTTGTGAATGTTCCTGAATAAACTGTGCATGTTACAGCATGTTACCTGCAAGGGAAACATGCATCTACATATGCAGGTGGAGGAGATATGATTGTTTATCTCAAAGTTTAATGGGTTGTTTCTCTTCATTTCTTTGGGCTTTGATGCATTTTATAATGCTCACAAGTTGCAGCTTCTTGAAATTAGATAATTAGTTACAGGCTCATGACTAGTAAGATTCCAAGAGAGAGGCTCCCAAAAAATTTTACTACCACACTGTGAGCATGATATGGTGGGTGTGGACAGGGGGAAAGCCCTGCATTGCACCCAAATTAGGACTACTTTATTTCAAAACTTGGATGGGCAGGGCCAGCCAGAATTTCTGCTACTGGTTCTGGTGAACTGGTGTGAACCTGCTGATGCCCACCACTGGTCTAAACACTATAGGGTGTTATGTAAGTATAATTGTTATTTGTATTGCTATAAACCTTTGTGCTCTGTACAAACAATAATATCTTGATCATGGTAGATTTCCTACATCCCATAAATATTTTGCCACTGCAGTTTAAAATAATCATAATATTGGCTCGTAATATACTATAACTGCAAAAGCTGCAAGTGTGACTCAACCATTTATCAGGTTACTAGTTTTCATGGTATGCTTTGATCTATTGATATCCTTTCCAAGTTCTGCAGCTGGCCAGAAGTGGTCTGATTCTGTAGAAATGAGCCCAGAATACTTTGGCATGCTTGATGGTGTGCAGACACCTTCCAATCTAATGAACTCTATTCACGCAACAAATCTTTCTTGACATTTGGCATTATTTTTCATTCCCTCCTTCCACCAAGAGAAATGATCTGTCTGCTTTGAGGCAAAGATAATATGCAGTCCTAAATCTTAATTATTTTGAGAATTATGAGCAGAAACTCAGTATGGAGGCAACAGTGCTATCCCCCTTCTCAGCTTTGACAGCATTAAAATTAATATAGACTGTAGGTTAGAACAAGAGTTCTCAACCTTTTAAAGCCAGGAGCCGGGTTATACTCCCTCAGACAGCTTTGGGGGCCAGATGCCCATTTTGCCATTCCTTGACCACATGGCACTTCCTGGTGTGGTGGAGGTGGTGGTGGGGCCACATGAAACACTGCCACGGGCTGCATCTGGCCACAGGCTGCAGGTTGAGAATCCCTGGGTTTTAAATGGTTAGCATCAATATATACCCAGTGATGGGCAGCAACAAGTTTGCACCAGTTCACCAGAACCAGTAGTAACTTTTCCCAGTGCCCCAGAGAACCGGTAGCAGTTTTTTGGGAGAACCACCTCGGGGGCTTACCTTTACACTCATTCCCCCACTGCACATGCACGCCAAGCGCTTGGTGTCCATGCGTGTACACATGTGTGGCCTCCTTGCTGTCATCCCAAGCGGGGAGGAGGAAGAGAAACTGCTAGCCTGAAGCTCCCTATAGCCTGCTCCCCAGGGTAAGTGACTCACCGTTGGGTGTGGGGTGTGGGTGTGTATTTTAATGTGTATTTAATGTGTATTTATTTTTAATGTGTATTTTAATGTGTTTTATGTCTATTTAATTTCTATTTTATGTTTTATGTCTATTTAATTTGTATTTATTTTTAATGTGTGTTTTATGTGTATCTTTATGCATTTTTATGTCTATTTAATTTGTATTTTTATGTGTACTTATTTTTATATCATGATGTTGGCTCTGCCCACAATGTTGGCTTCACCCACAGTGTGGTAGTAAAAAATTTGGCTGCCCACCACTGTATATACCTCCTCAAATCAGTAGTTAACACATCCTTTGATCTCTTCCACTAGTGGGTCTTTCTACCTCCAAATTAAAATTTCCCCTGGGATACCATCCCAGGGATTATCCAATTGATGCAGTATAAGTCCTATCCAGGTGCCTGGAGGCTGTCAGGTTCTGGATGGGGGACAACAGGCTACAACTGAATCCCAGCAAGACTGAGTGGCTATGGGTAAGGGATCTTACGCTATCTCAGGAGCTACCATCTTTGGTTCTGGATGGGGCAGCTTTGCCCCAAACAGATCCGGTGCGTAATCTGGGTGTCCTCTTGGACTCACGGCTACTACTTGAAGAGCAGGTGGCTTTTGCACAACTTCGTGTAATACGCCAGTTACACCTGCTCCTAGATCGGGACTCCTTGCTCATGATCACACACGCTTTGGTCACCTCCAGACTTGATTACTGTAATGCCCTCTACATGGGGCTGCCCTTGGTAACCATTCAGAGGCTGCAGCTGGTACAGAATGCAGCTGCTCGGGTAGTGATGGCTTGCGGGCATTATGCTCATGCCTCACCACTGCACTATTTGCCAGTATGTCTCCAGGTGCAAGTCAAGGTGCTGGTCATTACCTTTAAAGCCCTACATGGTAGTGGGCCAGGATACTTAAGACACCACGTCACCCCAAGAACATCTGTCCGTCCCACTAGGGCGGATCGGGCAGGCTCTCTTATCAGCCAGAGAGGTGCATCTCTTTAGCACCAGAAGGAGGGCCTTCTTCGTGTCCACCCTGGCCCTTTGGAACCTTCTGCCAACTGAGTTATGCCTACAGACAGAGCTACTGCCCTTTTGGAAGGGCCAAAACACCTGGCAGGCAGGGCAGGTGTGGGACTCAAGTAATACGGGGTCCCATGTTAGGTGGCTGATCTGATGGGATCGCCACCCCTCTCGCTCTTTTTAACCTTTTTAACCTTTCTAACTTTTAAATCTTTGAGGGTTTTTTTGTATATTATTATTATTATTATTATTATTATTATTATTATTATTATTATTATTATTATTATTATTATTATTATTATTATTATTATTATTATTGAAGTTGATTTGGTTTCTGGGGTTGTGGGGTTGTGGTGGGATTGTTTGGTTTGCACTCATTTGTGTAACTTTTTCTTTTTTGTGAGCCACCTAGGGTCAGGTTTGCCTGATTGGGGCGGGATAATAAATCAAAATAAATAAATAAATAAATAAATAAATAAAAATATAGGAGTGTCCTGGTAGTTATCCATTCAGAAAACACTTAAATGGGGAAAAAAGGACATCTTTCTTCTTCTCTAACAGTGTCTTCAATAGCCTAGTAATCACGTTATCCTTATAGATTTATATTTTCTCCTGGTGATTAAGATTAATGAAAGTGTGTCATATAAAATAATTTCATGGAAAATTGTGCAATTTTTTTAAAAAAATAATAAAAGTTGGGGGAAAGTCACCTGCCAGTTTTTCTGCTGATTGAGAAGTTTAAGTGGTTGTGTGTTTGTCAGCATGCAAATGAGTAAGAGTATACCAAGCTGACTGTGAAAACCAGAAAATTATAGAAAATGAAAAATGTTTTCTATGGGGATAGGCACACGCATTACACCAAATCCATGCTGTTTCCAAGACATTTAAACTAAATATAGTACAGCTGCAGTTCAGCATCAAGATAATATATCGCAGTGTGAAGTTCTGGGATGATTACGTGCATTCAGCTGTTTTTGTCCTCTGTGTTGTCATTCCTTCGCTTCATTAAATGAAAAGCAGAACAGCTGCATTTAGGAGACACATTCTCTAAAATATACACATACACACAATTCAAGCACTGCAGTAATGAAGCTTCTTGAAAGGAAAAAATGTTGCTATTTGGCTGACTACTGTTTCTGAGTCTTCTTACATTGTGGATGGCAGAGAGAGACTTACCAGGGTCTAGCTAGCACCTGGTATCTACAACCTTTTACACATCAGCTGAAATTCAGATCTGACAGTTTCCTCTTTATTTTGAGAGAGTTTTCTGCTTGCCTTGTTCATTATGTCAGAACAACACACCAGCAGGAGAAGCACTATTCAGTTGACCTCTTATCTATTATCATCAATGTGGTTAGAGGGTCCCACCCACTCATAGAAATTGGGCAACCTGGGTTGTTGCTTATGTGTAGAATTGACATGCAAGCAGGAATCTTTCCTCTTCAGTTTCACTGAGATAAGACTAGTTGCTCTCATCAAACCATGTTGATGGTACTGTACTGGATTAAAGAAAAACTGAATAATACTAGAGGTACATGAATGGCCTTGAACGTAAATACTTTAACTGTTAGCTCTTTCAAGCACTGTCCAATAATCTTCCATCTCTTAGTTCTAGTAGTGGTCACCTTCCCCCGCAAGGGGGGCAATTTGATTTTTAAGATGTGGCAATTTGATCTTGTTTAGGCCAAGTTAATGGCCTTTTAGGCTTCCTCCACATGAATAGTTCACTTTTTGAATAATACGAATATGTCACTGGGGTGTGGGGAATCAGGATATTAGAGATGCTTAGGTGGGTCATGGCCAAACAAAGGTTAGGAGCCACTGCTCTAGATCAATGGTAAGATAAGGCAATGAGTGCTATTTTATCAATCTGTTGGGTGTTCTGTTTAGTGTTTTGCTGTTTGAGACATGGATAGATAGGAACTCACCATTTCCTGTATGCATATGATGATAAGCATTTAATGAAAGCAGTTTCAGAGAAATAAAAAAGTGGTTTGTTTTTCATTTTCATTGAGCTATTTTAGTCCTACTGATATTGCTGCATTTCCTGATTGTTTAACTTTGTGAGCAGGCATTCTGAGTGAACAATTTATACTGTGCTGCTCCACACTATATGTTACAATTGGATATAAAGGGGGATTGAATAAGAAGGGAGAAAAATACTCAATTTCTTGTGTGAATCACTTGGTTTCTGCAATTTGCATTTAATTATTGCAACATGTCATTCCAGAAATCTCTATGGGACTTTTCAAGTATTTTCTTTGCTGGTATGGATTAGGGAATTGATAAAACGATGTTGGAGACACAGACAAATTCCCAGTGAATTTAATGGATAATCTGGTCTGCATGAGGACCATTGTGCATATATGTCCATAACGTTAACAATGAGGATAATTTCTGTTAGAGGTAGAACAAAGTTAGCTCTTATTTGGGTCAAGAACAAGATCGTCTTTCTCTTCCCTTCCATCCCTTATTTCTATGCTGTAACTAACTCTGAGTTTCCATCTCTTCCAAGGACAGAGAAGACAAATGCTAAACAGAAGGCCATCCAGTGAATCAGTGGTAGAGGTGTGGTGCCTCCTCTGTTGAAAAGAGTATCCCTGTCTCCTTGCCCAGTGTTGAATACTTCACACAACAGGTTGCACTCAAACCCTCACCCTAGGGAGTAGAGGTTAGAAGAAAAGAACATAAAGGGATTTTTTTTCCTGGGGAAAAATGGTAGGAGACTTTTAAGTGAAAAGTCAGCTAAGGATGGTAGGAAGAAAAACCTGTCTTCATGCTAGGTAAAGCAAGAACTATGCTCATTGACTTTCTGCCTGTCCTTGGTGGAGAGAGGACATTCTGTTATCTATTAAACAATGTCTATCCCTTTAAGATCATCATCATCATCATCCCTTGTTCTCCCCATTCAATTGGTAAGGGACTATACAGAAAGTAAGGACATCCAAATGCTTGTGAACCATTTTTCCTCTGGCAAGTTTCTATTGTGAATGCTCAACGCTTAGAAAATGTTTGGGTTTTCCTGTTTGAGAAAGCCATTTTAAATTATCAATTTCCTCTACAACTACTGGATAGATTTGCTGAACATAAAAAAGGGGGGGGGCTAATGTAATTAATACTTTAATATAAAATCATTCACTGTTTAAAATACCTTTTAACACTTCCTTATCTGCTGGGGAAAATAATGACATCATTTTTTAAAAAAATAAAATGTAATCAAATTTGGTATACACCACAATCGGACTCTATTCCTTTTGTGTAAAATTTGGTATTGATCCAAAAAACAAACATTACAGTTTTGGGGGGCTGCCTCTTTTTTTAGAACTGCCTTGTAGAATGTTGATTTGCTCTGCCACACAATAACCTCACTGCATTCTTGTGCAGTGATAATGTATTTAATAAAAATATTTGGCTTAGAGAAAACTGTATTATCATGGGCAGAAGCTTTTCATGAACATATTTCTGGCATATGTATCTGTTCCTCTAGCTTCTTTGTTGAAATAGAATTTTAGACTCACACTGAGATACTGCAATATTGTTCACGGCAAGAAACTGTTTTGTTCTGCCTCAAAGGCAATACATTTTTATGTTTAATTTTGCCCAGGGTATCTACAACACTTGTTTATGTGCCTAAAATGCCTTTTAAAGAGATTGATTTCAATGCCTTGCCAGTAAATCCTGCTCCGAAGATTTAATTCTATCATTTATGCAGCAAGACAGAATTTACATCTTGTTTTGGCAGCTCATATGTTTGTTAGGTACACTACAACTGTAGCACCATCCAGCCAAAAGCAGAGGATGGGTGCAGGTTATCTTTTATTCATCCCTCTCTAATGTTTTAATTATGTCATTTTACTTAAAGTTTTATCACCAGCTCCAGATATCACTTTAGCCTTAAGCTCTGTTGGGAAATTTTACATCTGCACTAAATCAAGTTGCTATGAATACCTCTCTCTTTTTTTAAATAAAACAAAAGAAAGTAATGAACTGAAATAGAAGAAACACAACGTTTCATTCAATGCACCATTTTCTTTGATGAGAATGTTTTAACTTTCTGTACAGGAAATGACTTGAAATAAGTTCTTAGCCTGTGCTAGGAGTCCTCCTAGAGTGGTGATTCTTATATTTGGGTTTCTTTATGTCATTCAAAGACAATTATCTGAAACGGTAACCTTTATTCATGCCAGTTGGGCTTTCTGAAAATTAATGTCTGATAACATCTTAAATTTAAGTCAAGGAATCACTATTTTAGAGGTTTTGTTGAGGCAGTTAAGATGATGTGTTCTCTGTTCTAGGGACCATATTGACAATAATGGGTTTTTGTTCATGCCATGCTAACATAAGCAAAGCCAGCCATGTGAGCCTTACACAATACAAATGCAGGAGAAATTGACTTCTATTGGATCATTGAAAACATTCAAACTTCCCGTGAACTTTCATGATTCAAGAGCACTTCTTCAGGCATGCATCAATTTCTTGCAGATAATGCAGGACAATCAATGATAGTCTGGAATGTTTATGGCAAGATGTTGTACCAGGTATTGTTTCTTGGGGGGAGGGGGAAATCTAGGTTGCATCTGATATCATCCCCATGCAACAAACACAGGAAACTAGAAATCTATCTAATGCTCACCTGTAGATTGTCTTCTTTTGAAACTGCAAGTTCCTTTGTAGCCAGAGAAAGGGCAATGGCCCAAAGCCCCTCCATCAGGGAATTTGTTTACACACTTGGTGTGCCATGCTAAATCACAGTTTAAGAAAACCATGACTTATTGGTCAAGCCATGGATTGTGCAACACATGAGCAATGAACCCATAGCTTAATTTGCCAATCTCTGGTTTGGTTCTCTCCTACCTCTTTGCTGGCTCCATTCTAATAGCCCAAATAAGGTGCCTTGCTGGAATAATTGCACAACGCAGCCCATTATCCATAGCCCACCCAGATCTATGCCCATTGTGTCAACAATGCCATCTAGCTGTCTCATCCTCTGTTGCCCCTTATCCTTTTGTCTGCAATCTTTCCCAGCATTAGGGCCTTCTCCCGTGACTCCTCTCTCCTTGTTTTTTGGCCAAAGTACTTGAGCTTCAGCTTCAGTATTTGTCCTTCCAAGAAGCAGTCAGGGTTGATGTCTTTTAGAATGGACTGATTTGATCTCATTTCAGTCCAGGGGACTGTCAAGAGTCTTATTATCTCTCCTTGCTGTTCTCTGGAATTTTGCATTCAGATTCTTTCACCTTTGCTTTTCACCTTCCTACTTTCTTCAGCTATTTGAAGAGCCTCATCACACAACCACTTTGTTTTCTTGAATTTCTTTTCCTTTGGAATGGTTTTAATTGCTGTCTCCTGTACGATGTTATGAACTTCAGTTCATAATTCTTCAGGCACTCTGTCTGTCAAGTCTAACCCCTTAAATCTATTCTTCACCTCCACCATATATTCATGAGGGATGTTATCTAGATCATACATGAGTGGCCTAATTGTTTTCCCTACTTTCTTCATTCTAAATCTGAATTTGGCAATGAGTAGCTCATGATCCGTGCCACAGTCCCTATTTTTGCTGACTGTATAGAGCTTCTCTATCTGGCTGCAAAGTATGTCAGTGTTGGAATCAGTGGCTGCTACTCATATCCAAGTACTGTATACATTTTTCCTAGAAGTCATTTTCACAGTTAATGGATGTGTCACTGGTGACTCAATAAACCAATCCTGATATGAAACATGTGACCACACACATTACACTGAATAGGTGGTGTAGGGCATAGTTGAGTTTGACTAAGATTCTGTGTTTGTCGCTTAGCCTCTTCATCTCTGCTGTGTTCTCCTTCAAAGTGATCAGTAGGTACAGAGTATGTAATCAATCTGATTCAGATGATGGCCATCTCGTGATGTCTATGTATAGAGTCACCTGTTAGGTTGTTGGAAGACAGTGTTTGCTATCACTAGTACAAAACTCTATTAGCCTTTGCCTTGCTAATTTTTGTATTCCAAGGCCAAACCTGCCTGTTATTCCAGTTACCTTTTGACTTCCTACTTTGGCATTCTATGATGATAAGGACATCATTTTTTTTTTTGGTCAGTTCTAAAAGGTGTTGCAGGACTTAATAGAACTGGTTGACTACAGCCTCTTCTGCATCAGTGGTTAGGGCACAAACTTGGTTTAATGTCATGTTGAATGGTTTGCCTTGAATTTGGACTGAGATCGTTCTGTCATTTTAAAGAGCTGAGTGAGTTGAGGAGGATGGTGGAGGACAGAAATGCCTGGCGGACAGTGGTCCATGGGGTCGCAAAGGGTCGGAATCGACTGTGCGACTGGACAAAAATAAAAAAACCCATCACCACTTTCATCATTCTTTTATTTACTGTAAGAGGTCCCATGTTGGGTCCCATGTTGGGTGGCTGATCTGATGGGACAGCCACCCTTCTTGCTTCTCGCTGTTTTAATTTTTGTAAACTTTTAAAGTTTTAAATTCCTTTTAGTATTCTGTAAATTATAGTTTCAACTTTTAAATTAATTTTAAACTAAATTGTAGTATGCATAGGGGTATGATTGTCTAGTCTGTTTTACACTTACATGGGAATTTGTATTGTTTATTTTGTGTTTCTTTTTATGTTGTAAGTCGCCTAGAGTCGGGTTTACCTGATTGGTGGGATAATAAATTTGAATAAATAAATAAATAAGAGCCACTCCATTTCTTCTAAGGGATTCTTGCCCACAGTAGTAGAATATAATGGTCCCCTGAGTTAAATTCCTCCATCCCTGTCAACTTTAGTTCACTGATTCCCAAGATATCAGTGATCAGTCTTTCCATCTCATTTTTGACATTGTTCAGCTTGTCTTGATTCATAGATCTTACATTCCAGGTTCCTATTCAATATTGTTCCTTACAGCACCAGCTTTTCCTTTCACCATCATATCCATCCACAGCTGAGTGTCCTTTCGGCTTTGGCCCAGCTGCTTCACTCTTTCTAGGGCTCTTCCCCAGATCACTGCCCTTGTGTGTGGAGAGTTATCCCCCCACCCCCCAGCACTAGATTTAAAAGCAAAAAGATCATTTTGCCGCCCTATTTTTGAAGTTCCCCCACCCTCCTGGAGGCTGCAACAAACCAAAACATCAGGATTTGAATCCTGACGTTTTGGCTTGTTGGAGCCTCCAGCGAGGTGAGGGAACTTTGGAAATAGTGAGGATCGAGTCCCCTGACCTCCCTGAAGATGACAGGGGACATTTTTTTACCCATTTCGGGCTCCCTGACCTCCCTCCTGGCTCCAGGGAAGTCAGGAGACCCGATGCACACTATTTTTGAAGTTCCCCCACCTCTCTGGAGGCTGTAGCAAGCCAAAATGTTGGGATTTGAATCCTGATGTTTTGGCTTGCTACAGCCTCCAGGGAGGTGGGGGAACTTTGAAAACAGGCAGGGGGTCAGGGAGCCCGAAATGGGTAAAAAATGGATTTTTTTACCCATTTCGGGCTCTCTGACCCCCCTGCCAGCTGCAGGGAGGTCGGGGGACCCGATCCAAACTGTTTTCAAAGATCCCCCACCTCCCTGGAGGCTGCAGTAAGCCAAAACATCAGGATTCAAATCCCGATGTTCTGGCTTGCTGCAGCCTCCAGGGAAACAGGGCTTTTTTTTAAACGTTGTGCGATCAATGCATTGCACAACATTAAAAATGGGATAACGACAAGACTTGTGGAACCAAGTCTCATCGTTATCCGAGGTACTAGTGTACCAGTTTAAACTTTTTAATAGCTGTTCATTAAAGAAATATTTAGTACAAACAGCAGCAAGAGAAGGAGGCACCTTTCTGCTAAGAGGATGTGAGAAGGAAATGTTCTGTGGTTTTTGCAACAAGATGTTGGTAGAACAGTGATTGACTTGGTCAAGAAGCCAAGGTCACACTAGAGTTCCAATAAGGATAATCCTAGTGGATCATAATTGAAACATGCTGCAAATCATAAGACTGAAAAGAAAAATTCAATCATTCCAGTCCATGTTCTAGAAATATTGTTTTCCTTCTTTGTTTTCCTCCTTAGTTAGATCTCTCTCATAAATTTCATATGTTTCAATCTGATCATTTCAAAGATAGTATTTCCTATTAGAATTTATCCAGTGCAAACCAAAATGGATACTGCAGTGGTTTCCAACCTTTATTTTTGGCCATGCCTCACCTGTGCACCTCAAAAATCCTGATGCCTCCCTTTTACATATAGTTCTTATTATTCAAAAAGTGAACTTTTATTCATGTGGAGGAAGCCTAAAATGCAAGCTGGGCTCACCCCAAGAACATATGTCCATTCCACTAGAGTGGACCGGACAGGCTCTCTAGTTGTTCAATTGGCCAGAGAGGCACATCTCTCTGGCACTAGAAGGAGGGCCTTCTCTGTGTCCGCTCTGGCCCTATGGAACCTCCTGCCAACTGAGCTACATCTACAGATGGACCTGCTGTCTTTTAGGAAAAACTTAAAGACATGGTTGGCGGGACAGGTATGGGGTCCTGGCAGTACCATGATCCCAGCTCACTGGTTAGTTTGAGCCTCCTCTCTCCCCTGGTCTGTTAATCTTTAATCTTTAAATTATTTTTAACTTTTTTAATGATTATTGGAATCTGTTGATTTTTATATATTTTTTTAAAAATAATTTTTTATAATTGTAACTTTGAAGTTTTAGATAATGGGTTCGGGTTGTATTATGTTATGCTTTTATGATGTTGTAAACCGCCCTGGGTTGCCCCAGTGAGGAGGGTGGTATAAAAATGTGAATAAATAAATAAATAAAATTAACTTGGTCCAAACAATTTCAAATTGCACCCCTTAAAATCAGATTGACCCTCTGTGGTGTGTGCGCTCTATGTTGGTAACCATGGGCATACTGGAATGGCAGAACCATAATGAACTAGATCTGAGAGACTCTGTTCATTCCTGTGTTTTGGCTTGCAAGCCTGTTGGCAGGGGTCTATCTTCTTTTCTATTTTCCACGATAAGGCTAGTTTGTTTTGTGCATTTAACTCAGAATAGCGCTTGTAAGGTTCAGAGTTGGTTTCAAAATGGGGTCACCCTGGTTTGCTGAGGGCAAGGGAAGAGGGAATTCCATGAGGCCCTCACTGGAATGTCTGTGATGCAAAGTCAAGGTTAGCAACCAGCTTTTGCAAAGGGAGATAGTATCTTTTCCCTTGAGAATAGTCCCCTGTTGTTATCAGGGTGGTGCAATTCTCCATAATAAGCTGGGCTTCTGCTCTCCCACTGCAATTTCAAGAGAGTGGGTGCATTCTTGAAGCTTGAGAAAAATGGGAGTGGAGACAGTTCCAAGGGGGACATCCCCTAATTTTCATACAGTGCATCTGATTAGTTTCAATTCATGATGGATGGATGGTCTAGCATCATGGGTTCTGAGGTAGGGGCAGAAGAAGATATATTGCTGAAAAATGCTATGTAGTGGGGGTTCCAGAGTTCACTGCATGTAATCATGTAATCATTTAACCTAGGGCTGTGATGGTGAACCTGGGCACTCCATATCTTCTTGGACTTCAATTCCCAGAAGCCCAAGTCAGCATTCCTTCTGATCAGGGCTTCTGGGAATTGAAGTTCAAGAGCACCTGGAGTGTCAAAGTTTGTCATCACTGATTTAGAAAGGTTTTATTACTTTTAATGTGCGTTTTGGTCCAACGGCAAAATGAGAGGAGGAGGAACTCTGATTCCCAATGGTCATGGAGGCAGAAGAGGACTGGTTGTGAAGGCACACCTTGATAATATCATCAAGGCTGTGGCAGTCCATTGCAGTCCTGGTGTTAAATCCTGCATATTGTGTTTCATGTGTGCCACAGGAGATGGCTCCAAGATCATATTGTGTGGGTCACTTCTTTGCAAGCTGGGATCCACCTTAAACAAATTCATGCCAGCAGCATTTTTTCTGCTTGCCTTGGAGGGCAAAGGTGATACAGAACCAGCTGGGCTCCAAGACCAGGTCTCCTGGCGCACAGGGGCAGGGGGAAAACATATACTTGAATCGAGTTGCAGCTGACGACGATAACACATATGCTCATTCCATCAGCCGGGGATGGGAGGCAGGTGTGAACACTGTCACCGGCCTCCAGTCCCTCCAGACTGGAGGGTTAAAAGAATGCCGCTTTTTGCCAGCTAAGGGCTCCACTGCCTCTCCCTGCTGCTCATTCCATCAGCCGGGGATGGGAGGCAGGTGTGGACGCTGTCACTGCCCCCCCCTGCCTCGTCTGGCTAGAGGATTGAGGGAATGTTGGTGCATTGGGGTGCTCTTACTTCTTGTGTCCCCTTTCCTGACCGGGAGGGGGGAAAATGAACTCTTGGGCCATGCGGTGAGCCAAGGACCATTGTTATCGTCCATCCCCCCCCCCCCCGCCGTATGTTTACATTCTGATTGTATTAACTGTATTGGTACAATGTTATATTTATGTTTTAGATTGTAATATTTTATTGCATTGCATTTTTTCTTTTTTCTTTTCCCCTGATGTTTAGATATATTGATTGTATTAACTGTATTGTGTTATGATGATTTGCAGTGTGGTTTTGTTTTATTGCACTGTATTTTGTAACCTTATTTTGCAGTGTGGTTTGTTTTATTGCACTGCTGTACTGCATTGTCATATTTATTGTATTATACTGTATGACCTCTGATTATGTTATATTACTTTTGATTGTCTTATATGTATGGTTTCTGTAAACCACCCTGAGTCGGTTGTACCGAGTAGGGCGGTATACAAATCGAATAAATGAAATGAAATGAAATATGCTTTTTGAACTGAAGATGTTTCATTTGTCCAAGAAACCTTTTTGTTCTCTGTAAATTCGAATTGTAACCATTTCTACAATACGTTTTTAAAAGACATGAAATGAATGGAGTTGTTTATTTTCTTTACCCTTCCTTCCTAACTTTCAAGCTCAGATCTGGTCTGTTGGAAGACAAACTAAAAGCCTGGTTTGTCTGGCTTCAGGGCAGAATTCCAGCAGAGTTCCTGTCTCACTTTTGGGCCAGTAAGCCACAGGGCAGCAAAGGGAATTCCTTATAAACCTTATAGAGCTGATTACTTTTTACTTGATGAGAATCTTCCTACAACTCTCTATATCTTACTGAAGACTTCACTTTGTTGAAAACATCCCAGGCAAAATTGCCTCTTGTAGTATGGTGCCTAAAGACATTACTTTTGGGTACTCTTGCAAAATGTCCCTATTGATCTCAAGTGAAAAGCCCCGCAGAATTGTATGTTTGCTTGTGAAGGTGGAAGCATAACGTGAAGACAGAGCGAAACAGCAGAATCCATAAATCAGATAATTGCAATGTATGTATTCTTTTCTTGGAATAACACCTGGCATGCTGAGCCATTGTAATGGCTGAATGGCATAGTTCTGAAATAATTCAGCCAAAACAGGCAGTTCTAACATGGCTTATTGTATGGATTTTGTAGATTGCTGTGCAATGTTGAATTCTCAGTGGGGCATATGTTTTCCCCAACCTCTCAAATAATAGTCCTAATAAAAAGAGAGATGGTTGTAATCTATCCATCTCAGCAGTACCAGAAATTTTGTTTCCCATTCCACATGGGGGTATCTTATCATAAAGAGTGAATTTTGAAAGAGAAGGAGGCTTCCACTTAGAGCAGGCAAGTAACATTAGAGATGTGTTCCCATATGCCAGGAGTTCTCAATCTTTTTTTAAGCCAGAGGCTGGGTCATGCTCACTCAGACAGCTTCGGAGGTTGAATGGCCGTTTTTGCCCCTCCTCCACTACCTGGCACTTCCTGGTGGGGTGAAGGCAAGGGGGCATGTGAAATGGTGCCATGGGCCGCATCCAGCCCATGCGCTGCATCCGGCCCACAGGCCACAGGGTGAGAATCACTGCTGTATACTTTTAATTTTATATAGAAATCCAGAGTTTGGAAACATTGTTTTTCAGGCAAAAGATCCAGAGTGTCTACCATGGATTTTGGAATTTCGGTACCCTCCAAAGCCCTGCTGTTCTTTTTACTATATATTCACTAATCAACCTGTGATGTTGTCACCTGGACCTCACTCTCCTTCTATATGGAAAATCCTATTTCAATACTTCATTTTTCTCCTTCTCCTTCATCTTCATCAACATCAAAAGATGCAGCAGAGGGGCTTGTGTGCTTCAAGGAGGTTGACAGCTATGAAGAAGGTAGCACTGCTTCCAGAAAGGTCTCCCAGATCAGACAGGTCCCAACAGCCATCTCAGACTCAAGGCAAGTAGTATTCATATAACCAAACAATTAAAAACACAAATTAGAAACATTAAACAGTTTTGAAGCCATTAACATCATAGCTATCAAAGCAAATTATAACACTAACTAAAAGGCAGCACCTATTTGGATTTAAAGACCTTTTCACAATAACCCAGACTAATCACCAAAGGATTTTCTAATTGAAAGTGTCTTTGTCTTCTAGTGGAAGGGCAGACAGAAGGGTCTAGACCCATAATTCCCATGTCCCACCGGGGGGGGCAATTTGAGATGGGTTATTAACAGTTAATGGCCTTTTAGACTTCCTCCACATGAACAGTAGTTCATTTTTTGAATAATAAGATTTACATGTCATGGGGGAGGGGAGGACGTTAGGATTTTAGAGATGCTTAGGTGGGGCATGGCCAAAAACAGTTTGGGAACCACTGGCTAGTCTCTCCCTCCTGGTAGGGATTTTCATAGTCTGAGAGTATTGCAGATAAAGCTGCTCAGTGCATGACCGCTAAATGTGCTTCTAAGGATCATGAGAATGATAGAAGGGTAAGGAGTCATCTTTGTACTATCTGAATGTTGGTTGCTACCTGACATCTGCCAAGGCCATACAGTGACTAGGTCAGCAGTTCAATTCCCGACTACTGCAGGATGGAATGAGCTCCCACCTTTGTCCCAGCTCCTACCAACCTAGCAATTTGAAAGCAAGAAATTGTAAGTAGATAAACAGGGACCACTTTGGTGGGAAGGTAAACAGTGTTCCATGCACTCTGGTATTTAATCATCTCTGCCACATGACCACAGAATCATCTGCAGAAGCAGACAGCGCTGGCTCTTCAGCTTTGAAACAGAGATGAGCACTGAACCCTAGAGTTGGATATGACTGGCTTTCAAGCAAGGTAAACCTTTACCTTTTACAGTGACTAGGACCCATCTTACTGTATTTTCCAGGGTATCCCTTCCTTCGGGCTTGAGATAGCTCTCATATCTGCATAGAATTCCTTGTCTGCTCTTAATTGGAATGACATCCATTTTATCTAAGATGTAGGGACACCCAATTATTAGTCAAGAAAGAAGTAGAAGCCACTAACCAGACCACCAAGAGAGTTATCAGCTCCCTTTAATTAATCATCTTGCCTAATCATCATTTAGCCTGACAGTTTCATGAAGGCTAAAGAGTCAATGGCCACCCCTTGATCTGTCCATTCCTAAGAAAGATAGATTCTAATCATCTGCACAGGAGGTTGGTGCTATTTGCCTGTGCTAAAATGTGAGTAAATGAAAGCTTTTATTAAAATTAAAGCAATTTACTTTGCCATCTGCCTTCTCTTTCTGTGTGATTCTTTAAGGGAATAATGAGAACAAGTTTGTATGTCCATCTGCTGCTAGCAAAATCACAAAGTGTGCAGATATTCTCTTCACCACAGGAAAAAAAAGAGGAAGGTTGCCATCAAAATTAATATTCAGCATAAGGATAGTTGTAGCATCTTTGTTTAGCTGCACACAAAACTGGAGCAGTTTCAAGGGAAGCTCTTGCACATTGCAAGTAAAGACTTTTGGTTGTATTTGTGGACTATCTCCATCTCAAAAACAGGTAACACGTGGAAGAAGCATAATACTCAGCAATTTCATCAGTTCCCCATCTTCACTTACAGTAAAAATGATTTTAAAATACATGCTCTACTATGACACCTAATCTAGCTTTGCTTTTTTACAAGTTTCCCTTTGGGGCTATATTATTTTCAGAAAATGAGATAATAGGACACCTATAAGATACACATTTAAATTTACAGCTAGAAGAATAAGGAGAGAGTAGTCGATTGGCTGAATTCTTTAAAAATGGGAAAAGATTTTGTCCTGGAAGATATTGTGAGTGCATTTAGATTGGGGAGTAAAAGAGGGAAGAAATCAGACAGAAATGTTTTGGTCAAATTTGCAAACTGGAGGGACAAGTTGAAAGTCATGGCTTTTATTAAACAAGCTGGTGCTGGCATTCTAAAGATGGATGGAGCTGATGTGGAGGTCTATAACAATATTGCGCCAACAGAGAGGAGTTGGAGATACAAGATGAAACCTGTAACAAAATTGCTGATTGCCAGGGGTATAACATATGGTTGGAGATTCCCACAACAGCTAAGGTTTTTTTACGATAGAAAAATGCATGTTATTGATGAGAAAACTGATGTGTTGGATTTCTTATGTCAGATTGGACTGATTAAGGTTGCTTCCTGAGAATGGATGGATTTGAGAAAAGCTCTACAAGAGTCTGGAGGTATGGGGAGGGACTCGACCCTGGGGGAGGAACTGGAGGGGGCAGTGGGAGGATCGGACCCATTGGAATTGGGAAGTTTAGTTGTATTAGAATGAAGTCCTATTTTGGCGGAGGGAGAAGGAAATGCCAAAAAATAAAAATCTCATAATCTATGACACTTGCCGCTAGCCCCAACCTCCCCTCTTTGGGACCCAAAGGTGACACTCAGAAAAAGAGAGTGGGGAGGGAAGACACTAAAGTTAGTCTAGGTAAGTTTTTTTCTTTTTTATGTTTTTCTCTTCATGTTTAAAGTTTTTGTAATTTTTTGTGGTGTAGGGGGTAACATGTCCAGGAAATGTAGTATAGCTTATTTTAGATTATTTAGTGATGTTGAAGGATATTAAAATACTATCATGGAATGTGAAAGGTACAGGTTGTATGTTGAAAAGAAAGAAGATTCAATTGGCACTTAAAAATGATAACTTAGATGTAATCTTTTTACAAGAAACTCACCAGAAATCACCTGAAGCAAACAAATTATATGTGAGAGGAATGCAGATATATGAAATGGCACTGGGTACATCCAAAGCGGGAGGAGTAGCAACTTTGATATCTAATAAATTGGGGTTTAATCTTACACAAAGCATTGCAGATCCTGAAGGAAGATATTTAATCATTAAAGGGAATGTAGACAATGAAGACCTAACGCTGGTTAATATTTATGCACCAAATGTCCATCAAGAAGAGTTTTTAAATAAAATGGCTAAGATAATAAAGAAGGAAGGTACACAGAATATGATAGTAGCGGGGGACTTTAATTTGATACAATCAGAAATTGATAGTACTGGAGCTAGGAGAAACATCAAAAAGGATGTATTAAATAATTGGATTAAACTAACAGGACCGAAAGACGTGTGGAGAGAAATTAAAGGGGATGAAAGAACATATATCTTTTTTTCACAGGTATATAACACGTATTCCAGAATTGATTATTTCTTTGTTACAAATAGTTTAATTAAAAAGGTAGAGAAAATTGAGACAGGTATTTTCAAGGAATCAGACCATACAAAAATAATTATGGAAATAAAACTGGGTGAAGCTGGGGGAAAAATCATATAATTGGAGATATAACCCTAGACTTTTTAGAGACCAGATTACTAAAGATCGAATGATAAAAGAATGAGAAAAATACTGGGATTGGAATGACAACGATGAAGTCAATTACAGTGCAGTCTGGGATACTATGAAAGCAATATTCAGAGGGGAGGCCATAAAATTAGCAAGTATAAAGAAGAAGCAGGAGAGAGGCAGATATCAGGAGTTAGAAAAACAACTGAAATGTTTCCAACTCGAGTTTGCTAGAAACAAGGACCCAAAATTATTTGAGGAAATAATAAAAATAAGGAATTAGATGGTAAAGATATAGAGAAAGTCAAGAAAGATATAGTTTTTTTAAAGAGAGAATATTTTGAATATAATAACAAAAATTCTAAGTTATTGGCAAGAGCAGCCAAAGAGAAAAAGTTCAAAAGTCAGATTGGAATTTTGATTGACAAGATATAATAAGAGTGCAGACAAGCTAAAAATTGTGGAGAATTTTTATAGCAAACTATACTCAAAAAAAGTGTAGATTTAATTAAACTTAAAGAGTATTTTGGAAAACAACAGATTAAAAGAATAGCGGAAGAACACAGAAATATAATTTAAGAAAAATAACAGAAAAAGAAATTAGGGATGTGATAGGAAGATTAAAGTTAGATAAGGCCCCTGGTGAGGATGGCTTACCAGCAGAATTCTATAAGGATTTCAAAGAGATAGTGGTAGGGAAGCTCTATAAATTATTTAATAAAATACTGGAGGGTGAAATAATACCAAAATCATGGAACAGATCAATAATAACTTTAGTACCAAAACCAGGGAAATGTGGAAAAAATTGAATCATACAGGCTGATTTTGCTAATAAATCAAGACGCAAAAATTTTTACAACAATATTGGCTAATAGAATGAACAGTTTTATAGGGGGGTATATAAATAAAGACCAGGCAGGTTTTCTGAAATTAGGCACATGGCAGATTTAATCAAGAGAGTATTGGACTTAATGGATTTAGCAGAACGCAAAAAAGAAAAGATTGGACTTTTAGCATTAGATATATTTAAGGCGTTTGACTCGCTTCAATGGGGGACAATACAGGAAATGATTAGCTTATATGGATTTGGAAACAAATTTCAAGGAGTTATAGCCAAACTTTATCAGCAAGGAATTGCAAGAGCCAAGGTCAATGAGGAATATACGGAGGAGGTAAGATTAGAAGCAGGCACAAGGCAAGGCTGCCCATTATCCCCAGTGATATTTATATTGGCAATGGAATTTTTGACCAATGCCATACGCCAGGACAAAGAAATAATTGGTTTAGAGGGTAATAAAATAAACCTGTATGCAGATGACACACTAATAATAGTTAAACAACCAACACAGACATTAGGAAAAATATGTCAGCATTTAAAGATATTTGATGAAATTACAGGTTTGAAAGTGAACTGGGACAAATCAGAGATGATATTTTGTAACGGAGAAACAAGCGAACAGGACAGAATTAGGACAAGATTCAAGATTCAAGTTAAAAGCTCATTAAGATATCTGGGAGTAATAATAACAGGTAAATTTGAAGACCTTAAGAAATTAAATTATGGGAAGGTGAAGAAAGAAATGGAAAGGAAAATAGGATATTATAAAACTTTAAATCTGTCCTGGTTTGGTAGAATAGCTCTTTGTAAAATGATGTTGCTACCTAGATTAAACTTCCTATTCGATGTTTTACCAATTAAGCACAATGTCAAAGAACTTCAGGAATATCAAAATATGATAAATAAATTTTGTAATGGAACTTGTAGGCCAAGGATTGTTAAAGCACTGTGGTACTTATCTCAAAAGGAGGGGGGGCTAGGTTTACCGAATATACAAAATTATTATAAAGCTTTTCAAATCAGGAACGTCATTAAAATATTTATGAAAGAGGAAATGATTTGGGGAAAAATTGAGATGAAAGAAATATCCCAAATGGGTAAGGCAATATTTTTAAACAAAGAAGGAAATAAATCAAAGAAAAAGGTTATACAAAATAAATTGTTAAAAACAACTATGGAAGAATGGAACAGGGTAAAAAAACATTTGGTACCAGGTGTATCGCCAGTCTTAGGAATGGGGGACTTCAATACTTTTCCAGTAAAAATAGAAGGAAGAATTAAGAATATCCTAATAGACAAGAGAGCCTTATTGCTCAAGGATTGGGCTAAAATTTGTAGAGAATGCAATAAAAGGGAGGAACTTTTTTCACAACTAGACTTAAATTGGTTCCAGATTCTTCAGATAAATAAATGGAATGAAAACATTATATATGAAAGAAGCTTAGAAAGAGGTTTGACAGTTTTTGAAGAAATGCTAGTTAAGATTAGAAAAGGAGAGATAGGTATCAAAGGGATTATTAGTAAGCTATATAAAATTTTGAATAAAATGGAAAAGATACAGGAGATATTAAAAAATACCTGGGAGCAGGAATTGAACATAACAATTTCAAAAAAAAAAATGGCAAGAAAAATGGAAAAGACGAATTATGAGAACTATGTCAGTACATGTTAAAGGGCATAATTATAAGCTGTTATGGTGCTGGTATCTGACCCCAGTCAAGCTGCATCAAATAGATAACAAGATAAGCAATCTTTGTTGGAGATGTAAACAATCAACGGGGACATATATACATATGTGGTGGAATTGTAATAAACTGAAAGAATTCTGGGGAGAAAAATAAAAATAAATTAAGAATATGTTTGGACAAAGGCTTGAACTGGGGCCGGAACTAGTAATATTAACAAACTTGGATAAATTTAAAATGTGCAATGATGATAATGAATTATTGACTATAATGATGTCAGCAGCTAGACAATGTATCACAAAAAATGGAAAAATGAGTTAATAATAAAAATAGAAGATTGGTACAAGGAAATATGGCAGTTAGCACTTAACAATAAACTAACATGGGAGTTGAATGTTAAAAAGGCATAGTTCATGAAAATAGATTCTGGAAAATTTGGGAAAGATTTGTGGAATATGTAATGGTAAGAATTTATTTATTTATTTATTTTCTTCAACTTGCTATCCCGCCCCAATCGGGTAAAAACCCAACTCTGGGTGGAAACAAAGGAATCAAGCCTGTACCTGATCATGTTAACTTTTGGGAAAAATGAATGGCTGCAGCTCCTGGACAATGTATATAGCACAATGGTGGATTATATTTAGAGTTGAACAAGAATGAAAAAGGAGAAAGAATTTAGTAGTAATTATAAGAGGTATAAGTTTCAGTAGTAAAAGTTTAAGCATATTGTCTTTCTTGTTGTTTTTTTGTGTCTTTTTAGTTAATGTATTTTCTTTTTAAGTATGTACTTTCAATTGATTTGTAAGTCAAGTTATGATACTTTCTTTTTTGTATGGTTGTATTATTATTTTTGTGTTAGAAAAGTATAAATAAAAATTAAAAAAAGAAGAATAAATTCTATTAATGTGACTGAATTTCCTGGAATTCAGTGAGATTTACTTCTAAGGAAACAGGAAAAGAATTATAAATTTACATTTGTTTCTAAAAAGCTGTAGTCATCTCCTCACAGCCTAGTCTTTTTATTTTATTTTATTAATAATATCACATAATGACAAACATATATCCGTACAAAAACAATGCAAAAACAAAGCATTACAATAAAAATCTTGAACAGCTTGGACAACATAAAACGTGTAAAACCTATATACACTTGTGAACAACCTAGTCTTACCAACCACACAACCAATACATGGCCTGGCAACTTGCCAATTATCCAGAATTAGTTATGGCAACTATTTCACACCTTATGTCAACACTACTATTGTTCTGTCTGTTCTCATCATGAGTGAGGCAGTACCAAGATGAGAGAAAAATGCATGTACACTATGATGAATGAAGTAGTCATTCCTCTCAGGGTATTTGAGTTTCCCCTAAATATATTTCACTATTTCAATATATTTCACTATTGTCAATTTGCCTACTAATTGCTACAGATACTAATGGGATTTTTACTGGCTCATTCTAACTGTTTTTGCAGTATGTGTTTGTCAAAGGGATGTAATGCTCAATTCAAAAACAATGACTTAGAATACCTACAGTTGTTCATGTAATAAAGCAAGAAAAGCTATGTAGTCCTTGTATACCACTGCAAAGGCAAAGGTTGGCAATACCTGTCTAGACCAATATCATCTCAGAGGCAGGTGTTAGCGTTTGAGTTTGTCAGGAGTCTTAATTAGGGTGAGCATTACAAAGCTGGAGGGGAGTGCAGATGGCATTTCTAAAAAGTCCCCCAAAATGAACCACACCAGATGTTGAGGCCAAGCTCTCTTATTTAACCAAATCCCCAAATGAAATCTGAAACCCTGCACAATCATCTCAAGTTTTAGTCCACCCCCACCTCCACCTCCTCATCCCACCCCACTGACCCCTGCCCTAAGTAATGTAGATTTAATTGTGGCTGCCAAATACTCAGTGTTCCCCAAATGTAGATTAGAGTATATAGCTTTGGGTTTTTATTTTAGTGGGAACAAAGGTACCCTGAAATGTGGAAAACCCGATATCAAATAAGCTGGGGGAAATTTTAGCTTCCATACTAAGTAAGACACAGTCCATTTCATGCAAATTAAAAATATTGCCTTGTGCCTGAAAAATGTCCAATTTAGTGCAGTCCTTCTTAGAAGGTGGTAAATGTCCTAATGTACTGTGGACAGTATCGAAAATAGCAACTAGGTTAGTATTTACAATCAAGCAATGACATTTACCATCAGCCAAGTAAGAACGCACTGAACAAAGGACAATATTATTGCCCCTTTGAGAAGTGTTGGTACTATTGATGAACCAGATAGCATACAAATGTTTGCTTTTGCAAAAATGATCATTTTCTCTACTTGTTAATAGCCGTACATTCAGTATGTTGCAGAATTTTAAACTTCTTATAAAATCCCCTTTAACTGTGCAGTAAAAATGTAGAGATCCATAAAAGAGAAAAACTACTTGTCCCCACCCCTTTCTCATTAACTGGCACTCAAAAGTTCATTAGGGAAAATATATTAAAACATTGCTTTAGTTACAGTTACTTGGAATTACAGATGTGTGCATGCTACTTTCTATACTGCACACATGTTAGCAACAAACCAAACAGACTAGTAGCAACAACCTGACACCAACTAACAAAAATAGAAAAAGAACACAAAACAAAGCAGGGCTCTCTTTAATTCAGACTAGAAATGCAAGCCTTTGGAGAAAATGCTTTCGTTGATGCAAGACATATGTGTACAAATCATGCAACCTTTTTATTGTACAGAAATGCATATTTTGGGAAAAGGGAAGTACATTCATTTCTAAGTAGGAAGAACGAAAGTTAGGGCTGTGACCTGACACAGAACAGAAACAGAAAATTGGTAGATATCTGAGAATCTCAACAAGAATGAGACTGCCTCCTCCGAAATTCTGCACTAAGTGGCTTAGGGGGAAGGAGAGCTTTCTCCCCTTCCAGCAGCAGGAAGAAAAGAAAATGTACTGCATTGCATCATCTCTTGCTAGCTTCTTAAGCTTAGCTCTGTCTCAAAGTCAGCCTCTTGCACACTCAGCCTTCAAACAGGCCTCCCACCGGCCCCATAGGCCAAAATGCAGAATAGGACACCTCTAGGACCAGGTAGGAATTTTGGGCTTGTATAAATATTACAAAAAATGATTTGAGATAATTTTTGCCCTGTCCCATTCTGACTTCTAAATGGGCTAATAATTTTGTGTCAGAAATTATTCTGGGTTGAAAAGATTTTTCCTGGAGAAACTCTGCTCAGGAGATACCCGAAAGAGGCTCCTTTCATGACCCCAAGATCTTTTCCCACAAAGGTAGTCCCTATTTATCTATTTGCACTTTCTTGCTTTTGAACTGCTAGTCTAGCAGGAGCCTGGTCTTGAACTGCTCCCTTTGCCAGCCTTCCAGCTAACAAGGCAAACTTCTTAACTACTGAGACACTGCAGCTCCTAGTCACCGCAGTCACAGGAGGTGATCTTGGGTGACATTGTGCTTAAACAGGATACAATCGTTAATTGTAATTTTGGTGGGTAGCACTGGGTTAGGGTGGTAACAGTGAGTCCCTCAGAACATCATTTGATGAGGTGGCTGTTGAGTACACACCAGAGTTTGTGTGAATCAGGTGTGCATGAAGGGGGCATCATTAATTTAATTCTCATACTTGTATGCTGCCCAATCAGGAACCCCGACTCAGGGCAGCTCACACAATATTATGCCATAACACAATAATACAATATTCATTCATTCATTTCATTCATTTATTCAATTTATATACCGCCCTACTCGGTACAACCGACTCAGGGAGGTTAACAGAGACCACATAAGACAATCAAAAGAGTACAACATAATCAAGGTCATTCAACTTGATACAATACAATACAACAATGCAATACAGTAGTGCAGTAAAGCACAACCACACTACGAAATAAAGTTACAATACAGTATAATGAAGCAAAATCACATTGCAAAAAGGTTACAAATCATAAATTACAAGATATGAAGTTACAAAATAAATTCCAATACAAATACAGTATATGACATAGCAAATAAATAATAACATAACAGTCACAGTCTCACAAGCAAGGGCCGGAGGAAGGTCGGGAGCGTCTTCCGCCGCCCGCCGCCGCTGGTCTTTTATCGGGTCTCCGGGACAAGGTGAATGAGCCCGGAGGGAAGGCGGGGGCAGGAGCTCAACCGGCCGCAGCTGCGCTGGCGTCCTCAGGCTCCGGCCACGGTGGAAGAGGGCCGGAGGAAGGTCGGGAGCGTCTTCCGCTGCCCGCCGCCGCTGGTCTTTTATCGGCTCTCCGGGCGAGGTGGACGAGCCCGGAGGGAAGGCGGGGGCAGGAGCTCAACCGGCCGCAGCTGCGCTGGCGTCCTCAGGCTCCGGCCACGGTGGAAGAGGGCCGGAGGAAGGTCGGGAGTGTCTTCCGCCGCCCGCCGCCGCTGGTCTTTTATCGGCTCTCCGGGCGAGGTGGACGAGCCCAGAGGGAAGGCGGGGGCAGGAGCTCAACCGGCCGCAGCTGCGCTGGCGTCCTCAGGCTCTGGCCACGGTGGAAGAGGGCCAGAGGAAGGTCGGGAGCGTCTTCCGCTGCCCGCCGCCGCTGGTCTTTTATCGGCTCTCCGGGCGAGGTGGACGAGCCCGGAGGGAAGGCGGGGGCAGGAGCTCAACCGGCCGCAGCTGCGCTGGCATCCTCAAGCTCCGGCCACGGTGGAAGAGGGCCGGAGGAAGGTCGGGAGCGTCTTCCGCCGCCCGCCGCCGCTAGTCTTTTATCGGCTCTCCGGGCGAGGTGGACGAGCCCGGAGGGAAGGCGGGGGCAGGAGCTCAACCGGCCGCAGCTGCGCTGGCGTCCTCAGGCTCCGGCCACGGTGGAAGAGGGCCGGAGGAAGGTCGGGAGCGTCTTCCGCCGCCTGCCACCGCTGGTCTTTTATCGGCTCTCCGGGCGAGGTGGACGAGCCCGGAGGGAAGGCGGGGGCAGGAGCTCAACCGGCCGCAGCTGCGCTGGCGTCCTCAGGCTCCGGCCACAGTGGAAGAGGGCCGGAGGAAGGTCGGGAGCGTCTTCCGCCGCCCGCCGCCGCTGGTCTTTTATCGGCTCTCCGGGCGAGGTGGACGAGCCCGGAGGGAAGGCGGGGGCAGGAGCTCAACCGGCCGCAGCTGCGCTGGCGTCCTCAGGCTCCGGCCACGGTGGAAGAGGGCCGGAGGAAGGTCGGGAGATGCAGACAATAATTATTCCATATTCATCCATCAAAAGCACATATAATACAGTAATACAGTAATACAATGGCCTCTCCACTCCGGCCACAGGCAAATCTGCAGATGGCAGTGGTGGCAAAGTCCTGCTGTGTGCCACCATAGTGGCCTTTTGTGCCCCGGGGTGGGGCCCAGGACACTGGCAGTGATGGAGGGTCCTGGCACCCGGCACCGCAGCAGCCCCTCCGCCCCGGCCGCAAAGAAGGCTGGGGCCGGCAGTGGAGTTCTGATGCTGTAGCAGCCTTTTGTGCCCTGGCCCAGGCAGGGACCAAGATGGAGGGTCTCATCACCTATCACCACAGTGGCCTCTCCGCCTCAGCCACAAGTTGAGGCAACTTGACAATATGATTAACATTCATTTATTTAAATACAGTTGGAAACACCTGCAGTGATGCCTCCCCAACTGAGCTGGTTTGGTGATGTACAGCACTGCATAGGATCTAGGATCTTATCCATATGGCCTAGACAAGGCTTGAGGGGATCCACCTGCTATAATATCAGATTGCATAGCACTACCCTAGGGCCCACCACAGATTAAGGGATATATGGCTCAGATGCTGGCAAACCACTTCTTGGCTGGGCATTTTCCCCCTTATCTCTCTGGTGCACAAGCAGCTTGTTTATGTCTCGCCTGGGCGTTTCCCCCCTTATCTCTATGACCCAGCTTTTTTTCCTTGTCACAGTAACACAGCACATCTTAGCAAATCAGCACATACTTCACCCTGGCCTTAGCCAATCATCTATTGCTTACTGCTAACAGTACGTGCCTCACCCTGGCCTTAGCCAACCATAACAGCATGTGCCTCACCCTGGCCTTAGCCAACCATAACAGCATGTGCCTCACCCTGGCCTTAGCCAATCATGTATTGCTTAGTGATAAGAAAGCTAATAAAAGAGACATTCCCACAAAGCTGGGCACGCCTCACCCTGAAGAGTGGCTTGACTCTGTGTCTTCTTGATCCCTTCAGATATATTTACATTTAATAAAATGTGGCCAGATATTTAACCCAATTTCAAGTATCTAGCCTCTTTATTTGCTGGGTCAGGGGACTATGACATCCTTGTATTCTGTAGATAAGTTTGTATGGAAATCTGTAAACAGTTGATCTAGGAGTCTTTTAAAGAGTCTGCAGGAACTTCTGTATATTAGGCAGTGTGAGACTGACCACTGTAATCCTATCATCTTTCAGGTCAGCCACCCTTGTGTTGAGAATGTGAGTCAAATAATTATTTTCGCTTTCCACAATGGAATAGAGCCTCAGTGCCATTTGATCCTGCCCCTAGGCCTGGCATCTGAAGGAACCCTGAAGAGTTGCACAGAAGTCCAAACAATGATAAGCTGTTACTCACAGACCACTGCCTACACATGAGATGGGGAAGCCTGAGGCAGCAGAGTTTGTATAATAGGGGGGCAAAGAGCAACCAGTATTGACAGTCTGCTTCCTGTCAGTGTCCTCCATGGGCATTCTTTTTCTTCTCAATATGAGAACATGACACAGTGAGGTTTTTAATACAAAACTGCTTCACACTTTGTCATATTCCAATATTTTTTAAGGACTGCAACAGTATGAAGGAAATGATGGCATGAGCCAGATTATGTACTTACACAGTCACCAACTCTCTGGCTGTGCCTGCTGAAGAAGGGACAATAATTATTATAGAACTAGCCACTGGCTTCAATCTCTAACATCCATGCCATGGTAATATTTCTCTGTGTCCACTTACACAGTCCCAGGCAGGAAGATAATTCTTTTATCACTATTAATAAGAATTTGGAAAATATGCAATTTTTTTTCCTTATTTGACAAAGGGAAAAAACCCTACCATTTAAAGGTTTCATTATATGAGAAAACAAAATAAATGCCTTCATCTTTTCAAGCCCAGAATACTGATTATTTCTCTCTTCAAATCTCTGACTTTGTATCACTGTACACTCAAGCATTTGTGCCAATGTATTCGTCTTTCACAGCTAAAAGGCAAACAAAAATGATTCTAGAAATGGCAAACTCAGGATAAATGATGTGACTGTAACAGCAAGGTGAGACGTAAAGTATTATGAGCTATAATGCAATATCAACCAGCCTTCTTGGAAGGCCTATCAATATAAGCATCATTCAAGTTTATTCTCCAACTACAGATGCTAGAGAGGAAGATGATGAAAGCTGTTAAGTAGGTACTCAGGGAAACATTGATCACATACTAAAATCTTGATAATCATATCTGATTAGAAACATCATTGGATAATTTTGTCTAGATCGGGGTGCCCAAACTTTTCAGGTCACCGCCCTGTCATGTAGTTGACCATGCCAGACACATGGTTCATCCCATCCAGAAGCAGAAGTAAAATGTGTATGCATGTGCACATAACACACCCACACATGTACATAATGCTGATATAAATGACCTGCAGCTGTCATAAATGGGCACAGTAAATGATCCATGGCTGTCACATGTGCATAATACTGTAAATGACCTGTGGCTATCATCAATGTGTTTATGACAGCCACAGGTCATTTACAGCATTATGCGCATGTGAAAGCCATGGGTCATTTACTGCACCCACACATATACATTTTACTTCCACTCCCCAGAGTGACAAGGGCAGTGCAGTTTGGGCATCCTGGTCTAGATGTCAGAAATCAAGGACAAAAGTGACCCACACAATTCTGTGAAGGCATGACCTGTTTTTACCAAAAAATAGAGTAAAGCTGAAGAACACCAAAACAAGTGTAATATTAAAATATAATATATATTTTTATTCATTTGACGTTCACATTAAGAACAGATTTGCTTTTTTGAATGCAGCTAACCTAAAACGAGAGGGATTGTGTATTTAAAATAAATTTATTTTCAGGGAATAATGGAAAAATATTGCTCCTGCATTTAAAAGAAAATTGAAGGGAAAAACTGAAGACAATAGAAACAGAGGAAGTCTGAATATAAAATGATTTTACCCAATAAAGAGACACAGCCTTGAGTTTGCAAAATATGTCCAAGTTTGTTAATAAAAGGGCCACTTGGAGATCATTATATACAGGGCCACCATAATTTGGAAGCACATAATAATGAAAACAAGAAGGGGGAGAATTTCACTTTAATGTATTTTGATGCATTTGTGAAAATGTAGAAAATCACATATTAAAGACAGAATAAAGTTGAGACTTTAACGTATGTGAATGTGGGGAAAGGGAAATTGATTTTTTTAAAAAATCCTGTTACTTGACCCAGTGAGGAGACTAAGCCCAGTTACAAATCTTGAGTTCCTGGCTAATTTTTTTTATTGTCTCTGACAATGTCATTTGCAAACTGATCCCAAGGCTCATTTCTGTCCTTCTTCTGAACATTTATTTATTTCAAATCAATTACAATTTTAATCCTTAGCTATTGTTTCCTAGCCTTCCTTTCTTTTTTCTTGTTCTGTGTCACTCATTTTAACATTCACTGCATATTCTCCTTTTAGATCTAAATAAGACTATTCTATACCTTTTCATTGCCCTTACTGTCTTGCTTATCCTCATGAATATAAACCAAGGGTTCTCAATATTTTTGTGCCACAGACTGGATCACTGACCCTCAGACAGCTGAGCGGGTCAGACAAGTGCCCCCTCCCATCGTAAACACTACCACAAACCATAATGGATGTGTTTGTGCATGCACAGGTGCTTTTTTACATGTGCAGGTGTGTTTACAATTGTCATAAAAGTGCCCGTTTCTGCTTCTGGGGTCATTACCATGGGCCGGATGGAATGGTGTCAGGTACGTAGGTTGTGAACCCATGATATAAACCATTTAGACAATTATCCCATTCTTCATTGTGTTCATCCCAATGCCTCATTTGGGAGAGTATACCCATCGTATTGGTTGCCTTTAACAGCACTTAGTCTGGAGCCTGGCTCAGATATGCTTATATTTTGATGTCTATGATGTTGTAGGTGGTGATTATCTACAGCTAAGTTTTTTCATATGCTATGTAGCATTATTTGCACCAGCAGGAATCCAAATGTGTAAATAGGACCTCTTATCAGACTGTTGATTGTGTACAAACAGCTGAACCAAATGGACAACATTTTTCAAGCTGCCAAAGTAATCAGCCATTCATTTCAATCTGGAACAGAGCAATCTCAACAGCTGGCTTGATCCAGAGATGGTGGTAATTGACCTTGCCATATATTCTGTGTTCCAGTCTTACATACCGTTTCGAGTCCTATATGGAAATAAGGAAATTCTCACATGGAGAGGTAGCATTGGGGGAAAATATATGAAAAGAAGAGTTTTACTGAGAAATCAAAGACAAAGATGAACTGGGCCAAAACTTGATATGGCCCAGTTCACACACACGCACACACGCGCGCGCGCGCGCACACACACACACACACACACACACACACACACACACACACACACACACACACACACACACACACACCGTGACATATGATTCTTATTATTAAAAAACTGAACTCTTATTCACATGGAGGAAGCCTAAAAGGCCATTAACTTGGTCTAAACAATCTCAAATTGCACCCCTTAAAAACTAAATTGCCCCCCAGTGGGACATATTTTCCACTTTGGGAACCACAGCTCTAGAGGGTATTATGTGTGAAGATTTAAGTTTAAGCATGTGCTGTTCAATAGATGTAGGACTTCTTAATGATGCTTCCTCATTACAAACACCACAATATGAGGCTTATTGCAACTCACACTGCTAATTTGCTTGTTCCTGGTAACTTGTTCCCTCATCTGCTCAAATCTTATTTATCTTTGGTTTCATGGTGATGATACTTCACCTGATCAGAACTTCAACAAATTTGAAAGCTAACATTCCTGGAATCTTTCCACTTTCCACAGCCACTGGCTATGCTGAATGGAGGGTCTGTAACAGTTTTCCTCAAAAAAGATTCCTCCCCACATAGCTCTGAAACTGATTTACACTTTGATGGGAAAATGCATGTAAGTACAATATGCAGTTACGCTCCTGATATGTAACTTTTGTCATTCTGAGATTCATACAGTGATGGTTTTCTTCAAAGGGGGAAAGAAAAACTACAGATGGCAGAGGCAAATAATAATAATTTCATGTCAGAAATTATTCTGGGTTGAAAGGATATTTGTGCAAGAAATTAAGCTCAGGGAATGCCCAAATTTATTTATTTACTTATTTATTTCTTCCTTCTTTCCTTCCTTCCTTCCTTCCTTACTTACTTATTTACAGTAGATTTATATACCGCCTCAATCAATAGACTCTGGGCAGTGTACACAGTCCAGCAAACATCTCACTGGCCACTCAGCAACAATTTAAAAAACAATTAAAAAAGTTAAAAGCCCTTTCAACATAACAATGCTGCCCCCACTGTGCCTTATTTATCTCTTAAAACATGTATAAAAATAGCATGACATTAAAAATGATACAATCATTAAATCATTAAAAATAATTAAAAACCAATTAGAAGAGGAGGGGACCTCAGATGAGCCAAAAAGTGCAGCTTGTTCACAATTCCGGCCCCCAGACCCACTTCACTAACCACGTTTTCAGTTCTCTCCTAAACGGAAGCTACTGGGCCTGGAGGCATAATTCTACCGGGAGGAGGTTCCATAGTGTGGGGTCTACAACTGAGAAGGCCCTTTTCCTCATGATACAAGCCTCCTTTCATGTCCCCAAGAGACCCAGGTCTTGAACTGCCAACTTGCCAGCCTTCCAGCTAACAAGGTGAACTTCTTAACCACTGAGCCACCCTTAGGCAAATGAAAGACAGGAAAGGATGAGAAGAAGGATTGTGAAAGAGAAACTGGGCAGAAATGAGATATGTAGATGGTGAGCAGGTTAAAGAGCCACAAAGACTTTGATTTCTATTTTAAACTGGAAATCATTTTAAGCTGCCAGCTATTGGTTTACAACTCTCTAATGTTGTAATAAAATGGGCAAGCACAACAGGATGAAAACATAATCAGAAGGAGAATGGTGGATGGTGTGTCCAGATGGAGAAGATAATTAGATAATGAATGGTTTATTGGAAAAATGGGGATGAGGTACGTGCAGATACATGAAATACACATCTACTGTATTGCCTTGATTAACAGGAAGCGGAATGAAGGAACATGACAACCTTATGGGAAAATGGTTCCTTGTTTGAGGAAAGCCTCAACAGGACAATATTGCAAAAGAAAAATGTATATCTATTATATAGCATATTGAATAAATGAACGAACAAGCAATGAAGTGGAAAGTCTTTGCAATAAAGAAGGTTGTCAATGTGAGTGTTTTATCTGTGCATAGCTAGTTTTTTAAAAAAATTACTTCTCTTTTTTGACCAAATATAAATGTTGTACGCTAAAGGAAGAGGCAAATACTTTGAATGATGCTGTTAAATAAAAATTTCAGCCAGTGTTTTCCGCAGTTATTTTTAATGAGAATCACAGTTAGAGATACACAAGCTTTTTTTCTGTATTATAACAATTTGTGTGTGCCAGACAAACATGTAAAAAGGCAATATAATTACTTATATGTTAACTTATAGTGTGGATGTAAAGTTCTATAGGCACTTTAGCTACTGCTGTTTAAAAAATACTATTTGTGCAATTTCATTTTCAAGGAAATGTATTGTTGCATTTCCATTCCTATCATTGACTAACATGAGAACATTTTAATTACTGTTATCCTCTATGCAAAAAGTAATTTGTTGCCATTCCTCCCTACAAATCTAAATCTTCACTAGTTAGGCAAAAGTTGAAAAATGCACAAAAATAGTTCCCTCAAGTGGTCTGTTCTGTTTATTGCAAAAAATAAATAAATAAAAATAAATTATAAAGTGGGAAAATCAAAAGTGAAGGGGGATTTTTGGTTTGGCAGTGTCTCCCCAGATACCTTGAACAAAAGCCCCTCCAAACAAAGTCCAGTAGGAGATGGGAGATATTTGTAATCCAACATATCAATTGTCAAATTGGCTAAGTGAACTGACATACAACTCCATTTATGATCTGGGGCCATGGTGGCTTAGTGATTAAGAGCTGAGCTTGGCAACTGGAAAGTGACAGGCCAGCAGTTTGAGGCCCAAGAACTGTGCAACAGAGAAAGACCTGTCATATTTCCCAACTCCTGCCAACTTGGCATTCAAAAGCAAGAAATTGCAAGTAGATAAATAGGTACCACTTCAGCAGGAAAAGTAACAGCATGTGTTTAATAAAAATCTGAATAGTGAGAAAGCCTTGATGCTTGGAAAGGTTGAGGGCAAAAGAAGAAGGGGGGCAAAAATGAGATGGCTAAATGATATTGTGGACACAATGGGCACAGAGCTGAGCGAGTTGAGGGGGATGGTGGAGGAAAGAAGTGCCTGGTGGACAGTGGTCCATGGGGTTGCAAAGGGTCAGAATCGACTGTGCGACTGAACAACAACAACAAAAAAAACATATTCCCAGTGTTGCTATATGGAGTCACAGCTTGGACATTGACTAAAGCAGGGGTCTGAAAACTTGGCTCTCCAGGTGTTCTTGGACTTCAATTCCCAGAAGCCCAAGTCAGCACTCCTGCTGATCAAGGCTTTTGGGAACTGAAGTCCAAGAACAGCTGGAGAGCCAAGTTTGCTGACCACTGGACTAAAGCAACTGAAAAGAGAATTGAAGCTTTTGAAATATGGATAGACAGACGGCTGCTAAGGATATCATTGGTTGACCATGTGACTAACATAGAAGTATTGAGCCAAATGGCTAAAGAACAAAAACCCTTTAAGACCATTAAGCAAAGAAAGTGCCAATACCTTGGCCATATTATGAGGAACAACATAAAATATAGAATAATCCAACTCACTCTGCAAGGAAAGATCTATGGGAAGAGAGGCCCTGGGCATGGACAGACTTCATTGCTGAAGAACCGGAGAGACTTGTGTGGCATGTCCTTGGAAGAACTGTTCCAAGGAGTTAAGAACAGGAAGACTATCACCATGATGATAGCCAATATCTGGAACAGATACATCATCTGAAGAAGAAGAAGACACATGACCATGGAAATATCTGCAGATGCAGACAGTTCTGGATCTTTGGCTGAAAACAATGAGCAGAGCAGTGGTTCCCAACATGGGGCCCACAGCCCACAGGGGGGCTTCAATTCCCAGAAGCCTAAGTGAGTACATTGGCTGATCAGTGCTTTGGGGAATTGACTTAGAGCTCTGGGAATTGAAGTCCAAAAAACAAAGGTTGGGAAACCCTGCACTAGAGTCAGACATGACTGGCTTTTGAGGAAGGGAGACCTTAACCTTTGCTTTACTTTCATTGATGTTTTCAACTAACTTGATTCTCAGTAGCTCATTCTTGTCCTCCTTCTTTTCTTCTTTTGAAGATTTGTGCTTCCTTTTGCCCCATCTATTTGACTATGCAGCCTCCTTCCACACAGGAAGAGGCACTAGGATGTTGCAAATGAATGACTCATGTTATCCTTCTTCCTTCCTTCTCTTCTCTGAGAAGTAATGAGCAACAGAATGGAAAAGAGTGAAACAACAACCCCCAAAGTAGCTCCATTCCACATGTCCAAGAAAAGTAACATATCACCACATTACTTCTGAACTCTGCCCCGACCTAGTACTACTTTATTATAACTATTAGTAAACTTTGCAGATAACAGATTTTCCAGGACAACTGGAGATTGGCTAATCTAATTTTTATAACCCCCATAAAAAACAGCCAAGAAAGCATTTTGAGTACATTACGCCTTTACAGGGAAACAATTATGTTTCTTAATTATTTCTTCAAGAAGGTAATGAAGTGCAGCTTAGGTTAATGAGCAAGTACAAACAAAGGAATTGCAAGATATTTTCCTCCACTTGAGATAATCTTGGAAGGGAAGATATGAAGTTTATGACATTCTGAAAAGTGTGCATACATAGCATGTGTAGAACCTTTCAGCGTTAATGTAGTCCAAGAAAAAAGTCCACATAACCAATATGAGCAGACAATAACTAAATACTCTTCCCACTTTACTATACTATCTTCAGAGTCTATCATTATCCGTGACTCAATTCAAATATGTGTGTATGGATTGGAAAATGTCTGCAATAGTAGAAATGAACTATTACATTTTCAACCCTTCTGAACATTATAGATACAGTACAGTATTATCCTATCAGGGAAATTCTGGATTATAATTTGCATAGGAGAGAAACTTGTTCAAAAAAACATAGTCTGAAGACCCCTCACAATTGTGTGTTGATGGTGATATAAAATGAATTAAGGATATTTTTTAAAAAAGAAAGATGACATACACTCTCAAGCGATGAATTTCCCTGAAAGGATAATACTGTATCTATAATGTTCAGAAGGGTCAAAAATGTAATAGTTCATTTCTACTATTGCAGACATTTTCCAACCCATACACACATATTTGAATTGAGTCATGGATAATGATAGAATCTGAAGATAGTATAGTAAAGTGGGAAGAGTATAGAGATCTAACCATCACAGTATAGTGGTTAGGGTAGGCTAGAGTGACATTCACCAGCAGGCACCTTCTCATAGTAAGTCGTGGATACTGTTTATAATTTTAAGATGCTTGTAAAGAATTGTTTCATTCAATAATTTACATAATGGTTTACATACTTCCAGTATTGCATTTACTTGGGATTCTTGAACCAGCAAGATGGGTACATCGGAGTATTCTCTCCCCTCCATCTTCTCTCTCTCTCCTTCTCCCAGCAGCTAACATTATCCATCATCCTGCACCATGCTCTCTATGCCTGACTGTGCTAGCCTTAATCTAAACAATACTTGGTTATGTCTAGACGAATCTAGTGGACATTTACACAATTGATGATAGATTAATGCAACCTATTTCTGTATCCCTACAATAGTACAACACATATAGCTAAGAGGAAGGAACGTTCTGTGGTTCATCTGAACAGGAGCAGACATTTCCAGCATCATAGGGAATGAACAACCTGTGTTTTTTGACCAGACTTTCAGAAAATTTGTTCTCACGATTAACTGATCAATCCACAAGGATGCAACATTCCAGTGGATTCTGCAGGACTTCAGCAAGAAAGGGATATTGTCATCAGAACTTAGAACATGTATGAGCATAAATTCAGTGTCAGAAATGATTAAAATTTGGGTTTCATTTTACTATGACTCCTGCAATGATGTTTGTTTCCAAACAGTTCCATGGAGAGATGTTTAGTATCCCAAGTTTGAATTCAGCATTATAAAACCATTACCTTAGTGAACATATCATGCCTGGGAGGGTAGGGAGAGAGAAATAAATGCTTCTCCTAAAGTAAAAACAAAAGCAATCAGACTTATATAACGCCCCGAAGCACTTAGTGCACTCTCTCATCTGTTGACAAGTTAATTAGCATTTTGTCTTCAACATGCTGGGTTTTCACTGACCTCATAAGGACAGAAGGCCGATTCAACCTTTAGTGCTAGGCAGGATTGAATTGACAACCTTTTGGTTGCAGTATTTTATTTATGCTCAAATAGGAAGTTAAGTTCATTCAGATAAGTTGGACTCAGAACAGTGTAAGGCAGGGGTGCCCAAATGTTTTGGGGTGTGGACCAGTCACATGGTTGAGCCAGTCATGTGGTTCCTCCCACCAGAAGCAGAAGTAAAATGTGCATGCACATAACACTGCCATAAATGACTCATGGCTGTCGTAAACACATTTATGACAGCTGCAGGTCATTTACGGCAGCGTTATGCACATGTACAAGGACATTATGCACATGCACATTTTACTTCTGCTCCCGGGAGTGGCATGGGCTGGATGATTTGGTGCCACAGACTGGATCTGGCCCATGGGCCGTAGTGTGGGCATCCCTGGTGTAAGATTTTATAGGGCCTATCATCAGGATATAGAAGTAAGCCTGGAAACAGACTGGTAGCTAGCAAATCTATTGTAACAAAGATTAATGCTACAAATATAATTGCTACAAAGGTTATTGCTCCCACTTGGACTGGACTCAAGAAATTTATTTAGGTCTTAATAAGTCAGAACTACCATTTAAAATTATTAGCCCATGAAGAAATAAAACAGTAGATTGCCATTTTAAGTTTCCTTTGCTATACAGTATCTTTTTTAAAAAAAATAAGGTGGTGTTAATAGTTAGCATCTCAGTCAATGGGTTTCCAAAAATGTGTTATCTGTGTAGTACAGATCTTGGAAGAAAGAAATTCTCATTACAGCTTGTTTCCTGCTGACAGTACGTATTTTCTTAACATAACATAGATATTATGTAAATTAATCCAAGGCAGGCTGTTGGAGATCTAGAAAGCTTCATGCAATTAAATATACATGGGGTATTTTGAAGTTTAATTAGTGTTAAACTTGTTGTAGGTAGCAAAATTGAAGTTTATCCTCTTGGCAGGATTTAAAGTTCATAACTGCTAAAGAAAAAAATAATGATTGTCACAGTAATTGTTACTGCTCTGGGAAAGTAAACCAAACATCTAGTGCACAAAAAGTGCATGATGAGAGGAATCGGATGCATGAAGCGGATTAGAATTTCTTTGTAGAGAATGTTACAGAAGCAGAAAGGAAGAGAAAGAATCAGAAGTTCCAGGTGTAGCATGCAGTGTCAGGTAAAATCAGTGACAAACAAGGTTAGATGTGTGATCCATATTCAAATTAAAAAAAATTGCAGGAGGAAGGCGATACCTTTATTGGATCACTGAAAATTAAAATGATGCAAGCTTTCAAAATCCAAGATCTCTTCTTCAGCCATGGCATGATGTCTTCTTGCCCGTTGCAAATCTTATAAATGCATGTAGAACAACAGTAAAAGCAGTGGTGGGCATCAGCAGGTTTGCACCAGTTCACCAGAACCAGTAGCAGAAATTCTGGCTGGTCCCACCCATCCAAGTTTTGAAATTAAGTAATCCTAATTCGGGTGCAACACAGTACTTTCCCCCTGGCCCTGCCCACTGTACCACGCCCACAGTGTGGTAGTAATTTTTTTTTTTGAGCCCACCACTGAGTAAAAGGCTTTTTGGTGCATCACCCCAACCGCACAGGAAACCAGGTGTTTGTTCTTCCCACATGGCCCTCAATGAAGCATCAGCTTTCCTTTGTGGCCAGACGCAGGAAAAACAAAACTCCATGTTCCTCCATTGGGGAGCAATGGTCTCAATTTGGTTCACACACTAGGAAGAGTCAGGTTTGTTTCCAGCAACCACCTGGCTGGATGCTTGATCCTATGCATGGTGAACTTGTTCAAACAGAAGAAAATGACATGAAAGAAGCAGTATTCTAAAAGTCAGGCCTTGGTGTGCATTTCCACCAAGATATCCAATTTTTTCCCCTGACTAGGGATATATAAGGAATTCATTGGCAATGCAAGTTTCTATACTCTGTACGAGCATTTCGGAAGCCTCAATGTCCAGAAAAAACAAGGTGCAGCAGATGGTGTATGCCAGTGATGGTGAACTTTTTAGAGATCAAGTGACCAAAACAGAGGGATGAGGTGAACTCTGTCCTGCGGGGGCATCTGGGACATGTGCCATAAATTCACCACTACTGTTGTATGGGAACATATTCACAGTTCAAATGCACATACAGCACTATTTAAATCTGCTTTAATTGGAGGGAGGGCCTTTAATTTGAATGGCCATGCAAAGGGCTGTTTTAATAATGATAAAACACTTTAGTGATCCTTAACTCATAGGTTTACTATACATCCAAAGTGACTTGAGGGCACATAACACATGATGGTGAAATTGTTTGAAGCCATGGATGTAGTTTAAAATATATGTACAATGGTGTATACGTTTGAAAAAAAGAATAAGCAAAGGATAGGAAGGACCTCATCTAGTTAAAAGCAGCAACAACAACAATAGCAGCGATAACAACAAAACTGACTCAAACCCAGATTAACTGACCATGGAGTAGCGATGGAGTTGGGAAAGCAACTATACCCATGATCAAGACTTTATTGATGTATACATTTCTCTACTTTAATTTGCCAGGGATTTTGAAACCCGTTGGTTTCAGAGCCCTGATCTATTCCATTGGGTTCCTACATTGGTTTTGGTCATTCTCAGTGTCCACAAAAGAAGTATCATTTGAAAACTTTCCAGGTGGCATTTTGAGCAGGGAGCCAGCTTCTCTAAACCAGAGGCACTTTTCTAGACTTTTGAGAGCAAGGTGACTCCAATTTCAGGACATATGCAACTCTCAAAGAGGTAGCTAATAACAGTTTGCTCCATTCTGATCTTCTCCAAGCAGGTTTGGCAAAAAGTGCATACTATGGCCATGCAGATCCCTTGCTCCCACCCTTTAACTTATCCTAGTGAACATTTTCAAAGGATGAGGTGGAACACATAGGAAGACTCAGTGGTCCAGACTGAAGACCCTTGCCCAGATTAAATTTGGCTTACTAGCATCCTGCATCCACTTGCATTTCACCTATTTGTTATCCTGCTCCTTTTGGACTAAAATACCTGCTTAAAGTATGGTCAGTGAATTACAGTAATACATCGGATAACAACTGCATCGTATAACACTAAAATCGGATAATCTGTTAGCGTTATCCAATGCAGTCCTTCGTAGCAGCAGGGTGGCTGGAAAGCTGAACAGGGTTCTCCGTTCAGCTTCCCAGCCACCCTGAAGCTCCGGAGGCAGGGGTGGGGTGGCTGGAAAGCTGATGGGGGGCTCCCCCGTCGGCTTCCCCAGCCACCCCACAGCTGCGGAGACAGGGGCGGGTGGATAGGGAAGCCAATGGGGAGTCCCCATTGGCTTCCCCAGCCACCTCGCAGCTGTGGATTGGGTCACCTGACATTCCCCGGAGCCGGCAGGGGGGTCAGAGAGCCTGAAATGGGCAAAAAAAGTCCATTTGCATGTAGTTTTTTTAGCCATTTGGATATCACATCACCCACTGGCTAGACAGACCATAACGTAATAAAATAATAGAATAATTGAGTTAGTAGGGACTCTGAGTCCATCAAATCCATGTTCCTGCTCATTGTAGTAATCCAAATCAGAGGAGATTTGACAGATGGTTGAACAATTTTCTTTTGAATGCCTCCAACATTTGAGTCCTCAAAACTTCCCAAAGTAATGGGTTCCATTGTCATACTGTTTTACATTTCAGAAAGTGTGGCACACAGATAGAGCCTCCTTGAAGATTGTGGTATTTTTGAATTACAATCAGGAGAACCCAGGGCAATGACAACCTTGTGCCGGCTAATCTTTCTCACACTAGGTTAAGCAAAAGAAACTGCAGAATTAACTGATCAAAAGGTGACTTTATTTTGGCAGTTTCACGTATGGCCTAGACATGGAGGAAGGAGATTAAGAAAGTTTTCCTGATATTCAGCCTAGATTCGGTTTCCTGTATTTTCTTGTGTCCTGCAATCTGTGATTGAGAACATATTCTGACCTTCCTCTGCATGATTATCTTTCAAGTATAGGAAAAGTGCTATTATATTCCTCTTCATTCTCCTTTTGTCAAGATCATCCCTTGCCGTTGGCTACCATGGCTAGTAGCAGTGATGGACAGCAGCTGGTTCGCACTGGTTCGCCAGAACCGGTAGTAACCTTTCCCGGTGTCCCAGCAAACCGGTAATGACTTTTGGGGAGAACCATCTCAGGGGCTTACCTTTTTGCTGATTCCCCCACTGTGCATGCATGCCAAGCACTTGGCATGCATGCACACCTACAGAGCTTGGTGTGCATGCACATATACAGCACTGGGTGCACCTACAGCGCTTGACGTGCATGTGCACCTATGGCACTTGGCATGCCTACAGTGCCTGATACACATGCATGCCTACCGTGCTCTGTCTGCTGAGCCAAGCAGCCATTTGCTGCTTGGAGTGTGGCAGTGCAGAGCATTGGGCAGCCACTCACAGCCATGGAGGAACCAGTGGCTGCTGCTGAGGACCTTGGTGGCCTCCTTGCTGTCCCCCCAAGTGGGGAGAAGGAAGAGCAGCTGCTAGCCTGAAGCTCCCTATAGCCTTCTTCCCAGGGTTAGTGACTTGCCTTTGAGTGAGGGGTGGGTGGGTGTATTTTAATGTGTATTTAATATGTATTTATTTTTCATGTGTATTTTTATGTGTTTTATGTGTATTTTTATGTATTTTATGTCTATTTAATTAGTGTGGGGATCTCTCAGCGGAGATGAGACACGACACAGGTATGGAATAAAACCTCTAAGCTTTATTGGAACTGTAGTACATTTATACTGTTAAAGCAGTGCATATCTGGGTCAGCGTTTCACATTCCATTCTAAGCAGTAAAGTAAACCCATTGTTAAAGCAAACTGTTGGCCTGGTATTTAGTTCACCCTGTTCTAACATAAGGCTGTGCTATCAGAAGCGGCCTGCTCTATTCTAGTGCAGCGTGTTCCTTCTCAATGGGCTATAGATAAGGGTGGAATGCTTATGCGTGCGTAGAAGACATAGGGAAAGAATAGGGAGGCCTCTGTTCAACGTGGCGTGCCAGCGTTTGCCATCAGCACTCCATATCCCCCTCCCTACAAATTAGTATATTTCTGTTTTTGTCTCTTTAATGTGTATTTAATATGTATTTACTTTTAATGTGTATTTCATGTGTTTTATGTGTATTTTATGTATTTTTGTGTCTATTTAATTTGTATTTTTATGTGTACTTTTTTTTACTTTGGCTCCTCCCACATCATTGGCTCTGCCCATGACATCATAATGTTGGCTCCACCCATGATGTCATGACATTGGCTCCACCCACAATGTTGGCTCCACCCACGGTCTGGTAGTAAAATCTTTGGCTGCCCACCATTGACTGTAGGCACAAAAATACTTTAGAAAATATGAAAGCTAGGCATAAGTTGCAGCCAAATCTTTATGTCAAAATCCAGTCAAACATACAGGAGCATAAATATACTGAAAGTATAAATCTGTTCCTGGCTTATTATCAAATATCAGGATCTAGGAATTTAAGGTATAATGAAATGCTAGAAAAACTGTTAGGAAAGTTAAAAGAGACTATGTCTTTAAAATGCAACACTTTAAAAGAAAAATGCATTTCCTAAAATATCTAGGTTCTTGGAGATAAAATTATATACAGGAAAAAAATGCTTAAATGCAATAAGCATTATAGCTCTTAAACAATCTTAAATCTTTGTCATGTTTAAAAAGAAAACTCACAAATTATTTCAATAGTTCATTCCTACCAGGCCTGTTTGAATCTATAGGGAGAAATTCCATGATGAGCTTTTCTGCCTCTGGAAAGGATACCTCTTGATTTGAATGTTGTATGTCTCCAAAATTTGGCATCACTTAGCCTCATATAGTGTTGCAATATGCTTCTCTGGAATCCAAAAGCTGGCCTTCTTCCTGGCCATTATTTATATCTTTTAACTGACCTCATCTAACTATAAATATTTTCTTCACAAACCTTGGCTGGTTCTGGGATTGGACATGGTAGGGGTTGCTGCTTCTATACAAGTCTCCATAGGCTTGATAGAACCTGTTGAATTCTGGAGAGCCTCTGGCATGTTTTATTTTTATTATGATTAACTGCCCTGGAGGAGATATGTTCATTCATTTCATTTCATTCATTTCATTTTTTAGACTTGTATGCTTCCCTGCTCAACAGTGCCACTCAGAGCAGCTAACATACCATGAAGCAACAAATATTATATTACAATATCAAATATAAATACAACAACATAATACAATACAGTTTATAAATCTAACATAAAAATAAAAATACAATACAGTCAGATGGATCTTTATCACTTCCTGGCCATGGAAGGGCAGGGCGTGGAGCATCTATGGCAGTGGCAGTGGTGGTCTTCAGCTGGCCACAGGCTTGGCCGTTCTTATCCCTTCTCAGCCAGGGAAGGGCAGGCCTGGACCAGCTGCAGGGGCTCCAGGTGCAGCAAAACTTTGGACTTTCCAATGGCAAACCTAGTAAATCTTATGTCCTGGAGACAAATATCATTGGATGGTGCTATTGGATAAAATATGCCTTTTAGTCAGGTCATGTGTTTCTTCTTATCCATTACTGCTTTCAACCACTAGGCTTGCCATATGCCAGTACTCCATATATTGGAAACCAGAAACTAGATGGCCTTTTTGGCAAAACTAGGCATCAATTATTGTATTTTTTTATTTGTTGTTGTTCAGTCGCACAGTTGATTCCGACCCTTTGCGACCCCATGGACCACTGTCCGCCAGGCACTTCTGTCCTCCACCATCCTCCTCAACTCGCTCAGCCTTGTGCCCAATGTGTTTACAATACCATCAAGCCATCTCATTTTGGGCCGCCCCCTTCTTCCTTTGCCCTCCACCCTTCCCAGCATCAAGGCTTTCTCAAGCGAATCCTCTCTTCTCATTTGATGTCCAAAGTACTTTAGCTTCATCTTCACTATTTGACCTTCTAAGGAGCAGTCAGGGTTGATTTCTTCTAAGATTGACCTATTTGTTCTCCTTGCTGTCCAGGGTACTCTCAAAACTCTCTTCCAGCACCACATTTCAAAGGCATCTATTCTTCTGCGCTCAGCTTTCCTTATGGTCCAGCTCTCACAGCCATACATTGCCACTGGGAATACCATTGCTTTGACTATATGAATTTTTGTTTGCAATGTGATGTCTCTACTTTTCACTATGTTTCCCAGGTTTCTCATCGCTTGCCTCCCAAGAATCAGTCGCCTTTTTATTTCATGGCTGCAATCACCATCTGTATTGAGCTTTGATCCTAAGAATGTAAAATCTGTCACTGCTTCTACTTCTTCCCCATCTATTTTCCAGGGACTGATAGAACCTGTTGCCATTATCTTGGTTTTCTTGATATTGAGTCTCAAGCCAGTTTTTGCACTTTCTTCTTTCAACCTAATCAGCAGCTTTTTAAGACCTCTTCACTTTCTGCCATTAGGGTGGTATCATCTGCATCTCTCAAATTGTTGATGTTTCTCCCAGCAATTTTGATCCCAAATTGTGATTCCTCCATCCCTGCAATGCACATTATGTGCTCTGTGTATAAGCTGAATAAGCAGGGTGACAAAATGCGGCCTTGTCTTACTCCTTTTCCTATTCCAAACCACTCCGTCATTCCATTTTCTGTCCTAACTGTTGCTTCTTGATTCATGTACAGATTTCTCATGAGGTATATAAGGTGCTCTGGTATTCCTATCTCTTTAATTACTTGCCACATTTTGTTGTGGTCCACATAGTCAAAGGCCTTAGTGTAATCAATGAATCAGAAGTAGACTTGTTTCTGATATTCCTTTGTTTTTTCCATGATCCAACATATGTTGGCAATGTGGTCTCTAGTCCCCCTACCCAGTGATGGGATGATAAAAAATTTTATACCCCACCCTGACGTCATCACAGTGGGGGCGGAGCTAACGTCATGACGTCATGGGTGGAGCCAACGTCATGACATCATGACGTTGTAGGCGGGGCCAAAAATAAAATAAATAAAATAAAAATAAAACACACACACACACACCCCTCAACCCCCCCCCCACAAAACCGTTAATAAAATAAATAAATAAAATAATAATTAAATAAAAATACACCCAAACACCCACCCACCCCAAACACAAACCCCACTTACAATGGGGACCGTTGGGGCTGGCCCCCAGCCTTGGTGCCCGGCGCCGCGCCTAGCCGGGCGGCCCACGCTCCCGGCCACAACGCTCCATGGGCGGCCCCGACCCTCGGCGCTCCGCGGCGCGCCTAGCCGGGCGGCCCACGCTCCCGGCCGCAACGCTCCATGGGCGGCCCCGACCCTCGGCGCTCCGCGGCGCGCCTAGCCGGGCGGCCCACGCTCCCGGCCGCAACGCTCCATGGGCGGCCCCGACCCTCGGCGCTCCGCGGTGTGCCTAGCCGGGCGGCCCACGCTCCCGGCCGCAACGCTCCATGGGCGGCCCCGACCACTCGCACCTCCGTCCGCTCGCCCGCCCGGCTGGCCGTCGGGGGCTCTCCGCCGCCTGTTGCCCCTGGCAGCGGCTTTCAGGGGGCGGCAAAATGTCCCCTCCCCACCCTTTTGCTGGCGAGGAGGAGAAAAAGTGTTTTTTTTTAGGTGGACAATTCAAGGAGGGGCCCGTCCGCCGGGCTGGCTGTCGGTCGGGGGCTCTCCTGGCGGGCGGCCCGCGTGCGCGCACACGCTGCCCACCTCCTCCTGCCCAGCCAGCCCCCAGGGGCTCCCCGCCACGGCGCCACCCACCCCCGACGAGAGAGCTGGGCGGGCGACCGGGTGTGCCCCTCCTTGAATTGTCCGCCTTTTTCTCCTCCTCGCCAGCAAAAGGGTGGGGAGGGGACATTTTGCCTCCCCCTGAAAGCCGCTGCCAGGGGCAACAGGCGGCGGAGAGCCCCCGACGGCCAGCCGGGTGAGCGAGCGGATGGAGGTGCGAGCGGACGGAGGTGTGTGGCTTGGGGCGCCCGTGGAGCGTTGCGGCCGGGAGCGTGGGCCGCCCGGCTAGGCACACCGCCGGGCGGCGAGGCTTGGGGCGCCCGTGGAGCGTTGCGGCCGGGAGCGTGGGCCGCCCGGCTAGGCACACCGCCGGGCGGCGAGGCTTGGGGCACCCGTGGAGCGTTGCGGCCGGGAACGCTGGGCCGCCCGGCTAGGCACGGCTCCTCCTCCTAAGCCCTCCGCCACTGCCAGAGCCACTTCAAAATGGTCCGGCTCCGGCAAAAACAAGTGCGCATGCGCAGAAACAGAATCTGACGCATGCGCAATTTAAAATTGCAGCACGCATGCGTCAGATTGACTTCTGCGCATGCGCACTGAATTGGAGCCATTTTGACTCCAATTTAAAAAATTTTTTTTTCTTTTTTTCAGGCGTCCGGAACCGGACGCCTTAAAAATAGATTACCCTCTCGGAGAACCCTCCGAAATTGTTCTTACCGGTTCCAGGGAACCGTCTGGAACCGGTGACATCCCATCACTGCCCCTACCTCTTCTGAACCCCACCTACACTTCTGGTAATTCTCCCTCCATGTGCTGCTGCAGTCTATCCTGTATTATCTTGAGCATCACCTTGCTAGCGTGTGGGATGAGAGAAATTGTTCAATAATTTTTTAATACCAATATATTTTAGTGTTGAGATCATTTATATAGTAATCACTAATTTGAGAAAGCCAATACGAAGTAATAATTAGGAAGCAATAATTATATTATTATTATTATTATTATTATTATTTATTGAATTTATTACCCAGCCCCACTTAGGAGAACCCGACTCTGGGCGGCTTACATCGTCATAAAACAGAGGTAAAAGATAAAAACATATAAAATCATGAAGTTTAAAAGATTATCTAAAATTATTTGAAGTAAAAACAGTGCAAACTACACGCCAGTATCCCCCTGGTCCAGATCCAAAGTGGCACTCCCTAAGTAAGCCACTTAGTATGTTAACCCGTGTTCCCTGGTCCCCAAATATGTCCTGCCAGCCAGGTTTTCAAGCCCTTCCGGAAGGGCAAGAGCTCTGTCTGCAGGCGCAGTTCGATGGGCAGGAGGTTCCAGAGGGTTGGGGCGGACACGGAGAAGGCCCTCCTCCTAGTGCTAGAGAGGCGGAGAAGGCCCTCCTCCTAGTGCTAGATGATTTTCTGTATGCAAGTGTAAATTGTGTGTGGACTCTGTCCATGTGGTCAAAGCAATTCACAGCAGAGTCAAGCCGAGAAATAACAAATATAGAATTTATTTTGGTGTGTACATAAAGTTTCATTAGCAAAATATAAAGCATCATTAGCAAAATAAATCACAGTAATGTAACAGAAGAATAGATTGGAACAATACTTTCACAACTGGATTAAAAGGAATCCTTTGGCTTTGTTAGCTGTAGCTGCAAAGAAAGAAATTGTGGGGGAAATATATATCATTATAAAAGTGCTATAGTAAAGAAAGACCAGCTGAACTAGTCATGAGGTGAGATATAGACTCTGCTGCCCCTCAGTTCCAAAAGATATAGGAAGAAGATGAAAGCATCCACAGTCCAAACTGATTAGCAGAAGATGATGTACATTTGTAGAAAGTGCAGGAAGTGGTTTGCTGAAATCTCAGATGTCATAGAAATTCTGGAAACCAGAGTGGGGTGCTGGGGTTTCATTTCTCCTCCAGATTAAAAAGGATGGTAGCCATACTAGGTCTAGATTGAGCAGCAAGGGATTGGAGATCACCAGACCTGATGTGGAGCAAGGGACTAGGATTTGCTCCAGGTATCTTCCACATGATGGTGGATCTTCAACCCTTCAGTCCTTTCACATTAACCATTCTAAACCTTGATCTGTGTCTCCACCTTGACATTCTTCTTTTACTGTGATCTTAACAATTGGATATTGGGTCTTCTGTTACTGTGCAATCCTATGGTCTCACTCCGACCACCAGGGTGACATTAGGTAAACCTAGCCAGGATCAAACACCTTCCCAGGAGCCCCAATCACTTCCTCTTTTCTTTGCCATCCTCTGGCATTTGGATGCCAAATTGCATGTACCAGACTTCATCTGGTAAAACCAAGTGAAGTTTAATGTGCAGGAGAATTTAGGCCCCTGAGCCCTAGGATCCCCAGTTCAGAATCCAAACAGTGCACCCTTTCTGACTGGTGCCTGGATTCTGAACTGCCCCCCTTCTCTGTGGCAGCCCCTCCCTCCCACACACACCCACTAAGCTGCCTCTGGCTCTAGCACAAGCTACAGCAATGGTCGGGACAGGAGGGCTTTCCCCCTCTGCCTTCCTGCCCCTTGTCCTCTGGCCACGTGGAAGGCTGTGATGGCTGCTACATTTCCCAAGTTCCCCTGTGCCTTCAGCACTTTGAAAGGAATATACAGTGATACCCCACATAACGAATGCTTCATGTAGTGAAAAATGTGCATAACGAAGCATTTGCTATGCAGGGGCAATACCCTGCATAACAAAAAAAAAGTTCATTATGTGGAGTTTTTGTTAATTGGAGTATACCTGATCAATGGGTTAACAAACTTTTTTTCTTTATGCGGGGGTACTGCCAATGGTGCTTCACATAAAGAAAAAAAATCTCATAATGAAGCACTCAGTGGAATTGAGATTTTTTTTGTTATGCAGGATTCCACTGTATCACCCGCTGAGGAGCCTAGGAAATGTAGGAGATCAGATGTTGCTGAGATGCTGTCTTTTGCAGTAGGAAAGAAAGAGGAAAACACTCTACCCAGGCATTCAACTTCCCAGGGAGATACCTAGTCTTATTTTGAGGCCAGAGCGTAGTGGAAGAGAGAAGACCATAAGATAAATTGTAAATAAAATGGGATCTGGAAACAAATTCCAACATGTGATGAGTGAATTGTATAAATAAAGCTATGCCAGAATAAATGATTCCTACACAAAAAGGGTAAAATTAAGTGCGGGGACAAGACAGGGATGTCCTCTGTCCCCAATTCTTTTTATATTAGCTATGGAATCTCTGGCTACAGCAATTAGGAACGATGCAGAAATTAGAGGAATGAGGGAAAAGAAAATAAGTACAGTTGTACCTCGTTAAAGAGCATAATGCGTTCCACAGGATTGCTCTTTAAGCGCTTTAAGCGAAACACCATTGTAAGTGACCAATTGTGACTTCTGGTGGGGGGTTGCAACCCCTGATTTATTTGTTAAGCAAGTTTTTGGTTGGTTTTATTTGCTAAGCGAAGTGAACATTCATAGAAAATTCTGCTCTTTAAGCTAGTTAAGTGAGGGACTCTTTAAGCAATAACACTCTATTAGTGATAAAAGACCCAAGAAACAACATAAATAAAGTTCAGAGACACCTGGAAAAATTCAAAAAAAATACAGGACTGAGAATTAAATGGGGGAAAACAGAGGCTGTTTTGTGCAACAGTACCGAAAAGGAAAAAAATAAAAGATAACAGAAATCTACCAAATTAAAATAAAAAAAGTTTGAATTATTTAGGCATTTATGTATCAAAAAATGTTGAAGATCTTCAGAAATTACATTTCAACAAAGCGAAGAATGTAATAAAAAAAGCAGAACATCTAAACAAATTGAAACTTTCCTGATTCAGCAGAATAAATATAAATAAGATGAAATTAGTACCAAAAATAAATTTCTTACTAGGAAATTTGCAAATAAGATTAAGTGAAAAGAAATTATCAGATTGGCAAAATTTATTGAATTTGTATTGTAATGGGGGGAAGAAACCAAGAGTCATGAAATTATTATAGTACCAACGGCAAAAAGAGGGTGGTTTAGGGTTACCAAGTACTGTATTAAATATAAAGAAAATATAAAGAAGAACCAGACCTGATAGAATTTAGGAAATTGAAAGGAGGTTTATTTTTGAACAAACAGATTTCAAGATCAATATAAGAAATAAAACATTGAAAGATCTGTATAACTCTTGGAAAATGTTAAAAGGTACAGTAGCCCTTGATATGTCACCTATAATAGAGTTATCAGGTATGATAGATTGCCTGAAAGAAATGACTGAAGAAATTAGGCACATTTTAATATAAAATAAAGTACATTGGTACCTTGGATAATGTTTGCATCGGATAACGCTAAAAAAGGATAGCGTATTTGAAGCAAACATTTGCATTGCACAACGTTAAGATAACATTGTGTGATGCAAATGTTTGCCTTAAATTCCCCAACCTTGACATCGTTAGCTGTTTGGTTTGCATTTTTCCAGCCAAAGCAAAGGCTAACAGCAAGGGATTCGTCCTGCAGGGGAGGCTGGGAGAATCTCTCTGCCTTTGCCTTTGGGTTGGGGGTTGAACAGGCACCCATGTTCTCCTCCCAACCCAAAGGCAAAAGGCAAAGGCTAACAGCGAGGAGGCAGGGCTGATCTCTCTGCCTTTGCTTGGGGGTTGAACCAGCTTTTTTAAACATTGTGGAATCAATGCATCACACAAAGTTAAAAACCAGATAACATTAAGACTAGTGACTAGTAACTCAGATAAGGTTATGACTTGGTTCCACAAGTCATAATGTTATCTGGTTTTTAACATTGCGTGATGCATTGATTGCACAACGTTAAAAAAAGCCCTGTTACCTTTCCAAAGAGGAAAGGAAACAGGGAGACGATCCGGTTTGCTTGGGGAGGGAACGCACATTCCCTCCCCAAGCAAACTGGGAGACCCAGTGTGAAATCGTCTTTTGCTTGTGAAAATGTGTGTTCCCTTCACAAGCAAAGGGCGATTGGCACCGCAGCCTGAGCACTGAACCCACTTTGTCATCAGCGCTAGGGTTGGGGAAAAGAATGGGAATAGCCATCCAGGTGGGGATGGCATTCTGAAGAGAGGCTTGGGAACCTTTTCCTAGCCTTTCTTCAGAAGCACCCCCCCTCCCTGCCTGGATGGCTAAGCCCTTTAGGAAACCAGGCCGGGGTGTGTGGTATTTCTGAGAAGAAGCTGGGAAAACCTCTGACTGGATCGCTAAGGGGCTTAGTGATCCAGGCCAAGGGGGGGGGGTCGTTCTGAAGAGAGGCTTGTGACCCTTTCCCCAAACTCTCTTCAGAAGCCCACCACTACCTAGATGGCTAAGCCGCTTGGGCATCCAGGTGGGGGGGATCTCCAACCCCCCCCCAGCCCCAGTGATGAATTGTTGTGGCTGTGGGGGAGTTTAGGAACAAACTGCATGGGCACCTCCATGAACTCCCCAGGCTCCCTGCTTTAGGGTTGTGTGGCTGGAGGTGCCTTCCTCCCTACTCACTCCTATCCTAAAGCAGGCAGGGAGATTGGTGCCCCAACCTGAGTGCTGAACCCACGCTGTCATCAGCACTGAGTTTGGGGGAAAGAACAGGCTTAGCCATTCGGGGGGGGGGGCTTTTTGAAGAGAGGCTTGGGACCCTTTTCCCAGTCTCTCTTCAGAAGCCCCCCTCCCTGCCTGGATAGCTAAGCCCCTTAGCAAGCCAGGCCAGGGAAGGAGGTTGTTTCTGAAAAGAAGCTGGGAAAACTTTTTCCCTGCTTCTTTTGAGAAACATCCATCTAGATCGCTAAGGGGCTTAGTGATCCAGGCTGGGGGAGGGGGCATTCTGAAGAGAGGCTTGGGAACATTTTTCCAGCCTCTCATCAGAAGCCCCCACACACACACACACCTGGATGGTTAAGCCCCTTAGCAATCCAGGTGGGGGTTCCCCGAACTCCCCCACAGCCTCAGTGATCAATCGCTGGGGCTATGGGGGAGTTCAGGGACAAACCACACAAGCTCCTCCCTGAACTCCCCAGGCTCCCTGCTTTAGGATTAGGGTGGCTGGAGGTACCTTCGACCCCCACCCACTCCGATCCTAAAGCAGGCATCCAGCTCAGGCTCTCAGCTTTGGGATGGGGTGGGTGGCGGGTGGAAGGCACCTCCAGCCACCCTGATCCTAAAGTAGGCAGCCCAAGTGGGCTCCCTGCTTTAGGATTGGGGTGGCTGGAGGTGCCTTCCACACCCACCCACCTTGATCCCAAAGCAGAGAGCCCATAGTGCCCATTTGGCTGCAGGGGAGGACAGCTGTGTCCGATCTCCCCCCAACCAAAATGGTGGGTCTAAGTCTCAGTAGATCTCTTTCCCAAAGCTCACAGGGCTGGTCTCTAGCCCTGCAGGCTTTGGGGCAGAGATCAACATCAAGGAATTTGAAGCAAACAATTGCTTCACACAATGTTATGTTAACGTTGTGCGTGGCAAAAGTTTGCCTCAAATTCCCTGACATTATTCGATTTTAGCATTATCCGAGGCAATTGTTATCTAAGGTATTACTGTACTGTATAATATAAGGAAAAGGCTCCTAACAACTCAGGGCCTAGTTAGCAAATTATATCAAGCCTTGGATGTTTCTATGAGACCTTGCAAACTTATTTCTGGAACAGTAAAATGAAATGCATGGATTTTCTGGACAAAGAATCAGGAAAAAGTTGTTTCTGGGAAATCAGAACAACTCAGACCACAGAACCAGTTTGACCTCAGATCCAACAAGGCTAACAAATGATCCAGAATGCTGGATACTTGCAACTCCACTGATGTCCCCAAAGTTGTTTCATATCATGATTGCAGACAGAGAGAAACTAAACCAATGGGGAAACTGCAAAAGAAGAGAAGAAAGACATGATAGCCATGTTCACACAATATTTCTCACTTCTTGGATGCTTACCACAATCAATTCATGGAGGGGAGTGAGGGGAACTCCTTTGTTAAAGAGGACAACTCAGTGGAGCTTCCAATCAAGAAAATGCTGAGCCTCATGCCATCAAAAAATTGTGGCTCAAGGAGATGTGAGAAAAGTCTCTTGTTTGGAAAGAAAAGTAGAGAAACTGCTCAAGGGTTCAGGAAGAACTGAGACTATACAAGAATAGGGAGAGTGATCTTTTTTTTCTCAGTTGGGTGATCCTTTCACCCAGAATGGATGTATCTTAATTATCCAGGGTCAGAAGCACAGCACAAGAAGAGGTTGAATAGTCTCCTGTTGGCTTAATCAATATGAGAAATGCTTTTCTTCAGCCTTCCTCTACCACATCTGGAAAATTTCCCATCTCTTATTGAACCACAGTTCCAATAAAAACAATACTGATTCTTTTTGAGTTAGGTCTATTTCTCACCCACCTCCATTCTCTAACCAGATTATAAGGGACTTCAGATCTAATCTAGGGGCAGGAGATACACCCACTCACTCCCTCCTACTCCCTCCATCCCTATAAGGGGCTAAGAGCTCATTCAAATACCATGTGACCTAAAATAGGCCACTTTTTGACCCCCTCCTCCCTCTGTGACTTTCCGTGACCTTTGACCAACCTCCCCTAAATCACATAGTTTGAAGATAGCTCTATGGCCAGCTAAACGCGAAAACCAAATAATAATTTTGGAGTGACGTGATTTCACGCTGAACTTCCTCCCCCCCATGACTTTCTGTGACTTTTGGTCAACCCCCACCACTCCTAAAATGGTCATGTGGTATTTGAATGACCCCTTTGACTGCAGCAACAACGATGTCAAGGAGGAAGGGAGGATTCTTTCCCCACTTTCTCTTCTCCTACCAACCCAGTCTTATCTTCCTCTCTTCTCTTTTCCTAGAGACCCTGGGAAGTCACCTCTGTACCTAATCATGTATTGGATTTGGCACCATCATTATTTGCTTGATTGGACTATCATCCAAGGCAGAAAAAAACTGAGGGGAAAGGATTGCCCCTTTCTCCTTTTCCTCGGCTATGACTTCGTATACAAAATGAGAGAAAGATCTCTTTCTCCCTCTCTTTGGCCTTTGTTACTTCCCCTCTTGTCTCTTGCTTCTGCTTCTCTTCCTCACCCTTCCTCCTTGGCCATAGCAGCATTTCAGGTGTCAGGGAAATTAAAGGCCTGCTGAGCCTCCCGATCCCCAGATTTGGGAACAAGGATGTGGCCATCTGAACCAGAGGACAGCTAGGAGAGCAAAAGGTAGCTCCTCCCTCCCACTCACACCCACTTACCTGACTTTGGCTGAGCTGAGAAAATGGAGGTGCCTCTTTTTGCCAGACTGTGTTATGGCTCAACTCAGAACCACAAAGATGGTGCATCGTAAGGCTCCCCTCAAAAACAAGAGAAGCTTTACGAGCCCCCCTGGAGTTCTTGCTTGGCTAGGATTTCAATCTGAGCCAGGAAAAAACTCAACTCCCTGGTCCCCTTCCATGAGTCTCCAACACTCCTCCTTCCTCCTTCACCTGAGACCACTCAACCCTACATCCTTCCCTATCTGGTTCCAATCTGCCTCCCTTCACCCCACCAGCCCTCTGGCTAATCTTCCTCTGGTTAGTTGTTTGGAGGCTCAAAGAAGAGTTGAGGGAGTAATTTCACAGTTTTTCACCCCCACTGGGGTCCAACACAGGTGTCCAATTGGATTCAGCTTGCTTGGAAGAGGCCAAGCCAAAGGCTTCTCAGCCCCTCTGATGGTAAGGGGGGGGGAGGGAAATCACACATCACTAGATGGCAGGAAAGGAAGGAAGGGAAAAGGCCTCCCTCCCTCCCCTTCCTTCTCCTCCTTCCCAGCTCCCTTCTTCTCCTCTCTTCCTTTTCCTCTCCTGCCCTTCGGACATTTGCAAGGCTACTCTAAGAGCATTGGAAGAGCCAGAAGGAGGGGAGGAAAAGAAAGAGAGAGAGGGAAGAGAATGAATACAAATGGAGGGATGAGAAAGAAGGGGAGAGAACCCTCCTTCCTTCTCTGTCATTGTCTTTGTCCACCACTCTCCCTGGAACCCCATATTTGATGGAGCCCAGCAGCTTCAGCTGTCAGGTAAGGGTGCCTGGGGGTTCATGGGTCGGGGGATGAGATGGGGCTTACCAGGGGAAATGTGGGGGCTTGGGGAGGGCTCAGGTAGATCTGCTAATTTGTTTCATTGTATTTGGGGAATGACCCACCTCACTGCCCAATTTGGATCCATGGTTCAGAATTTAAGTGATTGGGAAGACTTCAGCCTGGCATCACTGCATATCAATTTGAAAGGGAGGGAATGAGAAAGGGGTGGAGTGAGGTGGATTGACCCTCACTTGATATTACTCAGGTGTCACTGCTCAGTGGAGAGGGAGACCATAGGATTGCAATAATGACACAATAGCATTTTCTATGGCTAGAATTACTGAAGTTCTCTCATCTTTCTGGCTGGGCTGGGTTGGGTTGGTGCTGGCCTGGCATTGGCACTGGCCAATGACAGAGACATCATGAAGATCAACCATGTTCTTCAAATAGACCTGTTTGGAGAAAGAATAAAACTGGTCAAAAGAGAGATCTTTCTCCACTAAAATAAGCAAATTTTGCATCCTCACAACATAGAATCTTGAAAAATTGAAAGGTTCAGAATGTTTATAATGGAATTGTAAACCATATTTTGAAACCTGGTGGCAAGTAGAGGTCATCATGACTTGCGAGTCAGTTTGAGAGGAAGGAAGGAGTGAACCATGGAGATTAAGTCATGACCCAAGATGGAGCCAATGATAATCAGTGAGACAATTGTCTGGGTTACATAGGAGACAAATCAGAATTCATATAAAAAAGACCTGTGAGGGCCAATCAAAATGTTTAATTTAGAAAGTGGTGTGGGAAGTACATTTGCATACTGACTCCTTATCCATCCTGAAACAAATAAATATGCTGGCCAGGAAGATTTTGGTGTCATGTTTCTGTACATGATAGGGTTGTCAGAGATGAGGATGATTCTCTTGTTCATATGGGTTGCTACCTTTCCCCTCCTTGTTAAGAAGGCATAAGATTTATTTATAAACTCATTCTTCTCTTGTTCCCCTCTTTCTTTCTGAGCAACTCCTTCTCCACTGATCTCATGATGCTCAGCAGTGTTTATTCTCTGAAGACTTTCAAATCATCAATGCTACTTAGTATGCAAAAACAAATCCATATTTTATTTTAACATGAATGGCACTCCCTATATCACTGGATCTCAGGGATGGGTTAGAAAGCAACAAAGAAAAATTTTAAAATTTATATTTAATACAGTTTTTTAAAAAAAAATTAACACTAGGGCACTAAAATTTACATAGGCCACAATTCTCAACCCCGAAAACTCTAATCAGTAAGGAAATATTGACATGGTGACAAGACACCCACCTCACACCCTGCCCAACCTCTAGTCAAAGTTCATAGTATGTGCCAGGCAGGTCACATTTGTTTTGATACCTGAGTCAGAAGATCTTTCAAAGATATCTCATGGGAAGTTGAAACATCGTAACAAATTATGTTGCTGTCCTTCTTTGAGGCCCATAGTTGACTCCCTCACTCTGCCTAAGGACAAGGGAGCTCAGGATCTATGAATTTTAGTTGAAAGAGAGAGGTTAGTCTAAAGCACGTGTCAGCAAACTTGGCTCTCCAGATGTTCTTGGACTTCAATTACCAGAAGCCCAAGTCAGCACACCTGCTGATCAGGGATTCTGGCGATTGAAGTCCAAGAACATCTGGAGAGCCAACTTTACTGATCCTTGGTACAGCAAATGATAAAAGGAAACCAAACACTAAAGGTCATCTTTCATTGATTGACTAAACTTTGTTCAATAAAACTAAGCAAGTCTCTTGCCTTTGTGTTCTTCTCTCCTTCTGCAGACATTAGTTCTGGTAGTTTGGCCCTACAGAACATGGTCACCATATTTTCACAATCTAGCAAGGATGAAAGAAGGTGTTAGTTTTTTCTTAGATAAATCCCTAGGCAGAACCAGAGCATTGAAAAATTACTCTCTTTTTAAACCATAGTTCTCAGATTTTCCCACACCATATGGCTGCTGGCCATGGTCAATGATTCAGGGAGTTGTGCTCCATAGGGAAAGCTATTAACCTCATTTGCAAAGCACTTCCATATACAGGAATGCTGCCACTCCTTTAGAAGAGGTATGGAACAACAGCATGAAAACTTGTTACAAATCCTTCAAGCTCCCATCCTTCTGTGATAAAGGTTAATGTAGCCCTCAAAGAGCCCTGTGCCTTCATGAAGAGATCTCTTGACAGTTAAGGCCCAGGATGACTGTTAACTGCCTCTTGGTTTGCCAAGGCAGAGAACCTATTAAGATTCCGACTTCTGTTTGACATGACAGAGTTGTGATTCTGTTTGGCCTAAGCTGTATCCATGCCAACTGTACTAGCCAATCAGCCTCTGATTGTTTTAATTTAATTAAAATGCAAAACACCCCACACACAAAAAAGTATCACAACTACAAAAACATATACAAAAATATTAACAAAATTACATATAGTACAATATAACTACTACGTGCTCCCGCCACCAGTGGGAGTTAAAACCTTCTCAATTAAATGTTTTCAGTATAATTAAAGTTTTATACTGTATATTCATCCCCTCATTCCAAAAAGATAATACATCTTGCTCTGGCTTTGCTTCTTTCCCATTTGCTATCTAAAAATTATCCCCATATTTCTATAAAATCAGATGTTTTTATTGATCCCTTTTTAAAACTTCAACTCACATTTTAATTTTGATTTACAGCTATATTTGATATCTGTTTATACCAATCATCTTATTTTAGGACACATCTCCAGTTTTACATGAGATAAAACTACAGGGATTCAGGCAGTTATGCTAGGGAGTGAATGCTATTAACCTTATCCGCAAGACACTTCCATATACAGTAATGCTGCTACTTCTTCACAAGAGGTATGAAAGAGCAGCATGAAAATGATAAAAATCCTTCAGAAACCCCTCCTCTTCTGGCAGAGGTTAATACAGCCTTCAAGAACACTGTGCCTTCATGAAGAAATGTCTTGACAATGTTAAGACCCAAGGTGACTGTTAACTGCCACTCGGTTTGACATCACTTTGACATCTTAGAGTTGTGGTTCTGTTTGGCCTAAGCTGTATCCATGCCAACTATAGTGGCCTATCAATATCTGATATAGGGAACCATCAACTTGCATCTCCAGCAGTTGGGATATCTGAAATCCTAACAGACCTTTAGAAGAGCCCTAATGCTGCCTCCAGTTTTAAAAAAAAACATACCAACAAACCCCAAACACTGGTTGGCACCTAGTATCTTAAGCACAGACTATTTTTTTTTTACTGAAGAACAAGAAATGTCTCCAAACATTGCCTTGGGATCCAAATCAGAAGATTTCTGTACACAACTCAATTTTAAGGGAATATCCCCAATTACCTTGTGTATTTTCTGTACTGATGGTGTGTAATTGAATGATACTTTCTTAGCATTAAGGAGTTAGAAACTGAAGAAATTGATTAAAAATGCTAAGTGTGGTGTTTTTTTTTGCAAAGTTCAAATTGGACCTGTATGGGAACTAGCAACTCCTATGTAGAATACACAGTAGACACTTGTGTTCTACCTTTAAAGTCCAGATCCTAGTTTCTTTGCTAAAATCCAAATGTCTCAATAGGGAAATGAAGAGGCACAGCAACATCTGATCACCTATTTTTCTCAGGTTCCCCAATAATAGTGGTGCTCAAAGGCTCCTGGAAGCTTGGGGAAAATAGGAGCCATAGCAGTCTCTCATGTGCCAGAGCAAGGGGGTTCAGGGACATAGAGGGGGAGACCTCCCTGTCCCCCCACTGCTGCAGCTTAGAGCAGAAGGCAGTTTAGCAGGTGTGACTGGAAACAAGGGGTAGCTCAGTGTGGCAGCGAAAATTTTTGCTGCAAACCACTGGCTACTAGTGATGGGAACTGTATGCTAATGACATCGGAGACACATCCATTGCTCACCTCTGTGCTAAATCACATTTTAGCTTCATCTGGGGCTTTTTTTGGTTTTCTAATAAACTCTACAAAGGGCATCTATAGTTGTACTGAAGCCTAGAGAAAAATAGCTTTGTCTTTGTGATAATCACTGTTGTGAAGTCATCATTTGGGATGGGCACACACTATGTTTGAGCTTCTTATACATCAGGAAAGCTTTGGCACAGCTTTAATTCACAACTCCTATCAAGCCTCTCAGCAAGGTATAGACATTTTTATAGCAGCTCTAGCCAAAGTAAACAGACAGTACACAGGAGTGGTGTTGTCTTGATGTACAAAAATGAAAGCACACACCAGGGAAATAACACAGCAGGGTAGCAGAGTGACCTGAGCCATGGCTGAAAGTGAGTGAATGAGACCCATGGCTAGACGGTAAGTAAATAATTTATTGAAGGAAGCTCTGTATACTTTGCAGTTCATGTAAACTGTGTGTGGTCAGTGATTTCCTTAATTAAACACTGCTTGCCACCAACAGCCTCTTTTTATTTAATCTAAGATATGGCATGTATCAGCTTCTTTTACAGTCCTTTTCTTGGAAATTCTTATACCACACTACAATTTATGTGTGTGTAGCTAAAATCCTGTAGCATCTCTGATTTGTTTGAAGCAAATATTATGCCTATATGTGCAATACCTGCAAAGGAGAAATAATACATTCCTGGGCCAAATTGGGCTGAACTTTGTTCCTTGTGTCCAACAACATTTCTGCCAGAAGTGCAAATTTCACTTTTATTCACAAGACACAATTTTTCATATTCATCACACCCATACATGGAGGTAAATGAGAATGTGCTGGACCAGGAAGCACACCAACACTAACTCGGCAATCCTTCACATTGGCATAAAATTCAGATATGGCACATAAAAGCCAAGATATGTGGATCAGATCTGCGGCTTGTGTGCGTGTTTAGTATGTAAGAATTAAGAAACAGGAAAGGATACAGAATCCAGGAAGTAACTAACAGATAAGAAGTGGCTGAGGCTGGAACATGAAATGAAAACTTTTCTAGTTCCACTTTTCAGATGTTTGTCACCATCTACAACAATAAACTCACCAAAGTGCTTTATATAAAACCTGAGTATTTTGTGCTAAATGCAAGGTTTTACATGCAAACACTAAGCCTTTGGAACAATCAGAGTTGTTTCCCTCTCTCTAATGCTGCTGCTTGTACTCTCACACTAAAATGAAAAGTCTTGCAGTGGTTTATCCTTTTTCGAGAGGCTGTCTCACTGTGTTAAGAGCCTTTTTTAAAACTGAAGCTGAGAATTCCATTTTTTTACCTCCTTAGTGCAGAATCAAGGACATTCTATAATGTCAAGTCAGAAAATCTGTTAGCATCAGATGGAATGTTTGTTCTGAATAGTTGTTGGTAGTACTTCCCTCCACCATAAAACCCTCCATGGCTAATTAAAGACATGAGGAACCTTCACTAAGTTCCTTGTCTTCATGTGTTTTGGCTGTGCCTACACAAAACACACATTTGAAAGCCTTGAGAGATCTAGTCAGGCTTTAAAATTGATAAATGTCTGTTGGACAAAGCAACCTTCAGGTTTACTTCACTTTTACTTTGTTTGCTTTATTGCTTTGGTGTTGTACAAACCATTGCACTTGCACATAAGTGAAATATGTAGAGTACAAGAAAAATCAAAGCCAGTCTTCATAGATGAGAAGAATGGAATGGTTCGTTATCCATGCCTGTGACAAGACAAATGAGAAATTACAACGTTCACTTCCTTAAAATATTATTAATGCTATTTCCCATCTGAAGAAAAACAACAACAACATTCTCTCACACTGCCACCAACAAAACTAGGGAACAAACATAAGCCCTAAAGTGTTTCCACACTTGACTCGGGTAGAGGGTTTTTTCTTTTCATTTTTTTCCTCTGTGCCTGGAGGACAATGGTCCATAGGGTCTCAAAGGGTCAGAATCGACTGTGCGACTGAACAACAAAACATGCTATGTTTATTTCTTTTATACACTATGTGGTAAATATGTTTTGTTTAAGGAGCAATGCAAAGGTTTCTAGCATAGTTACTTTGTTTGCCTGCATTCCTCAATCCTGAACTGCTGAATAATGAACTGTACTACCCCTGCCTTTCTTGACATAAAAATCTATGTTTGGTCCCTCCTGAACAAGATTAGGTGAGTATGCACTTCTTGCCCTATGGTCTCTAGGACTTCTCTCACTTGAATGTCAACAGGCATATGATCCTTCTCATCTTTATGTACTGAAAGGTATTTTCAGGTACTGTTTTTTAACTGTGCTGGTTCATTAGGGTCAACAAAGTGTCACTCCCACTCTCTAAAAGAGGAACAGCTTTTAAGTTAATTGGTGTGAATGAAACAGCCAGAGAGGTTTTGAAATTGAAAAAGAGAGTTTTATCTAGGTTTTTTTTTCAATCATAGCATAGCATAATATTACATAGTATTACATGATCATAAGCCATGCACCCATGTTCTCCAGTTCCACATGGTGCAGGTAGAGTGGGCGTTCCAAGCCCTTTCTTGATGTTACATATTCTAACTTACATATTCAATGACGTACATTTACCCTGTCCTCTTTTCTTGTCATGTAAATGTCTTAGATAAGACTGACTTAGATAAGACCCTTTGGGTGTGTTCCTCAGTAAAATAGCTATAAACATCTTTTAGCTGAAGTGGATGACATTATTTCCAAAATGTCTCTGCTTATGCTACAATCTTATTTTAATTGCATATATTACTTAGTAAAAGGGAATATGTCAACAAACCAAAGTTTGCTGTTTAATTCACTGGAGTGTCAAGAGAGCACAATATCTTCATCTTCAGTGAGTAGCAGTCAATCTCAGACTTGTTCTGAGTTGTAGCAATAGCAATTACATTGATATCCCACCCCATATCACTTAATCCACTCTCTGGGCGGTTCACAAGTTAATTAACATTTTGCCCCCAACATGAAGGTTACTCACTTACTGACCTCAGAAGGATGGAAGGCTGAGTCAACCTTGATCCCCATCAGGGTTGAACTCACAACACTTTGGCTACAATACAACAGTTTAACCACTGTGCACTTTGAAGTATGTTATAGAGCTGCTATGAATGCATTCTCAATTGAAGTATTTATCTTCTGGGTTATCCTGAATGCCATTACTGCCCTTGCTCAACTGATTGTACATTTTTGCTTTCATGAACAGGATACCTTGCTACCTTAGTAAATAATAGATTGTGTGTGAAGGTGATAGGGTTTTAAAATGTAGTTGTCTTGCATCTACAGTTTCTCTTTGTTTCGGGTGGATATAGCTTCTCATCTGAACACTCATACTCACTTATCTGATTCATGCTTTGACTACAAAATGGCAAGGGACATTTTGGGCCCAGTACCAGTGATGGGATGTAACAGTTTTGCACCAGTTTGCCAGAACTGGTAGTAACTTTTCCCAGTGTCCCAGGGAACCGGTAGCAGCTTTTGGGGGGAACCACCTTCGGGGCTTACCTTTTCACTGGTTTCCCCACTGTGCATGCGCACCAAGCACTTGGTGTGCATGCACGCCTACAGTGCTTGGCATGTATGCACGGCCTCCTTGCTGTCCTCCCAAGTGGGGAGTAGGAAGAGAAGCTGCTAGCCTGAAGCTCCCTATAGCCTGCTCCCCAGGGTAAGTGACTCACCATTGGATGTGGTGTGTCTGTGTGAATTTTAATGTGTATTTAATACCTTTACCTATATTGATGTACTACCACAGTTCTTAAAAAGGCCTGGTGGCCTGGCTTGGGGTTATTAAGCAAAGTCTTGGAGTTACCTTATCAATAAGCTACACCTGTGCTGTCCCAATTGCTGTTCCAATTGGAGAACCCTTAAGAAGGTACAGCTGTTTTACATTTACATTAAGGCATATTATCCTAGAGAACTGGTTAGGCAAATACTTAGTACCTAACTTCTTTAACTGTTGAAAAGTTGAAAAGTGCCAAAATGAAGCCATCTTTTGGTGAGTTCATTCTGTAGTTCCTTCCATCTGACCCAATGTGAGAAAGATTAGCCAGAATAAGCTTTAAGCTCTGGTTTAAAAGCTCTGGTTGATTTGTGTTTGGGGTGGGTGGGTAGTTGTATTTTAATGTATTTTTATTTTATTTATTTATTTATTTTATTTTATTACGAGTTTGTGTTGTGGGTGGTTGAGGTGTGTGTGCTTATTTTAATTTTATTTTTTATTAATTTTTTTAAAAAAGTTCTTTCTTTTCTTTTTCCTGCCCACATCATGAGATCATGATGTTGTCTCCACCCATGACATTATGATGTCATGACTGTAGCTCTGTCCACACTGTGATGACATCACGGTGGGGTAGTAAAAATTTTGACATCCCACCACTGCCCAGTACAATACATTACATGGGATGAACCCCAAAAAGCATTGGATTTTAGCACATTTTTTTTACAACTTCTTATGTTACAGTGTTATAAAATACCTTCTTTATAGGTACTGCTTTATGTGGATCTGGCAACAAAATGTAACTTTAGCAAAGGTGGGAAAGCTAAAATGTCCCAACTGTCTGTCTGAAGTTGAAGTAGTCATGACTGTCCCATTTCAGTGAGCAAAATGAAATGTGGATGCAATCCATGTACTGTATATACTCAACTATAAGCTGACCCGAATATAAGCTGAGATACCTAATTTTGACCTGAAAACTCAGGGAAATAGATTGATCTGAGTATAAGCTGAGGGTAGAAAATGCAGCAGCTACTAGTGAGTTTTAATAATCAAAATACAGGAAAATATGGTAAAATTAATTAAATTGTTGACACATCTCAATCTGGCATGGTTTTGGGACCCTTGTGGTCATTGATCCATGTATAAGCCAAGTCCCCTTTTTGGGGCTAATTTTTGGGGCTAAAAAAGTCAGCTTATATTCAAGTATATATGGTATATTTTTTCAAATTAATACAGTTGTACCTCACTTAAAAAGCACAATGTGTTCCACAGGATTGCTCTTTAAGTGAGTTTGCTCTTTAAGTGAAACACCATTGTAAGTGACCAATTGTGACTTCTGATGGGGGGGATTGCGAACCCCAATTTATTTATTGAGTTTTTGGTTGGTTATATTTGTTAAGTAAAACAAACATTCAGAGAAAATTCTGCTCTTTAAACGAGTTAGTATCTAAGCAAGGCACTCTTTATGCAAGGTTTTACTGTATAACATATTTCTCTAACTGATCTCTTAACCTTTGCCTTTCCTTCAAATTCTGTGAAAATTCTGTTTAATAAAATCATTCTGATTTTCTATAATGTAAATAGAATTAAACACATGATATGGGATAATTCCATGACATTAGTGAAATAGTACCATATATGCTGGGGTATATGATGACTTTTTACCCCTGAAAAACATGCCTCCAAGGGGGGGGGTCTTGTACGCCGGGTGCACTTCAGTTGAATAAAATGCAGTAATATCTCAGATAACGTTTACCTTGGGTAACGTTTACCTCAGATAACATTTACCTCAGATAACGTTAAGCAATCTGGGGAGGAGAATTGCATCAAATAATGTTAAGGTCCTATGGGATGGATCGGATAACAACTTTTAATATCAGATGACAAACAGGAGTTTGAAGGCTTTTAAAGGGAAACTGTCATGCCAGCAAACTTGCTAGGGACTTGCCTGGCACTTGCTCTCTCCCTCTATTTGTTATCTTCCTTCTGTCATTGACAGTTCCAGTTTGGTTAACAGATTAGAATACAAACAGCATGGCAGCTCCCATAGGTTTATTGTTCCATTCAGCTTTAGTGAATTGTCTTTGGTGAATTACGTTTCATAAACTTGCACTGTTTTATGTTTGCTGTACATATTTGATAACATACAGCCTTGTGACAGTTTTTCTACATGTCATAAGCATTTGAATATAAATTAACATGTTGAAATCAAATCTGATGTTCTTTTATGTTTTATTTGGTGTGTGGAAGGTGTGCAGAAGGGGGGTATTCTTATTCAGCGAGTATATAACAAACTCTATATTTTGAGTGGAAATGTTGGGGGGGGGGGTCGTCTTATACGCCCAGTCGTCTTGTACCCTGGCATATACGGTAAATATGTTTTAACATGAGATTATTGAAGCAATTTTTTGTATTTATTCCATTTCCCCTCAGCAGGTAAATTACATGTTTCTGTTAATAAACAGATTACATCTTTTCTTCATGCCTGTTTTGATGTGGAAATAGAAAGTTGGGGCATCTTGAACTGAAACTTCTGCTGCTGTTTCTTGTTTACTGGTGGTGGGAATAAAGGCATAAATCTAAAGCTAGTTCTGGGGTATTCATTTTTATTTTTCAACCCTGGAAGAAAAGTGCATCCTTTTATTGTATTTCACCTTAGCTTCCCCTTATGAATTACAGTGGGGGTGGGGATGGATAATTTATTTAATTTCTCTTCTCATATTCTATTCCTTTGGTATTTGGCTTCCTCCCGATCCATTTGTTTGCTAATTACCTCAGCCTTCAATCTTCTATCACCTTCCTTTTATACACTCAAAGAGCTTAATGCTTTTTTTAGTCATCCCCTAGACAGTGATTTCCACTTTATTTTATTTTTCCCCATGATAGCAATTTAAGATATCTAAATTGGCTCTTCTCTTTGTATTAATATTGGAGAGGAAGTGTTCTATTAATTTACTCAGCTCATACTTTCCATCTACACAGCTTTATTGCTGCAATATCTTGTCATTTAAAGAGGAGCTGCCCATCTATGGAGATGAATTAAAATTAGATTGCACCAAAGTTTAATAAAATGTCAGGATTTATACACTGTAAACACATGAGGAATTATTGCTTTCCTTCAGAGAACTGCAGTCAGATTGAAAAAGGGTCTCAAAGGGCCACTCTCCCTTTGCAAAACAATTGTGCATGCTTTTCTATTTTCTCAGAAACCAGCTGAATCTGTCTCCAGGCCACCAAAGTGCAGGGAATAAAGAGAAGGCTGGCTTGTAAAAACAAAATGTTGCCGGCTGTTAACATTTATGGAAGAAGCTCCCCTGGTGGCTTAGTGGATAAGATGCTGAGCTGGAGACTGGAAGGTCAGGTTTCGATACCCAAGAGCTGCACTTGGGGACATGAAAGGAGCCTCATTTGGGAGTCCCTTGAGTGGAGTTTCTCCAGCAAAAACCCTTACAACCCAGAGTAATCTCTGACATGAAATTATGATTATAACATTTGTGGACATGTTTGATGTTCATCTCAGCAAGCAAAGCCTCCTTCAATCCACTTTTTGGTCATTTGTTAAAATACAGTGCTGGAGCAGCAGGCTTAAAGGGTTTTCCTACTAATAAAACCATTCTGTATTCAATTAGTTCAATGGACTTCACCTCCCCAAAGTCCTTTCAAGTTGTATGTATTTCTACTTTTAGCATCTATCAGAATATGGTAGCAGAAAGGCCACAGTGTTCACGTTCTCTCTACTTGAGAGCTTCATGATCAACAAATAGGTCTGTGCTAATTAGGGTAACTGTTTCTTGGTGGTTTTCCTGAGAGTCAATATCTATGCCAATATGCCAATATCTTCAGCCCATGATTGGTTGATTGGATTTGGCTAGGCTAAGTTGACATGGGGAAAATTATAAATAGCTTTTTATCTCACCTTTTATCTCCGGGTGTATGTGGTGATACCATCTCTTTCTCTTTCTAGCTGTACTTCCTGTTGTCTTAAGACACCAACTATTCTGGTCCCAAAGTACTTCTCCCATGAAAACCAAGTCTTTCAAATGTATTGCCCATCACTATGTATTTAGTAGCTCAGCTCTGTTGTCTTCTACCCATATACTGTACATATATTCCCAGTCATCTTGTTATTCTGTTTTTTTTCTTTTCTTTTGTAAAATCTTTTAACTAAACTTACCTCATTATAAATGTATGATTCCTTAAGGGTCATATAAATTATATGTACCCAAAGTCCATGCACTGCTGTGATATAGTTTTGCCCATGAGAAAGCAAATGAACAACTAGCTGATGGAGAAGTAAGATGTGTCCCCCCCCCCTTGTAGGTCCACTTCTTTTTCTTCATTTATGCCAAAAACATGGTACTTTCAGAGTAGAAGGATAGCTGATAGGGTTTTTTCATCATCCAGGTGATTTCTGAATGTGTTTACTGTCTCCATATTGTTTGGAGAGGTTTCTTCAATGTGCCCCTGGAAGTCTACTTACCTCACAAAATTAATCTAGTTCAATGCATGAACTGGTCTAACTTAGACCCCTCATCTTGTTCTGTACCAAGGGAACCAACAAGTCTTCCATCAGAGTAGGAACCCCCAAAAATCCAGCTACTGAAAGAAAAAAGAAATTATCTAAATAATTTGAATATTGCATCCATCCCTGACCATTCCTTCATAGCCCACTCTAGCAAATTTAGGAAACTCTCTAAAGTCAAGTAAATACTGTATATACTCAAGTATAAACTGACCCAAATATAAGCTAAGGTACCTAATTTTGACCTGAGAAACCAGGAAAATGGATTGACCCGAATATAAGCCAAGGGGGCAAATGCAGCAGCTGCTTAGTGAGTTTCAATAGGGTACGTGATACTAAGATGCAGCAGAAATGAGTTTTCCCCATGCTGATTGAGATGTGCCGACGACAGGATGGGAGAAGTGGGTGGTGAAGGCTGTTAGCCACCACCACCACCTTTTTGCATTGCACTCAGTGACCTGAGTATAAGCCGAATCCACTTTTTTGACTTCATTTTTAGGACTGAAAAACTAGGCTAATACTCGAGTATATATAGTAATAGAGTAGTCCATAGCCAAGTCCCTGGCAAAGTAAAATAGAAATAATAAAGTAAAAGCTCCACAAGCCAAACTCCTCCAGGTGAACTGGGAAGTGATGAAAAGCTGGTGGATCCATTTAGTTATCAGTGACACTTTTAGGAGACTGCAGAATAAATGGCATAGCAGATAACTGAAGGGTAGGAAATGCAGACTTATTATTATCCAACCACATAGTACCCAACACTGTTATTTGGTTGGCTGAAAAAAAGATCACTTCCCATCAGAAAAAGAAATGTACAAACTGAAAGTAAAAACAGACAGGACATAAGACATGTCTCACATATTCAAGTAATGTATCTCTAACTTGCCCAAGATCCTTTATTTCAAGCAGAAGGAAGATGTCCAATTGTTAAGTACCATCTTAAGAGCTTGGAACATAATTTGTAATAGGAAATATGGCAGCTTTGGTATTACTTTTTTGAAAAAGCAGTTAATTTTTTATTTTATTTATTTATTTAGATTTATTATCCCGCCCCAATCAGGCGAACCTGACTCTAGGCGGCTTACAGAAATTCATAAATTAAAACCTTAAGGTTCATAAATTACTTAAAAGTCAATTAAAAAAGAATTAAACGCTGAATTTCCAAAAATCTAAAAGATTTAAAAAGGTTAAAAGGTTTAAAAAGATTTTAAAAGTTTAAAAGAGTGAGGGAGGGGTGGCTGTCCCATCATATCAGCCACCCAACATGGGACCCCAAATTCCTGGAGCCCCACACCTGCCCTGCCAGCCAGGTTTTTAGGCCCTTCCGAAAGGACAGGAGCTCTGTCTGTAGACGTAACTCAGTTGGCAGGAGGTTCCAAAGGGCCGGGGCGGCCACGGAGAAGGCCCTCTTTCTGGTGCTAGAGAGATGCGCCTCTCTAGCCGATGGAATGATAAGAGAGCCTCTCCGATCCGCCCTGGTGGGACGGACAGATGTCCTTGGGACTCTCATTAGTGTTGCTTGCTGGGCAAAAAGAAAAAATAAATGTTTTATGTTATCATACGTAAAACACAAAATGCTATGTAAAAGTCAGTGGCCAAAGAAGTATCCTCCATAACATAAAATAAGTGAAAAATAGATAAAATTACACAGAGTGACAGCAATGTGTTACTGGTGAAACATGCAAATATGAGCATGGCCATTCATTTTTCAAGCTTTTATGAGGGGGATTATTTAGACAATGTGGCTAAGGTCCTTGTTCAAATAACAACTCAATTTGCTGTTCCCCACTGTTCATTTTCTTTTGAAATAGTGCCCTGCCATGTAGAGTGCAGTATGGCTAAAGGGTTAATCTGGGTTGGAGGTACACTTTTAGTTTAGTATTCATGCAAAATTAAGCTTTATAGAACTCCCACTCACTCTAGTTACATAATTTGGTCCTCACGGAGCAAGCAAGAGATTTCACCCAAGAGCAATATGTCTTTGGCAAACAACAGAAGGTTCTGCATTTTAATTAACACTGTGATCATTCTTCATACATTTTGTGTGCTTCCATGCTTTTTTTTTCATTGTAAAAAAAGGGGGGAAATCAGCTGGATTTCACAAGTGAAGCCTCCACTCTCCTTTCATTCCATTTTCATTACTCATGCATCTTTATTTATTGATCTGCTTCCTTTATACATACTCATGCAGGCACATCCACACATGCACAAAACCCCACAGAAATTCCATCTTGTCAAAGCTGCTGAAGCCCTCATTTATAAAAAGGGACAGTAATACTATAGTGCATATGGAGCTGTTATGGTGATAAGAATTAGAGACCAAGATAGGTTCTGCATAGGGTTGCCATACATCCCAGAAACTCGGGATTGTCCTGGATTCAAGGTTGAAAAAATTGTCCTGGCCAGTTCAGTCATGTATAAAGGAAGGGAGGCAGGGAGAATCTCTCTCCCTTTGACTTTTGCCTTTGGGTTGGGGACTGAATCGGAGCCCGTACTCCCCCCCAACCCAAAGACAAAGGCAGAGAGATTCTCCCTGCCTTCTGTGCTGAAACAATAGAGTGGGCAAGACGAATTGCTCACTGTTAGACGAATCCCACACTGAAAGACTTGCAAATGTAATAGTGAGGGATACCTCACTATTAGACAAATCTCATATTGAAAGGCTCACAGTGAGGGATTCATCTCGCCCACCCAGAAAGGGAACAGGGGCTTTTTTAAACTTTGAGTGATCAATGCATCGCACAACATTAAAAACCGGATAATGTTAAGACTTGTGGGACCAAGTCTTAACGTTATCCAAGGTACTAGTGTACATAGGGTAGCAACTGGGGTGCTGATACATGGGGATACGCTGTCAAGTGAATCTGGCTCATAAGATATCCTAGAAATGGTGGAGTTTGCAGTTAGGGATCAAATGGAACAAGGAAAGAAAAATGGCCAACTGCTGTGCTAGCTTATACACTAAACCATTGCCAGAGTCACACAAATCTTCTGTAAGATGCAAAGGAGGGAAAGATGGAGTGGCAGAAGGAGCAGCTTCTCCACAATTGTGTACACCTTACATTTTTGTTATTGAGAAGCTCTTCCAAAAGCCACATCTGCTTCTATTTATATGCAATTTTTTTGGCATTAAAAGATTCTCCACCTTCTTCCCTAGACTAAAAATGCAGAAATCTAACCAAGTTTTTCTCGGGACTTCAAGAGCATCCTAGATAAAGTTACTTTGTCAAATTCTTAGCAAAGTTCTTGGTTATTTATCTGAGGAACTGATTAAAACATTAAGAATTTTTTAAACTACCAGTTTTAGAAGAGAATCCAGAAGGTCATGTAAATAGACCAACTACTATATTTCTGTTGTAAAGTGCTCTGGTAAGGATCCGGTGGTAACTGTCTGAACTAATTACATTCTAAAGAAGGGTAAACAAAAGGGGCTAGACAGCGATAGGCTGGAATTCTAGGTTGATATAGAAGCCAGAGAAGGGAGTAAGCCAAGAGAAGTGAGAAACTAGAGGTAAGAATCAGGAAATAGATGCATGGAGGGAAGAGCTTATTGGGAAAATTAACTGGGAGAGATAATAAACCATACTTGTACAGTCAAGACACACAGAAGTGAAAAAGTCTGCAGCATTGATCTAAAAAAACAACAACAGTGAACTATTCCAGTCATCTATAAAATGTTAACTATTTCCTAACTGTATGTCCATGCCAGCCAATGGCACAAATAAATGTTAGACCTAGAAAATGAAGAGATAAACAGGTTGCGCTAGGCTGCGCTAGGCTTCTTCTAAATCCTGAGTGGGCTGTGTTCGAAGCCTAGAGGCTTCGGAAACAGCCTGGATGGGGTTCGGAAGAAGCCTAGCGCAGCCCAGCGGGGCTGTGCTATACTTCTTCTGAACCCTGAGTGGGCTGTGTTTGAAGCCTAGAGGCTTCGGACACACCCCGGATGGGGTTCGGACGAAGCCTAGCGCAGCCCCGCTGGGTTGCAGTGGGGTTTGGAAGAAGCCTACTGGAGTCTTAGCGAGCGCTAAAAAGTCCAGTAGGGTGGGGAGAAGAGGCGCCCGCTAGTGCGCCATTTTGTGTGTGAGCGAGCACTTCTTCTCTGGACCCTACCGTACCCTTAGCAAGTGCTAAGGGTCCAGTAGGGTGGGGAGAAGAGGTGCCCACTCGCACGCCTTGTCACGCGCCAGTGGGCGCCTCTTCTCCGGACCCTACCGGACCATTAGCAAGCACTAAAGGTCCAGTAGGGTGGAGAGAAGAGGTGCCCGCTCACGCGCCTTGTCACGCGCCAGTGGGCGCCTCTTCTCTGGACCCTACCGGACCATTAGCAAGCACTAAAGGTCCAGTTGGGAGGGGAGAAGAGGTGCCCGCTCGCATGCCTTGTCATGTGCCAGTGGGCGCCTCTTCTCCGGACCCTACCGGACCATTAGCAAGCACTAAAGGTCCAGTAGGGTGGGGAGAAGAGGTGTCCGCTCGCGCACCTTGTCATGCACCTTGTCGCACACCTTGTTGTGTGCCTTGTCACGCGCCTTATCACATGCCTTGTTGTGCGCCTTGTCGTGCACCAGCAGGTGCCTCTTCTCCCGACCCTACCATACCCTTAGCGAGTGCTAAGGGTCCAGTAGGATGGGGAGAAGAGGCGCCCGCTCACCCATCTTTTCGCGTGTGATCGGGCACCTCTTCTCCCGACCCTACTGGACCCTTAGCGAGTGCTAACAGTCCAGTAGGGTCGGGAGAAAAGGCGCCCACTCACCCACCTTTTTGTGCATGCACAAGTGCCTTTTCCCCAACCCTACTGCACTCTTAGGGATTGCTGCGGGGTGGTGGATTGCGTCCAATCCACCACCCCTGCAGCAATGAATCACTGGGTGTGTGTGGATTGGGTAGATTTTCTACCCAATCCACACACACACACCAGATGTTTGCCTTGGATAACGCTAAAGGATCATTATCCAGAATCGTTATCAGATGCAAGTTTTTTCCAAAAAAAAGTGCATTGTTATCCGATTCTAGCATTATCCGATGCAATCGTTATCCGAGGCATTACTGTACTTTGTTTTCTAGGAACTATTATTTTTATAGTTAAGATGAACTCCAGGCCACCTGTTCCTTGTAGTCAAAAACTCTAGAGCCATTCTTGAGAGATTTGTAAAGGCCAGCTTACAATTGTGGGCATGAAGATCCCATTAAATTGCAATATGAAGACAGAATATTAATAGGGTCATTTCAGCAAATTCTCCACTGCCCTTATAATTTTGGAATCAAGTATTTGGAATATGCATGATAATAATGTGGATTATTATTCTGACCTTTTCAATATTCTGACTTTTATCTAACTGATCATACCCTTTAGCCTTAAATGCTTATTATATGTTATAATTCTAGACAAGGCTAGTCAGCATTTTGAATGCAAACAGAACTTTTCTTAACCAAATAGACATTTTAATATGCTGAAACAGCTGAAAATGTCCATGCTTGTAAGACTAAATTGCCAAGGTTAACTTATTCAAGGTATTTGCTAGACTTAGATTAGAACTTGATTTAAAGGGAAAAAAACAAGATATTGCAAAAACAAAAAAATATATTAGTTAGGTTACTACTGTAGATAATAAGTTGCTAACATATTACCACAACACCATGTTATTTCCATTTGTGAAATCATGGACTGTGGAAAGATTTTCAGCCAACTAAGTTAGAACCCAGTTAACTTCCTAATGCCAAGTGAATTTATTTATTCTTCCTGACTTTCTCCAGTAAAACAGTTCTTTATTTTGTACTCCCAACTATAATTTTTAGATGTTCTTACTGCACTTAGTAGTATAGTGTAGGAAGGTATAAAAAGGTGAAACCAATAGAAAACACAGGTTTTGTTTCTTTGTGGGTGGTTTTTTCTTTTGTGAAATATAATGGCATGCACTCTTTGTAGAGGAAATGCAATTTAACATTTTTAATAAATAACACTCAACATTACTTTTCAAATGTAAATGCTGAGGGTAATCTGACCATTGTCGACAACAATAGCAGTCATCATTAAGGTCTGCATTCACAAAGAGAATAGTACCATTAACATAGTAACATTCAGACAGAGACACCAAGCAAGGGAAAATCCCAGAAACTGACTCTTTTTTTCCCCATCAGTTAATTGCTCCTTACCCAGCAATCATAGTTTGTCAAATGTTAACATTTGCGTTTCCATTGCTCTTTTTAAACAACTCTGAATAGTAATAAAAACAGTTCAATTCCCAGAAGTCTAAGTCCCTGTGGATCCACATGAATGGGTTTACTGATTCTGGGAATTGAAGTCCAAGAACATCTGGAGGGCCAATGTTCACCATCATGGCTGTAGACCATCTTGATTACTGCTATCGGTGTTGTCAACATTCAGCTTGCCCCTTGTTGTATAAAACATGGCATCCTATTTCCTCCTAGAAATGTGGATACAATATTGCGTAGCAATATTGGGCCATTTCCTGGTGTTTAAATTGTGGATACAGATGCAAAATATCCCACATTCATAAAATGGAGGGTGCTTTTTTTTAACTGAATCAGAATTTAATCCTGGTAGATCTCAGTATAATGCAGAATGGGAGAGGATTGTGTAATCTGTGTATAGCTGTCAGGCAGATACAATCCTAATCCATTTTAATGCCCTCCTAAGGCTTGGATATCTTGTGCTAATGTGACTGCTCATCTACCAGATGGTATGAACTGAAATAGGTGTTAGTTAACTTTCTTAACAGAAATCTATATTCTCCCATTATGTTCCTCCTTGCCATATGGAGTTGTTTATTTGCTCTGTCCCTGCTGTGAAATTAAGTAGGATATGGAGTAGGGCTTTTTCTGTGACATCCTCTGCCAAGTAAGTATTATCAAGAAATGCACCCATTTCCAATAAAATACATGCCTCTCTTTACAAGATAGGTTAAATTGTACCTTTTATCAGCAAGTGGCTGATTTGTGTTTCATCACTTTTGGTAATCCAAGGTTTTTATAGATGCCAATTTTATAATTTAACATCAGCAGCCCCCCACTCTATCTTTTCCTGTAGGCTAGAAGCCAATGAATGTATACAATGATAACAGTAACAGCATCTGCATAGTCAAAGAAATCCACTGGCCACGCCCACCATACTATGCCCACAGTGTGGTCGTATTTTTTTTTAGCCAACCACTGAATACAAGGCAATTATAGTCTAGACTGGGGTGGCCAACCTGTGGCCCGCAAGCTGGACATGACCCACAGCACCATTTCATTTTGCTGCCCTTGCCGCTACTGGAAGCTGAAGCAGAAGCATTTACAACAGCCATAAAACATGCCCATGCATGCATAGACACACCAGTGCCTGCCGTAAATACACCTGTGGCTGTGATACATTTTATGTCAGCCTTTACAGTGGGAAGAATCACATGACAGACCCGCTCATCTGTCCAGGGGACATGGTCTGGCCTGTAGTACAAAAAGTTTGGGAACCCGTGATCTAGAACAGCATTTTCCAACTTTTGGGTTTTGGACTTTAATTCTCAGAAGCCTAAGTTAATTTCCCAAAGCACTGATCAGCCAATGTACTGACATAGGTTTCTAGGAATTAAAGTCCTCCTTTGGGATGTGTGCTCCACGTTGGAAACCACTGTGTCGGACCATTGACTGGCACTACTGGAATTACAGCAGCTGTCACCCTTCACACAGAAATGGAGCCAAAGAGCTAGAGTCAGAGATCTTAGATTTCCAAATGCTCTTCGGCACTAGAGTATTTCCATCCTTGGTTGATTTGTGTTCTTGAATATTTTATTTTATGATATTGGGAAAGTGTGTATATAGGGACATGTGTCCTTAGCAACAGGTACTCATGCTTATAGAAAGATGGGACAGAATTGTTTTAAATAAATGCTGTGGGACTAGCTCATCTGGAAGTAATCATGACCATGGAGATTCTCAAGAACACACTTTTGGGTAAATGACATGTCCTGCTCCACTGACTTAAATGAAGAATGAGGCAGACATTGATGGTCCTGAGTTATCCTAGCAAATGAGCCAGCCCATGGTAACCCATCTTCTTCAAACGATTCCTTGACTAAATAAAGGTCTCGGGGAGAAGATGGGTTTGGCAGTGAATAGTCCCTTGTGCTGCCCAATAGACTGGCTCCACGGCTGAGGTAACTCCTCACAGGTGTTCCTTGTCTAGGTTGCATAGCAAGATTAATTAACAATGTCTGGAGAAGGTGCAATACCAAAAAGCAGTTCAAATAGACCATGCCACACAACAGCTGTAAAGTTTTTCCTCCAGGTCCATTTGCCCATACTCTTAGAAACTTCTTTTAAAACTTTACTGTACTCTCCACACCATTTCTTCACAGTGAATATTTGTCCAATTGAACATTTTGACAATTTATTCCACCCCACAACCCATCTTCCACTTGAATAGTGCATTTCAATCTCAAACTTGAACTTGTAAATATTTGACTTGGTCTTATTCAAAGCTGCAATTACTTCTCATACACTCTTCTTTGAATACCCATTTATTGATTCATTTTAAAATTAAATGTTTTATCTAACCACCACAAAAAGCATATGCCTTGGTAAAATGACTGGAAACTTGGAAGTTTTAAATCTCCCAGGGTATAATTAGAAACAGAATGTCCGTTACTCTATCTTAATTCATTGAAAGTTCTCATTTTCAAAATAATCTATTAATATTATGGATGTTATATAGCATGCTATAAGAGAAAGGTCAGCTCAGTTGTTTCTGCCAAACTCTATCATAATATAGTACCTCACACATGAGTGAAATGTCTTTTCATAATCATTTCTATCTGAGGTCTGGCAGTACAAAATCACCTACAATGTTACTTCTATTAAACATTAAACAAATGTTTATAAATTTGTATTGCACTCCATGCTTGGATTACCAAACTCACTATTAGAAATACTATTTCATTTTAAATTGAAAAATGGTTAAGTTCAGTTGGTCTGAGCCAGTGCCACTATTTGAACCAGTGCCATTTTGAATGAACGAACAAACGAACGAAGAGTTCATATTTCTTGTTTATAGGACATTCAACTGACAAGCAGATTTCAGTAATGCTAAGTTCATCCATAAAAGAGGCTTATGAACCTATGTTATCAGAAGTATAGTCTCAACATCTTATGAAGTGTTAATTTTCCTTATTTGACATTGGTTAGGCCTCATTTTGAGTACAGTGTCAAGTTCTGGCACCATGTTGTAAAAAGGATGCCAACAAACTGGAATAAATTCATAGGAAGGCGGCAAGGATAATCAAGGGGACTGGAAACTAAGCCCTATGAGAAAAACCTGTAAGAACAGGGAATGTTTAGCCTTGAGAAAAGAAGACTGAGTGGAGATATGACAGCAATCTTCAAATACTTGAAAGCTTGTCATACAGAGAAGGGGCAGAAATTCTGCCGTTCTTGAACATCCAGAGTGCAAAACACATAATAATTGGCTGAAGTTATGGGAAGTCACATTTTGGTTGAATATCAGGAAAAACTTCCCGACTGTTAAAGCAAAATGACAATGAAAGTGATTGCCTCAGGAAATGGTGAACACTCCAAAACTGGAGGCATTCAAGAGAAAATTAGTCAACCATTTGTCAGATGGTTTTTGATGTGGATTCCTGCATTGAGCAGGGGGGTTAGACTCGATTGCCTTCCAACTGAATTATTCTATGGTTTTATGATTCCATGATTTTTTGAAATGGATCTTCCCTGATCCTTATATTTATTTTTATTATCCCTTAACACTGAAACTCTCAGTCTATCCATGAGATTCCTTTTGTGTTTTGCATAGTTGCTTTCATCAGGTGAGAGCCGCAAGGCCAATAATTATCATGTATAAACCTCATCTTGCAGTGTCACAAAAAAGAATAGTATAGAACTGAGAGGGGAGTAGAAGAGTGTGCTAAAATCAACAACAAGATGATTGGGATAGAGAAATTCCGACAAAACAAAAGGTTTCTCATGATCACAGCTTTTCAGGGCTAGACTATACATTGTGTCAATTGCATTGCTGCCGATGGGCAGCCTTTCTTCAAAAAATGTTGAAGAATTTATACACAAAACCAACAGAATGTTCAGCAAAAATGCTCTCCTCCAAATCCCCAGTGTGTTCTCTGACAATATAAGAACCTATTTTTTCTTAGCAATTTAAAAAATAGGATTTTTGACACATCCAGGTTTCCGTATACTGTTGTTCTAATGATATGTAGGTGAGACAAATCCTTCACAGCCACACCAATACTGTATATTCAGTCTATTCACAATGGGACTGTCAAAGTTCTTTTCATAATGCTACTTTGGGATTCAGGCTAAAGTTTGTAGCAGCTTTCGTTGAGGAGAAAGAATTGCTTGGTGGATAGTGGCTATCCCTTAAAGCTATTCATCTTTTGCCTCATCCATTCTCCCTTCCACACACAAAGAAACTTTTTATCACCACTACTCAATTTCCTCTGCCTGTACCTATGGTCAGTACAGATCTCGAAATCTTTTTGCCTTTTCACAAGCTTTAATTGAACTCTCTCAGCAGGACTGGAAAGTTAGTAGTAGCAACACAGTCAGACTTTAAGAAAATGGGAAAAAGAAGAGGATTAGAGTTATGGACTTTAGTTTGAAAACTTTGAAATTGGTTCGCTGGCTGGAATAAGTGTGGCTACTGCTGGTCTCAGCGTGTAAAGTGGGACAATAAAATACATGTGTAAAGCTACGGACAATTCTAACTGCTTTGCAGAATAGCAGTGGGCTAAAACTTTAAGCCATGTGGATGTGTGTCTTGTTTCATTTAGAGGAGCTTGGAAGGTCACTTTTGCACAAAGGACATCCCATCACCTGCTGGCTGGCTGGCTGGCTTACTTGTTGTTGTTTTTGAGAGGTCAGAACCTAACTTCCCATGACACTAAGGAGTTCCAAAGTCCTGAAGACGTATTGTTTGGACATCAAGCAGCAATGTCCAATCCTATGAATCCCTCTGCCTGGAGACAGGCATGATAAAGGTTGAGGTCAAATTGTGACTAGCCACTCTCAAACCTTGGCTCAAAATTCTGTTTAATCCCAGTGGCCTGGCTCCTCTTACTCTCCAGGATATCTTCCAATCATCATGGAAAAGAACAACTCAATCCAGACTGCAGTAACTTGACTTTCCGCAACCTCTCATACAGCCCATTAATCATAACCAGGTGAAACTAGCTATCAAACACAGAATGCTAAACACAGAAAGCCAAACTGACCTAGTCAGAGCCCAAACCTTTCTAGTTCCAGAGTCTTGGAGACACATTGTTGCCCCAGCCAAGTACCTGCTCCAACTTGGGACACTAGGTAATCAGAGGGCATTTACATTAGCCCATGGTCAGTCCTTCCATTCTGCAGTTCTTGAGGGAAAGTTCCAAAGTACACCAATGTCAGAGAGACAATGCCCCTGTGACACTGGAGAAAATGAAACCATAAAACATGTTCTCTGCATCTGCCCTTTTTATAGAGACATCTGGAACAAGTTCATATCTCCGCTGCTCGGCAATTATCCTGGCTGGCCAAACAACACATATGCTCACTGGCTGCTATCTGATGAAAAGTCCACTTTCACCCACAACACTGCCAGGTTCTGCGCTGCAGCATGTAAGATCAGAAGAACAATCCAGGCAGGTCCTTCAGCTAAATGAACGAGTGCTACACCATAGGCTTAGTAATAGTTGTAACACTTTTAATCTTAAATACTAATTTTACTACTCCTTAACTCTGAGCAGAAACACTCCTTTTTAAAATATATTTAAGTACTTTCATTTTACCTTTTGTTCTTTTTGCTGTACTATGCTGGTCTTGGATGGTAATGAAGATTGATTGATCAATCCTATTAATGTTTGCTTAAAAACAAATCCCACTGAATTCAATTGCCCTACTCTAGGGACATAAATTTGATTTCTATCATTCTGCCACAGTTCCCTCGAGAACAGCAATTTATTTTCTGGTACTCTCAAAAAATATTTTGTGCAATTTTTAATTGCACATCTTGTGCCATTCTGAAAATCTGTTGCAGCAGCCACTGCCTTGTTGGATTGACCATTAGAGAAAATAAGTGTCCTTTGGGCTATTTCTACCTTTTTGATCAATTGTTCAGGTCTACTGTGCTTGCTCTGGTTGTGTATGTTTTGCATTCCAGAGGGAAAAGACCCTAGTTTATTGTGAAGATGTGTTCCAGAAACTGTAGGGAATTCAGCAATGATGAAGCCCTCTTTCCTTTGGAAGTGACACAATTTGGCACAGATTAGCAGGCATTTGACAGCCTGTCTCATCACGTTGAGGGAGACTATTATATTACGAACAAAGAATGCATCAAGAATGTGTTGCACCTCCAATCTACTCCCATGTGAGTCTGCCATGGATTACAGCCTTCATAGGAGAGATAGGCCTTCAGAGTCCCATCACCATTTTGAAATCACTGTAAGCTTTGTATTATTATTATTATTATTATTATTATTATTATTATTATTATTATTATTATTATTATTATTATTATTATTATTATTATTATTATTATTATTATTATTATTATTATTATTATTATTATTAAATTAGACACATGCCCCTCTACTCACCTCACTGAGGCAACTCAGAGGGCCTCACATAACATAAACACATATACAGTATCACAATCTCAAATATAAATACAGCATAATATAAAAATATAACAACAGATTCAGCACAGATAATACAATCAATAAATTTTACATAAAAAGAAAAAACAATACAATACAATACAGAGCAAAAAATACAGTACAGTGAAGAGAGACAGCAAGGTCTTTATGGCTGGGCTAGCTGGTCCACACAGCTGGCCCTCATTTCCCCTCTCCAACAGGCAGGGAGAGTTCTGTGATGTTCCTGCATCCTGTATGCATCCATAGTCTTACCTCATCTTGTCCTCCACCACCATTTCGCTGAGAAAATGCTGCTCAGAAAGAGTGTATAAAAGCAAGATCCTTAGATCCTGAGTCACTTGTGTGAGTAGGGCAGAATATAAATGTGATCAATAACAATAACAATAACAATACACACCTGTTATTTGATCACCAACCACCAAAGAAGAGACTGAAATCAAGGCACAGTTTCCTCATAATGTCTGTCCCTCCGAAGAACCAACCCCCACAGAGCTTTAAATAGACTGTGTGATGGGGTAGGAAGATCAAGGGCAATCTGAGAAAGTGGGGTTTCCCTGTAGATGGGAGCCTGTGTGAATGCTGAGAAGAGCAAACAATTGCCCATATGATACAATGCACATGATGCCCTTCAACATGCACTGAGGAGGACCTTATGTTGACAAGAGGAAATGCTATTGAGGTGGCCTGTTATTGGGCAGATGTCATCTAGTCTTTTTAATTTCTTTTTGTTTTAAATATGTTAATTTGAGCTTTGTATGTTATTATATGCTGGTATTGCCTCTGACATGAATAAAGAAATAATCTTGTACTTTCAACTTTACACATCAATGCTTTACATTGCCAAAAAACCAAAAAAATAACAGTTCCAAATGAGTTGGAATCCTGTTCTGAATGTCCAGTGTCTACAGCCTAATTTAGATTACAAATTACCAAACTGGAAGCCCAAGATACTCCTGAACTGGAAATACTCCTCCCCCAAGCTCTATCCAGAATAACAGGTATTGAAAAGGTTCTGGAAGCTGTAGTCCAATAACATCTGTGCCCCAGATTTGGAAACCAGTGATCTGAGCCTTCTATCAACGGAAGAGCTCCAATTGAACATTATTCCTCTATAGTGGTGGGAGAATCTATGGGAATGAGGAGGGAGGTGCAGTACTATTATAGGCATTTCTACAATTTGGCAAGCCAATGTGCAACGTGGACTGCAAATCCAATTTACAACTACAGTAATACCCCGGATAACGATTGCATCGGATAATGCTAGAATCGGATAACGATGAAAGTTTTTTGGAAAAAACTTGCTTCGGAAAACAATTCTTTTAGCGTTGTCTGATGCAATGGTCTGCGGGTGTGGGGTGGTTTGGGTAGAACTATTCAATCCACCCCCCACCCGCAACGGTCTCTGCCACTGCAGTAAAGTCGGGGAAAAACACCCACCTTTCCCTGACCCTACTGCAGTCGCAAAGCCTCCTCGTCTCTTTCCCTCCCTGTATTTAAACTACAGGGAATGGGGAAAGATAGAGACGTGATTGGTTCTCTAGAGAACCAATCACATCTCTCTCTTCCCCCCTCCCTGTAGTTTAAATACAGGGAGGGAAAGGGAGGGAGAGAACGACGGAAGCAGTTCTTTTTTCCTCCCTGTATTTAAACTACAGGAAGAGAGAGGCTTGTGTTTTAAATACAGGGAAGGGAAGAAAAAAACACAACCCTCTCTCTTCCTGTAGTTTAAATTTAACTGCTGCGGGTGGGAAGTGGCTTTAAAGGCAGGGAGGAAAAGTTCTTTCCCTGCCTGCCTTTAAACCGGTTTGTCCGTGAAGTCAGGGCTTTTTTTTTTAAGCATTGTTCGATGCATGCATCGGACAATGCTAAAAATCGGATAACATCATGACTTGTGGAACCAATATTACTATATGTTAATCCATGCCCATTAAGATGACATTTTCAGTGATAGGTTGAATGTTTTAATTTTGGCTCATGAGACTTAGCATGACATCAAAACCAACCACCTTTTAGTTTGGTGGAAATACAGTGAATATTTCAGTTTACTATGTGAGATTTTTCCTCCTAGTCATCTATTGCCATAAATAAAGATCAGAAAAATCCTATGTACGTTCATTTAGAAGTCCTATTTATCATCCCAGAAATATATCCCTGGGGGTATATAATATAATAGGAAATTCCTCTACAAGGCATTTCATGACAAGTTTTGCATATTGCCGCTGCCGTGCCCAGCCTCACACCGGCTCAAAAGGATGCTGTGGTGGTGGATGCCAGGACCTCTCCGCCCTCGCCTCCGGACTCTCCACTGTACTCTGTACATCTGTGGGATGGCAGGGCCACTCCATCGCCAGTGCCCCGCCCTGCCTCACACTGGTTCAAAAGGACACTGCAGCGGTGGACAGCTCTCACCAGGACTGGATTCTTACTTTTTTTGGACTTCTCATGGACTTTTCCTGGCTACCTTCTGTAGGATTTTGCTTCTAATCATTGCGAAACTCAGTATATGTGATTTTTTTTTTGCTGTTGTTTTTTGTAATACTTTTTTGTAACATATATATATATATGTCAGGTTTACCTGAGTAGGGCATGGAATAAATTAGAAACGACAAAAACAATAAGAACAAGAACAACAACAAGAACAACAACAATTAAAGAAATGTAGTATGATGCTTATATGGGGGGAGGATTCCTAAATGCTTTCCTTTCTTGGGCTCCTAAGGAAGGAGACAAACAGCTGAATATTTGTTCTGCCAAAAGTTCCATCCTGCTGAAAAGAGAACAGTAGCATTTTGGGTGGAGCATAACTTTTTAGACTGGAGTGTTTCTTCCTTTTTGGACGGTTCTTAAAGTGGTCTTCCACTTGGTTCTAACCAACAACTGTGTGAAGAAATAGAAAAGGACTTTGTTGCTTAGGTGCTAGCTAATTCTAAATATTATTATCATTCTGTTAAAGAAATGTGCATCTTTTTTGTGTTATATACAACTCTGAAGCTGTCTACATGGGCATCGTCATTGTCGCTGCCATCTGCAAATTGTATCTGAGAATTTATTTTTTCCTGAAGCAGGAAAAATTCCATTGGTGTGAATTTGTTTAAGGTGGATCCCAGTTTGCCATGAAGTGACCCACACACTATGATCACAGAGCCATCTCCTGTGGAATGTATGAAGTGAGACATACAGGATTTAACACCAGGACTGCAGCCTTGAGGATATGTACAAGATGCATCTTTACAGCCAATCCATCTGACATGGCCTCTTCCACCTCCATGACCATGGGGAATCAGCGTTCCTCCTCTGCTCATTTTGCTGTTGGACCCAATAGGATGGTTTCCAGTGGCATTTCCTCCATGGAGGGGACTATCACCCCACCTAAAGGGGCTCATCCACCCGAAACTGTTGGCTTCTTTAGGGATTCAGGTTATTTACCACCACCCAACACTCGGTGTTGAATCACTGGCTATACAGTCTATTCTATTGGTCTACTCCACATGGACATATAGCCTGCTATTTTGGGTGATATGTGTATGGTGGGGATGAGATAAGACAGAGTAGCACCACATCACAGCTGATGGGTGATCAGTTATGAAGCAGCTTTTCCAATCAAATCAATGTATGGCTTGTTTGTACAAAAGAGAAAAATAAAAATGAACTAAAAAAACCAATTAAAAATCCTTTTTCTCTACACTTCTTTCTCCAATGATTAATGCAGTTATTGAGGATTCAACAAGTTATATCATGTCATGCCAACAACTTTCACTTTAACTCTGAGTAGTTCTTCCTAAAGTTTCTTGCATGCTTTGAAAATGTCTGCCATATTCTGTTGATATAACTAGTCTCACTGGTACTGTTCGTGCCCAATCTAATTCTCCAGTTTGCTGACAAGAGTTGATGGAAATATTATATTGTCCATGTTCAGGCATTGGATTCAGCAAAATGTGTTGAGTACAAACTTTTCCACAAATGCCCAGTTCAGCTTGAGTTGGCATGCTGTTTCTGCAGAAGCAGCAAACTAAATGGCTGCTTAATCAAAGTGGTGTCTTTGGGAGCAGATATACCATGTATCCCTGCCAAGAATGAGAGAAAGGCATCCTTTTGAGGTTGGCTGAGAAAATTTTGTTTTTCATTAATACTTGAAACTTTCTGTTGTTTTTGATCCAGCAACAGTTACTAGAACAAAAACACTTAGAAGAATGTAAGGTAGAACTAATTCAGAAATGATTTACTTATGACCATAGTATTTTGGGAATACTGTGGTCTAGATGTGGTTGCTTTCATGCCCTCTTTTTCTGGGTTAGAAGGAAAGAAGAAGAAATAGAAGAAGAACAAATAGGTCAATCTTAGAAGAAATCAACCTTGACTGCTCCTTAGAAGGTCAAATTGTAAAGATGAAGCTAAAGTACTTTGGACATCGAATGAGAAGAGAAGATTCACTTGAGAAAGCCTTGATGCTGGGAAAGGTGCTGGGCAAAAGAAAAAGGGGGCAGCCAAAAATGAGATGGCTAGATGGTATTGTAGAGACAATGGGCACAGAACTGAATGAGTTGAGCAGGATGGTAGAGGACAGAAGTGCCTGGAGGACAGTAGTCCATGGGGTCGCAAAGGGTCAGAATTGACTGTGCGACTGAACAACAACAAAAATTGTTTTAATACGTTGTTTACTGTGTTTTCAGTTTTGCTTCTCTTCTTTAAAATTTTTAACATCTCTTATTTTCTTAAAGTTACTTTATTATAAAAAAGAAAAAGAGAAAAAAGAATATTTATTCTACACATGAAAAAATGTCTAGCATTAAAAAACCCTTAATTTTAAATGTTAGTATGCATTATTTAGGTTATTCTATTTTATGGTGGCATAAAAATGAAAGCAATTAACAATCAATCTAACTAACTAACAAACAGGGTTTTGAGGAGGTGTTACTTCTTTCCTCTTTTTCCTAAAGAAAAAGGGGAAATAAATTGGTGTTCTAGTAAGAACTTTAGTTGGGATGGGGGGGGGAGTGCTTTCAATTTTTTCCTCTATGTTTTATCCTTCCCAAAGTAGGAAGGTACCAGCTATGTGAATCTCTATCCCTCCCCTCCCCCCACAACCCTTGTGGGTGTGACTTCATTGCATGCAGGTTCTTCCCTTCTATGACAGAATGAGCACACAAACAAAAATTATAATATTGACAGGACTGGCCAGTCCTACATCAGGTATCAGTGTGCCTTCTGATATCTTCTGTCCTCAGGAGGACCTCACATGGGAGAACTGTAACACCCACTCTGTTTGGTTTTTCCTCAGCAGCAACACACAATACAAAGAGGGAGAGAAAAGGTAACATGAAGATGGGAGAGAAACAATTGAAGGAGATAAAAATGAGAAAAGAGTGGGTGGCATTGTCCAACCTGGGCTTGGTTTCCCTTGTCTGAGAAAAAAGGCAAATTTCCTTATCTCTTTGAGGGGGGGAGGAAGCAGTTTTGCTATAGAAATCGCAAAACTCACAGTGGTTCAGAGAGGCTAGAAGATGTTGTGTGAACAAGAGAAGGCCTGATCCAGCAGTTCTCCTTCATCTGTCAAGACATGTTCTTTGGACATAGCCTTCCTAATGCTACCAATTCATGACTACATCATAGCAGCTATGATGACATTTTTGTGTCAGAGAGGAGAGGGGGCCAGGCATGTTGTCTTTCCACCATCACTCTATTCTTGCTATTAAATCCCTAATTAATTTAGTGGAAGAACCCAGGCAGATTAGCCAAGGACCATGAGGACAAATTGCAGATGTCAGAAAAAGGCTTTCTCTTTCTCTCACACACAACAGATTAAGATCCTGGAAGTACCTATTTTCCAACATGGTTTTTAGAATTCATTGATAACTCTTCCACATGTAAATTTAGCCTTATTCACCTCAGACAAGTGACCTCTAACTACCCAGCTCTGGCTTAGTTTAAGAGCTCAGGCTTTCAGCATTTGACAAAACATAACAATCTTGCCCCTGGCTAAACAATGAACCTTCCTTAAAGATGATGTGCATTCAATCAAATCATCACTCACTCTTGTGGTTAAGAAATGGCAAACATATATTGAAGTGAATTGACAGAGCACTCATCAGCTTTGTAGAGGTCTAGCTAGCACAATTTCAGATCAACAGAGAAAGTGTTTTTGTTTCTTCTTTAACAAGTAATGGCACAACTATACTTAGCTCATATGTTTTCTGATTACTTTTGCAAACTCAGATCCAGCCATATTTTTGATATATCAGCATATTTCAATAGCTGCTGGTAATTACCGTATGTAAAGGTTAAAAGGAGTCAGATGAAAGTAATCCCTTTGCATTTTATGAATTTATAAGGAATTATTGGACTAAAAGATTATTTATTATTTTATTATTTATTCATACTTGCTACCCCGCTCCAATCAGGCAAGCCCGACTCTGAGCGGCAATTACAGACTAAAATATCGATATCCTAAGACTCGATGTTAAAACTTTAAAAATTCATAAAAGCATAAAAATCACACCAAATGAACTGAAGGGTGGCTGTCACTAAATCAGCCACCCTATATGAGACCCCACGACCCTATTTCCCCACACTTGCTTAGCCAGCCAGGTTTTTAGGCCTTTCCGGAAGGGTAGGAGCTCTGTCTGTAGGTGCAGCTCGATTGGCAGGAGGTTCCAAAGGGCTGGGGCGGACATGGAGAAGGCCCTCCTCCTAGTGCTAGAGAGGTGTGCCTCTCTAGCTGATGGGACAACAAGAGAGCCCCTCCGGTCCACCCTGGTGGGGCGGACAGATGTTCTCAGGGTGATGCGGTCTCTTAGGTATCCTGGCCCACTACCATATAGGGCTTTAAAGGTAATAACCAGCACCTTGAATTGCACCCGGAGACATACTGGCAACCAATGCAACTCCCGAAGCAGCGGCGTAGCATGAGCATAACGCCTGCGCCCCGTCACTACTCGGGCCGCCGCGTTTTGGACCAGCTGGAGTCTCCGAATGGTCACCAAGGGCAGCCCCATGTAGAGCGCGTTACAGTAATCAAGCCTGGAGGTGACCAAAGCATGTGTGACCATGAGCAAGGCATCCCAGTCTAGGAGCGGGCGCAACTGGCGTATTACACGAAGTTGTGCAAAAGCCCTCCTAGCCATGACTGCCACCTGTTCTTCGAACAGTAGTCGTGAGTCCAGGAGGACCCCCAGATTACGCACCGGGTCTGTTTGGGGCAAAACTGCCCCATCCAGAACCAAAGCTTAATTGATATGATTAATGGATGCTTCCTGCTCTTAATCTTTGAAATATATACAGAAACATGCAACTAAATAGCAGTCTAGCAGAAAAAGATAGTTTAAAAAAATGAGAGGCTTGCCATTCTTAGTTAAGCTTAGCTTCATGCTTTCTAATTTCAAATAGGTAGCTTGCTAAAGAAATTCTGCAAAAAGAGTACATACAATATTCAAGCAGAAGATAAAAATCTAAATGATCTACTTACATTATCTATTGACACTAAACATGCAAGTAGCATCTGAGAAGAGTTATTGATCTATTGCTCCCTGACCAGGAAATAAAGATTTAAGACAGAGGTGATTGGAAAAACTGAACCACAACTTTATTTAACTGTATTAAACTTTAAACCTTAGCCTGCAGCCTTACAATATAAATTCTAGGCTGCAAAGCTAGGAGCAACACTTTCCCCAATCTCCCAGTTTACAAAGGTGAATTTCAGTGCCAAAGGCATTCTGTAAGCTACAGGCACACCCTAGCTATCTTGACTAGAGAGACCTTTGACCCCAATCTTGTGATTTAGAGTTGTTTGTGATGTGGGTTGGCCTCAAATGTGATCACCCCACCCCCACCCCTACAGAGTGCCATGATGTGATTATGTCACTTGCACATCTTTTTGACACTCCTTCCCTCCATCTTGGCTCATCATCAGCTTAGTTACTTTAAAAACTGAAGTTCTGTTGAGCTTGTGGGATTTCAAATGTTTTGAGATAACATCTTCAAAGGGGTATATGGAAGATGCCTCCATGAAGACCATGATTAACAGCTGGGCATATCCTGGGCAACATTGAGGGAAACTTGAATGGCTGATTTTTTCACTACTGAAGCACTATACAGCTAATATATATTTGGCATAATGATTCACTCAAAACATAATTTTTCAATGCCCACCCTAGTCAGAATCTCCATTAATATTTAAGGTTTATCAGCAGAAAAGGAAATACTATTATCTGACAGTTGTGTGCAACATAATTGCAATATCCTGCTTGTTCAGGAAAGCTACAGAGGACCTAATGATAGAAGGCCAAAGGGAAATGGAATGAAACTTCTTTTAGAAAGACCTCAAATGAACAATACGGGAGTGCAATTTTTACTCAATTGAACATCAAAATATTGCCTGCAGATATGACTGATGCAGATGATATTGAAATCTAACAATCAAAGTCCATGAACAACCCTAATCTGTCCTCGTTTAAGATGCATGAGAAACCTTTATGTCTCAAGTCTCACTTTCCTGGATCAACACCCCACTCTATCCACCCGCCCAATTGGGAACTGAAAAAGGGAGAGAGAAACCCTCCAAATAACTCAGATCAATAACTGGGATTAATAATGGGAATTTACACTTTCATGCACGAGTGCACCAATCACACACCAAACACCCTCCCTGTTTGTGCAAGCTAACCATGCTGGGGGGAAAAACAGATCAGACAACATAATCCCACCAGCTACAAATAGCATGGCAAGCAAAATCAGCTTTCCTGGTGCAACAGCCAATAGTGAGTGGATCTGAAAATAACTTGTAGTATCTGCCTGTTTGCTGTCTGCCTTTCTTGATACGATTGATCCATTTACTCACTGACCCTCTGCAATGTAACACACTTTTTATCTGACCATTCCTTTTCCTTTAATATAGCACTTCGGGGAACCGATTTTCATGTGATATATATATATAAAACCTCAGAAAACCTTGGCACTTTACCTCCATCCATGGGATTCCTGTTATATTTGTACTCAAATACTTCTTTTATGTAAGGGTCAGGGGGTTCAGATCTTGTACATCTAGCGGACGCCTTTAGTCTCTGTACATCTTAGTAATGCCCTCATTGTATCAGAATGACATTTAAAAGCCAAACTGTGGCCGGCTGTTCCCAAATCTTGTTAACTTTCCAATGACTCACTATATTTTAGACTTCTGGCTGTCACCCTTTTTATACCAGTGGCCCTATTTCTCTTGACATGCCTCAGTATACTCTATTGTGTGAATCCCAAAGGTGCACTGGTGTATTTGAGCAATTAGACATGGAACTTATGCAGTTGTTCAGAAGTGCCACTTCTATTGACATCAGAGTTATTAGTTCAGTGATTTCTGTCATATCACTAATCTTTCTTTTCTTTCACACTATCCAAATATGCATTAAGAACTTCAACAAGAAGCAATTATTGTTGAGGTATTCATAAGGAACTCTAAGATGTAACCTCTCTCTTAACAACCACTGTCAGTTTATAAAGTGCTCCAGTGAGATTTTGCTAAGCAAATTGTCAAATCCTTTCTTCATGGTTGTACACCCACTTCCTTAAAGCTTAGGATTGACACCTGGTGCTCTTTAGCTAGGACATGCTATGTAAACCAATCAAAATCCGCTTTTTTTTTGCTATACTGAATATGTTTTGTCCTTTCTGAAAATGTCCTTTAGGGTTTCTTTCTCATTAATCATTGTACTGACACAGAATGCAAAGGAAATGAATTGCATTTACATTTCCAAAGGAAAATATTCATTTCAATCCTCCAAAGACCATAATAGAGTTATTCTTGCCTCAGAAATCTATACATTTCAAAGGAAATTCAAGGTATTTTTTCAGGGAAAAGCATACACACAAAACTATGGTCTTCTGCAAATCACAGTTTACAGGGTCCCCCAACCTTTGGGTTTTGGACTTCAATTCCCAGAAGCCTAAGTCAGTTCATTGGCTGATCAGTGCTTTGGGGAATTGACTTAGACTTCTGGGAATTGAAGTCCAAAACCCAAAGGTTGGGGAACACTGAGTTAGAAGACTTATTGTATCAGTGAGACTAGTGTAACTATGTAACTACCTCCGTCAATGGGTTTACTCTAGCTGTGATCAGCAATTCAGTTTAGGTCCAAGTGTATATTTGAATTATGTGCTGTAAGGATAACAAAGTCCATTATCCCACTACCATAGGACTTGTTCCACCTGACAGAGACCTGCATCCATTCAGGAAGCCAGCTGCTTTAGACTACAAGAGGTTCTTCTCCAGATAAATCTTTGATAGGTTTCAGTCACTTACTGTTTGTGCTTACAAACCACCTAGACCAGGTATGAAATATCAATATAGCAATATGTAGCATTGCCAATAAAGAAATAAAAAAATGGAATTTTCCCACCAATTTATGCTCTATAAGAAAAGTACAAATGTTTTCTGTAAAAAGACAGCTTTATTGTCCAATATCCAATATCAATTTGTTGACTCTTATCTATTTAAGCGTAAATCAACCAAACTCCAAAATGTTCCATCCTTTGCCTTCCTCTTCTATATCTGGCTGAACAGCTTTACCATCGGCTCATCTTTCCCTTGGCCTGTCCAGCCTGGAGGGAAGTGGGAAAAGCTGTTGCGGCTCCACAGCCACAAAAATGCCAATCTCTGGACTCCTTCTCTCGACCCATCTGGCCTGGAGGGAAATAATAATAATAATAATAATAATAATAATAATAATAATAATAATAATAATAATAATAATAATAATAATAATAATAATAATAATAATAATAATAATAATAATAATAATAATAATAATAATAATAATGTCCCAAGGACATCTGTCTGTCCCACCAGGGCGGATCGGAGAGGCTCTCTTATCATTCCATCGGCTAGAGAGGTGCATCTCTCTAGCACCAGGAGGAGGGCCTTCTCCGTGGCCGCCCCGGCCCTTTGGAACCTCCTGCCAACTGAGTTACGTCTACAGACAGAGCTCCTGCCCTTTCGGAAGGGCCTAAAAACCTGGCTGGCAGGGCAGGTGTGGGGGTCCAGGAACATGGGGTCCCATGTTGGGTGGCTGATATGATGGGACAGCCACCCCTCCCTCACTCTTTTAAACTTTTAAAATCTTTTTAAACCTTTTAACCTTTTTAAATCTTTTAGATTTTTGTAAATTCATGGTTTAATTCTTTTTTAATTGACTTTTAAGTAATTTATGAACCTTAAGGTTTTAATTTATGAATTTCTGTAAGCCGCCTAGAGTCAGGTTCGCCTGATTAGGGCGGGATAATAAATCTAAATAAATAAATAAATAAATAAATAAATAAATAAATAAATAAATAAATAAATAAATAATAATAATAATAATAATAATAATAATAATAATAATAATAATAATAATAATAATAATAATAATAATAATAATAATAATAATAATAATAATAATAATAATAATGTCTTGTATGCCACTCACTCGCAGATGTGAGTCAGGGTGCCTAACAACAATATCACATCCAATACAATATAAAATAAGATACAACTAGCATACACTAGAGAACAAGATACAATTAGCAGAATACAATTAGTATACAATAATAAAAGTCACCTAAGTCAAAACATATCAAAACAAGAATTTGACTGCAAAAGTCCAGGCCTCAGAATCCAAAGTCTAGGCTGGGGGGGGCCCGATGTCCAGCCCCAGCAGCCAAGTCCATAGCCAAGGGAGCAAAGGAAACAGAAGACTCTGCCACATCAGGGCCCTGCCATGGACACAAGCTTCTGTGGTTGAGTTGTTTTTGTTGTTGTTGTTGTTTGCTATATCATATGCATTTTTAATGGTGCATTGTTTTTGAAATATTTTTATACTATTGTAATGTGATACTTTGTAATTCCTTTTTATTGTACTATGACAATTGTGATGCTTTGTGATTGTTTGTTAGCTGCAATACAAGAATTGCAATACGTGTAGGGTGGCATACAAGATGAATAAATAAATATATATTATTATTATTTTTTGAATAGTAGCTGTGTTAGTCTGTGGTTCAGGCATCTCAGAAAACAAAACAAAACAAAATAAAGTAAAATAAAAATAAAAAACACAGTAGCACTTTAAAGACTAACTGCTATATTTTCACTGTTAGCTTTCGTGGATCAAGCTTGTCTGATGAAGTGGACTTGATCCACGAAAGCTAACAGTAAAAATATAGCAGTTAGTCTTTAAAGTGCTACTGTGTTTTTTATTTTTATTTTACTTTATTTTGTTTACTTTATTTTGTTTTGTTTTGTTTTCTGATATAAATAAATAAATCCCATCATTTTGGGGTCTGCCTAGTGGTCTTATGTGGTCCATCTGTAACCCTTTAGGCAGGTGATATGGCCTTCCACATATGTGGCAAAGAGCTTTCTTATATGAAGGGAAAATAGATCAAATTTCAGGATTACAATAAAGTTAGAAAAATAAAAAAGGAACATTGTTACTTTCCCCCTTTCCCTAGATAAAACAAAAAAAGCATATCTATATTTATTTCCTGGCCTAGCAGTCTAACAAAATCAAGATTAGATCTTTCTACTGTTCAACTCACAAGCAAGCATAGGTAACTCCTCTCTGCCGCTGCTTTGAACATGTGAACAATATAATAATGGCATTTCTTCATCTAAAATTCTAAGACAAGGGTTGACAACCTTTTTAAGTCAGGGGCTGGGTCACGGGCTCTCAGACAGTTGGTGGTCCCCTACAATTTATGGCTGCCATAAATGAGTCAGTGGCTGTCATACATGTGTTTACAATGGCTGTGGACTCATTTATGGCTGTTGTAAATGCATTTACAACAGCCATAAATGAGTCCACAGTCGATTCGGGCAGCAGCAATGGTGGTGGAGTGAGGGTGGTGGCCAGATTATTTGAGCTGGATCCAGCTGAAACTCATTTTTCATTTTTGTCCCTCCTTTCCCTCTCTGTCACCAAATAAAGCTTCACATTTCAACATCCATCAAACATTCCCTTCCCTTCCCGCAGTCCCAGATTGTTATGGCAGTCCTCAAGGAAAAGGAATCTGTACTTGTGCCCTGGCCAAACGTTAAACCTCTTGCTTCTCAGGAAGGAAAGTGACAACAGCATCCATTTTAAACTTCCTAAAAGCAAAGCCTCCATTTTAATTTATTACATGTGCACAATTAAAAATGTTCATGTCTTAAACAAGAACAAAAAACCTCACCTGCTTTCAACTGGGAAAATGAAGTGAAGTACCGTATATACAATCATAAAAGACAAAAAGATACACTGGACGTGTGGGGGAAGTATATATCAAACTTCCATAAAGAAAAGCAGGGTGGGAAGTTGCAACTTGAGTTGTGGTTAGGGTTACCATATCTCAGGATTTGTCCTGAGATTTCCTGCTCTAAGAGCAGGAAATCTCAGGACAAATCCTGAGATGGGTAACCCTAGTTGTGGTAGAATGAGAATACCAGTGGGATTCTGAGAAATGCACTGAAAAGAAGTCAAGCAGATATTCACCTTTCTCTGTTGAAGTCATCTTTTTGCCTACAAAGTGGTTTATAAAGATTGTACAAAATATGCTTCTGCCCCACTCTCCATGGCCCTTATGCCAGGAGACAATGCCTTTACAAGGAAAAGAAGTTCTTTCTCTCAATTCAGTGAATAGCCTCTTTTGTTGAGCCTATCTTCTCTCACTTTGTGGGAAAAGGTCATTCTTTTGAAAACTATTTTTTTTAAGAATCAAGAGGGAAGATGGAAGGTTAATGATAGAGAACACACACACTCTCCTTATGCATTTTGCAAAACGTCTTTTTAATATATAAGTACTGAAGATGAAGAAGAAAGACTGAAGTAATTTCATGCTTAAGGCCTCTCCCAGAAATGGTCTGGGGTCATATTCATCTGGTTAAGTACTAACAATTGATTTTTTTTTTGGAATAGTAGCTGTGTTCAGGTATATCAGAAAACAAAGTAAAATAAACAAAATTAAATTAAAAAAACACTGTAGCACTTTAAAGACTAACTGCTATATTTTTATTATTAGCTTTCATGGATCAAGTCCACTTCTTCAGTGGACTTTTATACACCAAATTCAGGGGTCAATGGGAGAAGGGTGTGCTCAAGCAAAATGACAGACAAACAAAGCACAACAATTCAGCTTCCCACAGACATCAGCAACAATAGATTATTCAGATTAGCTGAAAGAGATAAATGAATGTCAAAGCCTAGTTCATGGAGAGGCAGAGCTTCCACCATTTTTAGTCAAAATGAAACCCTGTTTCCAGAACTCTTGAGGATCCTGAAGGAACTTTGTTAGATTAATGTCCAGTGGTATATAAGTGTAATATGCCAGATGTATATAAGTGTAATTGCTATTGCTATGCCCATTATCCAAAACACATCATTGGAATTGCTAATAGATTTCTCCTGAGGGGCAAAAATGCATTTGGAATGTCATGCACTGACAGAAGTGGAAAAAGTTTGATAAAGTGGGTGAAATATCTCAAAGAGGGTTCTATAGAAAAGGCAGCTCTGAGAACTAATTAGAAACCAACCAGCATATAGCAATCATGACCTATTTTCCACAAGCTTCTCTTGTCCTCTTTAAAGCCATTTATGGCAGTAGCCGATATTATATCTTTTGACTGCAAATTCCATTGTTCAACTATATGAGGTGGAAAAAATATTTCTCTCTGGTTTACAACCCGGTTTCATTCATGGTTCTAATACTATGAAACATAGATTTTGTGATCCTTTTATCACAGTGGTAGATGGTGCACACTGGGACTGGAGAGGCATAGGTCACTATAGGCAGCACAGCCTCTTAGCTCCACAGCAGGCAACAAATCATCACACCAATAGAGAACACAGTGTGGCACAGAATCTTCACAGGACAGAGCATGGAAACTTCAGCAGCAAAGCAAAACCAGGGAGCATTAACTTTAAGACTGTGTGTGGGTCGACTCCTTCTGCATTTTCTTTACTAACTTCCTCAGAGCCAGGCAGAACAGAGGTCTCTAGAAGCCACAGCAAGGCAGCGCCCCGTCTTGTAAAAAGGGTAAATGAATTTTAAAAGTATTAGTATAAATTTGAAGGAAAAACATTGTTTTGGATCATTTTTTAAGTTCTAGGAACATACCCCTTTGTTCAAATGTGAGAAATTGAGCCAAATGTCTTAATTCATGGGTGCAAACCAGAGCAGAGAAATCTAGTCAACAACAGAAAGACACTCCTTCAGCTTTATGTTTGTCTGTTACAACAAACATCCGTGGACACAGAAAAAGGAAACCTGATGAAATTAAAAGTATTGACCCCGCACAATCTTAAATCATGATTGCTGCCTCCATTCAAAGTACAACATATGGTTTTGTTGTATGTTGTGCTTCTTTTCTTGTGTTTCTCATCAACATAGTAATCGCTTCCATCCCCACACTTGTAACCCTTTTCCATTTGTTTCTCTTATTATGCTTCTCCTCAACATAGTAATTCCTTCCTTCCAGTGGTGGGATGTCAAAATTTTTACTACCATACCGTGGGCAGAGCCTAATTTGTGGGTGGAGCCAATGATGTAGGTGGAGCCTAATTTGTGGGCAGAGCCAACATAAAAAACTCATAAAAATAAGTACACATAAAAATACAAATTACATAAACATAAAAATACATAAAAAATATGTAAAACACATATAATACACATTAAAATAAATACACAATAAATAGACATAAAAACACATAAAATACAATTTTAATACACATAAACCACATAAAAATACACACTAAAAATAAATACACATTAAATAGACATAAAAACACATAAAAATACACATTAAATACACCTAAAACACATAAAAACACACATTAAAAATAAATACACATTAAAATACACACACACACACCATACCCAAAGGTGCGACACTTACCCTGGGGAGCAGGCTGTAGGAGCTTCAGGCTAGCAGCTTCTCTTCCTCCTCCCCGCTTGGGAAGACAGCAAAGAGGCCATGCATGCACACCAAGTGCTGTAGGCGCACATGCACACCAAGCACTTGGTGTGTATGTGCAATGGGGAAACCGGCAAAAATGTAAGCCCCCGAGGTGGTTCCCTCCAAAAGCCACTACTGATTCTCCGGGACACTGGGAAAAGTTACTACCAGTTCTGGCGAACTGATGCAAACCTGTAACATCCCATAACTGCTTCCTTCCCCAAACTTGTAATTTTTGTTCTGAGGAAAATTGTTTCAGCTCCTGGAACACTTTCAAAAACTGACTCATCAGTTGAACAAGTCTCACCCTGACAGAAAAGAATTGTCATCGCTGTTTTCTGACCAATTTTTTAGGTAACTATTGTTTGCAAAATATAGATATCCTTCCTCTGTGTGTGTGTACACTGACAGGTGCATATTCACCCAGGTGATCTATCATACTTATCTATTATCTTGTATTTGATCTGGCTACTGGTGAGCTTGTGGTTGGGTATCTCTAAACTCTTATTGCAGTCCCTGAATTTTGAGAATCAGTGAGTTTCTTCTTGCATCAATAACTTTCCTTCTCTTTCTTCCTTCTCCTTCTCCTTTTCAAATAGAGAAAGGTGGGTCAGATTGTCAAACATGGTGTTTAGACAGACATACATACAGACAAAGTCATCCAGAAGCCCCTAATTCAAGCTAGTTGGCTTACCTCAGAAAATTCAACAATATTCCCAGTAAGCAACATTTTGCAAAAAAAGACCCACATACATAAGAGATATTTAAAATCAGGATTTTCAACAAGCTTTCTTTTTATCTTCCCTCTAAATTTGGTGTGTTGTGCTCTACTTTTGAACATAAAAGAACATTAGCCCTGAATAATGCATGAAAGGAACCTGGCTGAGACTTCCTTCTCAATATAAATGGCTGGCAGTGGTGCATTAGATTCATGGTGTCAAAACACTCCAAATTCTTATAAATTCTTTAGGGAATAATGATCAAAACTTTCCAGCTGTAAATGCCTTAGTGCACACAATTGATCTTAAAACAGATTTCTCTGGACATTTAGATTGTTTTATGTCCCAAGCAATAAACACCTAAAACCTTGTTGAAAAATAGCCATAAGACTGGCTTTGTTTGGATGAGAAGAGATTAACTGATAAAAAAGGAGTCAGGTTTGGGGATTCCCCCCCTTTCTTGGTGTCTCTTTGTGAATGGTAGTGAGCACAAGAGGGTATCCTAAAGAGCATTTTGGCTGTTTACATTGGCTGGCATTTCCCCTCAGTAGAATTATATCTCCTTGGAATAACAATGTCTCAAGGGGAAAAATCACATAATTTCATTAAAATACAGAGGCTAAAACAAATATCTATGACTCAACATAGGATAGAAGTAAAATATTTGAATTTTATTATTTATTATTTATTTATTTTGTCAAATTTATATTCCGCCCTACTCGGACAAGCGACTCAGGGCAGAGCACAACAGACATAAAATAAACCCCTAAAAACACAAAAAGAACAAAGTAAAATTAAAATTAAAACCCCTACACTAACCCACGAAATATAAGAATGAGGGTAGGAATGGGGGGGGGGGAGATACAGGATGTTAAATAAGCCAGCGGGGTGTGTGTGTGTGTGTGTGTGTGTGTGTGTCAGTAAACCCTCATTACCCCACACCATTCCTGCCAGCCAGGTTTTCAGGCCCTTTCTAAAAGCCAATAACCCTGTCTGAAGGTGCAGCTCCAGAGGCAGGTGGTTCCATAGAATCGTGAACAGGGAGAAGGCCCTCTTTCTCGTGCCAGAGAGTGGAGCCTCTCTGGCTGATGGAACCACTAAGGCACCTCTCCGGTCTGCTCTGGTGGGATGGACAGATACCCTTGGGGAGATGCAGTCTCTCAAGTAACCTGGCCCACTACCATATAGGGCTTTAAAGGTCATGACCAGCACCTTGAATTGCACCTGGAGGCAAACTGGCAACCAGTGCAGCTCCCGAAGCAGCGGGGATGTGTGAGAGTAATGCCCACAACCCAACACCACCCAGGCTGCTGCATTCTGGACCAGCTGCAGCCTCCGGATGGTCATCAAGGGCAGCCCCATGTAGAGCACATTGCAATAATCTAATCTGGAGGTGACCAGGGCGTGGGTGATCATGAGGAAGGAGTCCCTGTCAAGAAGTGGGTGCAACTGGCGAATTACATGCAATTGTGCAAAGGCCCTCCTGGCCACAGCTGCCACCTGCTCATTGAGCAGGAGTCGTGAGTCCAGGAGGACCCCCAGATTGCGCACCGGGTCTGTTTGAGGCAAACTAGCCCCATCCAGAACCAAAGATGGCAACTCCTGTGTAGACCCGGGACCCCTGACCCACAGCCACTCAGTCTTGACATTCAACTGTAACCCATTGTCCCCCATCCAGACACTCACAGCCTCCAAGCACCTGGATAGGACTTTGACTGCATCACCATGGGCCCCATGGGTTGAGATGTACAACTGTGTGTCATCTGCATACTGATGCTATTTTACCCGGTTGGAACGGATGATCTCACCCAGGGGCTTCATGTAGATGATAAATAAAGAGAGGTGAGAGAACCAAGCCCTGATGCACCTCGTAAGGGAGTGGCCTAGGACTGGACCTCTCACCCTCGACCCACAACGACTGAGTCCGGCCCATCAGAAAAGAGGTAAACCAGGCCAACACCGTGCCCTGGATTCCCAATCCCCGAAGCTGTCCCAGAAGGATACTGTGGTCGACGGTATTGAAAGCTGCTGAGAGATCAAGGAGGGCCAGGATGGAGGGATGACCCCCATCCCGCTCCCGCCAGAGATCACCCATCAGTGTGACCAATGCAGTCTCAGTATCATATCCAGGCCTGAATCCTGACTGAAAGGGGTCCAGATAATCCGCTTCATCCAGGGTCTCCTGTAACTGCCACGCCACCACTTTCTCCAATAACTTACCCAAGAATGGTAAATTAGATACCCGACGGTAATTGGATATCATTATTATTGTCTAGCATTCTATAGCAATACAAATCTAACTCTCCTCCAATGTTTTATCATTTTAATCTGATGCATTGTAAATATTTCTAATTATTTTGCTAAAGGGGTGGATTTTTCTATATGCCCAACATTGTCAACATTAACAATCCCTTTTCATATGCAAGCATTATGGTATGTTACCCTCAAAAACGATTGGCCTCCTAGTTTAGACTGTGTCTTTTTGTAGCTCTTTGTATTTGTGTGTGCAGCCATCACCAAGGCATTCTGTGAGTTGTATCTCATAAGATGTAAGTAGCTGTGAAAGATTCTGGGCACACAATTCATTTTTAGCAATCTGAAAAGTAACAATTGCCTTTATATCTTGGAGTGTTGTTCCAGGTCAAATAGTCCCCTCGAGACAAAATGTTCATCTTGCAACATCTCTCATATACCATTTGATTTTGCTGTTGAATTCCTCAACTGTTTAAATTTTATAGAGTGGGTGAGATTTCACAGAAGAAGTTCTCAAGAATGTCCACCCAATGATAGTTAGATATCTCAATCTTTTCTTTCTCTCTTCTTTCTCCTATTAATCAGGTAAATTATTGACAACCCAGTCATTTACTTCATCAGTGAAATTGCATTACAAAACTTCCAGGAGTGCAGTTTAGTGTGTGCCAGGGAGAAGGATTTTAGTCCTGCCATCTGTTTCTTACAGGCAAGTGAAGCAAGAATAGATGAAGAACCAGAGGGTCATTCTTGTAATTAGGCACAGAGAGGAAATAACTTCAAATAAATGATGAAGTTAGAGACAAAATTGGAAGCTCTTCAGCTCCCTCCTCATAAATGATTCATTCAGCAGATGCCAGTTAAGAGGGCTGTGACCAGTAGGCCTTACACAAATACTAGCCTGCATTAGTCCACTGGGACAAATATTACTTATCCTTCCTTCCTTCCTTCCTTCCTTCCTTCCTTCCTTCCTCCCTCCCTCCCTTCCTTCCTGTCTTCCAATAATATCAGCAGGCAACCCAACTTACACATGGTTGAAACTTTTTAACAGTTTTTAACCTAGCACAGCACTGTTTGACAAAGAAGTAGTGACTTCCCAGAAGCGCTGCAAGGAATTTTCCGCCAACTCTATTTTGAAATGGCAGTGATCAAAACAGGAGCTCTCTAGGCAAAGTATATAACCTTGATTATACTACAGAACTTCCAACAGTACTTAGGTTCAAGCAAGAAGTAAAATCTCTATCCAGCTCTCCTTAGCCAACATAGAGAGGTTACAGCTAGCATGTGGAGGCCTCATCCTTCTTACATGGGCTTATATATTACTCACTGTCAGATAGACATATTGAATAGAGATAATACATTTTAAGCAACTGCATTATCCATTTTGTTTCTGCACTTTTGAAATTGTTGTTTCACTGATAGGTCACATATCATGGCTCTCAGTCATGTTGTAATTGAGCATTGTATTGTATCTAAATAATATGTGATGCACACAGTCATGTCACATTTTCAATATTTAAATAAAAATCTATTGGGCTAGATTGACCCCAAATATTATTCACATAGTTCTTCACACATTTAGAGATACTATGTAACTATGTGAATTACAGACAATTATATTGCTTTAAAGGAAGAAGGAAAATCTTGGATAATGTCTTTTTTTTTTCACTTGCAAATCATAGAATCATAGAATAACTGATTTGGATGGAGCCTATGAGACCATCAGGTCTAACCCCTTGGTCAATGCTTGAATTGAAATCAAAAGAGATTTGACAGATGGTTGTCCAATTTTCTCTTGAATGCCTGAATGCCTCCAGCATTGGAATACTCATCACCTCCTGAGATAATTGGCTCAATTGACATACTGTCATAACAGTTAAATAGCTTTTCCTGATATTCAGCCTATATCTAGCTCCAGTCCATCATTATGTGTCCTGCACTCTGGGATGACTGAGAACAGATCCTGCTCCTTCTCTTTATGACTATCTTTCAAGCATCTGAAAAGTGCTATCATATGTCTCCTCAGTCTCCTTTTCTGAAGTCAAGATATATTACATCTACAGATTCTGCACTGTCTACCAAGGAAGTTACCTGATTAGAAAATGAGATAAGATTAGTCTAGCAGGATTTCCTCTTGATAAATCCATGTTGGCTTCTAGTTATTTCCTCAATGTTTTCAAGATGTTTATGGAGTGACTGCTTTATATTCTGCTCTAGAATTTCCCCTGGGATTGGTATTAGGCTGTCTGGTATGTAGTTCCTCATTTCCTCCTTTTTGCCCTTTTTGAAGATAGAGACAATATTGGCCTGTTTCCAGTCATCTGGCATCTCACTAATTCCCCACAATTTCAAGAAAATGATAGACAACAGTTAGTTAGTTAGTTAGTTAGTTAGTTAGTTAGTTAGTTAGTTAGTTCAATTTGTATAGCTGCCCTAATGGACGTGTGACTCTGGCTGGTGTACATAAAATCCCCAACGTTTAAACTATAGAAACCCTTAAAATTCCTAAAAACACTGAAAAACTACTTCCCACCTGCACCAATTAAAAATCTAGTTAAAAACTATTAAAAGCATGAGTGATCCTCCTGTAAATGAGCCAGTGTGTGTGTGTGTTGGGGGTGGTTGCTCCCTCTCTACTTCCTCACACATGCCCTGCCAGCCAGGTTTTCAGCTCTTTCCTGAAGGGCAGCAGCTGTGTCTGGAGATGCAGTTCAAATGGCAGGAGGTTCCATAGGGCCGGAGCAGATACTGAAAAGGCTCTTCTAGTTCTATGACCTCTTCAGCCAGTTCCTTCAATATGCTTGGATGCCCTTTATCTGGACCAGGGGATCTGAATTCAGATCCCCGGACACCCCCTTGGCTGCCCCTGGCCTGGAGGGGGGGAAGGAGCAGCAGCTGCATAGCTGGCTTGCCTTAAAATCACCACTGCTGCCACTACCAGATGCCCCCTCAGCCAGCCCTGGCCTGGAGGGGAGAAGAAAGGAGCAGCAGTTGTGCAGCTGGCCAGCCTTGAGACTGCCACTGCCACTGCCGCTACCGACACTGGATGCCCCCTTGGCCGGCTCTGGCCTAGAAGGAGGAGAAGAGCCATAGGAGGCTGAAGATGCTGCTGTGCTGCTGTGCCCTCCTAGCCCTTTTTACCAGCCAGGTGACTTCCCCGTCATTGCCCTTGGACATTGCCTGTGGCTGGGGCAGAGAGGCCGCAGCAGCAGCGGGCACCAGGCCCTTCCATCACTGGCGCCCCTGGGCCATGCCCCTGGCTGGGACTTGAAAATGCCACTATGGTGGTGGGCGGGAGGACTTTGCAGCTGCCATCCTCAGACTTTGTCTGCGACCGGGGTGGAGAGGCTGCTGTAGTGCAGTATTATATTGTAATATATTATATTATTATGTGTTATATATTACATGTTGCTCTTGTAGGCTGAATATTGCATAATTATTTTTGTATATTGTATTATTGTGAATTATTTATTTATTTATTCACATTTATATTCCACCCTACTCGCATGAGCGACTCAGGGAGGATCAACAAAACTTATAAAGTACAATTAAAACTCTAAAAACCAAAGGTACTATATAAAATCAACAATGGTTTATTAATGTGAAAGTTATTTGTATTATGTTCTATTTTTATTTTATTTTTGTCATTATCTTTTGTATTTTTCTTTACAATTGTATTTGTTTTTGAAAACTAATAAAAAATTATTTAAACAACAACTCTAAAAACAAATTAAAATAATTTAAAATAAAGTCTCATCCCTTTAGGTAAAGGAGAGGGAGGGTGAGTATAAGATGTTAACTAAGCCAGTGGGGAGGGGTCAATGAGCCATCACTACCTCACACCATTCCGACCAGCCAAGTCTTCACACCCTTCCTAAAAGCCAGCAGCTCCATCTGGAGGCTCAGCTTGAGAGGCAGGCAGTTCCACAAAGCTGGAGTGGACACGGAGAAGGCCCTCTTTCTAGTGCCAGAGAATCAAGCCTCTCTGGCTGATGGCACAGCTAGGGAGCCTCTCTGGTCCACTCTGGTGGGACGGACAGATAACCTTGGGGAGATGCGCTTTCTTAAGTATCCTGACCCACTACCATCTATATTGTATAACTATTGTGTTCAGTGATGGGATGTAACAGGTTCTCACCAGTTCTCCAGAACCGGTAGTAACTTTTCCCAGTGTCCCGGAGAACCAGTAGCAGCTTTGGGGGGGAACTACCTTCGGGGCTTACCTTTTCACTGGTTTCCCCACTGCGCATGTATTTTTTTTATTTTTATTCCTTTATTTTATTTACAGGTTTGTGTTGTGGGTGAGTGGGTGGGTTGAGGTGTGTGTGTGTGTGCGCGCGCTTATTTTTATTTTATTTGTTTTATTTTTTATTTTTTTATTTGACTCCGCCCATGACATCATGTCATTAGCTCCGCCGACACTGTGATGACATCACGGTGGGGTAGTAAAATTTTTGACATTCCACCACTGATTGTGTTGTATAACTATTGTGTGAGCTGCCCTGAGTCGGGTTTCCTGATTGGGCAGCATACAAGTGGGGAAATTAAATTAAATTAAATTTAAAATTAATTCAAAGTAATAAGGTACTTCATGACGATTTGTTTATTAGTCTCAAACTGCCATCCTGCCCACATCCCTTTGTACTTGAACAATTTTTTGTAGCTTTTAGCATCTCTTGCAAACCTTAGCTTTATTGTTGGAATTTTGGAGTTTAGAATTTCCTTTTTAGAAATTCCCACCCATCTTGGATTCATTTTCCTGATAGTATCTTCTGCCATGGGACTTTACTTATCATTGTTGTGAGTTTCATGTGGCCTGCACCGCTGCTACTGCTGCTGGAAGTGGAAATGGACACATTTACAGCAGCCAGAAATTTACCCACAGCTGTCATAAATACATTTATGACAGCTGTGGATGTGTTTTAGGCAGTGTTTATGGTGGGGGAACCACCAGTCCAGTATGCTCAGCTGTCTGAGAAGGTGTGGTCCAGCCTGTGGCTTGACAAGGCTGAGAACCCCTGCTTTAATGCCAAACACACAAGCCATGTGTGATAAATTAATAGTCAAAAGTTAGTCAAAAGTGTACTTCTAAAGCCTTCCAAGGTATTTAGTAGCGGAATAACTACTATATCCCCCCCAAAAAAATGAATACAAACCTTCTCATTTTTAAAAGTAACTAGTTATTGTTGATTGTTTGACCCTTTAAAAACATGCATACCTGAAAGATGTTTAGGATAAAATACTCTTCTTCTACCCATCATAAGGTCACTTCCACACCTACAATGGAGCACAAGGCAGCGTAAGTAGTACTTAAACATGTTGTCATCAGCTGAAACTCAATCTGAGTATACATTTTTCCTGCCCCAGGGTGCCAGGAGGTCTGGTTTTGGAAGCTGGCTGGCTCTGGGCCATCTTCGCCCTCCACGGCAATCAGGGAAAATGTCACTGGCATGAATTTGTTTAAGGTGGATCCAAGCTTGCCATAAAGTGATCTACACACTATGATCGCCAGACTCTCCCTCAGCTAGTCGGGCTGAGGGAATGAGACGTAGCTGCGAGGCCAGCCAGCCGGCCACAAAAATGCCAGCACTGCCTCCTCAACCACCATCAGACTCTCCTTCAGCTAGCTGGTCTGAGGGGATGAGACACAGCTGCGATGACGGGCGGCCAACCACAAAAACACCAGCGCCGCCACCTCAACCATCGCTGGACTCTCCCTCAGCTAGCTGAGCTGAGAGAAAGAGATGCAGCTGCGAGGCAGGCCGGCCAGCCACAAAAATGCCAGTGCCACCACCTTGATCATCGCTGGACTCTCCCTCAGCTAGCTGGGCTGAGGGGATGAGACGTAGCTGTGAGGCTGGCCAGCTGGCCACAAAAATACTAGTGCTGCCATCTTCACCATCGCCGTACTCTCCCTCAGCTAGCTGGGTTGAGGGGATGAGACACAGCTGCAAGGCCAATCGGCTGGCCACAAAACTGCCAGTGCCACCGCCTCAACCATCGCCATACTCTCTCTCAGCTACCTGGGATGAGGGGATGAGATGCAGTTGCAAGTCTGGCTGGCTAACCAGTCACAAAAACACCAGCGATGCCGCCTCGACCATTGCTGGACTCTCCCTCAGCTAGCTGGGCTGAGGGAAGGAGACGCAGATGCAAGGCCAGACAGCCAACTGGTCATGAAAATAACACTGCAGCTGTGGGCAATGGGGGTTTGGTGGGTTTTGACAAGGTTGCCGTAGTAGTAGGACTTACCACCGCCACTGCCGACTACCTGCGGCTGGGGCAGGAAGCCGCTATGGCAACCACACTAGGACCACTTTGCCATCTGGTTCCCTGCCCCCCTGCCCCTAGCTGAGCTGTAGGATTTTGCCACAGCCACAACTGAACTGAACTTACTTACAGGGATTGTTTAGCATTCTAATGGTATTTGATTGAAATGTACATTGCTGAATGGATTATTCCATGATTTTATAATTGTTGTATATATTGTATTGTTGTATATTCTGTAAGCCGCCTAGAGTCACTTTTCTGAATGAGGCGGCATAGAAATCTAAAAATTAAAATTAAAATCTCGGAGCCATCTCCTGCAGCACATATGAAATGGGACTGTAATGGACTGCCACAGCCTTGAGAATATTTTCAAGGTGCACCTTCACAATGTTGAATCTTCTTCCAACATTTAATGTATAATTGAGGACCCTGTAACTAAAAAAAACCCATATCCTAACATTTAGCATTACACCACAAAGAGAGTAAAGTTAACCCTTACAGCCAGAATCTAATATATTGATGTCTTAAGTAGAGCAAAAACATGTACCTAATTATGCCATTCTCAATATAACTTCCACCAGGTATTATCTTTGTACGACTTTCATCATGATACCTAACCAGTAGTTATTTTTTCTGTCAACAGTAGGAAATCAGATTCAGTTTTTAAAAGGCTATAATAAAATATATAAACTGCTCCCAAAGTTTTATCCTTTTGGACTTCAGCAGTATTTTTCAAGAAACCAAATTCTAAACAACACTGCATCTTCTCTTTTGCTTAACTAATTCATTTTTCTACCTCCCTCCAGAGCTGCATTGGAGCTTCCACATGACTCAAAATGCATTTGGAAATTTAATTAGTCAAAATTAATTTTATCAATCACACTCCGTTATCTTCAGGTGATTTCTTTCATCCCATTTGCACCAGAAGGTAGATCCAAAGTATCAGTTAGATACTACTTTGCCATCATACACGCTAAATGGCGGTTGCAATGCTAATTACGTAAAAATAGATGTGTCCTATAATTAGTAGTAATGGTTTATAGAACTGGATGGCCAGATCTGTCCTTTCTCAGAGCTCTATGACCAAATGTAACCCAAAATCTTGGGAAGAGGGGCAAAATCCTGAGACACATTTAACAATGAAAGATGGGCTGGCAAGTTGGTAAAAAGTAGGTTATTATTTTCCTTGATTCCTGGGAACCATTTTTCCACAGGGAAGAGGGCACTACCTCTTCTAGAAAAAGTATGACATTAAGGGGAGATTTTGTCCTTCTGAGAAAAGGCTTCCAATTAGAATGATACACTGTCAGTGGAAATCATCCTCCAGTAAGAAGGAAATAATAGTGGGGTTAAGGGGAATTATTCTGAAGAAGGTGCTACTGCTTAGTGATATCTGATGCACAGAATAGTAGGAGAAAACTGCTGCATTATTTGGCTAAAAGCTGGTTGCTTACATTGCAAAATTACTATTTTTACACAACTAACTTATTTTGTGCAGCAATGACAGCCAAATCTTTCTTCTCTCTTGGCAAAAGGGTCACAAAATATCTTGTCCTTGTATACAGCTCAGTTTTGCTGACAAGAAAAGGTTTCTATCCCTTTCTCTTTTCTTTTTGGTCTGAATTTTAATGTGTTTCCAGTATTTAGAATTGTTACATCTATCATCTGATGCCTAAAATGTGTTCATTAGTCTCAGTGAAATGTTGCTTGCATTTTGTACAAAATTGGACCTGATATACACAATTTTGAAAACTATTTCCTCATTCTATCATTTAAAAAATGTATTTTTCTACTATAGGCAGGTACTGTATATGCATATTTTCTCCTAATACATACATTTGTTTTGTTTTGTTTTAGGAGCTGCATTTCAAAATCTGGAGTTGCGTAAATCCAAGGCACCGGGGAGTGTCAGTTTGCATATTGATTAAAAGGGAGATAATTTAGTATGTAAAATAAATTTTTCCCTTGTCTGGATAGCCTTATAGTTCGTGTCTAACATCAATAAATCAGAAGATTTTTTTTCTAATCATGGAAAATTCACTTGCTTTGTTGTTTTCATGTGTTTTCTTAGGGACAACATAATTACAATTTTCAACATATGTTAGATGTTCAAAGAGTGGTTTATCATTTCCATCCCTTAGTGAGTTTCTGTGGCAGAGTGGAGATTTGAACACACACTGGTCTACTAAACCCTAATCTTACATTTTGTCCACCACACCACAATCATTCTATCAGTTTATTTGCCACAGTCAGAGATGGGATGTTACCTGTTTGGACCTGTTCTCCTGAGCCGGTAGCACCCCATCAGGAGGGGTCACGGAGGTGGTGGTAAACCCCTGGGTGACTGTTTCTGATGCCTCTCCAGCCCCTCTACAGAAATGTATTTCTGGGCAGCCAGAATGGCTGCCTGGAACTGCGCATGCGTCAAACCTCAGTTTGACGCATGCACAGTTCTATTTTTTAGTGTGCATGCGTCAAATAAAGGTTTGATGCATGCACACTAAAAAAAAAAGAACTGTGCATGCATCAAACGGAGGTTTGACACATGTGCAGACATTTTAATTTTTTAAAATTTTGCTCCACTCATGACGTCATGACGTCGGCTACGCCCATGACATAATGATGTCACGGTGGGGTAGCGAAAAATTTGACAACCCACCACTGGCCATAGTTAATAGCAGGTGAAAACTGTCTTTTCCACTGAGGCATGGGAGAGGGAGATAAGTAATTACCATATGCTAAACACCAGATGCTAAAGTATTAATATCTATTAATATGAAATATCTATTTTTGGATTTATGTTTATTTCAACTAACACTGATCAGTTTCATTGCTCTCAGATGTTAAATGTCCTATACCTTTACACTGCTTTTACAAAAATTTGCTGTTTCCCTGGACTCGTGTGTGTGTGTGTGTGAGAGAGAGAGAGAGACAAAGAGAGAGAGAGTTCTTCATGGCGAGCTAGTATTTCAAAGAATTAATTAATAGTTGGATCATTTCACAGCCCCATTATGAATTATACAAGGCATCATTTTAATGGGTCAAGATTTGCCAGGAAAAGTTGTTGTGAAACTTAAAAAAGTAGAGTTTGAAGTGAAAGCAGGTGTGGTTTTTTGCACCTGGAAAAGACATGGTGACATGGTGACCAAAAGGAGAAGGGGGGGGGGGAACCCTACAGTTTAGTACAATCATGGGAGTGAAGAAATATTATAGGCTGTCAACTTCTCTTTATTATTTTCATTGCTTTGTTCACCATTTTCCCTGAGCTCTCAGAGGAAGCATATTTCTGGATTAGTATGCCCATCCAGTAGTAGGACTGCTGTAATATTCAAGGCTCCCCTGAGTACAAAGGGAGTATAATGCAACATATGTGAACTCTGGTTATATCAAAATATGAACACTTCACCTTAAGGTTATCTTCTCCAAGAAAGCTCTCTGATGAACAGACATTCAGATTGCACTATACTTACATCTTCTAGACAGATGGGAAGATCTTTGAAGTTCACCTTGGCTCCATTTTTAATGGCTGAAATCCTAAATTTCATATCAGTTCTTTATGAGATAATAAGAACTTTTCACTCAATAGGATTTACTTCGTAGTACAGATGTTTTCATAGATGCCTACTATGTTTCATTTGGATTTGACTTCAGGCAAATGTTGATGTTATTAGCATTAACATCAAATTTCATAGTATTAATTTTTAAATGTTGAGGGAATGGGTTTTAAGTCAAGACATAGTTTTGTCATAAATAAAGAATAGCATCCACCAATGTCATTCAACTCTTCTTCTTCTTCTTCTTCTTCTTCTTCTTCTTCTTCTTCTTCTTCTTCTTCTTCTTCTTCTTCTTCTTCTTCTTCTTCTTCTTCTTCTTCTTCTTCTTCTTCTTCTTCTTCTTCTTCTTCTTCTTCTTCTTCTTCTTCTTCTTCTTCTTCTTCTTCTTCGGCGTCGGCGTCGGCGTCTAGGCCCAAATGTGAAACTGCCAAAATGAAGGCACCTTTTGGTGAGTCCATTCTGCAGTTCTTTTTATCTGACATAGTGTAAGAAAGATTAGCCAGCAACACAAGGTTGCTGTTACCAGGGCATGGCCAACTGTGGTTCAAAAAATACCACAATCTTCAAGGATGCTCTTTCTCTCCACCCCATGTCATTCAATTAACACAGTATGTATTAGTTGTAGATTATGCAAAAGAGAGAAGCTTGAACTAGTTTCAAGTTGTGCAATCTTTTGCACAACCAGCAACATGGGTAGTTGCATAAGTAATTGTGCAAAGACTTATAAAGTGATAGCATATCTAGTTGTACAACTAGATGCTTGCCTATAGGCCAAAAGAAGAAGAAAAAGATGATGATGAGGAGCACTATCCTGCAATGGAAACAACAGCAGCAGTGACAGTTATTTTTTTTAAAAAAAAACTAATATGAATGGCATTCATGCCCCCTCCTCTGTGATCTCTAACCTTTGAAAGTGGTAGGCTTTAATCAGCAAAAGGATATCTAAGAGACTGTGTCACCCAAGAACATCTGTCCATCCTACCAGAGCAGACCAGTGGAGAGGCCCGACTCTCTAGCACTAGAAGGAGGGCCTTCAGTGCCTGCTCCGACCCTATGGAACCTCTTACCAACCAAATTGTGCCTCCAGATGGAGCTGTTACCCTTCAGGAAAGAGCTAAATACCTGACTGGCAAAGCAGGCATGGGGGACTGGTGACGTGATGACTCCCCCCTGCTGGCTCATATAGCATAGGCCTCTCAGTTCTTCTCTCCATTCTTTTAACTGCAATTTTTAAATAACTGATTGGGGGGGGAGGTTGTAGTGTCTATTAAGGGTTTTAAGAGGGTTTTTTTTAATGTTTTAAGACTGTAATGCTTTATATTACTGTTGTAATGGTGCCCAGAGTAGCTCATTCAAATTGGGTGGCAATATATAAATTTGAATAAGTAAGTAAGTAAGTAAATTTAAGTACACTTGATTCATTCTTAGAAGGGCAGCTCTCTCACACTCACTCTCTCCCCCTTAGCATGAGAAACAATTAAGAGTCTCTTTAAAAACCAGGGCATTTATTATTGTGTAATTTTACTACTCACATTATAGAGACACTGTGACCATGAAAACAGTCCTGACTATTTTGAGATAAGTATTTCATGACTGCACACAATGCTTTTGTCATTTCATCTCAATATTAATAATATGGATAATGTTCATTATCATTCTTGCATCATAGGTTAACTATTGCTCCAATAATGTCAGTAGAAATCAGGCATGAACAACTTCATTGGTACAAAGTTAATCAAGGCTCTTTAATTACAGCACTGATATTTATATTCTTCAAGGAAGGTGTCCTTGATTCAAGTCAAATTGTTGACACTTCCTCCCTTGGAACCTACAGTCTCATGAATTCAATTCAAATGAACTGATTTTACCTTGACTAAAATAATTTGAGAAAAATAATTGGACAGGTAATGTGTATGTGTGTGGCATATGCATATATATCATGCATCTCTTTAAAATGCATGTGTATACAGTAAAACCCCTACTTATGTAAAAAATCTGTTCCATAGGCTTTTATGTAAATTGGTTTTTTACCTAACTTGAAGCAAACCCATAGGAACAATGAATTTTTATATAATTCTAAGCAAACCCATAGGAAAAATGAATTTTTTACTTAAAGCAAACCCATAGGAACATGATATTTATGTAAATGGAAACAAATCGATAGGAAAAATAAAACCCAAAGGAAATTACTACTACTATTTACTTTATTACTGAAATTGCTTAATGTAAATTGGGACATTTCTGTATATCAGGACATGGTTTTAGTGCAAAAATCATTATGTAAGTTGAATGTTATGTAACTTGAGGCATATGTAAGTCAGGTTTTTACTGTACTTGGGCTCCAATCAGGTTTCTAATTAAATAGGAGGGTTTTTTTTAAAAAATGTATGCATTGTTTATATTGTGCATATTGTATGCTTTGGGGCTAAAACAGCAAAAGAGAATTGAGTGAGACACCCTTGCATTAACATATGCTTATTTTAAAAGTGAGAAATGCAGAAGCTCCAAGCTCAGTGGTAGTAAAGAAGGAGCAGATATGGTGAAAATCTTCTTTAAGTTATTCCAAAGCCACATCTACTGATACTGAATGGCACTGAAGCAGATGGACCAGTGGTTTTTGCAGTTTTGTAAACAATAATCACAAAGAGTAAAAAGAGCAGAAAGTACACCCAATATTTGCAAGCTAATGAGTTTATGTGTGGACAGTTTCTCTCTTGCTAAAAATTGTTATTTCATATCAAAGTCCCCTGGACAGCAAGGAGAACAAATTGGTCAGAAGAAATCAAACCTGACTGCTCCTTAGAAGGTCAAATAGTAAAGATGAAGCTAAAGTACTTCAGACATCAAATGAGAAGAGAGGATTCGCTTGAGAAAGCCTTGATGCTGGGAAGGTGGAGGGCAAAAGAAGAAGGGGGTAATACAAAATGAGATGGCTAGATGGTATTGCAGACACAATGGGCACAGAGCTGAGCGAGTTGAGGAGGATGGTGGAGGACAGAAGTGCCTGGCGGACAGTGGTCCATGGGGTCGCAAAGGGTCGGAATCGACTGTGCTACTGAACAACAAATTCCAAGAACTGTTGCAGTAATTCTTTTTGCTTGGATGTTGCTATCTATCTATCATGGTATGATACTGCATCACCTAATATTTAGAGAATTCCTCCCCTACTCGCTTCCAAGCATAAGGCATAAAGAACCCATGTGGAGTAGCCACAGTATAATCTAAATGAACTTACTGATGGGAACAGGTAATATCAGAAGAGTTTTTTCCCCTCTTCCAAGAATCAAACTGGCTCATTCGAATCCTGCTGATTATGTAGAAGCAGAACATTATTTTCATTAGATTGACCTGAATTGGTTGAACCTCAAACTGACAGGTATGCTCCATTAGGAATGCTGCAAGAGGTTAAATTATAAGACCTTGAGTAAATTAATGTTAGAATTGGCCAGTTTTAAGGGTGAAAGTAGAATGTATAAAATTGTTCCATTGCTTTTATGGAATGTCAGTGCTATCTGGTTTGTTCAGCTGTGCTTAGGACCAGACAGCATTAATCTGGAAGAACTGATCCCAGCACTTTCCATTAATTTAAACAGTGGAGAGTGAATGCAGGGCTGCATTCCTTTTTAGCCTAGAGGGAGATGCAAATCTAAGATACTGATGAAAAATAGGCTATCCATTGCTTAGAAGAATAGGGCTCAAGGTTGAATCAGCCTTCCATCATTCTGAGGTCAGTAAAATGAGTATCCAGCATGTTGGGGGCAAAATGCTAATTCATGTGTGAACTTCCCAGAGCATGCACTAAGCACTATGGGGTGATATATAAGCCAATTGCTATATGAATGTGCAAGACTAAGACTTGGCAACTTTAACTGGGGATGATTGTTTGATCTACTTTGAACTCCTGAGTTAAGAAACTTTTTTTTAATCCTGTAGCACTTTAAAGACTAACTGCTATATTTTTATTGTTAGCCTTTGTGGATCAAGTACTTCTTCAGACTAGGAGTAAAATTTACAGGCATGGTTTATATACACCAAATGCAGGGGTTAAAGGGAGAAGGGTTTGCTCAAGCAGAATGACAGACAAGCAAGCATAACAATACAGCTTCCTACAGCTATCAGTAACAATAGATTATTCAGATTAGTTTTAATTGTCTCCCTGTAGAAAGCTGTATTGTTATATTTGCTTCTCTGTTATTCTGCTTGAGCAAACCCTTCTCCCTTTAACCCCTGCATTTGGTTTATATAAACCATGCCTGTAAGTTTTACTCCTTGTCTGAAGAAGTGGACTTGATCCATGAAAGCTAACAATAAAAATATAGCAGTTAGTCTCTAAAGTGCTACAGTGTTTTTGTTTTATTACTTTTTTCTTTTTATTTTCTACTATTCAAATTTTTTTTATCCTATTACTGTTCTTGCATTTACTCTTCTCACAGTTCTTTCTGCAAAGAGATGAGAGTGTCTATATACTAGTTGAGTCTGATATCTTGGGTTGTGCATACGAGGTACACTTTAGACTTGACTTCTCATCCATCCTTGTCATCATTTGTATGGAAAGAACAAAGTAGGTATTGAGAGCTCTGGAAAAGCCTTTCTTGCTTTTCTGCTCTCCACTTCATTGGACTACATCAGCATTCTCAGCCTTACCTGGCAATTGTATATCTGTTGCTGGCAAATTTGAGGCAGCAGTCTTGGTTCCATTTGGAGGTTGTGTGCTTGTTAGTTACACATACATATTTTGCTGATGTAGTGGGAAAAATCTCTAGAGGGCAGCAGTAGGATGAAAGGAGACACAAGGGCAAGCAAATGAGAGAGGGATATTAAAAATAATTTGGAAATAAAAGGAAAATCTGTTCACACTAAAGTCTTGCTTCTGCCTCCTCTTAACTAAGATGACAATACAAAAAGGAAAAGGAGGTCAAATTGCCCAACCTGTTTTTCAAGGAAAGAGGAAGGAGAGTAGTCTTTTTTTTTCTTTCAGACCCCAAAGCTAGGAGGCAGCCAGGAAGAGAGGTAAATAGTGCTGCTGTTATACTACTGATGCCATAGGCAACACTAGCAACTTTGCAAGAGAAAAAAGAGTAGGTGATGATAGGAATACACTTGAGTCAAGTGTTGAATGAGCCACCATTAAGTCAACTATTGCAATCTGGTTGTTACTATCAATAGGATTGTGATCAAGATGGCCAACCCTTGCAGTTGCTCATTGAAGTTTGCACTGAGAACACCTATTTCTCTGTATGAAGGTTTCTCATTGATTGAGAAGCTTAAAATATTTAGGGATGAATGAAATTTTTGGTTCAGTTTATTTTTTTTATATGGAATCTGATGTTCAATTACTTTCATGCACTGTGCTGCTATCTTCTTGCTAACAAAGATGTTGTCAGGATTATATCCCCTCCTTCATCTATCAGTGTTAGAGGATGCAGGAAGTTTTGGATCACGGACAAGTTGAAGGTCATTAACCTCTCCCTCTCTCATTCACAAAAAGGTAAGACACACACACACACACACACACACGTCCTTACCTCCCTTCCCTGCAACTCACCCGTGCCTGCTGCCCTGGGCTGGGCTCCTCCTCCTTCGCATGGGGCGAGAGCGACGACCAGCCCAGTGCACAAAAGGAAGCCCAGCTTCAGCCGCATCCTCCTCCTCTTCACCGCCTTTCTTCCCACCGCCCCGTCCCCGCCAGCTTCTTCCCACTCCCCCTTCTCGGTGCCTGGTGTGGAGCTCACTGAAGTGCACCTGGCATACAAGACGACCCCCCCCCCTTGGAGACATGGTTTTCGGGGGGGGGAGTCGTACGCCAGCATATACGGTATATAAAATTGTCTGGTTCATTAAAATTAAAATTTACTTCTGGTGGGTTATAAACAGAGGCAACAGAGAAGTGTGTTGTTTGGATGGTGAGAATTTCAATGTTATTCATTTCTGTCAATGCAGATGGTAGTATACTAAGATCAGGTCTCCCATACTGGTCATGATGTCTCTCAATCACTAGTTCTGTTATAACCACTTTGGGTCTGTAACTTGCTGTCTCCTGGTGCATTTCCTGGATGACATGTGTAACATTTATGTTTAGTATACTATAATTACTAGAAAGTCCTTCAATATTTGTTGAAATTATTGTAAAGACCTTTTTGGTGAATTCATTCCTTAGTTCCTTTGGCATGATCTAGTGTGAGAAAGATTAGCTGGCAAAACAATGTTGCCATTGCCCAGGAGTCAATATCATTTGTGGTTGAAAAATGTAAAATCTGTCCACAATCATCAAGGAGGTTCTTTCTGTGTACCCCATGGTCCTTGTCATCATTTGGAAGTCATTGGGATTGATATGAGATGGGGAAATATTTAATTACAAATACTGTTGTCAGAATGACTTTAGTTCTGATGATGTTGTTTAGTTATTAATAACTTTTCTTTCCTGTTGCTCAGCTTTACTTAAAAGTAAAGGTCTCCCTTGCTTGAAAGCCAGTAATGCCTGACTCTAGGGCAGTGATGACAAACCTTGGTGCTCCAGATGTTCTTGAAATTCAATTCCCAGAAGCCCTGATCAACAGGAGTGTTGAATTCTGGTGACTGAAATCCAAGAACACCTGGAGTGCCAAAGTTCAACATCAAGGCTCTAGGGTATGGTGCTCATCTCCATTTACAGCCAAAGAGCCAGCACTGTCTGCATTTACAGATGTTTCTGTGATCACATGGCAAGCACGACTAGACGTCTGAGTGCATGGAACACTGTTACCTTTCCTGCTGAAGTGGTACCTATTCATCTACTATAATCTCCATCATGCAGCATTTGAGACTTGAACTGTTGACATATCAAACTTCCCGTTGTCAAACTCAACATCTTATCCACTGAGATTCTTAATAATGAAAGGGCTCACACAGGAGTCTTGGGGCTTTAAGAATTTGGAAATGTCTGGTTTGTGGAACATAATCAGCCTTACTCCAAGCAAATTACACTCACAGAATCTGAGGAACCACTGCAGGAGAAAACTGTTACTTCTTTCCCCAAGTCCACCCTTGTTATATGCAACAACAAAAAAGATGTCAGTTGCTCAACAACCTCTCTATTGCCTTGTTCCAAAACCAAATTGCTTCAGCTTTGGCATCTGCTTTCTACTTTTTCAGCTAGGATAACTTCTGGGCTTTTCTGTTTGTCTATTTATATCCTCCACAAACTCTCACAAGCTATCCCTGATCCAGATTTCTACAAGATACAAAACTTACATTTCTAAGACAGTTTGGCAGCCCCATCAAAATATTGCACACTGTTCTTTTTTTAAAAAAAAATTGCACAAGAACCATGTTGCAAGTGTGGTTTGGTTTTGTCTTCTGTCGTTTGCTTTGTTCTGCTCTGCTCTGTTTTGCTTTAAATTCTTTAATTTAATTTTAATTTAATTTTAGACTTGTATGCCACCCCACTCACAGAGTGACTCTGGGTGGCTAACAGAGATACAAAAATATATAGTTATAAGTTCCACATAGTAATAATAAACATATCAAATATAGGTTCCACAATCATAATAAACATATCATTATCACAAATCATAACAGTTTCAAAAGATAACAATAAAATATAACAAAGCAATGGGACAAAACACCATATAGCAAAAAAATGACAATATAATGTAACAACATAGTCAAGCAGTACAGGCAAGCAATACAATGTAATAACGCCTCTGGGCATCAAAGGGGGCCCCCGGAGGGATGAGCGGGAGCATCCTTGGACCTCCTGCTTTAAGATCAGTTACACATCTAGCAACTCCCTTGCTGAGCTGGAGACTGGGAGGTCGGGTTTTACTATCTGAGTGCTGCACTTGGGGGCATGAAAGGAGCCTAATTTGGGCATCCCCTAAAAATCCTTTCAGTCCAGATTGATCTCTGACATGAAATTATTATTATAGTTATGCATCTGCAACTCTTAAGGTAGTAGTCTCCCCTGCTTGAAAGCCAGTCATGTTTGACTCTATTGAGTGGTTGACAGCCAAAGAGCCAGTGCCATTTGCATCTGCAGACATTTTTGTAGTCATGTGGCAGACATAACTAGACACCGGAGTGCATGAAACTCTGTTAGCTTTTCCACGGAAGCAGTACATATTTATCTACTTGCAATTTCTTGCTTTCAAACTGCTAGGTTGGCAGGAGCTGAGACAGATGCTACCATGTGCTACCAATTGTCCCCCAAAAAAACACCAGAGGGAATGGATATTGAAAATGAAATGCTATTTTATGTCTACCAGTCAACGGGACTTCACTAAGCACTGGTGTACCTCCAAACCACTGTGTTCTGCAAATTTTGCTAGATTTAGCAAATCTGACCTGCAATATAGGAACAAACTATTGTCTTGCTATTTCCTAATGAAACAAAGTTTAAAATTGCATGAGCCTGCTATAAAAATAGTTTGGCCTCTTATTTAAAATAACTAATATTCTTAATGACATTGGATAGTCTTCAATTTCTGTAATCCTGAAAGATTAGCAATGACAAATTCTGAAATTGTAAGATTAATATTGTACATTGAATTATTATGTTGTGTGGGGTTACTATTAACGATGAAACATAAAATAATAAAATAATAACAAGAAGATTAATGTTTTCTAGAATTAATGTCTCCCAGCAGTTGCCATTAAAACACAGCCTTGAAATTTGTGAGCTATATAATAAAGAGGAGGCAAATCATAATAATTGGATTTTATCATACTGTTTTTCCAAATAGCTTGTATACCTAATGGTCCATTTGTTATCCAGCTAGCAGAAGTAGTTACATTAAGGTATTTTTTAAAAAAATATATCAAAAGATTTGCTAATTTGCCAGCTACCAGTGCTGAAATAATATGTACTTAAGCACTTTAATTCCCTAACTCCATATTTTAGGCAGCTTTTTCATATTTCCTAAAGATTAGTACGTGAAAAATAGAAGCTTAGTTTTAATAACAGTGGTAAACATCCTGGTGTTTAGTATACAGCTGAAAAGTCACATTTACACAGTTTTTATTTTGAATATAATATTTAGAATGAGAAAAGTTCCAAGTTTAAATCCATTTATATATATCCTGTTATAAATAAATGCTGCAAGTGTATTTATAAATACTAGGGAATAGTTGAGCTTTGGACGCTATAAAAGAAAGTAGTTTGTTACCTGTTTCTCGTTAACTTAATTACAGTTGGTTGTCTAAGCAAGAGTAGATCTATTTAATCAATAGAAAATCAACACTAAGGAAGATTCCATTGAATCAGTTGATTTAGTTTAGCTATTATTAGGAATGGGATTCAGTGTGGCTCTTCTCCAAAAAGGCACAGTGGAGAGTTGAAGTAATGTACTACTGATAACAATACTTGTAAGACAGAATCTAATTGAATATTTATACTTGTATATAAATGGTAGAGGGACTGCAGTGGCTCAATGGTTAAGATGCTGAACTTGATGAGTGGAACGTCAGCAGGTCAGTGGTTTGAGCCCAAGTGCTGTATGATGGAGTGAGCTCCCATCATTTATTGCAGCTCCTGCCGACCGAGCAGTTTGAGAGCAAGAAATTGCAAGTAGATAAATAGGTGCCACTTTTTTTGGAAGCCACATGACCATGGAAATGTCTGCAAACATAGACAATGTTGTCTCTTTGGCTGTAAAAAAAAGATGAGAACCATACTCTAGAGTCAGGTATGACTGGCTATTCAGCAAGGGTGACCTTTACCTATGTACAATGGTGGAATTTGGAGCAGCAAACAGCCACTGATCAACAAGTACCCAACTGAATTTCTTATAGGAAACTGGTCCTGTCATTCAAAATGTGGCTAAGAATTTGACTAGGATCTCTTTAGTTAATATGAATTTGTTGGTGCTGCTGCTGCTGCTGCTGCTGCTTCTAGATCCATTCCAGTTATTGGCTATCATCATGGTGAGCATCTTCCTGTTCTTAACTCCTTGGAACAGTCTCTCAGGTTCTTCAGCCATGAAGTCCATCTACATCTAGGGCCTCTCTTTCTAGGGATCTTTCCTTTCAGAGTCAGTTGGAGTATTCTATATTATATGTTGTTCCTCATGATATGACAAAGATATTTCTTTGCTTAATGGCCTTAAAGAGTTCTTGTTCCTTATTCATCAGGCACAACTCTTTTACATTAGTCACATGGTCAACCTATGATAGCCTTAGCAGCCTTCTGTAGATCCACATTTCAAAAGTTTTGATTCTCTTTTCAGATGCTTTAGTCAATGACCAAGCTTCAGCTCCACATAGCAACACTGGGAATATGTAACCTCTCGCTATTCAGATCTTTGTAGTGAAAGTTAGCTCTCTACTGCATAATAAATGTCACATTTTACGAAGCTGGATCTTGCTTTTTCTAGTCGTATTTTAATCTCTATCTCAGGATCCCAATTGAACATACTCCCCAAATAGACAATTATATCCACTCTTTCAATTTCTTGTGTTCCTGCCATTAGTTTGCCTTGGTGTTCAGCTTATAACCAGAAATTTCATTTTTGTATAAGCATGAAATGGTATGTAAAATAATTGACCACTGTAGTTGCATTTATATATTATGATTTTGTGATCCAGAGTGGAAGGGTGTGTGGGGTACTGTACTGTACATTTAGTAAACAAGCATAGACAAGTCTAATACCACAGATTACAATGAATATTACTCCAAATTAAATGAGAAGAATTGTACCCAAGTAATTTTTGAAATAATACTTCATTTCATGATGAGTCTGCTTGTGTAACCCAATGAACTAATTGGTTCAGCTCCGTGAGAAATTCAAGGAAGGGGCTGTGATTCAAGATTTGAGAACTGAAGAGGCAGGAACTGCTATTCCCACTAAGGATGATAAGGCCCTTATTATCTTTGTAATGTGGAGCCAATTCCTCTATGTTGTAGATGTCCTACTTCAGTAGATAAATATAAATTGAGCTTTGTTCTAATTTAAATTCTTTCATTCTTCAGAAAAACTGTAGCTTTGGTGTTGGTGAAAAAGAACTTGGGGTGTACATGTTCTGGCCCCATAGAACTAGAGAATGTTACACTTGTAGCCAATACACATCTAGCAATATTTATCATAAGTAAATATAAGTATTAAATTGCAGCAAAGCCAGGCATAGTAAAAAGTTATCTCAGTCATAGTAATTTCAGTCAGTAGCAATAGTGAGAAACAAACAATGTAGGTATGGGAGAAACTGCAGGCTCAAGGACATGGACAAGGTATAATTCAGTCTAATGTTCTCAGTGATTAAGTCTGATTGCTGCAATACTACTGTGTAATCCTCTTATACAATACAGGGCATTGTGGTAGGAATAAGAGTAAGAGAAAGAACAAAATTCAAGGGTCAAATCATGCACATATAAGTGCTATGATAAATAATATAGCAATGTAACAAAAATTACCTGCTTCACAACACAACCTAGTGCCAGGATAAGAGCAAACAAGGAAGTACAATTTGTGATGATGCACAACATCATTCCTCATTTGGGGCACATTTATTAAGCAATTAACCTTATGATTCAATTTGTGAGGCAAGAGACAACATGAGATAAGATAATAGAATGCAGAGCTGCTTTGGACCTCAAAAGTCTTGTGAAAACAAAAAATATGTGGTTATAAGCCAAACAAAAAGATTGTTGCCAAAAAGATTTTTAATCTTTTAATCTTGATTTTATATTATGTTTTTATTGTGTTTTAGGTTGTTAAGAGTTGTGTCAGCCGCCCTGGGTCTTTTTGAGGAGGGCGGCATAAAAGTTTGCTTAAATAAATAATAAATAAATAAGTGAAAGCAGAAAATCTACAGCCCCCTGACAAGTGTCCATTTCACTTGTTTCAATGCTTCCAGTGAAGGAGAGTCTAATGCCTTCCAAGGGAATTCATTCCACTGTCAATAATTTATTTATTTTGTCCAATTTGTTATCCCGCCCCAATTAGGTAAACCCAACTCTGGGCGGCTTACAACAATAAGCTCTTATTGTAAAGATATTCTTCGTAATGCTTTTGCAAAATAGATTTTCTTATAACATGTATCCTTTGTTTCAGGTCCTTACTATAATGCAAAACAACCCAGGTATCCTCACTATAAATAAATCATTTTAAACAAGCAGTTCTCAATTGAAGACAACAGCAAACATGTTGGGTATTCACACATATATCCTGACCTTTCTTTGCACATGGGAAAGCTTCAGTGAATAATTACCTGCGTACACCTGACCATTTTTTACTTTGAAATATGTATGCCATGCTTTGCCAGCAGGGACTACACTCTGTGTGATGGTCCCTTTTGATCCTGGCTTTTAAAACTCAGCAGGATATCGTGCAGGGAAGGCGGGGGAGAGAAATCTTAATTTCTTCTAGAGTTTATGCCCCTGAAGTGTACCTTGAGTAAGTTTACCAAATAAATTATTCTGGAAACCTAACAGAGATTCCAAGTCTAGTTCTTTCTCCTCCAATCTTTTAAAAGCAATTAAGATTTTGCCCTTATCATTGCTCTATGTCCTGGCTGAGTTGCTCTTTCTTAATGCTGTTCTACTGTTTATTTGGTTACTCAGATTATTGTTAGAATTAGCCCCAGGCTTTTACAGCAGTTGGGGGTTTTGATAGTTGAAACGTGAGGTGCAAAGATAGTAAAGAAATAAAATAAAGAAAACAAATGGTATTTAGTCAGAGCAACTTGAAGAACAGTATCTTTTCTCACCATATAGAGGGCTGTATATAGATAGCTAGAACAAGAAGACGTAGTAGTTCAGTCCAGTCCCATACATATTTTTGTAGAAGCAGATCTCGTTCAAGCTAGTGAATCAACTTCCATGTAGACATGAATGGGACTGCACTGTTATACACTTCACCCAGAAACTTAAAGAAAAACAGAACAAAAATGCCCTGCCACAATTTTGGAAAACTGTGAGCCTGCCTGCATTGGCCTGCTTGGGATGGTGTAGCATGGATTTTTTAAATCTGCTTGAGGTCAGAAGGGACTGCTGTGGCTGCACTTGACGACTAGAAGGTCAGCAGGTTGAGACCCGAGTACTGCCCAATGGAGTGAGCCTCTGTCTCTGTTCCAGCTCCTGCCAACCTTGCAGTTCTAAAGGAAGAAATTGTAAGTACAGTTGTACCTCATTTAAAGAGAATAATGTGTTCTACAGGATTGCTCTTTAAGTGAGTTTGCTCTTTAAGCAAAACACCATTGTAAGTGACCAATTGTGACTTCTGGCAGGGGGGAGGATTGTGAACCCCAGTATATTTGTTAAGCAAGTTTTTGGTTGGTTTTATTTGTTAAGCGAAGCGACCATTCAGAGAGAATTCTGCTCTTTAAGCGAGTTACTCTCTAATCGAGTTGCTCTTTATGCAAAGTTTTACTGTAGATAAATAGGTATCACATTAGTGGAAAGGTAAGCACTGTTCTGTGCACTCCGGTGTCTAGTCATGCCTGCCACATGGCCATAGAAACATCAGCAGACACAGACAGCACTGACTCTTTGGCTATAAATGGAGATGAGCACTGAACCATAGAGTCGGATGCAACTGGCTTTCAAGCAAGGATGAGCTTTACCTTTACCTGAGGTTGGAGGAAGGAGCAAAATGCTGTTTAGTGTGGTACTTTTCATGATGTAACCATTATTATTATGTTTTAAGGCTAATGGACTCATTACTGCTGCTTCCTTTAAGAGGAGATAAACCATTTGCCATCTACTGTTTAGTAGATCCGAGTAACTGCAGAGTAATCTCCCACCTCAGTATTTCATGTAAGCAAATTATCTGAAGAGAGCAGGATAATATAATAAGGCTAGGAAGATATGCCTGTCAAAAGATTGCTATAAATAGCTATAACATTTTATGGTTATAGATTTCAGAGTTTTCACATTGGCTGAAGAGCTGTTCCAGCCTCTCCTCAGACCACATGTGTTAAGCTGATGGTAGGAGTGGTACAATTTTGTGGCTCATATTGTTGGAGTAATAAGGCCCCATACTTGTGATCTGAGTGTGACAGGGATGCCTCAGGATTAGAGTCCTTATATCTCAATTCAAAGTATATTTTTTTAGAGTGAGGAGTACCACTATGCCCCCATGTCCCCTGAAGTGAATCAACCTTTATTCCCCTAGTGTCTAGTACAGTACAGGTCTTGCGGAAATTACTACAACACAGTGATCTAAATTTTAAAAACATTGTTCATGGGAAGTCATAACATCTGCAAGTATCCAGATTAATTATACTACCATTTAAAATTTATTCCCAGCAAATGGTATTTATCTATAACATATGGTATCTATAGTATATGAGCAGAATATTATTATTGTTTTGGTAGGGGAGTTAGTTAAATAGAGAAATATATCCCATTCCTCACAAATAAGGGATCTACCTTAAAGTATGTTTGGAGTGACACTGAAAAATCTGCTTCTCTTGTTTGGCCCTACCCTGCAAAACAGCATGAAAAGGGGGGGATACAAGACCTTTTTAATTATCAAAGCCCCCTACATTATGTTTCCATGAAAATAATTGTTTGGCAGGAAATACCAGCTAGCTCTGTGACAGATAGGGTTTGACCTGGTGCTTACCCTGGGGCTCTCCCTGTTCCTTCTGAGCTTCCAAGACCGACCAGCTCTGTGGAACTCCCCAAGACTCTGAGTACAGGAGGCCTATATGCCATCCTAGAAAACCTGCAGCAACCTGGAGCTTATCTGTATTAACAGAGCCCAGCAAATAATGTGGAGAGTATTATGTGGTAGCATGTGAGTTATGGCTTAACTCTTGTCTTACCCCTCTTCCAAAGATCAGACTTTGTTGATGAATCTAAGATGTTGATTGTTCTCGAAGTATATTATAGAAATAATAGTTCATCCATTGGTTCAGGATGCACAAATACAGCAGAAAAAGCACTAATCAAAAAGTACAGGTATGGAAATCAACACTGAGGCCTTCCCCCAGAAATAAAAGGAAAATCTGACTCCCTTCCGAGGTGTAAGTCTCAGAAACCCCAAAATCAAATCTCTTCCCAAAACCCATGTGCCTAAAAGAAAGAACATGAGCATGGCTCTTCTAATTAGCATATAGCCAATTAGGGCCCAGGGATTGCATAAACACACCCTGGTTCCCATAACAAATGTCTGGTGTTCCCAGGCTCAGAATGTTGACGCAAGCGCATATTCCAGACCTGGGGAGAAGACAAAACATAGGCCTGAAGCTCTGAGAAGCTTTGTCTAAGCACACCTACTAGATAAGCGCAGCAGAAAGAATTATGAGGCCTTTGCAAAGAACCAAAGCTACATTCTAAGACAGTTTAGAAACCAAAGATACTCCATATAGAATAACTTGTGTCCAGTTGTGAGTTGTCAAAATTCCCGCTATCCCACCGTGATGTCATGGATGTTGTGGGCGTAGCTGACGTCATGATGTTGTGGGCGGAGCAAAAAATAAAAAATAAAATAAAAAAGGTCTGCACATGCATCAAACCTCTGTTTGATGCATGTGCAGTTCTTTTTTAAGTGTGCATGTGTCAAACCTCTATTTGACGCATGCACACTAAAAAATAGAACTGTACATGCGTCAAATGGAGGTTTGACGCATGCGTAGTTCCTGGCAGCCATTTTGGCTACCCAGAAATATATTTTTAGAGGGGGCTGGAGAGGTGACCGAACTGGTCACCCGGGATTTTACCACCACCCCGGCGACCCCTCCTGATGGGGTGCTACCGGTTTGGGTGAACCGGTCCAAACCGGTAACATCCTATCACTGCTTGTGACCCATTTTATGACAAGCTCCATTTTGCATCTCCTCAGGTTGCCCTCTTTTGTATCACTCCTTACTCTGAACTCCATGTAGTTGCCACTATTGCAAAAATGTATCTTCATTCTACCATTCTCTTGAAATTTATTTTGTTGCTAAAGATCCGTGTATATCTCTTCTATGTTTATTTTTTTTCTTACACATATCAGCTTCACAATTTCTTCTGCAACATTGCCTCGTTTCCCTGAAAGCTGAAGTATTGCTCTGAAGCCATTTCAGCTTGCCACAGTGAATTTAGGAAATCACCAAATATTTTAGATATGTTACATGGAGAGATGATTTTCAGCCACATTGCCTTCACGTGTATAACATAGATTTGGGGCTTTTATTTGGAAAACAAACAATTCATCATTTCCTTATTAAGTTCATATCTACTTTTTCACCAAAAAGAATATTCAAGAATAAAATATAGCAAAAAGAGAATATATATATATAATTGCAACATTAAAACTTATCAAAGAAAAACAGGTTAACAAAATCACATCAGATAAAGCACAAATCAATAACCAACAAATAAAAGCACATCAGTAAAAAGGAATAACAGCAGCATAGATCAGATTAGACTCCAAATCAGCATCAAATTAGTTTGGATGTAAAACAATGACCAACATTAAAAAAAAATCTGCCTGCTAATCTGAGTTTAACTGGTAGCCACTTCTGAACCTACAAGTTATTATTATTTTCTAGCTTCACATCTAATTCTCATTGAAATATGATAGTATTCCACTCAAGATATTAGGTGAGAGCTCATCTGATGAACACTCCTTCACATCAACAAAATTGGCCTCAGTCAATTAGTTCAGGTTATGCAGTAAATAATTATGAATATCATTATCCTTGCAGACTGAAGTCTTACATGTCAGTGAGACACGGGGGCGGGGGGGAGGGAATAGGTTTCAGAACTTTTATATGTATACTTTCAAATTTAGTATTAATGGCAATTAACGGTGTGTTATGCTAAGCAAATGTTTTTTAAAAAGGAAATGAACTATGGAAATGTGTAGTTCTGCTCTGTCAAGGAAGCCTGGAATGAAAAACTGCTAAATTAATCATATGGCAGATTTATATTTTAAAAATGTCAAAAGGAGCAGCCAAGCAACTGGCTTATTACATTAATGGTTTTAAAGCTTCCTAGGTGCAGGAGTCTTTTCCATACTAGCTTTTTCCTGATGTGTCTCTATTAGGTACAGGACCCTCTATCCTCACGACAGAGTTTATAAATTGCCACATGAATCGGAGTGCAATTATTCTTCAGTTTCCACACTCCTCTTCTAAAAGGAGATATTTTAACTAAGATTTTGTATTGTGTATTAAGGGAAGTGCATATAAACAATGGATGCATTAGAAAAAATTCGTACAGAAACATACAGCAATTCTCATTTGCATGGGAATGTATACACATTTCCATGATAACAGAAAAAGAACTGTAGAATGAAGAACCAATAAAATATCTGTGTGTTTTTTAAAAAATATGATTAGCATAAAATTAAAATGTGTGGTGTGTCCTTCCTCGTTAGTCAAAGCATGCTTAGTGGGCTAACCACTGGAGCAACATTTCTCTTTTGTGGGCAATGTGGTGAGAGATAGGGCTGTGCCAGTGTGTGCTGTTGTGGTATGTACTGTGCTGGGGAATCTGTTTTGTATTTCTCATTTCCATGCAAATCTGTAAAATTTATAATTGAATGCAAAGGAAATTATGGTTCTTTAACCTTAGGGTATAGAATGCATTTCAAATAGTAGCCTGTTGGCTATGGCTTTATTTCTTTCTCATGCAGGTCTAAGAAATGAAATGTCTGTTTGACCAAATGTGGTATTTGAGCTTCTAATGTAGTAATAGATCCTTAACTAATCACAGATCACGTGGAAAAGATATCTCTAAGAACTTGCTTCTTTTGGGAACACAACATATTTTCTTTTCTTCTATAGTTCTGCTTTTGAAGCAGAAAGACAGTGATGGGATGACACCGGTTCTGACCGGATCCACAGAACCATTAGGAAGATTTCCGGAGGGTTCTCCGTGAGGGTAATACCGTTTTTGAAGCTTCCGGATCGGACGCCTCACCGGCAGGAATTTTTTTTAAAAAAAAATGGAGCCAAAATGGCTCCAATTTAGTGCGCATGCACAGAAACTCAATCTGACGTATTGCACATGCGTCAGATTGAGTTTCCGCGCATGCGCACTAAATTGGAGCCATTTTGGCTCCAATTTTTTTTAAAAAAAATTCGGACCCGGAGCCGCAGCTTTTCAGAGTGGCTCCAGAGGCAGCCCTCAGAGGAGGGCACCTCCCCTGGGGCCGCCGAGCTCCCACAGGCAGGTTGAGGCCTGCCCGGGCCACCTCCTCCTCCTCTGCACGCCACCTCCTCCTCCTCTGGTTCCAGCAGCGATGGCGGCAATGGCGGCGGCAAAGGCAGTGGCGACGGCGATGGCGGGAGACAGCGGCAGCGATGGTGGGAGGTGGCAGTGGTGACAGTAGCAGCAGGCAGCAGTGACGGGTGGTGGTGGTGACGGCAGCAGCAGGCGGTGACAGCAATGGCGGCAAGCAGCTCCAGAGGAGGAGGAGGCCGCAGTCGGGGGCGGCACGCCTTGCCGTGTGGCCCCAGGCCATGGGGGCTCATCGGCCCCAAGGAGGGTAAGTGAGGGTTTTGTGTTTGGGGTGGGTGAGTGGTTTATTTGTGTTTTGGGTGGGTGGGTGTATTTTTATTTAATTTTTATTTTATTTCTTTATTTATTTTATTTAATTAAGTTATTTATGGGTTTGTGTTGTGGTTTGGGTGGGTGGGTGGGTGGGTTGAGGTGTGTGTTTGTTTGTTTGTTTGTTTGTTTTAATTCTATTTTATTTATTTATTTTATTTTTATTTATTTTATTTTTATTTTTGGCCCCGCCCACGACATCATGACGTCATGATGTTGGCTCCCCCATGACATCATGATGTCATGATGTTAGCTCCACCCCACTGTGATGACATCACGGTGGGGTAGAAATTTTTTTGTCATCCCATCACTGCAGAAAGAGCTTGCAGTTTACTGACATTTATAGCAATGATCACAGCACATAGCAAGATTTTTTTTTATCGAGCCCACTATAGCTAAACTAAGAAACTCCTTTCCAATGTTCAAGCTCAGTGAATCACAGCAGCATCAAAGAAGTCTGGCTTAGACAATTCTGTTGCAAGTCAACGTTATTATCTGGTGAATTATAGCTGCCTAAAAGGAGCATGTCATCATAACTGGTCAGGATTCAGTATTATAATTCATCACTTCTATGGGCATGTCAGCAGTCAATGTTATATGTAATACTCAGAAACCCAAACTGGGATAACCTAAGACTACTTTCTTCTGAAATGTCAACTTTTCACTTGTTGCCCAAATACTGTTGTGAATACCATTGTCAGTTATTACCTATCTCCTTTTCTTCTAACCCACTATGTAATTTTGTCTGTGTTTTATTGTGTTCAGCTGCAAGACCAACGAGAAACTGAACTGTCAACTCTCTGACTATAATCTGCTACTGTCACTAAGACTTTAAGCAACCTGATATTGAGCTTTTCACCAACCACCTTGTAAAAATTGTTGCATTTTTGTGAGAGAAAGGGAGAAAAGTCATATGACCCAACAATTGCTGGATCACCCAAGTCATTCATTGCTTAATGTGAATGGCATGATGATGGTCAAAATCCAGCTGAATTGGTCACTGAATTTTAATTCAAAAGTGACAAGTCATGATGTGCCATCTACTTCAAGGTTAAAGGGCGTGTTTTGTGATTCTTTGACACCTTATCTGTATTATCCTGAGGCAGCTACTTCACTCTGAAATATATTTCTTCGGCCTTGTCTTAATATTAGTTTGAAATAACTTTAAAGTCTTGTGGTACCTTATAGACAAATAAATGTTATATGGCTTAATCTCTTGTGAATCATTGCCCAAGAAGCCAAATAAGCAAATTGTGCTGCATTGGTACTGCTTTTAACAGGGGGTTGATTATAAAACATGATCTTTGTCGAGTTTGGAACCTCGTCCTAACTCTTTAGCAGCAACTTCTTTTTTCAGACCATCGAGAAATAATTACTCTCAGAACTTCTACCTTAGTATCATTTAGTTACACCAAGTTCTTATGGGGCATGGAATTCCACTGGGGAACTTCTTTATTTTGGCAAGTCATTCCATCAATATGGAGTTACAATAGAAGCCATGTGGTAGGTATCGTGCTGTCAGGACTTGCTACACATCAGACACAAAAAGAGTAGGTTCCAAACAAATCAAATACTCATTGTTTCTTATGTTTGTCAACTGTAAATTACATCTCAGTATTTTGACAATAAGGAAAGAGAAAACTGCTGGAAACCCATGATTGTGCATTGTACAATGGATCAATATTGCAGAGAATGGACTTTTTAAAAGTTGTTTGCTCTGAGTTCTAGCAGCCAATTGCAAGGCTTTTTTAAAAAATCAGCTTCAATTAACTTTTTTCTATCCTGACCTGAATGGCTATATTCCAAGATTGGGTCTTTCTTCATCTAAGCACGACTATGTGCTATAAATAGTTTCATACAGCCCTTTAAAAAGAGTGGGGTTATTAATCTGAAAAGGGGAAAATAAAAGTGTGGGCTGCATTAACTTGTTAACCAAGAGAGATTTCTTTCTTTCTTACAAAAAATTAACTCTTGCTGGACTTTCATCCTCTTTAGCACAGATGTGATCAACCAATCAATCAGTAAAGTTTTAATGTTGCAACTATTACAGACTTACACTCTAAGTAGAAACATGTTTAACATTGTCCTGTAATTTTCTTATTTTTAGTTTGGGGCACACCAACCTGAAACACATCCTCTGGTACTTCTTCAGTCAAGGTGCCAAGAAAATTACTCATGCATGCTAAGTGCCATTTGCCTGTACTTCATGCATGTTTGCCTGCATTGATTTTTTTATTTTTATCCCACCCTTCTAACTACAGTTGAACCTTGCTTAAAGAGCATAATGCATTCCACAGGATTGCTCTTTAAGCGAGTTTGCTCTTTAAGCGAAACACCATTGTAAGTGACCAATCCCCTCAGATTGTGAACCCTGATTTATTTGTTAAGCGAGTTTTTGGTTGGTTTTATTTGTCAAGCGAAGCAAACATTCAGAGAAAATTCTGCTCTTTAAGCGAGTTACTCTCTAAGTGAGGCACTCTTTATGTGAGGTTTGACTGTATATGGTTACTCTGGACTATCAGATATAAGCAAGCTGTATAAAAGAAAGAATAGCCACCTGAATAAGGTACATAGTAACACAACTCATATTAACAATAGCCCATTAGGCATAAAATAATCATTGCAATGGCAGCAGAATAAAGTATAGTAGCCATCAGGAACCAAATTGGTTCAAGAGCAGCAAGTTCTTAAATGCCTCCTTCTACATTTCCTCTTTCACTAGCTTGTAGAATATTTGCAAACATGGGGTGACAGCACTAAGAAGTACCAGTTACTTATGCTAGTGTTATATGCTTCTCTTGGGGTGAGTACCCTACTTCTGCTTGGCTGGGAGAAACAGTCCTGACATGATTTATCAAGCAGAGGTTCACCAGCCCATATCAAAGTCCTAAATCATTTAAGGTTTTGATGGTTAATTACCAACACCTTGAATAAAGCACAGAAGCCTACAGGGAATCAATGCATGTGGGCCAGCATCAGAGAAACATGGTCAAACTGATGCAACCCCGACATCAGCCTTGCAGCCACATTCTACATCTGTTATAGCTTTGGTACCATCTTCAGAGGTAGCCCCATTTAGAACTCATTACAGCAAAAATGTCTGGACCCTCTAACCCTGTTGAACAGTGGATTCCATCCTATGCATCAGACCATGATGTGGTCAGCAAAAAATGGGAAAAAAATTATCTTCTGTTTTTTCCATGTGGCTTTCTTATACTGAGACCTCCAGGCGTTTTCACTTAAAGATACAGTAAGGACATTATGTCTGGCTGGACATCCCGCTACATTAATGGAGTAGACCATACAGCCAGTGACACAATTACAAGTGTTGGGCAGTGGTAAATAACCTGACTCCCTAAAGGATCCAATGGCTATGGGCAGAGAAGCCCCTTTAGGTGGGATTATGGTCCCCTCAGTGGAGGAAATGCCACTGGAAACCATCATATTCGGCCAAACAGCAACATGAGCAGAGGAGGAACTCTCATTCCAAATGGTAATGGAGGCAGAAGAGTCCATGCCAGATGGACTGGCTGTGAAGGCACACCTTGATAATATCCTCAAGGCTGTGGCAGTCCATTGCAGTCCTGGTGTTAAATCCTGCATGTCTCATTTCATATGTGCCATGGGAGATGGCTCTATGATCATAGTGTGTGGGTCACTTCATGGCAAGCTGGGATCAACCTTAAACAAATTCACACCAATGGCATTTTTCCTTCTCAGATACGTCTTGCAGCCAATGATGACCATAAGAACATTTTAAGAGCTTGTTTGATAAGAGAATTCATAATTCCCTGAATACTCTTCTTTTATATTTTAGAACACCTGTGGCTCTTTCTACTTCTTGGCACAATCGGTTTGTTACTCTGTTCTGTCATGTCTTCTATGTCTCAAATTCTTTGAGTTTTTTCCCACCTGATTTTCCAGCTGCTCACAAAAATGTCTCCCTCTTCTGACTGCTTTTTAAAGTCCTTATTATCCACGGCCAGATCTTGTGTCATTGCTTTGCTGATTCATTTTTTTATGCTAATGTTCCCTCCATTAGAATTGTTAGCATTTCTTCAATTGTTTTATTTACTGTGAAAAGATGGACCCAAGGAGTGACAAGGAGGATCCTCACTGGCTCTTGGCAGTGCTATTTTTAGGGGCCCAAATTTGTGCCAGGTAGCCTCCATGCTCCAGCAGGGGGGCTCTCCACCCCTCCCACTCCTTTCTTTTCCAAGCCCAAAAGGGAAAGGTCATGTCTTAATACATCTGCACTTTCTTTTGGTAGCTGGCCCGAGTAGTTGCCTATCTCCATATGGAGCCAGACAACTAAGAACCAGGTACAGTAATACCCCGGATAACGTGAGTACCGTATAGCGTGAAAACCGCATAACGTTACAAGATTTTCAGGAAAAAAAATAATCTTGTATCGAATAACATGATTTTTAATGTTATCCGATACAGTCGTTCTTAGCAGCAGGGTGGCAGGAAAGCTGAACGGGGTTCTCCGTTCAGATTCCCAGCCACCCTGCAGCTATGGAGGCAGGAGTGGGGAGGTTGGAAAGCTGACGGGGGCTCCCCCGTCGGCTTCCCCAGCCACCCCACAGCTGCGGAGGCAAGGGCGGGTGGCTAGGGAAGCCGACAGGGAGTCCCCGTCAGCTTCCCCAGCCACCCTGCAGCTGTAGATCGGGTCCTCTGATATCTCTGGAGCAGGCAGGGGACACGATCCAAGCTGTTTCTGGGCTTCCCCGACGTCCTCAGCCAGTGCAGCAAGCCAGAATATCAGGATTTGAACCCTGACATTCTGGCTTTGCTGCACTGGCTGAGGATGTCGGGAAAACCCAGAAACAGCTTGGATCAGGTCTCCCCACCTCCCTGGACCCGGTGGGGGGGGGTCAGAGACCCCCAAATTGGTAAAAAAAACAGATGTGGGTTTTTTTTTTTACCAATTTTGGGGTTTCTGACCCCCCCCCCCCGCCAGGTCCTGGGAGGTGTGGAGACCCGATCAAATACTCATTGTTTCTTATGTTTGTCAACTGTAAATTACATCTCAGTATTTTGACAATAAGGAAAGAGAAAACTGCTGGAAACCCATGATTGTGCATTGTACAATGGATCAATATTGCAGAGAATGGACTTTTTAAAAGTTGTTTGCTCTGAGTTCTAGCAGCCAATTGCAAGGCTTTTTTAAAAAAATCAGCTTCAATTAACCTCCCTAGACCCGGCGGGGGGGGGGGGGTCAGAGACCCCAAAATTGGTAAAAAAAAAAAAACCAGACTTTTTTTTACCAATTTTGGGGTCTCTGACCCCCCCCCCCCCGGGTCCAGGGAGGTGGGGAGACCCTATCCAAGCTGTTTCCAAAGTTCCCCCACCTCCCTGGAGGCTGCAGCAAGCAATTCAAATCCCGACGTTCTGGCTTGCTGCAGCCTCCAGGGAAACAGGGCTTTTTTAAACATTGTGTGATCAATGTATCGCACAACGTTAAAAACCGGATAACGACGGGACTTGTGGAACCAAGTCATAACGTTATCCGGGGTACTATTGTACTAGAATTTAGCATCCCAAACACCCTATTGAATTTCTTGGCAGCCACATTTGCTTGAAAGAAAAACTTTCTAATTAGAAAGAAAAACAAAATAGGACAGAAAAACAAGGCTGGACCTGGGAATGCATCCACACACCCCACCCCCACCCCAAAGCAAAGAACATTCACTCACACATGAGCTCAGAGATGAGAAATAAAATGGCTGAATTACAAGGCAAATGAAACCTGTTACAAACCTTTCAATCCACATAAAAATCTGCCCACCTCAATAGGAGTAAAAGAGTGGAACTGTGAACCTTGTGTGTCAATCTCTCCCCTGTGACTAACAAACCTACTTTTGCTTGCACTTCATAGAGCATAAGGAAGCAGTCAAGATTCAGGGAGAGTACTAATCTTTAGCATTGGATCAGTCATAAATCAAGATCTCTCCAAACTGAAAAGAGTTGTGATATCTGTCATTTCCACTGGGTGAATCAAAATTGCATGCCTTTGTATAGCATTTATCTGCATATTAGGCCCCCATTCCAGCTGGCAGCAGAAATAGGAAAAGTTACTTTTTACTAGAACTTCCTGAATTCCCTTTCTGAGACCACACTTCACACCAGCCATCCAAGGGTCTACCTTGAGAGAAGATACTTCTCCAAAACAGAATGTTTGCAACAAATTGTATCTTTAAAGGAGCAAGTCATGTGGCTACAGCTGTGCCATGTTTAATTCCAGTAACACAGAAGAAGGCATGGATGTGTGTCATATGTGAACCAATCCCTTGTGCTATTCTTGAAGGGCATAAGTATAAATATCTGGTTTTTACAATTACAAACCCTGGAGATGTCAAAGCTGTATTAACAGGAAGAATATTTAGTCAATGACAGTTTCCCCAAAGCATCTGGTACTATTGCCTGAGGTTTGGTGTGTATTTTAAAAGAAAAACCCTGAGATTATCCATCAGTTAGCACAGATTTGTTTTTTAATTGGCTTGGCCCACACCTGGCACTTCCCAATTCCCTGCCATCAGAAGCAGAGCAAATGAAGGTAGGTATCTAGGGGCAGGAGGAATTTAATCTTAAAATGCTCTATGACGGACTTGCTTTGAGACAATTAATATTGGAAGACAAGAATAATGTGCAGTGGCATAAAGTGACAAGGAAGAAGACTAAAACCTGGGGAGTAGCTAATGAAGAGGATTAATTAGCCAGAGCAAAAAGATCAGCAGAGGACCCGTTCCAAAAATCACTGGCATCAGTGAAGAGAATCTCATTGGCTTAGCTTCAAAAGGGGTTTGATGGTGAGTGTCAGTGTGTGTATGTCTGTACCTTAAAAAAACTGGGAAGAAAATGTTCATTACTGATGAAGTCCAGTGATGTATGTGGTTAAAAATAAAAATAAAACAGGTGCAAAGGCACTTAGAGGGTAGTACTATTCAGCTGGTTGACAAGCCAGCAGGATGGCAATGTCAGCTACTCAGTAGGTGTGAAGGGAAACTGAAAGCCATAATGTGTTGCTTCATTATCTGAACTTAGTTGTCCCTCAATATTTCAAGTATGATTTTATTTCAACAATGAGGTCCAGATCTGTGTCATTTATTTTCTCTGGGGTTTTTGCTGTTTCATAAAGTCTACAAAAACTATCTGACCCTGATTACTACAGAAGACGTTGAATTAAGAATCAGATAAAGGTTCTAGCCCATGTTCACTGCATCTGTGAACAAGTGACATGAAGTGGGTGTTCTGCCATTTATATATTGCCTACTCATTTCATCAATCTTAGTGATTTTATTCCTGGCCCTCCCTTATACCATACCTGTCTTCTTACTGCTGAAGTGGCCCACTATTGCTTCATCTGTGGAAAATTGGTACATGCATACAACAGGAAAGGTAAGCAATCCAGATACAATGGTCTGAATATAATAGTTGGTCACATCTAGAGTAGAATTGTTGGATCAACTGGGCTTTATCTAATCATTGACTTATCATTCCATAACCATTTCAATAGATTTACACTTAGTTCAGACTATCAGTTGGGCTTAGATCAGAAGCTTGAAATGTTCTAATAAAAGCAATAACAGCCTAGTTGCCACAAAAGGCGGCTCCAGGGCACCATCAAAGGCCAACCAGAAAGTCTCAGACAAGTGCAGGAATATGATCTTTTCCCTTGGTCAAAATATTAAAAATAATTACACTATATAAGGATTATAATTTTACAATACTGAAAAACTCTGTATATAACTTACAATATATCTCTTTATTATATGCAAATTCTCATTCATACATTCACTTTATACACTGTAAAGAAATGTAAATGATATAGTGATTCTATTTTATAAATCCCCTTCTCTGGTAAAGACCCTTCGCAACTCAAGCTTGTTTAGTCACACAAGCGTTTTATCTTAATATACTTAAATATAGTTGCAGTTATACTAACAGTCATATAAATTATACAGAATTACAATTACAGCAAGTTGCAATCAGCCACAATACAATTTGCAACAGAATTATTAACCAAACATTTACAGAGATACTGCTAGTTGCATCAGAATAGTTTTCCAATCAAACCTGTAGTAGTTTTGACTCATATACTTCATAGAGGATTATTTACCAAATATTTACAGACACCGATAGTTTGCATCAAAATTGTTTTCAAATTCCTTCCTAGAAGCACTGGCAGTTGATGAGCCTTGAGCTTTTCATTTCCTTATCATACCTTACTCTTTTCATGATCTTTCTTCAGAAACTGTGTCCTCAAATCTTTGCTTTGGAATCCATATTTATTCTTCAAAGACAACAAAGATTTAAGCTCAGGTGTTCTCAGACTTCCCTTCCCCACCTGAGGAAGAGACACTATCTTCAGAGGCTTACTTAATACTTTTCTGAAATTTTTGAAAACCATCCTGAAGCTGATTCAAGCAACAGGGAATGTCCCCAGGGGAATATAATGCCTTGGAAGGCATTTGAGCACATAACTACATGCTGAATTGTAGATGTAACTTTCTTATGTGATACCAAAAGATCTCCTCATACTGCAGGAAGCAATACAAATCCTAAAAACAAATAAATAAATAAATAACATAGTATCTAAGACAGTGATGGCAAAACTTTTAGAGTCGCAGTGCCCAAAAAAAGGGGCAGGGTGAACTCTGTGCTGGAGAGAGAGAGGGAGAAAGTGTTTCCATTGGGCTGCTGGTCAGAGGATCAGGGTGAACTCTATGCTGGGGGGAGGAAGTGCTGCCACTGGGCTGATTGGCAGGATGAACTTTATGTTGAGGCGATGGCACATGTGCCCACAGAGAGGGCTGTGAGTGCCCCCTCTGCACGTGTGCCATAGGTTCGCCACCACTGGTCTAAGACATGGCAAGATCATCATGCTTTTAAAGTCAAAGTGAAACCAAAATGAGGAACACACTTACTAACTGAATGGTAAATGCAATTAGAATAAGAGACTTGATACATTCAGCACTTACTTAAACTACAAAATAGGCATTTTAACTCATTTTAATTAGAATGAAAGGCATCGACATAGTAAGACACAAAATTATTCTTAGCTGGCCATCTCTCTCTGCTCTCAGTGAAACCTCCTTATCTCTTTGTTTTAGAAACATAAAATATAAACATAGGAATGTAAGGAAGCAAAACATACCATCTCTTGGTACAGTTTGATGTCTTCAGCCAGAGGCCAGAAATGTTTTTGAGTGGAGGCCAGAAATGTCCCACATGCTGCTTTAAAGCTATCAGAAACCCCACATTTGTACTCTGGGGGAAGAGGTAAATTGCCATTTTTATTTCACTTATCAGCTGCTGGCCTGCCTAGGCTCAGCAAAATCTTTGGCAGCATAGCCATTGCTTCACTGGCCTGGTTATACACACAGTGTGGTGTCTTGTTTCCCCTTTTAATCCAATTTCTTTTTTTCACCAACAGTCTTGTTAAACAGCATATTTCTAGCCTTAAATCATAAATGTAGCCATATAAACTACAACCAAAGCCTCCTAACTTGCTACTAAAGGATCAATAATTTCATTCCTCTTTTTATTTATTTATTTTAATTTATGAAATCTGACACATACAATAAGCAGATTTAATGGCACCTGCAGTTAGCATCTGGACACTCCTTGGCAGGGATGCAGAGCTATGTGAAGATCTCTCCATAAAAGGGCAACGGAGGACACCAATGATGCCTAAATGGAAGACAATGGTTACAGTAAGCAGTGTGCACACCAGTCTTGCTTTTCCTTAGAAATCTGAAGCAATCTAGGACAATATATCTGGAATATTATGTGTTGCTGTTCTTTCATTACTCCACTTATCCTCTTCCTCCTCACTTAACCCTATTACTATCTAATTGTCTTCCATTTCATTGTATCAAACAAGCAGTTGACTACTGGGGAAACCAAAAGGTGAATATTAGAAAATACACATATTTTCAAAGCATTATAAATTCCTCTGCCCTTGGTGACACTGAACTTTCTCTTTTCCAGTGTGCAGTCATATACTCACATACCTGAGCATAAGCCACATTAAACTCACTGGGACTTACTTCTGAGTAGACATACACCATTAATCCTCCTTTTCAGTAGAAATATTTCCCTTCCCATCTGGAGTGCACACCTCTGATTTAAGAAATTCAATTCTCATGGGTTTTCTATTATCCAAGTCAAATAAATAAATAAATCTAATGTCAGAAATTACTCTGGGTTGAAAGGATTTGTTGCTGGAGAAACTCCACTCAGAGGATGCTTGAATGAGGTTCCTTGCATGTCCTCAAGATCCATCATGCAGCACACAGGTATGGAACACCAAGCTTCCAGTCTCCAAGTCACTAAGCCACCTCAGTGCAGCATCGAAGTCAAATCATTCAGCAGTTGTGGACAATCTCCAGGGAGGAATTATTAAAAGTTGTTTGCAGATTTTATTTTAAATACTTTGTGGAAGAATCAGGAACTAGGGACTGTTAAGCTGATTTTTCACATTCAGTAAGGATTTTATTTGGCTTTTCCTTTCAAGTGAATTTAGGTTTTGGAAGCAACAGTTTTCAAGTAAACCTTTAATATTCATCTATTTAAATTAAGTCACAAAAATGTACACCAATTTCAACAAAGTTTAACAATTTTAAAACAATTGAGAACCAATTTTTAAGTGTACACAGTCTACAAACTTACTGGAAGCAAGGGTGCTGAGGAAAGGTATTATGCTTGGAGAAATTGAAAGGTTTGCAGAAGCAGAAAAATATTGTTCCCTCCTTTGAAGGATTAATCACTGCATTGGCCAAAAACAACTTGGTAAAGATAAAGAATGCTCAGTAGCCACAGGGCACTGGTATTAGTTGGGAAAGAAACAAAGAAGTAGGGGAGTGGTTAAAACTGGAATGGAGTAAAAAATGGGATGGATAATCTGTTGAGTTTGCTTTCTGCTGTACTTTTTAAAATATTTCAATCTTTAAAAAATAAAATTATGAAGAAAATATGTGATCAGTTCTTGCAAAAACAATTCAAGTGGAATTCCCAGCAGTCTGCCCTGGTCAAATTCAGCAGCTGCTACTATTCATAGCATGGTGATGATAATATAGAACAGAGATTCTCAATCTGCAGCCAATGGGCCAAATGCATCCCACAGGACCATTTCATGTGGCCCCCCACCACCTCCACCACACCAGGAAGTGCCATGTGGCCATTTCATCTGGCCCCCAGAGCTGTCTGAGGGAGCATGACCCAACCCCTGGCTTAAAAAAGTTGAGAACTCCTGATATATACTTGATTGCTAAATATAAAATATGTCCTGAGTAGTTAGGGTGCCTGATGTCCTCAGCATGGATGTTGATAGAAACATGCAAAATGTACATTCCTTCCAGAAGATTCTAGATTGCAATTACCCTCAGTCTTACAAAAGATGCAAAACCAACAGTGTCTACAAGTGGAAACCTTTGTCCATGCTGGTGTTGCAAATATTTCCAAGGTAAAACATTTAGTCTATAGGGAGCAACATCATGACTGCACTATATATACTTTGTGGGATGATGTAATGGCACAAAACTTGAAAAAGTCCTTGGCTTTTCTATTTTCAACTCATCCACTTTGTACCTCGATCAAAGATTAATTTACTCCTTCACAAGTACCTCCTCGGAAGTGCCCCCATTGTGTCAAGTGTATATTTTCCTGTGCTTGTTTTACCACCTCCTGTGACTTTGGAGAAAGTTCAGCTTTTAAGATCTTTTCCTTTGTCCCTTTCTGACTTCTGGCCTGTTGCTATAGGTTTATAGTTATCCAAGATTCAGAGGATTAGTTTCAAGTATGATTACAATCTTATTTTTAGTACTGATCTATGTCATTACTTCTAATTTTTCCTAAAGAGAAATCTATAACATTTTCAGAGATTCAGCTCCTGCATGTGGATTTTATTTTATTTTTTTAGATTTGTATCCTGCTCTCCTCAGTAGCAACTGACTCAGAGCGGCTGACAGAGTCCCCTAATATCACTATTAAAGTGCAAACAAAAATACAATAGTATACAGTATAACAAAACAGTAAAGTACAGTAATTACTATATAGTAGGTCAGCACACATTACACATCAATACAGTATTACAGTACATTCAAAATACCATGGCATGTAGTGCAACAGAGCAATAAGGTTCAATAACTTTCATACAAGATAACAGTACACATCACAGTAGAAAACATATTGTGAAAATGTCCACTTGCGGCTGCAGTCCAATTCCTCTTCCCAGCCAAAGGACATTGGTCGGGACAGCGGTAAAATGACAGCACAAATTTTGTCAGCTGCTGCCTCCCACAGCTGGTGTCCCTTCCTCCTACCAGCCAGAGAATGCCCAGCTGCCTCTCCTCTCCCCGGGCCACCGGGCGAGAGAGGGAGTCCTTTGGGGACAGCAGCAGCAGGTCTCATAGCTGCCAGCCCCCAGCATAGCTGTGTCTCCTCTCCCCAGGATAGGAAAAATAACTCAGACTTATCCACTTCAGGCTAAATGGCTGAGGGAAAAGCCCGGTAGCAAGAGTGGCTGAGCAGCCATGGCGGGGCTCTTGTAGCTGGCCGGTAGCCTCACACGTGTTCCTCCTTCCCTCGAGGCCGGGGCCGGTAGAGGAAAAAGTCCGATTGAAATATAAGCACCATGAGAGTCTTTTATTTCTACAGACTGCACAGTGTCTCAGTACATGTGTCACATTCCTATTGCTAGTCTATTTTAATTTCATTTAATTTTTATATTTAATAAATTATCTATTTTTATTTTGGCATGTAAATCTTTGCTTCTGTTTTTCACACGGAAGAATAACAAAATTATTATTTTCACCCATGAGGGTGAATAATTTTGTGCCACCCTTTACAAAAGAGGAGAATTTCTAAAATAATATTTTGTTTGTGCAAATTATGCAAGAAAAGCTTTTTTGTTTGGGTTTGTACAAATTAGGAAAATTAAGCTCTTTTTTTTTTTTTTTTGCATTTTCCTCAACATCTGTCCAGTTACACTATATTTGCTGTATCTGTGTCTTCCATTACAAAGGAAAAGGGCACATGTTTTGTGCAGAGACAATCTGCATAAACTGTGGAGATCTTCAGAAAAAGATTTTTATTCCTTATTTACTTCTTGCCTGGGGGCAAAAAATCTTCTGGGGCTCAAATAATTCCTCACTGAGGTGTTTTCTCAAGAAGCAGTGAAATAAATAAATAAATAAATGTTCCTCATATCTTTACCTCTTTGTGGCCATTCATTCTTTATTCTTCACTATCTTATCGGGTGAGGGGATTTTGTGTATAGAAGAGTAGAAAACATAATAAGGACATCCATCAAATTCTCCCTTAATCTACTTGGACTTCAGGGACAGAAAACAGGTCAATAAAAAAGTGGAGGTGCATGGCCCAACCTCATCATGGTTTATGGTGTTAAATGGAAACAAAGAACTTGGGAGGAGAAGATAGCATGAGCTCAACAGCATGCTGTGATGAGATTAAGAGAGCAAGTAGAGACCAGTCTGCTGGTTGAGAATAAAGATGCAAAAGATGCACCCAGTGCTTCTAAATTTAAACAAGGGGTGCCCAAACTCCAGCCCGCAGGCCTAATTGTTCCCCTGCATATAATTAATGCAGCCCATGGTGAGCACCCGGGCTTCACCGCGTACTACCCCCCATCCCGTCCTGACATCAGCAGTGATGGCGACAGAGGCAGTGACTGTGCTTTTTCCAGGCTGCTCCAAGCAGCCTCTCACTCGAGCCTTTCCCCTCAGCAGCCTGTGCTGAAGCTGATCGCTGCTGGGGGAAAATTTTCGGAGCCTCCTGTAAGTCAAAATTCATGGTGCTAAGAGAGCCCCCTGGTGCGCTCGGGATGACGTCATCCTGAGCGTGCCAGGGGGCTCTCTTGGCGTGTGAATTTTGGCTTGCAGGAGGCTCTGAAAATTCCCCTGAGGCAGCAATCAGCTTCAGCACAGGCTGATGAGGGGAAAGGATTAAGTGAGAGGCTGCTCGGAGCAGCCTGGAAAAAGCAGTTGCTGCCTTCATCGCCACCACTGCTAATGTCAAAACTGTCAGCAGTGGGAGCAGTCCGCCTCCAGCCCCTGCAGCTGTGTGCGGGGGCGGGACTGGCCGGCAATAAAAAAAGTTTGGGCACCACTGATTAAAACAGTCTGTGAAACTGGAAAGCAGATATCATTGTTCTGTAGTTTTCAAAGAGTGAAGAACTCTCATTGAAACTGGCAGAAAATATTTTTATATCTCGCATGCAAGAAGAATGATGTTGTGGTTTCATGTATTGTGCATGTGGATGAATCTAGTGAGGACAATGACTATGATGGCTAATGGCTTCACCAGGAAGGCTACCACTATTTGTTTTTTTCCTATGAACTTCACTTACATTTAAAAGGTACTTAGAGAGCTACAGGTTAATTTTGACTTTCAAAAAACATTGTTTATGCATTAATACCTGAAATTAATGTGTGTTGCTATCATGTATAATGGGCAGAATCCTATTCCATGTTTATGAAATCTTAAATCCATAGTGGATAGTTAAGTTGTATGGGGTGCGGGAGGTATAATGACCCCACCCTGCTGGATTATCTGAGCCCCTCTCTCCCTCTACTTTTTTAACTAGTAAGATGTAGCATTTGGTGTGCTTCTAATCTTTTTTAGATTTTAATTTTAAATTTTAATTTTAACAGTTTTTAGATTTTTAGGTAGTGTTTGTGTTTTATTGTCATGTTTGTTTGTTTGTTTTTATTACTTGTAAACTGCCCTGAGTCACTTTGGTGAGAAGGGCAGTGGAGAAATACAAATAAATAAATAAATAAATTGTCTTAAGAAGTCACAATAGACATTTGCTATCATACACTAATTTGTATGTCTGGTGTACAGTAGCAAATGCTTACTTCAATGTACTGATTTACATTGATGGAGTCTTGGTAGGGGGCATAACTAACAGGATTTTGGCCTTTTAAAAGACATTTTCCCGTCTACAACATGGAAAAAAATACTATCTGATGTTATCATTGACTGCAGCTTTCAATATCTCAAAAACATTACATATTTATATATCCAGAAAACATAAAATCAAGCTGGGGCATGTTTAAATAAATTCATGGCACATAGAAAACATCTGCCACAGCCAAGAAACATTTTACGGTGAGCAAAAAAGAAAAGAAAAAAAAGAATTACATTATGTTATCTTCTTATGCTGCATGTTCAAGAGCAATTTTTTCAGGTGAAGTTTAAATAAGAAAAAATTCAACCTTGAACAAATATTTGGTTTAATTGCTCTATGTAATTCCAAGCCGATGAATGCTTCGAGGATCTGTATGAATATCAATCAGCATAAACCATTTTTTTAAAAGTGCCTTCTCTCTCACCTTTCTGGGAAAATACTTCAAAAAAACAGAATGCACTGAGCAATATTCTCAGCTTTATAGTGCTATCAGACACATTAAGCTGTCAATATAGTAAAGCTAAATTAAACCCATTATCTTTTGACATGATGTGCAGTACCATCTGGAGTGTGTGCAAATAAAACTATTGCAAAGTGTGTTGAAAAAAGCTATTCCAATAAAAATAGTATTTTTTAAAAAAATTACCAGAGTGAATGGAAAATTTATTTTAGCTCCAGTCATTTTTTCCTGCTCATATTCTGCAACTTCACAGTTATATATGCATAGAATGGATGGGTAATTGTTGATTACAGTGGTAAAGCTATTTTAGAATTGTGGAATCGCTAGGGAAAAATTTCTTTGTGAATACAGGTGTCTATTAATCAGAAATCTGTCACATGAGGAACTGGGCCTAAATGTAACTAGAATAGGCCCTTTGAACCAAGATTCAATTCTATGACACTTCCTTACATCCCATTGCTTGCATGGGTTGGGATTAGCCATTGAATTAAGTGCTGGTCTCCTTTCCTACTTCTCTGAGACAAACTTTTAGTTATGCTTCTGTCCTGTGCCATTGAGTTATTTGGGGAGGGGGGGAATGGTCCTACTGAAATCTGAGTTCCAGTGTGGTAGAGTGGATAAAGTAATAGGATTCAAGAGAACTGGGCTGAAATCACCCATTGGCCATAGAAACTCACCAGGTGGTATATTGATAAATCGATCCTAAAGAAAACCCTAGTTGGAGTCACTATAAATGGGATGGAGCTTGATGGCACATAACACACACATTGAACCACATTCAAAGTTTGTTAAAATGAAATGGGAGGAGTGTGGTTGTTCTTCCCCTTCCATTCTTGTGTACCAATCCAACAAGAGGGAGGGTACTCCATTCAGAACTTCTCAGTACAGGAGTTCCACACAAATAATAAATAGTAAACGATAATCACATAGCTATCCAGATTGACAATTGTACACAACTCAAGTGACTTCTTATACACACGGCAATTACCTACTTGGTTGCATATGGGATTTTCTATTTTTCTTGACCAGCTTTTTATCTGGATTTCCTAGTTACATGTGATAATGAAGAATAGAAACCAAAATATGAGGAAATACCATCGGAAGGTAATAGTCCATATACTATAGGTCTGTGGTGGTGAACCTTGGCACCCCAGGAGTTCTTGGACTTCAATTACCAGAAGCCCATGTCAGCCCTCCTGTTGATCAGGGGAATAGTTTTTATTAGCCAAGGATATAAAGTTTGTTCTCAATATCATACTACTTAAGCAATATTTTTAACAATCCTAAATCAATACTTGTTGCCTAATCATTAAAAGAGATTTTATTGAGTTACAATGAGAATAATGGTACCAAGAATTATATGGGAAAGCTAATGGTAGGAACACAAGAAATTGAAAGAGTGAATAAAATTATCTATTTGGGGAGGATTTTAAATGAAAAGTGGGACCACGAGGTAGAGATTAAAATATGAATAGAGAAGGGATGTGTGACCAATGTGAATGCAGAGGACATGTGCTTTGCTGCTCTCTCCTCTGGGGAGACGTTGTGGGAACATGCTCCCAAGAAGTGTAGAGATATGACTCTCACTATGAATATCTGAACATTTCCAGTGTTGCTATATGGAGTCAAAGCTTGGACACTAACTAAAGCATTTGAAAAGAAAATCAATACAGTGGAACCTCATACAACAATCGCCCCATATAGCAATGAAATAGCATAACAATTTGTTTGTTTGTTTATTTGTTTTGGGGGGTGGCATCCTGCATAACAATTTTTCCTATGGAAAAAAATTGTATAACAACATTTCAATGGGAAAAAAACACATAGCATAGGGAACCATAGGGAAAATTGCTATAGGATGAATGCAACATATAGTAATTGTTTCGTGGATCTACTGACAGCTGCTAAGGATATCAGTGTTGCACTGGATGGATAAAGAACAAGAACTGTTTAAGACCATTTTTAAAAAAGCTCCAATACCTTGGGCATATCATGAGGAATGACATAAAGTCATTCCTCATACTATGTAAGGGAAGATCTTTTGGAAAAGAGGCCCTGGACATAGACAGACTTCATGGCTGAAGAACCAGAGGGACATGTCTCTATCCAAAGAGCCTAAATAAACTACAGCAGTACTGAAATAACAGAAGAGGTACATTTATGGATCTGGTTAAAGAATGAACAGAGGATCTTTCACGATGCCTGGATCACTCAGGGAGAAATAGTACTTGGAAGAAAATCCCAAGGTTGACAGGGTGAATTGGCCATTGGCACCTTGTAAGGTTTATTTGGATGGAGGATTTTGATATAGTAAATAAAGTGATAAGCATTCCTATGTTAAACATCCACCTGTAAAGACTGATAGAACCCATAGAGGGAGGTTGCAATGGGGTAATTGAAAACTCCATCAAAGAGCAATGAATTTATCATTGCCTACCTATGTAAATTGATCTTACTCAGCCATTTGTTAGTGTTTGACTTCTGCAAAGGGGAAAACCTTTTTTGGACATTAAAGGACTTGTTGTCATTCTCTGTAGCTAAAAACCTAGTGTTACTCTCGGTGTTGTTGAACAACAGTTTCTAACACCCATTGGCTGTGTAGTCATTGCTGAAGAATTATGCCTGTAGTCTAATGTCACCAAGTCTAAGACGTTTAATCATCCTCACCCTCATCTTGATTAAACATATTTTTATGGACAAAGAAATGTGTCCATCACATTTTTGCACTTCCTCCAAGAGACACAAAATGAATGCTATCCATACAAAGCACTCACAAAGTAGACTTGTAGAATGAGTCACTGACAGCCAGTAAGAGATCTATGGCTGAGTGGGGATTTGGATGAAGCTGCAGTTCATCATGCATCCAACATCATACCTTTCAATACACAGTTAATCAGAACAATACCAGCATGTGAAAAGTAACTTCAGCAGCAGTCATACTCTTTCACAGAAATTGTTATTGAGCTGCCCAGCCAAACATGTCATCTCAGTCAGATGCTACAGGCGTAAACGAATCAGTAACTTAGATAGTAAACTAGCCTACAGCTTACAATAACAAGGACTTTGGAGTAAAGGGCTGGCATTTATTGACAGAGTGCTGTAATATCAGAGGCCTCCCTTGACAAATGATTCATTTTCATCTAGCAGCCAAAATAGAGTGGAGTCTTATGGAGATGAAGACAAATCTGTTCATTCAAACCAAAATGTGAAACCCTGGCATATGTTCTGCTTAGACTGGATAACTGTATGATGAAGTGAGATGTGATGGTGTTGGTGCCATATAAACCCCTAGGTTGGAAAAATAGGTGTTGCTCACAATGATAATTTATCTGAGTTATCCCAACCAGGACACTTCCTTTGTGACAACAATGGGGAAATGTGCCCCCCCCATCTGTGATTGGGCATAAATCTCCATATAATGCATGGCTAACAGTGGGGGTTTTAGCGAGGTTCAGCCCAGTGACATCCTGGTTGTCAAGCTGCACATTCTGGTGGTCATGATTTTCTCATTATGCCCCCAGAAGAAGAAATGGTACAACATTTCTGTGGACTAACTATCTAAAAAAAACCCAGAAATTGATGCCATAAGTCAGAAATGACAACACAGAGTCATTATTATTATTGAAAAAATATTGAGTGTACACAAAACTTATAGTAAGTCTGACTGACAATTTCTGGCTAAACATGTATAAGATCAAGTCAGATGAACAAAATTAGTCAATATGCCCTTTTGTATATTATATGATGCACAATACCTCCCATAAAACTCTGATTAATAACATTAGAAATACATTTTAAAATGCAAAGAAAAGAGGAAAGGCTTAGTAAATTGCTAACATTTAAGATAAGTGCAGTGGAAAGCCACAACAGTAGGTAATTATTTTTTCTAAGTGAGGTAATCATTGTTAAGCTGTGAAGAATTAATTTTATCACATTCTGTAGAGTTGTTGTCAGTACAGATAATAGACTTGTAGAGATCTCACTAATTTAACTGAGGTCTCATTGTGCGTTCTGTTAACTGGAGCTAGCAGTAATGGAGTTTTGTTGTCATTACTGTAATAAAATTGAGATATGTCAGAGACTGAATTTTTTTGAAGTGCATTTAGAATTGACAAGAAGTTTTTATGTTCTTTTCTCAGAGGAACAGATTTTATTCTTTCAGTTTTAAGACTCAAAATCTATAGCATGTCTCTCAGGAACTTCATATGGGGTGTTGAGAAGATTATGTCCCAGTACTTCATGAGATGGTGGTCAGATTCTGAGGAGACTAGAAGAGACAAAAGCTCTGATATGAATTAACCTACAGTCTATAATATGAAAGCTCTGATATGAACTAAATTATTATTCATTTTGCAGACTAATACACAGATCAAAATGTATTGCACAACAGAGATTACACGTGACAATGAATTGTAAGAACAATAGATCAAGGTAGCAAGAGAATGGACTGCCCCAAGGAATTGCATTTTTTTCAGACTTTATATAATACATACATGAATGTTGAAGCAGTTCCTGACAATACAAAACTATTCATCAATGCAGATGACACAGCAATGGCCAGACAAGGATCAAGCTTTAATGATAGCTGGAAAACGTTCTGGAGTACTTGAAAAATTAGGATGCTTTTACACCATTTGAAGCCTGAACTGAGCAAGACTCAAGTGTGTGCTTTCCATCTTTGAACTCAAGGTGCACAGGTCAAGCTAAATGTTAAGTGGCAAGGGAATCAATTACTGCATTGTTCAAAATATCTCAGTGTGACAGTTGACAGGATGCTGTGTTTTAAGCAACCCTGCCTGAATACAAAGGCTAAAGTTAGTTTGAGGAATAATATGATAAGGAAATAGACAAACTATACATGGGGAGCTCAACCATTCATACTGTGTACATCAGCTTTGGCTTTGAGTGTCTGCAGCAGAGTATGCTGCTCCAGTATAGAGCACATCCTCACACACTAAGCAAGTTGACACTGTTGTTGATGAAACAATATGTATGACAGGATGCCTCGAACCTACACCAATTGAGAAAAATAGATGCCAAAAGAACTAAGCAAGAGAATGACACTCAACATCCTCTGAATGGGTATGTGCCTGAAGAATAAAAAGGTAAAAAAGGAAAGGAGAAAGAGAATGAGAAAAAGGAGAACAAGACACTGAGACACTAAGTCACAGAGATGGAGGCGGAGACAGAGGCGGAGATGGAGGAGGAGGAAGAAGAAGAAGGATTAGAACAGCAATCAAAGCAAAATAATTTTGTTATTGCCAACACATACTGGATAGTTATTAAAACTTAAGTACTGTAATGTGACACTACAAATGGCAACTACAAAGAAAAGTTGGTGCAAACTGTTGATCTTTCCAAGAGAAATTGACAAATGATTATTTATTGTTGAAGTCAAAGGCCAACCTGTCTTCCTAGTTTGTGGCAATTGAGAGTGTCATTACAGTTCAAAACATGTGAAACTCAGTGAATTGGGAGGCCAAATGCATCTGGATAAATGTAATGCTCTTTAGTGGAGTTTGGAATCACAACAAGCCTCTTTCACTAGGCCTTGTTGTGACAGAGACAATATTGTTCAGACAAGTTATGTAGTAAACTAAGCTGAGGCATAATGTAAAGGGAAAGTTTGTGGGACAATGCATAGTGGCTGCTGCAAAGTTGTCAGCATCAGACAAAGTAAAATTGTTTCAAAGTGTTAGTTTGTCTCAGGGAACCATCTCAGATCAGATTACTGATTTAGCACAAGATACTGAAAAAACACTGAAGGATTCTGCGGGAGATCTTCATTTTTTTTATCTCCCTAGTTTGTGATGAGACAACAGACAAAACAAAAACTGCCCAACCAGGACCATAGGCAGGATTCTAGGTGTGGGCGGTTGAATATTGTTTCAGGATGAGCAACAATCTCTCTCTCTCTCTCTCTCTCTCACACACACACACACACATATAGTGGTATCTCACTTAAAGAGCATAATGTGTCCCACAGGATTGCTCTTTAAGCGTGTTTCCTCTTTAAGCGAAACACCATTGTAAGTGATCAATTGTGACTTCTGGTGGGGGGCATTGCGAATCCTGATTTATTTGTTAAGTGAGTTTTTGGTTGGTTTTATTTGTTAAATGAAGTGACCATTCAGAGAAATTCTGCTCTTTAAGTGAGTTACTTGAGCTAACTTTTGAAAGGTAAGTGGCCTTACTACATATGGAGCTCCAGCCATGGTTGGCTTGCAGAAAGGATTAATTGCATTTGTCAAGAAAGAACTAAATTATCTCAGTCTTGATCCAAGTAATTATAATTATATGTCACTTCATTATATACCAAAAAAGTCTCTGTGCACAGTCACTGCATCTCAACAATGTGATGTCAACACTAATGTCATGCATAAATTTTGTCAAAATAAGAGGGTTAACAGCACCAGTTTAAGAAGTTACTGAATGATCTTGACTCTGAGTACGGTGATCTTGTTTATTGCTATGAAGTATGGTGGCTGGGTCATGAGAACATGCTCATGAGGTTTTATGAAATGAGGTAGGGGTTCACAACCTATGGCCTGCAGGCTGGACGTGGCTCCCAACACCATTCCATCCAGCCCACGGCGATGACCCTGGAAGCAGAAGCGGGTGTAGAAGTGCTCTCCGCAGTTTGTGGCAACATTTACAAAGGGGGGGAACCACATGTCCAGCCCGCTCAGCTGTCTGAGGGTGAATGGTCTGGGCCATGGCACAAAAACTTTGAGAACCCCTGAATAGAGGAATGAAATCAAACAGTTCATGGAGATGAAGGAAAAACCTATTAGGAAACTCTATGATAGTAAATGGATGTGTGATATAGCACTCATGGTGACATTAGCAATGACCTCTAAGAGCTGCAGAGCCCCAACCAGCTTCTCAGCTCCCTGCTTTCAAATGTGAACTCATTTGAAGCTAAATAAAGGCTGTGGAAAGGGATAACAGTGCATTTTCCCACTCTGGTAGGACAAAAGCCTTCTATGTCACTTGAATATGCTGGTGAATGTGCAAAACTAATTGAGGCATTTAATGAAAGATTCAAGGACATGAAAAGTAAACAAATGGAATTGAACATCTTTGCTACACCTTTCTATGTGGGACCAACTGTTATGGCTGATAACCTACAACATGAATCATTCAGCTGCAAAAGCTCCCACTGCTTGAGTTGTATGAACCGTTACATAGCAATGATGCATTTCCCACTTTGAGGCACATGCATTGAAATATGCACCTGTGTTTGGAATATATTACTGCTGCGAGCAGTTCTTTTCAAAACTTACCATCGGCAAGAGTCAACTGTGCTCCAGACTGACCAATGCAAAGCTGGAAAAACAGTTGCAAGTAGCAACATCATCAATACCAGTTAACATCACACACCTCTCCAAAGAGAAGCAGTTCCAGCCATTACATTAGGGGTGGGATCATTAAATGTTTTACCAAATATAGCAGGGTAATTTTTAAGCTGATTATTTTGTATCGCCTGCATAGGATATTATAAATACAGTAAAACTTTGAGTAACACTAAAACTTGGTTCCACAAGTCTTAATGTTATCCAAATTTTAATGTTATCTGATGCATGCATTGGATAACATTAAAATCCTATGGGATGCATCGGATAACATTAAAACTCCACAGAGATACATTGTAACTGGCACATGCTTTAGCGAACGTTATCTGATGCATCCAATAGGATTTTAACATTATACGATGCAATTTTTTCCAGATTGCTTAACGTTATGCGATTTTAGCGTTATCTAATGCAAACGTTATCCAAGGTATTACTGTATCCAAATGGCTGTTGGCAGAAAAAAGTTTCCGCATCCCTGTTGTAAAGCAATATTCATGGAATGTTATAAAGCAATTATCAGCTTTAAAAGTATAAACAAATAAGTATTGAAATATGAGTAACGTGGATTTTGTTGTTATTGTTAAGCATCACAAATTAAAAAAGAAACAGAATGGAACATCAGGTTTACGAGTAAGACTTACAAAAAATAAAGTAAGACTTTGCATAAAGAGCACCTCACTTAGAGAGTAACTTGCTTAAAGAGCAGAATTTTCTCTGAATGGTCCCTTCGCTTAACAAATAAATTGGGGTTTGCAATCCCACACTCACACCAGAAGTCACAATTGGTCGCTTACAATGGTGTTTCACTTAAAGAGCAAACTCGCTTAAAGAGGAATCCTGTGGAACCCATTATGCTCTTTAAGCAAGGTACCCCTGTAGATTGATTGATATATTTCCCAAACTCACAAGGCCTATTCACCAATATGATTTTCATTTGTAATCTGTATGGGTAGAGGGGAAGTGATGTAGTTCCTCCTTTTCCATTTCAGTTTTGTCACCCTCCCACATCAGAAAAGTTATGGGTCTGGTGGGGAAAACCTCTGCCATCAATTAATGCTCTACAAATGAATTGGAACCTAAAGAAATTCAAGTTTTAACATAAAAGGAGAGAGAGAGAAATAGAACATTGTCCTTTACCTTCTGATTAGTATGGAGAAAGGTCAAATTCTTGAATAAAACTATAATCTACAGCTAGTTGGTCATGTATTTACACATCTGACTCACAAAATAGTTTGGAAGGGGAAATAGGTTTAGTGAAAGTTTGCACAAAGACCTTTTTCTCCCCCCTTTGTACTTTTTTTTTAAAAAAACCTGTCACCTTCTCACAGCTGAGCAATGAGGAAAGCAATTACAAACCTCATGTTTGTGTAGCTAGATATCAATGTACCCATTAACCTTGCTAGACCTATAATGAGGACAGGAGTCCTGTGTGATCTTCCAACCCATTTATCTTTGTTTTGTCATTGTTACCCTTGGGACACCCTGACAAAGTTTAATTGTCCTACCTTAGACAGCCCCATTTCCATGCGCAATGAAATGAAACTTCTATCAGATTCTTCACTATGAAGCTTCATCAAAACAAATAGACCCAATTCATGTCCAATGAACTTCAACACATCTTCACTAAGGACTCACACAAAGCATTTAGAAAAGGTACTCGGGCCAAAATCTGGCAGAAGTTTCATCTAAGTTAATGTAGAATCAATAGGTTTCTGTAATTTCTATAGACTAGGGTGGATGAAGGGAGCCCATCTGGGCATTGGTGACCCCCACTCTGTTTCAGGGATCCCAGTTGCCTAATTTTCCAGCAGGAAAGGTGAATTGTCTCTATTAGAAGCTTCAAGGATTGAGATTCATCTTTTAAAGTAATTAAGATCTGTATGTGAAACTCTGCATTGAATTCTCTTCAGGGCTGTAGTCAGGATTCTAGATGTGGGTGGTAACCTGTAAAACTAATGCCACTATTCACTGTTTGTTACATTTATTCTTTTATTAATGATTGCTGGGGATGTTACTTCTACTACTATAATAATGTCAGATTCCAGGGCACAGGCAGCTAACAGGTAATACAAACACCGGATCTAGGGCAACCATGTAACAGGCCAAATGGTAATCACATCTCAGTCCAGAATCCACGTCAAAGTCCAAAATCAAGCCAGAGATACAGGATTAGTTCAAGCTACAAAGTGTAGTTCAAGTAAGCCAGAAGTCAAGTACAGAGAGAGAGAGAGAGAGAGAGAGAGCGTTGTCGTCCATCCTGAAAAAATATTCACCCACCCACATCTAGAATCCTGACTACAGCCCTGAAGAGAATTCAATGCAGAGTTTCACATACAGATCTTAATTACTTTAAAAGATGAATCTCAATCCTTGAAGCTTCTAATAGAGACAATTCACCTTTCCTGCTGGAAAATTAGGCAACTGGGATCCCTGAAACAGAGTGGGGGTCACCAATGCCCAGATGGGCTCCCTTCATCCACCCTAGTCTATAGAAATTACAGAAACCTATTGATTCTACATTAACTTAGATGAAACTTCTGCCAACATATCTCACATGGATTTTTCTAATTGGGGTGGGGGGGAGAGAGCCCAAAGGACACACAAAAATTAAGTCCTTCAGCCTAAATAGATGAGATGGATGAGACTTAATTGAGAAAATGTATGCAAATGTCCATTTTGGAGATTTTGTGTATTGAAAAGTGCAAGGAAGTCTTTAAAAACTAGGAGCTTTTATGCAAGTTGCTCCCCTCTCAATTCTTCTTTCTGTTTATTCAGGTTTCACATTTGTGCAACTATGGAGTTATACATATTTCTGTATTATTTCTTTTTATATGCATTTTCTTACCAAAAGCAGTTGTTTTGTTTTACAATTTATACTGTGGTCTCTTTATATTTGTATCTCTGAACACAGCTATTACAACAATCAATATATACATTTATTAATAATTCAAACTAGTTATAAACTTTCAACTATAAACCATTAGCCATTGAACTCTTTGGTTATCTCACGTCAGCATTAATAACCTCACCTACATGCTGGAGAAAGTATGGTCAAAGGAGTAAACTAAGCAGAATATCATAGTCACCATATGGTTATTTCTTTCCATTTGAGAAGTAAAAATTCTTCCTGACCTCTTTCATCTCTTTAGTCCTTTCTTCTCTTTCTCCCTCCCACTACTGCTGCATTTCAGGTTGACACTATCCACACTGAAACAAGTTCATTTCTCATCTATATTTTTCCATAAATGCCTCCAAAATGGTTGTACCATATAGAATAGCCGTTGTCAGACTCTTTGGCCTCATATCTCCTATGTGACTTTGAGAAAACTTCACGCCTCCCCTCTTCTGATCAAACCTTTTAACAACCCCACCCAATTTATAGCTGAAAGTTATAGAATTGACTTGAAAGCAAAGTTAAAAAAATATTGTGAAATTTGAAAATAAAAAATGTATTGATTACAAATTGCTAATGAAAATTCTGAAGTCTGGAATGCCTCCTGAAGTCTGGTATGTCTCTCTAAGGAAAACCTCTCCCATTCCCTCTTTATTCTCTCTCCTGTTTGGGAATCCATAATTTAGAAACTGTTGAATTCCCACTAGAATCTCCAACAGTGTATGGTGTGTGTGTGTGTGTGTGTGTGTGTGTGTGTGTGTGTGTGTGTGTGTGTTGCATTTCAGCACAGATTTCACTAGTGTTCATGCTATATATTTAGGTGATTCTTCACAGAGGCCCAATGTTGAGAGAGAGAGAGAGAGTACACTAATATGAGATATAGATGAATTGTCAGTTTTGACATACTGTTTAGCTTCCACTAACAACCTGCCAAAATGTAGGCAATATTAAGTCTCTTTACAAGCAGCAGTGCTTGTTAGTCTGTTCCCTTCTGTAAATAACTTAATAGATGATCAGATTAGATTCATGTCCTTCCAAAGCAGATAAATACTATTAATGAGATGTACTATCACAAACATAATAGTTATATTGTTGTCTTCACATTTACTAATAGACTCAGAGATCACTATCGACAACACAAAAGAAAAATAACATCTACCTTGACTAATCTTGTTTAATAGCCAGGTTGCTCTATAAGTGTATGTTGAGCAGCAGAAACAATTAAAAGGTGAAAGGGGTCTGAGGAAAAAGGCCAGATTGAAATGGGAGTCCTAGCACTCAGACATACACACAGATACAAGCACATAAATTAACATGGGAGTATTCCGCTGGCAGTTTTTCCTGTGCAACTTGCTTTCAAAGGGACACAAACTGCATAAATGTGGAACCTGCAGAATTTAAAAATAATAATAATCCCATTTATTCACTCCTATCTCTTTCATGTCTTGTTTTTGTGCCTTCAGAGTGATCATATTGGCACATACTAATCCATATACTGTATTTTCCAACCATTTTATTTAATATAATAGAGATATTTTTTCCAGGGAAAAACAGCAGAAAAGAAAAAATTAATGACATTCCCACTGATTTGCTGTCATTGTCTCAATGAACAGATAATCCTAGAGTCTTATTATTATTATTATTATTATTATTATTATTATTATTATTATTATTATTATTATTATTATTATTATTATTATTATTATTATTATTATTATTATTATTATTATTATTATTATTATTATTATTATTATTTCTATACCGCCCTACTCGGTATACAATCATTGTTTAGTTCTGTAGCCTTCTCAGGCATCTATACTTCAATGAAATCTCAGGGGGAGGTGTAAGAAGATAAAGCATCTTTTCCCAACAGAATTTTAAGATTTATTTATTTTTATTTATTTATTTTATTTATTTCCATTTCTATACCACCCTTCTCGCCGGGGCGACCCAGGGTGATGTACAACATTATAAAAGCACAATAAAACCCAACCCAAACCCATTGTTAAAAAAACTTCAAAATTACAGCTATAAAATTAAAAATGTTTTTAAAATTTATAAACATCCACAGGTCCCAATAATCATTTAAAAGTTAAAAACTCAAAAAGATTAAAACATTAAAAGACCAGGCGGGAGAGGGAGCTCAAACAACCCAGCGAGCTGGGGTCATGGTACAGCCAGGACCCCATACCTGTCCCACCAGCCATGTTTTTAAGTTCTTCCTAAAAGACAGCAAATTCATCTGAAGACGTAGCTCAGTTGGTAGGAGGTTCCATAGGTCTGGAGCGGACACAGAGAAGGCCCTCCTTCTAGTGTCAGAGAGACGTGCCTCTCTGGGCGATGGAACAACTAGAGAGACTCTCCGGTCTGCTCTGGTGGGACGGACAGATGTTCTTGGGGTGATGTGGTCTCTTAAGTATCCTGGCCCACTACCATATAGGGCTTTAAAGGTGATAACCAGCACCTTGAATTGCACCCGGAGGCAAACCGGCAACCAGTGCAGCTCCCAAAGCAGAGGCGAGGCATGTGCATACTGCCCACACCCCATCACCACCTGGGCAGCCACATTCTGGACCAATTGAAGCCTCCAGATGGTCATCAAGGGCAGCCCCATGTAGAACACATTACAATAATCTAGTCTGGAGGTGATCAGAGCGTGTGTGATCATGAGCAAGGAGTCCTGATGTAGGAGTGGGCGTAACTGGCGTATTACACGAAGTTGTGCAAAAGCCCTCCTGGCCACGACTGCCACCTGCTCTTCAAGCAGTAGTCGTGAGTCCAATAGGACCCCCAGATTAAACACTGGGTCTGTTTGGGGCAAAACTGCCCCATCCAGAACCAAAGATGGTAGCTCCCGTGATGGCCCAGAACCCCCGACCCACAGCCACTCAGTCTTGCCAGGGTTCAGCTGAAGCCCATTGTCCCCCAGCCAGACCCTCACAGCCTCCAGGCACCTGGAAAGGACCTCCACTGCATCGCTTGGATCACCACGAGCCGAGATGTATAGTTGGGTATCATCCACATATTGATGATACCTCACCCCGTGGGAACGGATGATCTCACCCAGCGGTTTCATGTAGATGTTAAATAGGAGAGGCAAGAGTACCGAGCCCTGAGGCACCCCGTATTGGAGCAGCCTAGGGCTGGATACCTCATCCTCCAGCTACACCGACTGGGTCCTGCCCCTCAGAAATGAGGAGAACCAGGACCACACAGTGCCTTGGATCCCCAATCCTTGGAGCCTTTCCAGAAGGATACCGTGATCAACGGTATCGAAAGCTGCTGAGAGGTCAAGAAGAGCCAGGACAGACGGATGCCCTCTGTCCCGCTCTCACCAGATATCATCCACCAGTGTGACCAATGCAGTTTCAGTGCTATATCCGGGCCTGAATCCTGACTGAAAAGGGTCCAGATGAAGATGAAGAAATGCAGGGGAGACTGCAGATTAATGAAGAAATAGGTAAAAGAAAAAGTGGTATAGATATTCTACAATAGATCAAAAGAACATTCTATAAGTCAATTCTAACATAGGGCCACCCCAAACAAAAAAAGTGTAACACTGAATCTGGACTTTGGATCAACACCAACCTTGGCACAGATGAAGCAGACAATCTGCCTTAATCTTTCAGGAAATTAGGGAAACTGATTTCTGAGTTATTTTTTTAAATAACAATAAAAATAAAACTGTTCAACCTCCACCATGCAGAAAAAGTGATCTTTTATGTCTCCAGATTCAAAACAGATCAAATAAGCTAAAAAGACCAATCTTCCATCCTTAGGAAGAATCATTGCTCCCACCCACTTTTCTTTATTTAGAAGGAATCCTGACTGCTGTGGTTAAACTATATATCCTTTTTTTTTAAAAAAAGATCTCAATATATTTCAGTGTTATAAACTGCACTGAATTTTCCAAAGATTAGATAAACCTTTACAAGTTCACTGAACACTTTGGTAAGCTGAAATTCTGTCTCTGCCAGTCAGGACCTAAAAAGTTGGTATTCACAAGAGATTTTGTCTCTGGTTGAAAAAAACAATATTTTAAAAGATATTTTTAAAAGTATGGACAACAAATATTCAGAAGTTTGTTTAAATTATAAAATTACTGTTTTCTTGCTATGCGGCTGGAAATCTTCTTTGATGTTAGAAGAGCTTTTGTACTATATACCAACAAGTCACTTCTGATTTGTGGTGAACATATGAGATAATTCTTCGGTTCCTTGATTGACCAAACTATCAAGGGTTGAACTCCTGCTGGTTGCAACTCACTTTCCATTCCTTTTGCTGTAGTGCTCCTCTTTTCCAGATTCGACCAGGTACCACTTGGTGACTTCTGCTGTCCAATGCATGTCTGTTATTCGAGAAATGTGTCCAGTCCAGCACAAGACGCCATGGCCTGGCAGGAGGGAGAAGACACCATGGCCTGGCAGGCAGCTGAGGACCTCACCCCCACCTCTGGGCCCACACCAACGGCCTGAGGAAGAAGATGCCGTAGCCTGGCAGGTGACTGAGGACCTTGCCCCACCTCTGGGCCCCCATCAATGGCTGGAGGGGAGTTAGCCTGTGTTCTCCTTTGGTTGTTTAGTGAGGTTGTATTTTATTATTGTTACTGTACTGTTGTTGTTTTGGCTGTAAGCTTCCCTGAGTCGCCTCTGCTAGTGGGTGGCAATATAAATCTGAACAGACAGACAGACAAATTTCCATTTATGATAATCAACAACAGCTTTGTTGATTCCACTTTGTTTTCTTCTCTGGGCATTGGGGATGTAGTCATGAAGGGATACCTTTAACATTGATCTTTCCATTGCTCAAATGGATCTTGATAGTTCTTCCTTGGTTTTTGTTAAAGACCATGTTTCACTCACATAGAGAACTACAGGTAGTTCTGTCAATTTTTTTAAAAAACCCTCCAAAATGTTATATAATTAACAGGTCAACTCAGATCTTGCAAACCAACATCATTTCATGTTGGCTGTTCTATCTTCATCCGTCCACTCCTTCCTAGCAACAATGTTTTTTCCAGTATATTTTGCTCAATTTTTGCAAAAGAATAGATGGTGATTTCATTTATTAAGTCAACCCAACTCATATTAGGTTTTTCTCTTTTTCTTTTGCTCTTCCCCCTTTCCTCAGCCATATTGTCTTTTCTAATCACTTCTGTATTTTCATTATACTGTATGGGCAAAGTAGGATAACCTCAGTTTATTTATTTTTGCCATATTGAGAGTTAAGCTTGACTTGATAAGCACCCACTCTTTTGCCTTTCTGGCTGCGTGTGATAGCTGTAAGACTCTCCTTCAATACCACATTTCAAATGAGTTGATTTTTCTCCTCTGCTTTCTGCACTATCTTTTTATTTCTATTTTTACTAAGCATGGATGATTTTGACCTTGGTCTCTAGTGAAAAACTTTGCTACCTCTGAGCCATTCACTTTTTTTAAAAAAAAAATCAAAAGGCAAAGGAAAGTTTTTGCAAAATATGCACAGAACATGTTTGTAGAGCTTTTGGTCTACTATACTTTTTTCTTCCTGAGTTGTCTAACCCAAGGATAATGTTTTGCAATTGAAGATAACTTTCTAGTCTATATTCTGAGGAGTACGTCTGAAATTATTAGTTTATTTGATAGATTAAAGCAGGGGTGGTCAACCATTTTATGTTGCGGGCCTGACCATGGGCAGCTGAGCAGGCCAGATCATAAGCCCCACCCACGAATTGGAAGTGGGCACATTTATGGCTGTCGTAAATGTGCCCACTTCCACATTTACGACAGCCATGTGCATGTTTGTGCTGATGTAAATGTTCCCACTTCCACTTCTGGGTGCGGCGGCGGTGGTGACTGGCCAGATGAGATGGCATTGGGGGCCAGGGCTGGCCCACAGGGTGTAGGTTGGGAACTCAAGGATTAAAGAATTTGTCTGTTTATTAACTTATTGGTTAAGACACTGAACTTGGTCAGCAGTTCAAGACTCAAATGCTAAGGTAAAAGAGAAAGTCTCTTAGTGCTTAAGATACTGAAACTGATGACTGGAAGGTCAGCAGTTCAAGACCCGAGTGCTACACAACAGAGTGAGCTCCCATCTCTGTCCCAGCTCCTGCCAAACTAGCAGTTCAAAAGCAAGAAATTGTAAGTAGATAAATAGGTACTACTTTGGTGGGAAAGTAACAATGGACCATGTGTTCCACTGTCTAGTCATGGCTGCCACATGACCACAGAATCATAGACACAGACAGTGTCTATGAATGGAAATGAGCACCACAACTCTACAGTCAAATACAACTGGCTTTCAAGCAAGGGTTATCTTTACCTGTTTTTGTGCTGCTTCTGTTGCACTTACTCATATTTTGGCTTCTCCATTTCAGTAATTCTAAAACAGCCCTTCAAAGTATTTTGGGACAAAGGCACTATAGCCACATCTCAGCTTTCCTTGCTTCTGTCCATCCCCAGGAAAAGCAGTACAGATCATGAACATAGTCTAGGATCCTTGAGCACTGAGTAATTCTAAGAGAATGGAGTTTCGGCTGGAAACTGTGTGCAGCATATGTATATTTAATCTTCCCTTTTAAAAAGCAAGGGCATTTCAATTAAACCTCCAGTTTATGAGTGTGGGATATTAAGTGTGGGTTAAGACCTGGCTGGCAGGACAGGTATGGGGTCTGGGTCAGACAGTTGCATTTGCTTGTTGGCTCATTTGACCCCTCCCTCTCTCTCATTGTATGATTTTTTAAAAATCTTTTAACTTGTTTAGCTTTAATATTTTAATAATTTTTAAATTGTGTTTTATATTGTGTTGTTATGTATCTTTTTAAGCTTTTGTTAGCCGCCCTGAGTCTCTTTGAGGAGGGCTGCATATAAGTCAGTAAAATAAAATAAATAAATAATATTGTGCTTTTGTGTCCACAATTTAAAATGCCAAGAAATAACCGTGTTGTGCCCATGTTGCTAGCAGGAAAAAGGATGCCAGGTTTTACATAGGAAATGTCTACTGAATGTTGATAATAGCAATGACAACAGTAAAGATGGTCTCTGGAGTCACATAGAGAATATTAGGTAAAGGTAAAGGTCTCCCTTGCTCGAAAGCCAGTCGTATTCGACTCTAGGATTCAGTGTTCATCTTTGTTTCAAAACCAAAGAGCCAGCACTATCTGCTTCAGCAGACATTTCTGTGGTCATGTGGCAGGCATGACTAGACATCAGAGTGCATGGAACACTGCTTACCTTTCCACTGAAGTGGTCCCTATTTATCTACTTGCAATTTCTTGCTTTTGAACTGATAGGTTGGCAGGAGCTGGGACAGAGACAGGAGCTCATTCTGTCCTGCAGTATTTGGGAATTGAACTCCTGACCTCCTGCCTTCTAGTCACCATCTTAGCCACTTGAGCCACTGCAGAAAAAATATTACCATTCAGACAATACCATTCACATATAGGCACCAAGCAAGGAAAAAATTCCAGAAGCTGGCTCCTTTATTCATCAGTTAAACACTCTTTACCCAAACACAAAGAAAATGTGTCATCACTGGTTTTTTTTTTATAAGTGTGAATGGTAATGAGCTCAGGAGAGTATCCTATACACCAGGGGTTCTCAACCTTTCAATGCTATGGGCCAGACAACTCCCCCTCAGACAGCTGAGTGGGCTGGATATATGGTTTTCCCCTGCTGCAAATCCTGGCGTAAACTGTGGCGGGAACATTTACGTACATGTGGGCATGTTTATAACTATCATGAATGCGGCCACTTCTGGGGTTTTCGCTGCAGGTCAGATGGAATGGCAACAGGGGCTGGGGCCAGCCTGCTGGCCTCAGGTTGTGAACCCCTGCTGTAGACCATCTTGACCCCTGCCATTGGTGTTGTCAACATTCAGGCTGACCTTTGCTATGTAAAGCTTGACATCCTTTTTCCTCCTGGCAATGCAGGCAGGATATCGTACAACAATATTGGGCCATTTCATGGTGTTTTAAATCATGGACAAAGAAGCACAATATTCCACCTTCATAAACTGAAGGTTTTTTGATGGATGAATTCACATACAGTGATCGGTGAAGCTCAGTATGAGGTTGAAAAACAGACACTCATGTTGCAGGGACAGAAAATGTTTGGCATGTGGAAAGTTGAATTGCGGTGCAGCAATGCTGACCCCTGTTGGCAACCAAATGCCAGACTACATAAACATTTGGATTCACTCTAAAAGACTATGTTCATATTCTTTTTCACCTACATTGTCCCTTCTTCCGCATATGTATATGTCCACAGCCCAAAACAGATTTTTTTAACGTGGTTCAATGCTTTTATAACTGAAAGGTATCACATGTCATCATCTGAGCCTGGTGTGCTATTGCGTAGATTGAATCTCTACTTCCTTTCCTCCCTGTTTATGCTCTTTGATCAATTCATGCAATCAAATTAGCTGTAACAAAGAAAATGAGGCTAATGAACCCAAATGGTTTCTGTGTTTGATTCATAATGTACTGCTTAATATGCCAGATAAAAAAAGAAACAGAGATCTTTATTGCCATCATCTCACAGAACATCAGATTAGAATAGAAAATGGCAATTAAGTAAAAGAAGATGCTGAAAAACAACACAATGAGCAAAAATGCTTTAAGTCAAGAAATGTCTCTTGAATGTGGGGTGAGGAAGCAAATTAACTTTGGAGAATGCTCATCTCATTCTTAGTCTATTTCCTCGTTTTTGACTATGTGCTCCACCAATAGTCCTTGTGTAGATTATATTTAATGTTCAACAAAATCCAATAAAGGCTCAACAGTTTACTACAGGAATATCATTTGAAATCCCAATCTTATACAGAATGTCATCTAACTAGCAGATGGGTTGCAGGCTGGACCTACAGTATTACTGCTGTTCTCAATATCCAGCACTGATTAAATATATGTCCTCCTTCTTTCATGTTGAAGGACATTATTTACAAGCATAAAAGGATTGCTAAGTGTTGCAGGAAGGGCTAATTCCCACTTTGTAATAAAATCACCAAGTACCATACCCCCCCCCCCGGCCGCCCAGCAATGAGGACTTTATGGGCACTAACAGAGGTTTAATGAGGGATGTGGCAGGCGTGTACATACATAAGTGTGAATTCACACAGGAAATGCATTTTTCTGTGAGTCAGTGAAGTGTAGTGACTAGGGGTGTCAGGCTCAGGAGATCTGGGTTGAGATCTCCACATATCTATGAAATCAGACGCTGATCTTGGGCTTGTCAAACTCTTTCAACTTTACTCACCTGTGAGGATGAAGCAGGAAGAAGAACCAAGAATACCATCTTGAGCTCGCTGGAATAAATGTGGAATATGAATCAACTACATCAGTAGAGTCAGACAGTTTGACAAAACTGAAATCTCATTGCCCACAACTTGCCTCTAACATTTGACATGGTTGCCCATAAGCAAGCTGCTCCTCTGGCTATCAATAAACACAAAAACCATTCTCTTCTACTACCTCAAAATAGTCTGATCAGTTAAAGCAATTGTACTGTCTGGTACCTGAAACCTGATGGTGTCGTGCCGGAGTTCTCAACCTTTTTTTAAGCCGGAGGCTGGGTCACACTCCCTCAGATAGCTTCAGGGGCCATACAGCCATTTTGCCCTTCCTCCATCACATGACACTTCCTGATGTGGTGGAGGTGGTGGTGGGCCACATGAAATGGTGCCATGGGCTGCATCTGGCCCACAGGACAAAGGTAAGGAACCTCTGGCTTAATAGTTAAACCACTGTACTGCAGCCAAAACATTGATTTTGATCCTGATGCAGAGATCAAGGTTGACTCAGCCTTCTAGCCTTCTGAGGTTGGTAAAATGAGTACCCAGCATGTTTGGGGCAAAATGCTAATTACCTGTAAACCATCCAGAGAATGCACCAAGTACTATGGGGTGGTATACAAATGTAATTGCTATTGCTAATTGCTGTTGCTGTATGACACCTATTTACCTCTTGGCTCTTGTCATCGCTTCTGAGCAACGATAGCTGTGAAAATAGCAGAGGGCAAGAGGAGTGTAGATTTCAGGAGTCATGGCCCTCTCACGTGCTAGTGGGCAAGGCTTTAAAAGGATACATCCTGTCCCAGGCTACTAAGTGTCATTGCTATTCTCCCATCTGTTCCATGGGTCTCCATACACAATAGTTGGCCTGGAAGAAATGTCTGTGAAGGACACCTCAGCCTAACATTTATTTATTATTTATTTATTTATTTATTCACGTTTGCTATCCCGCCCCAATCGGGTAAACCCGACTCTGGGCGGCTTACAGCATAGCTAAAAACACAGACCGAATCCAATAAAAATAATAATGTTTAAAACCTTAGGAATTCATAGGAAAGAATTCATGAGAAAAGATTAAAAACAGCGTAACGGATAAAACCCGGGCCAGGAGGGGTGGCTGTCCCTCAAATCAACCAGCCTGTATGGGATCCAGTGTTACTGGGTCCCCAGACATGCTCCGCCAGCCAGGTCTTTAAGCCTCTTCAAAAAGGCAAGAGCTCTGCCTGTAGGCGCAGTTCTGTTGGGAGAAGGTTCCAAAAGGCCGAACACAGAGAAGGCCCTCTTCCTAGTGCTAGTGAGGCGAGCCTCTCTAGCTGATGGAATAACAAGAGAGCCCCTCTGGTCCGTCCTGGTGGGACGGACAGACGTTCTTAGGGTGACGCGGTCTCTTAGGTATCCTGGCTCACTACCATATAGGGCTTTAAAGGTAATAACCAGCACCTTGAATTGCACCCGGAGACATACTGGCAGCCAGTGCAGCTCCCGGAGCAGTGGTGCTGCACGAGCATATCACCCGCGCCCCATCACTACCCGGGCTGCCGCATTTTGGACCAGCTATAGTCTCCGAATGGTCACCAGGGGCAGCCCCATGTAGACCGCATTGCAGTAGTCAAGTCTGGAGGTGACCAGAGCATGTGTAACCATGAGCAAGGAGTCCCAATCTAGGAGTGGGCGTAACTGGCGTATTACACGAAGTTGTGCAAAAGCCCTCCTGGCCACGACTGCCACTTGCTCTTCGAACAGTAGTCATGAGTCCAGGAGGACCCCCAGGTTATGCACTGGGTCCGTTTGGGGCAGAACCGCACCATCCAGAACCAAAGCTGGTAGCTCCTGTGATAACACGGGGCCCCTTACCCATAGCCACTCAGTCTTGCCAGGATTCAGTTGTAGCCCGTTTTCCCCCATCCAGACCTTAACAGCTTCCAGGCACCTGGAAAGGACTTCCACTGCACCGCTTGGGTCCCCACGGGCCGAGATGTACAGCTGGGTATCATCTGCATATTGGTGATACCTCACCCCGTGGGACCGGATGATCTCACCCAGTGGCTTCATGTAGATGTTAAAAAGGAGAGGGGAGAGTGCCGAGCCCTGAGGCACACCATATTGAAGGGGCCTAGGCTGGACTTCTCACTCTCCAGCCACACCGACTGGGTTCTGCCCCTTAGAAATGAGGAGAACCAGGACAACACAGTGCCCTGGACCCCCAATCGTTGGAGCCGTCCCAGAAGGATACCATGATCGACGGTATCGAAGGCCACTGATAGATCAAGAAGAGCCAGGACAGACGGATGACCTCTATCCCGCTCTCTCCAGAGATCATCCACCAATGCGATTAGTGCAGTTTCTGTCCCATATCCGGGCCTGAATCCTGACTGAAAAGGGTCCAGATAATCCGCTTCATCCAGGACTTCCTGTAGTTGCTGCGCCACTGCCTTTTCCAACACCTTACCCAAAAAGGGTAGGTTGGACACTGGCCGGTAATTGGTAAGCACCATAGGGTCGAGGAATGGCTTTTTCAGAAGGGGGCGCACCAAAGCATGTTTAAAAGGTGTTGGAAAAGACCCCTCCTTCAGAGATGAATTTATGATCGCCTCGACCCAGCCACCTGCCACCGCCTTAGATGCTTTAACCAGCCAGGCGGGGCATGGGTCCAGCACGCAGGTTGTGGCGCAAACAGATCCAAGAAGCCTGTCCACTTCCTCAGGGCCAACTGGATCGAACTGATCCCAGATAACATGGCCAGGCTGTGCTCTGGTCAACCCCAGCTCTGTCTCTTCCACGCCAGGATTAAACTTTGAGCGGATCTGAGTGACTTTCCCTGCCAGATAATCAGCAAAAGCCTCAGCCGATCCCTGCCAACCAGGGCCAGACCCCCCTCTACCAAGGAGGGACCTGGTCACCTGGAACAAGGCCGCTGGGCGATTATCTGTGGAGACAATAAGAGCGGTGAAATATTGGCGTTTCACCGCCCCCATCGCCACTAGGTAGTCTTTAATAGCCGCTCTAACCAGTGTTTGATCAGACTCACTCTGAGTCTTCACCCAGCGGTGCTCTTGGCATCTCTTTGCCCATTTGAGCTCCCTTAGTTCTTCTGTAAACCAAGGGGCAGATCGATCCCTACAAGCACGGAGAGGCCGTAGTGGAGCGATCACGTCCAAGGCTGCCGTCGCTCTCCTGTTCCAGGTGTCGACGAGAGCCTCCGACGAACCGCATTGCAGGTCAAGAGGACAGCACCCCAGTTCCCTCTGGAACATTCCCTTCATTGTCACCCACAAGAGGGAACTGTCACTTTCCTCTTTCTGAAATTGGTGCCATCTTTGAGACAGTAACTTCGGCAACAGCTCATGGCCATGTTTGATAAAATACACATTCTGTTGCCCTCTGTTTTCCAGGTGTCATCTCTAATTTGAGGAATTTGTGAATTTCTCAGGCCTTGAGGCAAGATGCCTGGCAATCACTTTTGCTGAGATTTTTCCCCTTTCTATAAGCACTTAGTGTTCTACGGGCGTCAGTGGAAATGTTAAAAATCCTTGGCTTATCTCTCAGAGCAGTAGCCTTGCCTCTCCCCTACCTCCCAGCTGTTGATTTGTAGAAGAAAAATGGCAGGGAAAGTTTGTGTTGACCTCTTCAATGACTGAGTGTCCTAATGGGGAGAATGAGCTACAAAGCCTGGAATCTTTATATGACAGTCATTTGAATTATTTAGACATTTACCCATCGAGAGTATGTGCTCCATTTACCCTGAGACAAATACAGTTTACAGAAATACCTGGCTGGGTTATGTAAGTAGAGATTGGATATAAAAAACACTGCTCTGGGGGATCAATATAATAGAAAAAGGCCTGAAACAGCCTGGCATAAACTCAATATGTTTTTGTTTGGTTTTTTCCCTTTAACCTGGCACTGAATACAATTTGGATTTATACTGTTTTAGCTTTCCTATGAGAGTAGCAAGCAAACCTTCAAATCAATGTGTCTACATGAAAGAAAACCCAGTGTTTGTTCAGCTGGTATCCAACGATCTTTCTTCCCACCACCCCTTCAATATTTTTAAAGTGTCAAACAGTAATACTGGAAAATTATTAATTGTAAACAAGAAATCGGAGGAAAAAACCCTAAAACTATTTAATTTTTAGACTACAACTTCGAGTATCTGAAAGCCCCCATGGCCATTAATTTTGTCTATGTACTCCTATTTTTTTAAAAAAAAAATCCAGGCACAAAATGCCATTAGGTTGACATTATTAATTACACAATGGCTGTAGTCAATGTATTTTCATGGTTAATGATTGCCTCCTAAATCAGCTCCCCCCATAGGGGAAAAAAAAAGATCAGAACTGTTCTGTCTGTCATTTTATCATTACTATTAACTACTGATACTCCAGTTCTACCTATCAGTCCCACAATAATTTGAAAGCTTCAGGCAACTACTTGTGTCTTTTTAATAAATGGACACTCTGATGTACGTAATTAATAAGTGACAGAAGCTGGTTTTCTAACACCTCCCCTGCTTGGATAAAGCTAGTTTTCAGTATAACTAGTTAAATCTCAGACTAGAAGATAAACAGGGAGATCGGGCTCGATATCTCGTAATATGCAGATTGCTTCTCATGGCAACAACAACTCCTTCTCCTTTGTGCTTGGGCATGGTTTCTTTGGAGCTACAGACAGAACGTGACAAAATCCCATTAGGTTGACATTATTAATTACACAATGGCTGTAGTCAATGTATTTTCATAGTTGATGATTGCCTCCTGAATCAGCTCCCCCCATAGGGAAAAAAAAAGATCAGAACTGTTCTGTCTGTCATTTTATTATTACTATTAACCACTGATACTCCAGTTCTACCTATCAGTCCCACAATAATTTGAAAGCTTCAGGCAACTACTTCAGGCAACTACTAGTTTCTTTGGAGCTACAGACAGAACTGGTTCAAAGAGGGTAGTCTGCTTTGTTCATTAAGTTTGAGATGGTATATTTCTCTTTACATTGTTTAGTTTCACTTGTGCTATGACTTTTCAAAATTTTGATTTTAAAGCTATATCTTATTCATTCAAAATTTTCCTTACCCAAAACTGGAGTCGATATTTCCAAAAGTATTTAACCTATTTTGATATATTTACAAGGAATCCTGTGTCTTTCTCATGTGTTTAATTAATAATGGATACTGTGAGCTTCTTTGAGAAATGGCAACAATTTAGCAGATCGACAAAAGTAATCGCTAATGTAGCACACAGCTTTTCCACAGTAAAAGGTTAATTATGAATCTTCCCTTATTTGTTATATCCATTTAATTGATTGATTTTAATTTGCTTGCTTCCTAAATTTAAAACAAAAACTAACAAGCATCAAAACAAAAAAAAATGAGACATCCCAAACAAAAACACAGGGGTGTATGTGAGGAGTGAGAAGAAAATACAGTAATGAGCAATTGAAGGACTAAGGAGTTGACATCTAGGTAACAGGAGTGCATACATTATACAACACATTATACAACGCGGACATATTTCGTAGCTTGCATTTGTTGTAGATAAATCACTTACCCTGTAAGTGCTGTGCTTTTGATTTCAGGTGCAATCCACCTGCACTGATTTATTATTCTAAGGCTCAAATTAGACATTAAACAGATGATACCTTCATCTCCACCACCTTTTTTCCTCCAGGGTTGAGAATCCTGGGAATTTTGCTGAACCTATTGTTCTAGTTAAGGTTCATCAGGAGGAGAAAACAAAATAGCATTACATAATTCATAATACACAGCCGTTCTAAACCCCTCCAGAAAAAATGAGTTGATGTGGCAAATTGGCTAAGTGTTGCACTTGGATATAGAGTCTTGCTTTCGCTAAGTTATCAAATTCATAGGTTCACCTTGGACTCTATCCCTAATCATGACTCACCTCTCAGGATAAAATAAGAGAAGAGTTATGTACACCATCTTGAATTCATGGTGTGTGTGTGGGGGGGAAATACATATGAGACAGATTAAAGAAACAAAGCTAAACTAGTATCTGATTCTGTTCTCTGGAAAATAAAGCAAGGTTGCCACTGAAACTTCTGTATACTTTTTAATGATATATATCTCTGGTGCTGAAAAAAATGAGCTTTCCTAGGAAGTGAATTAATGGACTATTATGCCTAGAGTCTGCTAAATTATTTAAAAGGACCCTGAGATTTGTGCAAGTCATTTTGAAGAGGAAGACAGTTGCAGAAAAAGCAAAAAGAAGGGGAAATCATTCTGAAAAAGTTCATAATGTCAGCAACACTCCTTCATTTACAGAATTCTTCTATTGGAAATATGGAAACATTATGATATTGTCAAGAAAACAAGGTCTGTGAAGAAAATTATTGCAGGGCCAGTCTATCCATTACGGAAAATGAACGCCTGAGAAAAAGCACTCTTTCCATCCAAGCAAATAGTAAAAATATAACATAATCTCACTAAAATGATTTTTGTTCCAGTGAGGCCATTTGGGAACATAGCAATGACCATATTTATTTGCAATTATATACTCTGAATTATGTCTTTGTATATAGGTTCATAAATACATATGCCATGTATGTTGCAAATACCTGTATAAATTCAATTTCTCTTATTTAATTGCCTAATCACAGAAATAGCATATTTATGAGCAGAATGAATGAAGTGCAGCAAAGTGTACTTTACATTTTCTTGCTGATAAGGTATATTTTACATATTGTTTTTAAAATATATGGTACTGAGCAATTTGAAAATGGAAAAAAGTACTGGCAGTTCTGTTGCATGAGACAGTATCAGGCTGAACAGTAGATAGAAAATGAAAGATGAAGATAAGAACGGAAGAAGAACCATGCTCCCCTCCACCCCCATAGCACTATAGTTCCTGCATGACTCAAGTAGAATATGTGTGAATAAGTATAGGCTATCATAATTCTATTCTCTAGCCACACATGGGTATGGGAGAAGGGCAGTGATGGGCAGCAGCCAGTTCGACAGAACCGGTAGTAGCTTTCCCCATTGTCCTGGAGAACCAGTAGCAGCATTTGGGGGAACCACCTCAGAGGCTTACCTTTTCACTGGTTTCCTCACTGAGCATGCATGCCTACAGTGCTCGATGGCATGCACACCTACAGCGCTTGGTGCCCATGATCACCTACAGCGTTCTGCCTGACGAGCCAAGCAGCCATTTGCTGCTTGGAGTATGGCAACATAGAGTGTTGGACGGCATGCACAGCCATGGAGGAACCAGTGGCTGCTGTTGAGGCCCTTGATGGCATCCTTGCTGTCCTCCTGAGTGGGGAGGAGGAAGAGCAGCTGCTAGCCTGAAGGTCTCTACAGCCTGCTACCCAGGATAAGTGACTTGCCTTTGGGTATGGGGTAGGTGGGTATATTTTAATGCACATTTAATGTGTATTTTTATATGTTTTATGTGTATTGGATGTGTATTTTTCTGTGTTTTATGTGTATTTAATTTGTATTTTATGTGTTTTATGTGTATTTTTCTGTGTTTTTATGTCTATTTAATTTGTATTTTATGTGTTTTTATGTGTATTTTTGTGTTTTTATGTCTATTTAATTTGTATTTTTATGTGTACTTATTTTTATGGGGTTTTTTTTTACTTTGGCTCCACCCATGTCATTGGCTCCACCCATGATGTCATGACATTGGCTCCGCTCATGACATCATGACATTGGCTCCACCCATGATGTCGGCTCTGCCCCCAGTGTGGTAGTAAATTTTTTGGCTGCCCATCACTGGAGAAGGGAGAGAAAAAAAGAGATAATGTAAGTGAGGTCTAGGTAGTCACAGACTGACATGCTCTGAATGTCCAATCGAGCCTGTCTGTCTTCTTCCATGGTTGCTACAACCATCTTAACTCCTTTGTAAATATCTAGCAATCAAAAAGTGCCTACATGCCAAAGTGCTAGGGATGAGTGTCAGATGGGTCCCTTAGTGTGGACAGCTCATTCAACTTTATTGTCAATCGTGAAATATTTTGATAGTAGCTAGATTAATTGATTGATTAGTGGCAATTTGTCAAAAATTTCACAATTACTTGTTTTTTCCTGGTGTAAATCTGCAATAGGATTAGCTCAGTATTTGGAAGTAACAGTTTCCTACACCAGCAGGAAAGTGGTAAATGAGGAAAGCCAGCTCATCTGGAAGAACTTATTTCATTTTCTACCTCGGGGGTCCCTCCTGGGGATATTCTTCAGTCCCTCTCATTCCTAGGGCTCTTGTGGTCTGTTATATGACAATGGTATCAAGACTCTTATATGCCCCAAACTGGAAAGCCACTAACGTACCAACAGTGGCTGATGAAGATATCAGAAATGTTTGGAATGGTGAGATAGACAGCTGTAATAACAGATTGTTAACAAATTTTGAAATGATCTGGAAGTCTGTACTGGACTTTCTGGTAGAACAAGGGAAGGGATGGCTATTGCAATATGACCTTGAAGTTTAAGGTATGGGGGAGGATGTAGGCTCAAACAGTCCTGTTCTAGCTGAACTTAAATGCATATTAAATTGATGGAAAATTATAATGTGTGTATCTATGGAAAATTGTAAAGTGTTCTGTTGTCCCCTCGATTTTGATTTTATTTTTACCATCTTCTGCCCTTTTTTTCCCTGTATCCCCTAATAATATAAGACCAATAATTTAACTTGGAAACTTTTTAGTTTTAATTTGGTATTAATTTTTTGATCTTTTAAAATCTTTTAAATTTTTTAACCTGAATTGTTTTTATGTGATGTCAAACCACCCTGAGTCACCTTGGTGAGGAGAACGGTGAGAAATTTGAATAATAAATAAATAATAAATAAAATAAATAAATAATAAAAAGAGGAATCCCCTCATTCCTCATTCTTTGTGCAACTATAACTGTAAAAACAAACCATTTGAAAAAGAGAAGAAGCTGGGGGCTAGGTAGAAAAGCATTACATAGAACTGAAGTAAACTTAGAGGTTGAAATCCTTTTGTTGCCATCTGTCTGAGAGTTCTACCATAAATTGGTCTTATTCATTGGTCTTATTTCTGTGTTATGTGTCTCATCTGTCTTGCTTAAAACATTTTCTATTGGCTAAAGAGACTCTTGTTCATGCAAATTGTATCACTACATTCAACACAAAAGTCAAAAGTGCTGTACAAAGATTGACACACAAAGCTAGCTTCCAGCAACTAGGGTCTTCCTTAATGAGCTGGAACAAAAGTCTTCAGTTTCACAACAGAATCATCTGGTCTCTGGAATCCTGTAACAGTCTGTGACATTCTGGGAAACAGGAACTGAGCCCATCACTGGTTATATATATCTGTTTGCTCAGAATCAGCTGGGTTTCTCACCCCTTAAGTCTAAACACAACCTAAATAGTGCTGTAGGCACATACATTGCCTCCAAATTTTCTATTGCCTCTTCAATCTTCTCATCATAACCATTTCTAATTCTTTCCCAACTGTCTGTACTTTTAAAACAACTCACCACACCTCTGTCTCCTGCATTTCCTCTCTCATCCTTGTTCTACATCGCCTCATAGGTATTCTCCTATGGAGAAACTGGGATGTAATAATATAAATTGAGCTGAAAATGCACTTTATTAACATGTCACATCACCATTTGAAGCAATCTGCTAAAACATGACAACACAGATAATATTTCTGTTGATCTATATTTAAGTCAGTGGCTTAACTGGGCCTGGTCCATTAAAAGCAGATGCTCATTTACTTGAAGGAGATTGGCCCTACTGAAGTCAGCAGCATTTGTCTTTGAGTAGGCATGTCTATAACTTTTTGGTTATTTACATATTGGTCTCTTTAACTTCTAAAGTTCAGAAGAAGTGAACATCTGGAGCCATCTGCAAAACTAGAACTGACTCCTGACCTTGCCCATTTCTTCCTATCTGTTGAGGAAGGGGAGTTTTCTGTGAAAGCAATTTGAATTGTGGTATTTTGCAGCATCCTCAATTGTGGTATTTGGGCTGTAATTTACCATATAATGTATTTTGAGTAATGGTAGGTTCTTCTAAAGTTAAAGGATAGAAAACAATTTGTTACACCTAGTGGTCCAAAAAAGAACAAGACAAAGGTCATAAATTAATAGCAGAACATGTGCTTCAAGTTCAGTCTCAGGTAACACAAGACAGGGCTAGAAGAGACCTTTACTTAGAACCTTGGCAACCTATACCAGGCAGCGTTGACAACATTAGCTCGATAGGCTGTTGCAATGTTTCTTCACCTTGAATTCCCAGGTGTTCCTGAAATTCAGTTCCCAGAAGCCTACATCATCTCCACTGCCTCTCCCCGCTGCTCATTCCATCAGCCGGGGATGGGAGGCAGGTGTGGACGTTATTACCGCCCTCCAGTCCCGTCAGACTGGAGGGTTAAAGGGATGTCGCTTTTGCCAGCTGGGGACTTCACTGCCTCTCCCCGTTGCTTTCCCATCAGCCGGGGATGGGAGGCAGGTGTGGACACTGTCACTGCCCTCCAGTCCCGCCAGACTGGAGGGTTAAAAGGATGTTGCTTTTGCCAGCTAAGGACTCCACTGCCTCTCCCCACTGCTCATTCCATCAGCCGGGGATGGGATGCAGGTGTGGATGCTGTCACCGCCCCCCTGCCTCGTCTGGCTAGAGGATTGAGGGAACGTTGGTGTATTGGGGTGCTCTTACTTCTTGTGTCCAGACCGGGAAGGGGAAAATAAACTCTTGGGCCATGCGGTGAGCCAAGGACCGTAGTTTACATTTTGATTATATTAACTTTATTGGTACAATGTTATATTTATGTTTTAGATTGTAATATTGTATTGCATTGCATTTTTTTCTTTTTTCTTTTCCCCTTATGTTTAGATATATTGATTGTATTAACTGTATTGTGTTATGATGATATATTTATATTTATGTTTCATATTGTAATATTGTTGTTTCACAGAATGTTATATTTGTGTGTTATATTTGTGAGCCGCCCTGTTATATTTGTGTGTTTTCTGTGAGCCGCCCTGAGTCGGTTTTTACTGAGAATGTTATATTTGTGTGTTTTCTGTGAGCCGCCCTGAGTCGGTTTTTACTGAGTAGGGCAGCATACAAATCAAATAAATAATAATAAAATAATAATCATTACACTTGATGATCAAGGCTTCTAGGAATTGAAGCCCAAAAACATCTGTGTGCCCCATCTTTGTCCCAGCTCCTGCCAACCTGCAAGGGACTACTTTGGTGGGAAGGTAAACAGCATTCTGTGTGCACCGGTGTCTAGTCATGCCTGTCACATGATCATGGAAACATCTGCAGAAGCAGACAGCGCTGGCTCTTTGGCTTTGAAACAGAGATGAGCACTGAACCCTAGAGTTGGATACAACTGGATTTCAAGCAAGAGAAACCTTTACCCTTTACCTTTACCCAAGGTTGAGAAACCCTGGGCTAGTGGTTTACTCAATATAAGGAAGCTGTCTGTGTTTCAGTCTGAAGAATCCAGAGTAGAGGAATGTCACTAGCCCTGCCAATGCCAGGTTCCAAATCTTCCTTGAGTATGAACAGCAGAGTTACAAAGATAGTTGAGGCTTCCATGTCTGCAAAGAAGAGACACACAAAAACTCCATCTCCTACTCTGACTTCACATCCTCCTCTCTGCTGGCAGAGCGGAGCTCAGCTCTATCTTTTGTTTGCTCACAGCCAAGCTGCATGTACTTGTCATTGATAATCCATTGCTAGAATAGGGAAATCCTTTAGTTCTGATTCTGTGTCATTACAACAGAAGATTCCCCCCTTGTAATTTTTAATTTGTTAATCTTTCCATTTGTTAATTTCTCAGACAAAATACTGACCACATTTCTTGAACACTGTTATTGTTTCAGTAATAACGTTAGGTTGTCAGTAATATATAGTTCAGCTGGGAGACAACAAGGAGACAGATTTAATTAATTCTCTGTCTGCCTTCTTCTCTCTCACATACACACACATATCTCTCCCAACAGGCCATCTAGCCTAACTTTTCTGCTTAGTCCAATCAGACTAACTTTTAGATTCAACATTTTTGTCTCAAGTAAGATCATCATTGATGCTCATTCATTTGTTGACATATGATATTATCAAAATTGTAACCTTTAAAAGGGAGGGGAGAAGCATTTAAACATTGTGTGAGTATTTGTCATTTTGACATTATCTGTTCCATTTTAATATCAAAAGTTAAATTAGATCTCTTCTTGCCCTTTATTAAATAACCCAAGTGATTAAAATCTGTTCAGTCAAAAATATTTTAACAAAGGTTTCACGATATTATCAAGAAAGGTCATATAGCTTGGAAATGCTATAATTTTGAACATTCTTTATAAATATATTCTGAGTTTCTCTTCTCTCACAAAACAAATTGAGAACACCAAAACTCAAATAGAGAATCATATATGAAAGAAGTTCCCAGGATAGACATTTAAACAAAAGGGCAAAATTGTGGAAGCAATATGGTTCCTGTTCTGATTCACTTGTCTAACTTTTAAAAATATATTTTATGCAAATAGTAGAACTTCTATATTATTCTCCTCAATACAAACAGCTGCAAGACTATAGATTATCTCTGAGAAAACATGAACTTTCTCAAGGTAGATTCTGTGCATTTCTGCCAAAAGCAAAATATTGAAAACAATATTATTGCTTTTGCCTTGTGGCAAATAGTAAAATTAGTAGCAGGAGGTAGATAGTTTATGGTTTTGAGATCAATCAGCTTTCCCTGCTTTGTATGTTGTGTTCTATGCTTAGCATCATTTAAAAAAGACACAAGTTTTACACAGAAATAAACATTTCATCCAAATTGTGAAAACTATGGCAGCCCCTCTCCAAACCTTCTTAGCCTCACATCAGAGCCACAAATTTTCAAGAAAGTTGGGCAGCCTTGAGATGCTGTAGCTCACAGATTGAGCCTCAACTAGATGCTTATCACAGTTCACATGGCTATTCCTTCCAGGAAGGAAGGAAGGAAAGAAAGACAATAGATCAAATTATGAATAAAAAAAGGGGGGGGCTCAGAATGTGTAAAAATTGTGCATTTATTACACTTCAAAAACTGCCTAATGTATTCCAGCATGAACAGTTTATAGCCTTCTTTAGGCCTAACACCCACGCTGAACAATCTAAAACTTTAATGTATATTATTCACAATAAAAGCATTCATAAAGCATGTTATTGATCACACTCAATTAGCAAATACAGCTATCAGATTTGATACATAGCAGTAACGTGTGATGTATGAGTATACTCTTTTGGTCTAAACAAAACAAAAAGACAAAAATTTGTGTCCTTTTGTTTTCTTTATTTACTCTCTGATATGCTTGAAACACAGACTAACATGGCCACTGTCTCAAAAAAAAAGGGTCTATTTCACATATCTGCTAAACTACTAATGACATAATGGGAGAAAGGTCCCATGTTTATATATGTCATCTTACTCCACTGCTCTTCAGCATCATTCTGGTTAATCTACAAACTGATAGCCTATGAGGCTTGGGAAGCATATGCAGTCATAGCCATTTGAGTTCCCCTTCCATTTATAAGATCCCACCCACACATCCACCCAAAGGTACAGAATCACTCAAATGCTATGAATCCAGAGATGGAACAGTTTGGAATGTCTCCTAAAGGTTACATAGTAGGTCAGTCCAGATCTGCATGCCATTCACTGAGAGACAGATAAGAGTACAGCTTATTCATGCTCCTATCAGTGCTCATCAAACGCAGGTCAGTGGTGTTCCTTAGGACTCCAAACTATCTCCCAGACTTTATTTTTCTCAAGTTTCTTCATGTTCCATGGAAACTGAAGGAGCGTTTGTGCCACAGAAGAAAAACTACTTCCAGTGTATTTATATTGTTGCTTTATTTTTAACTTTGTCTTTTGGCTCTCCTCTCTTGGTTCTTGCCTTGCCCTTCAGATGAATCCTCTTCGTTCAGGGCCATAGCCAGGATTCTAGATGTGGGTGGATGAATATTTTTTCAGGATGGGCAACAATGTCATATATATTATGTCACATGTATATAAGCAGCTGAGAGCTTGTGGGTGGGCAAACTGCTAAGTCATGGTGGGCAAAGCCCACCCTGGCCACCCCCTGGCTATAGCCCTGTCTTCATTTCTTCAAAGCCTGTCCAAAACCTCCATAACATTTGCACATTTCCTTAGGCTTCTTTTTTTTGGTTGTTTTTCTCTTCATTTTCACTTCTGGTTTACAAATATCTTACTATTTCTTTTCTTCTCTTTATTTGGCCCAAGTAGATATCACAATAAAGTATGTAATGACATTTATACCACACAGACATTGCTATGAGATTCCTTCACACGCGTCAAAATCAGATCCAATCTGTTGTCATCTGTTTACATTAACAAGTGTGGGATCAGACCAAGCAGAATCCTTTAGGATTCAAATGGTACCATAGCTTTGAATGTTATCCACTGTTATATATGTGTATGGTAGGATACTCAATGTGGTGTAATGGATATCACAATTGATAGGATATCTAAGGCTAAGTCTCTGGTTAGCCATGGAAAATCACTGGGGGTGTGGAACTGTTAAAGCCATCTCAGTTACTTTGAAAGCCCTATGAGGGTTACTGTAAGTCAGTTCCAACTTGATTGCACATAACTAGAACAATGAATACCTGACATCATAAAAAGCCACAAGTATCTGTAAGCATTGGATTAGCTGTACTGTATTCAAGTATTAACCTAATTTTGAAGGAAAGCAAGAATGGATTTAAAAGGACAGAGGACTTTGAAGATGAATGTCTATTTTCTGATACAGTAGACAATGGATAGTCTGAACCAAGATTCATTTGGAACTTCTTTGTTAATTAAACTGAAGCTTCAGCTAGCTATTAGAGTCTGGTTTTAAATGCTGCTTCTGAAAATTAATGTGCTATTTTATGTGTTTCAAAAGCAATTTTTTATATTTTTAAGTTGTACATTGTTTTGGGCAGCCTTCAAGGGCTAAGAAGTAATAAGCAGCATTTTACATGAATAAACAAAAGGTTATTAATATTTCTCAATGGATTCAACATACCTTTAAGTAGCTGCTATGGGTTACCTCCATTCATAGAGGCAGTTCTTTTACTGAGCCAGATGATTGACCTCCTCAGCCCAGTAGGTTTCCCCTGAGAAAGGATGGAAGGAGAGGTGTTTCTCAGTCATCATAGCTGATAGCAAAGATGTCATGAACAGAATGTGGGGCACTCTCTATGGAAGACTTATGGCCTGCCAGTTCTCTATAATTTATTTAGTTTCTACAGGTTACCAGCCAGTGAGTTTAATCCTACCCTCATAGCAATTTCACCTGATGTTCCCGAATGGTATAGATTCCATTTTTTCCTCATCATTTCACTTGTAAGGTGAAAAACCAAAGGCTATATTTTAAACCATCTTTATTACCTTGGCCTCTCAGATCCAATTTAAGTTGTAACACCAGGAGCATTACTAAACCTGACCATGCATTGTTCCATGTGGTTGGTATTATATTTAAAAATATGTTTCCTGCAGCTACAGTTGCAACATTAGCTGTTCCATGTGTGACGTATGTTGATTCTGTGGTGAATAGTCACAAATGACAGATGCTACACAAAGCCATAAAAATAAACAATTTCTAGGAGTTTTCATCTCTGTGAGTTAGTATAGTATAGTATAGTATAGTATAGTATAGTATAGTATAGTATAGTATAGTATAGTATAGTATAGTATAGTATAGTATAGTATAGATCACCTTTATAAGAATTATAACTGTCCTTAAAGTACTAGGTAAAAAGAAGATATTCCTCTTAGCAATATATTGTTGTGGGGAAAATATCCCTGCCTCTCTCCCTTCTTTGAACATTGATAACTGCAGCTATGCTCAGAGAGAACAAGGAAGCTCCGGTGAGATAGTAGATGACATCTATGTATCTGCTAAGCAGGAATCCCCAACATTTTTAAGCCTAAAGGCAGTGGTGGGTTGTCAAAATTCCCACTACACCACCATGATGTTATGGACATCATGGGCATAGCTGACATCATGATGTCATGATGTCATGGGAGAAGCAAAAAATAATAATTGAAAAAATGTCTGTGCATGCGTTAAACCTTCATTTGACGCATGCACAGTTCTTTTTTTTTTTAGTGTGCATGCTTCAAACCTCTATTTGATGCATCCACTCTAAAAAATAGAACTGTGCATGCATCAAATGGAGGTTTGATGTATGTGCAGTTCCGGGCAGCCATTTTGGCTGCCCGGAAATACATTTTTGGAGGGGGCCAGAGAGGTGACTGATCTGGTCGCCCAGGGGTTTACCACCACCACCAGCAACCCCTTCTGATGAGGTGCTACCGGTTGGGGTGAACCTGTCCGAACTGGTAACATCCCATCGCTGCCTGTAGGACTTGGTTTCAATGCAGCACTAAAATTACCCATAAATAGGAACTCTGTGGCACAATTTAAACCTGACACCATCCATCCAGAATCAAGCATGAACATTTCTTTTGCAACATCTAGCATGTTACACACTTTGTTTACATTTTAGAAAGATGAAATATCACCAGGAGATCATTCAGAAAACACATCCATTCCTTCATTCCTCACCTCGGTCCCTCAAAGCATAGCCTCATGCCCTCTGAGATGACTGGCCATTGGCTAATTATATTAAACCTGCCACAGCCTCTGCCATTTCATCTGCCAGATTCTTTCTGAAGGCCAAAACAGTCTGACAACCCTCCAGCCAATATGATCGACAACTTTCTCACACATACTTGATTTTCCCTTGACATCTTCAAAGTTCATTGTGTAACTGCAAGTTGGCTTCTGGCAACGGAACTTTACAATACATTTAGGGAGAAATGGGGGCATAGAAGCTCTTCTTGAAATAGCAAACATAATGCTATCCCATTGTCCTAATTGTTCAGCAAAAAGATTAGAATATAACAGAATCCATGGTATCACAGTTGATAAATGCAAGGTTGCACACAACATATCTCAGCTTCTCTGCTGTCTATTTTTAATCCTTTTCCAGCAGTGAGACTTCCACTGTGCCTTACAAGATAAATGAAGCAGACTCTAATTGCCTTTCACATGTCATACTTTTATTCTGAGCCTTAAAGTTTTGAGGATCCAATGTCAAAACACTGCTCAGCAAAACTGTGGCAAAGCTCAGGAAGCTAACCCCTTCCAATATGTTAATTGTTGAGGAATGAATGTTAATTACGTAAAATATGAAGACTTCAATCTGTTTTTCAGCCTAAATAGATTACAGAGTGTAACACAGGAGCTTGTGAGTTCAGTACTGTGAATGAGGTACACCAGCATGGTGTCTTTCTGTCCCTGTGTGGAAACAGTGTGATCACTTCCTAATAGTCTAATCGGTTTATATTTCACATAAATCACTTATCTTCATTTGACAGACCTTTGGCAGCCTTTTGCTGGAAGCAGAAAGTGATGGGATCACAGCAGACACATTGGCCCTTTATCAGATTAGAATAAATTCACGATATTTCTTACTCTAATGTTACATATTTATTAATTGGGTCCAGCTTATTGAATTAACATTTTGGAAACTGACTTGCAGGCCACTTGAAAAAAACATCCAAAATGTATTATTATTATTACTTTTCCTCTCTCTAACTTATGCTCACAACCATCTGAAAGAGAAACCCAATTGGGTCATATTTTAAAGCATATTGAAACTACTTGTGTTGAGGAAAATATGGTAACCGTACCCTTCTGTTATCACTTTAATTGTAGAAGTGCAACTGTCTGAAGAGCGGGAGGCTGTTGTACTCAGGTAGACTCCTTCCATTAACCAGTCCTGATTTAAGGGAAAAGTCATGATGGAAGACAGTGGAACTAGGCACTGTGTGTGGGCTCCATACACTTAAGGGATGACTGAATAGCATTAGAATGACTAGCCTAAGATCATCAAGAATTTTTCCCCTGGTTCAGTGACTCTTCAAAGTCCCTATGAAGCAATAGCTGTCCTCCCCCTCTTCTCTTTTGATGCTGCTGTAGCTGTTGCTATTCAATAATGTGAATTACAGGAAGAACCAAGCTTGGAACAAAACCTGACTCATCATTTCATCCCAAAGCCTTCTTAAGGGAAAAGAGATTGGTAATGTTCTATAAAGGACTAAGTTGAGGAATTATTTGATTTAGTCAGCAGGGAACAACTGTTGCTTTTACCAAGATACCAACTGCAGAATGAACTTTATATTTGACAGCCAGTATAGCCAAGTGAATGATTAAAATCTAAATGCCTGCTACCTTACTTCCCATCATCCATGCCAACAGGTCACTTCCCAGAGGAAGAATATCTGCCTTTTATTTCCCCACTGACAGCTCTGCTTTACCACAAAGGTAAATGAGGATGAGCTGAAAATCTATATGGTATGCAGTATATTGATTTTGTTAATCTAACCAGAAAGTCTCCAGAAAGCAGATTACACTGTCTCTGCATGATTAATTTACTGTACTTCTGTTAGTGCATACCACCTGAGAAGGACTTTAAGCAGACAATGATAAATTAAAGAGAAGCCACAGATGATTCAGTTTGTCCTATTTGAAATTTCCATTTTGACTGAATTAAAATATCCAAATCCCTACTTGTCCTTTCCATTATATTTATTATTCTTAAAATTGCTTCTTAGGGTGCATTTTGCAGATATATTGGGACCTCTGTGTGCTTTCAATATCTGAATCCTTTCATAAGTGAGTAACTCTTAAAGCAGCTGTCTAAGTAGCATTTTAGTGTGAGAAACCTGGGGAACATAGTGAAAAGTAGAGACATCACATTGAAAACAAAGATTTGTACTGTATAGTCAAAGCAATGGTAATTCCGGTGGCAATGTATGGTTGTGAGAGCTGAACCATTAGGAAAGCTGAACGCAGAAGAATAGATGCCTTTGAGATGTGGTGCTGGAGGAGAGTTTTGAGAGTCCTCTGGACAGTGAGAACAAATAGGTCGATCATAGAAGAAATCAAGCCTGACTGCTCCCTAAAAGGTCAAATAGTAAAGATGAAGCTGAAGTACTTTGGACATCAAATGAGAAGAGAGGATTCACTTGAGAAGGCCTTGATGCTGGGAAAGGTGGAAGGCAAAAGAAGAAGGGGACAACCAAAAATGAGACGGCTAGATGGTATTTTGAATGCAGTGGGCACAGAGCTGGACAGGCTGAGGAGGACGGTGGAGGACAGAGGTGCCTAGAGGACAATGGTCCATAGGGTTGCAAAGGGTCAGAATCGACTGTGCGACTGAACAACAACAAACTGTGTAAAAGTCTTAGGCCACCAGCAACTGGTTTTGGGAAAATGCAATGTGTGTTGGGGGGGGGCATAACTCAGATACCTTAGCTCCAAATGTCATGAACCTTGGAGAGGGATTAGAGCAGTGATTCTCATCCTTTAGATTTTGGACTTCAATTCCCAATGTCAGAGGCTTTACCTGGCCTCTGTACAAGATGGAGTTCCTATAGTATAAGGATTTATCTGTGTATTTCTTTCTGAAAAGCTTTCTCACACTGAGTACAGATAGCCAGCTTGATGTTTTGATGAAGCTGGAAATTCTTAGGTCTTGTGCTGGGGAGAAATATGCAGTCCCTTATCACAAGAATACCCACCTGGGTAAACAGCCTCTGGGCTGGGAACAGGCCATGAGAGAGTCTTAGTTTGTATTTTTAACTCTGATCCTATTGGTGTATGCTGATCTTGTGATATGCAGCATCCATGTACTCACTGCAGTAGAAAATAGTTAGAAAGTGAGATGGAGAAAGAACGTGGAAAAGATGGAGTAATTATGATCGGAGCCTAATTGAGGGTCAAAGACAAGGAGTACAAGATAAAATGTAAGAAAGATTATGAGATAGACAGGTTACTTTGATTTCAGGTGGAAAGGAGCTATTTGCTTTGTTTCTCCTTGGGATTGTACTTTTGTAACATCAAAACCTCTCTTTATCTACTGAACTGAATGCAGATAATCAATAAAAGAAACCTTTCTTTCATCAAGATATCCGATTTCTTGGAGACTGGGTCAAAAAAGAGAATCTAGCCATATACACGGACACACTACCTTATTTAAGTTGTTACTCTCCCTTTTCTAAGTTAGCACTGGGATTCCATTCACAAGTTACTTGCTTTAAAATAGCAAAGGTTTCTGTCTAACGGATAGCAGAGGTGTTTTGATAAGCTTCAATCCAGCCCGGACCTTGCGGAGTCTCTGGTGAGGGAGAGTCCAGGGACGAGAGGAGGAGGCTGCAATCAAATTAAAGGCTTACACCCAGAAGGCTAAGTCAATTCCCCAAAGCACTGATCAGCCAATGTACTGACTTAGGCTTCTTGAAATTGAAGTCCTCCTATGGGGCATGTGCTCCACATTGGGAACCACTGGTTTAGAGGAATGTCAGCAGAAGACTCTCTCCAATTTTGGTGTGTCTATGTGGTTCAAGAGCTGAGTTATGAACCCCACCACCCCAATCACTCACTGAATTTTCCACATATCAGATGGTGGTAGCCTAAAACTTTCATACAGCACTGTATTTTTAATGAGTTCTGCTTAGGACATTATTTTTGGATCCAGTTAAAATGGGAGCATGTCAAATCTTAGAGATGTTCATGATGGCAGGAATTATAGCCATAACTCCACAGAGTATTCCAACATTAAGAAAGTAGTTTTGACATGTATCAATCAGTTTTCATCTTAACCAAGGACAAGAGTTAATGTCCAGAATCCTATTGCATATATGTAATTACCCAGATTACAGTGATCAATTGCTGCTAATTAATGAGTATCCAGTCACATTTTCATGGCCAGGAATATAATCTGCAACTTGTTAATTAATTCCAGATTTTGTACCATGATATGTCATATGCTCAGGAATGCAAGTGTTAACTTATTAATTAGTATCAATTTACTGTGGCAGTATATACAAATACATTTATAACCAGAACAAATCACCATTAGAATTCTGGTCAATGCCTCTAAATTGCCTGTTCAAAAGCATCAAGGCATTGCAACTGGGACAGCTTCTAAAATATATATTTTTTGATTAGAAAATCAATGTTCCTTTCAGCTGATGTAAGAATTGTAGCTAAGCTGAAGGGGACACAAGATTGTGTAATTGTGCCTGCTAATCAGAATGTCCTGGCATGCAAAGCCTATGAGCCTTGACTCTACTACACAACTTCCTACATCCCTAGGATATGAGTAACTACTGTTCTCTTGATTGCCTGTTATCATTTTGCCATTACTGATGGAGATCTGGTTATTTTTCTAAAGTTAATGAGAATAATGAAAAGAAGAACTATGAAAAATAGCCTTCAAGTCTAAAGAAGGGTTGCATCATTTTGTTTTTTCTTTTCTTTTTCCATAGCTCTAATGGAGATATCCTACAGTAAATAGCTAGAAACAGTTTTGTGTTCAGACATCTGGTTAATAATTTTCATGTAAGGAAAGGAAAACACAAGGTTCATTAAATTCCATTTTTACACATCTTCTGACTGGTTCTAGTAAATCTCCCAATATGCCATTTAAATTGCACACACCTCCCAATTCAAGACCTAAACCCAAAATGAGCCTCAGCTGTTCTGCAGGCCACTTGTGGCCCTGAGGAGGCATTTTAACAGCTCCCAATTCTCCTAAACCCCCATCAGTTAAAAAAGTTTCCCCACATACACATTGGAGGGAAAAAAGCCTATTTTATTTCCTGCATACATCCAAGAGCAGTGTTTTTGGTAATGATCTTCCAAAACCTCTCCCAACTAAATAAACTCCAAACTAAATATTAGAACATCCACTGTGGACACATACTGGTCTGTTTGTGTTTCTATGCCCATTTTTGGCCACTGCTGGGGATGTGTCTGGCTATTAGTATGTTACTCCCAAAGGCCACTGATACCATAATCCCCTATTTGAAAACATTAGTTTTTAAACTCCCTCATGATTCTACAATGAAAGAAGTGTCATTCCAAGATTATCATGGAGATCCATTTGGATCAGGTTCACAGGCCTGAGTTGGGAGAGGGATCTTTCAACACTTTTATCTTACTGCTCTTGAAAATGCACCCTTTTAGCCCTCTTAAAGTTAAAACGTCTGCAAAAAGACACCTCCTGGGGTTTCACTGCAGCATTTACTAAGCACAGGATGGGTCTGTGTTGAGTGCATGGAATCTGTTCTTCAGTGACATTCATGCATTGTGCTGCTAACTTCTTGATAACAAAGATATTGTTCAGATTGTATCTCAGCTGAATGCTATTTATTTATTTATTTATTCAAATTTATTATCCCGCCCCAATCAGGTAAACCCGACTCTAGGTGGCTTACAACATAAATTAAAAAGAAACATAGATTAAACAATAAATTCCCAAGTAAGTGTAAAACAGACTAGACAGTCCCATCATACCCTACGCATACTACAATTTAATTTAACAATTTAAAAGTTGAAACTATAATTTATAAAATACTAAAAGGAATTTAAAGGTTTAAAAGTTTACAAAAATTAAAACAGCGAGAAGCAAGAAGGTATCCATGTACCTCAAACAGTAGTATGACTGAGAAGATATCTCTAATTCAGCATATGATTAGCTAGCTTGTCAGCACCAAGGTGATATATGGAAGTTCTGTGGGTGAATCCAGGGTCTCTCACCCACAGGAGAGAGAAGCTTAAACCTAACATCAGTCAAGGGAAACGATGCTAGGATATAGCATGGTGGGATCCTTATGCTGTTGGCAGGTAAGGAAATTGGCAAGTATACTTAACAATTATGGATATGGAGAGGACGATGGAATCCATCAGTTTTTACTGGATTTACCATAACTGATTTTGGGAAAGGAAGCTTATTACATATTCTAGTCATAGATGGCATTTCATGGGAATTCTGCAGAAAGTCATACTCTAGTATCTTTGGCATTCTCTTACTTAACCGTTTTCAAAGCACCACTCTGATCTGCTGTCATCTTTGAAGTTGTTTCCCCCTCCTTCAAATACTTATCCCAAACCTTGTCAGTTACATGTGTCAAAAGCTCAGTTTGATCTCCTTTTAATAAACCCATCATCTTATTCACATACTTTCTGGTAGCACAACGGTGTCACAATTCAGTAGTGGTGGAGGGGAATCTGTAAATAGTTGAAAGAAATCTCAAATACTGACACTAACATGCAAACAGACAAGATCTTTCTGTCAGCCACATTCCCATACAAGTGCTTAAATGGCGGAACAAGAGGGCTTATGGTGCTTTGAGCAAAGAAGTGATATGGAAATGTATCCATTGGGAAAGCAATCAAACAGCCTTAAAGCTGCTTCCAGAAATCAAATAGCCACTTTATCTGAATCTTTGCTCAGCACTGCTTCCAATGCTTTAATTACTGTATGCATGAGCAAAGTGAAAAGGGAATAATAAGCTTCACACTCTGGAGTGCCGGATGTTCAAAAGTAGTTATTTGAAGAGCTATAAAAATCTCCCAGCATTGTTAGCTGTCTTGATTGTAGTAATGCTAAAACAGTGAGATGCTACAGTAAGATGTACAAGAAACCAGTTTCACACACAGTTTGCTCTCTTCTTTGCTAATTTTTCATTAATGCTCATTAAAGCCCCTTAAAGCAGAATGGGAAAAAGAACATATAGATACAATTCAGAACTTAGAACTAATAAAACAAATATGCTTACATTTCTAACTAAACATTAGAGTAAGCATACTTTCCAGTTGCATGTGAGTGACAATAAAACAAATCAACATGTCCTCATTACATATTAGTAAATTTCCGGCTTTCTTGGTTTTAGACAGTATATACCAGTGTTTCCCAACCTTTAGTTTTTGGACTTCAATTCCCAGAAGCCAAATCATTTCCCCAAAGCACTGATCAGCCAGTGTACTGACTTAGGCTTCTGGGAATTGAAGTGCCCCTGTGTGGTGGGTGCCCCACATTGGAAACCATTGGTATATATACCCAATTTGTCTAATTTAACAGATTGTTCTAAAATCCAGAAAACACCACATGTCCAACTTTAGTGCCCTGTTTAGTGCCATTTTCACCTAGCATTTTTCTAGCCATTTCATGTGAAGAAGAATCACTAATAGGGTCTCAGAACACATGCTGGCAGAAGTAAATGGAAGTGATAATCAGCAGTCCAACACAATTGTTTTGTGGGGGGAAAACTTCTCTAAAGATAAGAGAAATTTAAAATACTTCCAGCCACAGATGGTAATTGATAATATTGGCAAGATTGAATACTTCCAGAACATACAGATTTCTGCCTGCATATGAGGCAATCCATGAAACCCTTCTTCCAGATGCAGTTTATAGTGGATCAAGATGGCAGATGAGGAATACATCTCCACAAACTAAAAGCAACCTCTATCATCTTCCTCATGGCCATTCTACAGGTATGCAATTCATTTTCCTATGATACACTTCTAAAAAAATGTAAAACATTTCCATACTTCAGACATGGGATGTGGACTAAGGGATGAATTTGGTCTACCCAACATCCTTGTCAGACACATAAAGTCCTTTATAGAGGCCTCACTGGAACTTTCTCCCGAATGTATATCACTTCATTGGGGTTCAATTGGAGAGTCACAATTACAGAGTACCCCTGAAGCTTTGAAGAACTCACTTCTGAAGACTCCACTCAATGGAGCTACACCAGTCTGTGTGTGTGTCCACATGAATGGCATGTGGGAGAGACTATCTGGCTACCCTGGCATACGTGATAAATTTTGTGCATGGATTTAAAAATAGTCCTCATCTCTGACATGGAAGTATCCAATAGCTTTCTTCTCTACTTCATGGATTACTTAAGATAATTCTTGGAATAGTACCATGGCACAAGAAACAAAGATACAAATCTTCACAAAGGAAGATAAGAAACCACTACACTATTGTCCTCAACAAGGAGAAATAAGGTGTTTGTAGACAGTCTCAAAATTGTTTTAGCAGTAGCAGGAACAATGCTTTGCGCAAAATAGAGTGACTTGAATAAATTATAAGATCTCTATAAATGGCACAGTTATCAAGGGTCTTTTTTGTGCTCACTGTATGTATTTACTATTCTTCTCCAGAAGGAAAAGATACTTGTTTTGCACAGATAGAGTCTGCACAAATTGTCAGACCTTTAACAGGAGAAAAAACATTGTTGTTCTTGTACTGGAGATAAAAACATCTTGTAGGATTTTAAATTCATCACCGATGTTTTCCATCAAGTCTACACAGCTTTAATAAACAAGGACAAGGAATTACTTCTCTTCCTTCTCTATAAAAAAGAAAGGGGGCTCACACTTTTTCTTATGGCAGTGCATTGTGGACATTTTGCTATGAGCAAAATAATTGGATGGACTCGCTTCATCCCTAGATACACCTCTTCACATTAAGGATAACTGATAATGGTGATATGTACTTTTGCATCTTCAGGGATTGCTCATCTTTTTTTAACTCCTGGAGAGCAGTGGAGGAAGGCAGAGAGAAAGGTAAGCATAATACAGTCAAACCTCACATAAAGAGTGTCTCGCTTAAAGAGCAACTCGCTTAAAGAGCAGAATTTTCTCTCAATGTTTGCTTCGATTAACAAATAAAACCAACCAAAAACTTGCTTAACAAATAAATTGGGGTTCACAATCCCCCCCCACACACAATTGGTCATTTACAATGGTGTTTCGCTTAAAGAGCAAACTCGCTTAAAGAGCAATCCTGTGGAACGCATTATGCTCTTTAAGCAAGGTACAACTGTACTGTAGTCTTCAGCAGCTCAGAACACAAATTCCTAAGGGGTTTCATTTCACAATCATTTGTAAACAAATGACATAGTTTTCAGGATCTCCATAAGTCATTGACATGTCTTTTCTATACCATCTTGTGTCACCCAGGAAAGGACTTCAAAGGAAAATCCTGTCACATGACAGATCTTGATGCTTCTTTTAAAAACATCCCAGGTAAAACATGTCATAATAATTGGAGGGTGTTTTTTTTTAACCAACTCAACTTCTTGAACATTTCTTGATAAATGAAAAGGTGAGACACAAGCTTTTGAATGGCTTTATTAACTACTAAATTAGAGTTGCAACTGATAAACCTAGTTCTGTTTCAGAGGAAAGCATTAAGGCAGACCTGGGGATGATAGTGGCCTTCCAGAAGTGATTGAATTGCAAGTCCCATTAGCTCCAACCATCATAGACAACAGTCAGGGATGATGGGACCTGCAGTTCAACATTTGGAGCACCACAGTTTCCCCACTTTTTTGTGGGGAGATGATAGTATCTTGAATGACTTTGATGCTTGTAATGAGCTAGATGAGAATTGAAAACAGAAACTAAATGCTGTAAGTGTTGTTGCTGGAGAACATTGCTTTCCAGAGAAGGTAAAAGAGCATATTAGAAAGGGGTGTAATTTCCCTGAAGATTGATGTTCACAAATTGCTTTTCATTCCACTCAATCTTCCTAGGTGGTAATGTAGTCATATTATTTTTCCCCACCAGGTTTGGCAGTTGCCTCCCATGCCTAGGCAAGAATGATCACTGATGATTATTTAATTGCACCTAGGGAGTCATGAATGGAAAAAGAGAAATTCACAGTTATTCTACCCAATCCAATATCAGAAGTCTTGATTTGCATATATCCATTGGGTGTTCACTTTGAAGAGCAGAAAATCATAGTTCCCACAAGATAGAGATCAAAGTCCTATTCTGAGGTAGTTTCTCAAATTTGGGGGATTTCAAATGGCAAGTATCATTTTAAAAAGAAAATAATCTGCCTCCTTTGTGACTCATTGGATGACTGTTTAATACCTAGAAGAGGAAAATCATGTGTATAGTAGAGGAAGACTTGCAGCAGTTCACTTTATTCAGTAGGAACATTCTTAAATGCAGCCTATGAAGAAAGGGCAGTGCTTGAAGTAGGCTTTTAAAAAATGTCTACTCAAAGTGTGCAGTTCCATGCAACTTTGCCTTTAAACCTCAGGGAATTGTTATATTTGGATTTATTCTTTAAATATGAGAATATCTTAACACTGAAACAGCTTTTATTCATATAAAAAAACCAGTGGTTTAAAAGACATCTTATTCCACTTGAAAGAGGAGTTATTAGAGAGTAAGTGTGCAATCCTATGTATGACTAATCAATCATATGGCACAATTACTTCAATAGTCTTACTCTACTGGTGGGCAGCCAAAAAAATTACTACCACACTGTGGGCAGAGCCTATATTATGGGCAGAGTCAATGTCATGACATCATGATGTCATGGGCGGAGCCAATGAAATGACATCATGATGTTGTGGGTGGAACCAATGACATGGGCGCAGCCAAAGTAAAAAAATAAAATAAAAATACAGTAGACACAAAATAGAAATAAAAACACATAAATGCCAATTAAATAGAAATAACAAACATAAAAATAAAAATTAAAAAGACATTAAATAGAATTAAAAAACATAAAAATACAAATTAAAATAGACATTAAATACACATAAAAACACACTACATAAAACTAGGCCACCAGGCCGCCAGGCTGCCAGGCCCCCAGGCCCCCAAGTGCACTGAATTGTAGCTTTTTAGTAACTGTGGTAGTACGTCAATATAGGTAAAGGTATTATTAGCCATGAAATACCTCCACATTTTTGTTTTCAAAGTTTTATTAAATATTTCCACCACCCCTGCTTTGACTTCATTATTGGTGAAAATTGATGGACACCATGTAGTTTTAGCAATTTCTTTACAGACTTTTCTAGGAACCTACGACCACGGTATGTTTACAATTTTCCAGGCTTCCTATCATCTTGCCTGAAAATAGTGTTGAATGCTTGGGACACTTCTCTGCCTGTCTTGTCTTTTAGAGGGAAACCCAGGCATATTTAGACAGGATGTCTATCACTGTTGAAATATACTTGTAACCTTTGTAGTACTTGGAAAAATGCTGCAAATCTACTAAATCAGCCTGCCACTGGGCGTCTTATCCAGAAACAATAGTTTTGTTTCTTTTGAAATGGATCCAGGCTGGTCTATGTAGTGTGTAAGCATCATGGTCTGAAAGCCATTTGATGACCTCTCCTCTCTTTAGGCCTTTGCTCTGTTTTTTGGCCTCTTGAAAAAGAGGGTTTATGCCTGTGGTGGGGCCAAAATTTTAACTACCACACTGTGGGTGGAGCCAACATTGTGAGCGGAGCCAACACCATGATATCATGGGTGGAGCCAATGTCATGATGTCATGGACGGAGCCAATGACATGGGCGGAGCCAATGTAAAAAACCCCATAAAAATAAGTACACATAAAAATACAAATTAAATAGACATAAAAATACATAAAGATGCACATAAAAACACATAAAATACACATTAAAATAAATACACATTAAATAGACATAAAACACATAAAATACAGATTAAATACACATAAAACACATAAAATACACATTAAAATTAAATACACATTAAATGCACATTAAAACACACACACACACCACATCCAAAGGTGAGTCACTTACCCTGCGGAGCAAGCTATAGGGAGCTTCAGGTTAGCAGCTTCTCTTCCTCCTCCCCACATGGGAGGACAGCAAGGAGGCCGTGCTGTAGGCATGCATGCACACCAAGCACTTGGCACACATGCACAGTGGGGAAACTGGTGAAAAGATATGACCCCAAGGTGGTTCCCCCCAAAAGCTGCTGCCGGTTCTCCAGAACACTGCGAAAAGTTACTACCAGTTCTGGCGAACTGCTGCGAACCTGTTGCTGCCCATCACTGTCTTACTCCCATATAAACATTCTGAAGACACAAACAAATGATTGTAAATTGAAAGTAAAGACATGTCCTGAAAGGGGTGCATGCTCTGTCAGCTGTCCGGAGCACACGCGTTGCCAGCTTCACCTGGGAGGAGATGGGCAGCTTTGTCCCCCATCTCAGGCATGATGGGAGGGGTGGAGCTGAGCCTTTATAAGTGCTCGGCTCCGAAAACAAACCCTCTTTCATTTTCAAAACTCCCCCTCCCTCTCCCTCGTACATTAGTGTGGCTTTGTTGGTCACCAAACTTCAGGGCCAGATGGGATTTTTTTCCTTGAGACCTGATTGCTCCTGGTCTCCTGGTTTTTCGCCTGTCCCACACTGATGTTAACCTTGTTCCCAGCTGCTGTCTTCAGTCACTTCGGTGGTAAGCACGGACTTTGAAAGGCCAATAAGTGAAAAGGTAATTCAATCCTGTTGCATTCACAAACCTTAAGAAGTTAGTCATACAAAAACTTCCCTTAGTAAGTAAAACCAAAATTCACCACATTATGTTCTAATTGTCTGGGCTTAAATCTCAAACAAAATATGATTTAAAAACAACAAATCAAGCTCTGGAGAGGACTTCATCTTACAGCCACATTGTCTTAAAATGAGGGAGAAAAAGGAAAAGCAAAAGCTTTCAGACTAAAGCTAGGCTTGTGATGTGATGGCATCACATATCACCCTATGCTTGCTTAGCACAGGATAAACATTCAAATAATTTGATTATGATTTTTTAAAAACAATCTGGAAGATATGAGGTGTTAGCCTGGGGCACAAGAGCACCAAATAGGATTTCTTTAAGAATTCCCCAAATAATTTTTTAAAACTATATTGGGATACTCATGTTACTTCAATGTAACAAGCCAGTTAGATGATGTTTTAAATGCTAACCTTATACACAGCAGGGTATGCATTATGAGTTCAGTATTACGAACACCGACAAAGGTAGCAATTTTTCTCTGTAGGGTAGAAGCAATTGCTTGAGAAGAAATAAGGCACATGTATTGAAATGCCTGTCAATGGCTTATCTAAAAATAATTCCTCATATTTAGCACAGACTAAGTAATTTAGACTATGGTTCAAGTACAATACAAGGAATTATTTTTAGATAAGTTAGCATAGGCTGAATGACCTGGGTGTCCTTTGAAACATGCAAAAAATAACTTTCCAAGTGTGAGATTTTTAAGCATATGCATTCCAAGCTCAGGAAGAAACAAAATCTTAAGGATGTATTTGAAGTGTTCTACACAGAGAGAGAGACACATACACACAGAAGTATTAAGATAAAAGTTGTCCTTCCTTGAAAGTCATTTATATCCGAATCTAGGGTATGATGCTCATTTCCATTTACAGTCCAAGAGCCAGTACTGTCTGCATCTGCAGATATTTTCGTAGTCATATGGCACAGAATGCTGTTACCTTCCCACCAAAGCAGTACCTTTTTATCTACTTGCAATTTATTGCTTTCAAACTGCTAGGTTGGCAGTAGCTGGGACAGACGATGGGAGCTCACTCTGTTCTGCAGCGCTCAGGTCTCGAACTACTGACCTGCCAACCTTCCAATATCAAGTTCATCGTCTTAACCACTAAGCCACCGCAGTACCGAAGACTTCTTAATTGCTACTTAAAGTGTAATGTATTATGAAGGATGCATGAAAAAAATGACAAATTTTATGGATAAATTATTTTGAGGAAATTTTATATCTCGTTATATTGTGATTGTATCATTCTACATTTAGCCTATTTTATCCTGTTTTATGTAATCATCTTTTACCTAATGTATTTTACTTTATTTTTACCTGAAATGGTCAGATCACTAATCAGCTAATAAAGGATGGATAGTGTTATAAAGGAAAATAGTCACCCATTTCTTACCACTATGCTAACCAGCCAGATAAGGGACTGCGGTGGCTCAGTAGTTAAGAAACTCACCTGGTTAGCTGGAAGGCTGGCAAGTCAGCAGTTCGAGACCCAGTTACTGGATGACAGATTGAATGCCCATCTCAGTCCCAGCTCATAGGGGCATGAAATACACCTCATTTGGGCGTACCTTGAGTGGAGTTTCTTCCGCAAAAATCCTTTCAACCCAGAATAATTTCTGACAAAAAATTATTACTATTAGAGGCTACAGTGACTCAGCAGCTAAAAAGCTTGTCTTGATAGCTGGAAGGCTGGAAAGTTAGTAGTTCGAGACCCAGGTACTGCAGGATGGATTGAGCACCTGTCTCTGTCCCAGCTCTTGGGGACATAAAAGGAGCCTCACTTGGGTGTTCCTTGAGCAGAGTTTCTTCCACAAAAATCCTTTCAACCCAGAATAATTTCTAGCACAATACTATTATTATCAGCTGGATGGTGGTGGTGGGGCGAGACAGAGAAACCCAGAGATCTGTGTGTGCCATAGAGAATGGATGAGGGCTGCTTGCCTGTATGCTTTCTGTAATAACACGACTCCTTTCTTAAAGGAATACTTCATCTCTCAAAAAAGAAATACCACTCTCATTTTAAATGCTAGTCCTTGAGAGGAGATACAGAGAACAATTACTCTTTCTGGATGATGTGGGGGGGGGGGGGCTAGCAAAGTATATAAACTAATTTACTGCATCAGTGCTTGTAATTAATGTCTTCTCATCTTCTCAGACCATACATACTACATTACACCTGTAATTTCCCCAAGTCATTTGTAATACATTACCTCGGAAGCACTGAAAATGCATCTGTCATTACTGTTGTTTTCCACATCAAATATGTTAGTGCCTGGTTTTTATTTGATGTTTCATACCCTGCTGGCCAGCAAACAAAAAATAAAAATATAATCTAGTCATGCATGCTTAAATGTACAAATTGTACCAACTTTTGGTGACAAGACTGTGAACCCCATGGCCAAACATTACTCAAGATGGGCTGAGTAATCAAGTCCTGATGCAGAAGTATTGGCATTAGTTACTGTGGAGGTGTACATGACTGGTCAACTATGAGGAAGAAGCTCAAGAATGCATCTGCATTACATGGTAATAGCAATATTATCCCAACTTAATGACTTTTACCTATACAAACCTGCATTTGTAGTTTGATGGAGTACATAAAGTTCTTTGTTAAAGTTTAGAGGCAGGAACTAGAACTCTTTAGCAGAAATGTGCCCTCTGTATATCCAGCGACCATGCAGCCTGGAAGAGGGTGTTCCTATGTTCTGTTTCAGAAGAGGCAAGGACAAATAGCAGACACTCTGGCATCCCTGCTTGCTGGTTTCAAGGTAGTGCTACTTAGATATTCTTAAGCCCTGGCCTGCCTTGTTTCTGTCTAGCCCAGAGGTTTGCAATGTTTTCCTGCCCAGAACACACAGTTGCATGGGCTGGAGGCAGTGATGGGATGACAAATTTGTCACCACCACTCCATGACGTCACGACGTCATGGGCGTGGCCAATGTCATGATGTCATGACGTCATGGGCGGAGCTGACGTCATGACATCATGACGTTGTGGGCGGGGCCTTAAAATAAAAAATAAAATAAAATAAAATAAATACACACACACACCCTCAACCCAACCCACCCACCCACCACACAAACCCGTAAATAAATTAAATAAATAAATAAAATTAAAATTAAATAAAAATACAACCCCAAACACAAACCCCTAACTTACCCCTGGGAGGGCTCGGCAGGGGCGGACGGCCAGGGCAGGGCAGGCCTCAACTTGCCTGTGGGGGCTTTGCGGCCCCGGGGGAGGTGTCCTCCTCTGAGGGCTGGTGCCGCCTGCCCACGCCGCCGCCAAAGTCATCGCCGGTGCAATCTCCGCCGCCACCATTAGCGTTGCTGCCGCTGCTGGCGCCGTCATCGCCGCTCCCGTCAGCGCCGCTGCTGCTTGTGTTGCCGCCGCCGCCAGCGCCGCCGCCGCCACTATCTCGTTCTTGAGGACTGCCGGTTTTGCTGATTTTTTTTAAAAAAAATTGGAGCTAAAATGGCTCCAATTTACTGCGCATGCGCAGAAACTCAATCTGCCGCATTGCACATGCGTCAGATTGAGTTTCTAAGCATGCGCAGTAAAATTGGAGTAAAAATTGCTCCATTTTTATTGCGCATGTGCAGAAACTCAATCTGACACATGCGCAATGCGGCAGATTGAGTTTCTGCGCATGCGCAGTAAATCGGAGCCATTTTAGCTCCGATTTAAAAAACAAATTCTTTCGGTGAGGCGTCCGGAACCGGACGCCTCAAAAGTGGACTCCCCTCCCGGAGAACCCTCCGGGATTGTTCTTACCGGTTCCAGGGAACCGTATAGAATCGGGGACATCCCATCACTGGCTGGAGGCATGGTTCCTCCCACCACCACCACCAGTGCTTCTGGGTTCTGTAGTGGTGGTGCAGGTGGCTTCTGCCACAACATTTTCAGCTGTTTTTGCAGCTTCCTCTGCTTCGCATGGCAGCAGGAGGGTGTCCAGAGCATTTTTTGCTCCATTGTTGTAATTTTTCATGGCATTTTCACATTTCCAGGTTCCATAGTGGGAACCCAGACATTGCCAGAAGTTCCCTGCCATCACTGGAAGTGTGAAAATGTGGCAATAAATTACAAAAACAGAGCAAAAATGTTCAGCACACCTTCCCACCACCATGGGAAGCAGCGGAGGCTGCAGAAGCAGCAAAAAAATAATAATTATACTGTGTTTTTGCGGCATTTTTGCCCTCCAGCAGTGCCTGGGTTCCTACCACGGGCTGAATTAATTGGCGCTGCAGGCCGAATTAGGCCTGTTGGACATATGTTGTGAATGCCTTGTCTAGCATCTTTGCTTTGGCTTCCTCCTTCCAAGGGAGGAAGACATAAACCATTCAAGACCTCCATCCAAGCTAGCAGTGCTTTTAGGAGCCATTTTAGAACAAAAAAAACAAGGGATGGATGTGCTCAAAATCCCACTGCTGCCACTATGCAATTCCTCTAAATTTAACTAGAGGAAAACCCTTTAACCCCCCCCTTCTTAATCCCACCACCTTTCTCCCAAAGCAAGCCTAAAACCCTTGCTGCTTCAAGGTGCATGGAAATTTATAGCTAAGGAAATCTCCACTAGATTTCTAATGTTTCTTGTCACTAAAGAAAAATCCTTTCCTGGTTGGTATTTCATAGCAGCCACACTGGGTAGTCCAGATACCATTCAGTCCAAGCTAACAACCTTGATGTTACTCCAAAAATGGCACCTCGGTAAAATATTTAAACATTTATTGAAAAAAATTTAAAAATTTGCAAAAAGTTCATTTCTTCTCCATTCCATATGCCTACTTTGGTTTCTTAACTTCTACCAATTTACAGTCAGATGACACTAACTACTAGAATAGTACACCTAAATCCTTGGTTATATCCACAAAGCTGAGTGCATTCCAGAAGTATGCTGGTGAACCAAAACCTTGATAAATTTGTTTCTTTCTCACCTGCCCACTACCTACTATTTGCTTGAGATCTCAAAAACAGATTACAGAGACTTATTAAACCTCACATGTAATGAAACAAGAACAGAGATTGTCTTCTGAATCTGATTTTGTGTGGTTCCAGACTGGCACTTGAACTTTTAAAGATCACATTATTCCTTTCCTCTTCATGTTATGCTTCTTACCACCAACCTCAACTATCTTTTTATGGGTTTTTTACATTGAAAAGCCTTTCCTGAACTGACAGGAAGAACTTTTAGCTAAAAGAGTTGGACAGTTTTCCCCCTACTCTTTTGCCTTGCCTTTCACGTGTGACCTCAAAAAGAACTATTCCCAAACTAAATTTCAAAGAAATTCCACACATTTACCTCAAAAACTATATGGTTCATTGTCTTTGGCTAATTCAGTATCATTTAGTGCTGGACTCAGAAAAAGGAGATACAGTATTTCCATAATGGTGGTGGCCGGGCAAAATGAACAACTTTGATATATCTCTCTACAGGAATCCAATTCCTTTAGCAGACGGATGTGGCAAAGTGGGATCTAAATCTAGATTGCGGAGTAGTTAGGTGTTATTGAAGGATATATGGATAAGTTGGTGTAGTCTACCTGATTTATGAATTACACCAGCTGCTGAAGCTACTTGAACAGCTTGTGACTTACCAAGCTGAACACAAGTCATGTATTTTGGTTTGGCATGTACTTCGAATTGTCCATTTTAACAGTCAGCAGTAGACAGGAAAACTGGAAGAAAACACAAGATTGAGAAATAACCCTCATATTGTGGGCTTTGATAGGCCCTTCTCTGGCAGCCTGAACAGCCCAGTGAGAGTTGAGGGGCTCTGCTGAACGGAGAGTGCAGAAAGACAAAGAGATCCCTACATGGGAGGTACTAACACTTATGTGAACAGAACCTTTCCATCCATGGAAGGTAAATCCAGGATTTCATCACGAAAAATATTTTTATGCATTTGACCTTTATGGAGTTGAGTGCATGTCATCAGATAAATGGAGTCACAGTTGGCAGACATATATGCAGCTGGATGTCAAAAAGGAAGTGAAAGTTAACAGGGAAAACAAATGTACAGTTTGGGATATTTACTTAGTGTTTAAATGTGTGCCTATGTCATGGAGAGCTTTTCATAATGCCCTAGGCTGCATTCTTTTGAGAGGGGTGCAGCAGCAGAGGTTGGAATATGAATGGGGCTAGATGCAAAGCAGGAAAACTTCCACAGTCATCTCCATGGATTTGGGAGCAATTATTATAGAATAGTACTGTATTAGGATGTTTCCAGTTGGTATCTAAAGTTATGTGTTGAATAATACGCTTTGCTTTTGTCAATTTTCACATGGTGGGGCAATGAAAAAAGAATTATTATTATTATTATTCTTTTTTTGCAATGCCAGGAGTTAGAATTGCATCACCAGACAGAGCTGCTGCCCTTCAGACAGGGGGTGAAGAGCTGGCTGGCGGGGCATGTGTGGGGTGTGGGCCAGGCGGTGAATTCGGTTGGCTGCCTCCTGTAAATAACCCCACCCCTCTCTCCCCATTGTGATTTTTAAATTATTTTTTTAACTTTTTAGTCTTTTAATCCTTGATTTTAAATCTTGAATTGTAAGTGATGTGTTTTAACTCTTTTAGACTGTAAGCTGCCCTGAGTCCTCGGAAAAGGGTGGGGTATAAATATAATAAATAAATAAAAATAAATAAATATGCTTTTCAAGAGCTACCCAAGATGCTTAGCCTCTTTAGGGAATAAGGTCAGTATCCTGCATAGTTCCTGTAGCAGATTCACAGCACCATTGCAGTTGAAGTCACCAGCTAGGACAAACTGTCATCCTGTACTTTTTTTTTTTTTTTTTTTTGGATGGAGCATATTAGTATCTTCAAAAGGCCAAATATCCAACTCCAGGATCAGAATTGCTTTATTTACCTGTATAGGGTGCAGATATAAAGGAGGATCCTCCACTTTAATTCTTATTGATTTTTCTCAATAAGACCTCTCAGTGAGGAATATTCAGCTACGTAAGAATTCTTGCCTCCAGAAGAGCATGAGGCAAAAATGCATTTTTTTCTCATCAAAGTTGTTTCAATTTGCTGTATCTGCTCCAGACTTATGTCATCTGCCCTGAAGACTCAAAACATACACACACAGCAAAAATGTACAAGTGGTTGATTATTTTTAAAAGGTGTTCACAGCCACTCTGATGCATATGATCTTTAAAAATCCCCGCAGCAAAGCAGCAGAGCCATTTGCATTTTACATAATTTTCCCCTTGCATTTCAGGATTTATTTTGCACAAAATCCTAAACTTTGCCTCCCAGCAATTCTCACTTTCGTTCGCTTCTCTTGTCAAGAGCACCACAAAATAGCTCACCTTCCTGTATGTCAAGGAGAATAACTCTGATATTCTGTCTCTATATGTGCAAGAATGAGACGTGTGGGGATTTACATCTCTATCTTTCAGTCCATGACAGAGTTCAGAAGTTGATTCAGTATCTGTGCAGCTTCATCTCCCTTAAGGCTAAGTTCTATGTTACAGATAGAAAACGTTAGAAAACTGAACTCCTTAAGTATTGAAAATGTCTGTTATGGAGCAGCTTTCAGTGCCTTCCATGGCTTGCATATTAGCTAGTTTTATTTTGTGATTAGTAATTGAGGGTGTAAGCACTGGTTTTATTTACAAGTGTGCATGCTCAGTCATTCTGGTATACCTAAACAGTATATCTGGAGCACTAAGGATTTCAGTTTCTTATACGTAGCAATAGCACAACAAAGCAGGGCAGGTTTTATCAATTTTATGTTTGAATACAAGTCTTCCAGTTCACCTCCTTTTAGCCCAGCTAATAGACACATTTGGACTAGATACTTGAGAGAAAAGGGGGGAAATCATTCACTCACAACATTAGGTCAGAAAATAGATGTGCTCAGGAATCTTGATTAATTTTGTTTAGAAAGAAGTAAAGCAGGGGTTCCAGTGATGGGATGTTACTGGTTTGGACCGGTTTGCCCAAACTGGTAGCACCCCATCAGAGGGGTTGCCGGGGTGGTGGTAAATCCCCGGGCAACCGGTTCGGTTGCCTCTCCACCCCCCTCCAGAAATGTATTTCTGGGCTGCCTGGAACCGTGCATGCGTCAAACTTCCATTTGATGCATGCACAGTTCTATTTTTAGTGTGCATACGTCAAATAGAGATTTGACACATGCACACTAAAAAAACTGTGCATGCATCATGCACAGACTTTTTTTAAAAAAATGCTCCACCCACAATGTCATGCCATCATGCCATCATGACGTCGACTACACCCACAACATCCATGATGTCACGGTGGGGTAGTGGAAATTTTGACAACCCACCACTGAGGGGTTCCCAACCTTTCCAAGGGCCAGATGGCCATTTTGCCAACTGGCAAAATGGGGGCTTCCATTTGGTCCCAACAGCTTCAAAGGGGTAGCCACTTTGCTTCTTGAATGGCCTTGGAGGGGTGGGAGCACACGAAATGGTGCCACAGCCCAGATCCGACCTGAAGGTCTTAGGTTGGGAACCCCTGAAGTAAAGTCTTTCTTTTGGCCATGTGGCCTGGAAGATGGAAAAGCTCAAAAAGACATATTTCCTCTTCCAAAGCAGTAAGCAAGAGAGAGAAGGCCAGAGAAAACAAAGCCCTTAAGACATGCAAATAGGATCAGGTGACCTCTGAAGCGGGAAATATTTTTTATAATTTAATTACAGGTAAACAATACAAAACAACTTATTTTAGGTCAGGCTAGTCTTTCCTATATCTCTTGTTACTGCATACTGAAGTTGAACTAGAATACTCAACACTCCTAATGATTATATGTCGCAACTTCATAGCAGATGTACCATATGTGGGATCCAACAGCACAAACCTGTGCAATTGAGCAGATACAACCCCAGTGCTGTTCTGTGAAATTGATGATGCAACTACACAGTAAGAAAAATACTGTTCCATCCACTTTGTATCCACAGCTTATTAAATCAGGTTTACTTGGGTGAATTGCTGTGTCCATACAAATGATAATTTGTAAAGTCATCAAGAAGCTAAGAGCTCAGTTTGTGGGGACCTCCAGCAGCAGAAGCTGCCTTAAGGAGCTAACAAGGTGTTAGTTACCAATGTTCTCCTAGAACAGAGTCTATAACTCCATTACAAGTGGAGAGTTAGATTGCATCTTGTGATTGATGAATAATTAGTCAAGGGCTCAATGAACTCTATTCAAGAGTGTTGAAAAATGGGCTAAAGAACTCTCAGAAACTTTGTTCATTAGGTTCTTGAAATCAAGGAAGATGGATGAAGTGCCAAATGATTGGAGAGGGGCTAATGTTGTCCATATCTTCAAAATGGGCAAAAAAGAGGAACCAGTCAATCTGATATGAATCCTGGGGAAAATTCCAGAGCAGATTATTGGGCATTCAGTTCTTAGGCATAATGCAGTAATAACTAGAAGCCAGCATAGATCTGTGAAGATTAAAACCAATCTCATTTTTTAATTATGCAATTTCCCTTGTAGGTGGTGGGAATGCTATAAACACAACATATCTTGACTGCAGTCCAGCTTTTAACTAAGTGTCCCATGATATTCTGATTTGCAGGCATAGTATACAGGGGCTGGATAGAAAAACTATCAGGTGGGTACACATTGGTTACAGAATCATACTCTAAGAGTGCTTATCAATGGCTCCTTCTCAAATTGTGAAGCAGTAACACACAGAGTATTGCAAGGCTCAGTCCTGCATCCAGTCTGCTTGAATATTTTTATTAGTGGCTTGGACAAGAATGTAAAGGTAATGCTTTTCAAATTAACAGATTATACACAATTCAGTAAAATGCCATTGAAAACAGGGGAAATAATTAAGACAATCTTGATAAGTTCATAGGGCTGAAACCAACAGACTGAAGTTTAACAGGGATGAACACAAAGTTCTACACCAACCTTTTCAAGCCAGGGGCCGGGTCACACTCTCTCAGTCAGCTTTGAGGGCTGGATTCCCATTTTGTTCTGTCTCCATGAAGGGGGTGTCCATTTTGTCCCAATAGGTTCAAAGGGGTGTCCATTTTGTTTCTCAAATGCCCTTGGAGAGGGGGCACATGAAATGGTGTCAAGGGCTGGAGCCAACCTGGGGACCTTAGGTTGGGAACCCTGTTCTACACCTGTTCTACACCTAGAAAAAAGAAAACAAATGTAGTTACAAGATAGTGCGTACTGTACTAAGAGTTCACAAGTTGCAAATGAGCCAATTATTACTATGCAGCAACAGCAAAAAAAGAAAAGAGAAGGGAAAAAAAGGACAAAAATTGCCAGTGCTATTTTAGGCTTTGTTAACAGAAGCATAGTCTCCAAATGATGTAAAGTACAAGTTTCCTGCCATTCAGCATTGGTTAGGCCTCATCTTGAGTATTATGTGCAGTTCTGGTCAGCATGATTTAAGAGAAGAGCAAAAAGGATGATCAAGAGACTGGAATCCAAGCACAATGAGGGAAGATGGAAAGAACTGGCCATGAGAAAAGAAGACTGAAGGAAGATATTATAGCAGTCTTCTTTAAAGAGTGTCATTCAGAAGAGGTGCAGGATCTGTTCTCAATTGATCAAGACAGCATAGCATGTAATAATGAGTTTGAGTTATAGGAAGATAGATTTTGTGTTTAATCTCATGGAAACTGTCTTGTCATAATACTTAATTTGGATTCCTGCTTTGAACAGGAGATTGTACCAGATGATCTTATAGGCTTCTTCCAAATGCATTATTCTATTAACGTCTATGATTTTCTATACTTTTCATCTCTTTTTGTTAAATTTGTTTATTTGTTATTTACTTCTCTTATGTGCACTAGCCAAACTTGGCCTTTAAGGATGCACAATGTTTTGACCATATCAAAAACCATTGACAGATGGAAAGGTAGAAACTACTTCCAAAAAGATACGGCAAACTCAGCTGCACATGTGAAAGCTAGACCACAGGAGTATTTTTCAGTACTTGAAAACTTCACTAGCAAGTTTGCCAATCTCTATTAAACATTAAAATTGTTCTCCATTAATGCATTCTGGAAGTGTGCTGAAATAAAATAATACTGAAATTGCCTTGCCCTTGCAATATTTAAAAAGCTATTTTCGGAAACAAACTTGCTTGTTTGTTTTTAAAGTCAGGTGCCTCTCATAGTCAGCCTGGATGGTGATATTAATGCTGCACCAGCTGAAATAGCCTTATAAGACACTTCAGTGTGTCTCAGCTGGGGGGGAAAGGGGGGTGAACACTCCAGAAGAATCGAATCAATTCCTGGGAGAACTTTGTAATGTGAGGAAATAATTGAGTGCTTGACATCTAACTTTATAGGTCAAAACTTGAAAAGGCAATATCTCAGCAATAAACTGAGATAAAATTGTGGAATTTCTGTTTGGGAGGTAGACTTGAGGATCCACAGAATAGATTGAATTTTTGACCTGGATTCCAGAAAGTGCTTAATTTCTTTCATAATCAGAAAATGCCTCATTCTTGACACAGCCTTTTCAACAGCATCAAAGGGTCAACAGGCAAGTAGGAAACCTATCTTGATTACCGATGCAGCAAATATCTATGGATTGTTTTTCCAAGAATGGAAAATTGCATCTTGCAGCAGTGCAGAATTATTTCACATAGAGTAGTATCTGCAAGCAGCTGTTGTGGTTGCTTAAGCAAAATGACAAATTATTGATATGTTTCTTGGCTGAAATCCTGTTGCTTGGTATATTAAGTTGAACTCAAACAGTCCAAAGAATCAAGAGCATCTTGATGGAGCTTGTACCTCAAGACTGAATATATTACTTGTACATTGGTAATCACTATCTATAATATATTATTGGTCAATCTATATATAGTCACTTATCAGATATATTTGTATGAAAAAAATGAATCCAAGTACTGTACCTGGATTAGAATGCCTAAATTAAATAAAAACATATAGTTCTGTCTGTCCCAAAGTGGTGAATTCTTTTGGCTGTCATCCTACAGCATTGGCCTAGGATCAGTTGTTGCTGCACATGTCATCCTCTTTTGTGGCTGTTGTCCCATTGCCCCCCTCCACCCCAAATGAAGAGCCAGACAACAAACTGGAGTTATCTAGGGGCACCTTTATTAGTAATTTGGTCTGCTTGAGTCCAAAGCTACAAAGCATCACACCATCAGGCTGCCACTCCTGGTCTACTTTTATGAAATTGAAGCATCCCCCATTTGTCACATGGCCCGGGCTAATCTAAAACCAATTGCCTCAGCTGAATATTGACTCATCCTTGGTTTTAACTCCATAATCAACTGGGAGGAATACCTGGACTCACCAATAGGTTGGTTACTCTGCAACACCCACCATGGTTGGATGGAGAGGCAAACCCTGACCTGACACCCCCACCTCTCCAGAGGAAACTCACAAGACATCCCTCCAAAGATCCTGGATAAAGATGTCCAAACTCACACTGGTGAGACAAATGCTGTTCTCACAGAACAGTTTGGGCCAAGAACAGATAACCCCTGGATGTGCAATGTATGACCCTATACTGGCCAGGACTGTCTTATAAGGATGGATTTTCACAACCAGCCAGAAGTGCTCCATGGACCCAAAGGTGCTTGTGCCCTCCCAATGCTTTTGCAGGAGAATTTCTGAGAAAACAATAGAGTCCCTGGCCAGAACGGCACCACATACAAGTCCTGTATAGTCGTGTCCATGAAGGCCCCCTCTGGCATGGAGGCTGATTGTTTTCCCCCAGGTATAAAACAAAAGCAGAAGGGGGGCCTGGCAGGATGAAGCATTCTAACTCCTGCATGAGATCCCTTCATCTCATGCTAGGTTTACTGCACCATCAAATGCTGAATTGCGACAAACACAGCTGTGTGGCTGTTGTCCATAATAGCCATCTCCACAGAGGAGTGGGGAATACACCTGAAATGTAAACAAAGATGAGACCAACACAGTATGCTGCTCAAGGTAGCTCCCATACATATGCCTGAAACCTATGAGAGGACCACCTTCCAACACACTTGATATGCCCCGCCCCCGCGGGAACCTTGAAAATCGCCGAGCGGCAGGGCTACCTGGCTCCACCTCCGCTGTCACAGCCTGGAAGACCTACGGCTGGAGGGAGACGCTGTCGGGGCCACCGACACAGCCCTCCACAAGATTGCTGGCACCTCCCCTCATGCCCCGCCCCCGCGGGAACCTTGAAAATCGCCGAGCGGCAGGGCTGCCTGGCTCCACCTCCGCTGTCACAGCCTGGAAGACCTATGGCTGGAGGGAGACGCTGTCGGGGCCACCGACACAGCCCTCCACAAGATTGCTGGCACCTCCCCTCATGCCCCGCCCCCACGGGAACCTTGAAAATCACCGAGCGGCAGGGCTGCCTGGCTCCACCTCCGCTGTCACAGCCTGGAAGACCTACGGCCGGAGGGAGACCCTGTTTGGGCCGCCGACACAGCCCTCAACAAGATTGCCGGCACCTGCCCCCAAGCCCTGCCTTGGCGCAGGATTTAAGAACTTGGGAGCGGCAGGACTACCAGGCCCCACTGCTATCGTTGTCATCAGGAACGGCAATGGACGGGCAGCATCAAGATTGGGGTTGGGGGAATAGCTGGGGGAATTGATGGGGGAAGCAAAGAAGGTCCTGCCAGCCAGAGAGGGGGGATCAGGCTCCGTCTGCTGGGCCTGGGGGGGCCCATGGGGCCCAAATTGGTGTGGTAATGGGCATGGGGTGTTACGACGGGTACCGAGGGGCAGGCCGCACTCGGAGAACGCGGGCCAGATGTTTGATTGCTGTCTCGTGTTCTGGCCCCTCGGTTACACCTCTTGGTCCTGAGCAGCCGGTCAAGAGTGACCCCTCCCTTAGGCTGCTGCTGGTGAATGCCAGATCGGTCTGCAACAAGGCCCCTCTGTTTGCAGATACCATCTTGGGGCAGCGGGCTGATCTGGCATGCATCTCCGAGACCTGGCTGGCGCAAGAGGATGGGGTACCCCTGTCTGAACTTTGCCCGGTCGGGTTCGGTGTTTGGCACCAGCCTAGGGAGAGGGGAAGGGGTGGTGGAGTCGCCATAGTAGCCATGGGAATCTTTGGGAGTGGCCAGGGCCTCGGCTCCACGAATTCTGGGCTGTGAGGCCCTGTTCTTGCGTGCGGGCCCTAAGGGTCAGCTGGGAATCTTGCTCATGTACCTGCCTCCCTGCAGAGTAGCAGACTCCCTTCCTGAGCTCCTTGAGGCGGTCTCCATGCTGGCGTTGGAGACCCCCAGGTTGATGGTCCTGGGGGACTTCAATTTGCCGTCATTGGGGACTGGCTCGGAGGTAGCTCGGGAGTTCATGGCTTCCATGGCAACCGTGGGCCTGACTCAGGTAATCCAGGGCCCTACCAGGAGCAGTGGCTACACCCCGGACTTGATTTTTTTGTCGGAGCTGTGGCAGAGTGATCTGAATATACAGAAATTAGACATCACTCCTGTGCCATGGTCAGATCACTATCTGGTGACTCTAGACTTCCTGGGGGCAAGACTCCACCGTAGGGAGGCAGGGCCGATTAAATGGGCCCGCCCCCGGCGACTAATGGATCCAGAAGGATTCCAGAGGGAACTGGGGTGTTGTCCTCTTGACCTGCAAAGCGGTTCGTCTGAAGCCCTTGTCGACTCCTGGAACAGGAGAGCGACTGCAGCTTTGGATGTAATTGCGCCACTACGGCCTCTCCATGCTCGTGGGGATCGATCTGCCCCTTGGTTTACAGAAGAGCTAAGGGAGCTGAAACGAGCTAAGAGACGCCGAGAGCGCCGCTGGGTGAAGACTCGGAGTGAGCCCGATCGAACACTGGTTAGAGCAGCTATTAAAGACTACCTAGTGGCGATGGGGAGGGTGAAACACCAATATTTCACCACCCTCATTGCCTCCGCAGATAACCGCCCAGCAGCCCTGTTCCGGGTGACCAGGTCCCTCCTTGGCAGAGGGGGGCCGGGCCCCGGTTGGCAGGGATCTGCTGAAGCTTTTGCTGATTATCTAGCGGGAAAAGTCACTCAGATTCGCTCAAAGTTTAATCCCGGCGTGGAAGGTGCGGAGCTGGGGTTGACCGAAGTACAGTCTAGCCATGTTATCTGGGATCAGTTCAATCCAGTTGGGCCTGAGGAAGTGGACAGGCTTCTTGGATCTGTCCGCGCCACGACTAGTGCACTGGACCCATGCCCTGCCTGGTTGGTCAAAGCATCTAAGGCCGTGGCAGGTGGTTGGGTCGAGGCGATCATTAATTCATCATTAAAGGAGGGGTCTTTTCCAACATATTTTAAACATGCCATAGTGCGCCCCCTCCTTAAAAAGCCATCCCTCGACCCTACGGTATTGACTAACTACCGTCCAGTGTCCAACCTTCCCTTCTTGGGTAAGGTTTTGGAAAAGACTGTGGCGCGGCAGCTACAGGATGTCCTGGATGAAGCGGATTATCTGGACCCTTTCCAGTCAGGATTCAGGCCCGGATATGGTACGGAAACTGCACTAATCGCATTGGTGGATGATCTCTGGAGAGAGCGGGACGGAGGCCATCCGTCCGTTCTAGCTCTTCTCGATCTCTCAGCGGCCTTCGATACCATCGATCATGGTATCCTTCTGGGAAGGCTCCAAGGATTGGGGATCCGGGGCACTGTGTTGTCCTGGTTTTCCTCGTTTCTGAGGGGCAGGACCTAGTCGGTGTGGCTGGAGAAGGAGGAGTCCAGCCCTAGGCCCCTGCAATACGGGGTGCCTCAGGGCTCGGTGCTCTCTCCTCTCCTATTCAACATCTACATGAAGCCACTGGGTGAGATCATCCGTTCCCACGGGGTGAGGTATCATCAATATGCAGATGATACCCAGTTGTACATCTCGGCCCGTGGGGACCCAAGCGGTGCAGTGGAAGTCCTCTCCAGGTGCCTGGAGGCTGTGAAGGTTTGGATGGGGGACAACGGGCTACAACTGAATCCTGGCAAGACTGAGTGGCTATGGGTGAGGGGTCCTGTGCTATCACAGGAGTTGCCAACTTTGGTTCTGGATGGGGCGGTTCTGCCCCAGAAGGACCCGGTGCGTAATCTGGGGGTCCTCCTGGACTCACGACTACTGTTCGAAGAACAGGTGGCAGCCGTGGCCAGGAGGGCTTTTGCACAACTTCGTGTAATACGCCAGTTACGCCCCCTCCTAGATCGGGATGCCTTGCTCATGGTCACACACGCTTTGGTCACCTCCAGACTTGATTATTGTAATGCGCTCTACATGGGGCTGCCCTTGGTGACCATTCGGAGGCTTCAGCTGGTCCAGAATGCGGCAGCTCGGGTGGTGATGGGGTGCGGGCGCTATGCTCGGGCCTCACCACTGCTCCGGGAGCTGCACTGGCTGCCAGTATGCCTCCGGGTGCAATTCAAGGTGCTGGTTATTACCTTTAAAGCCCTATATGGTAGTGGGCCAGGATACCTAAGAGACCGCGTCACCCTAAGAACGTCTGCCCATCCCACCAGGGCGGATCGGAGGGGCTCTCTTGTTACTCCATCAGCTAGGGATGCTCGCCTCACGAGCACTAGGAAGAGAGCCTTCTCTGTGTTCGCCCCGGCCCTTTGGAACCTCCTTCCGACAGAGCTGCGCCTGCAGACGGAGATCCTGCCCTTCCGAAAGGGCGTAAAGACCTGGCTGGCGGGTCAAGTGTGGGGACACAGTAATGCAGGTTCTCACCTAGGATGGCTGATTTAAGGGCAGCCATCCTTCCCCCCACTTGGCATCTGTATCTGTATTTGCATCGGTTTTTAGCTGTTTTATCTGTTTTAGTGTTTTAAATTTTTATGAATTATTATGAACTTTTAAGGTTTTTATATATTGTTATGACCATTACCTATGACGGTAATGTATGTTGTAAGCCGCCCAGAGTCGGGTCTTCCCGATTGGGGCGGGATATTAAATGCGAATAATAAATAAATAAATAAATATCCTCGACAAATATTAAGGAGTGTAACAAACTGAAAGGTAGCAATCTTTAACCTGGACATCTGAGTATGTACTTTGTAGGCTCATTCTTAGTGTAGATGCATTGAAATTAATTAGATTTGTATCAGCAATGTGTCCCCTATTGATTTTAAAGGCTTTGCTCTGAAGATTGACCTTAGTTCTGTTATCAAACTGCTTTGTAAGATTCCCTTGGATATCAAGGAAAACTGGATCTGTGGAAATGGATGCTCCTGAAAGCTGTTTAAAAAAAGTGTTGGAGAAGGAAAGAAAAGCACATCTCATTCAACTCCACTATATGCAGACAACTTGATATTGCTCTGTCACCTTTGATTCTACATAGAATATCTATGTTTTCTTTTGTAAGTGGTATGTCTCCAGGGATTGTGATTTGGCCTCTAGGAGACTTTGAATTCATCCTTCACTCAGTCAACTCTTCCTAAGAATATGAATACCCTTGCCTGTATACTACTTAACCATTGGCTGATTACAATATGAAACAATTTTGCTAGAAATTGAAGTGAACTAGTGACTAGGAAGAGGCAATCTCATCTTTATCCATTAAATTGTTGTTGCTACACACTATCAACTTATCTCCAAGTTACAATGATATTGTGGATTAGTGACCTCCAAAATGTCTCGTATTCAACAGCCCTACCCATCGCTTGTAAATTCAAGTCTGGGGATTTTCCTTTATGGAATCAATCTATCTCATATTTGGAATTTCTTTTTTCCCTTCTGTCTTCAACCTTTTTTTTTTAGCATTATGATCTTTTCCAGGACTCTTAGCTTCTCACATTGTACCCAAAATATGATAGCCTAAGTTTTCAGAGAATGTTCAGGTCAGACATCAGCTAGATCCCACTTGTTTGTCCTTCTAGTGGTCCAGGTTATATACAGAGCTGTTCTCCGTTACCTTATTTCAAAGGAAATTATTTCCCCCCCCCCTTTGTTTGACTTCACTGCCCAGCTTTCACTTCCATATATAATACTTGGAAATACAGTCAAGTTGATGATTTTGATCCTTACACTTGGTTATTTCTAGTTCCTTTGTAGATTCCCTTCCAAATCTCAACCTTCTTCTGACCTTGGTTGTGGTTTCCAATTGGTTTGATAATTGAACTGAGGTACAGTAATACCTCGGATAACGTTTACCTTGGATAATGCTAAAATTGCATAATGTTAAGTAATCTGGGGAGGAGAATTGGATCGAATAACGTGAAGGTCCTATGGGATGGATCAGATAACAACCGCTAAAGCCTGTGCAGTTACAATGTATCTCTATGGAGCTTCAACGTTATCTGATCCATCCCATAGGATTTTAACATGCATCGGATAACACTAAAAATTGGATAGCACCAAGACTTGTGGAACAAAGTCTTAGCATTATCCGAGGTATTACTGTAGATAAAATATTGAGTTATCCTATAGTTATGGCTTTTGTCTTTCTAATATTAGGTGTGGTTCTGCTTTGCACTTCCCTCTTTTGCTTCCATCAGAAGTTGTTTTAAGTCATAGTTGCTTTCTGCCAGTAAGATGGTGTTTTCTGTATATATTAAATTATTGATAATTCTTCCAATAATTTTGGCCCCTCCATCTTCCAAATCTAGTCTGCTTTCTGTATGATATGTTCTGCATATAAACTGAATAGGTAAAGGGATAAAATGAACCCTTGTCTGACACCTTTGCCTGTAAGAAACCATTCTGTATCTCCATATTCTGTTTTAATGGTAGCTTCTTGTCCATAATACAGGTTTTGCACCAAGGTAATGTATGTTATGTTTCAGGACAATTTTTCAGAACAATCTATAGCTTTTCATGATCCACACAGTCAAAAGATTTTCTGCAGTCTATAAAACATAGACTAATTTTACTCTGACATTCTTTGATGTGCTCCAATATGATCTGTAGTGTCTCTTCCTTTTTGGAATCTAACCTGAATGTCACAAATTTCTCACACCACACAAGTTAAAAGTCTATGTTGTAACATCTTGAGCATCACTTTTCTTACATAGGAAATTAATGCAATAATCCTATAGTTGCTCCACTCCGCGGCAGCTCCTATTTTAGACATTGAAATCTATATTGAGGATTTCCAGTCTTGTTTTGTTTTTCAACATTTGTGACATATTCTTGTTAGAATTTGCACAGATTAAGTTTCTGTTGCTTGGAATAGTTCTATCAATTTTTTATTTACTCTAAGAGTCTTCAGATCAGCTTTCATTTCATTTTCTAAAATTGAAAATTGTAATCTTTGTATCTCTTCTGTATAGTTTTTCAGTATACTATTATACCAAAATAAAATAAAGATAAAGTGGTATACTTTATTTTATTTTGGTATAAAAATTTGGTATAAAAACTTTCAGCTTTACTAATCTCAGTTCAAGTTCCTTTAATTTCTTGAATATTTTTGAATAGATCTCTTGTTTTTCTTTTTTTTTATGAGAACTTTGCATTCATAAGAAATATTATTTAAATTTTATTTAATAGGATTCTTTTGGTTTCTATTTCAGCTTTACCTTAGTTATATTATCAATTCATGATTAATTCCACAATCTGCCCCTGGTCATATTTTGGCAGCGAAAACTACAGTCAAACCTCCTATAAAGAGCACTTCGCTTAAAGAGTAACTCGTTTAAAGAGCAGAATTTTCTCTGAATGTTCGCTTCGTTTAACAAATAAAACCAACCAAAAAACTCGCTTAACTAATAAATCGGGGTTTGCAATCCCCCCCACACAATTGGTAATTTACAATGGTGTTTCACTTAAAGAGCAAACTCGCTTAAAGAGCAATCATGTGGAACGCATTATGCTCTTTAAGCGAGGCACAACTGTACATAGTTTTCTCCATCTTCTAATTTACAATCGCATAATCTATTGGATTTCTATATTGGCCATGTGGTGATACCCACATGTACAGTTGTCTGTTTGTTTCCTTGAGGCATGTATTTGCAATTAACAGATATTTGGCTTCACAGAATTTTATAAGTTGTTTTCCCACTTTGTTTCTAATGACTAGATCAAATTTTCTACAACATTTGTTTCTGCTTTGTTTCCTACTTTTGCATTCCAGTCTCCTATAGTCATAAACATGTCTTATTTTGACATATTATCAATTTTCTCTCGGATGCTTGCATTAAATATTTCAATTTCATCTTCTTCATCTGTAGTTGGAGCATAGACTTGAAGGATCAGTCTGGCTGATATTAGTTTGTTAGACTTTCAGTATAGCCCTTCACTGTTTATGCTATGTCTTCCCTCAGTGATATAGCCATTCCATTTCTTCTGGCTTTGTCATTTCTAAAGTAAAACCTTGTAGCTGTCTGACTGAACATGTTCCATAGCATCAATTTTAGTTCACTAAAGCTAAGCATTCTAATGTTTATATGTTCCATTTCTTGTTTTATATTTTCCATTTTAGATTGATTTCTATATCTCATATTCCATACCTCAACTGTTATGTATCATGCAGCATCAGACTTTCCTTTCATTTTTGTGCTCATTGGCTACTAGACTTAATTTCATAAATCATTATGTTATTCATGATAGTGCTGTTCATACTTGTCCTTTGCCAGTACCCCATAGCCAATTGCATGCCTTTCACCCTGGGAGTTTCTTCTTCCAGTGTTATTTTTTGCTTCATTTTGGACTATCTAATCATAGTTTTTTTCAAAGTAACAAATATTCAATAGTGATTTACCTTCCCACTTCTGTTTATCACTAACAAATGCTAGACTGAGTGACTCGGTCATTGTCTGTGAAAGATCCTCTATCAGCATCACCTTCAGCTACTACTCCGGCTCATCACTTTTTCTTCAGAAGCTTCTTCACCTCATTACCATTGGAACTATCTGTTCTCTTATGCTTAAGTAGGCATTACTCCTGAAGAAGGTGGCTATATCTTAGTCTGATATCTCCACTGTGAACATTCCTCCTTGGTGACTCTGCTAAGAGTCCAGACTTATGATGGAATCTGGCCTTCTGCATGACCTTTAACTTCTCTGACTCACTCAGCCCAACTTACCATGTTAAGGAATACTTCCAAGAGGAAGATTCATAACATAACAAAGTAATTTCCTTTAGATAGCTCATCAGTGCAGAATTGTAACAATATAATGTATGTGGGAAATGTTTATTGTTTCCTTTTTTGTACAAATTGTTTCTTGCATGTAAGCTTGTTTTCTTTCTGTATAATCACTCTCAAAAACATTCTTTTCCATGTGCAGCTTCTTTTCAGAGACACACTCAAATGTTTAGCTTACACTCCTTCAGCACAGTGGACTATAGTTTAAAACCTTTAATTCCACATCTTTAACACTGTTCAAAGTGTCCAACTTCACATATAGTACATTCTGCCTGATATTGTATCATTTATTACATTTTCAGAAAATAACATTGTCAAGGTGGAGACTGGATTTGCTTTTCAACTATAGTGCTTACTAGCATCATTATAACTTTCCTGATCGTTTTTTCTCCTGGGGATATTGTGTTTACACTTTTTCAAATTCCTCACAAATGTTACTCAAATCACACCTCCCTTGCAGTCTTCTCAAAACAAGAGTGGAAAGGGCCATCCCAAAAGCCTTCACCCTAACCCATAATCTAAACACTGTAACCATCTATTTTATTTATGAAATTATCTTAGAAGCATGTAGGGGAAAACAAACGCTATTAATACACTAAGTCACTAAGACACTTTAACCCAATCTCAGTACTTAATGCAATTTGATTTCAGCTATAAGGAAGGCAGTGTTGTTCTACAAAGGAAGCTATGTAATTGCTGAGGAGAAAGCAATAAAATGAACCTTAATGGTGCTGTGTTTTGCTGTAACTTGTCATAACTGATTGGATTAATGGGCTAGTCAACTGCTACAGGCAAAGCAGGTAATTTCAAATATATATCAACAGTGAACTAAAAAATGTTATGCACTTGACATAAACAGAAAGGCTGGCATACAGTCTGAGGCAGTGATAATTATGGAAATGTATTTTGCAACAGGAATTGCATATATATTTATTTTACTCATGAGAATAAAAACAGAGACATTTTTAGGGCCCCTATCGACATATAGGAGAAACAGATTCCCATTTGTTCTACAAAATAAGTTCAGTGTAATTCTGAAGATGTCTTCAAACCACATTTTAACTGTATTCTGAGTTTCAAAAAATGGTATGCATGGTAGAAAGCTTTTTTCCAATTTCAAGGGCAAATTCCAACATTGGGAAAATCTGGAGGTACACATTCTGGCAGTTCACAAAGCTAAGGGTATAAGAAAGAAGGTAAGACCAAGCTGTTGATGCTAGAACATAATTTTTAGCAATTTGGATTATTTCTACAGTAGCCATTTGAAGTTCAGTTCACTGCAATTCATAACTGATGTGGAGTAAGTCCAGAAGAGTAGCGTGCCTTGGCGGGGCCCCGTATAAAAATCTTTTGGGGACCCTTAGGAAGGGTAAAGATTTGTTTTGTTTACGCACGTTGGGGGCCCCCGTGACCCGGGGGCCCCGTATAATTGATACGGCAGATACGGCGGTAGCTACGCCTCTGAGTAAGTCCCAGTACAAACACCTTCCTGATCTGAAGTCCAGGTTGAGGTCCTAGTAAGAGCTTCCTAGTCTATAAACTCAGAGCTTAGTTTGGGCACCACTGTTCCTACCTCCCAGTGGTGGGCAGCCAAAAAAATTACTACCACACTGTGGGCAGAGCCAACATTGTGGGTGGAGCCGACATCATGGGCATAGACAATGATGTGGGTGGAGTCAATGTAAAAAACCCAAAAAAATAAGTACACATAAAAATACAAATTAAATAGACATAAAAATACATAAAATACACATAAAACACATAAAATGCACATTAAAATAAACACACATTAAATAGACATAAAAACACATTAAAATACAGATTAAATACACATATAACACATAAAATTGTACATTAAAAATAAATACACATTAAATACTCATTAAATAGACATAAAACACATTAAAATACAAATTAAATAGACATAAAACACATAAAATACACATAAAATACACATTAAAATACACACCCACACCCAAAGGTGAGTCACTTACCCTGGGGAGCAGTCTATAGGGAACTTCAGGCTAGCAGCTTCTCTTCCTTGAGAGGATAGCAAGGAGGCTGGCATGCACACCAAGCACTTGGTGTGCATGCGCAGTGGTGGAACCGGTGAAAAGGTAAGCTGCCGAGGTGGTTCCCCCCCCCAAAAAAAAAAGCCGCTACCAGTTCTCCAGGACACTAGGGAAAGTTACTACCAGTTGCTGCCCATCACTGGTACCTCCATTCCCTTCACTTGAGTTAGCCATGTTTTTAGTTATGCTGACATCGTTGGCTTCAGATAATAGTTTTTGTCAGAGCCACTCTTGTCTTCAGAGGTATTAGAGTAAAATGTATATTTACCTTTAGTTTTTCATGTTGTTTTGTGGATTCAGGCAGTGTGGATAATAATAGATTTCTCTCTCCCCTCCGGCTGTTGGTGGGTGCCCAGAGTATCTTGAAAAGTTGTGAGAATCATATAATTACTCTTAATCCATGGTTCAAACGTAGCTCCCCCTGGGCCTCTGTGATGTCAAATCCATTTACTACTTCACACCTAACCACAAAACAGTTATGCTATTGTTTGACAAGTTTTCTACACATCTGTTGCTTGGAAAAGATGGAAATCATTAAATGATGTGATGGAATTTTCATCATACTCATCCCTACACAATATTTTTTTTAAAAAAACCCCTCCTTCCTAGTAGCATTGAGATGTTCCACTGTTCTAAACCTCAGAGTCAATCTAAGATTCTAAGGCAGGAACTGGGATCTGTTCACCTGAAGAGTTACTTCATGTATCTTTTGTTTGAAATTTTTCTTCATCTTTCTAAAGTCCAAGCTGGGGGAGTAAACACATGGATTAGTCCTGAAGCTTACCTTTTACAAATGTCCCTTAGGTATAAATGTGTGCCCCAGATATTGATTTTAATGATCAAATAAGAACAAAGCATTTTGTTTAATTTAACCAAGAGGAACTTGTTACCAAGTTATCTTACACGTCAAGAATGAACGAAATCTCTCTTATTGTTTTTGCAATTATTTCCAAAAGGCTGAATTATTACACTTCACATTTAGTATATGCCTTTCGGGATATGCAGAATTCTTAAACATAGGATATTCTGATATATTCATTCAGAACCTAATGTCCATGTTCCTTGTTCTGAATCATTAGATAGCAGAGAGAGGGGTGGGAGGGAAAGAGAGATGTTTAATATATGAATTTCTGGTTTTTCACACCTCCCACACACAACAAATCAGGGATAGGCACTGCTGACAGCTGGCAGGGCCATTAAAAGGGTAGCAGTCGGTAATTATGCACACGATAAGAGCTTCCTATGAAAGTGTGGGCAATAATAAGAGGAATATTCTCTCTACCTTTCAAACCCTGTGAGTTTCTGTGTGATGATTGTTATACCGCAGCAGTTCCTCCAATCTGGCAGAGGCAATTAGCCTAATGTACAGCCCAGTTGTACACAGGTGAATAGATGAGGGCTTGCTATTTCCCCCTCTGTCACCTTTAATGATGATACTTTGCATTTATCTACAATTACTTGAAATAAGCTGTTGCTCCGGCAGCCTCTTATTGATCTATTTGTGCTCATTCTGCTCATTTGCAAAAGAGCTAAAATGCATCAGTACTGTGAGATGTAATGGAAATGACCAGAAATACAGATTACATAAAGAAAGAGAGAGAAAAATGCTGCCTTATTCAGATGGTGACATGCTGACTGTGCATTTATAAAAAAATCCTTAGAACCTGCTCAGTCCTAAAAGAGTATAGAAGGAGACACAAAGTATAGATACAAGTCCTCTCTGCTTTGCTCCATCCTGTTTAAACCTGGGATGAAGCATCACAGGATCTCAATTCTTATAATGCTTGTAGCCTCACAGCCATGGTGAAACAAACTTTTAAAAGCCTCGCTGATATTATAGCCCATCCACCAACCTTCTTTTATGGGATTAATCATGTTGCCTTCTGAGTAGGGGATTAATCATGTCACCTTCTGAGTAGGATAATTGGCCCTTGGGACCACCATTTTTAACCTGTCCATGCTATTTTGAGCTAATTTTATTTATACAATGATGTGGCCATACTAACTGTTGTCATATCTCTGTGAGACATACAAAGTGGAAAGAAGATCTGGAGATTCGCATGGCCTGTAGAGGCACCTCCTGGAGAAAGGGATGGCTCTCACATCAGTAGCGTAACGTGGTATTCAGCCACCTGGGGTATAAGCCAAATTTGCCACCACCTGGCAGGGGCCTAGGACACTGGCTCCTGCTCCCACTAGAGCTTATGGGAATTGTAGTCCAAGAACACCTATACACCCAAAAAATGTCACCCGGGGTGGGCTGCCCCCTGGCCCCCATGCTACACTACTGTCCCACATCAGACCCTAGGCTTAGAGTCAAATAGGTAAGAAGGGGTAAGAGAGGGAAGTCCTTAGGTATCCTTGAGTCTTATCCCTGCCTATGCCTTTCTAGAGAGGGCTGAAGGACAGGAAAGAAAAGTGAGCAGATAACAATAAGCTTGGCTCAGTAGGTTTGGCCCCATGAAGAATACTTTACTTACTTGCAGTTTTTGCTTCTGTCAGATCAGGGATCCTCACTTTGTCACTTTGGGATTATTGTAGTTCTCAATGGATTAAATTAGCTTTGTTTCAAAACAATTGATAAAGATTTGGCTTTATCTGAATTAAGGCCATGAGGAATGCTTTACTTACTTGCAGTTTTTGCTTCTATCAGATCAGAGATCCTCACTTTGTCACCTTGAGATTATTATAGTTCTCAATCTGTGTATGCTGGGAATGAAATTTATGGGAAGCTTCTGGCAGTCAAAGCTGCTTCTGGAGATACCTTCTAATATGACCAATTGAACAATTTCCCTCTTCCTCTGCAGAGGGGCAGGGAAAATGAAATTGTTTTCTCCATGCTATTTGAGCATATAGATAACTGAAAACAAATATTTCTTTTTTTTATTGCAGATCTGATCAAGAAACTGTATGCAACAGCAGTTTTGACAACCACTACATGGATTTTTTTTAATGACACATAAACTTTGTTTTGCTGGCTATTTTTTCTCACACTAGGTTAGGCAAAAGGAACTATGGAATGAATTCACCAATGGTGGCTTCATTTTGGCAGTTTAACATCTGAACTAGACATAGACGGAGAAGAAGGGGAAGAAGAGTAAAAATAGCAGAAAAAAATAATTGCACGTTCCCTGCCCTTCATAAAAGAACTGGATAAGTGGTCAGTTTTAAGCAGATCATCATCCATTTCATGATACAGACAATTTATTTGTTTGCAAAGTTTGAGGGGGAATATTATTTATTTATTTATTTATTTATTTTTCTGATTTATATTGCCGTCCAACTCTGAAGATTCTGGACAGCTCATAGAAAATGAAACCAATCACATTTTTAAAACCAGTTAAAACCCTACTATGTTAAAGAGATGGTAGAATTAGAGTGTGTTTACATGGGAGTCAAATTTTGGGTTTGGTATTTTGTAAAGTAAAGGTAAAGGTCACCATTGCTTGGAAGCCAGTCATGTCCAACTCTAGGGTTCAGCGCTCATCTCTGTTTATAGTTAAAGAGCTAGCACTGTCTGCATTTGCAGACATTTCCACATGGAACACTGTTACTTTCTTACCGAAGCGATACCTATTAATCTACTTGCAATTTCTTGCTTTCGAACTGAACTGCAAGGTTGACAGGAGCTGGGTCATGCACTAGTCGGGTCTCAACTGCTGATTTGCCAACCTTCCAGCCATCATGTTCAGCAACTTAACCAATAAACCACCACAGTCCCTGTTTTAGTATTTTGTAGGGATTTTTTTAAAAAAACAAAACAGTTATCCATCCATGTTTTAGATAATTGTCTGGCCTTCAAGCAAAAATTATATTATGGAGATCAGAAGCCTCATTGAAATGAGCAAGATTATTAAGACTCAAGTTGAGGTGAAGAATACATTGAGACAATTATTTCTAACCTTGGGAATATTGCTTTTCTTCTACTGTACTTTCTTGGCCCATAATAGTGTAATTGCAATTGAAGCTTTAAATGGTAGGCAAGGGAGGTTGAAGCTATATCATATAAGTATAATTAGAGAAGCAGGCATTTTATACTTAAGAATCACTATTATCCATTTAACTCTTGGAGTATTTCCCAGATACAAAATTAGCCTGTGTGGAATAAATTCATTTTGTATATTGTCTAGGTACAGATATGTCTAATCCCTTACTCTAGAACACTAGTTCTTTCTGATTTTAGACCCATACAAACAAATTTAGACATAGTTGCCATAAGGCTAGTGCTACGGTATCTGAAACCACTGTGCACAGGAAACATGCAAAACAAAGGGGTCAAAAATACACACAAACAGATACACAACATAGTAACACAATCACTATGCATGTATCACATAGCCGTGATGTTCATTGTGTGGCTGAAGCTAATACACAGTGGAAGAGTTACATAGGTAAAGGTAATGGGTAAAGTCAGTCGTATCCAACTCTAGGGCTTGGTGCTCATCTCTGTTTATAGTCAAAGAGCTAGTGTTGTCTGTGTCTACAGACATTTCCGTGGACATGTAGCAGGCATGACTAGACACCAGAGTGCATGGAACATACCATAAATGCCTGCAAAATTCAAATTAATAGTGGTGATCACCAAATGTTTGCACCCACTCTGTTACACAATCATGATGCACTGGGCTCCTTATCAATTAGCCCAAATTAGCTGCAGTAACTTAGGCACACCTTACCCAAATACCAATAGAATTATTTCCAGTTCATTTTAGTAGCATAGACAAACAGATCTTGACCAGCAGAGTCAATGGTGAAGGTCTGTGAGAGTTTTAGTCCACGGACATCTGGGGACCAAGACTGAGAACCACTGCTATATATGAAAGAAGAAATCCACAATGGGAAAACTAATGTAACTGTTTAAATACAACAGTTTTCTCCTAAACTTTGTAAGATTTCGACTGCATCTGCTCAGGCACATATCAACTCTTTCACATGAATCACAAATGACCTCTCAAAGGACTACATTTACAGGTGCCCTTATTTATTTATTTATTTAATTAATTCACATCTATACCCCACCCTTTTGATGTGAGCACCACTATGGCTGCTTACAATATATATATAGCAATTATATGTATTGTATATATAGTATTTGTAGTGTTGGCCCTGGATTATATACTACGAATTGATGTTGGGACTCTACACTGACATAGCCTGATCTGAGGTCAGTGAACCCCTGCTTCACGGAATTAATCCATTCCCCAGGATTTTCTTTTCAGCGATTTTTCCTTAAAGTGAACTGTGGTTTCCCATAGGAATGCATGGGGGAATGTTTCTGAGCTCAGGAAAAAAGCCAAAATTAATGGTTTAAATGTTCAAAACTCTTTATAAATTGGCAAAAAATTCCAAAGTGCACTTTATGAAGAATTTTAAACAGAAAAAAAAATGCTTTTTTGGCTTTTTTTCCTGACCTTCAGAAGAAATTGATTTTCAATGCATTCCTATGAGAAACCACACTTTGTGCCCTCTAATGTCCAGCTGTGGTAATAGGTCAACAGTCAACTGTTTTCCCACCACCACCCCAGAAGTGCCAAATGCTACTTTTAAGCTGCCAAATCACACAAAAAACACGGCAAAAAAAATAAATCCAGAAACAGAGCGGAAATGCTCCAAATGCCTTCTCTCCACTGTGGAAAGTGACAGGGGTGCCCAAGCAGTGAAAATACAAAGCTTTGCACCCTTGGGAAACCCATTCCATTTCACAGTTTTTCTCCATGAAGTGAACCTTCATTTCTTCTGGATTTCTTTCCCTGAAGTGAGTTTTACGGTAAACGAGCCATCCATAAAGTGGGCGTTCACTGTTATATCATCCCTGTGGTTAACACATTGTTATCTTCCTCTTTAAAGTATTGTTCACATCTGTAAACATACCAGAACAGTCGGTATCTTTGAGGGGACTATGGCTTAGTGGTTAAGACACTGAACTTGATGACTGGAAGGTCAGCAGTTTGAGCCTCAAGTGCTGCATAATCTTTACAATGCAGTATTTGGTAGTACAAGAACACAAGTGATGCATTATTATAATTAGCAGGGCATTTAACATCAAGAGTGTTCAGTACCAGTGGCAATATGCTGATGTTTAGACCTGGAAACCAGCACTTTCTTTTAAGTAACACCATTCAAGACAAAAAGCAGAATACATATATTAAGGTTATAAATATAATTCAGCTACTTTTAAGCTTTCGGACCTGTAGAAGTGTAGGAGATCCAACTTTTTTTCTCCACTGTTTCCTCAACACACATCTTGGGATGGATGAAGATCTCTTTTCGGTTTCTCTTGGTTTCTCGGTTTTTCCCCCTTTCTTCTCTGCTTCCACATGAGCTTGCATTCCTATTTACAGTCTGCATAGAATTATATATCTCCTACCACACCATTTGTCACTACCATATATTATTTTGCTCAATACACAAACATGAATAAAGACACATATTTTATGTGCATTTTTAAACAGCAATAGTGTTATCATCAAATGGGGAAAGGCAGTGGTGGGTTGTCAAAATTCCCGCTACCCCACCATGACATCATGGATGGATTCTCATTAATGAGAAACATTCTATTTTGCATATTGGTTCAGGAAGTGTTTTGTCATTCTCCATTTACAAATATTTTAACATTTGGAAAGGAGAGGAAGGAAGGAAGGAAGGAAGGAAGAGTGAATCTGAGTAATTTGGCCATCTAGAGCCAAGGGTTTGACTACTTCACTGCTAGAAGTCTGGTTTTCAGTCTGCATATATTCAAGTGTGTTGGTGCTGACTTAAGTTTTCCAGCACTTATTTTTGCAAAGCTCATGCTCTTTCACACATGTATATACTAGGCAGATATAACATGATCCTTTTCCTCTTGACTATCTCTGTACTAATTGAATTTGGCTGGATTATACCAAATAATAATTTTTAGCTTGTTTTTGAAGAAATTACCAAAATTCTCAAATCACAATTCAAAATTTAAAAAACCCTCAGATTTCCAAAATTTGTATACAGGAGAAGGTAGAACAGACAGATTTTTTCCCACACCTTATTTTGTACTGTGTCTGAGCTACTTGGGTGATTTTTATATCTAGAGAGAGAGAGAGAGAGAGAGAGAAGTAGCTGAGACACAGTACAAAATAAGGGGTGAGAAAAATCTGTCTGTTCTACCTTCTCCTGTATACCCTCGACCAGGCTGGCCTGGAGGGTAATGGACAGAGTGGTTTGGGCTGAGTTTGTAATGTATTTCTGAGTTTCGCTTTTGAAATGTTTTGGTAATCACTTTATAATTGTAATTGTGATATTGTAATTATAATATTTTGTAACTGTGATATTGTAATTGTATTTACTGTAACTGTGATATTTTGCTTCTTTGTTAGTTGCCCAGAGTTGCATTGCGAGTTGGGCGGCATACAAGTCGAAGAATTGAATTGAATTGAATAACATACAAAGCTAAAATTAACATACATATCTTTTTTAAAAAAAGGGAATTAAAAAGATTAAATGACATCTGACCAATACTGGATCACATCATAGGCCATGAAGATCTACTACTTTCAGTTTGTGCTTCAGGACTTTGTCTGGAGTAAGTTTTAAAGTTTATATACAAAATCCCTCTCTCCCTCACTAACATATAGGACTGCCCTATATTTGGCCTTAGGCTTTTAGATTGCTCCAGATTCTGCAATGCACTTTGCAACCTAAAGAGATAATAAATGTATGCAAAATGCATATTTTAGGTTGCAGTATTCCCTCATGGCAATATAGGAAAATGTGTATTTCATGACAAAAATACATGTTAAAATGTGTTTTTAAATGTTGCTTCATGTGATTGTTTTGAAAAAAATTCTTGGATTAATATGAATATGGGACAGAAAAAGAGTTTGGAAATGTTATTTTTAGGGACTGCAACATCCAGGGACTACAAGATAGGAAGAGTTAAATTCTCACACCTAGGCTTCTTGTGATCAGCTTCTGCTTTGATTGGTGATGAAGTTCTCCCTGTTCACAAACATCTCTTGACTCAGAGAAAGGAAAGGGCTTGTGCTCATAAGTCAACAGACACAGGCTCAACATAATACACTTCATAGTCATAGTATAGTTAAAAATTCAGTGCACATTGGATTAATCATTCTACTTTATTAAAATAATGTATTTTTATACAGTTAAATTAGTTGTTTATATAAAGGGAACAAATAAATGGTTTTCCAAATCCCACCAGCATTTCTGCAAGTTTAAATCATAATGTCCAAATATAAATTTGAATATTCAGTTCACCAACACAGCTCTGTGTATATTTTTGCATTTGTGTGTTTATTTGCATGCATTTTAGGAAGCAACTATTTTCAAAGCCTGCAGTAGTTTATATATCCATTGTTTCTTTCAAAACAATTTCATGTGCAGTTCAGATTCACAGCATTAGCTTATTAATAACAAGGATCTTTTCATGCTAATCCCTGTCAAAACATATGCAGAAAATGTACTTCTGTTAACTCCATCTTTCTGATGTCTGATCATTTATGCAAAATGCTACAATCCCCAGACTCAATTTTACTTTGATTTGTATGTATTTAAAGATAATACATATGATATACAAATGACAAATGATAAAATCTCTCTCACTTTCTTCCAGGCCTCATAAGCATGTCAGATTTTTCCCTCTTGATATCCTGTATCAGGATCACCACAACCAACAACAACAACTACCACCACCATGACATCCATCATTATTCTCTCTTGTTCTCTGAAAAAAGATACAATCACCACAATCTTGTTACTTATATCTGCTGTGCTAATTCCATCAATGTAAATCTCAGTACCAAAGTGCTGCTAGTCAGGAAGTCAGGTATTGGCAGTGGCATTGGTATATATTATCACTTAGTAGGAAGATGTATTGAGAAAGAATTACAACCTATTATTTCCTCACTAGCAGCAATTTGCCATTGAAATTTATGCTTAGGTACTTACACTTGCACAAGTATTTTAACATGGAGAGTTTCAGATTAAAACATTGCTTTTACTCTTACTGGATAGTGTTTTATGATTGCAAGCAGAGCTAGCTTTGCTCTCCGCTTCACGTGCACATATCTAATCTCTAAAAAGAATTACCCATGGGGTCCACCTACCTGCCCCCTATTTTACTAACTAAGATGATACTAGAAGTTGGTAGGTAGAAAAGCTTGCTTCTTGGAGTGGTTCAGAAAATGATAGGTATTTTCCAGGCTCTTTCCCCTCCCTCTAAAAAGTCTGATAATTAGCAAGTGGGACATAGTATCATTCATGAAACTGAAGAATTTCACTGAGTGATGATGTGATACAAGGTAGGCAGTGATAATGTGGCACATTTAGTATCACTTCATCGTTCGTTCTTCACGTAAACAGGTGGCACTAAGTCACACTTGTTAATCAGGTTCTCCCCCCCCCCCCCAATTGCCAGTAGGAGAGCACAGAATGATATAAGTTGCTCTTATTCTTGAGAGGGAACCAACAACCTGAATTCAGTCTCTACATGGCCCAGGTTCCAGCATAGGTGTGCTTGCTGAATCTCTTAGCATTACACATGTAAAACAACAAGAAATAACAATAACCATAAAATGGTTCCCCTCTTGACTTTGTAGCAGCGTTTTTAAGCCTTGAGTCAAAGAGCTCAATGTGAAATAATTCTATGGGGAGGCCAACAAACCTTGGTTAGGGAAATGCTATTTTTACTGTATGAATCATTGACCATACAGGACTTTGGGTGCGAGTCTAAATGACAGCGGGAGTCTCCCTGATCTTAATTCTTATTAGTAATCAGCATTATTTAAATGGTGTTCTTAAATGAAGCATATCTATTAACAGTTCCAGAGAGTATTATATTTATTTATATTATTTATTTCTCACACTTGCTAACCCGCCCCAATCGGGCAAGCCCGACTCTGGGCGGCTTACAGCACAGAATAAAACACATCAATATAAAAATTTAAAATTCATAAACTAAAAACAGTATCTGGGGGTGTCGTCAAGGGTAGTATCCCTAGACTAACCACCCCACATGGGATCCCCCATCCCTGGAACCCCACACTTGTCCTGCCAGCCAGGTCTTTAAGTTCTTCCGGAAGGACAGGAGCTCTGTCTGCATGCGCAGCTCAGTTGGAAGGAGGTTCCAGAGGGCCGAGGCGAACACAGAAAAGGCCCTTTTCCTGGTGCTAGCGAGGCGAGCCTCCCTAGCCGATGGAACAACAAGAGAGCCCCTCCGATCCGCCCTGGTGGGACGGACAGATATTCTTAGGGTGACGCGGTCTCTTAGGTATCCTGGCCCACTACCATATAGGGCTTTAAAGGTAATAACCAGCACCTTGAATTGCACCCGGAGACAAACTGGCAACCAATGCAGCTCCCGAAGCAGTGGCGAGGCCCGAGCATAACGCCCGCATCCCATCACTACCCGGGCTGCCGCATTTTGGACCAGCTGCAGTCTCCGAATGGTCACCAAGGGCAGCCCCATGTAGAGCGCATTACAGTAATCAAGTCTGGAGGTGACCAAAGCGTGCATGACCATAAGCAAGGCGTCCCGGTCTAAGTTTTGTTACTCTCTTTTACTCAACTGTGAAATGTCTTTCCTTGCTCTTATATCGAATATACTGATACTACAAATACCCTTAATTTTTAGTTCTATGCAGCTCTTTTGCAGTTTAGATTTGTTTCATTCCATAGTTGCTATATTTCCATTACAAAGGACTGTAGCAAGTAGTTGTTATTTAATATATGGTTCAACATAGCTGGAAACTGAAACACACAATGTTGAGAAATGGAAGGAAACAGAAAATTATATACATTGGAAGCAGAATGAAACAGCTGAAATTTATAACAGCATGAGTATGCAAAACCCCTTGATGAGATTTTAAAACTCCCTGCATATGATTGAATCCCTGAAGGGTACTTATGGAGGGGGCAGAATTTTAGAGGTATCAATTTAGCAGCATCAGTTTGATGAAAGACCAGAAATGGATAGTTCATTTGATGCTCTCCACTAAGATGCTCATATGTAAATTGTCCCTGAACATTTGTTATGAAATAGTGAGTCCTATGGAGAAACCATAAGGAACAAAATACACTTTGAGAGTCCCTTATTTCCCACCAGCCCTAATTTTCCTGGTGGGATGTCTGATGGAAAAGTACTGCTCTTTGAACATCTGCTTTTAAGAGCTCCTGGACAGGGCTAGAATAAATGTGTTTTTAAAAATGAAGGAAGATTTGGAAGGAAAGACAAAGAGATCAGGAAAGAACTCAGGAGAGGAACCAACAGTCAGGCTGTCTTATAGCTGACACTGTAAAAATATCCCCTGTTACACAGCACCCTGACATGGTTAGGAATAATGCACAGTTCATCTTCTTCAAAACCACTGATTTAATTTAATTTAATTATTTTTTTTTTCATTTATATGCCACCCAATCAGGGGAAACCCGACTCAGGGTGGCTACACACACACACACACACACACACACACACACACACACACACACACACACACACAATATAATCACAATACAATCAATATACAATACCCACTACAGAATAATCAATACAGAATAATCAATAATTGATTTATTTTTATTTTATTATTTTTATTTTGGTGATCGGTATTCTGAAATGGGAGGGGGAGTTGCTCATCTTGCAATGTAGTGTTTTATTTCATGAAGATTCTCTGCTTCAATTTTGCTGAAGCATCTAGCCGATGACTATGAAAAACATTAGGAGAAAACCACACATGTATAGGAAGCACTGCTTGTTCAAAATCAGTGCCAGGAGGTGGTGGTTGTGTGATTGTTTAAAAGGGAGCCACATCCTCCCAGGAAACCTACATTTCTCTAGCCAGTATCTTGCTGAAATTACTGGACAGAAAAGAAGAGATACAGAAGCAGCAGCTGAGGAATGAGGTCCAGTCTCATGCTTGCTTGTGTGTAGATGAAGACATCTAAGAAGACCTTACTATATAGCTTGAGCTGGTTCCATAATTTCCCTTTTATCCAGGATTACTGTCAATGAGATACAGCCATTTATTATTTCAGTGTACAAAAATATGTTCAATGTCTGGAATCATGTTGCTAGGCATTTTTCTTCTTTCATGTTTAGGCCTTGATATGAAATTGCAAAAATGAAGGGACCTTTTGGTGAGTTCATTCTGCATTTCCTTTCACCTGATCTAGTGTGAGAAAAGTTGCCATTACCAGGGTACACTCGATTGTGGTTCAAAAATACCACAATCTTGGAAGAGGCTCTTTCTGTGTACCCCATTGCCAGGCATTACTCAGTGTTATCAGCTGTGGTAATATGCAAGACCAACATGCTCAAGTGGGGGCTGCTGAGAGACAAAAACACACTGTGTGAATGTGGAGAGATACAGAATCCGCCTCATTTACTGGTCTGCCAAACACTGCCAGAAATATGCACTGATGAGGACTTACATTTGGCCAATGCAAGGCCAAGAAAGTGGCTTCATTCTGGCAGTCCAAGGTTTGATAGGGACATGAAAGAAGAAGAAGCTGTGGTGATTTTATTTTAGCTTTTTCATCCAATTTCACTTCAAGATCAAAACCCTTTCCTTGTGGCGAAGCTATCAGAGATGAATGGACTGAAGAAGTTTTTAATGTATACAAAATTATCACCATCTGGATTCTTGAAAATTAGAGACTCCCAATCCTCCAACCCACAACAAATTCTCACAATGTAAGCATTGGGATCTTCAATGGAAGCTGGATTTGTTTGCTTTTACTTCCATGGCATAAATTGTAAAATTAGATTTTTTTTTTTCACTGCAGTAAAAGAGTGACCAATGAGTTGATTTGTGGTAGACAAATATTTGGCATCTTATGTGTAAACCTGATCTACAGCAATTTGACATATTAAGTAATGGCACAGAACTGTGCAAATGTAGTTTGCATACCATACTGAAATAATGCAACATCAAGTGCACTTTGGGTTCAGGATTAGACAGCAGTAGACCACATCCTTCCCACTATAGCTACATTTTAAATGTTTTTCCCCTCACGTTAAATAATTAGTATAGCATTGTTAATTATTTTTCTTAATTAAATATAATGCGATTAAACAGTTTTCTCCTGTTTTTCTACAAGACAGTAGGGATTATTTTTAGGTGGCAATGACATAATTAATTGAAAAGGCATTTGGCAGCATTGGGGAGGGGTTATCCTAATTTAAATATATTTTCCTTTGCTAATGGATGGGTTTAATTTTACCCAAATGATTCCATTGCTCATGATGTTTCCTTTTTTAAAAAAAGAAGAAGAAGTATCTCCAGACTGTCCCTTTTGAGATGGTCTAGGTCAGTGTTTGTCAGAAACTTAAGTCAGTACATTGGCTGATCAGTGCTTTGGGGAATTGACTTAGACTTCTGGGAGTTGAAGTCCAAAAACCAAAGGTTGAGAAGCACTAGTCTTAGGCTCATACATTTTTCAGTTGTTCAAGGACCCCATCTTAACACCTCAAGCAACCTTTGCAGATATGATGAACTGGGTGACAAGTCTTGACTGCAGTGCTATAGCTTAACCACTGCTCCATGCAGGCTCACCTATGTGATCCAGTGCTACAACTATTGGATGGTGGAGTGGGAGGGGGTTAAACAGTTCCCCTATACCTCTGCATAAGAGCAGTGAAACCGTTAATTGCAACATCAATATGCTGATGAGGATGATTAGTCTCATCAAGATTCTGCTGTTCATCATGTAAGCAGCCTTTCAACTTCAAGTCTCCCCATACCAGTGGTCCAGAACCTTTTCTGGCCATGACCCACCTAAGCATCTATAAAATCGTGATCCCTACCCACCCACCTGGTGACATATAATTCTTATTATACAAAAAGTGAACTCTTATTCATGTGGAGGAAGCCTAAAAGACCATTAACTTGGTCTAAACAAGCTTCCAAAGAATTCACTGTTAATAACTCATTCTCAAATTGCCCCCCTTAAAAATCAATGTGCCCCCTCTGGCTTATACACCATTCCCACCTTTTAGAATAGCACATAAAATGATTCGGGGGGGGGGGGTATAATCCCCTGATCATGGTTTGAAAAGAAGCACTCTGAAAGAGGTTGCAGTCTTCCAGCCTCCATAAAATCTGGACTCATGAAGCCCAGACTTAGCTGAAAAGAATGGGCTAAGTATCCATCTGAATTTGCTCTAAGATGGTGCTTCTGCAACTGTCATGGCTAATAACAATAACAACATAAATTTTGTCTGATTTGAGATGGCTGTTGTCGTCCTAAGGAAAGAATTCCTTCCATGTTAATAGATAAATACTAGACAGATGCTCATTGGAAAGGGATGTTCTAATTCATGTTTTTGGGGAAAATTCACAGAACTTTCCAAAAATTCTTCAAATTGCAACCCATAAATCCTAATCTGCACATCTGTAAATGTCATTTCACTCTAGGAAGACTTTCAAATTATTTACCTGTTTAAAATGGAGGAAACTGCTACAGAGTTTTCTGGAAGTCATAGTTTTTTGAGAAGTGTTCCCACTAAAACAGTAGTTCACAATGTAGGGCTCACACTCCACATGGGGACTTCAATGCCCAGAAGTCTATGTCAGTACATTGGCTGATCAAGTGCTTTGGGCAATTGACTTAGACTTCTGGAAATTGAAGTCCAAAAACCAAAGGTTGGAAAGCACTGCACCAAAATGAGCAGTGAAACTGTAATTCCCATGAAGCACCATGACTTCTCCAGGGACAAATAAGGGCTCAGGAGACAAATGAACTATGAAGACAGGCATACATGTATACATGTATATGTAATCATAGCTGCATTAGGACAAAGAGAAAGCCCAACAGAGATTTCTGCATTGTGATCTGGCAAGCCTAGATAAGTGCTAATTCAATGGAAGAGAAAAATAAACTGTTGAACTTATTCTCTTCTGCATTATGATTTTTGACAGGGTCAACTTGAACTGGGTTTCTATCTTTGTGTTCCTTTCAAAACGTAAAGTGAGACAAACATTCTGTGTCTAAGACTTTGCATAGCAATAAAGCAGCATGTGAAGAAAATGCCATTTGATGAACACCCAGATTTGGCCCTACCAGTCAGCAGATAATGGTTATCACTTCAGACTGCAGGTCCTAGAAGAAGGAAGAACCTGTGATATGCCAGAACTTTTTATGCCACATATTCCTACTGCCCTCAGGTAGGAGAAAGAACAATATCCCATCACAAATATTGATGTAAGTCTCAATGGCAAATCCACCCAGATGCTAAAGATGAAATGGGATGGATTACCATTTTGTCATTCAACTCAGGTAGCAAAGTATCTTGGGCCAGCTTGATTTGCCATAGAACGATGAAGGGCAAAATAAATTCTTTGAGAAAAGAAGGATGTCATCAGTGAAACATAGCATTTAGAGAGCTATACTAGGACTTGAGAGATCCATGTTGAAGCTCCCATTCAGCCATGAAACTCTTTCTGTGACCTTGGGCCAGTCACTCAATCTAATCTATCTCACAGGCTTCGTGTGAGGAAAGGGAAGCAAGTGCTATATACTGTTTTGAGCTCACAGGATGAAAAGTAGGATGGAAACATACATAAACCTCCATGCTTGTTTGCTTCAGACCAGCTTTTAGCATTGAAAATAGCTACCAGGCAATCTTTGATTAAACCTGGAGATTTCCCCCACAAGGAGACCTTGAGCTTCTATAAAGCAGATTTTAAAATGGTAAATAATATGTAAACATCCTTGGGAAACTTTGAACAAGTAAAAATAGATTAATTGTATACAATCTTTGGCATTTATGACCGATGAAGTCCTTATTAAAGTTGGCTTGTGAATGTCTTCAGCGAGCAGAGAAGCCAGAGTCCCCGTTTATTCAGTTTTAGACATCTGCTCTTTTTTCAGTTCAGTTTTCTTTAGGATAAAAAGACAATTAGAGGAGATGCTGCTGGAAGCCTTTGTCAGCTGGAATGATGAGCAGAGAAAGTAAACAATTTACTTATCTTAACCATCATCCACTACACATTTGGAACTTTTCCTCATTAAATACACTCATTTCAAAATATCTGAAAGTTGGGCATCCTTCATAAAGATTCATAATCCACCTTTAACTCTATTTATTAGCTGCTGAAAAATAGAGGAACCTCTCAGGAAAAGTAATACAGATTAAATTTTGTCAACAGGAAATCACATTCGAAAGAGAGAGGAGGTTGATTTTTCTCTCTCCTTGCAAGAGAATCAGGTTAACATGATGGCTAGGGCTGGCTATGACGTGAAAGCAGAGCTGAACCACCTCACCCCAAACTAAGCATGTTACTATCCCAGAACAACATCAGGCAGCTGCAAAATGAGGACACCATTCAACTCCTTGAAACATTGTTGCATTACTATGTCACAATACTTGTTTGTAGGGATAGGGGAAATTGGTGAAAAGACAGGCACTGATATAAGCCAAAAGATCAAGGGAGCAAGAATGAATAGTGTATGGTCGAGTGAGTGGAGATTTGACCTCAAGATGTTGCCAGCATTAGCATAGTGTCTGGGTGGTCCCACTGATGTCACCAGTGATCGTTTCAATTGGCAAAGACAAGGACATTCATTGTGACAGCTGTGCTTTCACATTTTTTGTGGTTGTCCCTTCAGGGCCATCACTATGAGCTCGAATTTTGGGTATGAGTTTTTGCAACTGATTTTAGCCATCTTGTATCAAAAATTGAGCACTTATTAGTTGATCTGGAGGCCTTTCAAATGTGAGTCTCAGAATGCTTCTCAGGAGGTGCCAATATATAGCAGCCAACGGAGTACAGGTTACTGTGGTAGGTCAGGTTCTGATGGTGTAATGCAACCTACTACTCCTCACCTTGCTTTGGGACCTCGCCAGTGTTTCTCCCAAGGTGGATTATTCCAAAATTCCCTCTAGAACTCACCCAAAACTCACAGCAAGGAATGTATGTTCATCACTCTCTCAGCCCACATCTGGCTGAACAAACCTGGGACTTGTCTGCGTACAGAGCCCAGCCAAATTAATAGTAGAGCGGTAAAAAGGTAGCATTAAAAAGAGGCCAGTGAACTTACTGTATCTTACCCCTGCATCCCATTTCCAATGAACACATGTTGATTGAAGAAAATAGCTTTATGGAAAATAGCTATATTTATTTATTTATTTATTTATTTATTTAGATTTATATCACCGCCCACTCACCATGGCGACTCAGGGCAGTTTACAATCAGGAAAAAACACAAAAACAAAACAACAATAACACACACACAATGCAAACATCTAAAATCCATTCCTCCTTCCGGCCAGAGGACGTTAGTCTTTTCCTTCCCTGAAGAAGATTAAAAACACACCAGATGCTACAATTACTAATTTAAAAGTAGAAAAAGAGAAGGGCTCAGATCAACCAACCTGCTGGGGTCATTATACCTTCCATACCCTATATCTGTCCTGACAGCCATGCTTTTAGATTCTTCCTAAAGGGTAGCAACTCTGTCTGGAGACATAGCTCCGTAGGCAGGAGGTTCCATAGGGCCGGAGCAGACACAGAGAAGGCCCTCCTTCTGGTGCCAGAGAGATGTGCCTCCCTGGGCAATCGAACAACTAGGGAGCCTCTCCGGTCCGCTCTGGTGGGACGGGCAGATGTTCTTGGGGTGAGGCGGTCTCTTAAGTATCCTGGCCCACTACCATGTAGGGCTTTAAAGGTAATAACCAGCACCTTGAATTGCACCCAGAGGCAGACCGGCAACCAGTGCAGCTCCCGAAGCAGAGGCGAGGCATGTGCATACCGCCCACATCCCATCACAACTCGGGCAGCTGCATTCTGGACCACTTGAAGCCTCCGAATGGTCGTCAAGGGCAGCCCCATGTAGAGTGCATTACAGTAATCAAGTCTGGAGGTGACCAGAGCGTGTGTGATCATGAGCAAGGAGTCCCGATCTAGGAGTGGGTGTAACTGGCAGATCACACAAAGAATCACACACACATTCCCTCTATCAAGCCATGTGCTTAACTCTCTCCAGGTATGAGGTGATCCTGGGTAATTAGCATACATCCAAGCAGGTCCCAGTGTTGAGAGTAAACAACTTTGTTCCTATTGATGAGGTTTGGCGCCTCCCTGTCTATCTCTTCCCATCCGGGACCCAGGGAGTGAAAACAAACAGGTGGCCTTTTGCTAGCTCAAGAAGCCACACTTCTACTAGAGTCTAAACCCTAATAAACTCCATCTCAGATATGTTTAATAACTTGAGGTCTATTCTGTGACAGATGGTCAGCTAGAACTTTCAGTCTTAATGCCTAAAAGGTGCATGGAGGAAAACCTAAGGCCTCATTCCATTTCATGTTCCATAATATTGTGACTGTTCATGTCATTAGCATGTATAACTTCTGGATCTATGAAATTTGTACAGGCCTTCTCAATGCAATGCCCCAGATGCAACAGCTTTTTTCTTACTGAATATGTACCAGGCCTGTACCAGTAATTAGGATGTTCTCTATCATCATCCGACAGAGTGGTATTGGTAGCTAATTCCAACAACTTAAAAATGTGCTATGGAGTAGTATATGAAGGGGACGAGGCTGTGTTTGATGTCACATCTAGATGCATTATGTCAGTAGAGGTAAAGAGGTTCAGGCTGCTTAGCTAAGAAGCTCCCCCCTTGGACCTTGGGGCAATATTCATACTTTATCTTATACAATTGTGCATGAACTTACAGGATAGAGGCCTTTGATAGAGGGCAAGCTAGCAACACTGACCATGGCAACAGAGATTAACTGGCCAGCATATAGAAGAGATGGAAGACTGGTGTGGTGAGGTGAAAGTTAGCCAGGAGCCTTGTGTGCTATTGTGTATTAGTGAGCTTGGTTACGACTCCATGGAGGAAAGTTGGATAGATAATTCTAGTAATGTAATTTGCACTTCTAGTGGAACCAAATGTACATTTGGCTACTTTAAAACTGACTGATGAGCCCCAAGAAATGAAGAATTGCATCAGAGCCCTCTGATGAAATGTGTCTATACCTACTTACTGCCTTTAAGGATTTTAATGGGCATGTGAAAGCAAGCACCATGTCCCTTTCACTTTAGGACAGGACTCCCCACTCACAGTTTTGTACTCTGACTCCACTTCAAAATTTGGGGATGATGGTGGGGGTGGAGGTGATTTTGTGTCCCACCCCCTTTAAAACATGTGCCACATCCACAGCTGAAGTGATGGGATTTTGGGCCCTGATGATAAAGCAACCCAGGTATCAGTGAATGTGACGTTGCTTTCAATGTTTCATCTTTAGTATATAGAGGGTACCATTACAAGAACAGGGATTGGCAGGTTATTCTTGTATCTTTTTTTTTTCCTTCAGAAAACATGGGGTTACGTGGAGAATAGTTGGTTCTCATGGCTTCTGGACTCATCAGATAGCTACTGGACAGCCCAATTAGTATGGTGGTGTCCATTTGGTTCTCAGTTCTACTTCATTATAAATTGCTACACTCAAATGGCTGGGATGGTAGCATGTACATTGGTCAGTGCTTGTTCTAGCATTCTAGGATTGTCTCAGTAGATGATTACTCTCCCTCTATACAGATAATCCATATGAGAGTTAATGGCTTGGAGCATCTTAAGAACAGGCCTTTGCTCACACTCAACAACAGACTTGAAGTCTATCCCACAACAATAGCCTAACATGATTCTGAAATGGTTAGTCATAGTGCACATATAATGGAGTAAAAGGAAAATGTAATGGTTAGATTGAACCTGATATAAGTTTATTCATGACCTATGCAGGCCATACAGAACAAATTAAGCCATCTTCTCTCACATTGAGAAGTCTATATTAGTGAACTGAAGTGTTTTGTGATGATAAGGTTAATCTGTCAGATGGGGATAACAGATAGCAATAGTGCAGTGATGCCAAACCTTTTAGAGACTGAGTAGCCAAACAGAGGGGCAGGATGAACTCAGTGATGGGGTGAGTGAGGAAGCACTCCCATTTGGCTGCTGGGCAGAGGGGTGGGATGAACGTGCCAGGGGAGGGAAGAAGGATTCCCATTGGTCTGCTGGGCAAAGGGGCAGGGCAATCTATGTTTTGGGGTGATGGTGCATGTGCCAACAGAGAGGGCTCTGAGTCCCCCCTATGGTACACATGCCATAGGTTTGCCACCACTGCTCTAGTGCTTTCAGGCCATTTTGGGAGAGCTGGTAGGAAAAATGGGATTCACAAATGCTTGTCCATGGTGGGTTAAAAAGTATCAAAAATGGTACACACTATATGTACAAATTTCAGAAAGCTGATCAGGAAACATGCTTTTTGTTTCATTCCCACACAAGAAAGACTCCTCAGCATGCTGTTGCACTGTGTAAAACCAGCTGGGTTTAAACAGTACACAAGAAATTTACAAAAATTCATCACATCCTTAATTGCCTTGCCCCATCATTACCCACAGACCCTACATGAGGGAAACAACAGGTCACTGGCCAAATTCCTGTTGTTCTACCAGAGTAAATTAAACTATTGTAGGCCTATTGAGTCAATGAGGATTTGGTGAGTCAACACCTCCATAAATTGCATTTGGAAAAGCTCCATTTGAATCAAGTGAACATACAGAGGAGCTGATTTACCAAATTCTCTTTTGATTCAATGGGCCTGCTATGATGTGATACACATCCCTATGGTATACATCCCTGAAACCACTCTTATATAATATTCTACCTGTCACAAAGATTTCACCATCAACTAATAAATATCTAATATCTATCTTAGTTGTTCTGTAATGCTCCTTTTAAAGATGGGAAATAGTTTTCTGTCACGGCCAAAAGACAGCAACTTTCTTGTGTCCCTGTGCCATTTATAAACATTAAACTAAGAAAATTGTTTTGCCAAGGACAAGTCTTTCTTCTGGAATGAATGTATCGATATAACACCAACTAACAGGTTTTCAAACAGTACTTCTTACAACAGAGTTGTAATGAGGAAGGTATTCGCTTTAGAAAAAAGGCAAATAAAGAGAGTCATGATAGAGGTGAAGAAAATGGATAGAAAGCCGTTCCTCTTCCCCAACACACACACTCCATAATATGAGAACTGAGGAACATTCACTGACACCAGTTGGATGACAGTTCAGGACAATATTTCATCGTTCAGTTCATCAACCTATGGTGTTCAATACCACTAGGTGTAGTGATGGCTGCAAATATGGGTGGAAAAGAATTTAATAAATATATGCAGGAAAGGCTATCAGTGGTTATTTGTTGTGACTGCTTTGTAGCATGAATGCCATGTTCTGAGGCAAAGGTTCTGCGATTACTTTCAAGTCCTGCTCTGGCAGGCTATTCAGGGAAGAGAATGCTAGACTAGGAAGGCTTTTGATCTCACCCAGTAGGATTCTTCTCGTTTTCTTAAGCTAGAGTGGTATTAGTATTCACATACTGCATGCACTCAGTCAGGCTGAGATACAACGTCTTGCCTCAGGCCTGTTTGTCGACTAGTGGCTGAGGAAAGGTACAAATGCCTTTTCTACTCACATTCTTCAGGCAGTCAAGCAAGATGAACAATCTGCATTTAGTCCATAGCCCATGTGTTCTGGCTAAGAGATATGATTATGCACACTTCAAAGGACTTGGATAGCATTAAATTTAATAGTTTGTGTGTATGAGCTTTGTCTTTTTTTCTTCTTTCAGAGAATAGCAAAATGCTAGCAGCTTTCCTTGCAAGGATGAGTGAATAACATGAGAACATTCTTTGTGCAGAGCAAAGTTTACAAACCTGGTTCATCAGTGCATTTATTTGAGACATAGAAATCAACACATTGAGAAACCTCATTGAAAAAAAGTTTCAGTGTGATTTTTTCTAGCATAGGAATGGAATGCCTTGTGTTTTTCCCCTCTTTATTAGCAGCAGGATTAAAAATGTTACAAAATTTTGCATTTTGTACAAAATAGTATATATGGTAGATATGCCTCATCTAATTGCCCCACCTCATATACATTTATGCATCTGGCACGGAGATGTAAATCTTCAAATTATAATAGTTCTGTCCACACAGAGCAAATTTATGAGAAAGCTGTTTTTGCATTTGGTTTTTGTAATTGTGGACTTTGTTTAAAAAATTGCAGAAAGTTTCTCCCCAAAACTGTTCTATTTTGTGCCAAACACAATAGCTCTGGTGCAATTATATGATAGTTCTTTTGTATAAGCAGAGTTTATTAGCCCTAAAAATGAGCCCCAAAAAGTGGACTCGGCTTATACTTGGCTCAATGACCATGAGAGTCCCAAGACTTCACTGGACTGAGATGTGCCTACAATTTAATTAATTTTATCATATTTTCATGTATTTTGATTATTGAAACTCACTAGATGCTGCTGCATTTCCCACCCTCGGCTTATACTCAAATCAATCTATTTTCCTGGGGTTTCCGGTCAAAATTAGGTACCTCGGCTTATATTCGGACTGGCTTATACTCGAGTATATCCAGTATCCAATCTGCAAAAGAGGAGTGTAAGTGAGAGAAAGGCAAGCTGATTCCCAACATTTCTCACAAAATTTTCAACACTCACATGCCAAGCAGCAACAGAATTAGGGCTCTGAAGAGGGGGTTTTTTTTAAATGTAAAGTGATGAGTCTCAAAATGTTGAAAGGTTCTTTGAAATGTTAATAACTTTCAGATAAGAATATACCCATTTAAAGCAATCATGTCTAAACCTCAGCTTCTCCAAGTTCCAGCATCCACATGTTAACTCACATTAATTTTTAAAAATCGATTTCAATTTCAATTTTGAAAACTATTTTCTTCTTCCCCTTTCAGTAGACCATCTAACACTTTCATCTTTCACCTTGAATTCACTTTAGTGATTCAGTTCAGGTTTTGGTTTCCTTAGTTTCCATCAAGCAGATTGTGAAAATGAGAGATAATGAGACAGGCTATGGTCTGGCCATGGACAGTTTGTTAACTCCTGTTTCAGCATGTCTGTGTTCGGCATGTGTTGAATGAATGTGTTGTCATAAGTATATCAATCAGATTCAAATTTCCTTAACTTTGGATGGAGCATGTTGCTATGTCTTACCTAATTGTCACTTGTTTTCTGCTCTCATTTCAGTGTTGTGATGGTGTCCTGGCTTCTCACTTTCCTTGAAAAAGCATGGAATTCCATTGGGTTACAAGCTATAAGATTTCACCTGAAACACAAGGAACTGCTTCTATACTTACTAATGCTTCTGTGCCATAGAAGGGATCCACCCTGGTAGGTATATCATAGTTTTTACAGATGCTTCTAGCTTAGCATCAATACTTTGATCAAGATGAAGTAATCATTACTCATTGTGCTTCAAACCCCTTTTGTGTCATGTTGCAGTTTGAGCCAAGCACCTGGAGCACTGGGAAATGTACTTCCCAAGGCACTCTATTATCAGTGGACAGTAATCAAGAAACAAAATTGGGATGAAAATAGATTCCAGGGTAATTATTGAGGAACAACAACAAGCAAGGTAAGAGGATGGTGTCAAAGGAGATTCAGAGACAAGCAGGTCTAGGAAGAATCAGGAAACAGAAAGGAAAGGCTTCTTATTTTTCTAGCTCAGGATGAAATGCAAACTAGAAAATGTTATGCCCTGCCAAGGTTGCATTTCCAAATTCAACATTACGAACATTTGTTAACAGCATTACAGTTGGCAAACAGGTGCTGCTAAGGATGGAGGATGAAACCATAGACATGTGGTACAACTGGCTCAGCAGCAATTTTCCTAATCAATTGTATATTGTGTGTCTTGACTCATTCCAATATCAGTTTCTTTTCTCGCATTCATTCTACAAACATATTTTCCCCTAGAGTTGGAGGTTGTAACTAAATAATGGGACACTAGTGATGAGTCCTTGATGGAACTAGATAAATCAAGGGAGGGTGGTTTCTGCTGGAAACTACAGACACCCATTTGCTAAACAGTGTTAGCAATTCTGAGTTGAGTGTACCAATAGATTGACTCAGTTTAAGATCACTTCCTATGTTGCTTACTAGGGCAAAGTACACAGTGGATATTTCCCCAACCTGACACCAAAATATACCCCCTTCCCCCCCGCCCCCCGCCCCAAAAAAGACTTAGTATAAATGAAAAAATTGGCCCAACAATTTGGGGAATAAGACCCTGACAAAAGTTGTAAAAAACCTGAAGATATTCCTCAAATATAGTCCAGAATTCTACCACTTAGGTATACCAGTGTTAAGTGTAGTGATATAACCTCAACAATGGATGGCTACCATTTAAGAAGTTGAAGCTTTTATTTCTTGTCATGTGACTGTTGTACAATAAAAAAATTCAAGTGCTAACCTCTGAACTAGTGCCAATTCGATGCTGAGGTTTACATTGCTGGACTTATCCTGACACTTGTAATTAACAAGATTTTGGCTATTAAAGCCTATCCACAGAAGAAATTTCCTTTCCGTTGTGTGGGCATCTTCAAACCTCCTGCAGTTAAAGTGTAAGCTGTAGCAGTCCTGCCTTCCTTCTCCTTATATATTAGATTATAAATTTATTCCCAGTTTCCAAAGAAGGGACAAATTCTACACTCTTAAACTGCAATTTTGCAACTGAAATTCTTAAAGAGTGAATCTTGAATTTCTTACTCCCTCTTTGTCTCATTGACAAAAAGACCGATAAAAGACCAGCGGCGGCGGGCGGTGGAAGTCGCTCCCGACCTTCCTCCGGCCCTCTTCCACCATGGCCGGAGCCTGAGGACGCCAGCGCAGCTGCGGCCGGTTGAGCTCCTGCTCCCGCCTTCCCTCCGGGCTTGTCCACCTCGCCCGGAGAGCCGATAAAAGACCAGCGGCGGCAGGCGGCGGAAGACGCTCCCGACCTTCCTCCGGCCCTCTTCCACCGTGGCCGGAGCCTGAGGACGCCAGCGCAGCTGCGGCCGGTTGAGCTCCTGCCCCCGCCTTCCCTCCGGGCTCGTCCACCTCGCCCGGAGAGCCGATAAAAGACCAGCGGCGGCGGGCGGCGGAAGACGCTCCCGACCTGCCTCCGGCCCTCTTCCACCGTGGCCGGAGCCTGAGGACGCCAGTGCAGCTGCGGCCGGTTGAGCTCCTGCCCCCGCCTTCCCTCCGGGCTCGTCCACCTCGCCCGGAGAGCCGATAAAAGACCAGCGGCGGCGGGCGGCGGAAGACGCTCCCGACCTTCCTCCGGCCCTCTTCCACCGTGGCCGGAGCCTGAGGACGCCAGCACAGCTGCGGCCAGTTGAGCTCCTGCCCCCGCCTTCCCTCCGGGTTCGTTCACCTTGCCCCGGAGAGCCGATAAAAGACCAGCGGCGGCGGGCGGCGGAAGACGCTCCCGACCTTCCTCCGGCCCTTGCTTGTGAGACTGTGACTGTTATGTTATTATTTATTTGCTATGTCATATACTGTATATGTATTGGAATTTATTTTGTAACTTCATATCTTGTAACTTATGATTTGTAACCTTTTTGCAGTGTGATTTTGCTTCATTATACTGTATTGTAACTTTATTTCGTAGTGTGGTTGTGCTTTACTGCACTACTGTATTGCATTGTTGTATTGTATTGTATTAAGTTGAATGACCTTGATTATGTTGTACTCTTTTGATTGTCTTATGTGTGTGGTCTCTGTGAACCGCCCTGAGTCGGTTGTACCGAGTAGGGCGGTATACAAATTGAATAAATGAATGAATGAATGAATTCTTTTGGTGAATTCCTATATAAAATATTCTGATCCATAAACTTTGGTCTGAAATGTGGCTGTGCAGAAACACAACATGCCTTTGAACTTCACACACAACTTGCATGTTCAAATAGTTCTTAACATTTTAAATGTTGTAATTTAAATGTGTGTTTAATTGCTCACTTTGGGAACAAAACAGGAATTTAAATACATGATTTTGACTCATGGCCTGTATGGGAGAAGCAAAGATACTGGAGTCTGGATTGAATTGTTCTTTTCCATGCTGATTGGAGGCAATCCTGGAGAGTTAGAAGAGCTAGGCCACTGGGATTAAGCAGAATTTTGAGTTACAGTCTCATATAGAGTTTTTTTTAAAAAAATATATATTAAAATGTGTATACATTTTTGGCAACCTTTGTACTTAGAACAATTGACGGGAAGATGGAAGGTCTATATCATGCCAGAAGGTTTGCCATTAGAAACTGGATTATACAATTAATTATATTATAAGAGTACAGAACAGTGGCTGATACACTCTGAGTCTTTTTCTACCTAAGGTTGTCAAATTCTGAGATTAAAATGTTCTGGAATGTGGGCAGAACTAGGATTTAGCCACTGTATGAAATTTTAAATAACATGGTCCCAAAACAAATAGTAAAATGATATTCCTTAACTTGAAAAAGACCATAACAATTTTGAACCATTCTTGTCAAAACCAAACTGAACCAAATTCACAAGCATCTATATTTTTTATGTTCAGATGCATACCAATTTCTAGCATGGAGTGGTAAAATTACACCTCCCTTCTGAGTAGCTGTTAAAGATCAGGTGTCTATCAGACATAGGGCACAATCTTAACTCCACATTAAGAACAACTGTGGTGGGTTTGGATAGGGCAAGCCCCTTAGGTCAGTTTAAGCCCCTATGCTGACTGCTAGCTGCCAACTGAGTTTCCATAGTGATTGTGCTGAGTTTGTGGTTTATAATCGCCCCATGTGCTATTTTACATTTATGACAGCTGAAGTCCCTCCTCTCCTGAGCTGGGAGGAGTTTGGATACAACAGAGCCTACACCAGCCTACACCTTTTCAGCCAGCCTAAAGTCAGCCTAGCTAGTTAGGATTGTGCAACAGGATTTCATCCAAAGAATTTAGAAGTCTTACCAGCATGAAGACAATTGATTTTAAAGCCAAACCTTTCAAACTCAAGGGCTCAAAACCATAGGCCAGAATGGGTGAATTTATCAATTTCACTATCTCATGTATGGAAATTTCTCAGGTGCTTTCTGTCAACTTTATGAAGCAATCTCAACTTTTTTGGGAAATTTTTAATAACACACATGAAATAATAAAACACATGGAATGTTCACTATTTCCTAGTCTGAGCTGGATCAAAAGAGCATGTTAATATTTTCCCCTGACATCTAGATTTCAGGATAGTATGAGGGGCCAATGAGGTTGTATAAAATACCAGAACTCAGCTTTGCTTCTTGGAAGCAAAATAGATATGTCCTTGCAAGTTTCTGTCAAATAGCTGAAAAGTAAGTGGGCAGTGCTGTGTTCAACAGGAAGGAGTAGACAAGGAAAAATTTCTTTACCCCTTCCAAGATTCATCCATTTTCCCATGACACTTTTTCTCTCCAGCCATCATTTCCAATGCACTACCTTCCAGTAGGTTGCCTGTGAATGTTCCTGTTTGGGAAACACAAATGTCCCTTATTCCTCATTTATTAACTTTAGGGAGAACTCTCTTATTACAAATGCAATACTGAATAACTTTAATGGCAAACATTACACCAGACATTAAAGGAAGACATTAGCTCTAATATGGTACTACGAATAGCACTTAACCTTTGTTATTTCTGACCACTTTCCTTGCACAAAATAACCATATTATATCACAGTACACTGAAATTGGCACAGGTTAACACATCATCAACCTTTTGTATGGGATATAAAGTGGGTGTAGGTCATAAGTAGAGTACAGTGGTACCTCGTATAACAAAAATAATTAATTCTGCAAGGCTTTTCATTATACAAAGTATGTTTCATATAACAAAATTTCCCATGAGATGCTTCGTATAATGAAAATCTCCATAGGTATGCATTGAAAACCACCCTGGGTGATACGTTGCTTTGTATAACAAAATTTTTGCTATACAAGGCAACATTTTTCTTCAAATTCCTTTTGTTATACAAGATTTTTGTTATAAGAGCCCTTCATTATACAGGGTTTTACTGTATTAGAGAACATATGTCATACCCCATTATCACAAAAGATTTGTGTTTTTTCAATCACAATCTTTACTTCAAATTTATTGGGGAAAGCGGATTTAGGCATAAATACCTGCACAATACACAGTTTGTAGGTCTAATCTCTGCAGGCCTCATTTTCAAGTTATCCTAAACCAGGAAAAGACACTGCTCACTCATGTAGTTCACGTGTTCCATGCCACAAGTTTCATTGCAAGTTCAATCCTAGGGTATCAAAACATTTAGGGCAGAGAGATAGCAGGGGTGGGATAGCATGGGTGGGAGATACTTGTCCTTGAGTCTGTGGAGAACTGGTACAAGCCAGAATAAGGCACCCTCTACAATGTGGACCAATAGCATGACACAGTATAGCTTCAAATGTCCATGTTAAACTTGGTGGAACAAATGTCTGAAGAATAGCTTATAACATAGTGAACCTAGAGTTTAAAGCAGGAGTTCTCAACCTTTTAAAGCCAGGGGCTGGGTCACACTCACTCAGACAGTTTCAGGGGCTGGAGGGCCATTTTGCCCTTCCTCCACCACATGTAGAGGTGGGCAGCCAAAATGTTTACTACTACACTGTGGGCAGAGCCAACATCATGGGTGGAGCCAACATCACAATGTCATGGGTGGAGCCAACGTCACGTAAAAAAACCAATTAAATAGACATAAAAATACACATAAAATACACATTAAAATAAATACACATTAAATACACATTAAAATATACCCACCCACTCCACACCCAAAGGTGAGTCACTTACCCTGGCGAGCAGGCTATAGGGAGCTTCAAGCTAGCAGCTTCTCTTCCTCCTCCCCACTTGGGAGGACAGCAAGGAGGCTGCGCATGCACGCCAAGCGCTGTAGGCATGCATGCACACCAAGCTCTTGGTGCACATGCGCAGTTGGGAAACTGGCAAAAAAGTAAGCCCCCGAGGTGGTTCTCCCTAAAAGTTGCTACCGGTTCTCCATGACAGCAGGAAAAGTTACTACCAGTTCTGCCCATCACTGACCACATGGTACTTCTCGATTTGATGGAGGCAGTTGGGGGGCACATTAAATGGTGTTGTGGGTTGCATCCCGCCAGTGGGCCACAGGTCAAGAATCTCTGGCTTAAAGTGAGCCTGAGAGAGCAACAGGTCTACTTTTGCATGGCTGCAATTACTGAGGGCTCCAGATTGAAGCAGCAGCTAGTGCTAATATTATCCTTGTATCAATCTTGATATTCAGTACACAATATTTATTTTCTTTTGCCAGACACTGTTCTAGGAACACTAATTATACATCTCAAGTAGCTTGTCCTTTGCCTATGCTGGATTTTCCAGATCTCTTCAACAAACATCCAATTCCATGTGACACTTTGCTCAACCGGTGTGTGTTATATTGTACACATACTGACAACTTCATCATTAGGCGTAGTGAGGCAGCCACCTCTGGTAGTTGACCATTGGTTTTACAAGACGCCAGAAGAAAATTAGTTATATATAGTAACATTTAGTTCATGTCTACTTGGGAATAAATACCACTTAGTAAAATGGAGCTTACTTTCAGATACATGGTGTTTTGACTGGATCCCTGACCTTTCCTTGTTGTATTTTCATTGTTAGGGAGTGGAGATTGCCTTGATTGCCAAGTGGCAAAATAACTTGGAACAGTTTTCTGAGATCCTAATTTGCAACTACATAATTTTTCTTACCTGAGAAATACCCAAACCTTCACACAGACAGTCACTCCACTAGAAATAATCACACATAGCTTTTTATTGACTTGTAAATTCAATACTACAACTTAGAGTCATCTCTCTTTTAAAAAAAGAAAAAGAAAAAAATTAAGCTTCTGTCTATTTTCATCATGCACATTCATCCATTGATTGAAATACTCTTCTGAATCACAATTATATTGGGGCAAAATTTTGTCTGCAGAGATTTTCATTAAATTAAGTTGCATACTGCCAAGTTACCAGAATCTTGACCTTTTCAGGCAAAGGTGCTTTGTGCTAACTATATTCTGTTTCATAATGGACAAGCAAAGCTACCAGATTTTCTGCCTATACCATCAATATGGAAAAAGAGAATTAGTTGACATAGTGAATACCAGGATACAACCCATAAATTCCAGTGTGCTACTATCATCAGCCCTTTTAGTGCACTAAAACATAGATGCAATTAATTATTTCTTCATGCCTCAAGCAGGAGAGAAAAACTAAAAAGAGGGCAAAGAGGACATAATTTACAATGTGAAGATTAGTCATACCATTATTTTATCCTGCTCTTTACAGGAGCAGATAATAATCTCCTTTTTTCTGTTCTAGAACATCAACCATTAATTTATAGCTCATAATATCTAAGCTAGTCTTCTTTCCTAACTATCAATTGCTCAAATTACTCAGAGAAGATAAACCATAAATACTACATATATGCCAAGTGTTCAGAGTCCCCATATTGCTTGATGCTATTAATCAAATTGTCCCTATTGTTGATTTTAATTGTCTGGTGTATTTATGTCTATTAAGTGCTTGGCATCAAAGCTCTTGGGTTGAAAAGCAACAGAAGAAATGGATTCCTGCGCTGATGGCATTGTGTGTTCAATGGAAATGGCGTCATCTGCTGCTCATTTGGAAATAGCACCAAAGTCTAGTTACATTTTGATTGTTGAAGGGAGTGCTATTGAGTCCAGAAGAAGTTTAAATAGAGTTATCTCTGTTTTGACATGGGGAGTATTTCGATAATGGCAAATTCAGCACAAGTTGATTGCCATGCTGCAGCTTGTTTTATAACTTGCCTCTGCAAGGCAGATACACCATTTAAATGGCTTTATACTTAGATTGTTCCATTTATTTATTTAACTGTCAAATTTATGTCTAGCACTACTCAGGGTGATTTACAATAGAACAACTTCCAAAAACAAACAAAAAATAAACACAAATTAATCTACATTCTAAAAACCAAGAGGGCCATAATCCAATAGCGTTTCCACAAGGGTATAAGGATACTAACCAAACCTTCATTTAAACTGTGCACTTCCCCTCCTCAGGTAGTAACTTTGCATGGGCCTCCTTAAATAGACAAATTTTCTTTATCACACCCTGATGGTCATCACATCTTTCTGTGGCATTATGGTATGAATTATTGAGAAATTCCAATATCTCCTTCATTTGCATCCAGCTTTGCAAGTGACATTCTTATCATGTCTGTGGGCATGACTGGGAGGTTATGGATGTAACAGAAATCTCTTCAGGACCAATTAAAACCTTGCGTAAGATGATTATGTTGAAAGGAAGAATTGTTATGCACATTTCTCAGACATTGATGTCAAACCACCTGCTGGGCTACAGCAGCTGCAGGGAAAAGTGATGTCTCAGTCTCTTTTCAAAGTATTTGATTATTATTTTTTTTCTAAAGAAGGACTAAGGTTTTCTTTCAAGTTTTGTGTTTTCTATTGGGGGAGCCATTTAAAGAGAAATATACTGCTGATCTATTGTGTTATAAGAATGTTGATACTCAATTTTGATCGAAATCAACAGATTTCCTCTTATGCAGGGAAAGAAAAAGAGAGAGGAAGGGAAAGAGATTATTCCAGGCAAGGGAATTGCTTGGATTTTGGTATACAATTTTCTCATGATCAGAGATGAAATTTGGATCCTGGTTATACCTCTGCCATTACTTTGGAAAGCTCTCCTCTTCCATTCAAATTGGGCAGGAACAATGACAGACTAAATGGAACAGTGGATTTCTCTTCTGTTGTGTGAGAAATAACTCACAAGGCAAGAAAAAAACTCCTCCAACATCTATAGTCCAGGATGGGCAATACGTGGCCCTCTGGACTACTATGGATCCACAAAATTCCTATTGTTGTTCCCAGGCCCCTCTTCTTCTGGCCCACCAAAAAAAGGTGACTTGCCATATGTAGAAACTTACCAAAAAAGTGATGCTCATTTCAAATTTGACATAGTTCCTCCTACATTGTTTAATATACTCAAATACCTCTTTTTTTCAACAGAAGAAGCCAGGAATTGACTTCTGGCCATTTTTTTCTTTTTTCTTTTACATTGTTGCCTATCAGTGCAACCCCTACAGGTTTGCAAATGAGAAGATTAGCTTGTGGCCCACCATTTATTTATTTATTGCCAGCCCCACAACAGGCAACACAAAGAGTACCAGCACAAAGTCTCCCAGTCTGATACAGCAAGAAGATTTTGGACAGCTCTTGTCTTTTGTTGACATTCAACAGAAATCTGTATCCCTCCCTGACCTCAATATAGTTCATCATACTTCACATGCTCATAGGTATGGGTGGATATTTTTAAAGAGGCAACTGCTTCCTTATACATAGCTAGATGACTGAAAAATACTTGGAAAAGTTTGTAATGGTTATTCAGAGTGGATCCAGACCTAGGAGTCCTCTCCTTGGTCCTCTCTTATTCAGGCAAACAAAGGTGAATTGCAGCTCCTAGAAACTGTGAGAGCAGGACCATAGGGAAGGCTGAGCACAAAATAATAGATGCCTTTGAACTGTGGTGCTGGAGAAGATTCTTGAGAGTCCCCTGGACTGCAAAGAGATCAAACCAGTCAATCCTAAAGGAATTAAATCCTGACTGCTCCTTGGAAGGACATTTGCAGACGCTGGAGCTCAAGAACTTTGGCCACCAAATGAGAAGATAGGACTCATTGGAGAAGGCCCTGATGCTAGGAAAGATGGAAGGCAAAAGGAGAAGGGGATGGCAGAGGATGAGATGGCTAGATGGCATCATTGTTGTGGTGGGCATAGATCTCGGTAGACTACAGAGGATGGGAGATGACAGAGGAGCCTATTGTGCAGTGGTCCATGGAGTTGTAAAGATCTGGACTCAACTCTGCAACTCAACAACAACAGCAACAACATGAAGAAGAAGAGCAAGAACAACAACAACAGAAGCCTTCAAGAACAGTTATTCATCTTTTCAATAGGTCAAACCACACACCCCTAACACAAACACCACATCCCAAAATGCCAAATTTTCAAAACCAAAAGTTGACAGCTGGAAACTTCTGGTTGATTCCTTCCTTCCTTCCTTTTGTATTTTCTGAATTTTATTGGAATTTCTGGGTAGGGACTGAAAATAACATGAATTGAGGTTGTACTCAAAGAAGGTGGAACCAGATTTCTACTTATCCTTCCCTCTTTTCTTCATCTGCTCTCTCCCTCTCCCTCTCTCTCTCCCTCTCCCTCTCCCTCTCCCTCACACACACAAACCCTTGTGTTACTGCCTGCTACTAACTGTGAAAGGATTTCATTTTTCAGTATCTGCTGCACAGTTACATATTCTATTTGGATTTTTGTCTGCTGGTTTGACATTCTGGATGCAATTCATCACCTAGACCTGTGTAGTCATTAATATGAACTTACAAAATAAAAGCATGGGGAGATTAGGGAGACAAATGGATTTGTTGTATCAAAAACTCCACACAATTATCTAAATTAAAAATGTGAAGATAAAGTAAATGACTGCATTAGCCTTTTGCAAGGTAATATTTAATTATTCTGTATGTCACTGTTTGTTCTAATATTTTTCCCTCTTGGAATTAATGTCTTGGTTCTATTAATTGATGTAATGGCAATGTGCAAGTTGATTCTTACAAATGCTACAGAATCAGTCTGCTTAGAAAAATGTGATCCTTTTTAATCCTCTTCCCCCAGATAAATGATTGTTAGTTCAGATATTCAATTCTCAGGATTTGTTTTTAGTACAGTATGCCTTATTTTAAAATTTAGTTTTAAAAATGTGAAAACAAAGAAGCCAGAGATAGAGCTGTTTATCTCACAGTATTTACATGTTCATTGACTGAAATTCAGTCACAAGTTGTAAATAGAGCAGTCCCATTGAATGAGTGGGAACTGGGTGAATAAAAACAAATGTAAAAGTTCCATTGATTGAATGGGTCTATTTATTTGTTTATTTATTTGTTCTAACTTGTTATCCTGCCCCAATCAGGTAAAACCCAACTCTGGGTGGCTTACAAAACAGGTTTACAAATACATAGTTGAAGACCACCGATCAAAATTCAGTTCCCTATTAACAGTTAAAAAATGTGAATTAATACAATATTAAAAGTTAGGCTAAAAAGAAATTAAACATTTTCGAGTTACAAAATTACAACAATTGTTAAAAGAACAAGGGCAGGAGTAAGGAGGTAAGAGCAGAGGGTGGCTGTCTCATCTGATAAGCCACCCAACATGAGATCCAGCATTCTTTGATCCCCAATCTTGTCCTGCCAGCCAGGTTTTAAGGCCTTTCCGGAAGGGCAGGAGCTCTGTCTGTTATCGTAGCTCGATTGGCAGGAGGTTCCACAGGGCCGGGGCGGTCACGGAGAAGGCCCTCCTCCTAGTGCTAGAGAGGCGAGCCTCTCTAGCTGATGGAATTGCAAGAGAGCCTCTCCGATCCGCCCTGGCGGGATGGACAGATGTTCTTGGGGTGACACGTTCTCTGAGGTATCCTGGGCCACTACCATATAGGCCTTTAAAAGTAATGACCATCACCTTGAATTGCACCCGGAGACATACTGCCAGCCAGTGCAGCCGCCGAAGCAGTGGTGAGGCACGAGCATAGCACCCGCACCCCATCACTACCCGAGCAGCCGCATTCTGGGCCAGCTGGAGTCTCTGAATGGTCACCAAGGGCAGCCCCATGTATAGCGCATTACAGAAATCAAGTCTGGAGGTGACCAGTGCATGTGTGACACTGAGCAAGGAGTCCCGGTCTAAAAGTGGGCGTAACTGGTATATTACACGAAGTTGTGCAAAAGCCCTCCTGGCCACGCCTGCCACCTGTTCTTCGAACAGTAGTCGTGAGTCCAGGAGGACCCCCAGATTACACACCGGATCTGTTTGGGGCAAGACTGCCCCATCCAGAACCAAAGCTGGAAGCTCCCAGGATAACACAGGGCCCCTTACCCATAGCCACTCAGTCTTGCTGGGATTCAGTTGTAGCCTGTTTTCCCCCATCCAGACCCTAACAGCCTCCAGGCATCTGGTTAGGACTTCTACTGCACCGCTTGGGTCCCCACAGGCTGAGATGTACAGCTGGGTATCATCTGCATATTGATGGTACCTTACCCCGTGGGAACGGATGATCTCACCCAGTGGCTTCATATAGATGTTGAACAGGAGAGGTGAGAGTACCGAGCCCTGAGGCACCCCATATTGGAGGAGCCTAGGGCTGGACCTCTCATTCTCCAGACATACTGTCTGAGTCCTGCCCCTCAGAAATGAGGAAAACCAGGCCAACACAGTGTCCTGGATCCCCAATCCTTGGAGCCTTCCCAAAAGAATGTCATGATCGACGGTATCGAAAGCCGCTGAGAGATCGAGAAGAGCAAGGATAGATGGGTGGCCTCCATCCCACTCTCTCCAGAGATCATCCACCAAAGCGACCAGTGCAGTTTCAGTACCATATCCGGGCCTGAATCCTGACTGAAAAGGGTCCAGATAATCCGCTTCATCCAGAACTTCCTGTAACTGCTGTGCCACAGCCTTTTCCAGCACCTTACCCAGAAAGGATAGGTTAGGTACTGGTCGGTAGATCGCAATTACCGTAGGGTCGAGAGATGGTTTTTTTTAGGAGGGGGTGCACTAAAGCATGTTTTAACGGTGCTGGGAAAGACCCCTCCTTCAATGATGAATTTATAATCATCTCAACCCAACCACCTACCACCGCCTTTGATGCTTTAATTAGCCAGGCAGGGCATGGATCCAATTCACAGGCTGTGGTACGAACAGATCCAAGAAGTCTGTCCACTTCCTCAGGGTCAACTGGATCGAACCGATCCCAGATAACATGGCCAAACTGTGCTCCAGTCAACCCCAGTTCCATACGTTCCATGCCGGGATTAAACTTCGAGCGAATCTGAGCGATTTTCCTCGCTAGATAATCAGCGAATGCCTCACCCAATCCCTGCCAACCAGGGCCTGACCCCACTCTTCCAAGGAGGGACCTGGTCACCCAGAACAAGGCGGCTGGACGATTATCCGCAGAGGTGATAAGGACGGTGAAATATTGGCATTTCACCGCCCTTATTGCCACTAGGTAGTCTTTAATGGCTGCTCTAACCAGTGTTCGGTCAGACTCACTCAGGGTCTTCACCCAGCGGCACTCTTGGCATCTCTTTGCCCGTTTAAGCTCCCTCAGCTCTTTAGCAAACCAAGGGGCAGATTGGTGCAGACGGGGGCGGAGAGGCTGTAGTGGAGCGATCCTGTCCAAGGCTGCCATCACTCTCTCGTTCCATGAGTTGACGAGAGCCTCTGTCGAATCGCATTGCAGGTCAAGAGGAAAACATCGCAGTTCCCTCTGGAATCCCTCCGGATCAATTAGTCGCCAGGGGCGGGCCCATGTAACTGACCCTGCCTCCCTGCAGTGAAGATTCACCCCCAGAAAGTCTAGGGTCACCAGATAGTGATCTGACCATGACACAGGAGGGATATCTAAATTCTATAATTTCACATCACTCTGCCACGACTCCGATATAAAAATTAGATCCGGGATATGACCACTGTTCCTGGTAGGACCCTGAATTACCTGGGTCAGGCCCATGGCTGCCATGGAAGCCATGAACTCCCGAGCCACCTCTGAGCTCGCTCCCAATGATGGCAAATTGAAGTCCCCCAGCACCATAAGCCTGAGGAACTCCAACGCCAACATCAAGACCGCCTCAATAAGCTCGGGCAGGGAATCTGCTACCCTACAGGGAGGCAGGTATAGGAGCAAGATTCCCAACTGCCCTTTTGGGCCCACACGCAGGAGCAGGGTCTCACAGCCCGGAATATGCGGAGCTGTGGCCCTAGTGACTCCCAGTGACTCCTTGGCCACTACGGCGACTCCACCGCCCCTCCCCCTCTCCCTAGCCTGGTGCCAAATACCGAACCCAGCTGGACACAATTCAGATAGAGGGACACTGTCCTCTGGTGCCAGCCAGGTTTCAGTGATGCATGCCATGTCCGTCCGCTCCCCCAGAACGGAGTCTGAGAGTAGGGGGGCCTTATTGCAGACAGACCTGGCATTCACCAGCAGCAGCCTAAGGGAAGGGTCACTCTTGACCGGCTGCTCAGGAGCCCGAGGTGTAGCCAGGGGGCTGGAACAGGGGACAGCAACTAAACATCTGTCCCACATTCCCCGTGTGCGGCCTGCCCCTCAGCTCCCACTGTAACACCCCATGCCGGTTACCACACCAATTTGTGCCCCCGGAAACCGCCCGGCCATATTGGACAGAGCCCCATTCCTATTTCCTGGCTGGCAGACTTCGCTATTCCTCCACCTACCCTCATTGCCCCACCCCCCACCAAAAGTCCTCCTAGGGGAGTGAAAAAGTCCTTGGGGGCGAGTGGGGGGGGGAAGCCTCGCTGACTACCGCTGCAGTGGACCGGTCTCTCTCTTATGGCCGCAAGTCGAGGCTGTTCCATTGCCGCAAAGTTTTTTAATCATAGCTCCAGCGGGCGGCCCTTTCCACAGTCCCCTGGGCAGTTGTTTCGCATCCAGGGGTGGGCGCAGCGTCCACATTGCTGGCCAACCCTCTTTGGCCATGACTCCAGTGCACGAAGTGCAGCGCCCTCTCGCCCCGCCGCAAATGTTCAGTGGCGACGGGGACGAGGCGACCTGGCCGGCGCAGGGCTTTTTAAAGTTCCCCGCCCAGCAGGAGAAGCTGGTCCAGCAGCGGAGCTCGGTGTTCTCGGCGTCCTCTCGCCCCGCCGCAGGTGTTCTAGTGGCGGCGGAGGCGAGGCGACCTGGCCGGCGCGGGGCTTTTAAAGTTCCCGCCCGGCAGGAGAAGCTGGTCCAGCAGCGGAGCTCGGCGTTCTCGGCGTCCTATTGCCCCGCCACAGGTGTTCTAGTGGCTACTCTAATTATGACTTACTATTGGATTTTAGCCAGTAAGTGTGATGAGAGATTTGTTATTATGAAGGAGAAACAACAAACTAGGGATGTAGAAAAATAAAAATTACTTTATTTTTATTTAAAATTGCCGAATGCTTTTACAACCTCCTACAGTGTGTGTAGTAAGGTAAAGGTAAAGGTCACCCATGCTCGAAAGCCAGTCATATTCAACTCTAGGGTTCAGTGCTCATCTCTGTTTCATAGCCAAAGAGCCAGTGCTGTCTGCTTCTGTAGATGATCTAATGGTCATGTGGCAAGCATGACTAGATGCTGTTTACCTTCCCACTAAAGTGGTCCTTTTTTTTCTAATTGCAATTTCTTGCTTTCGAACTGCTGGGTTGGCAGGAGCTGGGACAAATAACACTGGGGAACAAAAAAAAAATTTTTTTTCTTGGTGCCTAAAATTTTTCAACTGATTTTGGGTATTTTGGGGTGGCAGCAGAGATGGGATGTAACAGGTTCTCACCAGTTTGCCAGAACCGGTAGTAACTTTCCCCAGCGTCCCGGAGAACCGGTAGCAGCTTTTGGGGGAAAACCACATTAGGGGCTTACCTTTTCACTGGTTCCCCCACTGCGCATGCACACCAAACACTTGGTGTGCATGGACGCCTACAGTGCTTGGTGCATATGCACGGCCTCCTTGCAGTCCTCCCAAGCAGGGAGGAGGAAGAGAAGCTTCTTGCCTGAAGCTCCCTATAGCCTGTTCCCCAGGGTAAGTGACTCACCTTTGGATGTGGTGTGTCTGTGTGTATTTTAATGTGTATTTAATACCTTTACCTATATTGATGTACTACCACAGTTCCTAAAAAGGTCTGGCGACCTGGCCTGGGGTTTTTAAGCAAAGTCTTGGAGTTACCTCATCAATAAGCTATACCTGTGCTGTTCCAATTGGTGTTCCAATTGGAGAACCCTTAAGGAGGTACATCTATTTTACATTTAAATTAAGGCATATTATCCTAAGAACTGGTTAGGCAAAGACTTAGTACCTAATTTCATTAACTGTTGAAAAGTTGAAAAGTAACAAAAGGAAGCCATCTTGTGGTGAGTTTATTCTGCAGTTCCTTCCATCTGAACTAGTGTGAGAAAGATTAGCCAGAATAAGCTTTAAACTCTGGTTTAAAACCTCTGGTTGATTTGTGTTTTTTGGGGGGGAATGGGTGTATGGGTAGTATTTCATGTATTATTTATTTATTTTATTTACAGGCTTGTGTTGTGGGTGGGAGGGTGGGTTGAGGTGTGTGAGAGAGAGTGTGTTTATTTTTATTTTTTAGTTATTATATTGTTTTGTTTTGTTTTTAAATTATTTGGCCCTGCCCACGACATCATGATATCATGATGTTAGCTCCGCCCACTCTGGGATGACATCACGGTGAGGTAATAATTTTTTTGACACCCCGCCACTGGGCATAACAGTGCTTTGTTTGGTTTTGAAATGTAGAGAATAGCTACTAAAGCAACATACAGTGGTCCCTCCCCTTGTAAACACCCATTAATGAACGATTATTTCTCCGAATAAAATAATTTCCTGTTTTTTTACTTCTAAAAATACCCCTGAAATTTCTTTTGAAATACTGCTCTTTTAATGCAAAACACACAGTAACTTTGAGACACATTGAACTGTTTGCTTTGTGCACAAGGGAAGATCCAAGAGACCACACACAACTATAAGTCCTGTTTCCTCGGCTATGGTGTTGGAACAGTTTACACAACTTTTAAAAGATCTGAACAGAAGCTAGGAAAATGTTTTCCTTTAGAATCAGCCCCCTACCATTGCTGTAATAAAGGAAGTTCCTTCAGGGCCTTGCAGGGTGTAAAAAGCTTAATTGCTTTGTAGGCGAAAGGTTTCAGTGTCTGCTTTTTTCCCATTAACAATGCATGAGGCTTGCGGAGCGACAATTTTGGTTTCAGGCTGTTTAGAATTTAAAAGGGAAACTTCATAAAGGTAATTGGGTCAAATTGTCTCTTTGCAATTATTTTTCTGCAAAGTGTTCTGGGTTACACTGGGGAAAGGGTCTTAAGCCTCTTTTAAGGAATCCCAGCCCCCATCACTATGTCCCTTAGCAAGCCAGACGGAGTCTTTCTGAACAGGAGCTAGGAAAATGTTTTCCTTTAGAATCAGCCCACCTACCATTGCTGTAATAAAGGAAGTTCCCTCAGGGCTTTGCAGGGTGTGGAAAGCTTAATTGCTTTGTAGGTGAAAGGTTTCAGTGTCTGCTTGTCTTCCATTGACAATGCATGAGGCTTGCGGAGCTACAATCTGCTTTTACTTTGCTTTGCTAAACTAGTCAGAATGGATTTTCAAGCTTTTGTTATTCAAATGTGGCAAGCTTGAGAGCAGGCAGCCCCTCCTTTTCTCCCAAGAGAAACTGGTGAGTCACAGCCACACCTCAGAAATACTTAGGTTATCTGATGGATCGGATAACGTTAACATAATGGTTAACATAATGTTATCCGTTCCAAATGTTTGCCTCAAATTCCCCAAAGTTATGCGATTTTAGCGTCATCCGATCCAATCGTTATCCGGTGTTTTACTGTATATGTTTATTTTAATGCCAAGTATGTAACAGCAGAACCGTAAGGAAAAAACATCACAACACTGTCAACCAGAGAAAACTTTTAATTATATATTCTAAATACAAATAATTTTCAATAGAATGTTTAAAAGTGTATAATAGTTCTCTGACATTGTCATAGGAGTCATCCTCGTGACTTATAGATTTCTTCAATGCTCTTGCTTCTTTTTTCTGCTAATTTTTGATGTTTCGCTTTGTCATTACGAGCAACTTTTTTCATGTACTTCTTTATCTTTGAGATGTCACTTTCTAACTTGATGAAGATGTTTTGTATGTATTCAGCATCTGCTGATGAATGAGACGCGATGGATGTCTGCATCCTTGTTGCCTGATAGGGTGGAGACACATGGGAACAGAAGTTAATATTTTGCATCAAGAATGCCAAAAATTTAAGTAGGCATTAAACAGGATTGCTATCTTCTTCTTCAACTCATACTCCCGTGTTGACTCTGAATGGTGATCAACAATGTTGACTAAATATCTGTAAATGAGCCATTAACCCCAACTAACTATAATTGCCATGATTCTGTGAGAATAATCAAGATAATAGAAGAAATACATGTTTAGTGTAAATTCTATTCTATACGACTTAAAATGTACAGTATTGTACTTCTAATCAAACAAAACAATCACATGGTATAGTGGCTTTTTACCTTCCCCTGGTTAATATTAATCTGATTAGGAGTAGAAAATGACAGCAGCCAATCTATGGTCTAACATTTTGACCATTGTCCTTGTAATACAATTGATAGTTAAAACTTACTTTTATGGTTCTTTCCCCTTTCTGTTTGGATATGAAGTATCCCATGGTTAAACACACGCCGATGATAACGACAACCATTGAACTGAAATAGATAATGGCCAGGGACGCTTCCCACAGTTCCCAGACTGTAAAATAGTCATTAGTTGCCTGTTTGTTAAGGAATTCCTCCAGTTCCTCTGGAGAAATATCTGGGCCGACCGTTGCCCAGGCTGGTCGCTGACCAAGAATATCTTGGAAAAAGAAAACAGCCAGGAGCAAAAGAAGGTGATAAAGACCTTGAGAAACCATTCTCAAAATGGTAACTAGCAAAGTCTTTCCACCTTGTCCCAAGCTCTCAGCTTGAATGGTAAAGAGATGTTGTGGCAACATCACAAGGTCATTGGCTGTAGGAAGCTTTTGTGAAGTCATAATGAGTTTCCTGGACATTATAAGAAAGCTTCTGTCATGTCATTAAGAACACAAAAGTGACTTTTAACTGAAAAAAAGTGTAAAGAGGAAAAGATAGAGACCATTTAAGTCTAGATATTCGTTCCATAATGCTGTAGCTGCCAGAGAAGTTACAAATTTGGGGACTTTCAGATACGTTGCTCAAGGCTGAATCTAAAGTATTGAGAATGCTCTCTGAGATCACATTGGAATGTTTGCATATAACAATTCCTCTTTGTGCATTGCTCTGTGAATTCCAATAAGGTATTGAAGGGAGGCCATGTTCAGAAATATTTTGTCTCTCCCCTTGGAAACACCCATTAATGAACGATTATTTCTCCAAATAATTTTTTTTCTGTTTTTTCACATCTAAAAAACCGTCTGAAATTTCTTTCGAAAGACTGTTCTTTTAATGCAAAACACACGGTACCTTTAAGACACATTGAACTATTTGCTTTGTGCACAAGGGAAGATCCTAGAGACCAGACACAACTATAAGTCCTGTTTCCTCGGCTATGGTGTTGGAACAGTTTACACAACTTTAAAAGATCTGAACAGAAGCTAGGAAAATGTTTTCCTTTAGAATCAGCCCCCTACCATTGCTGTAATAAAGGAAGTTCCTTCAGGGCCTTGCAGGGTGTAAAAAGCTTAATAGCTTTATAGGCGAAAGGTTTCAGTGTCTGCTTTTTTTCCATTAACAATGCATGAGGCTTGCGGAGCGACAATTTTGGTTTCAGGCTGTTTAGAATTTAAAAGGGAAACTTCATAAAGGTAATTGGGTCAAATTGTCTCTTTGCAATTATTTTTCTGCAAAGTGTTCTGGGTTACACTGGGGAAAGGGTCTTAAGCCTCTTTTAAGGAACCCCACCCCCCCATCACTATGTCCCTTAGCAAGCCAGAGGCTTTCAGAACAGAATCGAGGAAAATGTTTTCCTTTAGAATCAGCCCCCCTACCATTGCTGTAATAAAGGAAGTTCCCTCAGGGCTTTGCAGGGTGTGGAAAGCTTAATTGCTTTGTAGGTGAAAGGTTTCAGTGTCTGCTTGTTTTCCATTGACAATGCATGAGGCTTGCGGAGCTACAATCTGTTTTTGCTTTGCTTTGCTAAACTAGTCAGAATGGTTTTTCAAGCTTTTGTTATTCAAATGTGGCAAGCTTGAGAGCAGGCAGCCCCTCCTTTTCTCCCAAGAGAAACTGGTGAGTCACAGCCACACCTCAGAAATACTTAGGTTATCTGATGGATCGGATAACGTTAACATAATGGTTAACATAATGTTATCCGTTCCAAATGTTTGCCTCAAATTCCCCAAAGTTATGCGATTTTAGCGTCATCCGATCTAATCGTTATCCGGTGTTTTACTGTATATGTTTATTTTAATGCCAAGTATGTAACAGCAGAACCGTAAGGAAAAAACATCACAACACTGTCTACCAGAGAAAACTTTTAATTATATAATCTAAATACAAATAATTTTCAATAGAATGTTTAAAAGTGTATAATAGTTCTCTGACATTGTCATAGGAGTCATCCTCGTGACTTATAGATTTCTTCAATGCTCTTGCTTCTTTTTTTTGCTAATTTTTGATGTTTCGCTTTGTCAATACGAGCAACTTTTTTCATGTACTTCTTTATCTTTGAGATGTCACTTTCTAACTTGATGAAGATGTTTTGTATGTATTCAGCATCTGCTGATGAATGAGACGCGATGGATGTCTGCATCCTTGTTGCCTGATAGGGTGGAGACACATGGGAACAGAAGTTAATATTTTGCATCAAGAATGCCAAAAATTTAAGTAGGCATTAAACAGGATTGCTATCTTCTTCTTCAACTCATACTCCCGTGTTGACTCTGAATGGTGATCAACAATGTTGACTAAATATCTGTAAATGAGCCATTAACCCCAACTAACTATAATTGCCATGATTCTGTGAGAATAATCAAGATAATAGAAGAAATACATGTTTAGTGTAAATTCTATTCTATACGACTTAAAATGTACAGTATTGTACTTCTAATCAAACAAAACAATCACATGGTATAGTGGCTTTTTACCTTCCCCTGGTTAATATTAATCTGATTAGGAGTAGAAAATGACAGCAGCCAATCTATGGTCTAACATTTTGACCATTGTCCTTGTAATACAATTGATAGTTAAAACTTACTTTTATGGTTCTTTCCCCTTTCTGTTTGAATATGAAGTATCCCATGGTTAAACACACGCCGATGATAACGACAACCATTGAACTGAAATAGATAATGGCCAAGGATGCTTCCCACAGTTCCCAGACTGTAAAATAGTCATTAGTTGCCTGTTTGTTAAGGAATTCCTCCAGTTCCTCTGGAGAAAGATCTGGGCCGACCGTTGCCCAGGCTGGTCGCTGACCAAGAATATCTTGGAAAAAGAAAACAGCCAGGAGCAAAAGAAGGTGATAAAGACCTTGAGAAACCATTCTCAAAATGGTAACCAGCACAGTCTTTCCACCTTGTCCCAAGCTCTCAGCTTGAATGGTAAAGAGATGTTGTGGCAACATCACGAGGTCATTGGCTGTAGGAAGCTTTTGTGAAGTCATAATGAGTTTCCTGGACATTATAAGAAAGCTTCTGTCATGTCATTAAGAACACAAAAGTGACTTTTAACTGAAAAAAAAGTGTAAAGAGGAAAAGATAGAGACCATTTAAGTCTAGATATTCGTTCCATAATGCTGTAGCTGCCAGAGAAGTTACAAATTTGGGGACTTTCAGATACGTTGCTCAAGGCTGAATCTAAAGTATTGAGAATGCTCTCTGAGATCACATTGGAATGTTTGCATATAACAATTCCTCTTTGTGCATTGCTCTGTGAATTTCAATAAGGTATTGAAGGGAGGCCATGTTCAGAAATATTTTGTCTCTCCCCTTGGAAACACCAATTAATGAACGATTATTTCTCCAAATAATTTTTTTTCTGTTTTTTCACATCTAAAAAACCATCTGAAATTTCTTTCGAAAGACTGTTCTTTTAATGCAAAACACACGGTACCTTTAAGACACATTGAACTATTTGCTTTGTGCACAAGGGAAGATCCTAGAGACCAGACACAACTATAAGTCTTGTTTCCTCGGCTATGGTGTTGGAACAGTTTACACAACTTTTAAAAGATCTGAACAGAAGCTAGGAAAATGTTTTCCTTTAGAATCAGCCCCCTACCATTGCTGTAATAAAGGAAGTTCCTTCAGGCCTTGCAGGGTGTAAAAAGCTTAATAGCTTTGTAGGCGAAAGGTTTCAGTGTCTGCTTTTTTTCCATTAACAATGCATGAGGCTTGCGGAGCGACAATTTTGGTTTCAGGCTGTTTAGAATTTAAAAGGGAAACTTCATAAAGGTAATTGGGTCAAATTGTCTCTTTGCAATTATTTTTCTGCAAAGTGTTCTGGGTTACACTGGGGAAAGGGTCTTAAGCCTCTTTTAAGGAACCCCACCCCCCCAATCACTATGTCCCTTAGCAAGCCAGAGGCTTTCAGAACAGAATCGAGGAAAATGTTTTCCTTTAGAATCAGCCCCCCTACCATTTCTGTAATAAAGGAAGTTCCCTCGGGGCTTTGCAGGGTGTGGAAAGCTTAATTGCTTTGTAGGTGAAAGGTTTCAGTGTCTGCTTGTTTTCCATTGACAATGCATGAGGCTTGCGGAGCTACAATCTGTTTTTGCTTTGCTTTGCTAAACTAGTCAGAATGGTTTTTCAAGCTTTTGTTATTCAAATGTGGCAAGCTTGAGAGCAGGCAGCCCCCCCTTTTCTCCCAAGAGAAACTGGTGAGTCACAGCCACACCTCAGAAATACTTAGGTTATCTGATGGATCGGATAACGTTAACATAATGGTTAACATAATGTTATCCGTTCCAAATGTTTGCCTCAAATTCCCCAAAGTTATGCGATTTTAGCGTCATCCGATCCAATCGTTATCCGGTGTTTTACTGTATATGTTTATTTTAATGCCAGATATGTAACAGCAGAACCGTAAGGAAAAAACATCACAACACTGTCTACCAGAGAAAACTTTTAATTATATATTCTAAATACAAATAATTTTCAATAGAATGTTTAAAAGTGTATAATAGTTCTCTGACATTGTCATAGGAGTCATCCTCGTGACTTATAGATTTCTTCACTGCTCTTGCTTCTTTTTTTTGCTAATTTTTGATGTTTCGCTTTGTCATTACGAGCAACTTTTTTCATGTACTTCTTTATCTTTGAGATGTCACTTTCTAACTTGATGAAGATGTTTTGTATGTATTCAGCATCTGCTAATGAATGAGACGCGATGGATGTCTGCATCCTTGTTGCCTGATAGGGTGGAGACACATGGGAACAGAAGTTAATATTTTGCATCAAGAATGCCAAAAATTTAAGTAGGCATTAAACAGGATTGCTATCTTCTTCTTCAACTCATACTCCCGTGTTGACTCTGAATGGTGATCAACAATGTTGACTAAATATCTGTAAATGAGCCATTAACCCCAACTAACTATAATTGCCATGATTCTGTGAGAATAATCAAGATAATAGAAGAAATACATGTTTAGTGTAAATTCTATTCTATACAACTTAAAATGTACAGTATTGTACTTCTAATCAAACAAAACAATCACATGGTATAGTGGCTTTTTACCTTCCCCTGGTTAATATTAATCTGATTAGGAGTAGAAAATGACAGCAGCCAATCTATGGTCTAACATTTTGACCATTGTCCTTGTAATACAATTGATAGTTAAAACTTACTTTTATGGTTTTTTCCCCTTTCTGTTTGGATATGAAGTATCCCATGGTTAAACACACGCCGATGATAACGACAACCATTGAACTGAAATAGATAATGGCCAGGGACGCTTCCCACAGTTCCCAGACTGTAAAATAGTCATCAGTTGCCTGTTTGTTAAGGAATTCCTCCAGTTCCTCTGGAGAAATATCTGGGCCGACCGTTGCCCAGGCTGGTCGCTGACCAAGAATATCTTGGAAAAAGAAAACAGCCAGGAGCAAAAGAAGGTGATAAAGACCTTGAGAACCCATTCTCAAAATGGTAACCAGCAAAGTCTTTCCACCTTGTCCCAAGCTCTCAGCTTGAATGGTAAAGAGATGTTGTGGCAACATCACGAGGTCATTGGCTGTAGGAAGCTTTTGTGAAGTCATAATGAGTTTCCTGGACATTATAAGAAAGCTTCTGTCATGTCATTAAGAACACAAAAGTGACTTTTAACTGAAAAAAAAGTGTAAAGAGGAAAAGATAGAGACCATTTAAGTCTAGATATTCGTTCCATAATGCTGTAGCTGCCAGAGAAGTTACAAATTTGGGGACTTTCAGATACGTTGCTCAAGGCTGAATCTAAAGTATTGAGAATGCTCTCTGAGATCACATTGGAATGTTTGCATATAACAATTCCTCTTTGTGCATTGCTCTGTGAATTTCAATAAGGTATTGAAGGGAGGCCATGTTCAGAAATATTTTGTCTCTCCCCTTGGAAACACCCATTAATGAACGATTATTTCTCCAAATAAATTTTTTTCTGTTTTTTCACATCTAAAAAACCATCTGAAATTTCTTTCGAAAGACTGTTCTTTTAATGCAAAACACACGGTACCTTTAAGACACATTGAACTATTTGCTTTGTGCACAAGGGAAGATCCTAGAGACCAGACACAACTATAAGTCCTGTTTCCTCGGCTATGGTGTTGGAACAGTTTACACAACTTTTAAAAGATCTGAACAGAAGCTAGGAAAATGTTTTCCTTTAGAATCAGCCCCCTACCATTGCTGTAATAAAGGAAGTTCCTTCAGGGCCTTGCAGGGTGTAAAAAGCTTAATAGCTTTGTAGGCGAAAGGTTTCAGTGTCTGCTTTTTTCCCATTAACAATGCATGAGGCTTGCGGAGCGACAATTTTGGTTTCAGGCTGTTTAGAATTTAAAAGGGAAACTTCATAAAGGTAATTGGGTCAAATTGTCTCTTTGCAATTATTTTTCTGCAAAGTGTTCTGGGTTACACTGGGGGAAAGGGTCTTAAGCCTCTTTTAAGGAACCCCACCCCCCCATCACTATGTCCCTTAGCAAGCCAGAGGCTTTCAGAACAGAATCGAGGAAAATGTTTTCCTTTAGAATCAGCCCCCCTACCATTGCTGTAATAAAGGAAGTTCCCTCAGGGCTTTGCAGGGTGTGGAAAGCTTAATTGCTTTGTAGGTGAAAGGTTTCAGTGTCTGCTTGTTTTCCATTGACAATGCATGAGGCTTGCGGAGCTACAATCTGTTTTTGCTTTGCTTTGCTAAACTAGTCAGAATGGTTTTTCAAGCTTTTGTTATTCAAATGTGGCAAGCTTGAGAGCAGGCAGCCCCTCCTTTTCTCCCAAGAGAAACTGGTGAGTCACAGCCACACCTCAGAAATACTTAGGTTATCTGATGGATCGGATAACGTTAACATAATGGTTAACATGTTATCCGTTCCAAATGTTTGCCTCAAATTCCCCAAAGTTATGCGATTTTAGCGTCATCCGATCCAATCGTTATCCGGTGTTTTACTGTATATGTTTATTTTAATGCCAAGTATGTAACAGCAGAACCGTAAGGAAAAAACATCACAACACTGTCTACCAGAGAAAACTTTTAATTATATAATCTAATCACAAATAATTTTCAATAGAATGTTTAAAAGTGTATAATAGTTCTCTGACATTGTCATAGGAGTCATCCTCGTGACTTATAGATTTCTTCAATGCTCTTGCTTCTTTTTTTTGCTAATTTTTGATGTTTCGCTTTGTCATTACGAGCAACTTTTTTCATGTACTTCTTTATCTTTGAGATGTCACTTTCTAACTTGATGAAGATGTTTTGTATGTATTCAGCATCTGCTGATGAATGAGACGCGATGGATGTCTGCATCCTTGTTGCCTGATAGGGTGGAGACACATGGGAACAGAAGTTAATATTTTGCATCAAGAATGCCAAAAATTTAAGTAGGCATTAAACAGGATTGCTATCTTCTTCAACTCATACTCCCGTGTTGACTCTGAATGGTGATCAACAATGTTGACTAAATATCTGTAAATGAGCCATTAACCCCAACTAACTATAATTGCCATGATTCTGTGAGAATAATCAAGATAATAGAAGAAATACATGTTTAGTGTAAATTCTATTCTATACGACTTAAAATGTACAGTATTGTACTTCTAATCAAACAAAACAATCACATGGTATAGTGGCTTTTTACCTTCCCCTGGTTAATATTAATCTGATTAGGAGTAGAAAATGACAGCAGCCAATCTATGGTCTAACATTTTGACCATTGTCCTTGTAATACAATTGATAGTTAAAACTTACTTTTATGGTTTTTTCCCCTTTCTGTTTGGATATGAAGTATCCCATGGTTAAACACACGCCGATGATAACGACAACCATTGAACTGAAATAGATAATGGCCAGGGACGCTTCCCACAGTTCCCAGACTGTAAAATAGTCATTAGTTGCCTGTTTGTTAAGGAATTCCTCCAGTTCCTCTGGAGAAATATCTGGGCCGACCGTTGCCCAGGCTGGTCGCTGACCAAGAATATCTTGGAAAAAGAAAACAGCCAGGAGCAAAAGAAGGTGATAAAGACCTTGAGAAACCATTCTCAAAATGGTAACCAGCAAAGTCTTTCCACCTTGTCCCAAGCTCTCAGCTTGAATGGTAAAGAGATGTTGTGGCAACATCACGAGGTCATTGGCTGTAGGAAGCTTTTGTGAAGTCATAATGAGTTTCCTGGACATTATAAGAAAGCTTCTGTCATGTCATTAAGAACACAAAAGTGACTTTTAACTGAAAAAAAGTGTAAAGAGGAAAAGATAGAGACCATTTAAGTCTAGATATTCGTTCCATAATGCTGTAGCTGCCAGAGAAGTTACAAATTTGGGGACTTTCAGATACGTTGCTCAAGGCTGAATCTAAAGTATTTAGAATGCTCTCTGAGATCACATTGGAATGTTTGCATATAACAATTCCTCTTTGTGCATTGCTCTGTGAATTCCAATAAGGTATTGAAGGGAGGCCATGTTCAGAAATATTTTGTCTCTCCCCTTGGAAACACCCATTAATGAACGATTATTTCTCCAAATAAATTTTTTTCTGTTTTTTCACATCTAAAAAACCATCTGAAATTTCTTTCGAAAGACTGTTCTTTTAATGCAAAACACACGGTACCTTTAAGACACATTGAACTGTTTGCTTTGTGCACAAGGGAAGATCCTAGAGACCAGACACAACTATAAGTCCTGTTTCCTCGGCTATGGTGTTGGAACAGTTTACACAACTTTATTTATTTATTCTTCAATTTTCTATTGCCGCCCAACTCTGCAACGACTCTGGGCAGCTAAGAGCAATCAACAGTAACATGGAAAATTAACTAAAAGCCCTTAGAAACACCAATAAATATTCTAAATAATTTACCCACTCACCCCATCTATAAAAGAGAGAGAGAAATGTTAATTTTATAAGCCAACAGGTGGTTCCCACACCTGCCCTGCAAGCCAGTTTTTCAGTTCTTTTCTAAAGGGCAATAATTCCATCTGGAGCTGTAACTCTGTTGGCAAGAGGTTTCCGAGCGCTGGTGTGGACAAGAAAAGGCCGTCCTTCTTGTGCTAGAGAGACAAGCCCCGCAAGAAGATGGCAACATTAGAGAGCCCATCCGCTCTGCTCTGTTTGGATGAACATGTTCTCTTGGAGTGAAGCCATCTCTTATATATCCTGGCCCACTACCATGTTGGGCTTTAAAGGTTATTACCGACACTTGTTATTCTTGGTAGTAGAAATGAATGAATGAATGAATGAATGAATGAATGAATGAATGAATGAATGAATGAATGAATAAGGTAGCTTTCAGCGGTCACTGGCAAACCATACTCATTTCACAGCTAAACAAGAAAAATTTCCTTTTTAGTTATTGCAGATGTCCTTAAACTTCAGTGTTTTCTGGACTATAAGATGCCCTCCCCCGAAAAGAAGGAGGGAATGAAGGTGAAACTTATGGTCTAAAGTGTGTGTGCTGCAAGCACAATATGGCTGCTTGGCTTGGCGTGCATGCATGCATGTTAAGATATCCATTAATGAATGCGGACCTTCAGTGCTCAGCATGCAAGAACCAATTCATAATAGTTAAACGGAAGCACTGAGCGAAGCAGCACTTTTGTGCTTGGAGACGGAGCTTGCATGTGTCTGGCCGGCCTCCCCCAGTGCCGAATGCCCATGTAACCCTCACCAGGCGTCATGGTGAGCCAAGGCCGCAATGGGTGTCTTGCCGAGCACCGGATAGAGAGCCTCCACACCAAGTGTCCACATGTCCAGCACCGGGTGGCGTGGCGAGCAGAGGCTGTAGCAGGCACCTGGCATAGCACTGGGCCGAGTGCTTCTGCGCCAAGTTCTTTGCACCATGCAGCATAGTAAACGGATGCCACAGGAAGCAGTATGCCTTGCAGCAGGCCTGGTGCTTCCACTCCTCATGCCTCCGTTCCCTTCACCAGGTAGCGTGGTGAGCAGAAGTCGTGGAGGACGCGTGACCTTGTGTTGGGCCTAGTGCCTCTGCACCGTGTGCTCCACACCAGGTAACATGGTGAGGGGAGGCCATGGCCGGCACCGGGCGTAGCTTCAGGCCAAGCACCTCCAAGCCCAATGGTGTCCTTCCCCCCGAGGTTAGGACAAAGGACCCGCCCCCATCGCAGTGCTGCCAAAGAGCCATGCTGTGTGTTCCTGATTGATTGTGAAAGGAATAGAGAATGGGAGGGATTGTGTGTGTGTGTGTGCGTGTGTGTGTGTGTGTGTGTGTGTGTGTTGGATGATGGGTGCCGGGTCTATGTTTTGTTGTGTCGTGTTTAAATATTACCATATTTTGCTTTAATACCATAAATATTTTAGTATACTGGTAAGATTTGGATCAGAATTTTTCCCCCTCTTTTTCCTGCTCAAAAACCTGGGTGCGTCTTATGGTCCAAAAAATAGGGAATGTTTTTCCGATAATCAAGGGATGAGTATCTGCTGGTTGCAATTAGCTTTCCATGCTTTTTACTGCCACACTTTGCTCCTCCATTTTCAATCAAAACTTAAACTATAGTTGGAAAATCAATTTGCTTTACATTGTGAATTGTCAAAAATACTTTCATCAGCTATTTGTTGAGACGGCTTAAGTTAAACTCTTGTTTCCAATGTATGTAAACAACTGGTTGATAGGTTTGTCATTTCATCACTTTAATAGAAGTCTGAGGGACTGCATTCTTTTCATATAGGGGACCTTAAGGTGTCATTATTTCCCCGAAAGAGCTTGAAAGCCATTGACTAGCAGGAACCAAAGAGGAACATATATTTATATGAGCTCAGGGTTTTGTTGATAAGCAGAACAGTTTCCTTTTTTATTTCCTCCTACTCTCCTGAGTGTTGAATTGCAGCTTACAAAACCCTGACAAACACTGACATCTTGGCTTATGTTGTTATTGGGACTGTTTATCTGTGTTTTCCTACATTATCCTTCTTGTTTATAGCAGTCATCATATCTGATATCAGGATAGCCCTGGCACTGAACAAACCTTTGTATCTTCATCGGCCATAGCAGTGCATTGTTGTTGTTGTTTAATTCTAGAGAATAGCTACTAAAACAACATACAGTGGATCCTCACTTAACAAGCGACTCGCTCAACACAATATTCACGTAACAAAAGGAAATTTCTTTTCCCAGAATGGATTAATTGGTTTTCAATGCATTCCTATGGGAAACTGTGTTTCAGTAAACAAATTTTGGTTTTCAATGCATTCCTATAGAAAATTGCATTGACGATAATCCTATGGGAACTTCGCTTTATTAATTTTTCATAGTATAAAAGGTACTGGAGAACACATTAACTTTGTTAAACGAGGGTACACGGTATTGTTATCTGTGAAAAAATGCTCTCTTAAATACAGTAATACCTCAGATAAGGTTAAGACTTGGTTCCACAAGTCTTAACGTTATCCGATTTTTAGCTTTATCCGATGCATGCACCAGATAACGTTAAAATCCTATTCAGGTGGATCAGATAATGTTAACTCCATAGAGATAAACAACAGAGGCTTCAAGGGAAAGTCAAGGAAACATGCTGGAAACTTAAAGAACTTTAAGAAATAATTGTCTAAAGGGTAAATACATTACAAAAACATACTAGACCGCCCTGACTTTAGGGGGACAAAACTATACAGCATTTTTAATTTTTTGAAAATTTTATAAAGTGCTGTTTAAAAGATCTGAATAGAAGCTAGGAAAATGTTTTCCTTTAGAATCAACCCCCCTACCATTGCTGTAATAAAAGGAAGTTCCCTCAGGGCTTTGCAGGGTGTGAAAAGCTTACCGTATATGCCGGTGCACAAGGCGACTGGATAGATAAGACGACCCCCCAACATTTCCACTCAAAATATAGAGTTTGTTATATACTCGCTATATAAGACCACCCCCTCTTCCGCACACCTTCCACACATGCAAAAGAGTAAATACAAGAGTTACCGTAGTCTTTAAGGTGGCACAAGTTTTTTGATGTTGTTTTGTTTAGTCTCTGATATGCTTTGCTCAGAAAATATTACGGTATATTTTCGCGCAGGAAGACCTCTCCTTTCCCCTGATTGGGCAAAGGGGAGCTTGGGGCGGGATCTTCCCGAAGAGACGGAGGAGCCAATCAGGTTGCCGCGGCCGCGAGTTTAATGCGGGCGAGTTTGAATGTGAGTGAGTTTGAATGTGGTCGTGCGGATGGTTGCCATGGGCACGAGAAGCAGCCCCAGCCATGTGGGCGGTTGCTCCGCCGCTGCACAAGAACCGCGATAGGGGAAAGGACAGGAACCGCGCAGGAAGACCTGTCCTTTCCCCTGATTGGGCAAAGGGGAGCTTGGGGCGGGATCTTCCCGAAGAGACGGAGGAGCCAATCAGGTTGCCGCGGCCGCGAGTTTAATGCGGGCGAGTTTGAATGTGAGTGAGTTTGAATGTGGTCGTGTGGATGGTTGCCATGGGCACGAGAAGCAGCCCCAGCCATGTGGGCGGTTGCTCCGCCGCTGCACAAGAACCGCGATAGGGGAAAGGACAGGAACCGCGCAGGAAGACCTGTCCTTTCCCCTGATTGGGCGAAGGGGAGCTTAGGGCGGGATCTTCCAAGAAGGTGGCGGGGAAGGATTCAACGGTCTCCCCGGAGCGGCTGCCCAAGCCCCGGTAAGTATTTGGGAACCCAAATGATCTGCACCCGGTAGACAAGACGACCCCCCACTTGGAGGCATTTTTTTGGGGGTGAAAAAGTCGCCCTGTATGCCGGCATATACGGTAATTGTTTTATAGGTGAATGGTTTCAGTGTCTGCTTGCTTTCCATTGACGATGCATGAGGCTTCCAGAGCTACAATCTTGGTTTCAGGCTGTTTAGAATTTAAAGGGGAAACTTCATAAAGGTAATTAGGTCAAATTGTCTGCTTTGCAATTATTTTTCTGCAAAGTGTTCTGGGTTACACTGGGGAAAGGGTCCTAAGCGTCTCTTAAGGAACCCCAGCCCCCATCACTATGTCCCTTAGCAAGCCAGACGGAGTCTTTCTGAACAGAAGCTAGGAAAATGTTTTCCTTTAGAATCAGCCCCCCCACCATTGCTGTAATAAAGGAAGTTCCCTCAGGGCTTTGCAGGGTGTGGAAAGCTTAATTGCTTTGTAGGTGAAAGGTTTCAGTGTCTGCTTGTCTTCCATTGACAATGCATGAGGCTTACAGAGCTACAATCTGCTTTTACTTTGCTTTGCTAAACTAGTCAGAATGGTTTTTCAAGCTTTTGTTATTCAAATGTGGCAAGCTTGAGAGCAGGCAGCCCCTCCCTTTCTCCCAAGAGAAACTGGTGAGTCATAGCAACACCTCAGGGTTTTTGAGGCAAACATTAGCCTCAGAAATACTTAGGTTATCTGATGGATCGGATAACGTTAACATAATGGTTAACATAATGTTATCTGTTCCAAATGTTTGCCTCAAATTCCCCAACGTTATGCGATTTTAGCGTTATCCGATCCAATCGTTATCCGGTGTTTTACTGTATATGTTTATTTTAATGCCAAGTATGTAACAGCAGAACCGTAAGGAAAAAACATCACAACACTGTCTACCAGAGAAAACTTTTAATTATATATTCTAAATACAAATAATTTTCAATAGAATGTTTAAAAGTGTATAATAGTTCTCTGACATTGTCATAGGAGTCATCCTCGTGACTTATAGATTTCTTCAATGCTCTTGCTTCTTTATTTTGCTAATTTTTGATGTTTCGCTTTGTCATTACGAGCAACTTTTTTCATGTACTTCTTAATCTTTGAGATGTCACTTTCTAACTTGATGAAGATGTTTTGTATGTATTCAGCATCTGCTGATGAATGAGACGCGATGGATGTCTGCATCCTTGTTGCCTGATAGGGTTGAGAAACATGGGAACAGAAGTTAATATTTTGCATCAAGAATGCCAAAAATTTAAGTAGGCATTAAACAGGATTGCTATCTTCTTCTTCAACTCATACTCCCGTGTTGACTCTGAATGGTGATCAACAATGTTGACTAAATATCTGTAAATGAGCCATTAACCCCAACTAACTATAATTGCCATGATTCTGTGAGAATAATCAAGATAATAGAAGAAATACATGTTTAGTGTAAATTCTAATCTATACGACTTAAAATGTACAGTATTGTACTTCTAATCAAACAAAACAATCATGGTATAGTGGCTTTTTACCTTCCCCTGGTTAATATTAATTTGATTAGGAGTAGAAAATGACAGCAGCCAATCTATGGTCTAACATTTTGACCATTGTCCTTGTAATACAATTAATAGTTAAAACTTACTTTTATGGTTCTTTCCCCTTTCTGTTTGGATATGAAGTATCCCATGGTTAAACACACGCCGATGATAACGACAACCATTGAACTGAAATAGATAATGGCCAGGGACGCTTCCCACAGTTCCCAGACTGTAAAATAGTCATTAGTTGCCTGTTTGTTAAGGAATTCCTCCAGTTCCTCTGGAGAAATATCTGGGCCGACCGTTGCCCAGGCTGGTCGCTGACCAAGAATATCTTGGAAAAAGAAAACAGCCAGGAGCAAAAGAAGGTGATAAAGACCTTGAGAACCCATTCTCAAAATGGTAACCAGCAAAGTCTTTCCACCTTGTCCCAAGCTCTCAGCTTGAATGGTAAAGAGATGTTGTGGCAACATCACGAGGTCATTGGCTGTAGGAAGCTTTTGTGAAGTCATAATGAGTTTCCTGGACATTATAAGAAAGTTTCTGTCATGTCATTAAGAACACAAAAGTGACTTTTAACTGAAAAAAAGTGTAAAGAAGAAAAGATAGAGACCATTTAAGTCTAGATATTCGTTCCATAATGCTGTAGCTGCCAGAGAAGTTACAAATTTGGGGACTTTCAGATACGTTGCTCAAGGCTGAATCTAAAGTATTGAGAATGCTCTCTGAGATCACATTGGAATGTTTGCATATAACAATTCCTCTTTGTGCATTGCTCTGTGAATTCCAAAAAGGTATTGAAGGGAGGCCATGTTCAGAAATATTTTGTCTCTCCCCTTGGAAACACCCATTAATGAACGATTATTTCTCCAAATAAATTTTTTTCTGTTTTTTCACATCTAAAAAACCATCTGAAATTTCTTTCGAAAGACTGTTCTTTTAATGCAAAACACACGGTACCTTTAAGACACATTGAACTGTTTGCTTTGTGCACAAGGGAAGATCATAGAGACCAGACACAACTTTAAGTCCTGTTTCCTCGGCTATGGTGTTGGAACAGTTTACACAACTTTTAAAAGATCTGAACAGAAGCTAGGAAAATGTTTTCCTTTAGAATCAGCCCCCTACCATTGCTGTAATAAAGGAAGTTCCTTCAGGGCCTTGCAGGGTGTAAAAAGCTTAATAGCTTTGTAGGCGAAAGGTTTCAGTGTCTGCTTTTTTCCCATTAACAATGCATGAGGCTTGCGGAGCGACAATTTTGGTTTCAGGCTGTTTAGAATTTAAAAGGGAAACTTCATAAAGGTAATTGGGTCAAATTGTCTCTTTGCAATTATTTTTCTGCAAAGTGTTCTGGGTTACACTGGGGAAAGGGTCTTAAGCCTCTTTTAAGGAACCCCACCCCCCCATCACTATGTCCCTTAGCAAGCCAGAGGCTTTCAGAACAGAATCGAGGAAAATGTTTTCCTTTAGAATCAGCCCCCCTACCATTGCTGTAATAAAGGAAGTTCCCTCAGGGCTTTGCAGGGTGTGGAAAGCTTAATTGCTTTGTAGGTGAAAGGTTTCAGTGTCTGCTTGTTTTCCATTGACAATGCATGAGGCTTGCGGAGCTACAATCTGTTTTTGCTTTGCTTTGCTAAACTAGTCAGAATGGTTTTTCAAGCTTTTGTTATTCAAATGTGGCAAGCTTGAGAGCAGGCAGCCCCTCCTTTTCTCCCAAGAGAAACTGGTGAGTCACAGCCACACCTCAGAAATACTTAGGTTATCTGATGGATCGGATAACGTTAACATAATGGTTAACATAATGTTATCCGTTCCAAATGTTTGCCTCAAATTCCCCAAAGTTATGCGATTTTAGCGTCATCCGATCCAATCGTTATCCGGTGTTTTACTGTATATGTTTATTTTAATGCCAAGTATGTAACAGCAGAACCGTAAGGAAAAAACATCACAACACTGTCTACCAGAGAAAACTTTTAATTATATAATCTAAATACAAATAATTTTCAATAGAATGTTTAAAAGTGTATAATAGTTCTCTGACATTGTCATAGGAGTCATCCTCGTGACTTATAGATTTCTTCAATGCTCTTGCTTCTTTTTTTTGCTAATTTTTGATGTTTCGCTTTGTCAATACGAGCAACTTTTTTCATGTACTTCTTTATCTTTGAGATGTCACTTTCTAACTTGATGAAGATGTTTTGTATGTATTCAGCATCTGCTGATGAATGAGACGCGATGGATGTCTGCATCCTTGTTGCCTGATAGGGTGGAGACACATGGGAACAGAAGTTAATATTTTGCATCAAGAATGCCAAAAATTTAAGTAGGCATTAAACAGGATTGCTATCTTCTTCTTCAACTCATACTCCCGTGTTGACTCTGAATGGTGATCAACAATGTTGACTAAATATCTGTAAATGAGCCATTAACCCCAACTAACTATAATTGCCATGATTCTGTGAGAATAATCAAGATAATAGAAGAAATACATGTTTAGTGTAAATTCTATTCTATACGACTTAAAATGTACAGTATTGTACTTCTAATCAAACAAAACAATCACATGGTATAGTGGCTTTTTACCTTCCCCTGGTTAATATTAATCTGATTAGGAGTAGAAAATGACAGCAGCCAATCTATGGTCTAACATTTTGACCATTGTCCTTGTAATACAATTGATAGTTAAAACTTACTTTTATGGTTTTTTCCCCTTTCTGTTTGGATATGAAGTATCCCATGGTTAAACACACGCCGATGATAACGACAACCATTGAACTGAAATAGATAATGGCCAGGGATGCTTCCCACAGTTCCCAGACTGTAAAATAGTCATTAGTTGCCTGTTTGTTAAGGAATTCCTCCAGTTCCTCTGGAGAAATATCTGGGCCGACCGTTGCCCAGGCTGGTCGCTGACCAAGAATATCTTGGAAAAAGAAAACAGCCAGGAGCAAAAGAAGGTGATAAAGACCTTGAGAAACCATTCTCAAAATGGTAACCAGCAAAGTCTTTCCACCTTGTCCTAAGCTCTCAGCTTGAATGGTAAAGAGATGTTGTGGCAACATCACGAGGTCATTGGCTGTAGGAAGCTTTTGTGAAGTCATAATGAGTTTCCTGGACATTATAAGAAAGCTTCTGTCATGTCATTAAGAACACAAAAGTGACTTTTAACTGAAAAAAAGTGTAAAGAGGAAAAGATAGAGACCATTTAAGTCTAGATATTCGTTCCATAATGCTGTAGCTGCCAGAGAAGTTACAAATTTGGGGACTTTCAGATACGTTGCTCAAGGCTGAATCTAAAGTATTGAGAATGCTCTCTGAGATCACATTGGAATGTTTGCATATAACAATTCCTCTTTGTGTATTGCTCTGTGAATTCCAAAAAGGTATTGAAGGGAGGCCATGTTCAGAAATATTTTGTCTCTCCCCTTGGAAACACCCATTAATGAACGATTATTTCTCCAAATAAATTTTTTTCTGTTTTTTCACATCTAAAAAACCATCTGAAATTTCTTTCGAAAGACTGTTCTTTTAATGCAAAACACACGGTACCTTTAAGACACATTGAACTATTTGCTTTGTGCACAAGGGAAGATCCTAGAGACCAGACACAACTATAAGTCCTGTTTCCTCGGCTATGGTGTTGGAACAGTTTACACAACTTTTAAAAGATCTGAACAGAAGCTAGGAAAATGTTTTCCTTTAGAATCAGCCCCCTACCATTGCTGTAATAAAGGAAGTTCCTTCAGGGCCTTGCAGGGTGTAAAAAGCTTAATAGCTTTGTAGGCGAAAGGTTTCAGTGTCTGCTTTTTTCCCATTAACAATGCATGAGGCTTGCGGAGCGACAATTTTGGTTTCAGGCTGTTTAGAATTTAAAAGGGAAACTTCATAAAGGTAATTGGGTCAAATTGTCTCTTTGCAATTATTTTTCTGCAAAGTGTTCTGGGTTACACTGGGGAAAGGGGCTTAAGCCTCTTTTAAGGAACCCCACCCCCCCATCACTATGTCCCTTAGCAAGCCAGACGGAGTCTTTCTTAACAGAAGCTAGGAAAATGTTTTCCTTAGAATCAGCCCCCCTACCATTTCTGTAATAAAGGAAGTGCCCTCAGGGCTTTGCAGGGTGTGGAAAGCTTAATTGCTTTGTAGGTGAAAGGTTTCAGTGTCTGCTTGTTTTCCATTGACAATGCATGAGGCTTGCGGAGCTACAATCTGTTTTTGCTTTGCTTTGCTAAACTAGTCAGAATGGATTTTCAAGCTTTTGTTATTCAAATGTGGCAAGCTTGAGAGCAGGCAGCCCCTCCTTTTCTCCCAAGAGAAACTGGTGAGTCACAGCCACACCTCAGAAATACTTAGGTTATCTGATGGATCGGATAACGTTAACATAATGGTTAACATAATGTTATCCGTTCCAAATGTTTGCCTCAAATTCCCCAAAGTTATGCGATTTTAGCGTCATCCGATCCAATCGTTATCCGGTGTTTTACTGTATATGTTTATTTTAATGCCAGATATGTAACAGCAGAACCGTAAGGAAAAAACATCGCAACACTGTCTACCAGAGAAAACTTTTAATTATATATTCTAAATACAAATAATTTTCAATAGAATGTTTAAAAGTGTATAATAGTTCTCTGACATTGTCATAGGAGTCATCCTCGTGACTTATAGATTTCTTCAATGCTCTTGCTTCTTTTTTTTGCTAATTTTTGATGTTTCGCTTTGTCATTACGAGCAACTTTTTTCATGTACTTCTTAATCTTTGAGATGTCACTTTGTAACTTGATGAAGATGTTTTGTATGTATTCAGCATCTGCTGATGAATGAGACGCGATGGATGTCTGCATCCATGTTGCCTGATAGGGTTGAGAAACATGGGAACAGAAGTTAATATTTTGCATCAAGAATGCCAAAAATTTAAGTAGGCATTAAACAGGATTGCTATCTTCTTCTTCAACTCATACTCCCGTGTTGACTCTGAATGGTGATCAACAATGTTGACTAAATATCTGTAAATGAGCCATTAACCCCAACTAACTATAATTGCCATGATTCTGTGAGAATAATCAAGATAATAGAAGAAATACATGTTTAGTGTAAATTCTATTCTATACGACTTAAAATGTACAGTATTGTACTTCTAATCAAACAAAACAATCACATGGTATAGTGGCTTTTTACCTTCCCCTGGTTAATATTAATCTGATTAGGCGCAGAAAATGACAGCAGCCAATCTATGGTCTAACATTTTGACCATTGTCCTTGTAATACAATTGATAGTTAAAACTTACTTTTATGGTTTTTTCCCCTTTCTGTTTGGATATGAAGTATCCCATGGTTAAACACACGCCGATGATAACGACAACCATTGAACTGAAATAGATAATGGCCAGGGACGCTTCCCACAGTCCCCAGACTGTAAAATAATCATTAGTTGCCTGTTTGTTAAGGAATTCCTCCAGTTCCTCTGGAGAAATATCTGGGCCAACCATTGCCCAGGCTGGTCGCTGACCAAGAATATCTTGGAAAAAGAAAACAGCCAGGAGCAAAAGAAGGTGATAAAGACCTTGAGAAACCATTCTCAAAATGGTAACCAGCAAAGTCTTTCCACCTTGTCCCAAGCTCTCAGCTTGAATGGTAAAGAGATGTTGTGGCAACATCACGAGGTCATTGGCTGTAGGAAGCTTTTGTGAAGTCATAATGAGTTTCCTGGACATTATAAGAAAGCTTCTGTCATGTCATTAAGAACACAAAAGTGACTTTTAACTGAAAAAAAGTGTAAAGAGGAAAAGATAGAGACCATTTAAGTCTAGATATTCGTTCCATAATGCTGTAGCTGCCAGAGAAGTTACAAATTTGGGGACTTTCAGATACGTTGTTCAAGGCTGAATCTAAAGTATTGAGAATGCTCTCTGAGATCACATTGGAATGTTTGCATATAACAATTCCTCTTTCTGCATTGCTCTGTGAATTCCAATAAGGTATTGAAGGGAGGCCATGTTCAGAAATATTTTGTCTCTCCCCTTGGAAACACCCATTAATGAACGATTATTTCTCCAAATCAATTTTTTTCTGTTTTTTCACATCTAAAAAACCATCTGAAATTTCTTTTGAAAGACTGTTCTTTTAATGCAAAACACACGGTACCTTTAAGACACATTGAACTGTTTGCTTTGTGCACAAGGGAAGATCCTAGAGACCAGACACAACTATAAGTCCTGTTTCCTCGGCTATGGTGTTGGAACAGTTTACACAATTTTTAAAAGATCTGAACAGAAGCTAGGAAAATGTTTTCCTTTAGAATCAGCCCCCTACCATTGCTGTAATAAAGGAAGTTCCTTCAGGGCCTTGCAGGGTGTAAAAAGCTTAATAGCTTTGTAGGCGAAAGGTTTCAGTGTCTGCTTTTTTTCCATTAACAATGCATGAGGCTTGCGGAGCGACAATTTTGGTTTCAGGCTGTTTAGAATTTAAAAGGGAAACTTCATAAAGGTAATTGGGTCAAATTGTCTCTTTGCAATTATTTTTCTGCAAAGTGTTCTGGGTTACACTGGGGAAAGGGTCTTAAGCCTCTTTTAAGGAACCCCACCCCCCCATCACTATGTCCCTTAGCAAGCCAGACGGAGTCTTTCTTAACAGAAGCTAGGAAAATGTTTTCCTTAGAATCAGCCCCCCTAGCATTTCTGTAATAAAGGAAGTGCCCTCAGGGCTTTGCAGGGTGTGGAAAGCTTAATTGCTTTGTAGGTGAAAGGTTTCAGTGTCTGCTTGTTTTCCATTGACAATGCATGAGGCTTGCGGAGCTACAATCTGTTTTTGCTTTGCTTTGCTAAACTAGTCAGAATGGATTTTCAAGCTTTTGTTATTCAAATGTGGCTAGCTTGAGAGCAGGCAGCCCCTCCTTTTCTCCCAAGAGAAACTGGTGAGTCACAGCCACACCTCAGAAATACTTAGGTTATCTGATGGATCGGATAACGTTAACATAATGGTTAACATAATGTTATCCGTTCCAAATGTTTGCCTCAAATTCCCCAAAGTTATGCGATTTTAGCGTCATCCGATCCAATCGTTATCCGGTGTTTTACTGTATATGTTTATTTTAATGCCAGATATGTAACAGCAGAACCGTAAGGAAAAAACATCGCAACACTGTCTACCAGAGAAAACTTTTAATTATATATTCTAAATACAAATAATTTTCAATAGAATGTTTAAAAGTGTATAATAGTTCTCTGACATTGTCATAGGAGTCATCCTCGTGACTTATAGATTTCTTCAATGCTCTTGCTTCTTTCTTTTGCTAATTTTTGATGTTTCGCTTTGTCATTACGAGCAACTTTTTTCATGTACTTCTTTATCTTTGAGATGTCACTTTGTAACTTGATGAAGATGTTTTGTATGTATTCAGCATCTGCTGATGAATGAGACGCGATGGATGTCTGCATCCATGTTGCCTGATAGGGTTGAGAAACATGGGAACAGAAGTTAATATTTTGCATCAAGAATGCCAAAAATTTAAGTAGGCATTAAACAGGATTGCTATCTTCTTCTTCAACTCATACTCCCGTGTTGACTCTGAATGGTGATCAACAATGTTGACTAAATATCTGTAAATGAGCCATTAACCCCAACTAACTATAATTGCCATGATTCTGTGAGAATAATCAAGATAATAGAAGAAATACATGTTTAGTGTAAATTCTATTCTATACGACTTAAAATGTACAGTATTGTACTTCTAATCAAACAAAACAATCACATGGTATAGTGGCTTTTTACCTTCCTCTGGTTAATATTAATCTGATTAGGAGTAGAAAATGACAGCAGCCAATCTATGGTCTAACATTTTGACCATTGTCCTTGTAATACAATTGATAGTTAAAACTTACTTTTATGGTTTTTTCCCCTTTCTGTTTGGATATGAAGTATCCCATGGTTAAACACACGCCGATGATAACGACAACCATTGAACTGAAATAGATAATGGCCAGGGACGCTTCCCACAGTTCCCAGACTGTAAAATAGTCATCAGTTGCCTGTTTGTTAAGGAATTCCTCCAGTTCCTCTGGAGAAATATCTGGGCCGACCGTTGCCCAGGCTGGTCGCTGACCAAGAATATCTTGGAAAAAGAAAACAGCCAGGAGCAAAAGAAGGTGATAAAGACCTTGAGAACCCATTCTCAAAATGGTAACCAGCAAAGTCTTTCCACCTTGTCCCAAGCTCTCAGCTTGAATGGTAAAGAGATGTTGTGGCAACATCACGAGGTCATTGGCTGTAGGAAGCTTTTGTGAAGTCATAATGAGTTTCCTGGACATTATAAGAAAGCTTCTGTCATGTCATTAAGAACACAAAAGTGACTTTTAACTGAAAAAAAGTGTAAAGAGGAAAAGATAGAGACCATTTAAGTCTAGATATTCGTTCCATAATGCTGTAGCTGCCAGAGAAGTTACAAATTTGGGGACTTTCAGATACGTTGTTCAAGGCTGAATCTAAAGTATTGAGAATGCTCTCTGAGATCTCATTGGAATTTTCGCATGTAACAATTCCTCTTTGTGCATTGCTCTGTGAATTCCAATAAGGTATTGAAGGGAGGCCATGTCCAGAAATATTTTGTCTCTCCCCTTGTAAACATCCATTAATGAACGATTATTTCTCCAAATAATTTTTTTCCTGTTTTTTCACTTCTAAAAAACCATCTGAAATTTCTTTCGAAAGAATGTTATTTTAATGCAAATCATACGGTACCTTTGAGTCACATTTGCTTTGTGCACAACTGAAGATTTTTCCATTTTATACTTTATTATAAAAACTAGTTTCTTTATAAATAAATTCTCATTTCATCTTTCCATGTTTCCTGGGAAATTCTCCAAATTTGTTACAAGATGTAATGGGGAAACTGGGAATAAATGTTTTTCTATATCTATTCCAGATTAAGTATGTATTTATAGTATATTTTATTATCTTGTTATAAAAGAATAGTTTCTGGTTTCAAATGCAATTCTTGTTTTTTCCATATTAAACATAATTAGTTTTGTTGGACTGAGATATAATATCTCACATATGTCTTAACTGATTGGCCATATAATGCAACCTTAAATTGGAAAGTTCTAACCATCCAACTTTTTGAGATTTATACCATCTACTCTTATTATTTCTAGACATGTTATCTCCACTACAATAATTATTAATCATGTTTCACTAGTCCTTTAATTCTTATTTGTTAATCTTTTTCAGTAGCATCATAAATTTAAACTTTATCTTTGGAATTTTCTTTTTTCCCTACTACTTTAGACAGCCCCAACTTGATTTAGTTTTTTAGTAAATAGGTTTTCCTCCCTTCTACACTCTATCTATTCAAGTGATGTCCCCCTTTTATCTACACTTTCCCCTAGACTATTCTAAGCTTGCTTTATCTGGATTTACATTTGAAGCTCCACTTCTAAACTCTTTCCTTTCCCCCTCCCTTCTTACAATGTCCTCTTTTTAAGAGTAGAACCCTGTAAATCACTAAGGGAAATATGGGAAATGGATTTGCAAATTTGAATTTTGGAGATAGAATGGAACCAACTATGGAGTCAAAGTATTATGAAAAACATGTCATTGAGTATTAAAGAACATTGCTATAAGGTAATTTGGAGTTTGTATGTTACCCTAATTCAATTACCGTAACTCACTATGATTCCTGAAACAAAGGAGGCTGTTGGAGATGTAATGAAGATCCTGGGACATTTTTCCCTTTACGGTGGGAATGCAAGGAGGTGAAACAAACATGGATGGATGTTTTTGAGGAAATAAATATTATAGAATCACTTAGAATATGGCCATGCCCTAGGATTGCTTTGTTAAATGAACTGGGAGGTTTAAAACTTCAAAAACATAGAAAAGATATATTATTATTATGATGACAGCTGCAAGTATTTTAATTGTTATAAATTGGAAAATGTATAGACATTTAGGTTTGGAGGCATGGTATAAAGTGATTTGGAATATGGCAATTAATGATAAATTAAGGGACTGCAGTTGCTTAAGTCACTAAGACGCTGACTGGGAGGCAGAAGTTCAGCAGTTCGATTCCCGAGTACTGCAGGACGGAATGAGCTCCCGTCTCTGTCCCAGCTCCTGCCAACCTAGCAGTGCGAAAGCAAGAAATTGCAAGTAGATAAATAGGGACCACTTCGGTGGGAAGGTAACAGCGTTCCATGCACTCCGGTGTCTAGTCATGCCTGCCACATGACCATGGAAACGTCTGCAGAAGCAGACAGAGTTGGCTCTTCGGCTTAGAAACAAAGATGAGCACTTACCCCTAGAGTCGGATACGACTGGCTTTCGAGCAAGGGAAACCTTTACCTTTTTAATGTATGGGTTGAAATTGAAAAAAGGTATTGCCAAGAAGAGTGAGTTTGTGGATGTTTGGAGAGAATTTATTGAATATACCTTGAGAAAATTCAAAGTTGTTAAATCTAGAGATGAATGTACAGTATGTTATTTTGGAGATTGGGGAAAAGATTTATAAAATATGTATAGCTGGTTAAAGTAACTGTATTATATAAGAACTGATGTCCCCGGGTGATGGGTTTACACAGTACTGTATGTAAATTTTATATATATATGAATTTTTTTGTATTATTTGTATGTCTTTTTTATGCTTTAAAAATACTTATTTATTAACAAAATATTTATAACTTCTTTAATCTTCTTCATAACAATATTAACACTGAGTCTTCTCCAAACTAAACTATTTGATAGCACATATTATAAGTCTTCTTCATGTCCTTTTGATCTCATAATCAAGTTCTGTCATTTTCCCTTCTGAGATGGCAGACCGACCAAGCAAATTTCTATCTAGTTTAACTCCTTCTTGCTTCAGCAGAGTTTATCCCTCCAAAGGGGTAGACTAAGCAAGCAGCTTGCCAATCCAATTTGGCTATTTCTTGTTCCAGTTATTGTTCTCTCAAGCAGTCCACACTCATGGAGAGAATTTAAATCTTATTCTAATAATGTCATTCATACAACAGTCTGACATTATCTTTGGGCATTCTATCCTTCTCTTTAACTGTTGTGGCCAATATTTTCACATCAGCCTTAATATCTAATAATGCTTTATATCTCTCCTTTTATTTCTGTCACAGTTTCAAATCTCTTCAAATTGCTGTGGTGATTTTCTGCCATGGTTTCCCTATTTCTGTTTTAATTTCCAATGCATTATACAATATCTCATTTTAAAAATTTCTACTAATATTCCAGGTTCTTTTGCCATTTTTCTTTTGGAAATAGCACCTACCTTTTAAATACAAGTCAACCCTCCCTCCCATTTTCCTTATACAGTACTACAACTGTGGAAGTAGTCTAAACAGTATATGCATCTTCTGAATGTTGTATACAGTCATCAATGTAACATATTTCAAAATCAAAAAGAATCACATCTTCCTTTGTAAGTTGATCCATGAGCTGCATTTTGGGTTGTTGTTCTAGACATGCTAATTCACGAGCATAAATATGTGTTATTTGCAGGTTATAAAGGTCAGACATTGCATGGTTATACATAACTGATCTCACCAAATTTTATCTACAGGTGACTTGTTCTCTTGGTTTTTCATTGATGCAGTCCATGCAAGTTGTACAACAGATAGATATAAATAAGTTGTTTAATCTCCTTTTATTTGTGGCATTTATGCCATCTACTACCATACACTTATATGATATCAGGGAAATTGTGGGCCAAATTTTCACCCCAATATAGACCATGTGAGACCCAGAAATGGCCACTCTTTTGTTGTTATTGTTTTATATTAAGACAGGAAGTGAAGACATTTCTAATTTGGTTTGGGGTTTTTTTTCCATTTTGCAGGGACTGGGGGTTAGGGAACACTCAAAGACCATAAGCCTTATTAAGCAATGTTTCACCAAAAAATATATACACCTTTTTCCTTTTTAAATGGGGTAGAACTGAATGATGTTCATTCACAATGTAAAATTATCATTTGGAGAGGGGGTGTCCTCTAAATAAATGGCACAAGAAGATAGGTAAATGGTATGAACAATACAGTGCAATCTCGTATGTTCATTTCACCCTTATGTTTTATGGAGAGTCAATAAAGAGATGAGATATATATATATATATATGATTGATATAAGTCCATGTTTATTTAACCAGACCTAGAAAAAGGAGGTGCATGGGTATCACAATATCTGAGCCAGCCTGTAAGCATAATCAAAATCTACCTGATGACCTTTGTATTCTAGCATCAATGTTGTCCATTTAAGAGGACCTTCCCCAAACTACATCTACCAAGGACCTCATAACTCTGGCTAGGTGAATAAAATAGGTCCTAAGGTGATTCCCTTCCTATCCTGCTCCCAGGCCATAGAGCTCCCCCTTGAAGGGTTGATAAATTACCAATCACAAGTGTGCCTAGCAGTTCTATCCCTTCACAAAAGTAATATACCCAGCAGATACAACCAGTGCAACTTTTACAAGTATGGAAATATAGTAATGAAATACTTCAGAACAGTAAAAGAAGTGAGAAGGATTCAGAACAACAAAACAGCAACACAAGATGTGTAAACATTAAAATGTTCCAGTTGCACAAGGACACAAATTAATAGAAGCAGTGAGGATCCTAGTTCTGAGCCAAAAGAAAGTCCAGATTTACGGTTAAGAACAGGATCAGTGAAAAATGTTCTTGCACAATTCTTTTTCTCTTCATTGGGTCAGAAAAGAAGAGGCACTATTGATAGAAAAAAAAATCCACAACTTACTTTCAGAAGAAAAACTGCAGCTTGAAGATCTACCCATTGCCTTGGACAAAACACAGGCTACAATGTTGACATAGAGGAGAATCAAAGAGGAACACGAGTCTTTAAATACATTTGTATGTACAGTATACCGGTAATTATATCAAATGACATGAACAGATAAATAGCTGTCATTTCTGTGAATAATAATAATTTTGTGTCAGAAATTATTCTGGGTTGAAAGGATATTTGTGGTAAAAACTCTGCTCAGGGAATGCCCAAATGAGGCTCCTTTCATGTCCCGAAGACAGTGGTGGCAAACCTATGACACACTTGGAGCCCTCTCTGTGTGCACCCATGTAGTCACCCCAACATAGAGTTTGCACTGTCCCTCTGCCCAGCAGCCTAATGGAAGTGTTTACTTCCTCCCCTGTTTTTGTGTTAGTACTTTGCAATAAATAAGTGTTTTTTGAGTTGCAGTTTGGGCAACTCTAAAAGGTTCGCCATCACTGCCTTTAGAGATGGGACAGAGACAGGCACCCAATCTGTCATGCAGTACCTGGGTCTCAAACTGCTGACTTGCCAGTCTTCCAAGGTGAGCTTCTTAACCACTGAGCCACCGCAGCCCTTTTTCTATGGATAGGGGATGATACCTGAAATTTTGAATAAAGCATCAAAATTAATCACAGCATTTATTAAACGCCACATATCACAACACACACACATGGAAAATAAGGAAGGAGCCTCTCAAGGAGGAAGGGGGATTACCCAATAGTCAATAGACTCTGGCAAGGAATGTAAAAAAAATAATGTCCATTGTGTACTGGGTCAAAGGGTGTGAAAACCGGTTTGTTGGGTTTCCTGATAAGCAGAAATTCCTTTTCATTCCTTCACAAAGGAAGCTGAATGACTCATACCTCTGGTTTGATTAAAGTTCAATTCAACATTTTTAGAACACTGATCCAAGCACAAACATAGCGAAAGAGGGAAATCAGCATAAAAACAAAATTCTGTGGGGAACACAAGAACCATGGAACCCCAAAATTGATCAGGGAAAGGGGGGGAAGCAAGCGAAGTAAACTGACAAGCACAGGGACAAGCAGATATCCCGTCGCTCACGTATGCAGCAAACAGATTAAAAAGGGCAAACAAAGGCTAAATTGTTGGTTTCCCTCTTCCAGAGATCTCCATTTAATTAAACAATCAAGACATAATGATTCTAACTTCCTTTCTTTATTTTTCTACTTAAGAGTGAGTCAAACACTGTAATTCATTCATGTCCGGAACATTAACCCACGTTGGAACTGCAATTTCCCGCCTCAAAGCACCATTGGCTGTCAATACTGCTAGATCGTCTCCCATTGGAGAAGACGTACCAGCCTCTGTTTCATTCAGCAGAGAACAAAGAGATATTCCTGTCAACCACAAATATGCTCCTTTGACCTAATGTAAACTCTCTATAACCGGTTTTTTCAGCAATAGCTGTAATCTGCTGTTTCTTTACATTCAAACCCATTACCTCATACCCTGCTTTGTGTTTTATATTTGCTTGTAATTAAATGTGTTAATTGCCCTTCCTCCTTCCCAGTTTCAGTCCCCTCTCCCTTGTCACCTAGAAGTTAGTTTAGAAAGCAGATATAAGGCTTTAGAGGTGGGTGGGGGAGATCTTCTGTCCACCAAATTTTGTGAGCAGAGATCACGAGCAGTTTTTCTTCAAAACGATTGAGGGAAAGGTAGCTATAGAGTATAGGTCTGGCCAGTCTATATCCCTTATAGCTTTCCTTTGCTTTTGCTCCCAATAAATCATTTTGTTTTGATCGAATTATCTGTCTCGTTGTAAGTTCTTAGGGTCTTTGTACCTCTGCCAGAGAAACGTACCTGGGCCCCAAATTTTTGGGTAACAGGGAGAAAGAAGACACTGAGTCAGACCAGCCATCTGCCTTGCTCAGGTTGTCTACAGGAAGTGTCAGCAGGTATATGTGCTCCCCAAAATTTATTTATTTTTCAGGTATTTATTCTGTAATTTATTTTATTTGGTTGTTTGTTCTATTATGTTGTTTTTCGTTATTTGTCTGTGCACCACCTAGAGTGGGAAATATCCCTGACAGGAGGTGTAAAAATGTAATAAATGAATAAATAGATACATTTTCCAGCCCTGATATTTTCCTAGGACCTTTTGATTGCAAAATATTTGGCCACTAGTAGATCGCAAGACGCTAATACAAAATATGCTCATGGCTAGTTACAAACAACTAGCTGTTTTTAATTTAATCGTTCTCCAGTAGACAAAGTCTGACCAGTTTATCCTGCTATGGTAATAGAGTAGACCGTAATGCCAGTGACTCAACTCTAATTGTCAGGTGGCAGTTAACTAATCTGACAGCCCTGAGGACTAACGTCCTTTGGTGGCAAAATCCACAGGGATGGTTGATGGTCCCCAAGTGGATTAAATCTCACTCACATCCATCTTGATCAACTGTCACACTGCAATATGGAAGAGAAATGGAAGACTACTGCATTATATTGTTTCTAGGACAATCTTTATGGTTAATCACCATGATAACAGCCAATATTCAGGATTGGATCTGACACTTGAAGAAGAAAAGTGAAGAATATGTATTCATACTACACTATGGTTGTAATTTATCAAATAATAGCTTCATTTCTTTCACAGTGTGATTGGAAATTTTTGGTTATGGGTGTACAGGCTTGCTACGGAATATCATTTAGCTCACCTCCTGGTTTCCTCTGTACTGGATCCTGGGACAACAAGGTACATGAAAGAAAAATGCATGTACAGAACAGTAGCACCCAAAACCCTTTTTTTGTAACTAAAAAGAAGCCTATTTTAATTACTTTTAAGAAACAGCAAAGTCAAGTATTATATAACTACAGTATAATATTTACTAAATTTACTAAATTCTTTGAAGGACCTTAAAACGTTAACTGTAACTAGTTCCAATTTTAAAATAAATCACTGTCCGTTTATGACACCATCTGGTTATAGACAACAGCAAAATGAACCGTGTGTTTTCCCTTGATGCCAACGTGGCTGAAAAGAACATATCTGAGAAATACTCCTCATAGCCATAATTATATTTGCATAATAGTTTGGTTTGGCATTGTTGTAGTGAATGCATTTTTCTTTTAGTAGACATTTCCACAACACTGTTCTAGTAATGCACAAATCAAACCTCATCTTAACAATGAAGCTGTGGCCTATAAGACAGACAGCATTCCTTCCAGGCAGCTGTAGACAAAGTGTGCTGCTTTCTAGAACGCCTTACTTGACATTTTTAGATATGCTATCATAAAGCAAAAAAAAAAAAAAAAAAAAAGGCCAACCATTTTCATCAAGGACATGATTTACAATAGATAACCACATTCACCCCTTCATATTGACAAATGTAGCCACCACAGTTAAAGTCCATCCATCTTCTTTTCTCCATGGAAGAACTGAATGGTCTTGGCAAGATTATCCTTAGGCAGCCCCATTTTCTCAGAAAGATTCCTAATGGGAAATGAAATGTTTGTGTTGCACATCATTTAGTCCTGAAGGTTTTGCCAACGTGCAATAAATCAAATGTGCCTCCCTTTCATACAACAAATTACAGCCTAGTTCACACAAGTGCTAGATGAAGTACTGTATATCAAAACTTGACCAATTCAGACTGAAAGTACATGAATGCATATGTCTTTTTAAAAGCCAAAATATTAGAAAGTAGCTTCTCTTTGTAATTCAACTTTGCTTTGTGTGATATAAGGGTTCTTCTTCTCCAAGCACAGATGCAACATTTAATAATATATACCCCTCCATAGTCCCAGATATTACAGTACAGGAACAGCTTTTTCTGGTCTCTCTAATGTGGTGATTTTAACTTGACCTATAATTTACACAACCATTTAACTCCAGGGTAGTGGAAAATCTAACCTGGTGTATTTAAGTTTCTGTCTTATGTCAAATAAAGTTGTAATGCTCAGATTGTCATATATAAGCCAGAGTTCTGAAGAATTTACATGTTCTCCTTGATATATAAAACTACTGGATAGCTCAATGGAGTGATTGGGAGTTTGATTCCTCACTGTACCTTGTTGAAATGGACTGAACTCAGTGATCTCTAGGGTCACAGAATGGGGTCAGGCTGAAGCACTATTACCTGTACATCATGTGATCATAATATCACCCCACCTCCCATACAAGCATGTTGCTGTTTTCCCACATGCATTTCTAAGAAGAGCACCTGGCAGAACCATCTTACCATGAACTTTCATTGATAATTTGCCTGATGAAGAGATCTTGAATCTCGAAAGCTTGCACAATTATCTATTTTTTGAGTGATCCAATAAAAAGTATTGCCTTCTTCCTATAATTGTTTTGAACATGGAACACACTGCTATCTTTTTTTGTGCCTATGGAACTACTGGATACCATGAATAGCCACCTGGCAACACCATCAAGAATGGCATGGACTTTTAATCATCAGAACATCGACAGTGCGGGCAGGTGAGGATGCCTCCGCCTCTCCCTCACACACACCCCGGACTCGTTCCACCTGGCTGGAAGAGATAAAGGGCTGTGGACAGGAGCCCGGCCGAAGAAGCAGCCCCAGTCATGCGGATGTTTGCCCTGCTGCCTCGACCGTGTGGGCAGGTGAGGATGCCTCTGCCTCTGCCTCTGCCTCCCCCCCCAGACTCATTCCACCTGGCTGGGAGGGATAAAGGGCCGTCTGCAGGAGCCCGGCCAAAGAAGCAGTCCCGGTCGTGCGGGCGTTTGCCCCGTTGCCTTGACCGTGCAGGCAGGTGAGGATGCCTCTGCCTCCCCCCCCCCCAGACTCATTCCACCTGGCTGGGAGGGATAAAGGGCCGTCTGCAGAAGCCTGGCCGAAGAAGCAGCCCCGGTCATGCGGGTGTTTGCCCCGCCGCCTCGACCGTGCGGGCACGTGAGGATGCCTCCACCTCTCCCTCCCCCCCCCAGACTCATTCCACCTGGCTGGGAGGGATAAAGGGCAGTCGGCAGGAGCCCGGCCGAAGAAGCAGACCCGGTCGTGCGGGTGTTTGCTCCACCGTCCCGGCCGTGCAGCCACCGGACTTCCCTCGGCCTGCCCCAGCCTCAAGGGAATAGAGCACAGCTGTGCGGGGCAGGTGCCAACATAAGAACTTTGCTCCCGCCCCGGAGCACGGCATAAATTCCATTGGGAATAGACTGCAACTTGGCAATAAGAAGGTGTTATATTATAGTATCTTTGATGTATTTTTTAGGATGTCCTGATGTTTTGTAATTTGTAATTGTTACTGGAGATTTTTGGGATTTATTTGGATATGTTTTGTGATGCTATTCTTGCTATGTGATATTTGTAATTTGCTATGTGATATATGTAATTGTTTTTCAAGCTATGGAATTTTGCTATGTAATTGTAACTGTTTCCTCTGTGAGCCGCCCAGAGTCGCTGTGTGAATGGGGCGGCATATAAGTCGAAATATACAATACAATACAAAACAATACAATACAATACAACAAATTGAAGAAACCTCTAATCACTAGGTAATATTTTAACTGACTTTGATTTGGCTACAATTGGCGCACCTACTGCATAAACCAAATTGCACCCCCAACTCCCTGATGGAAAGCCACTGGAGTTTTGTAATGCCTTTGTCTGGCCAAAAAAGGAAGCTAATGCTTCAAAGACCACGTAAGAGTAATAGCAGAAAACTTGCTTCCTGTGGGAGAGGTGGGGTGATACCATACAAGCCTGTTGCTGTATTTCCACATGCATTTCAAAGAAGAGCACCTGGCAGAACCATCTTGCCATGAACTTTCATTGATAATTTGCCGAATGAAGAGATCTTGACTCTCAAGAGCTCACACAATGGTTTATTTCTTTATTTTTAGTGATCCAATAAAAGGTATCGCCTTCTTCCTGCAATTTTTTGAGTATGGATTACATGGCTGACTTTGTTTGCCTATGGAAAAGTTGCAGTAGTGGTTGGAGGCCGAGACAGCTGGGATATGAATCAAAGTTTTTCTTGAGGAGAATAAAGAGTTTGTATTTGCAAGCTAAAATTCTATGGCACAGCTCCTTGTGCATAGCAGGAAGCATATTAGTCAGCAGGAGAAGCAAACCACTGGTGCTTACAGACTTCCTTCGGCAATTTCAGGCCTCATGTTGCTTCACTGCATTTTGTATATGTCACTTGCACCGGAAAAAAATCAAGAAAGAAAGCCTTGAATCAGCAGTGACTTGCCACAGACTTCATTCTCAAGGCACACATGGAGCTGCACAATAAGATTTCAAACTCAGTGTAATACAGAGTCAAGTGGCAGGAAGTGGCAGTCTCCTGAGTCTGGAGAAGAAAGGAGAAGGAGAGATCTGATATAGTCAATTTAGATCAAAAAGACAGAAGTTCAATTTGGTATTTCAAGATGTTTGTCTAATGTTTCCTAGATGTACTCATACTGTATGGTTGGGATCTCATCTTTGTGGATGTGTGTTTTTGTATATACCCTATAGAATGTGTGTGTGTTTAAGTGAGTGAGAGAGAGAGGGAGAGAATGATTTTGCAATCTTCTGGTTCACTAGGGGAGAATCTGTTACTATCCATAAATTTACAGAGCATAAACAAAACAAAACAAAAGACAGAAAAAAACATTGTGGCACTTTAAAGACTAACTGCTATATTTTAATGTTAGCTTAAGTGACTCAAGTTCTCTTCATCAGACATAAGAGTGAGACTTCATGGCATCAATTTATACATATCAGATACAGTAAAACACCGGATAATGCTAAAACTTGCTTCCACAAGTCTTGGTGTTATCCGATTTTTAGTGTTATCCGATCCATGTTAAAATCATATGGGATGGATCGGATAATGTTAAAGATCCATAGAGATACATTGTAACAGCACAGGCTTTAGAGGTTGTTATCCGATCCATCCCATAGGACCTTCATGTTATTCGATGCAATTCTCCTCCCAGATTACTTAACATTATGCAATTTTAGTGTTATCCGATCCAATCGTTATCCAGTGTTTTACTGTACAGAGGTACAGTCAAACCTCACATAAAGAGCATTTTGCTTAAAGAGTGTTTCGCTTAAAGAGCAGAATTTTCTCTGAATGTTCACTTCACTTAACAAATAAATTGGGGTTCGCAATCCCCCCTACAATTGGTCATTTACAATGGTGTTTCGCTTAAAGAGCAAACTCGTTTAAAGAGCAATCCTGTGGAACGCATTATGCTCTTTAAGCGAGGTACCACTGTACAGACTGGTTAGCATAACAGATAAGTAGGGGTTTCTTTTTTACAACAGCTTCACAACTAATCTGAAGAACAGGTATTACAAGGTGTAAAAAAACAAAACCCTTCTTATCTGTTCTGCTAACCAGTCTGTACCTGATTGTATAAATTGATGCCATGAAGTCTCACTCTTATGTCTGAAGTGGACATCATCTACGAAAGCTAACAGTCATTAAAGTGCCACAACATTTTTTGTCTTTTGTTTAGTTTTGCTTACTCTCTGATATGCTTAAAACACAGACTAACATGGCTACCATTTTTTAAAAAAATGTATAAATTCACAAACTCCCATTCCTTTCAGTCCCAGCTACCTTGGCAATAGTCAGGAACAGTAACTTTTTTTGTCAACAGGACCATTCCTGTAACAGCAAGACTGGGATTAACTAGGTAAGCACAATGGATTATGTATAATTCTTCTTTTTATTTTGTAGGTATTAATCATACCAAAGTTATAATGGTCACATGTAATAATGGATCCTTTATTTCCTTTTGCAATTGACTGTGAATATTTTAGTTACCTTTATACTCATTATACTATAATATTGTAGGTGTATTGATCTGTGTATAGTATTTACTGTATTTAATTGTTTTGTTATATGCTAGTGTATTTTGGTTTGCACTGTAATATTGTTATTTGTGAATGCTGTGAGCCGCTCTGAGTCAGTCTTTACTGAGTAGAGCGGCATACAAGTCTAAATAATAATAATAATAATCATCATCATCATCATCATGGGGATCACAGCCTATTCTGATATCTTAAGTATACAGTGGAACCTCATACAACAATTGCCGCATATAGCAACAAAATTGCATAACAATTAGGGTTTTTTTTTTTGGGGGGGGGAATGGCATCCCACATAACAATTTTCCCTATGGAAAAAATTGTACAACAATTTTTTAAATGGGAAAAACCACTTAGCAAAAATATAATAATCGTTGTACAATGCATCCCATAGGGAAAATCGCTATGCGATGCATGCGTCATATAGCAATTGTTTCGTACAACAACGAGCCCTGTGGAACGGATTAAAATCATTGTATGAGGTACCACTGTATATATAAAACAGTTCCTCCAGTGCAAGAAACTACATAACTCAAATATATATATATATATATAAACAGTTCCTCTGGTGCAGGAAACTACATAAGTTATCAGTGACACACATGTTCACACAATCCAAATGGATACAAAAAAATGTGGATTCAGGAATCGGTGCAAAATAAACAACCTGTGGAGTGTGGTTTGAAATAGCCCACTTCCCAGCCAAAATACTGTGTGCTTAGCTTTGTGTCACATAGCTGTCAATGTTTAAATTTCTTTCAAACCTATCAAATCCAACACAAATGTATGATTTAAAAAAAAAAATAGACACACACTTAGATTCCTTGTGTTACATACCTGCAAATTGATCCAATGCTGGAAAAAAGACTGGGATCCAGAAATTCCTGATAGACTTTACCTCTAAAAACCTTATCCTGGGAAATCCAGGAGGATATGACATCCTATAATTTTGCTTAACTCTAACTTATTTGATCTAAACTGAACCTGATAGACACATTTACCTTTTTCAAATTGACCTATCCGGGAAGAGGATTTCCTATAATTTACTGCCATTTACGATCTGCTTCCAGAGCTTCCAGTAACATTCCTGGCCATAGCAGTGCCCCTTTGGTTTTGCAAAAAGCTTTGCCACCTCATCCCTCAATAAATGAACTGACATCAAACTTGTGGGTAAACTAACGGCCACTTTATTTATACATCAATTCAAAACAGCTCCGCATGGGCAGAAGTTCAGAGAAGTTACCATCAAAAACACCAGAACTTTGGGGTCTATGGGGTTGAAGCTCTGGAGGGAGGTCCTAACTATAAGCCCACACCCACCCCGAGTGTAGGCATGGCTTCCCAAAACCTTCCCCTACAGGTGTAAACGGGAACTACCGCTTACCATCCAAACAGCCTAAACCTCAACTTCGCCAAACTGTCTACCCCCTTAAAGTGACCAAACCCTTTCCTGCCAATTGCCCAATACTCCATTCATCAATACAGGGTGGGTGAAAAAGACCTCAAGAAGGGCCAATTTACTTGAGGTCAAAAAATTCCTACCCAGCCCAAATATGCGGCCAGCTGTCTTGCATTGATTTTCAGGGCGGGTGGGAGAGTTGTTAAAAAAACTCCTATGCAACAAACAACAGTAAAGTTAACAATTCAAACAAGCTCCCCCCAGACTCCCCCTACTCTTTCTCCACTAATGAATACCCTCCATGCTGGTGTTGCCAGGCACATAGCTGGGAGGCATGGCAAAGTCCCCTCACTACCCATAGCCATGGACACAAAGGGCAGCCTTCTTAAAAGCAATTGTCTGGAATCTGATATACTGTTTTGATTCAACTCTAAAACACCATACTTATCTTTGATTGAATGTTCTCTGCATTTTCTTCCTCAGGTTGCAAGGAGCCGTGGTGGTGCAGTGTTTAAACTGCTTTCCTGCACCCAAAAAGTTGTGAGTTTGAGCCTGACCTGGGTTCAAGGTTGACTCAGCCTTCCATCATTCTGAGGTTGGTAAAATGCATACACAGCATGTTTGAGGCAAAATGCTACCGTAATTAACTTGTGAACTGCCCAGAGAGATCACTAAGTGCTATGGGGAGGTATATAAATGTGATTGCTTTGCTTTTTATTCATCAAAATATAATATTTTAATATTTTCTCCACTCCTCCAAAAAAGGACTCATATTTTTTTTTATTTTGTTTTGTTTACCTTATTTTGTTTTCATATTTTAAGGTTGCCTTCTAACTGCTTAGGGATACAGCCACATTAAAACACAGGCAACAAATGTACCAGTATTTGGGAAGCAGAAATAGTGATATTGAAGGTGAAAGAAACCATCAAGAATGCTCATCCTCTGCCAGAAAAAAAAGGAGCTGGAAAAAGAGGAAGAAAGAGAAGACAACCAAATCCACTGACAATTTCCTTGTCTTAGGGCACAAACTGATGAGGAGGTTCTAAAGAAAACAGAGGGGAAAGACACTGTAAACTGACATGAGCCCAGCTATCAAGAGTATATCAGACCTTTACAAGAGATAAAAGATAATCCAGCTCCTGTGACAGTCAATGTTGTTGAAATAGCTGATAATTCCAGGTCATCTGAGCATGAAGTTTTCAGAACATTGGTCCATTTTGCGAGACTACAAGAAGATGGAGGACTGACTAGTGAAGCCAGATGTGAAAATGTTGATGGAAAGGATGAAGAAGAAAATATAATAAACACAATAGTTGCCTATTTAAGACAATCAGGAGATGAACTGCAAGAAATAGTTCCGTTCTTCATGTACATCATGGAAAACCCTGACCTTGAGCAAGCTCCACAGTTCCAGGGCATCACCCAGAAGAAGGGAATGGTAAACCTCATCTGTGTATTCTATACCTAGAAAATCCCTAAGAAGGCTTGCCATAAATCAGAATTGACTCGATGGGATGCAATTATTGTAATTATACTTCTATGCAAACAAATGTCCTACCTGAACACCACTGAGTTAGTTCAATTGTGAGAGTATGCCAGCAACAGAGATGGTTGTTGTATGCATCCATCTTGTATGCATATTCTTAAGAGCCTTAACATCTGTCTATCTATTTTTCATCTTGAAACAGGCCCAGAATCAAAGTAATAAAAAGGTAATTAGACACTACTGTAAAATAAATTCAAACACATTTATTTTACATCATATTAATGTTTTGGCTCATGAGGGCAGTTAAAATTACCGCATGACATGTTAACAACACAGAATCTTTGGAAAGCAAATGCGAAGGAGGTGTTTGGAAACAGCTGCTCAAATGGCTTGTCGTTATAGTCAGTTCAGAGTTCAGGTGCCATAAAGCTGAGTGCAAGTTTCCCTCAGCGCCCATTTACAATCAGGAAATGCTAAAGCCAGGCTCAGTAGCTCATAGCATGCTTGTGAATAGATGGGAGGATGCTGCGCAAAGCAAGATGGCAAACTCTTTTGCCCACCTCTGCACCTCTGCTTTTAGTGATAATTTGAAATGTGGCAAGTAGCAGGTGGCTTTTTTTCGCTGTTAATTGTACCAGAACAATCCATCATAATTAGAGAGACTTCAAGCTTCACACATTAGGTAAAGGTAAAGATCATCCTTGCTTGACCTGCCAACCTTCCAGTCATCAAATTCAGCATCTTAACCACCAAGCCACCACAGTCTCTCAAACATTACATCCTGATATATATGCAAGCATGTATAATAGTCGTTCTAGCCACAATTTCCAAGTTTATGACTGTTTGGCTCCACTGGTAGGGCAAGGAACCCGGTTGCCGATTCAGCTTGGTCCTATAGCTATTTCAACAGCACTTTAATTTTCAAGTTGGCAGAAAGGGATAACCTGATCTTTATTCCATTAATATCTTAACCTTCTTCACATTGGTCTAAAATTTATATTGAGTTGGGTGAGAAATCATATCAGTTGCCTTATTTCAGCACAAATTTACTTAAATTTGCATTTTTCTACAAATTTGTCATGAAAACAACTTGGGAATTATTTTTGAAAAATTTCAAGTGAGACAAACTGGAATGAACATTGATCCATACAAATCCAGGGTGTTATATACTTAGTTCATTCCTGTCCATCTTCAAATCGTCCTTTATTCTAACATGAATTAGTGCTATCTCCCAACCCCCTTTTTTCTGAGTTTTCCTGGGTCTTCAATACTGATCTTTTTGTTTCAGCTTGTTATTATTTTTCTTTGTTTGTTTTTTAATGCTACATCAATGCTGTTATTTCTTCGTATTTGGAATGAAAATAAATTGAGGGCCTAAAATCATGAGGGCAGGAAAAAATGAAAGCAGGATTTTTTAATCTCCTAGTTTGCTGCTGTTTGTTGATTTAACAACTGTTCTTAGAAGTTGGATACATAATAATCCCTCCACCTAATAATATACAACAGAAGCTTGCTCCAAAATACAAATGAACTTTAGATGTATCAGAGCATTACTATGCAACTCATCTTTTAGTCTCTTCTTATCTTAAAAAATGCAGTTAGCATTAGAACTTTTCTGTTTGTTTAATTTCAGTTTTCTCTCTGATGTTGAAGAAAATAAACCACACAACTAAAATCATGCTCAGAAATGCAGATGTTAGCTAAAATCTCTCTGTGTGTTCTTCAAGATATTTACATAAACAGTGAATAAAGAGGATTAATTTGGGAGTACATTTTTTAAAATAACTGCACAAATCCTTATCACACATGAATGTTTATGTCCCTATTTCAGATAAATCTGTTACTGAAAGTTGGGTCTGATGAAAAAGTGAATAAGAAACTCGCAAAAATTGCACTGTACAACATAACGCTACATAAAGATAATTGCATCTTTCTGTCAGGTCAGGAGGTTTTTTTAATTTTTTAAAAAAACCTCATACCCCTGAGATCCTCCCAAGGCTCCACTGGGAACTATTTTATTGACTGGAAGCTGTTTGGGACCAAAGGATGGGAAGGACTGTTTACTTTCCAACCATCACACCCCTAGTAAAATCATTATATTGACCGCCATATTCATAAATTAAATATTTACCTCTCCAATCCATGGCTCCCAATGGCTTCCTCCCATTAAAATAGCTCCCAAGAGAGCTTCAGAATGGTCACAAATGAATTATATTTTTATGAATTTAGATAGATAAATAGAGAGAGATAGAGAGAGACAGAGACAGAGACAGAGACAGAGACAGAGACAGAGACAGAGACAGAGACAGAGATAGAGATAGAGATAGAGATAGAGATAGAGATAGAGATAGAGATAGATAGATAGATAGATACAGTAAAACACCGGATAACAATTGGATCGGATAACGCTAAAATCGCATAACATTAAGTGATCTGGGGAGGAGAATTGGATCGAATAACGTTAAGGTCCTATGGGATGGATCGGATAACAACCGCTAAAGCCTGTGCGGTTACAATGTATCTCTATGGAGCTTTAACGTTATCTGAGCCATCCCATAGGATTTTAACATGGATCGGATAACACTAAAAATCGGATAACACCAAGACTTGTGGAACCAAGTTTTAGCGTTATCTGAGGTTTTACTGTAGATAGATAGATAGATAGATAGATAGATAGATAGATAGATAGATAGATAGATAGATAGATAGATAGATAGATAGATAGATAGATAGATAGATAGATACACTAGTACCCCGAATAACGTTATGACTTGGTTCCACAAGTCCCATCGTTATCCGGTTTTTAACGTTGTGCGATACATTGAACACACAATGTTAAAAAAAAAGCCCTGTTTCCCTGGAGGCTGCAGGAAGCGAGAACGTCGGGATTTGAATTCTGACATTTTGGCTTGCTGCTGCCTCCAGGGAGGTGGGGGAACTTTGGAAACAGCTTGGAGCTGGTTTTCCCACCTCCCTGGACCCGGCGGGGGGGGGGGTCAGAGACCCCAAAATTGGTAAAAAAAGTCTTTTTACCAATTTTGGGGTTTCTGACCCCCCCCCGCCGGGTCCAGGGAGGTGGGCAGACCTGATCCAAGTTGTTTCTGGGCTTCCCCGACGTCCTGAGCCAGTGCAGCAAGCCAGAATGTCAGAGTTCGAATCCCGACATTCTGGCTTGCTGCACTGGCTCAGGACGTCGGGGAAGCCCAGAAACACCTTGGATCGGGTCCCCACACCTCCCTGGACCCAGCGGGGGGGTCAGACACCCCAAAATTGGTAAAAAAATGGATGTTTTTTTACCAATTTTGGGGGCTCTGACCCCCCCGCCGGGTCCAGGGAGGTGTGGGGACCCGCTCCAAGCTGTTTCCAAAGTTCTCCCACCTCCCTGGAGGCTGCAGCAAGGCAAAATGTCAGGATTCGAATCCCGACGTTCTCGCTTCCTGCAGCATAAAAGAGGGTGGGGGAAGTTCAAAATGAGCGTGCATCAGCTCTAGGGAGGTCGGGAGACCCGATGCGCGCTAATTTTGAACTTCCCCCACCCTCTTTTATTTATGCTGCAGCAAGCCAGAATGTCGGGATTCGAATCCTGACATTTTGCCTTGCTGCAGCCTCCAGGGAGGTGGGAGAACTTTGGAAACAGCTTGGATCGTGTCTGCCCACCTCCCTGGACACAGCGGGGGGGGGGGGTCAGAGCCCCCAAAATTGGTAAAAAAAACGTCCGTTTTTTTTACCAATTTTGGGGTGTCTGACCCCCCCGCTGGGTCCAGGGAGGTGTGGGGACCCGATCCAAGGTGTTTCTGGGCTTCCCCGATGTCCTGAGCCAGTGCAGCAAGCCAGAATGTCGGGATTCGATCTCTGACATTCTGGCTTGCTGCACTGGCTCAGGACGTCGGGGAAGCCCAGAAACACCTCCAGAGAGATCAGAGGACCCGATCTACAGCTGCAGGGTGGTTGGGGAAGCTGATGGGGACTCCCTGTCAGCTTCCCTAGCCACCCGCCCATGCCTCCGCAGCTGTGGGGTGGCTGGGTAAGCCGATGGGGGAGCTCCCCGTCAGCTTTCCAGCCTCCCCACCCCTGCCTCCGTAGCTGCAGGGTGGCTGGGAAGCTGAACGGAGAACCCCGTTCAGCTTTCCAGCCACCCTGCTGCTAAGAACGGCTGTATCGGATAACGTTAAAAATCACGTTATTCGATACAAGATTTTTCCGAAAATCTTGTAACGTTATGCGGTTTTCACGCTATATGATACTCACGTTATACGGGGTATTACTGTATAAGATTAGGGCTAGATCACTTTCTTACATTATCACCTTATCACTAGCAATATACTAGTTTAATACCAGTTCACCTGTGGTTGAGACATAAAAATTATTATCAGACAAAATAAAAGACAACCCTGTAGTATATAGTATTTCTATACACAGTAAGAATAAAAGTGCCACCTTTTCCAGAACACTGTACAACCCTTTCAAAACCAAGCAGATTGACAGTGAAGCATAAAATAATTAACAGTGGAAGGAGCAGAGGAAGAAGGAGGGAGGGGTTGTGGGTTGAAATTTGAATTGTTGAGTGTGAACACTGAATTCCTGAATCAATCTAAATCCCCTATTTAATCCCTGACTAAGAATTTAACCATAATACAATCTGTGAATCAAATCACAGCTAAACCAAATTGTAGCAATTCAGCTTGTCAGTGAAGTTGCAAGTCTAATTTCAAAACCTTGTAACACTGAAATTCTTTTTTTATGCCTAAAATGAATCTTGCTAAATCTTTTACTAAACCACTCACTATTTTTTGAACTAATTATTAGCTTCTCTGCAATATATCATTAGGTATCTCTGCAATATGGTATTGCTATGAAAACATAGGCTAGTATTTTGAGGAAAGTGTGAGTAATTGGGAGTAGCTGATAAAAAGGGGCAAACTTGTCAGTTACAATTTCTTTCAGAAGCACATCTTTTAAAATCTTAAATGTAGTTCATCCTGTATTTTGACAGTGTCTGAACTTTGCATGAACATATTATGCATATTATGCATACATTTGCATTATTGCAATCATTTATGCATATATATTTCTGGACAAATTTCTTGACTGGGTTGCTACATTGCACAAATCATTCTGTTTCCCATTTCATATGGCAACTAACTTAAAAATAATGTATTGGTACAAAACTGTACAATAGCAAAATGGCCAATAAAAAGACAACCTTCTTCACCATCCTCAGTATAGTCCCCATGGTATAGTTTTGAAGGGAGGATATCAGAAGAGTACAGTGGCAGGCAGTGATAGGATGCAAAAGGTTTGCACCAGTTCACCAGAACCGGTAGTAACTTTTCCCAGTGTCCCAGAGAACCAGTAGCAGCTTTTGGGGGAAACCACCTTCTCGGCTTACCTTTTCACTGGTTTCCCCACTGCACACCAAACATTTGGTGTGCATGCACACCTACAGTGCTTGGTGCGTATGCATGGCCTCCTTGTTGTCCTCCCAAGCGGGGAGGAGGAAGAGAAGCTGCTAGCCTGAAGTTCCCTATAGCCTGCTCCCCAGGGTAAGTGATACCTTTGGATGTGTGTGTCTGTGTGTATTTTAATGTGTGTTTAATAACTTTACCTATATTGACATACTACCACAGTTCCTAAAAAGGCCTGGTGGCCTGGCTTGGGGTTTTTAAGCAAAGTCTTGGAGTTACCTCATCAATAAGCTACTCCTGTGCTGTTCCAATTGCTGTTCCAATTGGAGAACCCTTAAGGAGGTACAATTGTTTTACATTAAAGCATATTATCCTAAGAACTGGTATGATGACCATATCCATCTTGCAACATGATGCTGCCCAGGCACTTATACTAACATGTGATGGGTTTGAATTTGGGGTGGGTGGGTGGATGGGTTGATTTGGGTTTGGGGTGGGTGGGTGGGTCAGTGTATTTTAATGTAATTTTTATTTAATTTATTTAATTTATTTAATTTATTTATGGGTTTGTGTTGTGGGTGGGTGGGTGGGTTGAGGTGTGTGTGTGTATATGTGTGTGTGTGTGCTTATTTTTATTTTATTGCATTTTTATTTTTATTTTTAAAATTATTTAGCCCCACCCACGATGTCATGACATCATGATGTTAGCTCTGCCCACACTGTGATGATGTCATGGTGGAGTAGTAAAATTTTTGACAACCCACCACTGGTAGCAGGCCTCCTGTTCAAAAACAGAGCCAATAATGCCATTGGGTGACATAATTAAGAGGACCTCTTTGCTCTGGTAAGCAAATGAGCTGATAATAAAGGGTTGTTGTTGGGTTTGTTTGTTTTTTTGTATATTGATATTTTTAAATGAAGAACTAGCATTGAAGAATATGAAGAATTAGGAAAATAATCCCACAGAAACTGGATATGTCTTTGCTTTTTCTTTGGGAGAGCCTGTAAATATAATTTAAATGGTCAGTGACACACTTTTTGTCAGAAGTGTGCTGGATTGTAGCCCGAGGAAAACAAAGCATTGGGTCCAGAGGCTTATGTCTTTTAAGAAATGCCATTTCCTCTAATGAAGAAAAGCACTCCTTACAATCCAAAACTTGGTAGATCTACCTGTTAAGTGAAGGCATTTCCTGCAAATGAAGTAAGATTGTTACTTGTGGCTGACAAAAAAATCAGTGCCGTGACAGCTGCAAGCATCAGATAGATATTCATGCACACACATTTCCCCCTTTATTTATCTTCCTTTGTTTCCAACCATCATGCTGCTATTAAAGGAAATGAGTGTTTTCCAGAAAGAAGGTGAGAAAACGACCCTTTGGAAGGGGAAGTGAACATTAATATCTTAGATACAGACAGAAGCAAAACAAGAATTTGAAGATAGTTTTTGTTATGCCCTTGGCTGGCAGTGGCAGTATTAATCTTCTTTTAACAAGATCTTTATTTGCATCATGTTGAGTGGGAACTCTTACAGGAAAACTATAAAAACTTGATCTGATACTGTGCCTTGAACTGGCATGGGATGCAGCTAGCAAACTTTTGTTTAAACAACAGTCCATCTGATCATCCCTAGTAGAAATTATGTTTTATTCATATTCTCCATGAATTTCTATACACATTAATATCTAAATCAACCCCCCCCCCCTGCCAAACATCTCAGAATAGATTAGTGTTGTTCTTGCTTTTATGATCCATCTTGTCAATTTCTGTCAATTGCTCTTGGAGAAAAATTACAAGTACAGTATTCTTAAAGCAGATACCTTGGATACTTTGGAGTCATTATCCAGTGAGGAATCTGTGCAATGATAGACATCTCCATCCTCCATAATGACATTATGCACATGCAAATGGATTTGAGAAATCAAGTCCATTTGCATGCAGTTTTTGCGTTATTAATATGTCCTTCATGGGTGGGAAAACTTTCATATTCCAGATATTTAGAGTACAGATACTTTTTGTTTGTTTGCCGCCTGAAGCCTATTTACCAATAGGATGGTATGTAAATACAATTAATAATTTTATGAATAAAAATATTCCTTTGGCATTGACCATTTTGAGCAGCATTGATGTGAGTAGTACACCAAAACTGCATAAGGAAGATCATCTATAAAATATTGTGTTAGTTGTAATACTTCCTGGGGTTCCCACTAATTCAATGAAGGACAACTTAGGTTCTTAATTTAAAAAGTATGTGTGTTTGTGCTTAGAAGAAGCATTCACATTCACACAATTTTAACAGAACTCAAAGGGTGTAGTTTTGTTTTTGTTTTAATTTTAAAAGAGACTTAAGAAGTTTCTTATCCATGTGTCTCCCAGCAGGAGGGATAACATATATTGCTATATTTCAAGCAAAAGTTGATAGCTATTTTGTAAAAAGCAACAACAACATGCTTTTATGCCATATGTTCTCAACATTCTCATTTTCTTTTATTTTTTAACTGTATCTGCTCTATTTTTACTGTTACAGCATGTCTATTGATCAGAGCAACAGCCCATCTAATTAAATCAGGATTTCCTTCTGAAATCCATTCCTCTGTCTGTTGAACTCTAGTACACCACAGATAAAAGTGTACCTGGTTAATAATTAACCACAAAGAATTCACTAAAAATATTTTTCTTTCTTTTTCTTTCTTTCTTTCTGGTTGGTTGGATGATGGAGTTGAGAACTCAGTGCACAGATAGATAGCTAAAAATCAGAAAATTATTAGTTTTAAAAGTAGTAAAATTATTAAATACTGCTCACACATTTTTTTCACCATTGACCACAACCACTGAGCATAGTCTGCCTTCCTTTTACACCTTTCATTTCCTTCCCATTGAAAGGAACATTAATGAGACACATTCCAACTGAAAAAAAGAAAGTCTCGAAATAAAGGCAGAGACTTTATTTCCAGTATGGTCATTCAGTCTGCCTATGCAAAATTTCACTTCCAAAATTTCACTTGTAAAAATCTGAACAATGGAAATGGAGAGGATTTGAGAGTGAATAGAGTGAATGTGGTAAGGTTTGACACTCAAGGATTCATCCATCCAGCAGCAGGACTTCAAATGCTCTAAAAGTCATGTTTCCTCTGCTTTCAACTATGCCAGTGTTTTCCAACCTTTGGTTTTGGGGCTTCAATTCCCAGAAGCCTAAGTCAATCCCCCAAAGCATGGAACAGCCAATATACTGACTTGGGCTTCTGGGAATTGAAGTCTCAGTGTGGGATATGGGCCCCACGTTTGGAACCACTGATCTATGCTAATATATGGCTGTCGTCTCATTCTTCAAATAGGCTTCTGCACTGCCAGGCAGGTCCATCACGACCCTCTCCATATTAGAAATATTAACCATAATTAGAGGAGTGTGGGTGGATAGTGATGGTGGTTCTCACTCAGAATTGACAAATAATCTGCAAATTTTACATACTTTGTTATATTTGAAACAGAAAGGATTACTGTATATACTCGAGTATAAGCTGAGTTTTTTAGTCCCAGAAATGAGGCCCAAAAAGGGGACACAGCTTATACTCAGGTCAATGACCACAGGGGTCCCAAGACTGCACCAGATTGAGATGTGCCAACAATTTAATTAATTTTACCATATTTTGATTATTGAAACTCACTAGCAGCTGCTGCATCTCCCACCCTTGGCTAATACTCGGGTCAATCTATTATCCTGGGTTTTCAGGTCAAAATTATGTACCTCAGCTTATATTCGGATCAGCTTATATTTGAGTATATATGGTACCAATTTTTAATGGATGTGAAAAAATGAAATTAAAAGGTTTCCATCTCTACTGTATTAGAAAATACTCTTAACAATTGCTAAATGATGACAGGAATAATTCCTGTGGTAGATGTATTTCATTTGTTCATTTCATTTCATTTCAAATTTATACCTCGCCTTGCTCAGGAGAACCTGACTCTAGGCGGCTTACAAAGTATAAAAAATAACATAACAGTCACAAATTCCACATTACAGTATCACAATAAACTAAAAAAGTACACACTGACAAAAGACAATGGAATATAAATAAATTTTTCTTCTTAAAATGATGAGATTCAAATTCAAAAGTAAAGTTCCATAATACCTTTCTTGGAACATCAAAATATCATGAAAATATGAGCATCTGAAACATTCAGAATGTCCAATCCAGTGGTGGGATGTCAAAAATTTTACTACCCTACCGTGATGTCATCACAGTGTGGGCGGAGCTAACATGATGTCATGTCATGGGCGGGGCCAAAGCAAAAAAAATACAAAATAATAAAAATAGGGAGCTTCCGGCTATAGGGAGCTTCAGGCTAGCAGCTTCTCTTCCTCCTCCTCGTTTGGGAGGACAGCAAGGAGGCCGTGCATATGTGCCAAGCACTAGGCGTGCATGCACACCAAGTGCTTGGCATGCATGCGCAGTGGGGGAACCAGTGAAAAGGTAAGCCCCAAAGGTGGTTCCCCCCCAAAAGCTGCTACAGGTTCTCTGGGACACTGGGGAAAGTTACTACCGGTTCTGGAGAACTGGTGAGAACCTGTTACATCCCATCACTGGTCCAATCAGATTGGGCATTACAACAAATGGAAGAGGGTGAAGTACAAAATTCTAAGATCTGATGGGCCAGATGTTATATGGGTAAGATCCATAATTAGACCCAAAAAGGAGACTGCATGATTTAAGAATCTGCTTGTAGTGTTACTACTGGGTAAGATGGTGGCTGAAATCCTGTTGTGCAGTTGCACAAAAGGCAAAAACTTGTAGCAGTGAACAGCCATAAATTAAGATATCTCCATAAGCATTTTATGTTACATGCCAGGTTGTAATATTCAGTATGCAATAAGACAATGCCTACAGAAATTTCTTAACTTATAGCAATTCACTGCTAAAAGTTAACACCTTTTGTGTTACAGTGCAACAGGATTTCAGTTATAGAATTAATTCCCTAACTTTAACTGTAAGGGGAAAGGGCTTCTCGGCCCTCAGTGAATTCTCTATGTTCTATTATTAGAAAAATATGGCTCTTATTCTGATTTGGAATAGAAGGAACAAATTGCATAACTGGTTGGTATCATAAAAGCTTGAGATTAAATTTGGCAAAAACATTACTAGCCAAATTATGAGGGCTACCTAGTCTTTGCAGGAAGATGGAAGTCCTCATTATAATGCCATCCTAAATAATTGCAGAACTCTTTCCTTTGACCTCTCGTCAAAAGCTATTTCTGGTATCTTCTATTATATATATAAAAAAGAAACAAGAAAAGAAAGAAAGGAGGATGGAAGGAAGGAATGAAGAAAAAAGGACCTTGACTTCTAAAGTTCATGGATAGATTTTTCAAAAGCAGACCAGAGTTGGTTACTAAGATACCATACAAAAGAGAATAACCTTCAGACATTCCATCAGGATGGACATTACAAAACCTGAGATGGGGAGAAGAGGAAAGGCCTGAAAGTATCATGGCTTGATCTTATACCCAAATTATTTCTCATAGTTTCAGTGCACATTTTTATATAAATTCCAAAAGTCTAAGTCTGTACATTGTCTGATTAGTGCTTTGGGGGATTGACAAAGACAGGAAACCAGGTCTCTGCTGATTGCTCACTCCAAATGGCTCTATTGAGGCTGTAGCCTGTTTCTCTGTCAGGGTTAACCTGGCCAGAGCAAGGGGTTACAGCCTCAATAGAGCCATTTGGAGTGAGCAATCAGCAGAGACCTGGTCTCCGGTGTTTGTCAAATGGGGGCCGAGTATCAAATGGACTGCTGCTTCTCCACATTCATTTTTAAGTACAGAGCCTGGCAAACAGACCATCATACCATGAACATTTGGACTTTCATTTATAATTTCCCTGCCTTACCTACAAGAATGCCTTAAGAAATGATCTTGAATCACGAAAGCTCACATTGATTTTTTTTGTGTTTAGTGATCCAAAAAAGTGTTACCTTCTCCTTCTGTATTTGTTTTCTATATGGATCACATGGCTGACTTTGTTCAGTCTGGCAGTTTCATGTCTTGCTTAGACATGGAGGAGGAGGAGGATGAAGAAGAAGAAGAAAAAGAAAAAGAAGGACAAGGAAAAGAGTCTGTGTATGTTGGGGCAGAGTTACAACTGGAAGATGTGAGATTTAAGTGAGGAGTGTTAAGTTCCCTTCTACCCAAGTTTTAAAAGACTGCAGTTGAATCAAACTCTAAATAGCTCCTGGTGTTTTAAGCCCATCTGGTTACTCTAAATAACCAAATACATCACAACTGAGTGATTGCCTCCCCAATCTTTTCTAAATGAATTCCTGGTGGAAGCTCTCTAATAAAGACAGAGATTCTCAGAAAAGCAAATATCTGGTCCCTCCCAAAAATAAATGCTGAGAAATGCACACAATTAGTCCTACTGTTTGGTCCATGGAATTTTATTCCTGTATAAGCTTGCAGTCTCAGTGGGTTTAAGAAATGTGCACCCATGGATAGCAATTAGCAAGGCTATATTCGTTTTCTACTCTGTGTCTTGCAACGTTGCCTGTGTCTTATGAATAACAATTATGGGTGCCTAAGCATGCATCGCTTTCCCTCTTCTAGAATAATTGGCTTTATCTTTTGCCTACCAGCCATACACTACACTTTAAAATGTACTCATTCTCTTATGCGTTGTTTGATGTTGCAGTTCAGTGCAGGAGCCTCAATTCCTTTTCCCCTTGCTTCTCTTTTTATCATGTTTTTAATTATTGTGGTTTAATTGCTGTGAACCTCTTTGAGCCCATGAGTTCTTGGTTATTTTTTAATGCTTCTTACATTAGCAGCTGTTGGCTGGGGGAAAAGAAGCCTGTCATTTTATAGAGAGGATCTTCTTTTAAGTTGATCACAAGAGGAAATCACCTTCCCTCGCTTGTCCTATGTCCTAGCATATATGTTATACGCACATGCCAGTAGTTGTCTATAGCTTTGTTGCACTTCCCACACATTAGAGAGGGGGCAAAGGAGTCATTGGTGTAGGCAGTCTCCCTGGCCACAGGAATGAATTGAAATGGAGACTTTGCTTTTGGGAGTTTAAAATTGGTTGCTGATGTTCTTTGCTTCCTGAGAAAGGTGAAGAGAGGCTTGAAATTTGACCTTGTGCCCAGGTATAGATTATTTTCCTCTTGGAGACAGTCATAACAAGTTGACACTGTGAGAACAGAAATAGGTATGATAGGCATTGGATGTAGTGATTTTATTGGAAAAGAGACAGCATAAGGAAGGACAAAGGAGAAAATATGGGTTTTGTTATATTGGAACGTAGAAACAGAAACACCATTATTATGTGTCACATGTGCTTATCAGGAGGAGAAAGGAGCATACTTATGCTCGCTTGGGTGTATACAGTAGAAGGATGCAATCTTAATGAGCTAGCTGGCTAGGCTATGAAAAAATGTAGATAGACCTTTCTTTTTTTAACCAGGGAAAGGTTTAAGGTTTAAGCAAAGACTATTAGATATCAACTACCAGACCCTTTGCAGTGAAGCTAATAAAACTTGTTCTCCCTTGATATTGGGGATCTTCCCACAGCAAGCCCAAATGGCTCCCTATTTGTTTTGCCTGACTCTCCCTCAACAATGCAGGGCCCTTTCACTAGCAAGATTGAACATTTTGCCCTCTGAACTCTTATTTGGGAGATTCAAGAAAGTCCCATATGGTGATAGGTTGTGTCCTTGTGGGGCCAAGTGTGTTGAATCTGTTAGTCATGTTCTCTTCTACTGCCCATTTTACAAGGACATCCGTTTCAAATACCTAGACCCCATTTTGACCAAATCTAGTGTACTCTCAGATTCCTCTAGATTTCTGCTTCTCTTAAACAATGGTCCCGCCGATTATATGAATCAAAGGGCTGTCTTTCTGTCAGGTGCCATCCAATCATGTCCATTCAATGGGAGTTGATGAGCCTTGATTTTATATGTTTTGGTCATGTTGCTCCTGATTGTTTTAAATCACCTTTCATACCATGTGCACTTGTAATCCTTCTTGTAAACAATGATTTTACTGTTAAGAAAGAATTACAAATACTAGTTAACCAGAATTACTCGGTAAGTTCAAGTCTATAATGTACACATATGACACAAGTCAACAATTGTTTGTGCACATTTTATTCCCTCAAATTCTGTACTGCTGAATGTTCATAAGTTGCTCAGTTTCTAGATAAAGTAGTTAACAGACATGGAAGCTGTAATGCTTAATATTGTGTTGTGTAATCTATGGTCAGCTATGGTTCTGTAGGTTATGGTCAGCTATATGAACATTTTGTTAATTCTTCTCTTTGTCTCTACTGCATTTTTAGTCCCAATAAAGGTTTAACAGCAGCAGCAGCAGCAGCAACAACCAGGGAAAGGGGAAAAATTAAAGTTCTTTTTTATTTTTGTATCTTTTTTTTAAATTCTTAACTCTGAACTATTTTTTTCCTTTCAATAAAAGCTGAATTGTCGCAGAAGACATCATACTTTTTATATAGCACATAAGCTGGTGAGAGTATTCCAGTTCCTTTATTGGCAACACTAAGATACATTTTGCTACCTAATTTACATTGCTGCTTCCACTTTGTCAGACATAAGAGACTTCATGGCATGACAAAGTGGACTTGATCCACAAAAGCTAACATTAAAATACACCTGGCTGGCTTGTAAGCATAAACAGCCAGTGATTGAAACCTATCATAAATTTATCTAGGCTGGGGCAGAACCATATGTACTCTGAAGCAGCAAAAGGGTTTCTGTTGGCTTCCTGAATGGATGCAGGTCTTTGTCTGATGGAACGAGTCCAATGGTAGTGGGATAACAGCCTTTCTTATCCTTAGAGGCACTTCGCCCATGGTGCCTTACTGTGAGGAAAAATAGTTTGGTGGAGGGTTTTCTGCTATTACAATGTGGTACACGACCACTTCTGCTCTCCACAGAGCTGCCCCACCACCGGTGTGATTGAGATGGCATGAACAGCCCCAAACAGATTTATTTATTTATTTATTTATTTATTTATTTATTTATTTATTTAGCTTTATTATCCCACCCCAATCAGGCAAACCTGACTCTAGGCGGCTTACAGAAAATTCATAAATTAAAACCTTGAGGTTCAAAATTACTTAAAAGTCAATTAAAAAAGAATTAAACCATGAATTTACATCTTCCAGTTGTAACTCTGCCCCAACATACACAGACTCTTTTCCTTGTCCTTCTTTTTCTTCTTCTTCATCATCCTCCTCTTCCTCCATGTCTAGGCAAGACATGAAACTGCCAGACTGAACAAAGTCAGCCATGTGATCCATATAGAAAACAAATACAGAGTCACCAGATAGCGATCTGACCATGATCAGTGGTGGTCAGCAATGTTAGTGGCATGCGCAGGCAGAGGATGGTAGTGGTACGCAAACGAAGTGGCAAGAGATCCTGGATGACTGCTGTGCCAAAAAAGCACTCAATTAATATTTTGCCCTCTATTTTCCTGGAGGAGAGATACTATGGAATACACTGTGCAAAAGCTGGCTTGAGACTCAATATAAAGAAAACCAAGATAATAGCCACAGGCCCTATCAGTCCCTGGAAGATAGATGGGGAAGAAGTAGAAGTAGTGACAGATTTTACTTTCTTAGGATCAAAACTCACTGCAGATGGTGATTGCAGTCATGAAATAAAAAGGTGACTGATTCTTGGGAGGCAAGCAATGAGAAACCTAGGAAACATGGTGAAAAGTAGAGACATCACATTGCAAACAAAAATTCGTCTAGTCAAAGCAATGGTATTACTGGTGGCAATGTATGGTTGTGAGAGCTGGACCATTAGGAAAGCTGAGCGCAGAAGAATAGACGCCTTTGAGATGTGGTGTTGGAGGAGAGTTTTGAGAGTACCCAGGACAGCGAGGACAACAAATAGGTCAATCCTAGCAGAAATTAACCCTGACTGCTCCTTAGAAGGTCAAATAATAAAGATGAAGCTAAAGTACTTTGGACATCAAATGAGAAGAGAGGATTTGCTTGAGAAAGCCTTGATTCTGGGAAGGGTGGAGGGCAAAAGAAGAAGGGGGTGGCCAAAAATGAGATGGCTAGATTGTATTGTAGACACAATGGGCACAGAGCTGAGTGAGTTGAGGTGGAGGACGGAAGTTGAGGTGGAGGACAGAAGTGCCTGGCAGACAGTCCATGGGGTCGCAAAGGGTCGGAATTGACTGTGCGACTGAACAACAACAAATACTGTCAGAAATGTTTATGAACCTGTGGTAATGGGGGAGGAGAAACTTTGGGGCATATATTACTACACAGTTCTTTCTACCATAAAAAAATGTTGTGACACATTAAAGACTGCTGTATTTTAATGTTAGCTTTTGTGGATCAAGTCCACTTTGTCATGTCATAAGGTCTCTTATGTATGACGAAGTGGACTTGATCCATTAAAGCTAACATTAAAATACAGCAGTTAGTTTTTAAAGTGGCACAACATTTTTGTCTTGTTTTGTTTACTCTCTGACATTCAAATGAAGTTTACTTAGGTTGATCAGTACATTAGAAAAGGGAGCCACATAGTTCCTTCCCTCACCAAAATACCATTAGGAGCCCTTAGGGGTGTGAATATTCCTGGAGTGTGAATTCGAAATAGATCATATGGCATAATTCCACTTAAGAGTTATTCCAGAAGCCTTCCTGTTGAACTAAAGATAGCTATGCAAGAGACTGTTTAGAATTCTGTAATTCATCCTTCAAAACAGTGTCTAACAGATGGAAATGTTCCACCTTTGCTCTTTCCCCCTTTGTTGCTTCCCTTCAAAAAGTCACATGAAAATTAGTCACATCTATTTTTTCCCAGCATACACTTTCCCCTATTAATTTATATAACAGCTAATGTGTGAAGGATGAGTGTTATCCGTCATTGACGCTCACCACTTTTTAATTAATTTCTCAGCAGTGTATTAATTAGTTGTGTAGAGTATTCTAGAACTCTTTGATACTTCCTTAATCAGATTAAGAATTTATTATGTGAGCATTCATAATACCATATCTCAAAGTCATTTGGAAAAAAATATCTCAAGATCATTTAAAAAACAGAGGCCAAATTTTATACAGTTTGTTAAAGCTGTGAAAAAAGAAACAATTGAAAAGAAACAGGCATTGAAAACCCACCTATAATTTTATTCATCGTATGGTTTAGAATGCTGGTTTTTACTGTGGGGTACATGCCCCACAGTGGGGCAATTTGATTTTAAGGTGGGGAGCCAAGCTTATTTAAACCAAGTTAATGGCCTTTTCAGCTTCCTCCACATGAATAGGAGTTCACTTTTTGAATAATATGAAGTATATGTCACATTGGGGGAGGTATCAGGATTTTAGAGATGCTTAAGTGGAGTATAGGCAAAACAAAGTTTGGAACCACTGGTTTAGACATTTTAGGAAAGTTCTGTGACCTCTCATACTCACAAAAATAACTTCTGAATTCTGTCATTGGAACAGAAAGATGATATCATTTCAAGGAAAGAAGAGCTATCTGCTCATGGAATCATTTTCCTGCCCCTAAATTATCTTGAGGAGTCAGTTCTGCAAGTAGAAACAAGCACTGTAAGGCAGGCTTGACAACACCAAGTGGTATGTTTAGGCAGTTGCCCCAGGTAGTAGATTTTGGTGAATAGCAATGTGAGCCTCATTCATGCTCCTTCTGCATTCCACTGCTATTCTCCTCTTTCTCAAAGCTTATCATGATCTCCCTACATTCACTGGGTGCCTCAGATGTGTCAATGGTCAGTCTGCATTTGGAAGGATAGAAGAGAGATACAGCTGCCAGTTCAAATAGTTTGTGTGTATAGCATGGAGAAGGCTATCATCTTGTCTTTTACTCTGAGGTAGGAAATGTCTTGTGTGTGCCCTGTTGTGGAATAATCCTCCACCCATCAACTATGTAGTAGAAATAGCAATTACACTTATATACTGCCCCATAGCACTTAGTCCACTCTCTGGGTGGTTCACAAATTAATTAGCATTTTGCCCCCAACATACTCCTTTACTTAAAGGAATGAGATGTTCTTTTTAAATGGTTTGAAATTGTTTTTAGAGTTTTAATTGTGTGTTGTATGTTTGTTCATTAGTTGTAGTCCACCCTGAGTCGCCTTTTTTTGGGGGAATAGTAGCCGTGTTAGTCTGTGGTTCAGGCATCTCAGAAAACAAAACAAAACAAAATAAACAAAATAAAGTAAAATAAAAATAAAAAACACAGTAGCATTTTAAAGACTAACGTGCTACTGTGTTTTTTATTTTTATTTTACTTTATTTTGTTTATTTTGTTTTGTTTTGTTTTGTTTTGTTTCCTGAGATGCCTGAGTCGCCTGTGCGAGTAGGGCAGAATATAAATTCAAATAAATAAATAAATAAATAAATAAAATACTGGGTACTCCTTTTACTGACCTCAGAAAGAGGGAAGGCTGAGTTAACCATTATACCTGTCAGGATTGAAATCACAGTGTTTTGATTGTAGTACAGTAGTTGTATCCACTGTGTCACCAGGGCTCTTGAAATTAGAAATGTGATATTGAAAGATGGTGAACTTTCATGATCTTTGCTAGGTTTGGTTTGCATGTTTTTACATTTCCCCCATGTTTTTCAGATACATTAGACCCCATAGGACTCTACTCCAAAACCACATTTCAATTTTCCTGTCTTTCTTCACTGTCTTTCTTTCTTTCTTTTTTAACATTGATGTATGGATGGTTTTGACTTTAGGCTTCAGTGACAATCTTTCCAGGCTTCTTTTATTTTATTTTTAAAAATCTAACAGAAGGGAGCTGCCTCTTGGGTAGGCCCCAATGTTCTTCTGGATTGCACTTCTTGGCTGGACAACCTATGGACGGATTTGTGTAGAAAAGGTAGCATTAGGCCAAATAACCACTCCAAGTTTCTTCAGATATATATTGAAACTCAGATAAGCCTGTGTGTGTTTGCATCACTGGGTTACACCTCTAGCCCTCTTCCTTAGGGATTCCAGCCTATGATTGTACAGCAAGGCCTGTCAATCACATATTCACTAAAACTATAAGGCAAAGATGTTTACATATTTTCTTCCTCCCACAGATCTAGAATCACCATTTTAAAAGTACTAAAACACATTTAAGTTGAGTAACAAGGCTAATAGAAACATCACAGTTCAAAATGGAGCTTATTCTGTGACAAGGTGAAGGGACATCTTTTGAAAAACATGCACAGCTTTGGATCCAATACAACTTTTCTTCCATAGGCTGCCTATTCCAAGGATTGGGTTTGGAAATGGAAGCATCACTTTCTAATCTGCATTCTGTGGAGAAGGCATGGCAACATAAGTTTACATTAGAGGTTAAAGACTCTGTATGTTTTTCTGTTGTGTGTGTTGCACTTTTTCACAACTGTTCTTCACCATTTCATTAATTCCAAAATAGTACCTCAAAATAGTACACAGAGCTAGGTGAGTTGTGGAGGATGGTGGATGAGAGGGGTGCCTGAAGGGCAATGGTCCATGGGGTCACAAAGGGTCGGAATCAACTGTGTGACTGAACAACAACAAAAGTACCTCAAAATATTTTGGCAGTTAGGGATTGTAGCTACATCTTAGCTGTTCTTGTTGCATATTCCCCCAGACAACATAGTATAGATCATGTATTCATCTTCTAGGATACTCAAGTACTGGGTAATTCTACATGAAGGGTATTTCTCATGGAATTTGTGTGTAGTAGATGCATACTTAATTCTAAAAAAAACCAAGGAAATTCAATCCTTAAAAAAAATCCCTGTTTATGAATGTGGGATGTGCTTCTGTATCCATTCAAAGCACCAGGAAAAGAAAATACTGTATATTGTTTCAGAATATGATGCCTACTTCACTAGCAAGAATGGTTTGTCCCCCAGTACATCCAAGTTATAACACCTAGCTTTTAATTAAGTTTTTAAGCTTTTTAAAGTTTTTAATTTTTGAAGTGTTTTTAAAATTGTTGGAAATTGCCCTGGGTCCCTTCGGGGAGGAGGGTGATAAACAAATGCAAATAAATAAATAAATAAATAAATAAAAGGATGCCTAATTTTACATTAGAAAGGCCCGCTTGAATATTGGCAACCACAATGGCAGCAGCCAAGATGGTCAACAAGATCCTTTCTTGTGATCACTGTAATTCACAAAGAGACAACAAGGAAAGGAAAAACCCAGAACCTCACTTCTTTTTTTCATCAATTAACCACTTCTCATTCAAAGGCAAAGCAATTGTCAGGGCTCCTTTTCAACAAGTTACCTAGGTATCTGTTGTTGGGGTGAGGTGGGGGTGGGCAACCCAAATGCCTTGAAGAAATCCATCTTTCAGAATAAGTGAGTGTACTCAAGTAGTTCTCTGTTGATCTGGAAGGTAGTGGATTGACAATGTATATGAATTTGGTGTGCCTCTGTCCTGTGCAATCCAGTGCATAGCACTCCCAGCCATCTATATTACAAAGTAAGTTTCATCCAGTGGTGGGATTCAGCAGGTTCACCCCAGTTCGCCAGAACAAGTAGCAGAAATTCTGGCTGGCCCCACCCATCCATGTTTTGAAATAAAGTAGTCCTAATTCGGGTGCAACACAGGGCTTTCCCCCTGGCCATGCCCACCATACCACGCCCACAGAGCAGTAGTAAAAAAAAATGATCCCATCACTGGTTTCACCAGGTTCTTTTCATGCACTATTTAGAGATGATGCTCTTTTATGTTCAAGAGTGGAGTACAGCATATTCAAATTTAGATACAAGAATGAAGGAAAGGTATAGATAAGTAGGGACCAGGCCCACAGGGAAACTACAATTCCCCGAAGCCTAAGTACGTTGGCTGGTCAGTGCTTTGGGGAATTGACTTAAACTTCTAGGAATTGAAGTCCAAAAACAAAAGGTTGGGAAACTGGTATAGATGCTTGTTGCAAAATGTGGTTTTAAATCACTCTCAGATGTGCGAAGTGTGAATCTTACTTCACAAAATGATGCTTAGGTAAAAGTAAAGGTTGCCCTTACTCAAAAGCCAGTCATATCCTACTCTAGGGTTCAGTGCTCATCTCTGTTTATAGCCAAAGACCCAGCACTGTGTCTGCAGACATTTCTGTGGACACATGGCATGTCTCAAAAGCAGAGTGCATGGAACGTTGTTTACCTTCCCACTGAAGTGATACTAATTTACTTACTTTCAATTTCTTGCTTTCGAACTGCTAGGTTGGCAGAAGCCGGGACAGAGACAGGAGCTCACTACATCATGCAGTACTCAGGAATCGAACTCTGACCTTCCAGATGTCGAGTTCTTAACCACTTGCATCACCACAGTCCCTTAAATGATGCTTACTGAGGGTTTATTTGAACTTTAGGAAAGGAAGTGTAATGGTTTGAACTAGAGCATCTACCAGTCTTTGTCTTTTCAAATGAATTCAATATACAATAATACACCAGATAACGATTGCATCGGATAACGCTAGAATTGGATAACGATGCAAGATTTTTGGAAAAAACTTGCATCAGATAACAATTCTGGATAACGATCCTTTAGTGTTATCCAATTCAATTGTCTGGGGGGTGGGGGTGGATTGGGTAGCGCACATTCTCCCCGACCCTACTGCGCTTGCAACAGTTCTTGCGAGCACAGTAGGGTTGGGGGAATGTGCTCATGAGGCAAGGATCAGCTTGCATAGGCAAGGATCGGCTTGTCCAAAATCCCCCCCCCACGGGGGAGGTCATTTCGGACAAGCCCATCCTTGCTCGGCGTGCAATTGCATGGGCACGTGATCATGCACCTAGGCAAGGATCAGCTTGTCCGCAATGACCTCCCCCAGTGGGGGGAATTTCGGACAAGCCGATCCTTGCATGGGCACACGATCACGCACCTAGGCAAGGATCAGCTTGTCCGAAATGACCTCCCCCGGGGGGGGGGATTTCAGACAAGCTGATCCTTGGCTAGGCGTGCAATTGTACACCCATGCAAGGATTGGCTTGTCCGGAGTTCCCACCTGAGGGGGGGGGGATTTCGGACAAGCCGATCCTTGCCTACTCACGCGGTTTGTCCCTGACGTCAGGGCTTTATTTTTTTTAGCATTGTTTGATGCATGCATCGGACAACGCTAAAAATCGAATAACGTCATGACTTGTGGAACCAAGTCATAACGTTATCCGGGGTTTTGCTGTATGTACATTCATTTGGACAAGGAGAAGATTAATTTTATTTGTAACATTATCCGATGTTCTAGTGTATTTGACTTTTGCTATTTGCTGATTTGCTACTCTGTATCAAGATGAATGTTAATAGTAGAATTTATGAGTTATCTCCTTGTGTTTGAAACATCAACAACATTTCAGATTCAAAAATGACAGCACCAACTATCAAGTTCAGCTGGTACCATTGTTCATCAAGAAAAGAAAAGATCTTAGTGCAGATGGGAGGAAAGATATGAACTCAAATCCACTCTTCTCCATATGAACCAACATTGAGTGAAAGGACCAATTTACACATAAGTATTATTAATTACACAGATAAATAAATCACTATCAGCTGGTCCCACACAGTCAGAGATCAAAACACAGCTGTAGATAATCATCTATATTTTCCAAGCAATAGATACCTAGAGAACTTGTCAAAAACAGCAACAACAACACACAGCTATTTTCTGACATTTTGAATAATGAACAGAAGCACAATACTCCTTATTAATAAACTGGAGTTTCATTTGAGTAATTGAATCTAACATTCTTTAGATATGGAGTCCACAATGTCTCCAACACAGTGGCTAAACATGTCTCAAAAAGATGTCTGGGGAGAAAAATTGTCAAAATGAAGCCAGAGGAACTGACATTAATTGCCAGGATGATCTCAAGATGTCTGGAGCATTAGTCAAAATTACAGAAATCTGGAACAACCTTGATCTACTGTTCTTACAACAATAATTGGGGATGATCCACAGCATTGCTGCAGATTTACAAATTCCAGACAGGTCAGCCCAAGGTTGGAAAAGTTAATTGTTTAGACTACAATCTCTTAAAACTCAGACAGCATAGCTGGTAAAAACTTTGAAAAAACAAAATTGGAACTGAGATACTGTACATAATTCCTACTGTATAATTTCATGGTCCCTTGTTTCCAATCTTTGATTTTTCCACTGGCCATAGAACTCTTGGTAGAACAGCTTCCTCTAATGGCATGTTTCTGTAATATTCCTTTTCAGCAGAAGTGAGGAGAAAATCAGAACAATGCATTGCATCCTGATATTTAGAAATTACTGAACTATCATGACATTTACAATTAATTTACATGCCTCATCATCATTGTCTGTTTCAAAATTGATAGATGAATGGTAGAGAATAGCAGAGGGATAACAAAAAAGCTGTTTCTTTTTATTATATTAATAATTTTCATTGTTCTGCATTTTAGTATCTTTGAGTAAAAGAGGCTACATTAGCTACAAGTGAGGTACACAGAAAGAGCTTCCTCGAAGATTGTGGTATTTTTTAACCACAACCAAGTTTATCCCAGGCAATGGCAACCTTGTGCCACCTAATCTTTCTCACACCAGGTTAAGCAAAAAGAATAGCAGAATTAATTCAAAGTGTGGGTTCATTTTGGGAGATTAAGGTCTGAACTAGACACAAAAGAAGAAGCTACAATTAGTTTCTATGAAGATGTGCAGTATGGATGCATCAGGGATATATAGCACACATACTAATTCATACAAGCCTCCTATAATTTTGCTCACATGCAATCAAAGGCCAGTATTTTTTGTATTTTTCTAAGGCTCAGCTTCTATTATTTTTCCTGTCATTATTACAAACCTCTTGCAGACATAACTGTTTCCATTTCCTTTTTTGTTTTCCTTTAATATTATTTTCTTTTCCCCAAAGTCTCAGTTTATCACAGTACTACTGCCATCTAGATGGATTGCAGTGGCTCAAGTGGCTGACACTACTGGAAGGTGAAAGGTCAGCAGTTTGAAACCCAAATACTGCATGACAGAATGAGCTCCCGTCTTTGTCCCAGCTCCTGCCAACCTAGCAGTTAGAAAGCAAGACATTGCAAGTAGATAAATAGGCACCACTTTGGTGGGAAGGGAAACAGTGTTCCGTGCCCTCCGGTGTCTAGTCATGCCTGCCAAATGACTATGGAAATGTCTGCAGAAGCAGACAGCACTGGTTCTTTGGCTATGAAACAGAAATGAGCACTGAACCCTGGAGTCGGATACGACTGGCTTCCAAGAAAGGGTGACTTTTACCTTTACTGCCATCTAGCCCACTAAAGAAAGAAGCTGCAGAAAAGAAGGCAAAATAAATGCTCTCCATCTTGGCAGGAAAATCAGATGAAATGAGAAATGAGTAATACCACTCGTGGATGAAGTGGAGAAAATGCATTGCAATGCCCTCTCTCACGTTGTGCAACTTTACACCCCACCTCCCCAAGCAATATGTGTGTTTTATGCAATTTTATACAATTTTATACAATTTGTGTATTTTATACAATTTCAGCAACACAATTTGTTTATGGCTTTTTCTTAATTTATTTTCCAATTATGTGATCTCTGTATTCTTTTTTTAAAAAACAAACATACATACAAACAAACATTAGCCAGATAGCTGAATGGTTTGGGTAACTGGCTGTCAAGTCATAGGGTGTGAGTAAAATTTGTCATTGTGCCTTCAGGGAGAAGGGCCAGTCTATGAAATCACAGACAAGCTGCACAGGCCCAAGGCACCCAGAGTAGAAAAGAATGGTAAACCAGTTATGAGTATTCTCAGCCCAAAAAACCCTGGAAAGGGTTGATGGCGTGCAAGTATTAATTTGTATTATTTCAAACTTGGCACTTCCTTCAGCCCTTGTAGATGCCATTGAATAGGCTACTCTACAAATCAGGGAGTCTCAAACTGTGGCCTGTGGGCTGGATGCAGCCCACGGCACCATTTCATGCGCCCCTCCCATGCCTCCACCACACCGGGAAGTGCCATGTGGAGGACAAAGGGCAAAATGGCGATCCAGCCCCTGAAGCTGTCTGAGGGAGCATGTCCCAGCCCATGGCTTTAAAAGGTTGAGAACTCCTGCTATAAATGTTCTAAAACTAGCTTTTCCCCACCCTGGAAAAAGTACCATTACAAATGGTAGATTCTCTGTGACAGAAAAGCAGGGAGAAAGTAATTTGCTAGCCATAAGAATTCTTGTTGATGGGATGATGCCAACATTTTGGATAAGAAACAGATATTGCTATGCTTCTTTTTTCATTGGTTTTTGTCCCTTCTAGCTTTCTGTCCTTCCAAATATCTCTATTATATGTACAATTCTACATTTACTAGAATGACAAAAGTGACAGTATTTATATAGCACCATTCAGCATTTATTGGGCTTTGCAGAAGGGTTATAACTCAATGGTTAGAGCATCTGGTTTAGCTGCAGACATCTCTAGATCTAGGTTGGGTTCTGGGGAAGACTCTTACATTAAATCCACATGATTGTTACAGATCAGTGTAGAAAAGAGTGAGCTGGATGTGCCAATATAGCCTTAGGAAGCATCCTGTGCCTCCTAGAGTACAAAGCCAGAACCATAACAGTTTGCAGCCTAAGGCAAAGGACAAGATCAGAATTCTGGTGTTCCCTGTACGGAAGCCAACTGGATCAGAATACTTTAACTCTGGCAATGCGATAGAGAACCCCATCAAACCAAAGACAGAGGTGGTATATTCAACGAATAGTTTAGTAACAAGGTGAGAAGGTGGACTATAACCAAATTGTCCCACTTTTCAATTATGCAAACTTTATACAGTTTTCAAATGAGCTTGAATCAACCTTGATATGATTACATTTCACTTCCACTTTATATATTGCCTTTGATATTTTATTTTTTTCATTTTTCATAATCTGCATTACACCAAGGTTCAATGCAATATAACCAAACATTTGGACCAGAAATGGGACAGTTTACTACCACTACCACTACCACTACCACTACCACTACCACTACCACTACCACTACCACTACCACTACCACTACCACTACCACTACCACTACCACTACCACTACCTCCTCCTCCTCCTCCTCCTGGAAGCTCCCTGAATTCTGCTGGCCAAGAAAAGAAAAGTTTCCATACTCTGATTCAGACATGATATTCAACATTTAAGATCTACACGTTCATCTAAAGACATAACTGGAAGTCAGGTCTTTCCCCCTTTTTTCCATCAGTGTATGGGGCAGATCTGAGCTAAACTGAGACCCCAGTATGAGGACATGGAGGCTGAAATCCTATCCTCTTGATCTCTAGGCCACTTCTTCTCCATGACTACAGTTACCATTTCCAAATTTATTTATTTCTCTCCTCCGCCCCTTCTCAATAAAAGTTCTGGATTCAGGTGTGAGAGGTTTTTCTAGGTCAAATGTTACTTTTAGTTCTTTTTTTACTGGAGAAAAGAAGCAGGGAAACCACAGCTACTAGCTACATCTTTATCAACATCTATTGTTAACATTGCCTATGACAGAGCTCATAGCAAAGATATTGCCAGTTATAGCCAAAACAAGAAGCGAATAATTAAAGCTCATTTCAAAGCTATTCTTGTTAAAAAAGCAAATTGGGGAAAAAAAATTGAGTCTTCTGAAAGTCCTGCCTTCCAAGATCCATGCAGCCAACTGTCTTGTCTCTATTTGCAGATGTCTTTTTATCACAGCCACCTTGTAAAAGATCAATGCCAGGACAGTCGTACCACCTGTCCTAAAAGTGCTAGACATGCTTAAATGTCTAATAAGCACACCTGGGAAGTGTTTGCCAGTGAACATTTCAGAAAATCTGCTAATTGCACAGCTCATGATGAGACAGAAACTTTAATTTGTAGAAAACATTGTGTGAGCCATTTGTCTAATCATAATAATTTGTTTTTGGTGTTGAAGTCTTCTACTTCTTGATCATGAAACCATTATCCTGTTGTGACATATGTCTAATATAATCCTACACACCTTATGGTGCAGCATCATGTATTCAATTTATGGAAGGACACCTCTGCCCCCTCCCCCCCGGGACTCTTTTCACCTGGCCAGGGGATACGTCACCACCTACTCAAATTTCCAAACTCTCACTAGTTTTCCTCCTCCTGCTGCTGTTTTTTGTTATCTTGTTGTATTAATTTTGTAAGCTGCCCTGAGTAACCACGATGTGGTGAGTGGGGTGGCTATATAAATTTGATTTCTAAATAAATAAATTAGCTGTCAGTTTATATGATGATAGGCATCTATGGGCTAATTTGCTTGAGAACAATATGGTACCTTTACTCATTCCCACAAACTGAAACCTGATGGACCAGCAACAGATTCTTACTTTAACAATAGGAGTGGGATTGTGAGGCAGCAGGCTCATTTAGGATGCTCTAAATTAGGTTTTGGGACTGTGGTGGCTTAGTCGTTAAGATTGGAAGGTCAGCAGTTCTAGATCTGAGTACGGAATGACAGAATGAGCTCTCATCTCTGTCCCAGCTCCTGCCAACCTAGCAGTTTGAAAGCAAGAAATTGCAAGTAGATAAATAGGAACCACTTTGATGGGAAGGGAAACAGTGTTCTGTGCCCTCCAGTGTCTAGTCATGTCTGCCACATGTCCACGGAAACGCCTGCAGATGCAGACAGTGATGGCTCTTTGGCTATAAACAGAGATGAGCACTGAACCCTAGAGTCGGGTACGACCGGCTTTTGAGCAAGGGCATCCTTTACCTTTACCTAATTAGTCTTTGCAGTTGGTGCCCTACACCAGTCTGGTTTTCAAGTGTAGGAAAACAGCTGGAGAGTTCATAAAGAACTATTGAAAGATTAGCATTTCACACTCCCACCCAGCATCTACTATATTTGTCAGTAATGTCATTCTTGATTAAAATTCTGAATGAGAGGCAAGGTGCTGCTGAAAAGCAGGTGATTAAGTGTAAGAAGGCTTCACATTGTACTTGTATTCTTTCTGGAAACATTTGGTTGGTTATTGTGGCACTGTTAAAGAGGGACCTTTGGTCCTTTATAGTTAGATTCTCTGTACATTAAGTTGAACAAATTATAATAAACATATATGGACATTCATTAAAGAATGGATTAGGATCATTTATAATGTGCAGTCAAAAAGCTATTTCCCAGTGCTGAATTAAGAAATTTGTGGGCCTTGTGTGTAGCATTGTCCATCTTCAACTGCAACCAATTGTGGATGGAGGCTGTTGGGCTAGGCAGAATGAATGCAAGAAAGGATAACTTAGGTGGATCACTAACACTGTAGTCTACGGATTTCAGGCTCATATCCGTTCAAAGGATGTCAAGAGTCACTAAGCAAGAGAATGACTCTGGGCATCCTCTAAATGGATATGAGCCTCAAGTCCATCAGCTCAGATCCAGGAAGAGCTTTATGGCAAGAGCAAACATTCTTGAGGGCACACAAGAGCAAAACCAAATTAGAAGATGGAGGAAGGAGCACACTGGACAAGGAGCTATATTAAAGGAGGATATAGCTGAGGAACTCAATATCCCCTATGTCACTTGGAGGACTCTGCATAGACTGAAGGTTGAGGTCCCTAAATGTAAGACCAACATGCTCAAGTGGGGGCTTCTGGCAGACGACAACACAGTGTGTGAATGTGGAGAGAAAAAAAACCGGTCTGCCAATTACTGCCAGAAAAGTGCACCGATGATGACTTAGGTTTGGCCAACAACAAAACCAAGAAAATGAGATAGTTAGATGATATTGTAGATGCAATGGGCACAGAGCTGGGTGGGTTGAGGAGGATGGTAGAGGACAGAGGTGCCTGGTGGGCAATGGTCCATGGGATCGCAAAGGGTTGGAATTGACTGTGCGAGTGAACAACAACAAATACCACAGTGATTTGAGCACCACCAAGTTTGATCAGCAATACCTCCTCCAAATTGCCAGGTATTCTCCATCAGCAGCCACAACTATTTTGGCCATCAAACCCATGATCTGGAATCTTTCACAGTGCTTCAGGAGAAGCATTGTTCCAGGACATGAGATAGAAAGGGGAAATGGTAGCCTCCAAAGAAACAACAAATATACAAATGACTGGTAGATGATATTAGGAGAACATTCTAAAAAGCTACTTACTTTTTTTCTGGGAATGGGGCAAGGGAGAGGGAAAAAATAAGAAACGTGCTCAGAAAAATATGTCTTCTCAGCTCTAGATTTGGTGTACGTCATCCAGATAACAAAAGCTAGAAAAGTATGTACAGTATGTCTCACCACAGCAATGGAAAAGAGTAACCTCCCAGTCACATGGCATTTGTTCTGTGTGTAGGTTTAAGTGTACTCTAGAGTTAATTGACTGCCTGCATTGGACTGTGTTTGTCCCTGTGATGATGTATGCCTCCGTTCGTTTAAGTAAAGTACCATGTTGTTTACAGCTCAGGTAACAACCCCAATACCATTTCCATGTTATCCTTCATAATTGAGAGAATGAATCTATAACATTTAGGCATATTAAAACCACTGCTGGGGGAAGGGGAATCTTCTTTTCTGAATGCCAGGCTAATGAACTGTTTGAGTCAGATGCGCTGCAAAAGCAATTACATGCTATGATAAACGAGCTCTACAGTTTGGTTCCAGGTGCTGCACCTGATGCATAATGGGGAAGCGTGGAGAATAAATGATCAGTTTTCCTTGTACATAGGTTATATGCGAACAAGATGATCAGAGCCATCTCTTTCCATTCCCTCAATCATTTCGCATCTACAATTAATGGGCATCAGATGCAGCCATTTCTGTAACAAGGCTCAGGCTGCAGGGTCTGGGGAGTGTGTGGGAGTCAATGAAGACAAAGGGGCAAACTATTTCTAAGGGGCTTCACATTGACTTGTCTACATGAAATATTGCTGCCATTCAGGCACTTAAAGGTTGGAGCTCCCACACACTGAATCCAGTAGAAACACTTGGAGGCAAATTATACAGTAATTGTGCTTGACAGGATACTTCTGCTCAGTGGTGGGCAGCAAAAAATTTCGCTACTACACTGTGGACAGAGCCTATGACATGGGCAGAGACTATGTCATGGATGGAGCCTACATCATGGGCGGAGCCTACACCATGGGTGATCTAGTAATGCCTGCCATATGGCCATGAATATATTTGCAAACATGGGCAGCACTGACTCTTTGGCTGTAAATGGAGATGAGCACTGCACCCTAGAATCGGATACGACTGGCTTTTGAACAAGGGAGACCTTGAACCACTTGCAGGGACAAAATATGATGGGGCAGGGCAGGGAGGTAGGCATGACCACCCAATTTCAATACCCCCCCTGCCCAAAGGCCACCCAATTTCACCACCACCCTGCCCAGAGGCCACCCAATTTTGCTACCCACCCAGGTGTGTGTGAACCTGTTGCTGCCCACCACTGGACTGAATTGAGGGGAAGGGAGAATAGAAGAGACCAGTTGTGGGCTCAAAAAAAAATTACTACCACACTGTAGGTGTGTTATGGTGGGCGTGGCCAGTGGGAAAGCCTTGTGTCGCACCAGAATTACGACTACTTTATTTGAAAACATGGATGGGTGGGGCCAGCCAGAATTTCTGCTACCAGTTCTAGCAAACTGGTGCGAGCCTGCTGATGCCCACCACTGCCTCTGCTCATTTTATACAGTTGACTTAACTGCCCTTTTGTTTCCTTGTTCGACCTGGCAAGACAAGTCTGGTCAGAAGGTCTGTTTGGTTTGGAGGCATTATATTCATGGAAGCAAAACTTGGAAGTATGGGTGATCTAAAGTAAGAGTTCTCCTTCTTCTCTCATGGCAAAGCAATACTCCAATGCTCACAAAAAACATCCCCAACACTTTTTTAAACTCACTATATTTCATTTTATAATTCACTCTTCATAAAAATCCCAAGCTAGGTAACAGTGTTAAAACAACTCTTAGTAAAATGCTGCAAACAAACATTTAGCAAATCAGGTGAAGGGGCTGTGGTAGCTTAGTAGTTAAGACCAGTGGTGGGCATCAGCAGGTTTGCACCAGTTCACCAGAACCTATAGCAGAAATTCTGGCTGGCCCTGCCCATTCAAGTTTTGACATAAAGCAGTCCTAATTCAGATGCAACACAGGGCTTTCCTCCTGGGCATGCCTACCATACCATGCCCACAGTGTGGTAGTAAAGTTTTTGGAGCCTACCACTGGTTAAGACCCTGAACTTGATGACCAAAAGTTTGGCAGTTCATCAGTTTGAGACCCAAGTGCTGCATAAGCAAGTCAGCTCTTGTCATCTGTCCCAGCCTAGCAGTTCAAAAGCAAGAAATTGCAAGTAGATGGATAGGTACTTCTTCAGCAGGAAAGGTAACAGCTTTCTGTGTGCTCCAGCGTCCAAGTCATGCCTCCAAATGACCACAGAGACATTTGCAAACACAGACAGTGTTGGGTCTTTGGCTGTAAACAGAGATGAGCACCACCCACTGGACTCAGACACAACTGGCTTTCAAGTAGGGGAGACCTTTACCTTTATATCCAGTAAACAAGTAGTAAGCAACAAGCAGGCAGATTCACTGCAGCAGCAACAGTGTCCATAAATTTCAGGATAAACAGACTGGCAAACCCAGCCAGGCACTGAAATATCAGTCAAATTACATACCAAACATATCTGTGGTGAGGAGACTGAAAATCAGTATAAATCAAACAAGTAGATGTCGCTCTTAATGAATCATGCAGGATGTCCGAAACCTACCCCAATTGAAAAAATCTATTATGGGGCTGACATTGCCCTTCTGGAAATACATCAGAAGACGGTGCCAAATGATGAATGAATTAAGGTAATACAACATCAGTCCCATCTGTAGACACCTACCTCTAAAACAATGGACAATATCGTGGAAAAGTTTATTGTACACCTCTCAAGCAATAAATATTAAACCTGGAGAGACTAGGCTAAACCTATGTAGAGGAAAAATTACATACTTTGTTGAATGGATAAGTGCCAAAGAGTATCTCTCAACAGGACTAGATTCTGGCTAGACCATCTGAAAATTACTTAATAGACTTTGAATTAAAGTAAGAAGATCCAAGAATAATCACGTAAAATGGAGCTACTTAGATATAGGATGATTTTTCTGTGGTGTGCAGAAATTCAATTTATTCTAGCTGTAATGATAGTGCGGATCTTTTACTTCTCTTGTAGCTAAGTGGAAGGGCTGGCTGAGTGGGTGAAATGAGATGTGTTTTATTATGGGTGTTTTTGGAAGGGCATGAAGAATACTCATGGAAGCTCTTTTTCTTACCCCTTCAGGTTGTCTGGATGGGATAAGACACCCCAAAGAAAATTTCTTTCACCCGGCAAGATTTCTCACCGTCAGAATGAGATTGAGGCAAGGGATACCTTTGGTTTACAAAAGTATTGTGCCGATGGTGTAGACCTGTCTGTAGTTTAATAAGAGAGAGGCTGGAGCTTTGTGTGGGTACCTACTGCCTGAAGAAGAATACAAGTTCTTTATTTATGAAAGAAGGGAAAGGTAGAATGTTTTGACACCCCCAGCCCCAATTTGGTGTCAAAGACCTTTGTGTTTTCAGATGTTTCAATCCAATTTAAACTGAGTTAGATGTCCGTCACGCTTGAGGAAAAACAGTAGGCACTGGAGGGGGTGTGTATGTGTAGAAAAATATAACTCATCTCTTCAATCCTCATAGAAAGGAAGCATCTCATCTAAACATTATGCCGTTAGTTTGTTTTTGTTGCTTTTTCTGTCTTTACACATCTGTAGGGTAAAGGTAAAGATCACCCTTGGTCGAAAGCCAGTCTTATCTGACTCTAAGATTCAGTGCTCATCTCTGTTTACAGCCAAAGAGCCAGTGCTGTCTGTGTTTGCAGACGTTTCCGTGGACATGTGGCAGGCATGCCTAGACACCAGAGGGCACAGAACACTGTTTCCCTTCCTACCAAAGTGGTCCCTATTTATCTATTTGCAATTTCTTGCTTTCAAACTGCTAGGTTGGCAGGAGCTGGGATAGATGGCAGGCGCTCATTCTGTCATGCAGTAAACAGGTTTTGAACTGCTGACCTTCCGCCTCCCAGTCAGCGTCTTAGTCACTTGAGCCACTGCAGCTCCTACACAGCTGTACCAGCTTCATATTTGAGAGAGAAAACTAAGGATGATACTTTTGCATGCAGTGGGGGAAAGGAGGAGAAAGAAAGAAAAAAGAAATGATAGGCAGCTATTACCTTTTAGTTTAGGAGACAACTCATTCCAGTGAGAACAGTTGGGCTATGTCGGGAATTAGGGTCACAGCAGGATTTTTCCTTATGGCTGTAACACCAGGCAGGGATGGCAGCCATTCCTTCCCACAATAGGTTCACTTATTAAAGAAAATTAAATCCAGTGGATCCTATAGAAGCCCTGGTGGCATGGTGGTTAACATGCTGTCCTGCAACCCAAAAGCTGTGAGTTTGATCCTGACCAGGGTTCAAGGTTGACTCAGCCTTCCATCCCTCCTAGGTCGGTAAAATTAGTACCCAGTGTGTTGGGGCAAAATGCTAATTAGTGTGTGAACTGCCCATAGAGCACACAAAGAGCTATGGGGTAGTATATAAGTGTGATTGCTTTTCTTTTCTTCTGCTGGTGGTTTTCTCTTGCTTCCAGTATGTTCTGAGCTCAGTGGCATAGCATGGGAGGCAGGGGGTGGCTCGCCCCAGGTGGCACTTTTTTGGGGTGACAAAATTTCACAATAAATAGGACTTCATTGCCACAGCCGCTGGACTCTCTAGTGGCCAGGGTGAAGAGGTCGCTGCGGGGATGGGTGCCGGGACCTTCCATCACTGCCGGCGTCCTGAGCCCCACACAGGGGGCAGTGAATTTGGATAACACCCTGGGCGGCTGAAACCCACGCTATACCACTGTCTGAGCTGCCACCTCAATTGATCACCAGGGTGGGAGCAGAGGAAGGAAGGAAGAAGAGAGAGGGTGAAAAGGACCATCCATATCCCCTCTTCCTGTGTCTACTGGTTGGTCCCACAGAACTGAAAGCATGTGCTGGGGGTTTGAAATACTGTATCTCAAGTGAAAGAGTCCCTGGTTAGCAGCACCATAGCCTGGAGGGGGGGCCTCAGGAACAACAAAAATGCCCTTTTTTGCTTCCTCAGTCAGTTTGAGGCTGGGAGAAAGACCAGAAAAAGCACAACCCCCCCCCCCGCCTCTTCTTCTTTTCTGCCTTGAAAAGGCTGCAAAAAATGACTCCCTCTCAGCATGGCAATTAAAACTCCAGCCTCCCTCTCTTTAAATCTCATTTCTTTGCAATTTGCATAAAAATCTTTCTTCCTCTTGTAAGAATGCTTTTTTTAAAGGATGTGAAAAAATGCCTTTCTATCTCTAAGCTATGCTGAAACCTTTTTTTTTTTTTTTTGCTGCTTTGTTCTCCTCCTGAGGGAAGATGAGACAGTACACTAGTCATGAGGTAACAAAAGCATGGACAGGACAGTATGCTTTGTACTCGCTCGTAATAGTAGTTCGTAGGAACAAACAATGAAAAGCTACTTTTGAGAAGCAAAGTAAAGAATTACTTCTCAAAAAATTACACCTACAATAGTAACTAACTGGCTTTTGGAGGCAATAACCATAGCTCATTATGATTTCATGTCTATGTCCATAGCAATCTGTAGAAGCCAGTAATAATACCAGCCCTGTTGTTACTGTGACTGAAGGTCAGAAAATACACAGGCATTCTCGTCCCCTTTCTAGCCTCTTCTAAATGCTGTCAGGTGGGAACCTGCCACCTCGACTAGGACCTGACCGAAAAGCTAATAGCAGTTCCTTTCAAATAGTGTGCTCGAATGCCAGATGTAGATTTTTAAAAGGTTTAGTTCAGGTACAAAGGACAAGTGTTTTAACATTTTTCTTTTTTTTTTGTCGAAGGAAGTGGAAGTAACATGAGAGAGGACAAAGCGACTATTTATCTTGACTGAGGTGGCAATTGTTTGGGATTTCTGTGTGGAGAACAACTGAAAAATGACTGTGCTCAAAATGTAGATGTATGATTCATCGATAGGCCAGTGGTTCACACATCATTGCTGACAGACACACAATGCCCTTCTGCTTGCTTTAGGTCACATATGACTTTTGCTCAGTGATTCATGTTGTGCTGTTTTTAGAACACTGTCTACTTTAAAGACCTGTTCCAAAAAGGCGGAGTGGCGGGTCAGAACAATCGGCAGGGTTTCTCTATGCACTATGTTATTAAAATGTGAATTGTTTCAGTTTAAGCTGCATTTCTTTTTTTCTTTTTAATAAAAATGTTTTGAAAGTTCTTTGTATGCTTTGTATAAAGAAACTCACACATTTTGGTTTGTCTTTTGTAGGAAACAAGGGAACAATAGTCTCAGAATTCGGGTCTTGGCAATTCAAACATTAATAGTTAATGGGGAAAGTGAGAATTACTGTGATTCAACAGCAAAACCATGACAGAATCCACGGGAATTTAAATCTAGACCTTGAAGCACTAAACACTCAAACATGGTAGATCATATTCTCTTACACTAAGTTTCTTTTTAAACATGGATGTACTTTTATTTCTGTCAGTAGCTCAAGTGGCTAAGATGCTGACTGGAAGGCGGGATGACAGCAGTTTGATTCTTGAGTACTGTAGGACAGAATGAGTGCCCATCTTTGTCCCAGCTCCTGGCAACCTAGCAGTTCAAAAACAAGAAATTGCAAGTAGTTAAATAGGGACCACTTTGTAAACAGTGTGCCGATGCTCCGGTGTCTAGTCATTCCTGCCACATGGCCGTGGAAATGTCTGCAGAAGCAGACAGCACTGGCTCTTCAGCTTAGAAACAGAGATGAGCACTGAACCCTAGAGTCAGATATGACTGGCTTTTGAGCAAGGAGAACTTTTAACTTTACTATAGAAACATGAGCAAATATTGGTAAATTCGGGGGGGGGGGAATTCCAACCCAAACTGTTATCCATACATGCCAACCTAGCAGTTCGAAAGCAAGAAAGTGCAATTAGATCAATAGGGACCACTTCATTGGGAAAAGATCTTGGGGACATGAAAGGAGCCTCATTTGGGCATCCCCTGAGCAGAGTTCCTCCAGCAAAAATCCTTTCAACCCAGAATAATTTCTGACATGAAATTATTATTATAAGTAGCAACTATGGTAGCTTTTGCAGTTTTAATAGGCAGGAAAGTCTGCCTGCTCCAAAAAGCAGTTTTTGAAGGAGGAACCTGGAGATTAAACAGCAGAAAGAAGAAGAAGCCAACGAGCATGTCTGGATGTGTGTCTAGCCTGTTCTTTTGCATTCACAAGTTTGACTCCAGGCTCTTTGCAACCAGATTTCATAAAAACGAGAGCACCATAACAATCTTTCTGAGTGTAACATTTTTAACCCCCATCAGGGACTCTACTATTTAATAGCACTCAGATATATACTGTTGCTGGGCTGCAGTGGCTCAAGTCACTAAGACGCTGACTGGGAGGCAGAAGGTCAGCAGTTCGATTCCCGAGTACTGCAGGATGGAATGAGCTCTCGTCTCTGTCCCAGCTCCTGCCAACCTAGCAGTTCGAAAGCAAGAAATTGCAAGTAGATAAATAGGGACCACTTCGGTGGGAAGGTAACAGCATTCCATGTGCTCCGGTGTCTAGTCATGCCTGCCACATGACCATGGAAACGTCTGCAGAAGCAGACAGCGCTGGCTCTTCAGCTTAGAAACAGAGCTGAGCACTGACCCATAGAGTCGGATACAACTGGCTTTCGAGCAAGGGAAACCTTTAACCTTATATACTGTTGCCAGCATGTGCAGACCTGGGGATGGTGCATAAGAAAAGCTTGCAGCTGTCAAAGGCTGCTTCTGAGACAAAAATCTCATATGCTGTGAAGTGGCTAAGGAGCAGTATATTGGATGTTTACATGAAACACTTCCCCTGCTTCTCTGCAGAAGTGCAGGGATGGTGTAAATCCTCCTCCCGGCCAATCATTGTAGTATGGCATCAATTACAAGAGTAAAATAATTATATTTTTCTCTTTTTTTCCCTTTTGTCACCAATTTCCTTTCATTTCTCTGTGCTTTCTAAGTTTTAGTACTCAACAATTTTGTTTGCACTACAAAAACTTTTAACAGCAATTCTGAAATGGAAGCATTCACAGTTTCCCAGAATTCCTTCCTTTACTTTAGTCTTTTCACTACCTACCCCTTGATCTCGAGAGCTTGACCTGTGTGAAGGCCATGACAGCAGCGATGCTGAAAGAAGAGAGAATCCAAAAGTGCTTCCATTTGTCCAAAGTGGTGAAGTGTAACCCTGCAGCCAATCTTGAAAGGAAGGTGTTTCTGTGAAAAACAGTAGCCACTTGAGAATGACAGTAACCCACAGTGATCCATGCAGCACTCATAATCTTTGTCACCCTTTCTCCAAGACCTTTCTTTTCCATTCTATTTCAGAAAGCCAGCTCTGTTTTCTGTCACCAGACCAAGTCCTCAAAGTTCAAAACACAGCAGAGGTAGAAATGGTCACCACGGCTAAAAAGACAGTGTTAACTTCTCAATATGCTCCTCTACTTATTTTGCAGGATGAAAGGACAGAGCAGAAAGCCTAAGAAAATAATCTATGCAATATGCCTGCTGTTTTCCCTTTTTTTCAGAATTGTAGATTTATTCGAAATGGCACCATTTTTCTTTCTCTTCGGAAAATGCTAGATATAAATTGTTTGCTACAATTTCTCATTTGCATTCCATTCTGTGTAGGATATTAATATTAAATGCTGTGAGTTTGAAAAAATTACAGATAAAGGGAAATAGTTTTCTTAAAGAAACTTATAATGCCTCAATTCTAAAAAGGGTAGCAAGATTTTTTTCCCCTTTCCACAAGGAAATTAATATGTTTTTGTCTATTTCCCCTAAAATACATTTAATGAATGTTGGAAAAACTATAGGAAAAAGAGAAAAGATAGGAAAGGGGAAATATTGTGATATTATAATAGCATATTTATTTCAGTACAAGAATTTATGGATCAAAATACGTTTTTACATATATAAGGAGTGCAAATGCATGGCCGTTATATATTTCCACATGTTCCTATGTTGGTAAAAATCATGGCAGGGGGAGTGGCAATGCTTTGTTAATACAGGAATAGGATTATCACTTTAACTACCCAAGGTTGCAGTCACTTGCCAGGGTGTATGCTTGTATGCCAGGTAGAGTTGTGTCATCAATGGATTGGTTGTTCTTGTGATATTTGACTTTTTTTCCCAGTCTAAAACAGGGATTCTCAAACTGCTGCCCACTGCACCATTTCATGTGGACCACCACCACCTCCAACACACCAGGAAGTGCTATATGGTGGAGGAAGGGCAAAATGCCCATCTGACCCCAAAAGCTGTTTGAGGGAGTGTGACCCAGGCCAGGCTTTAAAAAGGTTGAGAACTCCTGGTCTAAAACAATGGAGAAAGGTTTCCTAGTCCCTTAGAAGTACTATGTCAAGCTCCTTAATACAATGGAGAACAACAAACTGTACATTCAGCTCCCCAGCACACATTACTACAAAAAGCAGCATTCTCCAAAGCAAAGAACTGGATTTCTAGATTGAATAGCGTTCATCACCATGCCCAGGTTAAGAAATAAGAGCCCTAATCTGCCATATAGTCACAACCTGACTGGCAGGGCAGGTATGGGGCTCCAGTAATATGGGGCCCCATGTTGGGTGGTTGCTTTGATTAGACACCCACCTCTCTCTTAAACTTAAAAAAAAAACCCAATTTAAATATCTTTTTTATATATAAAAAATCAATATTTCTTTTTTAGTTTTTTAAATTTATAGTTTTAAATTTAATTAATCTTGAACTTTTAAGTTTTTAATCTCTTTTAATTTTATGGGTATATGGATGAGTTCATGGGATTGTCATTTTTCAACATTGTGTTAGCCGCCCTGAGTCCCTTCCGAATAGGGCGGCATACAAGTATGATAAAATAAATAAACCAGATGAAGCAAGAGATCAACCATAGTCTCAGAAATAACCCCAATATCATCAACAAAAAAAGCATCTAAATGAGGAAAAAAATGTATTATACCCAGGAGGCTAAGAAAATGCTCAACCTCTTGGACCATACATTTCCAACATCCCTAGTAACTTAAGAGATAGAAGAAAATTTGCTGGGTCAATATGCTGTAGCATATTCTGAAAAATACTTCTCTCCTCTGGACATTTTTTGTGGGGGAGGGGGTCACACCTGTAATTGTCACAAGACAACCTCCCAACCTGAAATAACCATTGGCACACAACGGACAATACAATAAAGAGACAGAGGTGGAAACATGACAAAGGTTTGTATTAGTAAAAGGTTTGGAAGGGAAATCAGATGTACCTGCTGGGTTTAAGAAATAAAAGAGAAGCTTTGTTTGTGCAGAACTGAGAATCTTGTGGCAAAGCCTTGAGAAATTGGGGAAAATAATAATACTTCCATTCTGAACTTTACCTAACACACAGAGGTCAGAAGTGAAGCCAGCCAGTGGGTTTGAGAAATAGAATTGCTATTTTTTAATCACATGGATCGTCTTCATGAGATTCACATATGGAGAATCTACTATTGCTTGCATTTGTACTTAAGCTGAGACAAGGAAGCAGACTTAACTGTAAACATAGGGCTGTTCAAGAACTGATAAAGAACATGGTATCCCCAAAACCATCTACATACCTTTAGTACTCCTTGCTCCCATTCCCCATCAACTCACACTAAAAGCTGCAGCTAGGTATTGTTATTGCTATGTGCCCTCAAGTCACTTCCAATTTATAGCAACCATAATAGAGTTTTCAAGTTGTGTGAGTTGTTCAATAAAGGGTTTGCCATGGCTGCCCCCAGATTCAAGTCCAGCTGCCCACTGAAACTCACTGGAACCTGAATACTAGGGGTGGAAGGAACAGCCTCATTTTCATATATATACACTAGAACATCAGATAATGTTATCAAACAATGCTAAAAAAAGCCCTGACATCAAAGACTAACTGTGTGGTTTGTCCCTGAAGTCAAACTGACCCTGTTTCCAAAAAACAATCGCTAGCCTAGGGTCAGCTTGACTTCAGGGGCAAACCTCTTCTCACCACCCAACACAACCCTTAGCGCTTGCTAAGGGTTGTGTCGGGTGGTGAGAGAAGGCGCCTGCTTGTGTGCCATAAGACGCACGATCGGGCACCTCTTCTCACCACACAACATGACCCTTAGTGCTTGCTAAGGGACGTGTCGGGTGGCGAGAAGAGGTGTCCGATCTTACTCCTTGTGGTGCATGAAAGGGCACCTTCTCTCGCCACCCGACATGACCCTTAGCAAGCGCTAAGGGTCATGTCAGGTGGCGAGGTGCCCGATCGCACGCCATGCATCTGCAGGGTGTTTGGAAAGGGCATGGGGATCTTCCCCGTACTTTTCCTAAACACCCTGCAGGCGTGCGCACATCACCGGGGGTTTGGGAAGGGTACGGGGAAGATCCCTGTACCCTTCCCAAACACCCTGCAGACACACGGCGCGCATCAGCTGGGTGTTTGGGAAGGGTGCGGGGATTTTCTCCGTACCCTTCCTAAACACCCTGCAGGCACGCGTGCCAGCGGGGGTTTGGGAAGGGTATGGGAAAGGCGAGTGGGCGCCTTCTCTCACCACCCGACATGACCCTTAGCAAGCGCTAAGGGTCGTGTCAGGTGGCGAGAAGAGGAGGATTGTCGCCCAAGCCGAACCAAGTTGCGGCTGGCGATCCTTAGCTGCAGTTCAGTTTGGCTTAGGTGATGCCTTTCCTCCGGACCCTACTGCGCTCTGTAGGGTCAGGAGGAAATGCGCACTACCCAATCCACCCCCGCCCCCCAGACGATTGGCTCGGATAATGCTAAAAGATTGTTATCCAGAATCGTTATCCGATGCAAGTTTTTTCCAAAAAACTTGCATCGTTATCCAATTCTAGCGTTATCTGATCCAATCGTTATTTGGTGCATTACTGTATTTAGAATTTTGGGGGTGGGTCTGGGTTACACAGATGTTTTTTAAACTCAGGTTCTCCTCATCCTAAATGTGAAGAAATATGCAAATTTCACCAGATTATTCAAAATCTAATTGAAACATTTCCCTCATTTATGGCAGATAAAGTCAGTGGAAAAAGTGATTCCCAGCACAATCATAGCTACCTGTGATATGAATGTTGTAGTATCCCAAGTGAAAAAAGAAGGTAATACTAATGCAGAACTAACATGCAGAACAAAGGGATTCAAAGCTGCATTAGATGAGCAGCATCATTTTAGGTTAATTTTTTCAGTTTCAGTTTTCTTACACTGAGCTGTTTTATTCTTCTTATCCCAAACATATGGGAAGAGGATGTAAGTTTTGATAAATTTTCATCAGAAATGAACACATTCTCAGCTAAGCTCTCCAAAACTGTTTTATCACCCCTCCCTAGGCTTTAACATCAATGTGGCAATGATTCAACAGCATTTCAGGAGATCATCAAGTGACTGGTTCTAAACAGTCTCTACAATGCATTCGAAGTCCTTGATGAAAGAGACTTAACTCTTCAAGATGTGATAAAGCACATAGTGAACTTTGTCAGCCCACAAGCCTCATTGAGTTAAGTGGATCCCTTCCTTTGTGGAGATATTAGATTTACATGATATAGGGCATCACCATAGCAACTGCATATTTGAGTTATAATGAAAGAGAATGAGCACATCTCTGTGATATAAAAAGATGTAAGGTGAAATATGAGCCCTTACCCTATGTAGGGAGAAAGCTAATTTACAGGATTTCTATAAAGATGTTGCAAATCCCATATCCACCTGCCACCGTCCTACCCCCACTCCCACTCAATTTCTTTCTGCCCTTCAGAAGGGGGCAAAAACCTGAAAGATATACCTCTTCCTGTTGTCACCTGCTCCAAACCTGGTCATCCTGGCTATGTATCAGAGGAAAGGCCTCTGTGAGGGAATGTTCAGATCCTGTGTCCAGCATTCATCAAAGGTCTATAGTGAACCAACATTTTTTTTATTTCATTATCAGTGAAACGAGGTAGCTCAACTTGACCATTCCTTTGATTTATTCTGATTTATTACTTTACACATATAACTTAGTTCTGTCTGCTACTGGCCCAAGACATCTGGCTACCTGAAATAAAGCCCAAACAAAGCTCGGACTGCTAAGGCTGATCTTTTTTTTTAAGTCTTGCTGGGCCATTTTGACATAACTTCTTGCCTTCATCTTCTTCCCCACCAAGGGTCTTATCTGAAGTTGATGTCTACACCTGGCTCCGCAACACCAGCATCAGCCTGCTTCATTCTCTCTAGCATGCCATGCTCTCTGCTTCATTCTCACAACAGTTCTTTGTGGGATGTTAGACTGAGAAGAGATAGCTAACTGACCACCTTTACTAATCTCAATGAAATCTCAAGTAGTTCTGAGTAGTGAGGAAAATCTTTGCTCATGTTTTCCTTGGAGATGGGAATGACAAACCAGAAAAATAGGTTTCTTATCCCAAAAGAGGAGAAGGTGTTTGAGGATGCTTATTCTTGAGAAGAGAATAAGAATGAGGATATGTTTGTGCCAATCATGTTGCACAAACAATACTATAAATCCAATGACCATTTAACAGAAGCAATGCTATTTGTGCAAAAATAATCACACTGACATAAATTTCTAAGCTTCAGGAGAACTGGGAGGATTATTTGTATCTGTTCAAACAATCAGTGGCTCATTTTGTACTAACTCTGTATCTGCTTTGTATCTCAAAGGAAAATAATTCCAGTTCTCTTGCCCTCAAAGGAAAAGGACACAGACACAGTACAAAACTACAGAGACTATGATGGCAAAACAGAGCATAGCCTCTTGTTCAGTCTGCATGGATGTACCATTTCATCACTTATGTTATAAGCATGCAGATCTATCTGAAACTGCTGCACAACAAGATCCTTCTAATACTAAGCAGTATGAGACAGATGACCAAGCTAACCTGAGCAGGTCTGTGTCATGATCTGAGGCAGCTCAATTATTTGCAGGATGAGTTCACCAGAGGTATCTTGATGCTCACAGGATTAGATCACCAGATCTAGAGCTTACAGGGTCAGACCCTCATCCTGATGCAGCTGCTACACTCCACTTGAGAGCCCTGTAGGAAGATATGGACCATCATAAGCTCCACCTGGTGGCCCTGGGTGACTTAGCTATATAAGAAAACAAAGCAAAACAAAATAAAATAAAAAACACTATAGCACTTTAAAGACTAACTGCTATATAAAGAACATGCCTGTAAGTTTCACTCTCTGTCTGATGAAGTGGACTTGATCCACGAAAGCTAACAATAAAAATATAGCAATTACTCTTTAAAGTGCTACAGTGTTTTTTATTTTATTTTATTTTATTTTGTTTATTTTGTTTTGTTTTGTTTTCTGAGATGCCTGATCCACAGACTAACATGGCTACTATTCCAAAAAATTAGCTATATAAGAACCAGCTCTTCTTCCCAGAAGCCGCTTCAACAATGGTTAATAGATTTGATGTTGCTTGGCTCTTGTGTCTTGTTCTTCTTGACTGTTATTCTGTCTTACCTTGATCCTTGAACCCCAGTCTTGCCTTGCTGTAGACTCAGCACCTGAATGTGCTCTGCCTCATGTGTTCTTTTGATCAACTGACTTCTAGCCTGTTTGGCCTATGTTTTTGTCATCTGGACTAATCCTGTATTTCTGTCTAACTATGACTTGATTTTGGGCTCGGACTCTGGATTGTGATTTGTTTACTCTTTGGCCTGTAACCTGGTGATCATGTTACCTGTCAGCTGTCCACACCCTGGGGTCTGACTGGCTGAACAGCTTTGTGACACTGTATAACAGTGGCACCCAAACTGTGGTCCACGGGCACAATTAGGCCCTGCACATCATTAATGTGGCATATGGTGAGCACCTGGGCTCGCCGTGGACTGCCTCCCACCACCCGTCCCCACTGTCTGACATCAGAAGCGGTGTCCGCAGAGGCAGGAACCACACTTTGTCCAGGCTGCTCTGAGCAGCATCTTGCTTGGTCCCATCCCTTCAGCAGCCTTTGCTAAAGCTGATCACTGATTCATGGAAATTTTCAGAGCCTACCGTGCTTCAAAATTTGCGGTGCTAAGAGAGGGCCCTGGCATGCTCAGGATGACGTCACCACAGCATGCCAGGTTTACCCTTCCAGCACCGCAAATTTTGAAACACACGAGGCTCCAAAAATGTCCCCAAAGCAGCGATCAGCTTTAGCAAAGGCTGCTGAGAGGATGGGACCAAGCAAGAAGCTGCTCGGAACAGCCCGGGCAAACTGCAGTCGCTGCCTCCACTGCCACCACTGCTGATGTCAAAACTGTCAGCAGCAGGAGCAGCCTGCCTCTGGCCCCCACATCTGTGTCTCGGAGGTGGGACCAGCCCACTAAAAAAAAAGTTTGGGCACCACTGTTCTATAATGTTGAGCAGAAATTTGATCCACATTATCAGTTATGCAGATAGCTACAATAAACGTTTCCTCATCACATTGTGGAATCCCAAAGGTAGTAGGTTAGATCCAGAATTAGCTAGGAGTGGATCTTTGAGATTAATGAGGTTTAAGACTGTCTTGATTGCCTTGCTCTACCAATTTTAATGGGTCAGCTACAAGTATGACTACATCTATATCCAACTCATTAAGTGAAAGTTTGGCAAAATGACTTGTAAAGTAAAGGCATTTATCTATCAGTCTTTTTCTAATGAATTTTGTAAGATGTTTCCAAATGATTGGCAATACATTTGTTATTTTACATTTTGTAGAACAATAGCATAACTATAATTTTAAATATAATGCTGAAATTAACCACTGACAATGTTTTAACTTACCATGCAGTGGTGGTGGGTTAACTGCTTGATACACTGGCATCTGTATTGTCCTTCCAACTAATAAAGAGAAGCTTTGCCATCCAAAACTGAGAACATATTGAATGTTCTTTCTTCCAGTAGCTTGATCTGTATTCACTTGCGTGCCTGGCAGATTATCCTGTCAGTCAGATAGTTTGCTCAAATTTCCCATGTTTTTGTTTGGCAGAAGCAATGTCACTATACTGTGCTGATTTTGCATCTCCTCAGTGCCACAGTTGAGGAGTTTTCTTGAAGAATACTAAATGAGTCTAGGTAATATGCACCTTACATCTCCAGTAATACGCTAGAAATATGACTGCATGAAAAAAATGAACAACTATGGCTCAAATTTTCTATAGAAATCTACAATGATGATGGGCTTCCAGTGGTAAAACTAATCTTTTAATATCTCACATACACTAAAAATTCTGTTTGCTACATTCTTTTAGTTCAAAACTGACTTACAGTAACCCTAATAGGGCTTTTCAGATGAGTAAAATAAAGAAGAGGATTTTATTGGCTCCAACACCCCAGTGAGATTCCATGGCTGAGTAGAGATTTGAACCCATGTCTTCTCTTTTAAAGCCACCATGAGTCAGATGTGATTTGCTGGTGTATAACACAGGGAAACAAGACAGGACTGGCTGGATATCTGAGTGATTTTTGTATCTGGCTGTTGAGTCAGAATTTGGGGGTTTGTTTCCCTACTGTGTCTCCCAGGAGAAGAGCCAGTTTATGTGGCCATGTGCAAACTGTGCAATCCCAAGGTGCCCCCAGAAGAAGGAATGGTAAACTGCTTCTATGTATTCTTTTACCAGGAAAACTCTGGAAAGAGTCACCTTTGGTCATACTTGACACAACCAGCATGCAGTTATTATTCACATGGAGAAAAACCACAACCTAAATTAAATCACTGCTTTAAAAAGTGGAACTTCTTCAGGGCCCATAGTACTGCATTCCTCTTCCATTATCTCCCCATTACCTATGAATATCACCAACAGTCCACAACTGAGCAGGTTCAATTTTCAGAAAGCTGTTAGAGAGATTTTCCCTCTCTTACACATTTCAAAAGATATTTTGTCTGGCAAAATGTATACCCCAAACTTGCTGATAGCTTTCTCTTTTTTGGGCAGGGGGGGGTAGTCTTGTTTGGCCACCTAAGCAGAGAATCCATGCCTGAGTTAGGGGTAGAAGACAAAGTGATTGGTTTATATTTTAATTAGAACCTATCAGATATATACTTCATGAAAACGCCCAGGCTTAAATAAAAATAACTCATTTTCATACCACTCTGAATTTTCGGGGAGACTTTTTTCTGGTACAAAGTAACCTGTATAAACTAAAGGGAAATATACCCAACCTACCCCCCTGCCCGTGCCCAGTATATCACAGGGTAATGAAAAACATTTGCATATTAATGTGAGAACAGGACAGAATGTACCTATACTCAACAAACTGCAGACAATACTGGGATGGGGGGCAGAAACCCTATTCCAAAAATCAAAAATAGAGGGGACAATCTTCAATTTACAATCCACAGACCAAACTATCCATTTGTGGTTCAATGACTACTCAAGACAATATGGTTCAACAGCTACTTGGCAGAACAGTACAAACAACAAACTTACTTGGTGGTAAATAGACACACGTCAAAGTAAATTTACTACTTAGTAAATAGGTATGCCAAAAATGAGATGGCTAGATGGTATTGTAGAGACAATGGGCACAGAACTGAGTGAGTTGAGGAGGATGGTGGAGGACAGAAGTGCCTGGTGGACGGTGGTCCATGGGGTCGCAAAGGGTCAGAATCGACTGTGCGACTGAACAACAAAAATAGGTGTGCATATGTTCTTTTTTCATATCCTTACTCAGTGAGGTATAGTGAATAGTATGACTGATTAGGACTCAGAAGACTTAGGTTACAAGCTCTGTTCAGCCATGGAAACTCACAGAGGACCTGTCATTGGTAAAACTACTCCTTAAATATTGGACATACGGTACTTTGAAAGCCCTAACTGTGGATGTAAGACAGTTCTGACTTGGAGGCATATATAGCATGTGTATTTATCTAAGGTCATGAATGAGAACTTGAATGTCAGAAGAGGTTATTGAACCCACAGTGTCCTTTGCTAAAGATGCTGTATAATCTCTCTACCATTTAATGGCAATTTTAGAGTGTGTAGCCATTAAAAAAACCCAGCAATAGCAATGGCTAGATATTAGGCAGCCTTTTCAAGGACTCAGTGGTGCTTAGATGCAAAACACAAAGTAACTATTGAAAAGTCAGAGGCAATTCACTGCAGTCCTGACTTCAAAACAAATTAATAAATTCACAGCCTGTAATTGGGCATTGTTTCCCCCTGCTGCTTAATTTTGGAGTAAAGTTTTCCAGGGAGAACAAAGCACCAGCTGATTATCCCCCACAGAAAACGTAGCACTGAAACATGCACTTCAGGCCCCATCCTATTAAATTATATTTACCCAACCCAGGACAAGGGCTCGCTGAATTAGTGAAGTGACCCTTTAGATTGAAATGCAGAGTTCAAGCCCAGGCACTGACAGGAATGATTGGATTCAATCAAAGAGTGGGACAGAGTCATTTTGGATTTTGATTGCACCAGGCAGGGGTCATGATGAGAAACAGTGGCAGCTCACCCAGGAGAAATTTCATGAGAACAGCTGCTATTCCCCCACTCCCTCCGACACTCAGCATTTAAGAGTTTATCTATTAGAATTCAAAAGTGGGGATCTTTTTAAATGATAAACTAAAAAGTTAAAGCAAGAGGCAGAGCTATAATTTGTGACCTACTTTTCTGTTCTTGCTTGGGCCACGAAATGGTGTCTGCTTAATTGATGACCTCTGGGAGGAAATATGGATGTGATGAGTACTCACAAATGTTCTTATCCTGGGCAATTTTCCTAGTCTTGACATTGCAGAGACCTCCACTATGACTTCATCCCACATGCATAAAATTTCCCAGTTTCCTGTGAAAACAAGACTCTAGTCTCATTCCCCCTTTTCTCTCAATATTCCAACTGTTGATCTAGACAGGAAACTGGCAAATCTACACAGCTTAAGGCCTTTTCTAGTGAATCCTTCATTGGTAATGTGTACTTTTTCATAGGAAGTATGATAATTCTATGCATTGTGGCATTTTTTTCTGGGAAGAAATGAGTTTAAAAGCTCTCAGAAATGCTATAAGATTTTTTGGGGAAAGAACTAGCACAGAGATATTTCACTAAGAGAAGTAATATGTTTTTCCCCTTAGTTCCTCTCCAAAATCAAGAGACTGTGAGAGTCACATCTTTCAGAGTAAATTAAATGGTTTCCATGTATATGAGTAATGTTCTACGAACAGCAGCGACCTGTGAGTCCCAGAAATCCACTTAAAAAGGCTGAAAGCTCTCCAGGAATGAATGTAAATAAAATCCTATTAGAGTGGCAGAATAATATTCTGAAGCTGTATTCATCTAGCATGACACCAGCTTCTAAAGTTCAAACACAACTAAAGATATAAAAAACTAAAGGAAAAAAGAGGGGGAAATTATCATCCACTCCTGGGGTTTTGAATAGTAGCCATGTTTTGTTTTGTTTCCTGGGGTTTGGTGACTCCAGGCTACGGCGTATGACAGGACTTTGTCACCACTGCCCTTGGACTTGCCTGTGGCCGGAGTGGAGAGGCTGTTGTACTATTGTATTGTTGTACTGTTTTATATTAAGATATGTGCTTTTGTAGGATGAATATGGTGTAATTATTGTCTATATTATATTATTGTGTTTACTGCATAATATTATGTGAGCCGCCCTGAGTCAGGTTTCCTAATTGGGCGGCATACAAGTATGAGAAATAAATTAAATTAAATTAAATTTTTTTGCTTCTTTAATCATTGCTCTAGGAGCTCTCAACCTTTTAAAGCCAGTGATTGGGTCACACTCCTTCAGACAGCTTTGGGAACTGGATGGCCATTTTGCCCTTCCTCCACTACATGGCACTTCCTGGTGTGGTGGAGGTAGTGAGGGGCCACATGAAATGGTCCTGTGGGCCGCAGGTTGAGAATCCCAGTTCTAGGTGATCAATATTTCCATTTCACTCCAAAAGCTACCCAGAGTTTGGCCATTTCATTGATTGTTGCCAACACACATACCCAGGCTAATGGATGCATTAGTCATTTGCTGCACATGTGCTTGATTGTTCTTTCCCAGAACAGGTGCCAAGATCTCAACCTCTCCTGTTTTTCTGCCCTTGAGTCAAATGCTTTGATTTTTGACCAGTAGAGGAGGCTACATTTATTGAAGTCCAGCCTGGCAGGCTAATGGCAGAAGGTCTGTATGTATGAATTCATGAGCTGAAAATGTCTGCAATCATTTAAAAATTGGGGATTGGACAGGCAGAGCATATCTTGATGGAGGAACATGGAGGAAATTCCTGGAGGAGCAATCTCAGAACGTGGTGCTGGGAGATTTCTGTTTGACACGTTGGCCTTTTGCCTTTGGTACACCTGAAGCTTCTGTTCCACTTGCCCTTACTAATTAACTTATACATGAAACCACTGGGAGAGACTTACAGAAGTTTGGCACAGACAACAGACAACAGACCAATTTTATCTCTTCCTTTCATCAAACTCCAAGGAAGCTGTTTCTGTTCTGAATGGTGTCCATCATCAGATAAGAGTAAACATCATCAAATAAGAGTAAACATATTGAATTCTAATCAGGATAAGATAGAAGTGCTCTTGGTCAATTGTAAGGCAAATCAAGGGATAGATTAGGGTTGTACTCCTCTTGAAAACCTAAACCTACAGCTTGGATATATTGGATTCATTCCAAAGCCTGATCACTCAGGTCTTGCTGGCTGGCACAAGCACATTAACATGGTTAAAAACTGTGTCAGTTGCAACTATTCCAGAAGATGTCCAATTTGGCTATGGTGACACATGCCTTATTTAGATCCCTCTCGAATTACTATGATGGAGCTGCTTTTATAGACAGTTCAGAAACCTCAGCTGGCTCAATATGCTGAAGCCAGGCTAGGAATTGGGTCCAGTTAATGGGAAATATCATTCAATTTTACAGCAACTTCTTTTGAAGCCAGTCCATTTCCAGGCCCAATTCAAATTATCCATTATGACCTATAATGCCCTGAACAGTTTGAGACTAAACTATCTGAAGGACTTGTCTTCCCCTAAAAAAACCTTCTCAGCTATTAAGATCTTATTTGCTATGTCCCCACTGCCTTCACAGCAATGTCTGGTGGGGAAACAAGAGAGGGCATACTCCTAGGTTGGGAACGCCTTCTCTGGATGGCCAGGTTGCCCCCCCTTTTGTTCCTCTAGTGAAAAATGGGCAATTTTTCTTCTCCACATAGCTGCTTGAAAGTTGGGGATGTTTTCAATTTTGTTAGCTGGATATTATTATTATTCAGCATTGTTTTCAAATTGTGTTTTAAAGGTGTTTTGAACAGTTTTAACCAATTGTTTTAATATTGTTTCATGTTTAATTGTTTTTATATTTCTGATTAATAGTAATTTTAGTTGGTTTGTTTTTTAATAACCTAGATGCCTTGGATTCCCTAATTGGGAGAAAGGTAGCATAGAATTAATTAAAAATTATAAACCCCCACAGTCAGAAAAGATGAAGTACTATATATTATTCCCCTCTTGCTCCAAAATATTCTTAAGGATAATAATAATTTCATGTCAGAAATTAATCTGGGTTGAAAGGTTTTTGTGTGGAAGAAACTCTGCTCAGGGGATGCCCAAATGAGGCTTCTTTCATGTCCCCAAGAGCTGGGACAGAGATGCTGAACCTGGTCTCGAACTGCCAACTTGCCAGCATTCCAGCTAACAGGGTGAGCTTCTTAAACACTGAGCCACCACAGCCCCTTCTTAAGGATGCTAAGATAAAACCAATGCAGTACAGTGTAATTCAAAACTGTTTCATCCTAGTTCCCTGCCATCCTGACTTCAAATTTTCATTTTTATAAACTGTTCCAACATGTAAATTCTTTCATATATATTCTTTGAACTGCAAAAGAAGAATGTACAATAATCCCCAAAATCAGCCTATGACCCATTTATGCAAGAATGGATATGGTAACTTGATCTCCTCTTGTTTCTTCTTAACCCAGGCATCACTAGTTCACTTAAGTCCTTAAACCTTAATTGAAAAAGAGAGTCTTTGAAAGCAGGGGGACAAAGCAGATGAAAATCCCTTTTCAGCTTGTAGAATAGTTTGCTGTGGTTAGGTAAAAGAAGCCAAATACAGCATTCAAATGTATATTTAAAATGACCTATTGATTTTCTCTCTCTCTTCTGCCATATTCTTCTACAGAAGAATGTTTTACAGCGATGGCCTTTTATACATGTGCCTGTTGTGCAAGTTGAAATGAGCAAATTATATTATATGTTTTTTTTTATGTCTGGGAGCTTACAGGGCACAAGTACAATATTCTTTGAGTTGGTTGTGCTTTCTTCTCATTGTCTGCCTAGGTGAACATGAATCAGAAATATGTTAATCCTGCCCTTCATTCCCCCTTTTCTAGGATGATGCTTTCTTTTTACTCTGTATATCTAGTTTATTCTGCTTAGGTGAATAATCTCATCTCCAGTTAGGGGCAGACAAATCTGAAAATTTCAGTTTCTCTCCAGTTCCTATTTTTCCAGGCTTTACATCAATTCCATTCTATTTGGGTCTCTATATAGGAGATGGCAGGGATGGGAGGCATCACTTTGTGCAGACTGAGCACACGGCACCTTGAACAGTAGTGTAGCATGGGGGGCCAGGGGGCGGCCCGCCCTGGGCAGCACTTTTTGGGCATATGGGTGTTCTTGGACTACAATTCCCAGAAGCCCTAGCAGGAGCAGGTGCAAGCATCCTAGGCCCCCACCCGGTGGCGACAAATTTAGCTTATGCCCCGGGTGGCTGAATCCCACTCTATGCTACTGACCTTGAGGCATGTATATTTATCCTGACATAGGAAAATAAAGGATGCAACTTGTCTCAGCCTATAATCTTGCTCTACCACCAACATCTTCTTTCAGATGCCATGTTCATTGGGGGTGTTGACTAGTCACCTAGAGCAGCATAGGATATTTGTCTACCCTCTGATTGGTGGTGATTGGTGGATTGTGGCACTGTATTGTGCTAATCTGTGAAATAGTTATGGAAGACACCACAGGATGGTTCCATGAATAAGCAAGCAGCCACAATTTATTTATTTATTTATTTATATTTCATACTTGCTAACCCGCCCCAATCGGGCAAGCCCAACTCTGGGCGGCTTACAACCCAAGTTAAAACACATCAATAAAAAATTTAAAAATTCATAGACTAAAACAGTATCTGGGGGTGTCGTCAGAAGGGTAAAATCCTTAGACTAACCACCCCACATGGGATCCCACATCCCTGGAACCCCACACATGTCCTGCCAGCCAGGTCTTTAAGCTCTTCCGGAAGGACAGGAGCTCTGTCTGCATGCGCAGCTCAGTTGGGAGGAGGTTCCAGAGGGCCGGGGCGAACACGGAGAAGGCCCTCTTCCTGGTGCTAGCGAGGTGAGCCTCCCTAGCCGATGGTACAACGAGAGAGCCCCTCCGATCCGCCCTGGTGGGACGGACAGATGTTCTTAGGGTGACGCGGTCTCTTAGGTATCCTGGCCCACTACCATATAGGGCTTTAAAGGTAATGACCAGCACCTTGAATTGCACCCGGAGACAAACTGGCAACCAATGCAGCTCCCTAAGCAGTGGAGAGGCCCGAGCATAACGCCCGCGCCCCATCACTACCCGGGCTGCCGCATTTTGGACCAGCTGCAGTCTCTGAATGGTCACCAAGGGCAGCCCCATGTAGAGCGCATTACAGTAGTCAAGTCTGGAGGTGACCAAAGCGTGCGTGACCATAAGCAAGGCGTCCCGGTCGAGGAGCGGGCGTAACTGGCGTATTACACGAAGTTGTGCAAAAGCCCTCCTGGCCACGGCTGCCACCTGCTCATTGAACAGTAGCCGTGAGTCCAGGAGGACCCCCAGATTACGCACTGGGTCTGTTTGGGGCAGAACTGCCTCATCCAGAACCAAAGCTGGTAACTCCCGTGTCAACACGGGGCCCCTTACCCATAGCCACTCAGTCTTACCGGGATTCAGCTGTAGCCCGTTTTCCCCCATCCAGACCTCAACAGCCTCCAGGCACCTGGAAAGGACTTCCACTGCACCGCTTGGGTCCCCACGGGCTGAGATGTACAACTGGGTATCATCAGCATACTGATGATACCGTACCCCGTGGGAACGGATGATCTCACCCAGCGGCTTCATGTAGATGTTAAATAGGAGAGGAGAGAGTACCGAGCCCTGAGGCACCCCATACTGCAGGGGCCTAGGGCTGGACTCCTCCTTCTCCAGGCACACCGACTGGGTCCTGTCCCTCAGGAATGAGGAAAACCAGGACAACACTGTGCCCTGGATCCCCAAACCCCGGAGCCTTCCCAGAAGGATGCCATGATCGACAGTGTCGAAAGCCGCTGAGAGATCGAGGAGAGCAAGGACAGACGGCTCCCCTCCATCCCGCTCTCTCCAGAGATCATCCACCAAAGCGACGAGTGCAGTTTCAGTACCATATCCGGGCCTGAATCCTGACTGAAACGGGTCCAGATAATCCGCTTCATCCAGGACATCCTGTAACTGCTGCGCCACAGCTTTTTCCAGGACCTTACCTAAAAAAGGTAGGTTGCAAAGGAAATAAACAGCGTACAATAATGAGAAGCATCCAGAAAAATCTTTATGGTGAAAATGAGTTTCTACATCTTGTCATGTATAGTTCAGGAAGTTTCTGGTCCTTGCTCATAAAGCCCTGGTCCTGTGGGTGAAACCTTGTGCATCTTTTTGGAAGAGATTGACAGCCAGTTTCAAGCTGAAGACGTATAGCTGATAACCGGGGGGGGGGGAGAGATGTGTCCTCCCCACAATAGTTTTGGCCTCTTTCCCTCCTTTGTAGTAAAACCACAACAACAGTAAATGTCTAACAACTTACTGGCTTTCCTTGACTCCCAAATTCAACTGCCAGAGGCAATTGCTTTACTCTAGCTAATTTTATTTATTTATTTATTTATCCATCCAATTTGTTTAGCCGCCCAACTTGAAACAACTCTGGGCGGCTCACAACATTAAAATTAACACAATAGTCTAAAACATTAAAAACCCATTTAAAAACCCAATTTAAAATACTACAAGAATTTAAAGAGTGAGAATTAAAAGAGTGAGAATTAAAAGAATGAGGGAGTGATATTGCTATATTAGCCAGCAGACAGGAGGGGGAGGGGGTGTCACCACATCACCGGTGCCCCACACCTGATTTGCCAGCCAGGTTTTAGTTCTTTCCTGAAGGGCAGCAATTCCGTCTGGAGTTGTAACTCGATTGGCAGAAGGTTCCATAGAGCCAGAGCAGACACAGAGAATTATGAAAGATTATATTCTTACTAATGGATAGAATGTCTTATATCCTGAAGTGAGTTCATGGGGAAGGTGAGGTTCAAACCAGTATCTTCATTTTTCAGTCTATCAGAATGAATAGATACTCAAATTGAGAGGTATCTTCATAACAATTTCAGTTTATATTACAGATATAACCATCCTCTTAATGCATTTTGCAGGTAAGAAAAAGCCTCCTCTCACTCCATCTCCTTTTCCAATCATTAGACATATAACAATTAGAATCTCTAGATGAAGGTGAAACAAAATGCTTCCAAACTCTTCTCTTACCTGTATCCATTTTCCCTTCAAAAATATGTGCTTCTTCTGTTATCAACTTGAAGTGTACAAACTAGAAACTCCTATGGCAATTTGACATAGTTAGCAACACTATAATAGGCATAGATTCTTTGTGAACTAAAGGCTAGACCCAGCTGTTTCTCTCAGCTATGGTAGGCCCATTGATTCAATAGATCTATTCTATATGAATCTAACAATTATATTTAATTTCACATAACAAGAAACCAGCTGGCTATTCTAGAACTTCTCGGAGCAAGATCCTGAATACAAACAACAGTACAATGGCCCAACCCAAAAAATCATTGGACTCAATATGGTGTGTGCTGGCAATAGGGCTTTATCCCACCCCACTCTCTCCTCTGGCTCCCTGGGGTGCCAATAACAATGAATGGGATTCTCCCAAATACACCCAATAGGTGCCCCCACCACTCCCTGTCCAGCACTTTCCCATGGTGGCCTGCACAGCCCTGGACTCAATCAAGAAGTTCATGAGGGTTGCCAAACACTTCCAATCCACATCTCTGTGTGCCATGCAACATACCAGAGTCCTCTCTCCCAAACAATGAGAAACATAAAAAGAGGAGTACAGGGTTGTAACTATAGGGAAAAGAAAAGCTCCAATGGGTTTTGATCCATTCTTTATAGCTGTTAACCCACAAATGCCAGGTATAACAATGGAGCAAAGAGAAATTGCACTGGGTCTTTCATAATTCTAGGCCAGAGTCAGAATCTCATTGGCCACACTACACGGAGGGTTCTGTAATTTGTAGAACAAGATAGGTAACCCCAAAAGACAGAGGAGTGATAAGATGTTTCTTGCTTCTCAGCAGAGGCAGTGCCAATAAATGTAGATAATACTACAGAATTAGAAAGACCGACAATTTTTATTGATATAAGGCAACTTCCTGAGTGCCTAAAGATGGTCTTTTCAGTAGTGGCCCCTGGCCACGGCCACCATACCACACCCACAGAGTAGGTAGGACATTTCCCAGCAGCGCACAGGTAAGACTGAGAGGAAAGTTCAGAGAAGTTAGTTTCTGGACTACAATTCTTAAACTCTGTCACTTAGGATGGCCATTAAATACATTAATTTCTACATCTACCGGTACTTGCTGATTTTTCATCTGGGCAGTCTTAATAACTGAAGTAAATTTTTATCCTTGTGATTTCTTTCACATTTCCTGTTCCAATAGTTCTACTAACCTGAATCTGATTTTTCCTTGAAAAACAAGTGAATTTCACACTGTTCTATTTTGCTTTTTTCAGACAGACAAGCCTGTAAGAATTTTCCTATTTGATTAAGTTATGCATGAAGAAGTGGGAGAAATGTTAGAAATTGTACATTGAAATGGCTGCTAATTACACCCTTCTGACATAGTTACTGTATTAAGAAGCACACTTAGAATGAAACTGCTGCACTATCTAATTGAACTCAAAAATATTTCTGACATTTTAATGAACACACCAATTAGTTTTATTTTACAAGTCTTTCAAGTGAACCACAAAGGATTAGAAAATGACATTCAAGGTCTGTGTATAATTAAATTGCATTAAGTCAGAAATGTGGAAAGAAAGGTAAAGTCATCTAGGATATTTTTTTAAAAAAATGTAGGACGTGCATTAGCTTTTAAAAATGTCTCACAGTAAATAAATTTTATTTGCTCGTCCTCAACACCCATTGATTGGGATAGTATAAAATGGTGACTTCCATTGTATGTTCTCAAATATCCCAGGCTGCAGAACAATTTATAATGAGCTCAAATTACAAGAGGACAGTTTTTGGCTGAATATCAGGAGATACCTTCCTGTTAGCATAGCGTGGCGATGGAAACAATTACCTTGAGAGGTGTTGAAACACTGGAGGCATTCAAGACATACTTAGGGTCATGCACCAGTTGTGTTATTTAGTATTCAATATCAAATGTCTATGCTGGCTTCTTGACTAGAGGCAATTCACGTCTGAGATTTACACCTGCAAATTTGTGCCAGTCTGATCCTCAACTGGATTTGTGCTATAATATTCTACTGCAGTTGTCACTGACTGTATTTTGCCTAAAATGAAATTTCAAAATGACTTTGAAGATTCTAGATAGATATCTGAAGAATGCTGTGAAAAATGTTTCCTGAAATGAGAAAACGTCTCAGACATGACTTAACTTTTCATTCAAATTGTTTCATAGCTTTTTGCTTTCTGTCCATTGCTTCTCTTAATTTTAGAGATATTTTTGCATTTAAATTTATGTAGCACTTTGATTGTTCCAGCATCTGAGCAAATAAGCGAAGGAGAGGAAACAGTAAGTGATGGGATGTTACCGGTTCGGACTGGTTCGCCTGAACCGGTAGTACCCCATCAGGAGGGGTCGCCGGGGTGGTGGTAAAACCCCGGGCGACCAGTTCAGTCACCTCTCCGGCACCCTCCAAAAATGTTTTTCCAGGCAGACAAAATGGCTGTCCGGAACTGCACATGCATCAAACCTCCATTTGACACATGCACAGTTCTATTTTTTTAGTGTGCATGTGTCAAAAACCAGTTTGATGCATGTACACTAAAAAAAAAAAAGAACTCTGCATGCGTCAAACAGAGGTTTGACACATGCACAGAATTTTTTTTATTTTTTATTATTTTTTGCTGTGCCCACACACTATGCCACGACGTCGATGACATCACGGTGGGGTAGCGAAGATGTCAACAACCCACCACTGGGAACAGTGCTTAAACTTTCTACAGAAATAAATAAAAAAACCTAAAGATGAGTGTGAATCAAACTTTCTAGAGTGGTCTTTCATTACTATTATTGCCTGTAAAGTAGGTTATTAGCTCAGTTATTTACTGGACAAGCTGTCTGGATTTTATAATCCATAACTCATACTTTCCAACTGATTTGCTGCTGATTCCCTAAAGCCATGTAGGGAAGGACGTTGAAGTATTGTAATTTTCAATACTGCTGATAAAATCTCCCATTTACATGCACGCTGTCCATACACCAAAGCCATTAAATATCATAAACGTAAAGTTAATGTCTCATTTCTAAAAGTTATGTATCTTAGTAATTACATTAAATGACTTTCAAAGACTAAATTTTGAAACTCTATTGACAAAGCAGTCAGGAATAACTTTAAATAACCTTACGTTTCATGGGCACTTGAATGACTCATCTGCTAAAGCAGAGAAGGGAAAGAGAAATGGGGACTTCTCTTCCAGACTTTTACACTAAACTTCAAAGAAAACTATGGGGTGTTCATTTGTTCCAAGGTAAAAGGGGGGAACCCTATTTCATGGATTTGGAAATAGAAGGTATAAAGGAAAGTCATGCACCAGCTTGGGCTCCTTTACTTCTGCCATTCCTGGGTAAGGTTTTAGTGGAAACTATATGCATTAAGGGCTAAGCAGAGACTATATCTAAGATTAATTCAAAACTTTTTTTAACCACCCTATGGTTTGTGGGATGTTGTCACTCTGCACCAACAATTCAAAATGACAGAAAATAGCTTGATATAGTTTCACACTATTGTGCCCGCATTGCCAACAGGAAAAATGATGTCAAACATTACATAGGAATTGGCACCCTGAATATTGTCAACACCAATGGTAGCTGTCAAGATGGTGTACAGCTGGGGGGGGGCACCTAGGTGCCCCAGGTGTTCTTGGACTTCAATACCCAGAAGTCCCAATCAGAAGGTGTGCTTACTTGAGCTTCTGGTAATAGAAGTCCAAGAATACCTGGGGCACCAAGGTTAGCCATCCTGTTTTACAGGATAGTCTCTTGTGCTTTCTACCATTCACACTTGTAAAAATACCTAACTATGACAATTGCTTTGTGTTTAGGTGAGGAGTGGTTTAATATAGGCACAATATTGTGCCCATATTGACAGCAGGGAAAAGGATGGCAAGCTGTACATAGCAATGGGCAGCCTGGATCTTCACAACACCAGGGGCAGAAATCAAGATAGAAGACCATCTTTTGATCCAGTTCTGCGACTCACTGTCTGGTCCAGAGCCCTTTTGGCACACAAAGTCCTCATTGGTCCTAGGCCAGTATTGATGAAGTTACTTCCCTCCATCAAGATGGATTCAAGAGGGATTTAATCCACTTGGGGACTATAACCCTTCCCTGTGGACTTTGGCACTCAAGCCATTGGTCCTCAGGGTTGTAAGGTTAGTTAACCGCCACCTGACACTCAGTGTTGAGTCACTAGCAGTATGGTCTACTCTATTATCATAGAAGGATAACCTGGCCAGACTGCTAAGAGAGACTGTCTGCTATGTATATTTGTTCCAGGTTTGGTGCTGATCCAAAGCCTGGTTTAAAAAATTGCTATACAGAAAATTATTTTGCTTTGCCACACAAATATAATCACTGTTGGTCAAAAATGTCTCCTCCCTGTGTTCAGCTCTGCAGGATCATCTGGAAGATTTATAAGACCAGGCCTGAGTGCAATTCTGGAAACCTCACTGCTGTCCCCTACAGCAGGGGATCTCAACCTTATTCCCCCCCCCCCAGATGTTCTTAGACTTCAATTCCTAGTCGCCCTGATCAGCAGGTGTACTGATTTGGACTTCTGGTAATAAAGGTCCAAGAACACCTGGAGGCCAAAGGTTAGGAAACCCTGCACTAGAGAATTCATGCATGTGAGCATGCCAGTGGGGAGGAGGGTCACATAAGAATTTGCATCTGTTGTGTTGTCTTGACTTGGGATCAATCAGAGTGATAAGTACACTTCAATACTTTTATGTGAGGAATCAGATTGTGCTTCTCCTGAGTATTTTCTCTACATTCTAAAATATTTCTTTCTGTATCCTGAATATCAAATTCACTGGCATTCTGGTCGTAGCTGCTGCTAAGTTTCTCCACTACTCAATCAAGAATTCCTTCCTTGAGACCTTATTACACACCACTCTTAACTGTGGTATTTGCCAAAGAAAATTATACGTCAGTGGCATATACTCACACAATCAGTACTCTAATGTTTTTTTCTCCTAAAGTCTGAAAGTGTGTGTGTGAGTGAGAGAGAGAGAGAGAGAGAGATGAGGCTCTGTCATTGAATCTTTCCTTGAAACCTGTCCCGGTCCTTCCCTCCTTACAACAATTTATGTAACCATGGCTATTTGCCCTGAGCCAATCCTAAATCTACCTGACAAATACTGTCTCTAGTAGTATCCTGACATAAAGGAAGATTTCATCTGATCATGAGAAGTGTGTCCCTTGAACATCTTGTTTCAGAGTAAACCATGTGTTGTTGGGCCAGAAATTGTTATGAGACATATAAACTTTGTATGTCTCTTGTGTATAGGATTACAGTCACAACCACTTATGGAACATTTCTTTCCCAATAAAATATTTAGAACAAGTAATAAGAGTATGCAGAAATGGAAAGAAAAGAATATAAAAGGGCCTAAAATAAAATGTTGTGTAATTAAAGCATGGATTAATTGGGGTTCAAGAATTCAAACCTGACAGAATATTTTATTTTATTTTATTTTTAAAAAATAGGCCTTGATCTACCTTTTGCAGCAATAGCTGCACAGGTGAAAGGAAATTTCAACAGCGCTCAAATGAGTATTCTCCCCCCCCCTCCAGGTAGCAATCACTCCGACGATTTTTAGTATAGATGTATCACATATAAACATCAAGGTCCCATTTCCTGAAGGTCCCAGCTATAAACATATTCCTATTTAAATATCACTGCCTCTTTATGCTCACCCAAAGGGAAAGAACAAAAAAGATGCATTTTGCCCTTTGTTCTAAGGATTGTACTGCTGCCTTAATATCTTAATAAACAGAACAAGTTGCTACAAAACACATGCTATTGTAATATTATGTCAACAATAAACTCTATATTGCTCTCACACACACACCCAGTGACAGGACAAACAAGCGGGATGGTGTTAAACAATGGGCCACTTTTATTAATCAAACTTTCTTAACCATAACTACCTGCCTGGTGAAAGTAGCACGAGTGAGGGATGGCCTTCCTCCTTCCTTTTGATGTTATTGTGGGGAACGCCTCACTTACCTGGGCGTTCCCCCCTTAAGTAAATTCAGGTGAACAGGTTTAGGAGTCCACCATCCCCCAATATGGTGTTCTCCTGTTCCTAGGGCACGTTTGGCTGGGCACTGCTGCCTTCACCTTGTCACGCCCCCCTTTACTGAGCCAAACGCACTCCATCCCTGAATTGAGTAAAATCCAGTCATGTCTCACCCGTGCTACCCGCCACATGGAGAGGATGACTTTTCAAACCATCCTATCCGACCCACCCAAGGCAGGAAACTCAAGCAGGATGCCATTACGGATACCTGCCAGGAAAAAACACATGTCATGCTCTGACAGGTGCACACCATCGGGCATGTATAGCCACGGGGAATCCAATGTAATGGCCGGATGTTCCAGCACCGTACCCACCCCCTCCTCATGAAAATAGCGAAAAACACCATGGTTAACCCTATCACGGCTGCTATCAATGGCTGCAGCATCCCACTGCAAAAAATTCCTGGAATGAGGGATAATGGAGAACAATAAAAAAACTAGTCGTGGGCCACCAGTCCTGGACCAAAGACAGGTTCTTGGCGACCACGTTACTCAGGTCCCCCAGAACGATTCCAATATCGTTCCCCCCTAAATGTAGAACTAGGAGGTCAAGAGGAGGGCAATGGCGGTGCTCCTCCAAAAACAGGAGGAGATGAATCCACTTCATGCCCCGTTGTCCCAGCCAAGTGACCACTGCCCAATCCTCAAGGCTGAGATGTGGACCGCATGGGGCACGAGCAGCATGCCACCCAGCCCAGAAAATGTAGCTATGGCCAATTATCCAAATACGTATTGGGCCAGCAGACAACTCCGCACCTAAAAGAAAAGACAAAAGGAAAAATTAGACAGGTCGAACATAAGTCCGGAAGCAATCTGAGGCCCAACGTCCCAAACGCCCCAATGCGAAAGGAATGCTACTTGAACCACAAAAGTAGCCAAGCTACTTGAACCACAAAAGGGTAAAACCAGCAGCAGACACAGAGAAAAAAGGGAAAAAACAGCTTTCTAAAGCAAGAGAGGTCGCCTCAGGGGCGACCCAACCTTTTATAGATGTGGCTCCACCCCAATTATTGCCTCCAGTCTGTCTCGCCCCAGGAATGGGTGCGAGCAAAGCACACGCCAAAAAGATCCCTGTCTGGCGCACATGCATTAATAGCAATATATTTTAATGCTTGTGTGTACTGATTATTTTCTGGGTAATGTTAATTGAATGAATGAATGTTTATTAATTGATTAATCTTACAACAATACAAAGATAAATACTGAATTTAACTATTATTGCTTTCTTATTATTAATGGTTCTGTGTGTGTGTGTGTGTGTGTGTGTGTGTGTGTGTGTGTGTGTATATATATATATATATATATATATATATATATATATATATATATATATATATATATATATATATATATATATATATATATATATATATATATATATATATATATATATATATATATATATATATATATATATATATAAAACCTCTGCGATATGCTCCTTCTATAGGAGTGTAACCTTTCACTTAATAAGCAAGACTATATGTTGTCTAAGGTTGGTTTAGCAAAAATACTATTGCCCCAAAGAAGGAACTTATGACAAGTGACACATACATGTCGCCTAATGAGTCAGGAATCATATGCAATTTTCCATTCTGCAAAGTTTCCGTTGTAAGTCATCTTGCAATAGTTTCATGACTCTTTGTTCGAACACCCTCAACATATTATTATATTGAGAGGCAACTTTCTGATTGGTTAGAGGTGTAAACTTGTACTTTGCCAATTGATAGATTTAGTTGCTGTGCTCCTGTTCTCTAGCTAAGAAAAGTATAAAAGACTTACGGAAATGCTGTACGATGTATCTTTACTGTATTAAATAAACTGTCCTGCCTCTTTCACCTCACTCATGGCTGTCCTTCTTCTTCAATGAGAGAAGGAACCTCTTGAAGAATCACGAACATATAACAGTGCCCAAGGAAAATAGAAGAACCAACTACCTTAGTAATAAAAGGAAGGATGTTCCTCTTTTGTAGAGCAGAATGCAGCTGCTATACCAGTCTTCTTCAAACTAGTGTTACCCATGTGTTTTGAACTACAAAACATGTCAGCCCAAGTCAGCATGGCCCATGGTCAACAAAGACATGACCTATTACCCCAAATTTCCAGACAATATCACGCTGAGAAAAGTTGTGCCACATTCATACTATAGAATGCAGAAACAGCTGTGTTGACCTTAAAACAAAAAAAAACTGTTTTAAAATAATATCTTTCATAGGCCATAAAAAAAATGCACCCTTTTTTTTGGTAAGTTTTCAATTGCCACATCTCTTCATAGAATAACTGGGTTGGAATGGGCCTCTGAGGAATCCAAATCAAAACAGATCTGGGTGTCCAGTTCTCTCCTTAAAGCCTCCTTAACATTCACCACTTCCTGAGGTAATTGGTTCCATTGTTGTATTGCTCTAACCATTAAGACATTTTCCTGATATCTTTCTATACAGTAATACCTCGGATAATGATTGCATCAGAAAATGCTGAAATCGCATAGTGATGCAATTTTTTTTTAAAAAATTGCATTGGATAACGATCTGTCAGTGTTATCCGATACAATATTTTGTAGCAGCTGGGTGGCTGGAAAGCTGAATGGGAGCTCCCTTTTTGGCTTCCCAGCCACCCCACAGCTGTGGAGGCAGGGGCGGGGGACTAGAAAGCTGATGGAGGGGCTCCCCTGTCAGCTTCCTCAGCCACCCAGCAGCTGCGGAGGCAGGAGCACGGTGGCTGTGGAAACCTAAGGGGACTTCCTATCAGCTTCCCCAACCACCCCGCCCCTGCCTCCGCAGCTGCACGGTGGCTGGGGAAGCTGACCGGGGAGTCCCCATTAGCTTCCCCAGGTACCCCGCAGCTGTGGATCAGGTCCCCCGACCTCCCCAGAGCTGGCAGGGGTGCCAGAGAGCCTGAAATGGGCAAAAAAAACCCTTCCATTTCCCCCCACCCATTTCGGGAGTCAGGGGACCCAATTCCCACTGTTCCCGACCTCCCCAGACCTACCCGGGCACTGCAATCACAGTGTGCGATCAGCACTTGGGTTGGGGGGTTGAATGGGTGAGCGTCCGGTTCAACACCCAACCTAAGCAGCCAATCCCAGGCTGCGACTCACCTGCCTCTTCAGAAAGGAAACAGGGATTTTTTTTTAACATTGTACGATCAATGCATTGCATGACGTTAAAAACTGGATAATGATGACACTTGTAGAACCAAGTCTCATAGTTATCCGAGGTACTAGTGTATCTGGCTTTCTGTAAGTTCAGCCAGTTATTTCATATCCTGCACTCTGGGATGACTGAGAACAGATTCTGCCACTCCTCTTTAAGATTATCTTCCAGCCACCTTTTCTCAAGGTTAAACATGGCCAGTTCTTTCGGTCTTTCCTCATAGGGTTTACTTCCCAGTCCCCTGATCATCCTTGCTGCCTTCCCCTGAACTTCTTCAAGTTTTTTTTTTTTGCATCCTTCTTAAAGTGTGGTGTCCGTAACTGGACACAGCACTCCAGATGTAGCCTGACCAACACAGAATAGAGTGGGGCTAGTACCTTATTGGTTTTTGGGACTACTTCACCATTTCACATTGTTGACTCATATTTCATTTATGATCTACAATTCAATTTTTTTTAACTTATAATATTACTGGGCCAAGTATCTCCCATCGTCTAACTATGCATTTGGTTTCCACCATCCCCCAGCTGTAGAACTTTGCTCTTACCCATATTAAATTTCACTCTGTTGTTTTCAGCCTAGTGGTCAAGCCTATCCAAATCTTTTTGAATTCTGTTCCTGCCTTCCAAGTTATTGACTCTTCCACCAAATTTTGTTTAATCTGCAAATTTGATAAGTATTTCTTTCTCTCTCATCCAAATCATTAATAGAAATGTTGAAGAGCACTAGGCCCAGAACTGAGCCTAGTTATACCCCCTCCCAGTTTAAGGAGCTATTGAAAAGCTCTCTCTGAGTAAGATTCTGTAACTACCTATATATCATCATGCAATGCACTGCAAGAGTGATAGGGACTGAGGAAAAGGAAAGTCAAAACAGTAGAATTAAACTTCATCTTAAAGTTCTTATGTCCTCATTGTATTTTGAACTCTTATGTGAGGAAGTCAACAGATATTCAAATATGGCTGTCTGACATGATGTATTGGAATTAAACTGCAGTGAAGTTAGCCACTGTGTTTTCTGAGAAGAAAGGAGTAAGGGACATTTTGGTCCTCTACTACTATGACTATAAGATCCAATTGCAAACTCAAGCCATTCACTATATTCTTTGAAGCACATGGTTTCCTTGATTGGTGAAGAACAGACAGACTATACTAACAAGACTGGAAATAGTTTTGGATATTGTTCTAGTTAGGAAAAAGTCAATCAATGACCATTCTGGTAGTTTATTTGTTACTCTTACTTAGTGGTTAAAATTGTAGTTACTGGTTGCATGTCATCTCAGTCCCAGTGCAGAAGGCCAAAATTAGGTATTCTTCAAATCATATAAAACACAGGGGCAAGTATGTTGATCATAACACGTAATATATATAACAACTTCCATTTTATTGTTTTATACCTTTATTAGGCTAACCTGCAGAAGGGGGACTGACAATTGTGTGCAAATGTTTGAGTCTGACGAATCCCATCATCAGACAGATTGATATGAAAGCAAACTTCTTTCTAGGCCTGCCTTTTTTTAAAACTTCAGAGTAGATAGCTGTTCTTTCATAGAGCAAAATAAAACAACAATTTTCTCCCCTGTTTTGAAGGCAAATTTGCTTTAATTTGAGATCACCAATAGTTTACTCCATTCAAGTAGAAAGGTAAAGTCTATAAATACAGGTACAGAATACTCTGCATAGCATCAACTTCTACACCTTCCATATGAACAAGTTCTTTTAACTACAAAGGAAATGACCTTCTACAGAAGGGTATGAGAAGAATATACCTTTTTCCAGGAAAGAAAAGTAATTACATTATTTCTAATGCCAGTTAATTTAAGTTTTATTACATCAAGAAGACTGACATTTCTGCATGTGGTGCAAAAATCCATCACTTCTTCAACACATGAAGCCAGGAATTGAATACTTATAATCTGCTGTGCCTTTGGCAACATTTTTAGAAGTGGAGAGGAAACAGAATTTGGAGGAGTTAAGTTCTATCATTATAAGTACTCATAACTTCATGGGAAATCACTTCTCTTCCTTCTATCAAACTGCAGTATACCTGAAACTCAATGAAGCAGCAAGGTTAAACAGTGAAGATTGCTTTAGTTTTAAAACAGAAGACCAGCTTGTTGAGAAATTCTTCTGTACTATCTCAAAGTCAAAGGAAGGCAATATGTGGGTATTCAGATGTTGTCCTACTGTTCCCATCACACTCAACCACTAGCTATGCTGGTAAGGAATGTTAAGAGTTAGGATATGACAATATTTAGAGGGCCAAATATCACACTCCTCTGCCCTAAAGGAATAGCACAAATGCTCAGGAACACACAGACATACAGTTGTATGTCTTACTCATGTTACTATATTTATCATGTAAATGATCTGTAAGAGAATGGAGTGATGGAAAACTTAGCATTAAAGTCCATTATTGTCTGTGAAGGAGACAACCCAGAATGGGATGATACACCACCACTGCCCACCACTATCACCGGACTCTTCCCCTCAGCTGACTCGGCCTGGAGGGTAATGGACAGAGTGTTTCGGGCTGAGTTTGTAATGTATTTCTGAGTTTTGCTTTTGAAATGTTTTGGTAATTACTTTATAAGTGTAATTGTGATATCGTAATTGTGATATCGTAATTGTATTTATTGTAACTGTGATATTTTTGCTTTTTGTTAGCCACCCAGAGTCGCATTGCGAGTAGGGCAGCATACAAGTTGAATAATTGAATTGAACTGATGATAAGCACTCTGAAAAGGCAGAAGTCATACATATAAAACTGATAGAATACACTCCCAGGCCCTGTCCTCAGTTATGACACAGCCATGAGTACAGAAAGGATGGTGGAGGACTGGAGTGCCTGGTGGACAGAGGTCCATGGGGTCGCAAAGGGTCAGAATCGACTGTGCGACTGAACAACAACAAATGAAGCATTGAGTCACTGGGTGGGGGCTCTCAGTGAGCACCAATAAGCACTCACCAACTGGCTAGACTTATTTCTGGGGGTCTCCTAATGGCCTCTTTTTGAGGAGTGAATTTGAGCTGACTGAGTATCTGCATCCCATTAATGTTCAAGGTCACAGAAGCATAACTCAACTGATGCTGTTGACTCATTGCTTTTCCTCTCTTAGATGAAGATTGGGTTCCTTCCTCCTTCTGGCATCAGACTGTGGTGGCACTTCAAAAGGGGCCTAGCCCAATTAGGTTGACTGAATTGGTTAGGTTGATTAGTAATTACCATTTGAAGATGGATGTTGATTATATTGTAGATGGTTTCATGTTTGGTTTTCGAATTCTGGTGCTCAGGACTATTCCCCCCAAAGCTCTAGCAACCATAGATATTATAAGGGCAAAAATAACAAAGAAAGTTAAGGAAGGTATGATTTTGGGCCTCTTTCTCATGAATCCTGTCCCCAACTTAAGAGTTTCCCCATTAGGAATAGTTCCAAAGATGGTCCCTGGTGAATATCAACTTATTCACTACTTATCCTATCCTGTGGGTTCATCAATCACAATTAACTAGTATGTGGACAGAGTTATGTAGGGATAGATATGAAGCCAAGTTTTTCAGGTATCCATCCTTTTAGAGTTCTTTGGGGCAATCAGGATAAGCAAATTGTTGGTTGCTTCTCAAGCAGTTATTATTATTATTTTTTTACAGAGCACTGACATACAGTGACATACAGCTCAGTGATGAGCCGTTGGTAGTTCATATTCGCAAGTCCAAGATGGACCAAGCAAGAGTGGGAAACATTTTAGTCTTGGGCAAATACTCCCAGGTGGAAACATGCCCTGTACATGTCATGTGGGAATATCTACAGGCCAGGAAACAGGATGTGAGTCCATTATTTTAGTACCATGATATGAAGGCCCTAACCAAGTTTCAATTCTGGCAGATCAATTTTAGGGCATTGAAGGTCCTGGCATCACCGCTGTGCATTTTGAGATGCATTCATTCTGCATAGGATTGGCTTCCATGGCAGCAGATCTGGGTTGGGCAATAGGCCTCTGACATGTATTGATTCCACCTCCTTTAAATCTACTCCCCATTTTGGTCAATGAGGCAAGTAAGACACCTGCTTTTCATTACTAATCTCATGAGTGTGAAAAGGAAATAACTAACAAACTTGTATAGAAGAGCAGGGATGGGTTCATGGAGGAGAGTACTGAAGCGTGGTATCAAAAAGGGTCACTTACTTGTTTTCTCTTGAACATGTTCTTTACTGCAAAAGTGCAGTTAAAGCATAGTTGCAGCATATCCAAATGTTCCTCTTTTATGTAGTTCATTATACAATGTGGAGGGCCATCACAGAGTCATGCACTGGAAATTGTGTTCAAAATATAATGCATTTTTTAATCCATGTGAAGGACTAAAAGGACTTCATGTACTGGTGTTTTATTGGAATGATGTATCATGTTCAGACTGCTCTGTGGCATCTGTGCTATTGATCCAGTATATTTAATAATACATTGTGGCCTCAAAATTTATTACAGGTTATGAGCAAATGTAAGTGAGGAGGCAAAAATATAATGCACTTTAGACAGGTGCATTATACTGAAGTACTGAGCTGTATTTCTTGTTGACTTTTGTAAATGCACAGCATGCAGTCTCCATAAAGAGGAGATGCTAAATTAGGCTAATTACAAGCTGTTTTTGCTTTAATATTCTGTTTTTGGTTTGGCTGAAATGACACTCTACTCATATCCCTACCATCCTATAGTCAGTTTCATTGCTAGAAATTCAGGGAGCTGTTTATTACCAGTATAATGGGAACTTTTTTATATGGTTGTGACTTTATCATTATTTTATTGAATTTTGTATATTGCATTATTGTGTATTTACTGTGTATATTGTTTAATTATCATGTGAGCCACCCTGAATTGGTTTCCTGATTGGGCGGCATACAAGTGCGAAAATTTAATTTAAATTTAAATTAAATTAAATTATTGTTATCAAGTAGTAAAATGCTTACCATTAGGTTGGTGAATGTAGGAAGAGAGAGAAGTGGATTTGTTCATGTCTGTTACAAGTACCCTTGGGGATATGATATACATTGGACATATGTATGCATACACCTACCCCAATGGGATCCATGGAATAGGAAACAAAATAGATAAAGACTCGCTATAAGAGTAAACCCATTGAATCAATTGGATCGTTGATTCACCATTCAGCAGATTTACTCTGTGACTAACAATTACATAGGCTGTAATCCTGAATAAAACCAGTGATCAGTTCAAATCAATACCATCTGAACTGACAGAGCAGTTCGCCAGAAGTTTAGAACAGGATCTCTCTTAACCTTAAATGGAATGGTTAAGGGGTGAACTGCAAACATTTGGTGTGCAAAGGATGTGCTCTGTCAATGAGCTACAGTGGAGTTTATGTCAACTATAGAATGAATAGCAGTTTATTTGCATAAGGCAAATGCTGACTATATCCATGCTACAGTGGAATTTATGTCAACTATAGAATGAATAGCAGTTTATTTGCATAAGGCAAATGCTGACCATATCGATGCAATATTGCCTTGAATGTTTTCAAAACAATTAATGGGAAGTACCAAGCCCTGCCCCACTTGTTCAATGCTTTCTCTATAAAAGTAGGATCCAATCAGAAGAAAGGATCCAGTTCACTTGTAGGCTCCCCTTCTATGCGAGAAAACAGATCCCCCCCCCCAGAGTTCTTTCTTTTCAGTAGAATCTACAGGCAAAGAGGATTCACTTCTCTTCATACTCACTCATCTAGAGAGAACAGTAACAGAGGAGTTGTTGCTAGACACTTCTCAGCATGCTGAGAGCAATGGATGTAATAATGCCTGAACAGGGCTTGAACCATTTTTTGATCCAATTAAATGGGGGGTTGTCACATCTTTTGGTTCACTTTGGGGATGGGTTGATTTGCAACTTTTCCTGATGACCGCATGATGTAAGTGCCAGTGTGAAGCAGCCAATTCCCAGAGTGTTCCTACCTGGATTTATTTTTGGCTCTCGCAGGGAATACTCTTTTTTAGGTGCAGGTAGAATTGCTCCATGTTGGTTTGGTTCCAGAAAACACAGAGTAAAGCAGCTGGCTGGCTATTCATTTGTTGAAGCCACTTCATGGTCTTTGGAAACTGGAAGCTTCCTTGCTGTTTGCCTTTGAGGGCAAGGGAGAAAACATTTTGCATTTCTTTTTGCTTGCTGCTTAAGCATCAGTGATGCTTGGAAAGGTCTTTCTTTCTAAAAAAAAATCCTCTCAAAGCATCTGTGGTGAAATGTATAAGTTTCCAACAGTTAAAAATAAACCCTAAACTTCCCCTCCCTTCTCCTCCAAAAGTAAGTGGCAAAGAAAAGCTAAAGGGAAAGCTAACAATTTCTCCAGATCATTAAGCAGATTCCTCCTCTGTATTTTGCCTAACCTACTTAATGATCTGGAGGAATGGGAAACTTTCCCTTTATAGGGAAAGAAACCTTGATCATGCTAAAGAAAGTTGCTTGAGGCATGGTGTGGTAGATCTTTGCTTCTGGATGTATCAGGTCACGGAACCTGAGACCTCAACATCCTCCAAAGAGCCCTACAGAATTTTATAGATCTCCAGGGGAAAAAAATTAGAAGCCTATTTTCTTTAGAGCTGGCTCTTATTTCAATTTTTTTAAATTTACCTAAGCCCAAAGCACTAAAGTATAAGACCAACATAATTTTAAAATATATTAATCATCTAAAATGTATGCATATATAAACTACATACTGTATTTACCCTCTACTTTTCCACTATTCAGCAATTATAATAGCTCTGTCATTTGCCTCAAAGAGATATTGCACTATTCAGACAAGTTGCCACAGATTAGCAGAGGTTCAAAGTCTTGTCTCTCACCACATTCTCATTGATCACCATCATCAATATAGCTCCTCCTCTTTAGGTTTGTTTTGCATCATGTCCCCATACTTTTCAGCCTGTTCAGCATCTTCCCATATTGGAGATGGTAACCTGATGCTGGATTCTTCTTTGTCACCCAGGTGATATTCTTTTCCATAGTTCAGTTTGATGAGTCTCATCTGTAGATGGAATTGGTGCCATTGTTTTCAGGAAGCTCTTCCTTAACATCAGCCTTGATGGATGACGTTGAAATTCAAACCTTGGATGCCTGGGTTCTCGTTCTTGCTTTTTATTCTCAACTTCTGTTGCTAATATCTGGAGGTGCTATACCCATGGTTGAGAAGATTTTATTAAGTCTGACCCAGATATGTTAATTAAAGTCTCTCATGGATAAAGGCTTCTTCTTCTGTGTCTAGGCCAGATGTGTAACTGTCAAAATGAAAGCACCCTTTGGTGAGTTCATTCTGCAGTTCCCTTCACCTGACCTAGTGTGAGAAAGAATAGCCAGCAACACAAGGTTGCCATTACCAAGGTACACCTGATTGTGGTTCAAGAATACCACAGTCTTTGGGGAGGCTCTTTCTGTATGCTTCATGGATCAAGGATTCTTCTTTAGGTTCAACCTTAATTGAGATTTTTCACTAATAATAGTTATATTCCATTTTAAGTGACTCCTTCATAGATATGTGTTAGATAAGAATTGTGTAAACTATAATTTAGGATGTACTGAGGATTCCATGTTAGACATCCTTTGCCAGTCTACACACAGGCATGCATGCACGCACACAGGCACGCATGCATGCACGCACACAAAATCCCTACATATTTTTTTTAAAATTAAAAAGTTAATTACACATTTACACAAGTACATAAGTTTAAAACTGTAACAGTTTTGGCATCCTAGCAAAACATAATTTTCTAGATCATAGAGAGACATTACATCCTTGGCAACTTTTGGAAAAAAAAATATCTAGTTTTACTGCCAAATATATACTCAACAAGAAACAACTTTGCCTGGCTAGTAATGTGTGAGAAATCTGCTTCACAAGATTATTTTTTCAATTTGTCTGCACCATCTGGAAATAATCAAAACTGGCCACACAGTAATCAAAATCCTGTTGTGTAGTTATGCCAGCAGAAGGAAAACATTGTAATTCACACTGAAAAATTCTCACTTTTAACTAGTCCCTTGCTTGGATTCCTGGCTGTACACTAGGCCACCCATTAATTAATTATAATTTGCTGCTGTGTGTTTCGTCCTTTCTCTTCTGTCAGCATTAGTCCCTTACTTGGATTGCTGGTTCTACACTAAGCCACCCATTAATTCGTTATAATTTGCTGCTGTGTGTTTTGTCCTTTCTCTTCTGTCAGCACAACTATGCAATGGGATATTAGAACATGTGTAGAATTTCCAGATCTGCAAGAAACAAATCTGCTAAAATTTACCTATTGGAAAACAGTGCATGTTAAAATGCACTCATTTGAAAAGGCAGGCAAACATGCTCTGTTCAATGAGTTCAAACAATCTGTGTAATTTAGAAAATGCTCACAAAATCAGCATTTTCTTTTAAAAAACAGTAAAGAAACTGCACAGAAGCAATAGAAACTTAGAAGAAAGGTGAGGAAAGAAAGTTGATAAGAATGAACTTGATAGATATGCATACTCTTGATCCTGGCTTACTGATTGGTTCCCAATTTGACATATGTACTTGCAAACTCACATTTGTAACATCACCTAAATCTACAGATACACCCTAAAAAAATAATGCGTCAACTCTTGGTCAATTTATCACATACTTGAATTCCCTACAATGTATTTTTCCCCTTTTTGGCTACTCACCAGTGTACTTTCTAGAATAACATCGTTAGGCTCAGCATAAAACCTTTGAAAAAAATGTTTCACTGTGCTTACAGGACAGAATTTCCCTTTTCTGCATTTTAGCACCTCATTACATGTTTCCAAAACTGATTTCCTTCACAGAGAATTAACTCACTTATGGTACCTCCTTAAAGAAAGCATAGTGTATTATTTAAGCAACTGGACTGATAGCCACTGCATCACAAAAAAAAATAAATATTGTCTGCTACTTGGTCTAATCCATGTGTCCTACACTAAATCAAGTGTGCTGAATCCAAATCTGAAGTCCAATTCTGCCTAGGACACCAGGATCTTAAGTTAGCAAATCTCATCCTCTTGGATAAGTTCTTATGTTGATCATGTGGGTACAGTATATCATCCACAAATATAGCATAAATTGTCTGGTTTATTAACATAGCTGTGCCTACTCAACTTTAGCTCAAAACAGACTCACTATGGGCTAGCTGTACTATCTAATAAGATGGTTTCACACTAGAGACAAGCCCTTGGTCCATCTCCCCTTATATACCTATTTCTGATGGCAGCTCATTGACTTGCCCAGACATGTCCAGCCACTCCTAGAACATGCATGCCACAAGGCGACATGATTCAGCTGAGGTGGGAGCAGCCATAGTGCTAGATGCAACCGTTACAATGTTGCCATGTAAAAATACATTACCCAATTACCGACCATTTGATCAGCTATAGCATGCCTTAAAATCTGTACATGATAGGCAAATTCTGAGTTCAGATTTGAAATCAGCACCCTCGATCTCATGTAAATCACATGTGTTATTCCCAGTAACAAAATTGTTGTGCAGTGTAGTTAAAGTTGAAATTATTTTTTATTTATAGTTTTTGTTTTCCACCTCAGAGCCATTTCAGTATGTTTATTTGTGCTTTAGTTAATGTGGATTTTATTTTTTGCACTGGAAAACCTCATTGTAAATCAAAGTAATGCTTTATGGAAGTGTTCTTAACCTGCTGGAATGCATCCAAGTAATGAAAACCACATTGCCATGTACAAGACTAATTTGTTTTAAAATGGAAGTTTCAGTCAGAAAAGATTAAACCTTAGAAACAATGGTCGTAATAACACCCGAATTGTTTTGGATGAATTGCAACCTGATCCCAGTCAATCTTGCCCACTCCTGTAACTACATTGGAGCAAATGGCCACACTGTCCCCCCAGCTGTGCTTCGTTCCCTCTAGGCTTTTTAAAAAATATCCATTTAATCTGTGACAAGGGCAGCTTTTATTTAAAGAACGACTGCTTGGTTTATGAACAGAAGACACTGAAGAATAGGACACTAAAAATTTACAAAATTAAGAGAAGTGCATAATAAAAGTCTCATATGTAACAGTCCCTCAAAATCTGTTCACTCAAGATTGCAGCTACGTTTGTCATGATCGTGTTAACTTTAATTGCTTAAATAATAATGGGGGGGACTCCAGTTTGTTCTGCAATTATGACAAGTAGAGCAGAATTCAATATTACTAACTAGAAATTATCTTTTAAAGTCTACTCTAAGTTACAGTCAAACCTCAGATAAAGAGTGCCTCCTTGTCCTTTTAAAGCATTCCCAGTATTTAGAAGTCTCATGGCTATATCTTTTTCTTTTTCTTGAGATTCTGGCAGCACAAAATGAAAATACCCTGAAACGAAAAGAAGCACCAGTGTGCACATTACATTTACCTGATTCACTGGCCATTTCATATTTTCTCAAGGTGTTCATCTCAATATGAGGCCTTTCCAGGGTTTCTGAGTAGACCAGTGGTTCCCAATTAGTTTTTTCTACGTACCATTTCAAGAAAGACCTCAAACTTGCGTACCCCTTCTTGCAGGAACGTTAAATAAAAAATGAAATCAGGTATATTTTATATTTATTATCATCAAAAGACATTCTAATGACAGAGAACACATGTTTCATTAATGTGACAAATGTGCACGTTTTTCTTTGCACAACTCTGAAAAATCTGGTTGCATTTTGAAGTCTTCGAAGTCGTCTTCGAGTTGAAGTCTGTGACGATGTTTAGTTTTCAAGTTTGTCATTGCGGAAAATCCGCTCTCGCAAAGGTACGTCGTGCAAAATGGCAGTAAATGTTTTATTGCTACTTCGCTGACACGATAAACGTCTTTAAGACCAGCCCAAAAATTAACCAATGATTGCTCCGCAAAAAAACCTTTGAGTCTACTGTTGCATGAGATGTCTATTAATTCCTCTTGATCAGAGATGGATAGGTGATCGGTGGGACAGTTTCCAAAGGGGTTGTTTACCCAGTTCCATTGCGACAATATTTCTCAGAAATAAGTGCGTAATGCGGTCGACAAATTTTGCAAGTGACATTTTATGGCTGATTTTACATCTTCATTCACTGATGAAGAAGTAATTTCCAAAAAAAGTTTTAAATTCGGAAATTGATCATATTTACATCTGTCGGTCAAAGATGTCCAGAGAGATATTTTTTTTGATTGTTGACTCAACCTTCTCCTGCATAGTGAATATGATTGTATCCTGGCCTTGAAGCCCCAAATTCAACTCATTCAGTTTTGAAAAAATATCTGACAAGTAAGCCAATTTTTGTAGCCACAAAGGATCAATCAGCATCTGTTTGTACTCGGCATGTCCCTGCTCGGTCAAAAATAATTCAATTCCATGTCTCAACTCAAATATTCTCGAAACAACTCTTCCTCTGGACAGCCAACACACTTCAGTATGTAACAACAGGGTCTCATGCTCACTGCCAAGCTCTTTACTAATTTCTGTAAAAATTCTTGAGTTTGAGGCACGGGCCTTGATTAAATTGACAATTTTCAGAGCATTTTTAAGAGTACTATCTAAGCAGGCTGGATTTTTTTTTACAAGCAAGTGCCTCTCGATGAATACCACAATGGGTCCATTTTGCTTCTGGGGCTACATCTTGTATTCGCTTCACAAGTCCTGAAAAATGACCAGTCATTGCTCTGGCACCATTAGTGCATATTCCTCTGCATTTCGACCAATCCAATTTGTTTTCTTTTATAAAACCGTCGACCATGTGAAATATGTCCTCCCTGGTAGTATGAATCAGAAGGGCATGACAAAATAGGAACTCTTCATGAACCTTTTTGAAATGAACATAATGAACATATATTAAAAGTTGAGCCAAGTTTGATATGTCTGTGGATTCATCAAGTTGTATGGCAAAGTAATCACTTTGTAAAATGTGTTGAATTTGGTGGTTTTTCAGATTATCTGACATGTCTGCAATACGATGAGAGACAGTGTTATTTGACATAGGAACATCAAGTTCTCGGGCCATTTTTTCTCCAAACATACATTTCATGCAGGCAGTATAAGGTTTTCCCCAATTGCATGCAGTTTTGCTTGCTTGGCAATTAAATAACTAACTCGAAAAGAGGCTTGCAGGGCGTTCATATTCGTGTTTAAAGAAAGCATCTCAATAGATTTTTGTCTTTGTTTGAGGTCTTTTAATTTATGTTGAAAGAAGGATACAGATTCATCTTTCAAATTAGCATGTTTGGTTTCTAAATGGCGACATAGTAAGGATGGTTTTAACGAATGATTTGACAGCGTTTCTGTACAAACGACACCAACTGTGCCTACACCAACTGCCAGGGGAACAAGAAGCCAGGGCAAGTTGAAGTCTTTGCCACCCATCCCCCTGTGCCCACCCCAACATATTATAATGTAATGTAATGTATTATCTGTAAGCCGCCCTGAGTCGCCACGGTGAGTGGGCGGCAATATAAATTTGAAATAATAATAATAATAATAATAATAATAATAATAATAATAATAATAATAATAATAATAATAATAATAATAATAATAATAATAATAATAATAATAATAATAATAATAATAATAATAACGACACATTGCGGCAATGGGGAATTAGGATCTCCAGAGCTTGTAAAACCAAACTGAATATAACTATCATAATATTTCCTTTTTTTGAGAGATGATTCCGTGTTATCAAGGTTTCTTTTTGTGAGTGTTGGAGTACTAGTAGAGGGTGACACATCATTAGCAGGCGACTATTCAGTATTTTCTGATACCTCCTCCTCAACCTTTCGGCGCCTTAGCAGCCACTGTTCCATCTAAAAAACAAGGGGACTTATTAACTCAGCTTTTGTATTTTTGTAATGTAAGTAATTAAAAAGCTTAGAAAACTGGAAAAAAAAAACAGAAACTGCAAACTGGCAAAAAAATTGAATTTGTCCTTCTGTATTCGAAGGAGGTACATAGTACAAATTAAACATTATTGCTTTGTATTGAAATTTACAATGAAAATAGTATGAATGTAACTTAAAATCTAGAAAACAGAATCTGCGGACATGCTTACAACTGAAGCAGCTTGAATATTATTTTTATTTTCTAAACATCATTACATTGTATTGCAGTTAATAGTGAAAGTGCAAATTTAAACACAGTTTTAAAACATTATCTTACCGTTTACCAAGGTAGGTATATAAGGCTGATCGACGCGACACGGTGCAATGGATATTTATTAATTCACAATTAAAACAACACAATGAGCACAGCGACATGCTCACGCGACATAAACCGAACTGACTGATTGACAATGATGAGCAAGTAGGCGTGAATGGGGGTGGCCGCAATCGGGTGACGCGAGACACGGGAGGTGTGGAAAAAACCACCACCGCAGGAGAAAGCGCTTGATGCATACGATTGACTTACCTACTGATCGTTTAATTAAATTGAATAATTCTTTGGCAATTGTTATTGCATTACTGTTTTTTAAGGATTTAATATTTTAGTTAAGAGATTGCTGCGTGTACCCCTTGATGCAATCTCACGTACCCGTGGGGGTACGCGTACCACTAATAGGGAACCACTGGAGTAGACAAATCAACCTACTAACTTGTAAAACCAAAACCCAACTGCTTTCCATAATTAGTTTCCTTTAGATTAATTAGTCTTTTGAATAGGAACTAGCTAAAAGGTTTTGCCCTGGTTGTCCAATAGGACAACAAAAAGAGCAGGATTAAAAGGAAGGATACTCAAAGGAAGATTTAACACATATATTAATATACTTTTCCCCCAATGCCATTTCTCAAACTTGTCATAAGAGCAGATTTCCTTCCTAGCTAAAATATAAAAGTAAGATACCTAATCCAGCATCAAAGTCAAGCTCAAGAACTCAGTTTCATTGCCAAAGCAATTTGCTGTATGGAGAATTGGACAACGTCAAACCATGGATAAAAGAAGGCTGTAGCTATAGGCAAAGTTAAGCTTTAGAGTCTGGCATAACTGAGAATTTCTATAAAGAGAATGAAATTAAACTTCATTCACATATAAAGAACAGGGAGAGCCATACTTTCTGACAAAAATGATTCATGGAATATGAATGGTCAGAGTAATCTCCATCAGTTGAGGCAACTTCCTGCTATGCTTATGGAAATTTCCAAACAAATATGTCAAAACAAGAGGCTTCATGAAGAAAAAGCACTTGGAAAATCAATAGGGTTTTACAAATATCCTACATCTATGGCCTATATTTCAGCAATATCTATGTGGCATGGAAAAGAAAGGCAGTTCCTATTTGCAGCCTTAGTTTCCAATTTAATGAATAGCACCATTTTTGAAGACAGCAGGTACACTTAAAATAAATTAATGTTGTTCAATTTTTAGTTGTCAATGAGCTAACTACACAGGAAACTAAAATGAAGAAAAGCTTTTTTAGAGATTTATTTGGATATACTCTCAAAAAATCTCATGGATATTAATAAACACATTTCAGGAAATGCCAGTTATCAGTTGCCAAAACATTAGGAAACCTGATGAAAGACAACTATAACCCTAGCAGATTATGTTTTAAGAGAAAACATTTTCAGAAGGGGGAAATGAGACAGATGGAAATAGTATATTTTAAAGTTCTGAATATTATTCTTAATGGAATATAATTTAGATTTAATTAATATCATGAGATGTTGGCTTCTGCTGATTACTCAAATTTTGAATGAGTAAATCCATTTAGTTCTGTAAGAATTACAGTACAGTAATATCTCGGATAACATTTGCATCAGATAACACTAAAATTGCATAGCTTTAAGCAATCTGGGGGGGAGAATTGCATCGAATAACATTAAGATCCTGTGGGATGCATCGGATAACAATCACTAAAGCCTGTGTGGTTACAATGTATATCTATGGACTTTAACGTTATCCGATGCATCACATAGGATTTTAACATGTATCAGATAACACTAAAAATTGGATAACACCAAGATTTCTGGAGCCAAGTTTTAGCGTTATCCGAGGTTTTACTGTACTAATAAAAGAACAATTTTCTGTGGCCCAAAAAAAGTCTTAGAAAGACAGAGTAACCCAAACATATTTTAAGAAATGTACAAAAGCAATAAATAATCTTCAAAGATACATGCCAAATTATGGCGGCTGCAAAGACTGCCTGCAGTTTATTTATTTATTATTTAGACTTATATCGCTTATATTATTTAGACTCTCTCAAGCAACATTTTTGTTTCTAACCCAGACTGGTCATCTTCAGGGACTTTAGTAAATATGTAGCTGTCACCGAAGGAAGGAAAATGGCTGGCACTATCAACATATTGCACCTGGAAAGTTGGCTACCGCAATTTTCAAGGAATAGTCACTTAAGACTTTCCCCATCCGGCTCAAAAGCAGTAAAACAAACAATCAGAAAAGAGGAAATAACAGTATAAGTTCAGTTCCACCATCTTGGACTGAATAAAAGCCCCTTTTCTGGAGAGGGAGAGAGAGAGATGAGCTTTTTTAAAAAAAAACAAAGAACGATCTTTAATTTTTTTTCCATAGCTAAACATATTTTGGCAGGGCAGAATGATATTGCTGTCCCTTTGTGTGTGAGCTAGATGCTTTTTCCAACAGGACGATGAGTCACCCTGAACAGGCTCTCGCTTGGAAGAAGAAACCATAGCTTGAACATTTAAGAGGTCAAGAGTTCTGTAACTGATCTTCCTGCTGGCAGGACATTTGTGTTAATCACTCACTTGACATTTTGTGCCAAATGAAACTGGTCCATCAAGACAATTTAGTTTTTGCTGCAACTGACTGGTTGGGGTATCTACTAAGAATTGTTTACATATGCTTGCAGATGCTTGTCTATATTTTATCTTCTGTCAGATGTGGCCCATAAGCATCTTCGACTAAATGTTATATTATGTTATCTTATCTTTCTCCCAGTGCAGGGGACAAGTCAGCTCACAACATGAATTAAAACAGATAAAGCTAAAAGACTACAAGTTATATTACCAATATTGCATTTTTGCAACCCAAATTTCAATTAATTTTGAACATAAATTTGAACTGAGACCCTCTTGAGTGCCCTTTCCATATTTTATTCTGCGGCAAGAGAAGAATATATTCAGCTGTACATCTGGTACAACAACAGGAAATATACACTGAGTAAGATAAACAGGCTGATAAAGTATTTATCTTCTTAGGGAGCTTTGTTGAAATGGTTAGAATGATTAATGTGAATGAGCATATGCCACCCCTGACCTTGAAACCTCAAAAATCAATATTTGAGGAAAATCCTTTGCACACCATGTATGATACCTAAAGCCTTAGAATCCTCACAGGGATAGCAGTTAGTTGATGAGCAGACATATTTGACATGGTGTTATTTAAATAGGACTTAGTGTTAAATAGGGAAGCAATAAAGGTTGGCTTAGATGGACATTTTTGCTCAAGAAACCACGTTTCTTCATATGTCCACCAAAATTTAAGTATTAGATTGTCAGTTAGCCAGCCCTGGTGAAATCCTTTGAAATGTCAACTTCATGTGTGTGTGTGTGTGTTTCTTTATCATCTTAATGTAAATCAGATTTATTTTTATTACTATTTTCATAAGTGTTTCTATAGGAATTTAATCACACAAAGTAATGTAATGATTTAAACATTCTCTGTCTTCTGCAGCATACTTTCTAGGGCTATTTACCTTCTAAAGAGCATCAATATACTTATGTGTTGCAGAGATAATTTTTGGTCATAAACAAGGGTACACATGCATTTCATGTGGTGACTTGACGAGGTCAACTTACCTTGGTGGACCTAAAGGAACTAACTATAATTTGGAATGCACCAAATACAGAGATGGGATGTAACAGGTTCTCACCAGTTCACAGGAACCTGTAGTAATGTTTCTCAGTGTCCCGGAGAACCGGTAGCAGCTTTTGGGGGGAACCACCTTCGGGGCTTACCTTTTCACTGCGCATGTGCGCCAAGCACTTGGTGTGCATGCATGCCTACAGTGCTTGGTGCGTATGCACGGCCTCCTTGCTGTCCTCCTTGCTGTCCTTGTGTTGTGGGTGGGTTGAGGGGTGTATGTGTGTGCTTATTTTTATTTTATTTTTTATTTTATTTTTTTCTTTGGCTCCACCCACAATGTCATGACATCATGATGTTGGCTCCACCCACACTGTGATGACATCATGGTGGGGTAGTAAAATTTTTGCTATCCCACCACTGATCAAATACATCCCAGATGCAGCATATCACCAGAATTGGTGGCTAAAAGGTCTGTCACCACCATTAGAACAAAGCAATTGCTTTGAGCAGCAGGTTCTGAGCATCAGAAAAAGGCAGAAACTTATTAGTTATTTACTTTATTATTGTTCTATTTTTATTGCCAACAAGGAGTATGAGAGCCTGTGGAATTTTCTGTGTAACGATGCCTTAACTAGCTCTAGATAACATACACTTTGACTCACGTGAATGTGAATATCAGTTGCTACCATATTTTAAGAAAATGTCTTGGGCCTCTCCTTGTGATAAATTTTTCCTCCAATGCAGAACATTGCACTGAGTATTTTTCAATGCATTTCTACACACAAACCCCAACAATCTAAAGGCTCATGGGTGAAAAATATTAATCCAGAACATTTATTATGCTCTTCATCTCAATATAGTTGCATTCATCTGTGGTTTAAATCCAGTTGTTAATACCAGCTAAAGTAAACCCATTTAATGTCCTTAAATTGGTTCGAATTAAGCACTGGCTATACCCAGCATATGATCAGTATACAAAACAAGCATAGCCACTGGAGTCGTCTTTGTGCAATTATTGTGGAAATTAAAATTCTAAACACTACTGTCTGTATTGGCAAGTTGAGTTCTGTTTGCTTCCTGTGTTAATAATATATTGTAAATAGATTCACAGTAGACAAAGTGGATATTTTACTTTGGAGAGCTATTGACAGGATTAATGAAGTGATTGTGAAATAGCTTGTACACTTCAGTCCTGTATAAATGCTAGTTATTATGGTGGTGGAGTAAACTCAATTAATGTTTGAAAACAACTGCATCTTTCATAACATTTTAATAACATTACTAATATTTTAGTTCCTAGTGTCTTTGGATAGAAAATGACATAAGCAATTTTTAAAAAATTCTAGAAAAACAAAAGCTCTTACACGAATAGTAATGTCTGGGGTGCACCACCTCATTTCAGGGAAGGGGAAGGGAATAACTTTGGTCCAATGTGGGTATTTTTTTAGTATCTGTAAGGAAAGAAGAGGTTGATTTGTGTCATTCCTGTCACTTCATCTGAAGCCCATTCCCACATATAATATGTCCCAAGGATCTCCTAATTTCCAGGAGCAGATTTTCAGAAAGCAAGTGGGATTGATTGATTCTATTTCTATACCACCCATCTGATTTAAGTGTCGCTGTGGGCAGTGAACACAATAAATAAAATGAATATAATATAAAACCCTCCACCCACTCTACAAATGTAATAATATATGTTGCATTCTACCGCATGGGGATTCTGACCAGCAGCTGTCTTTATTAAGAGTTTCACACAAGCATACAGTATATGGCACAATGACATAATCCATCATTCTTCACCCTGTTCTCTATGCCTGACTAAGCTAGCCTTGATCCAAACAATATGTGGTTATGCCTAGCCAACTTTGGGTGACAATCACACAGTCACAGAATTAATGATATCCTGTATTTTTTTGTCCTTACAATGGCTGCATAAGGTTGGAGAGGAAAGAATGTTCTGTGAATGTTCATCTGAACAGAAACAGACATTTCTAGCATCATAGGAAATGAACATCCTGTGTTATTGACCACCTACCTTTTGCAGAATTTGTTCTCACAATTAAACTGGTCAATACACAATGATGCAACAGTTTAGAGAAGGAAAGTTAGAATCTTCTGGTCAGGATCCTATTGAGCCAAACAATTCACACAAAGTTCAGCTCCACGCATGGAGCTGCTGGGGGGGGGGGGACACATTTTGCTCCCCTCAGCCAGATTAAGACAAGTGGCTTGGCAACAAAGTTGTGTTGCCCATGTGGCAGGACTGCCTTATATAAGGAGACTCATCCTTATCTTGGCCTCTAGATTTGAGTCTCTTAAAGGTTGCCTAATCACTCTTTGATTGGCTTGCCAAGTGCACTGTCTTGATTTTGCAAGTGAGAGCCATAAGCTGTGCCGAAATGGCAGAGCTGGAAGTTCTGGGCAGCATCAAGTCTTCTTCTTCTTCTTCTGTGTCTAGGCCAGATGGTGAAACTGCCAAAATGAAGTCACCTTATGGTGATCAGCAGGAACCAGATCACTGGTCCATGGTTGGTTGAACTGGCTGTGGTGGTTTGGGGGTTTCTTGGCTTTCCTCTGGCTAATAGCCAACCTGGATGGTAACTGAACCATCTCTTGGCTATTCAGGATTCCTGGGGGTGACCAGTATCAACCCAGTCTGGCTTCATTAGACTTGTGAGGCTGGGTCACATTGGCACAGTACAGAGTGGGATCAGTCCAGTAAAAACCTCTTGCTGGCACATGTAGCTCAGCAAATTGGTTATCTGACTGAGGTCTAGCCTTTACAAGTTCGTAATTAGGACTAACCTATCAACCCCTCCCACAGCTAGGGACAGCATGCCTTTGGCAGCTCAGGCCACATTAACCCCCCTCTTTGAGTCATTGGAGGACTAGTTGGAAGGCTGTTCCTCAAATCCAGTCATCTATACTCAGGATATCATTGGCTATCACGGGACCTAAAATGGGCAAAGGTCTAGTAAGAGTCAGATAGCTAGAGAGAAGGAAAGTACAGTATTACCTTGTGTTACAAATTTAATGTGTCCCAAGGCATATCTCATGGTATGAAAAATTTGTACCTCAAATTTCCCATAGGAATGGATTGAAAACCAAAACTCATAACTTGAAACATGGTTTCCCATAGGCATGCATTGAAAACCAATTAATCTCTTCCGGAAAAAAATTGTAACTCAAACCATTATTTTAAATTGATTTTCGTTCGTATTGTGAAAATTTTGTAACTCGAACCATTTGTAACTCGAGGTACCACTGTATTGCACAAATCACCATTAGTGCTCTCCTCATCTGAGGATGAGAACTGATCTGAATCCAATGCTCTTTGTAGTAGCACAGTGCAACAGAGAGGCACCACATTGGACCTGGGGCTGCTTCAGAACCCACCCACCCCATGCCAAAAGTGGTAATCTGAGTGGGAATTCAGGGCATGGAGGGCAGCTAAACTATTATAATTGACTGATGACATAATGGGCTAGTTCTCTGTATTATAAGGTGAGCATTCAGAGTCATCAGCAGTGGTTGTGGTGGAGATTGTGTTGCAAATAGTGCTGGTGAAGTTGCAGATGCAAAGGGGACAAACTCCTATGCAGCCAGAAGTTAGAAGTTGAGCTGTGGCTACAGATATGACACACACTAATGTAATCCCCATAGAGGGGGCATAATATTGACTGAGACCAGGGGGGCTGCATCTACACCAGTCACTAAGAGTGAAATTGTGGCATCGCCTTGAAGCAACTGGGAGCTACCCAGAAGGGGTCCCTGTCAATGATAGCACTTGTCCATGTGTCAGTGCCCACCTTTGACAGCACCTTACACAACAGTGGCCTTTTCCAAGTCAGACATCGGGGTTCACCCTAGGTACTAACTTTTTTATTTTATTTTTACTCACTCACTCACTTGCTCATTATTTATTTATTTGTTTATTTGTTTATTTATTTATTTATTTCCCACCCTTGAGCCCTCAGGCTTCGGATGTAATGGATTTCTTCTCATTCAGTGAGGTATCCAATTCCTCTATTACCACACTGGCAAGACTGACTGCTCAGTGGAAGCTTAGAAGGATCACAGCTGCCATGTTCCATGTAGGTAGAGAAGCAAACCATTCTCATCCATGTTCTGACTGGCTTTATATTACACATGCTGCCAGGCTCTTAATCAAAGCACAAAACAATCATTTCTCCATTCTGTGAAATTTGTCTGTACAGGCAACTTCTTGTGGATCATACCAGCACTTTCTTCATGGATTCTTACAGATACATTTAAGCTACAAACAAGCAAGTTCATTTATTGCTTAGGGAATCCAAAGCCACAGGTCTTTACTGTTCCTTCATAATTACATCAAAAAATTACAGTAAAACACCAGATAACGATTGGATCAGATAACGCTAAAATCGCATAACGTTGGGGAATTTGAGGCAAACATTTGGATCGGATAACATTATGTTAACCATTATGTTAACGTTATCCGATCCATCAGATAACCTTTGCCTCAAATTCCCTGAGGTGTGGCTGTGACTCACCAGTTTCTCTTGGGAGAAAGGGAGGGGCTGCCTGCTCTCAAGCTTGCCACATTTGAATAACAAAAGCTTGCAAAACCAGTCTGACTACTTTAGCAAAGCAAAGGCTTAGGACCCTTTCCCCAGTGTAACCCAGAACACTTTGCAGAAAAATAATTGCAAAGAGACAATTTGACCCAATTACCTTTATGAAGTTTCCCCTTTAAATTCTAAACAGTCTGAAACCAAGATTGTAGCTCCACAAGCCTCATGCATTGTCAATGGAAAAACAAGCAGACACTAAAACCTTTCACCTACAAAGCAATTAAGCTTTTCACACCCTGCAAAGCCCTGAGGGAACTTCCTTTATTACAGCTATGGTAGGGGGGCTGATTCTAAAGGAAAACATTTTCCTAGCTTCTGTTCAGATCTTTTAAAACAGCACTTTATAAAATTTCCAAAAATTTAAAAATGTTGTATGGCTTTGTTCCCCTAAAGTCAGGGCGGTCTGGCATGTTTTTGTAATGTATTTACCCTTTAGACAGTTATTTCTTAAAGTTCTTTAAGTTTCCAGCATGTTTCCTTGACTTTCCCTTGAAGCCTCTGTTGCTTATCTCTATGGAGTTAACGTTATCTGATCCACCTGAATAGGATTTTAACGTTATCTGGTCATGCATTGGATAAGGCTAAAAATCTGATAACGTTAAGACTTGTGAAACCACACAAGTCTTTCAGCAACATTGGCATGCTGCAGTGTTTATGCTCATCCATTTCCAAAGTGACAACTTAGCATAGATTCATGCACCCAATATTTGGATAAGCATAACCATAAGTCTTGACGTTGATGGAAGGGGCCATAACCCTTTTTATTAACTTAAAGGTTTAAGTAGAAAAATGTGAGACTAGATACAAAGCTAGTAGGTTATTTTGCAAGCCTCTGTGAAATAAGTTCTTAAATACTGTTCCTTACATTTTTAAAAAAAAATCAAAGCACTTAGTTTTAAAGCAAGCCTTTGCTAATTAGAGCTGGCTCAGGAGGAAGGGCCTCCCCCTCCTTTCTTAAAGAGTAGTTCTCATTATGTCAGGGTTTCACAGTTCATTCCAAATATATTATCTGGTCCTTTAAGTGTGCCATAAAAAACTGGAAGTAATTGCAGCCACAACAGGAACCAACTGCTGCATGTCTTAGGGACATTGTAGACTTCAAGGTTAGCTTCAGCATTGGACCTCCATTTTTCAAAAACATTCAGCTGTGTCAGACTTAGATTCTGTGCCATTCAGGATGGCTTGTGCATTGCTTGCTTCCTCAATACTCAGAGAGTGTCTAAAGCAGGGGTGCCCAAACTTTTCAGGCTGCAGCCCAGTCATGTGGTTCAGGGGGCCAGTCACTATTGCTCACAGGCCAGATCTGGCCCCCAATACCCATTTATCCAGCCCATGGAATCCTCAATGCAGAAGTAAAATGTGCCCGTATGGGTGCATTTTACTTCTGTTTCCAGGAGCAGCAAGGGCTTCACAGGCCAGTTGAATTGGCATCAGGGGCCGGATCTGGCCCATGGGCTGTAGTTTGGGCACCCCTGGTCTAAAGCAAGGAGCAGACCTGTTTTATACATGAGCTGGATGTCTGGGCTATCACTGTATGGAATTTGCCCTATAAATTTATATCACCCTATAAATCCTTCCACTCCCACCAATCTCTGGAATAATATATAGTTTTAGAGGATATGCATCTATGTAGCTCATCTGTCCTTGGTCAGATGAAAATAAGCTCAACTATATTTTAGACAAAATTAAACAAATAGATGAGTATTTATGTACATTTGGCAAGATAGCTAAAACAAACAAACAAACAACAAGGTGATTATCTGCAACTAATATCATTAGGAGGCAAAAGGCTAATTCACAGAAATAAATAACAATGGTCCTTATCTAGTAAACAAAAGGCCACTGTGAAACTTTAATATGGCTGAGCTTTTTACAGTCGTTTTAAGACAATCAATGGAAAGTGTTAATATACTGCAGAACCAAGAAAGAAAAGGCCATTATATCATTGAGGCCATCACCCTACAAATTCTGGCTTTAACCTTCTGTACGTTTAGATTATGCTTTCTAACTGCTACTGCCATTGTTAGTGAATCAGGGGGAAAAAAAATCTAACATCTTGGCTTTACAATACTTTCCATTTTATATCCAGTTAAGGATTTTGAAAGAATTTGATCTTTTTGGTCTCCAATATGAATAAATCAAATGTTTATTTGCAGACTAATATATGAATCAGAGTTTAGTTCACTACCTAATTTTGTACTTCCCAGACATTCTGAGTGAGTAATTGACACAAAATGTATTTTGAAATGGTCAGACTTTGAGAAAATAGAAAGACCCACCTACACCCACAACACTGCTGGATTCTGTGCTGCAGCATGTAAGGTCAGAAGAACAATCCTGGCAGGACCTTCAGCCAAATAATATACTTGTGCCACAGCATAGGCTAGTAATAACTGTAATACTAGTGGCCTGTGTACTAATTTTATTCCTCCTTAACAGTGAACAGAAATACTCCTTTTTAAGTCCCCTCATTTTATCTTTCATCTCTTGATATATTTTAGTACCCTCATTTTAACTTCTGTTCCTTTTGCTGTTCTATGCTGGTCTTGGACTATAATAAAGATTTTATTTTATTTTATTTTATTTGAGAATAGATTCAAAATGTGTTTTAAATGCTAATTAGCATGCAGGGATTTTCAATAAGTAGGTTAATATGGGAACAGAATGTAAATGACTTTATAGAGAATATATTTGAAACTAGAATAAACTGGAAATTGATTGATTTGTCCATTCTTGCTTCGTCTCTTCCACATAATGCACATAATTGAGCTTGGACTCTTATGTCTGTATAGTACCACTTCAGATTAGAAGATCAAGCCAAGATTGAATATTCCCACCATCCTAGCACAGTAGTTGGGACTGCAGTAGCTTAGTGCTTAGGAGGCTGAACTTGATGACTGGAAGGCTGTCAGTGGAAAGGTAAACTTCGGTGGAAAGGTAAACAGTGTTCTGTGCACTCCGATGTCTAGTTATGCCCGCCACATGTCCATGGAACCATCTGCACATGCAGACAGTGCTGACTCTTTGGCTATAAATGGAGGTGAGCACCAAACTCTAGAGTCGGATATGACTGGCTTTCGAGCAAGGGTGACCTTGAGCTTTACCTTGAGCTATCAACTCTTCTGATTCTCTCAATCTTTCTCATTTTTTTATTTTTTTATTTTTTATTTTTGCCTAAAAAGAAGAGTCTAGGTTGTACAGCTCATTATTTTGGACCCTTTGGAAGGGACGTGCCTTATGTAGACCTCTAGAAACCTTATTTTTAAAACCTTATTTAAGGTTTATGTTTTCAAACCTCATATAAGAGTGCCTTGCTTAAAGAGTGCCTTGCTTAGAGAGCAGAATTTTATCTGAATGCTCATTTCGCTTAACAAATAAAACCAACCAAAAACTCACTTAACAAATAAATCAGGGTTCACAATTCCTCCCACCAGAAGTCACAATTGGTCACTTACAATGGTGCTTCACTTAAAGAGCAAACTCACTTAAAGAGCAATCATGTAGAATGCATTATGCTCTTTAAGTGAAGTACAACTGTAAAGCTGTTTTCAAATAGGAAATTAGGAAGTACAAATAGGTTGAAATGGTCATTTATACACTCATAGGACATGATTGGCCAAAAGGAGTACATAGCATTGTCCTTTGTCTCTTCTCTGCCCACCTGGTTAACTACATGTAGGCATATCCATCAGAAAACAAATGTTGATTTCTTTTTTTAGAAAAATAACATGGATATCAAATAGAGTTCCATTGTCATCACATCAGCAGCAAGACTTCACATGTTTGCACATACATCACCCAACCAATCAGGCCACAGTTCCATCCAAGAGCAACTCTCCTACTTCTCTCAGCTATTTCAACTGTTATTCCAAGTACAGATCCCAATTTCCTCTGCCAGTTAAACCACACTTAAACACATTCACCATATGGGGAAATGCATTCTATATACAAAATATATTTCCAGTGTAAATTACAATAACTATGATAATCAAGTCTCACTTGAAGATTCCCAATACCATCTGCTTGGCTACCAATGGTAACACAATCATGAATGACATTAGCTTTGATGTAATCCTACAAGAAAAGAAATATTTTTCAACTGAATTCAACAGAACTTCTCCAATGTATAGAAATCACCCAATATATTTCACATATTCATAGAAGAAAAAAATTGTTGTGTTTATGGCATATTAAAATATTCAGAGCATTTAAAAGCATATCAAAACTGCATATTTTATTGATAATGCTGTATATTTCTTGCAAGATTGGTTTAATCAAAGCTTCTTAACTATATTCCTAAAGAGCTCCATGTACAGAATTGCTTGCCTATCTCTTTCACAAAGCTGGCATCAATTTTGTGCAGCTACAATTTTCAGTGAAAATGAAGAAAAGAAAAATCTTGATAACACAGAACCATATGCTTGTAGCTTTTCCTCATATTCTTTCCTCTTCCCAGAAGACCTCAGCATGAACTAATGTGAGTAATGGCTGGCTCAGATTCTGATGAAGTTGACAATGTAAATACCACAACCTTGGAGTGTTCTGAATAAGCTCTGAACAAAATTGACCCTAGAATATTGAAAGATGCCAACACCTAAGACAGGGGTACTGCCAATTCTGACTGTGAGTGAATTCCATTTCCATTTGGAACATGTTCAGAAGAAAACAAGATGACATGGTTCAAGTCAAAAATTTCATATTAACTCTGTCTAGCTCAGACTACATTAATAACTTGTTCCAAGCAGGATAAACAAGGGAAGATTATGGCCAGAATCCTTACAGCTTGTTTTTGGTAAGAATGTAATCCAATGATCTGTTTTCCATGGAATAATAATGGAAATATTTTTTTTAATGCATACATGTTTCTGTTTATGAGGGGGAGGGAAAGGCTCCAAGAGGAAAAGGATTTGGACAAGAAGCAGTTTTGAGCAGACACGAGCATCTGTGGTCTTCTGAGTATTTTCAGACTTAGGTTTCTGGAAGCCTTCACTGTTATGTAGGCTAGATAGTACTGTATATAGAACACTCCCTTCTTTTTGAATCCTTCTTTTTCCCTCCTTTCTCCATTTTTGATTTTGCCTGTGTAATACAGAAACATAAAATTATTATTACTTACATATTGTTGTGTATCATTAAGTCAACTCCAACTTATGATATATGAGCAGGTCCTGTCATCAACATCACTTCTCAGCATTTGTAAACTCAAGGCTGTGGTTCCTTGTCAATTCATCTCATACTTGATCTTCCTCTTTTCAGTGAGTCTATTCGATGAATAAATAATATTAGATATGACCCTAAATTATGAAGTTTCCAGGCCTTTAAAGAGTTTTCAGAACATGCCTGGGGACACTTTGGGTTCAAACATAAAAATGCCAAGTTTCTGGTGGTTAAAGAAACAGATTATGAAAGTTGTCATCTAAAACATCTGTAAAGTAAATGATTCTCCACTTCTGTATCAACAATAAGTACCTGCTACGTTTTATTCATGCTGGAAGCTAATACTAACCAGTTCCTTTCTTTAGATCAATGTAGGGTCACCTAGTCACTATTCTTATCTGGAAACTTTGGCCAGCTGCCATCTTCTTCTTCCCATGTTGCCTTGATTGCCTGGGAAGAGGAAAGGAGATTTCAGGAAATCCAGCCAATCATGAGTGGCCAAGTGGATGCAAAGACCTTCACCTGGTGGACTTGACCAGTGGAGATTTCAGTCCTCTCTACCAGGCTATGATAAATAGCATATCCAGTCATTTCTGCCCTTCCAGTAATTGTTTTACTGTTTGTATTATTGCATGTAGGGAAGAAAGGGACTCTTATATGGGTATATCAAATTCTATGTACAGTGGAACCCCATATAATGAATGCATCGTACAACAAAAACATTATACAATGAAGAAAATTTGAAAAAACTATTGTGTCCCGTATAATGAAAATTTTCAATATACAATGCAATGCATCCCTATGGGGAAAATCGTACAATGAAATTTTTTTGTTGTATGATTTTTCCCATAGAGATTTTTGTTATATGATTTTTCCCATAGGGATTTTCATTGTCCGATGCATGCATCATATAAAGAAAAAAGTCATATAACAAAGTGCTTTGTAGAACTAATTGTTTCTGTTATATGGGGTTCTACTCAGTGGTGGGCTCCTAAAAATTTTATTAGCACACTGTGGGCATGGTATGGTGGGCATGGGGAAAAGCCCTGTGTTGCACCCAAATTAGGACTACTTTATTTCAAAACTTGGATGGGTGGGGCCAGCCAGAATTTCTGCTACCAGTTCTAGCGAACTGGTGTGAACCTGCTGATGCCCATCACTGGTTCTACTATACATTTCTTCATTGCTTGGTTGGTTGCAGTAGGGATATGGGCATGCAGCCCTTTCCCAGGTGGAAGATCTTCCTTCCACCAAGACTGAGGAGTGAGGGACTGATAGGCTTGGGCCTGACTCAGGTGAGCTGCTACAGCTCCCCTACAGCTAGTACCAGGGAGACTAGGATTATATATCCGATTTTGGATACTGTTCCTTAGTAGTCATAAAAATAGGCTGGGGAAGGTGAGTGGGTCACCCAGCACAGGGATGTGCTTCTTACATTGCACCAAGATGTTCTCCTGCAACTATTCTCAGCTGTGGCCTTTTTACTTCCATCTGTTCCAATAACATGTTAACTGTAAACAGTGCTATGTGTTTAATTGGCAGAGAGAAGAGTTCCGGGTCATCTCACCTCGATCCACAAAGCAGTCCAACATATTCTTGATTCCTGATATTTATCATGAGAGGGAGAAAAAACAATATTTTTATCTGGCTTTAACTACCAAGTTATCTTTAAATAATCACCTAGAATATATATATTGTATTGTATTTTGCACGAAGCTAGAGAATAAAGCAGAATATTATGTGGGATACTATATATGTGGCATTAAGAGTCACATTAATTCTTTCTACTGAATGTTAGGACATGAAATTAGTACAGGAAATAAAAAATGGACGCTTTTATGCATATGTTATAAAATTTATGCATCCACCTTTGCTCAGATGGTTCCAGAGGGAAAATCTTTCACAGCAGGATTCAGTTGCTTAATTAGCACAGAATAATTAGAACTCACTGCAGGGAGAGACTCAAAAGTTCAACCTGAGAGGCACAGGAGAAATCCTGAGCTGCATTCAGGATCACTGCATGGTGCAAACATGAAATCTTCAGCTAGATTGTCTAACACATGCCATATGTTGCAAACATCCTTCAAAGAGACACAAAATCCCAGACAGAAAGTCTGCTCAGTAATTAGAAACCGGCCTAATGTGCGAATGAATTTCATCTTATATTCAATTCAGTTCAATGGTTTGCCTAGGGTTTGCTAACGCATGAGTGTATATCCCTTGCTTATTTCAATACAGTAAATGTCTTAGTGGCTTGGTTCCTCGTCTTTTGTCTCAGAGGGTTGGAAGCAAAGACATTGTAGAGACCGACAGAAAATCCTACCAATTGGTGGGAAATTATAGAACACACAGACAGGAGGGGGTATGGTGAAATATCTGCAACAATGATATGTGCTCTCTGGACTCAGCCATGGGTAGAGGGAAAAAACTTCTTTATCTTTAAACCAAAAACTACTGAAGCCCAAGCACAGTTTTCTACAGCAGTCTAAGAGGCTCATGGCAAAAGAAAGCTTTAAATTGAGGGATTTTGTTGATCACCACATCACAGATTACAGTTTTTGTGGTCCAACACATCTCTTTAAGAGGCTACACTTTGATATACCAGCAAAAAAGGAGACCATATTATGAGCCAGTATGTTTAAATTTAATTTGACAAAGTGTGTGTGTGTGTGTGTGTGAGAGAGAGAGAGAGAGAGAGAGAGAGAAACATAGAGAGAGAACTAATTTTGGATCAACTAAATATACATAGGATTACAGGTAATACTCTGTTCCAGATGACTCCACTTTTACTTATTCCCCCAGCTTTCCAGACTTTGTCAGAAGAGTATGTGACCAGACTAGACATGGGAATAAAGAAAGTACCCAAGGTGAACAGAGCAGCATATAGGACTTGCTTCACTGATCACTGGTAAGCATCATGAAATTTTCAAAACTATTAAGAAGTGGAAGTGCAGTTGTCAAGGAAGGGAGAACCAACTATTAGCAGTAACTTTAGAAAAGTAGTTTATATTCTGGCAGCTATCCCATCACAGCACCATCAATGGGATTTGAGCAGGTATAATTAACATCAGAGGCTGACTTATGGTAAGCCCCCTGAAATAATTAAATGGCTGGAACAGATTCCTAAGCCACCATAGCCTAGTATTATATCTTCCAGCACTGAATTTAGGTCCACTCACAATATATAGCTCACAGAGATATGGACAGTGCATGCTTTAAATTCAGTTTCTTCCCTCATGGACATTGGTTCCATATGGGTTTAACTCCAATAAAATATACTGTGTCTGTAGCCACCATATACCTCCATAGATAGGTATGAGTAAAAACAGGCTGAGTTTTAGCTTCCCACATTCACACTCTTGGAGATTAAGCAGCATTAAGACGAATCAAATGTTCATTTTTTTCTCTCTCCTGATAATTTCATTGTAATGCTGCAAAAGAAAATTGATAAAAGCAGTTGAAGAAGGTAATAGTACAAGTAGGTAAGGTCAGAGTCAAGCTACACATGAATAGTAACCACAGGAAGGAGAAACATGAAGCCTCAAACAAAGTGGGGAACAGTGGAAAATTTCTACCCCATTTTCCATAGTCTGGGTCAGGGGTCAGCAAACTTGGCTCTCTGGAGGTTCTTGAACTTCAGTTCCCAGAAGCCCTGATCTGCAGGTGTACTGACTTGGGCTTCTGGTAACTGATGTCGAAGAACACCAGGACTGCAATGGACTGCCACAGCCTTGAGGATATGTACAAGGTGTGCCTTCACAGCCAGTCCATCTTGCATGGCCTCTTCCACCTCCATGACCGTTGGGAATCAGAGTTCCTCCTCCACTCATTTTGCCATTGGGCCCACTACGATGGTTTCCAGTGGCATTACCTCCACCAAGGGGGACCATCACCCCACCTAAAGGGTCTGAGCTTCCCATAGCCATTGGCCCCTTTAGGGAGCCAGGTTATTTACTGCTGCCCAACATTCATCTTTGAGTTTCTGGCTGTACAGTCTACTCTTACTGTAGTGAGATGTCTGGCCAGACATATATATGGTCAATTATATCAGATGGCAAAAAAAATGTTTTTTTCCTTTGCTTGTCATTCTACTTATGTCCCCTCCTTCCCAGCTTCCTGTTAATTTCTTGACTCATTCTCATTTTCCTTTCTTCAGATTTTCCTTTTTTCCAGCTTTTGTTTGCAGTTAAATATATTTCTTGAATTGCTCACAAGATTAGGGATGCCACGGTTGCTCTGGCATCGTATTGGAGGATGCTTTTTGGTGCTGTATATCACACAGAAAAATGTCTTGTGTTGGTCCTGTACAAATGTAAAATCTTGACTAAAATCTGATGGCTGTAAAATATTTAGTCAGGGAAATGCACATGTGGGAAATAAATGCTCTTCTTGAATGGAGGAATAGCAATCCTTCTCAAAAGATCTAGGGGGAGATAGTATGTCCACACCAGAAGATATTATACATAAAATTTTCCCACCCCCTCTCTGTTACTTATAAAATGATAATGTTCTGTATGTTTTTCCCTTCTTAATTTATTCCACACTGTAAACACCTGTAGGCCAAGTGACTAATTTATTCTCTGAAGCTTGGCATATTTTTCAGAAGTTGGCTTGGGGAACTAATATCACACAACACAGATTAGTTATATTATTAAAGAGTTGCTTGCAATGCAGTCTATAGGTTTGCATGACATAGAATTTGGCCAAAAGCTTTAAAAGGAAGCAGAATTCTTATCCATGACATATAAGTTACCTTACAGGATTTCCTACAGGGAATTATTCCTATTTAAAATGTCTTCAAATAATTAACAAGGAAAACAAAGAGACTTCATGTAGTGAGGCTTGCTCGAAGACAGAGAAGTAAAAAACTATTAGTAGATTAACTAACATTCAGTAAATATCCGTTTTATTGTCTATTACAGTTGATATTGTCTTCTGTTACATTTTGCTCTAGGACTAGACACCTGGTACAATTGTAACCTGAAAATAAATGTTTCGAGAAAAGGAAAGGTGGAGGAAACTCTGGGATTTGTCCCAAGTTTAATAAAAACATCAAATCAGTGGGATTTATATAAGTATTGTCTTAGAAAATTCAACATCTCCATAGTTAACAGTAATGGGATTTTCAGATTCCCCTCCCCCAGCAGCTAAAATTCTGGTAGCTTTAGCCAAAAAACCTAAGAGGAGCTTCAGGATACACACCTGTACTTTGCAAAGGTTCTTTGTACAATTACTGCCATTAACGACGAAGAAGGACATGGGTGGAGGTTTCTAAGTTCCATAGAAACTGCAAAGTGTTAAAGTATTTGTAGTTTTTTTTTCTACTGTGCTCCATAATATCAATTAATCAAATTAGGGTAGACCTCCTGATGTTGTCCTGATGTTCAACCTCACTACACTATACAGTATAGTCAATGGTGAGAGATGCTGGGAGTTATACTACAACAACATTAGGAGGGCTAGATGTGCACCACTTCTGAAATAAATATTAGAAACATAATGTGTTCATGGTGTTAGATCTTCAAAAACTGTTAGAAGGGCCCATAACTTGGGCAGTATAGTGCAGTGAAGTGGTATAGTATGTATTGTACTTATATATGTTTCATATTTCCCCAGTGGGTGAGAGAGTGGGTCAAAAATTATTTATAAAACTACTTATAGACTGTTGCCCTGATCATAAATGATATAAACTTTACAAAAAACATTCTTATCAATGTTATTTTATCATTACCCAGACCAGGGGGCAGCTAAATAATCCCTTTCCTTGTCAAGAGACTTTGAGAGTCATGGAACATAGGGACATTCTTTTCCAAAAATGACTGTTGCCAGTATGAGTTTAACAGTGGTCCTGATTTTTGATAATTAAATACTTCCTCCTCCCATGACACAGTTACCACAACTTACTGACAATGTAAGAGATGACACGGCAGCCCTGGGACATTGGTTCTGAAAAATTGCTGCTACTGAGGCGTAAGTTTCTTCAGCCAGTACTTTGTTTTCAAAAGGAACAGTGCATGGAATAGGACCAAAAAAAAAATCCTTGCTACATGTCTTGTAAGACATTATTATTTGTGCTAGTATGTGTAGAGCTTGGAACAGTACTCTTTGTTCTACAAATGGCCCTCATGGCTACTGGGGCTTTTGTTAGCTGTAGTCTGAAAAGTATTTTTTCCAAGCTCTGGCTATTTATTTATTTATTCATATTTATATTGTCGCCCACACAAGTTAGCTGGAAATCTCTAGTGACATCACCAGCCATAGTACTATCAGACATTTCCTACTCTCGGCCTTACCAGCTGCCATTGATCCCTAGGGATTGTCTTCATCCTAGGATTTGTCAGAGCTGACCCTCAAATACTTGTTCCCAGAGCTGTAGTTTCTCTCTATCTAGCCTTCCATCATTCCTAGGTCAGTAAAATGAATAGCCAGCTTATTTGCACAATTTGCACAGTTTGTACAATTATCTTGTAAACCAGACAGAGAGTGCTTAGCACTGAAGCAATATAGAAGTGGAAACAACAAAAATAAGAACTGTTGTTGTTGATGTTGGGATTTTTTTTCTCTTTTGCTTGATGGGCCACATATTCTAATGTCATGGTTATTATGACTGTTTATAGCATGATAAACATGCACAGTACTTTTCACCATTAACAAAATGGATCTCTCGCCTCACTTGAAAAGCATCCTCCAACCATTACCTCCTATCATTTCCCCTAGAATCCTTGGGCAAGAACATCTTCATTCTCCCTGCATGCTCTACAAGTAGAGGTGTGCTGATTTACTGTGCTTCCTGAGGAATTATTGGCGTTCCAGTCTGAAAAATACTAATCCGCTACCCCCTGTCCATAAGCAGAAACATACATTTGTGGATATGTTTTGCACCGATCATAACCATTTTCCTTTTAACAAAAACTACTATGCAGTCAGCCAAAAAGACTTTTTATGGGATGCTCTCCAGCTTTACCTAAGTATATTCATTTTAATAATTTCTTTTGTTTAACCACAATTTACAGTTAACCTAATCTGGATCTCATAGAAGAAATATATAAGCATGAATTACTTTTGCTTTTGGAAGGTCTGTTTGCATACACTGTTGCAAAATAAAACAACATATTTTCATGTTTGAAGCTTGCCAAAATGTATTAGCAGAGATGAATGTCTGTGCCTGAGCAAGTTTTTTATGTTTTATGCCACTAATTTAGTCTGCCTGCTCTATTGTCACTTTGCCTTGTCTAACTCATCTCAAAGTAACGGGAGCTTGAAATTAACTAGAGAGACAAAACCACACAAAAGAGGAAGATGTAAAAATTAGTTACATTTGTGGTGGAGGGGGAATCATTTGTATGCAGTATGCCACGAGTTATGTCATTATAAAATTGCATCACCGGATGCAAATATAGGACTGAGCTAAACGGCACAAACGAGACTCCTTCAACTTTCCTGCTCCTTGTGAGTTTGCATTAGATCTTAATTGAGATTGCTGAACTGGGGGGATCTCATGGACAACAGAGAAAGGTATTCCAATTAGCCTCGACTACACAGAAGCAAAATATATAGTTCCCACCAGGTATGTCCTGACAACATACTGACCTGTTACAAAGCAACAGCCCAAGGCAAAACAATTAGTGTATTTTTGTTTTAATGTTCCCCATTGTCTGAGTATCTTGTGCATAAACCAGGCTGGCACAATAAAATTTTCCGCCTGAGAATGGCTCCCTGCCCCATTCCACCTAACAAAGTTGACTTGACTGTTCCAAACATACACATTTTATCAGGCACATATAAGAGGGAAACATCTTACACTCATGGTTTCTCCATATGTAGGAGAAAGATAAATATATGGAGGGGATTTTGTTAATAGTCATGGGGGTGTAGTGGCTTAATGGTTAAGACACTGAACTTGACGACTGGAAGATCAGCAGATCAGCAGTTCATGACCTGAGTGCAGCATGATAGAGAGTGAGTTCCCATCTCTGTCCCAGTTCCTGCCAACCTAACAGTTTGAAAGCAAGACATTTCTAGTAGATGAATAGGTACCACTTCAGTGGGAAGGTAAACAGTTCTGTGCGTTCAAGTGCCTAGACATGCCTGCCACATGATCATGTTCAGACACCCCTGCTAACTGCCCTGGAGCTCTGCAGAGGTACACCACAAGGAATCCAACAAGAATGACAATTCTTCTATAAAGTTCCTTTTCCTTAAGTCCTCCGGGAATTCAGGGAGATAGCACACTGAAATTTTAAATTCAAGAAAATACATACTTTAAATCAGCATTTGTCTGCCTTGGCTAAATATGTAATTGCTGACATGGCGAATCGGAGGCTGATTAATTGCATCAAATTTTCTCTCCAAAGAGCATCTTCATTAGAAGCTTCAAGTGTCATCAGAGCCGAGACTAAGTACACATTTTAATATTCTCCACAATAATGGCAAAAGTGCTGATCTCACTAATCTAATAACTATGATTGATCCAGGGATAGAGAAAGGGGAAAAATCTTAATGCAAGTACATAAATGAGAGAGTGAAAGAGAAAGTTGTGCTGGGAAGGGGGGGGCAGAAGAAACTAAGCAGTGCAGATTTTGACGAGAATATAACACTTTTTGTCATTTCCTTGGTTGACCATGATAGAAGGCTAAGATTCTATGCCCCAGCTAGAAATGTGAGTTCTATTTATATTCTAGAAATTATTTTTGGACTGACTTGTCAACAATGGCATAGAGAAGATGAGGTCGTTGTCCATTTCTTCACTATCTTCCCTTTCAAGTGGAATGCTCTAATTTGTCAGTTCGTTTTGCCACACTGGCTTTTTCCCCTCCAGAATGAACTCAGTCTTAGTAACTTCCAGATATTTGGGTCTCCCACTCCTAGAATTTGCCTGGAATCCTCCCAAGCCAGAATTTGGAGAGTAGCAGAATATTACATTATTTCATCAATTGTTTGCTGATACCTTTTGATGTTCTTCTGGGGATATCAAAGGAGACTTCCCATGGAGTGAAAAGCATTATTAGTGCACTTAGGCATCCCTTGGGCAATGGAATGCGGCCAGCCAATCCCTTCTACCCAAAGTGTTGCACCATGAATTTACTAATCATTAGGACCAAGAGCTACTGATAAGCAGATCTCCCACCATCTAAGTAATATGTGATATGGACAAACAGAGAGCTGGAATAATACTCATTAGCTGCCAGAATCGATCAGTTAGCATGAGGGTTGTTACCCCTAAAAATAACTTGTCTATATTCTGGGGGTAGGGGGATATTAATAAAATTGGCAGCTTTACTGAGCAGGGTGGCATATAAATTGAATTAATAATAATAATAATAATAATAATAATAATAATAATAATAATAATAATAATAATAATAATAATAATAATAATAATAATAATAATAATAATATATGTATATGCATCCCTTTCTTTCTCTATGCTAGATCTCATATTACTTTAAGACTATGCTCCTCCACTGATCAACTCAGGAACGAATAATATTAGATCTTTATAAAGAGTAACACCAAAGGTAAACAAATTATTAATGAAATACACAGAAAATGAGGTAAGGTGTGACATTTTAATTGCACTTACAGGAGATATAATATCAATATTTAGCCTGCTATATAGTTCTGCTGGAATCATTAGTTTTCATTAGCACACAACATCCATTACATCTTTAGTTTATGATAGCTTGTAATGCTACTCAGAGCTGTTCTTATGAAATGACTGAGAAGGCAGCTAAGATAGCTATTTAAAAAGCTAATGGGAGAGATGAGACTCTGACTGAATTTTTGCTCCTGTTCCATATGAAATACAACTGAGGGCAAAGTCTTATTGTGGAAGAAAACTAGCCCTAAAAGATGTTTGTGAAGAATGTAATCCACTCTTGTGTAACTCAGTCCTATTCCTTTAAATGGCTGGTTGGCCAATCTGTAACCTCCATGCTGGTCTACATAGGTCTGACCCAGACTGGCTCTTGTTTGTATGTTTCATTGCTGTGGTCAAACAACAAGTTGGGAGAGCTGAGGTTGCTCTTTTGGGGATAAGTGTACAGTAATACCTCCTCAGATAACGCTAAAATCACATAATGTTAAGTAATCTGGGGAGGAGAATTGGATCAAATAACGTTAAGGTCCTATGGGATGGATCGGATAACAACCGCTAAAGCCTGTGTGGTTACAATGTATCTCTATAGAGCTTTAACTTTATCAGATCCATTCCATAGGATTTTAACATGCATCGGATAATACTAAAAATCGGATAACACCAAGACTTGTGGAACCAAGTCTTAGCGTTATCCGAGGCATTACTGTATATACTACCAAGTGTGGTAGCCCAGAAGTAAATCACAACAGCCACTTAGCCCACATATTTAAGTAATTGAATGAAAAGAAGAACAATAAGGTACAGTCAAACCTCACATAAAGAGTGCCTCGCTTAGAGACTAACTCGCTTAAAGAGCTGAATTTTCTCTGAATGTTCACTTCGCTTAACAAATAAATCGGGGTTCACAATCCCCCCCACTGTTAATAAAAAGCCATTGTAGCACCACTTGAGCTACCTGGCCAATCTACTAATAATTTTGTGTCAGAGATTTCTCTGGGTTGAAAGGATTTTTTGCTGGAGAAACTCCACTCAGGGGACGCCCAAATGAGGCTCCTTTCATGTCCCCAAGTCCAGTTCTCGGGTATTGAAACCCGACCTTCCAGTCTCCAGCTCAGCATCTTAACCACTAAGCCACTTGGGGAGCTGCACCATTCTATTTATTTCCACTCTACTGGTTTTTGTTTAAATATGAATTATGGTCTTTAGCTGCACGTCTTCCTTGTTAGTTCCTCCACTTTGAAAGTGAAATGCTCAGGTTGCCAGCAAATCTAAAAACATGTACAGTAATACCTCATATAACATTAGTATCGAATAACACTAAAATCGCATAACATTAAGGAATCTGGGGGGAAGAATTGCATCAGATAACATTAAGATCCTATGGGATGCTTCAGATAACAACCGCTAAAGCCTGTGTGGTTACAATGTATCTCTATGGATCCCATAGGATTTTAACATGCATCAGATAACACTAAAAATCATATAACACCAAGACTTGTGGAACCAGGTTTTAGTGTTATATGAGGTTTTACTGTATCTCTTACTGAGAGAGCCATTTTCACTTGCTTTAAAATGATCTTCCCTTGCCAGTCGATGGAGGGCAGAACCGCCACCTTCTGCAACTAGGCAGGTCACCCTGTTCTTTACAAAATCACTAAAATGAGATAACTTCATGGCATAGCAGTAGGAGGTCTCCATTATCATCCTGCCACCATTGCTTATTTCATTAATCTGATTGAGGTTTTGGAGGCAGTGTGGCTTGTTAGCTGGCTGCAAATTGCAGTTCCCTCTCCCTTCTGAAGTGAATGGGAGACTGTTGTGTTTTTTTCCCCAATCCTGAGAGATTGGGGGATTAAAGGTGTTACCCATTTACTCTTAGCCAGTAAGTTTTCTGACCCCTTAAATGCCACAGTTTCCCTAGGCACAATGACCTTGCACCAGGGAAAATGACTTAAAATTCCCTCTCACTTTGAAAGCCTCTAAATTGCCCTATAAGGAGTGGGCCATTATTTTCTTAGTTCTAATTTTCACCAGCATCAGGAAAATGCTGTGCTCTGCACTGAAATTTCTGTATCTTCTATCCACTCCTTTTGCTCTCGTTAATTTTAATAGTTTCTGTGTAGATCAGAGCAAAATACTATGCTCAAGAAGTATTTTTTTTAAAAAAATGTATCTCTTTTTCTGTTTACAATGGAAACTCAATAAAACTTGTGAACATAAACAAGGCAGGCTTATATGGGGTTTCATCAATCAATTTCAAATGTGTCCTTTATCGGTGGAAAACACTAAGCACAAAGTTGGAGAAAAAAACAGTAGATGCTCATGATTTTTGATGTTTCCAGACTTTGGGGTGTTACTGTGAGGTATTCTTTTAAAAATAATAATGTTTACATGGGCTAAATTGACCAGCTGCAAATATTAAAGGCTTATATTTGCAGAACTGAATTGGTCTGTGATGTACATTATAGAAAAAGATAAATCATTCAGGAAGAGTCTTAATACAAGCTGCCTGAGAGATAATAGTTTGGACAGGAAATCTAGTAGCACGGTGGGCAATTGGAATTAGATTTCCAAGGAGATTCACACTAAACAAATACTTGATGTTCAAATATGAAAAAGGATACAATCTCCACACAGAATATTAAAACCAAATATGAGGTGATTAAAGCCTTATCACTGCTTTGATGGGATGTTTCAAAGTCTTGTGAGAAATTCCACCTGTCTTCTCAATATTTCCCACACTTTCTTGAAAGTTTTTCTAGAGTTTGAAAAAGTTACTTTTTAATGCTACAGCTCCTTGAACCTTTCTAGTTACTACTGGTTATGCTACTAGGAGATTCATGAAAATGGAGTACCAAAAGTAACTTTTCTGTGATGTTTTGTTTTGCTTGACCTTTGGCATAATTCCATGCAAACTGAGTGTGTTCAAAAAAGCACACGAAGGAGGTATGTGCATTTTCTACAGGACAGTATCATTTCCTGTACATTATTTCTTATTTCCCAAATGTGTAAAGTACAGTAAAACCTCGTATAAAGAGCACCTCGCTTAGGGAGTAACTCGCTTAAAGAGCAGAATTTTCTCTGAATGGTTGCTTCACTTAACAACTAAAACCAACCAAAAACTTACTTAACAAATACATCGGGGTTCACAATCCCCCCACCACCAGAAGTCACAATTGGTCACTTACAATGGTGTTTCGCTTAAAGAGCAAACTCGCTTAAAGAGCAATCCTGTGGAACGCATTATGCTCTTTAAGCGAGGTACAACTGTACACTGAAGGATGGAACTTTTATTTGTTGCCCAGGTCAGAGAATGACTGGTGCATTTTCTGGAGGTACAAGCATGAAGGTTACCCTGTAAATTCCTCTCAGACAGCACAGCACCAGGTGCCGACCCCGAGATTAGCAAGGAAGCCATGACTCAGAGAAGGACCTTCTCACAGGTGGCACCAATGTTGTGGAACTCTCTTCCAGTTGAGCTGCACCAGGTTCCATCCCTGCCTACATTTAAAAGACAGCTGAAAACATTTCTTTTTAAAGAGGCTTTTGAGACTGTTTTACCAGTGGCCAATCCTTGGGGACTTTACTCTGTCTCTCTCTGTAGCCAATAGGTTTTTCTTTTAGGGTTTCTTCATTCTGATGTATACATATGTAAGTTTTTAAAATGTGTGACTGTTTTTAATGTTTCAATTTTATATTGTTAGCCACCCAGAGTAGGATATTTTCCTAGAGGGGAAGGTAGTAAAGGTAAAGGTTTCCCTTGCTCAAAAGCCAGTCGTATCAGACTCTAGGGGTCAGTGTTCATCTCTGTTTCTAAGCCAAAGAGCCAGCGCTGTCTACTTCTGCAGACGTTTCCATGGTCATGTGGCAGGCATGGAACGCTATTACCTTCCCACTGAAGTGGTCCCTATTTATCTACTTGCAATTTCTTGCTTTTGAACTGCCAGGTTGGCAGGAGCTGGGACAGAGACGGGAGCTTATTCCATCCTGCAGTACTCGGGAATCGAACTACTGACCTTCTGCCTCCCAGTCAGTGTCTGGTATAAGTATAATAAATAAATATAAATTGGTAAATCCACTATAAAAAAAATGGCTCCAATCTTCTTATTCCATATATAGGCCAGATGTGAAACTGCCATCCCATAGGATTTTAACATGGATCGGATAACACTAAAAATCGGATAACACCGAGACTTGTGGAACCAAGTTTTGGTGTTATCCGGTGTTTTACTGTATTTCTGTTTATTGAAAGTATAAAACAGCTGTTTAATTTTACTATAAAAATACCTAAATGTTCCAAAAAAAAAAAAACTGCCAAAAGGAAACCCACTTTTGGTGAATTCATTCCGTAGTTCCTTTCACCTGACCTAGTGTGGGAAAGATTGGCCAGCACAAGTTTGCTATTACCCAGGATACACTCAATTGTGATTCAAACATACCACAATCTTTGAGGATGTTATTTCTATGTATCCTCTCATCCTGACTGAGCCACGGCTATTGAAACAAAAATGGTACAAGTTCCACAGTAGGAAACTAGGTTCTCCTTCTAACTTATTTCCAGTTAGCGATCCCAGTTAGGTGCTCTGTGGAATCTTCATTTCTTGACAGAGGTTCCTTTCTCTGTTTTAGTCACAACCAATGGAGTAGGCATGACATGTTAGGTTTTGTTCTTAGCATGCACTTGAATGCAAAAAATACAGTTGTAGAAATTATGCCACTGGAAAAGTGCTGGACATGCAACATGTGCAGAAAAGAAGTTGTTGCGTGTTATGCACTGGAGACAAATTATTGGAATTGAAATTTATAACAGTATGACACATACAAATGTTTCAAAAAGCTTTGAAAGCACTCAAGTACTATGAAAGTGTGGGGAAACAGTGTTACATGAGAAGCACAAATTTGCTGAAGCAGCAGGAATAGTTAGGTAACATCACTGAACTATACAGATGCATAAATTAATTGATGCTGTGTAGGAGATTCGTGACTCTTATAAAGAAAGTGCCACTGATACAGGGCATAGGCAATAATGAAGAAAAGCACTCTGCCTGCTTTCTCTGTCTCATTCTTTCTAGTGTTGAATGTTTGATGGGGCATCTCTGAGTATGGAAATAAAATATTTTAAAAAAAACCTACAGTGTGATTCTTTCTGACAGACTAAAGGAGAATGATGGAAGAAATTCTAACTTAGAGCCATCTTGATGATTCTGATCAGCTCCTGAGTGGACTACATCTCCTCCAAGACCTTCATTCTGGAAGTATTCTTATGATTTTAGCAATAAACATTAGGGAGAATAGTCGAGCCAATAAGATCCAACCCATTTATATGAGGTTTGCTCTAGTGCAGGAGTTCTCAACTTTTTAAACCCAGGGGCCAGGTCATGCTCCCTCAGACAGCTTCGGGGGGGGGGGGGCGGATTGCCATTTTGACCTGCCTGCCACACATGGCACACATGGTGGGCCACATGAAATGGTGCTGTGGACCACACTTGGCTCATGGGCTGGAGGTTGAGAATCTCTGCTCTTGGACTTCTCTTATAGCTGCTTGCACAATAAACTTTCCAGGAACAGCAATTCCCCATTTAAACAAGATTTGCAAGCCTTCTTTTTAGACTTAACAGGCGGTGAGTTTCAAAATCAGAAGTGGCTTTCCACCCAAATGTTTTAAAAAATTCCTTTCATGGGGGATCCATGTGACCCTGGGGGCAGGAAATTGGCTCCTGGATGCCTGAGTTTTGCCCACACCTGTTAAAATGGAGCAAAGGTGTGCTAGAAGGTGGAATAGCTATATTTGCCTTCACTTTTTCCATCTGCTAATTCTTCAGTTTGTGCATCTTTTTCCTCCTTCTACTTAATGTCTGATTTCTGGAGAGGTGAATAGATGGAAAGAGCATGGGGCGGCTGAGCAAAAAACTGCATCTACCTTATTTGTCCTTTATGGCATGTTTTGACCATGAATAAACAATATCTGGCAACCCAGGAATGATTTTTGCTATTTTTTGAGACCTTGGAGGCTATGTACCCTCTAAAACATCTCCATCCCTCCACTGTTTTAACCTTAAATTAATTTGCATGTCCCTCCCACCACTCAAAAATAATCTGTAATGTGCAATTTGAATTAAATTTACCATTCCAGATTCATGATTTGCATCAGTCTAGGGAGCCTTACATGTCTTGTGAGAAATCTGTACAAGAGTCAAGAAGCAACAGTTAGGACAGGATATGGAATGACGGAGTGGTTTGGAGTAGGAAAAGGAGTAAGACAAGGCTGCATTTTGTCACCTTGCTTATTTAACTTATACACACAACACATAATGTGCATTGCAGGGCTGAATGAATCAAAAGTGGGGATTAAAATTGCTGGGAGAAACATTACCAATTTGAGATATGCAGATGATACCACTCTAATGGCAGAAAGTGAAGAAGACCTAAAGAAGCTCCCGCTTAGGTTGAAAGAAAAGAGTGCAAAAGCTGGCTTGAGACTCAACATCAAGAAAACCAAGATCATGGCAACAGGCCTTATCAGTCCCTGGAAAATAGATAGAGAAGAAGTAGAAACAGTGACAGATTTTATTTTCTTAGGATCAAAACTCACTGCAGATGGTGATTGCAGCCATGAAATAAAAAGGAGACTGATTCTTGGGAGACAAGCTATGAGAAACCTGGGGAACATAGTTAAAAGTAGAGACATCACCTTGCAAACAAAAGTCCGCATGGTCAAAACAATGGTATTCCCGGTGGTAATGTATGGTTGTGAGAGCTGGACCATTAGGAAAGCTGCGCACAAAAGAATAGTTGCCTTTGAGATGTGGTGCTGGAGGAGAATTCTGAGAGAACTCTGGGCAGCATGAGAACAAACAGGTCGATCTTAATAGAAATCAACCCTGACTGCTCCTTAGAAGATCAAATATTGAAGATGAAGTTAAAGTACTTTGGACATCAAATGAGAAGAGAGGATTCACATGAGAAAGCCTTGATGCTGGGAAAGGTGGAGAGCAAAAGAAGAAGGGGGCAGCAGAGAATGAGATGGCTAGATGGCATTGTTGACACAATGGGCAAAAAGCTGGGCGGATTGAGGAGGATGGTGGAAAATGGGGTGCCTGGCATTCAGTGATCCATGGGGTCATGAAGGGTCAGAATTGATTTAGTGGGATTTACTGAACAAGAACAAGGGGACGTAGAGAGAAGGGAGAACTACAGGCAGCCCCTGGGAATCACAGCTAATCTGCAAACTCCACCTTGTCTACCCGTAGTTTACACACATCTATTCACCGGTCCTTCATTTTATTATCCTATCCTAGTTGCAAATATCCAACTGGATTCATTTGAAAATAAGCTCATATTTTCCAAGTTTGGAACCCAGCAGCTCTAATCTCAGTGACAGCTATTGAAATCATTTATCTCTATCTATTAAATGGACTACATAATGAATAGTGGTAGCAGATCAGCTGCCCTTTTCCTTCTCTGAAAATGTATGGCACATTCACAGTTTGTGGCCCAACTGTGAGAGAAGGGTTGTGGCAAATTAGGCCAGAGCTGGGGACTAAGAAAAGAAAGATGAGCCTAATTCATTTGGTGTCCCATTGCCATCATCTGTAGCAGTCCGACTACTTGAACAATGAAATTGCCAGAAAGAATGAAAGCTCTGCAAATTTCAAATAATGAAATGTCAAAATATAGTATATAAAGTACAAAAAAATCCTGTACTGCATGAAGTACTTTCTTTAATTATAGTAGCTCCATCAGCCTGATGAATTGTGCATGAAATAGAGCTGTTACACTTTAGAATGCCAAGATCAAACTGGGTAGTTGTAATTCATAGCATCTCTTTGTTAACAGAGTTTTGTCGTGTTAGCCTTCAGTAAAAGATTAGGAGAGAATGGATGATGGGAATATAAATGCCTATTTTCTGGTAAAACCAATGCCAAAACAGAAAGTATGCCTGGAGAAATGAAATCTTGTATTGCTAACATGCATTATCCAAAGGACACTAATGTCAGAGAGACAATGCCCCTGTGACACTGGAGAAATGGAAGCCACATAACACGTTCTCTACAGTTGCCCTTTTAATAGAGACATCTGGAACAAGTTCATATCTCCACAGCTCTGCAAGTTTCCTGGCCAGACAAACAGTACATACACCTACTTGTTGCTATCAGATGAAGGATCCACCTTCTCCCACAACACTGCCATGTTCTGTGCTGCAGCATGTAAGATCGGAAGAACAATCCTGGCAGGACTGTCAGCCAAATAAACTACTAGGGCCACAGCATAGGCTTAGTAATTAGCTGTAACACTATTGATCTATGTACTAATTTTACTACTTCTAAACTCTGAGCAGAAATGCTCCTTTTTAAGCACCCTCATTTTAACTTTTGTCACTTGATATGTTTTGAATACTTCCATTTTAACTTCCATTCCCTTTGCTGGTCTTGGAATGTAATAAAAATTTGATGGTCTTGGACCATAAAAAAGATCTGATTTGATGCATTATCCATGCAGGACCTGAAGGGTGATGCTAGAAGAGAAGCAACCACTGCTAGACTGCCTTGAACTTTGCTGGAAGACGTAAACCCATTCAGTAAGTGAAGCGGTTTTCTCAATATGTTTTATAAATTAAATATATTTTATAATTAGATAGCCAAGTAAATAACTGCCAGAATCTTATAGCTAAGCCAGACTAAAGCCCATTCATTGATTTAGTGGGATTTACATATATGTCAGTTTACCATTCTGCTGTTAATTCAATAGACACAGTGGTACAGTTGTACCTCGATTAAAGAGCATAATGTGTTCCACAGGATTGCTCTTTAAGTGAGTTTGCTCTTTAAGTGAAACACCATTGTAAGTGACCAATTGTGACTTCTGGGGGGGGGGGATTTTGAACCCTGATTTATTTGTTAAGCGAGTTTTGGGCTGGTTTTAATTGTTAAATGAAGCGAACATCAGAGAAAATTCTGCTCTTTAAGCGAGGCGCTCTTTAAGCGAGGCACTCTTTAAGCGAGGCGCTCCTTATGTGAGGTTTGACTGTACATCACTTAAAGAGCATAATGTGTTCTATGGGATTGCTCTTTAAGCAAGTTTGTTCTTTAAGTGAAACATCATTGTAAGTGACCAATTGTGACTTCTTGTGGGGGGGATTGCAAACCCCGATTTAGTTTTTAAGTGAGTTTTTGGTTGATTTTAGTTGTTAAGCGAGGTGACAATTCAGAGAAAATTCTGCTCTTTAAGTGAGTGAGTCTCCTACCGAGTTGCTGTTTATGCAAAGTTTTTCTGTATATTCTTAGTTGGCACTAAAAAGAGGATACTGGCCTTTACTGTCACATCCTGTAGCTATATTCCATGGAGCAAGAATGGAAAAAGAGTACTCAAAAGGTACAGATGATCCAAGCTCCAATAGGTCTACACACACACACACACAATCCTTGAAGTATGGCTTGCTATTCAAGAGCTACTTTGCATCCTTTCTAAAACCTTCTTACATTCTGTCTATTTTCTAAAAATGATTCTCATTCTCTATGGCAAGAGTTTGATAAAGACAGAGTAAGCAAAGTTTTATCTTACTGCTGCAGGAAGTCATTTACTAGTACCTGGACATCCTCATAACAGAGAGCTTCACCATGTTCTTAGAGACTAAAGTTTATGCAGGAATAGCTCAGACGTTGTTCTGCCAAATCATATATGCCAGGCTGGACATCATCAAACTAATGGAATCAGTGGGCTTAAGTGTTCCTCAAGAAATATCAGATAGCCCCAAATGGTATCTGATTGTTCAGTTGTTACAATGGTTGCACAATACAGCTTTTGTTATGGATAAGGACATAACTGTCATCACCATTCAGCTCAACAGTCTCACTTTTCCCTTATGTAGGTGACTTTGTACTTAAAGTACAGTTTAGCTACAATGTGTATAGTTATCATTTTTTTTAAAAAAAGTCTCCTTTTAGTATATGTGAGAAAGTGATGTGCTTCCAACTCCAAAAGTGTTAGAACTCACAGAGAAGATGATATTTGAGTGGTTCTTTCACCCATTTATAACCTTGCATTCCCTAAGGCTGTGATTGGGTACCTAGGGGAATTTTGCAGCCCTGCATTCTCCTCATATATGTGACAAATATGAGAAGGGGTTCATATAATCCTTTTCTATGTTAATCCTATGCATTTTAATTCAGAAGAACTAAATTCCATCATGTTGAGTAAATTTATCCCCATTCCCACATACACGGGAGTATAGCTATTGTTTGGCATCATTATTGCCAAACTGTTATGTCTGTGGGTTGCTTGGTTTGAGAGCTTTAAAATAAATGGATGCTTCTTATGGTTATTATTTTTAGAGGAACGATCAGAAAATTATAGCAGTGCTGAAGGACGATTTCATGAGAATACATATGCATTGCCTATATTTTCTAATGATGCTTCAGTCATTAAGATCAGCCATTTAGAGCCACATCCAATAAAAATGTGTCTTCTGTCTTAATGTCAAGCTTTCTTTTATTGGTATTCTATATTTATAACCTTAACCTCACTTAGACTGCAGATGTGTCTTATCAGCTCAGTTAATCAGATCTTTGTCATAGAACAGACAGATAAGAACCTCTTCTCAGACATAATCCATAATTTCCCCCAATGTTCTCATTATTTAAAAAGGAAGATAATGTTTTTATAAAAGAAGACAAAGATAACATTAGAAAACTTGTAAATGGATGAAGCCATTTAAAGACATTTTAAAGCCTGAAGTGGGAATAGCAAGTACTCAGAATATAATGTATCTAAAAGTCTGGGGATTTGGACTGCCATTTCAGAAGGACCAGAGATCAGTGAGAGAGAACAATACCTAACATGGAGCTCAGAGCACTTACTTGGAGAAACATTTCCATTCCAAGCAGGAAGTATACAAATATTGGTAAATCCTTCAATAATGGATTGAAGTGAAAGTCTTCTTAATTGACATTAGCTGAATTTAGTTGATAGAGCTTTACCATGAGCTTCAATAAGGTGGTTTCTCAAGCAGTGAGCTGCAGGGGGCAACAGATGTGCTAGAAGCCCTGAAAGCCTGTCAATTCTCTGTGTCTGGTTTTGTAGGAAGGATGACTATGAAAATCACTTGTGCCATAGAACAACATGTTTTCTAGGTTCTTCTTATCATGCTATGGGAGTACAAGAACTTTGTTTCCTCCTTCAAGCAGTGGGAGATTTTGAATCATCTCTTTGATGCTTACCATAAAGAAGTTAAAGTTGAGGCACCTGTTGGATAAAAGTGGAAGGAACTTTAGCACAGTTGAATCATATTTTGTTGTTATGTGTCATCATGTTGCTTCTGTTTTATGGGGATCCTAATAGCATTCTCCCCCCCCCCCACTCCAGTATGTGAGATATTCAAGGAATGGTTTACCACTGTCATCCTCTAGTGAATTTCCATGGAGATTTGAAGTCGTGTGACCTGAATCCTGGTTGGTCATTCTTATCTGTTACACCACACTATCTCTCAATAGGCACTGAAACCCTAGACTTTTAAGAGTTAGACACTGAAGGCCCTAGTTATGACTGGATTAGTCTTTCTGCTTCAGTTTCTTCCATATTCAAATCTCAAACTCTTTCTTTTCAAAATATGAGAAACATATTCCAATGTTCTATTCAATTCAATTATTTGACTTGTTAGCTGCCCAACTCGCAAAGCGACTCTGGGCAGCTAACAAAAAGCAAAATATCACCGTTACAATAAATAGAATTACAATATCACGGTTACAATAAATAGAATTACAATATCACAGTTACAAAATATCACAATTACAAAATGTCACAATTACAATGTCACAATTACAATTATAAAGTAATTACCAAAATACCGGTAGTTCAAAAGCAAAACTTGGAAATACATTACAAACTCAGCCTGAACCACTCTGTCCATACTCTCCAGGCCGAGTCAGCTGAGGGGAACAGTCTGGTGATAGTGGTGGGCAGTGGTGGTATTTTCAAGTGCTGCCGAGCTGCACAGGTGTCCTCTGCCCTCCAGGCTGGCCCAGCTGAGGGGAGTCTGGTGGTGGTGGAGGGCGGTGTCAGTGTTTACTTGTCAGAAATGGAGGACGCTGGTCGGGAGTCTGGCAGCAACAGTGGCACAGAGTGGCCTAGGGGTCAGATGGGTGATGGTGTCCAGCTGCTCACAAGTGCTGTGGCTTATCTTCTCCCTGGCCTTGAAGGGAGGGACTCAGGGGTCAGCTGGGCAGTGGTGTCCAGCCACCCACAAGCACTGCAGCTTTTCTTCTCCCCAGCCCCGAAGGGAGGGGCCTAGGGGTCAGCTGGTAGTCTTCTTTTAGAATTATCATGCAGAGATAAAAATAACACATCTGTTTTCACTATAACTAAGTAGAGCAGTATGAGGGTCCTACAGAACCCAACTTAGGCAAGGATGGGTTAGCATTTAATTTTAATTCTTTTTTTTTTTGGTAATAATTTATAAACATATCCAAACACCTTTGCCTTTGGCTGGAAAGAACTTCAGATCTGAACATGAGAGAACGCAAGATTTAAAGATGCATCCATCTAGCCATCAGCAATAGTAGCAACTAGTGAGACTATTCTATTGGTTTTTGCTTCTCAGAAACTAATCCATTAAAGAGACAAAAATAGGCCAGTATGGGGGGGGGGGGGTGTTGTCCTTTTTTAAAAAAAAAATTGCTTGCTTGCCTGTCTGTCTGGTGAGTTTTGTTTTCCTGGTTAGCTGGTAACATAATTGCAGGCCCAGGAAAGCCATTTGAAGAGCTTCGAATTATTTTGTTTTCTGGCTTCTCTCTACAGAGTTATTATACTCTTTGAGCAAAAACCTGGTACTATTTAGCACCGCTCCATCATCATTCCATCCCTGCATCAACCACATGACAGAATTACAGTAGTTCCATCTTTCACATGAACCACATTTGCAGTATAAGTGATCATTCTAATTGTTACTTTCTTCTTGTCCTTCAAATAAACATGTGCAAAGTGACTTTGATGTATGATTGCTTCTTTCGGAAAAATAGCAATATTAATAACACCTTTTCAGATGAAAATAATCAGATTTGTATGTGCAAGTCAACTGAAAAAGCAGCAGCAAAAGCATTAAGACACCAGTAAACATCACATCGATTAATTTATGAAGGTGTGTTTTTCCTTATACTGTCCTTGTGATATTGAACTATACATCAATTTTGAGCATTTCCCTTATCATGTTGCTTCATTTATTCTAGGTCTCATGAACAAGGCAAATAAAGCAGTAAGTAACAGAAAACATAAGGCTGACATAATGGTCATAGATCTTGGTTTTCATAAAATATATACAATGACTTTCACTGTTTCTAAGTACAGAATCCCCAATCAATGCTAAGAAAATGACTTCACAGTCAAATTATCACATTTTCTTTCTAGTGCCTCCTCTGCTTTCTGACTGCTTTCTTCTCAGTCAAGTAATATACAAATGATAACAGGTAAAATATGTTAAGCTGACTAAATACCTTAGTGAAGTGCAGCATTTGGTTGTGTGGTGTGAGGCTGGGAATCCAATTCACCACTGTACATCCCTAGAGAAGAGCCAGCAGTCTCAAGGGTAGCTGCACATAGAGAGCTGTGCAGTAATCAGAGATTACTAATGCATGCACCAAAGTGGTCAGGGATCTCCTGCCCAGATATGGATGGAGCTGGGCAATCTGCCACACTTGGTAAAAAGCATCCTTGACCACAGTTGATACAACCCATAATAAGAACCAGGTCAAGGAGGACACCCAGATTATGAACCTTGTCCCTAAGTGGAAAATTGACACTATCCAGTTTAGGGAAGTTCCTACCCAAGTGGTCGGCACTTGGCCTCAACAAAAGGGTTTCCATCTTGTTGGAATTCAATTTCAGCTTATTCTCCTTCATTCACGATCCAGTTGCCTCGAGCCTTTGCTCCAAGACCAGGACAGCCTCTACTGATGAGGTGAAAAAGGAGAGGTAGAACTCCATATTAGCAGTTTATTGATGAGAGCAAATCCCAAACCTCCAGATGAATAGGTTATTAAAGAGTTGAAGGGCTCATTCCTTTGTATTTTGCCCAGCAAATAGACACAACAAAGGAACCTTTGATGAATGCTTATTGGTTCTTGTGTGAGTTTCTTAGATACAAAGGATATCACACATCTATTTGCAGCAACATGAAACTGTGTATGTAACTTAACACAAAAAAGACAGACACAAAAGAAAACATGCAATAAACATGAATAAACACATGAAACAAGATTAGTTGAGCTGCCTGGCATGGGGTCAGAGGGCTGAGGGGAACAATAATAAAGCAATAATAAAATGATTATTAAAATAGTACAGGAGACAACACAGAGACTCACTCAAAATAAAATAAAAAATATAAAAAGTGAGGGAAGGATGAGACAGAGAAAATATTGGGGGAAAAGTTTGAAAGCTGGTTCTTGTGAAATGAAGGAAGGCAAAATACACCAATACTGTAAATACACCATACTCCAAAGAGGAGCTTTGACAAATGCTCTTTCTGCTGGCAAATTTAACAAAATGGCAAAGGAATATTATTTGCCATCATTCCCTTCAAACACTGACATCAGGGAGATGTACTCCTCAAGCTATCTCAAAGAGCAAAAGGATGGGTCTTTTCTTGGTGGTGTGGTAGACCAACATCTTAAATAGCAATTGTGTGCCCCCCCCCCCCAATCATGACAGCCTCCCTTGGGTATGGTGGTTTCCTTGTGGCTGCTGAGGAAGGTATTGATGGTATTGATGGGAGTTTGACGTGAGTGGGATGTGACAGCCAAAGCTTTGCCCGGTATGAGTTTAGGAGTTGGATGGGCAGCAGGCCAAGAGTCAAATTGGAGAAGGTCATAACAACTCAACAAAACACAGGTTAAAATGTGAGTGAGTGCTACTGCCTCCTCCTCTTATCCCATCACCTTACATTGGCCTTCCTTCCCTTCCACCCTCTCTATCATTAATATCACTGGTGTTGTTGACTGGGGACAGCTTGACAGCTTAAAAGGGCTGCAGATAGGATTGTTTAAGTATAATTTGTTTATCATCACAACTTAGCTGGTGGTGAGGAGGATCGAGATAGATCCAGGCAGCAGATGGGTGGCAGGTTGGGGGAGCTGCATGCCCAGATTGGAGTGAGCTCTCATTAAAAGGCCTGGCCTACCTCCATGGGAGCCAAAAGGCCCAGCTAGATAGGGAGCCACTGAGTGGTGTTTGCCTACAATGAGCTCCCTGTAATGCCAATTACCTTGTGCAGGGCCACAGCCAGGATTCTAGATTGGGGGCGTTGTGTGTGAAAAAAAATTTCAGGAGGGGCAAAAAATTCCTGGAGGGGCAACAATGTCATACTCACATATATAACATTGGCATCCCAGGGTGGGGTGGGGCTGTTAGCTCAGGAGGGTTTTTGCCCCCCCCCCAGGCCCACTGGCTATGGACCTGACCTTCTGCAATAAGCACCTGGAGGAGATGATGGTTAACATTGGATGGCATGGCTGCCTGTGAAATGGGTCCATATGCCAACACTATGCAAGGGAAGCTGTTGTTGTAAACAATAAATGTCTGGCCCTTTTCTCCCAATCAGATGTGTGGCCTTGTGGGACTAGAGGTCAGTACAACCATAGGCCAACAAATGAGCCCTCTTTCTCTTATCTTTTATTTCTTTTTTCAGGGTTTCTCAATCTCGGGTCTCCAGGTATTCTTGGACTTCAATTACCAGAAGCTCAAGGAAACACACCTGCTGATCAGGACTTCTGGGAATTGAAGTCCAAGAACATCTGGAGAGTCAAATTTGAGGAACCCTGCATGATTCTCCCCCTTTTTTTGTAACATTCTTGGAAGTTGTTGTCCCATTTGCTTGCTTTTTTAGAGCTAATTCACACTTTCTATGTGGTAACGTTTGAGAGATGGTTCAGTTACATTTTGATTCAAGTTAACTTGATGGATCACATCAGGATTATTTTCTTGGGAATTGTTTGTATGTAGCAATTGCAATTATATACTGTCCCTAGTGCTTAGTACACTCTCTGGGCGGTTCACAAGGTAATTAGCTTTTTGCGCCCAACATGCTGGGTACACATTTTGCCAGCCTTGGAAAGATGGAAGACTGCATCAACCCTGAGCCCTGTCAGTGTCAAACTCACAATGTCAACAGTTTGGACTGCCGTACAGCAATTTAACCACTGTACCACCAGGGCTCTGTTGTCTCTTTGTTGTAGTTGTTCTGAGGCCCCGTTTATTCTTGGATGTGTTAATTTTTAGAAGGCAAAACAGTCAATGGAGGAATGCAAAGGCCATGGAAGGCAACATCATAGAATGGAAAGAAACCAGTCTTGAAGGCAGGAAGGAGGATCAACAGGGTATGATAAAGAAGGAGAGGGAAGGGTGTGATGAGACGTATGGTGTAGAAATTAAAATTGGAAGAATCTGGATTACATTGAAGGAAAACTAACAGTTATGGATGTGTGGATTGAGAGACTCCATATCCATGGGAGAAACGGACCACAGTTCCAGCCCACATCAAGTGAATGAGCCCCTTAATGTCAGGTTGTCAAATCAAACAAAATTGCTTTGGACTGACCGATCTGGACCCAATTCGGAGCAATTCAATATAATTTAAATCTGATCTGGATCTATCCAGATCATCCCATTTTAGTTTGGGATTTCACCAAACTGGCAGTACAACCCTAGTACATAACATCAGAATTAGAAAGGAAGTAAGTGAAGGAATGTAAATTTTGATTTTTATACCAAGCGTGACATCATAGAGTCTTATTAAGGATTATGACTGCTTATTCTACAAAGTAAAAAAATTTACCTTTTGTATATGTATTATGTGCATATTCCTGAGTGCTGCTTGTGTTGTTCTATTTTCTTCCTTTGATGTTCCTACAAAGATAATAGTTATGGAATTATATTTAAGTTTCAACGTGTTCTTTTGATGTCTGCTTTGCACAAGCCTTGCTTACATGCATCTGCTGCCTTGTCACACATCTCAATGAATAGGTTGAACATGTTGCTTGTGAAAGCTCACAGAAATAATCTAAATAAAGCACAGCCAGATATGTGAGAGATCAGGTGGCAAGACACCAGCAGAATGCTATTGTGGGGGATTAATTCCCAAGGGCTAAGCAAATACAGTTTCATCTGTGAGGTTAGACATTTTTACTGAAACCTAATAACCCTAAAAAACATCTAGGAACTTTAGCAGATTGCTAATACTTGTCTGTCAAGAACAGGGGTTCCCAACCTATGGCCAAAGGGTCTAATCTGGCCCATGGCATTAATTAATCCAGCCCATCTCTGGACGCTCTCCCCAGCCAGTCGGGCAGGGAGAACGAGGGCAAGCTGTGCCATCCAGGTGGCTGCCTTTAAAAGAACTTCACCGCTGCTGGCACCCCGAGACCATGTCTGGACGCTCTCCCCGGCCAGTCGGGCGGGGAGAAGGAGGACCAGCTGCGCCATCCAGGTGGCTGCCTTTAAAAGGACTTGCCAGCACCCCGAGACCATCTTTTGCTGGTGCTCCTGGGGCCCGCTTCCATGCCGGGTTTAAGAGGTGGCCATGGCAGGACTCATCCTCGCCGCTTTGGACTTCAGCTTGGCAGGTTGAGAGGAGATCCTTGGCCAGGAGTGTCGGACTCTTCTCTTGGCCAGGCCGGCCTCGAGAGAATGGGACACGGCTGTGATGGGCTGTTGACCAACATAAGAATAGTACTACCTTTTCCACTGCGATTGGACTCTTTTTCTCTCAGCCAGCCGCAGCCTTGATAGAATGGGGCACAGCTGGGATACAGCTGTGTGGCATAGCTGCCTGGCAGTAAGAATTGTTATATTATGTTATATTGTGTTGATACTGTATTGTTGTGATATTTTTGTAACTGAATTTTTAGATAATATTTTGATACTTTTTTGATTAAGATCCTGCTGCAAGTGTTTCTGGGATGTCTTTTATGATGTTTTAATTTTGTAATTGTGATGGGGGATTTCGTGAAATGTTTGTGATGTTTTGATATGTTCTAATATTTAATATGTGATATTTCTGTGATCTATGTTGTTAGCCGCTCTGAGTTGCTTCGGGGAATAGAGTGGCATACAAATGCAAATACAAATACAAACTTAGGCACTGCCGGAAACTACCACCACCATCAGAAGTGCCAAAAATGTCAGTTTCTGTGGTGGTGGCAATTGCAGCATTTTTGGCTGTTTTTGCAGTATCCACAGCTTCCCATGTTGGCAGAATGGTATGCGGAGCATTTTCACTCAATTTTTTTAAAAAAAAATCACCGCATTTTCACTGCATTTTGGCAAAAAATACATGAATTATTTTGCACTTCTGGTGTCCACATATTTTTTTTCAGTTGCTTTGGCAGCCTCTGCCACTTCCCATGGCAGTGGGAGGATATGCAGAGCATTTTTACTCCATTTTTGTAATTTTTCACTGACCCGGAAATGTTGGAAACACTGTGTTTTCACTACGACATATTACAAAAATGGAATGAAAATGCTCTGCATACCCTTCTGCCACCACGGGAAGCAGTGGGAGATGTCAAAGCAGTTGGAAAAAATGTTGTGCCACTGTGGACACCAGAAGCACCGGAAGCAGTGGGATGAACCACACCTCCAGCCTGCACAACTGAGAGTAGGGGGCAGGTCCAGCCTCGGGCAGAAAAGGTTGGGAACTCCTGGTCTCAAATCATAAGAGATACCTAGCTCTGTGACTTTATGTGCAAAAAACCCACTTCAGCAGGTAGTGATGCTATAAGAAAGTATGGGTGCTATAAGCATATCTGTTATTTTTATGCATTTTCTGGATTTTTCTTGGTGTATGGGTAGCTCTCCTGTTAAGTATGCATTGCATAAATCAGCAATTCTGTCTGGATACCAGCAGTAACATCACACACACACACACACACACACACACACACACACACACACACACACACACCACATTTATTTATTTATTTATTTATTTATTTATTTATTTATATAGATTTATATCACCGCCCACTCGCCGTGGCGACTCGGGGTGGTTTACAATCAGGAAAAAAATACACAAAAACAAAACAACAATAACATACACACAACACAAACAGCTAAAATCCATTCCTCCTTCCGGCCAGAGGATGTTAGTCTTTTCCTTCCCTGGGCAGATAAGGCCCAGGATTAGGAAGTGGGAGCTTCCATCTAAAAACCTTAAAACTTTTAAAAATTAAAAATTAAAATCTAAAAAAGATTAAAAACAGATTTAAAAACACACCAGATGCTACAACTACTAATTTAAAAGTAGAAAAGGAGAGGGGCTCAGATCAACCAATGTGCTGGGGTCATTATACCTTCCATATCCCATATTTGTCCCTCCAGCCATGTTTTTAGATTCTTCCTAAAGGGCAGCAACTCTGTCTGGAGACGTAGCTCAATAGGCAGGAGGTTCCATAGGGCCGGAGCAGACACAGAGAAGGCCCTCCTTCTGGCACCAGAGAGATGTGCCTCCCTGGTCGATGGAACGACTAGGGAGCCTCTCCGGTCCGCTCTGGTGGGACGGGCAGATGTTCTTGGGGTGAGGCGGTCTCTTATTTATTTTTATTTATTTATTTGTTCATATTTGCTATCCCGCCCCAATCGAGTAAACCCGACTCCGGGCGGCTTACAAATTAAAATCATAGGTTAAGCCTATGATAATCCTAATTCATCTTAAAAACTGAATACTTAAAACTTTTAAACTTTAAAAATCATAAGAGAGTTAAGAACAACACAGGAAGATAGTATACACACACACACACACACACACACACACACACACATTATTGATGTAAATTTGGGGTGAAAAATTAGGTCTGACTATGGTAGTGGATCTCTAGATGTTCTGAAACAAATTGATGAGGATGTCTGACTGTCACTTGTTTAAAAGTAGCATTCCCTATTGCTGAACTAATTTATGCTGCTGAAACTAAGAGTATGCCTTGACATGGCAAAAACATCAACTTGAAATCAGGGGTGGGGGGTGTTAACCCCACTTTCTGGTCATGTGGTGTCTAATCTGTGGTGGGCATACATATCAGTATATCTTGATCTATTACAGACCATCCCCACAGTTTAGATGCTTCAGTTTGCTCCAACTAATATAGCAGACCAGCTGTAGCAGATCTGGGGCATATCCACTTCCAGGGCATATCACAGTCACTGATCAACCAGGATGGATTCTAGCTGATGGGGGAGACAATCCCCAGCTGATCCACAGTTGCAGGGATTTGCTGGAGATCAGCTGGGGATGTCTCCGCCAATCAGCTGGAGCCTATGGCAGCTCCTGATGCAAGTTTATATGGGAAACCCAAGAGAAATATTGATAGGAGTGGGCACAAAGCCCGAATCGATTTATTTTATATTGATTTAAGTATCAGTGTATAAAATAAATGACCCCAACCTGCAGTTTCAGATAAACTGCTTGGCAGCAAAAATAAATCAATTTTGGCAGTGTGTCTTGTAATTCCCGATCTTTAATTCAACTGGGAACAGATGCACATGGTGTGTGTGTGTGGGGAGGGGGGTTGGGGGGGTTGGGGCAGGAGGATTGGAAGAGACACCCTAAGAAAATGTGGAGTAATCAGGAATGGATTGTTGGCAGAAAGAATGTGAAATCCATTCAGTTCTAGTATTCAAACATATTTCTGGACTCAGAAGTATTTGAGTATAAGTGTATTTCTTTTGTAGTAGGAGCTGACAAGTGAATCTTCCAGCATAGTACAAAAAAAATTAAATTAAATAAGAGTCACTTTGCTCATTCAGCAATTCATTTGTCACTTCTTTGATCATTAAAAGGGTAGAAATTCTCATTGTCAACCCAGGTGAAAAGCTTCGGTGTTGTATTTAACCCAGTGGTGCTTCTGGGGTGGAACTGTGAAAGCTGTACCCAGTTCAGATCCAGAAATTGTCTCCTTTGATTTGGCCAAGTTGATCTTCATCTCTGTAATCAAGAGTTTAGGTTGTTGTAAAGACAATCAGAATCTTTGACAAGGAAAACATGCACTGGCCAGTAAACTGATGGGTGCAATCACATGACACAAATGTTGCACCTTTTAGAGTAGTTTCCACTGGCTTTTCAAGTTAAATTCAAAATGTTAGTTATTACCTTTAAAGTCAAACATGGTTTGACACCCTACTGAAAAACGACTACACATATAAGCTTCTATAGCAATTAGAGTTGTAAAGTGGACTGCTGTTAAAGCTGACCAACTCAAATACATTAAGAAGATATATTTTTGTATTGTTGCCCCCTATGACCTACAACTCCCTCCCAAGTCCTTGGAAAAGTGGATGAATTTTCAGGGACATTGGAGACAAGTTAAGCCAGTTGATTTTATTCATGCTTCAACCACTTTTGTGGTGGTAGTGACAATGACAACTGCGACAAAGAAGACAATAAGTCTGTGTAATTATTTTAATCATGTTGTACAACATTCTGTGTGTCCTTGTCTGATGAATAAAAATGCAGTGAAATGAAAATTATTTTAAAGCAAAAATATAGAAAATTGTTATCTCAGTGACCAAATCATTATTTATCTGTTTATGTAAGCCATGTCAAAATTGTACTGTATATGATACTTGATATTAACAAAAAAGGCACAAACTTGAATAGAATCAACAATCCATCCATAAGTACAACCATGAACTAAGTATAATAGAAAGCATTAGATTATTATATATCTTAACCTTCTCCACAAATAAGCAATTTTGCTTGTCTCTTCTGAAATGCTATGATTAAGGTTTCTTTTTCCTAGTATTTATTGGAGCAACTAGACTTGCATTTGTTCTGATGTTTTTACTGTATCTCTCATAGCTCCTTTTAATATTTATTCTGTTGACTGCAGGTGCTAGTGTTGAAACAAAGAAAGTGTGAGAAAATCAGGAATGGATTGCTGGTGGAAAGAATGTGAAACAAGTAGATCTCATCTTGTTACATGAGTATGTGGTATATTATGGTCAGTCAACGGACTTGTGTGTGTTTTTTTTTTTTTTGGTAGTATTTCCAGTTACATTATTTTGCCTCTTTTTTGGCTTGGGTAATTGCATATAGTAGTCCTTTGGGACAGTTGGCAGCATGTACAGGTGACATCAGAGATGATGCTCAGAGTGGTGTGTGATGTATATACTAATAGAACTAACTAGAATAATATATATATATTAGTCAGAGGTTTACCATGTCTTGTCAGGTCAGTGCTGAAGCTGCCCACATTGAAGGTGCTCCCTGGGCCAGTCAGGTGGGGGAGCGAAAGGACCAACACCTGTGACCCCTAGGGTCACCACTTGCTGCCACTTGCCGCTGACACTGCCCACATTGCAGGATGCTCCCTGGGCCGGTCTGGCTGGGGAGCGAAAGGACGAATGTGCCACTTTTGGACTTGGCCTGGTGGGATGAGAGAAGACCTCTGGCTGGGAGCTCCAAGACTCCTCTACCTGTTGGTGCACCCAGGCCCCGCCCCTGCACTAGGCTTGAGAAGCTGCTCCAGTGGGACTCATCCCCGCCGCGTTTGAACTTTGGTCTGGCACCACCGGACTCCTCTCTCAGCCAGCTCCAGCCTTGAGAGAATGCAACACAGCTGTGTGGTGTAGCTACCTGTCAGTAAGAATTGTTATACAGTAATACCTTGGATAACGTTAAGACTTGGGAAACTGTGTTTCAGTAAACAAATTTTGATTTTCAATGTGTTCCTATAGAAAATTGCATTCACGGCAATCCTATGGGAACTTTGCTTTACTAATTTTTCATAGTACAAAAGGTCCTGGAGAACACATTGACTTTGTTAAGCGAGGGTACACGGTATTGTTATATGTGAAAAAATGCTCTCTTAGATACAGTATTACCTCAGATAAGGTTAAGACTTGGTTCCACAAGTCTTAACGTTATCCGATTTTTAGCCTTATCCGATGCATGCACCAGATAACGTTAAAATCCTATTCAGGTGGATCAGATAACGTTAACTCCATAGAGATAAACCACAGAGGCTTCAAGGGAAAGTCAAGGAAACATGCTGGAAACTTAAAGAACTTTAAGAAATAATTGTCTAAAGGGTAAATACATTACAAAAACATGCCAGACCACCCTGACTTTAGGGGAACAAAGCCATACAGCATTTTTAAATTTTTGAAAATTTTATACAGTGCTGTTTTAAAAGATCTGAACAGAAGCTAGGAAAATGTTTTCCTTTAGAATCAGCCCCCCTACCATTGCTGTAATAAAGGAAGTTCCCTCAGGGCTTTGCAGGGTGCGGAAAGCTTAATTGCTTTGTAGGTGAAAGGTTTCAGTGTCTGCTTGTTTTCCATTGACAATGCATGGGGCTTGCAGAGCTACAATCTTGGTTTCAGGCTGTTTAGAATTTAAAGGGGAAACTTCATAAAGGTAATAGGGTCAAATTGTCTCTTTGCAATTATTTTTCTGCAAAGTGCTCTGGGTTACACTGGGGAAAGGGTCCTAAGCCTATCTTAAGGAACCCCACCCCCCACCCCCATCACTATGTCCCTTAACAAGCCAGACGGAGTCTTTCTGAACAGAAGCTAGGAAAATGTTTTCCTTTAGAATCAGCCCCCCTACCATTGCTGTAATAAAGGAAGTTCCCTCAGAGCTTTGCACGGTGTAGAAAGCTTAATTGCTTTGTAGGTGAAAGGTTTCAGTGTCTGCTTGTTTTCCATTGACAATGCATGAGGCTTGCGGAGCTACAATCTGCTTTTGCTTTGCTTTGCTAAACTAGTCAGAATGGTTTTTCAAGCTTTTGTTATTCAAATGTGTCAAGCTTGAGAGCAAGCAGCCCCTCCCTTTCTCCCAAGAGAAACTGGTGAGTCACAGCCACACCTCAGGGAAATTGAGGCAAACATTAGCCTCAGAAATACTTAGGTTATCTGATGGATCGGATAACGTTAACATAATGGTTAACATAATGGTTAAAATAATGTTATCCGATCCAAATGTTTGCCTCAAATTCCCCAACGTTATGCGATTTTAGCGTTATCTGATCCAATCGTTATCCGGTGTTTTACTGCATATGTTTATTTTAATGCCAGATATGTAACAGCAGAACCATAAGGAAAAAACATCACAACACTGTCTACCAAAGAAAACTTTTAATTATATATATTCTAAATACAAATAATTTTCAATAGAATGTTTAAAAGTGTATAATAGTTCTCTGACATTGTCATAGGAGTCATCCTCGTGACTTATAGATTTCTTCAATGCTCTTGCTTCTTTTTTTACTAAATTTTTGATGTTTCACTTTGTCATTACGAGCAACTTTTTTCATGTACTTCTTTATCTTTGAGATGTCACTTTCTAACTTGATGAAGATGTTTTGTATATATTCAGCATCCGCTGGTGAATTAGATGTGATGGATGTCTGCATCCTTGTTGCCTGATAGGGTTGAGAAACATGCGAACAGAAGTTAATATTTTGCATCAAGAATGCCAAAAAATTAAGTAGGCATTAAACAGGATTGCTATCTTCTTCTTTAACTCATACTCCCGTGTTGACTCTGAATGGTGATCAACAATGTTGACTAAATATCTGTAAATGAGCCATTAACCCCAACTAACTATAATTGCCACAATTCTGTGAGAATAATCAAGATAATAGAAGAAATACATGTTTAGTGTAAATTCTATTCTTTACGACTTAAAATGTACAGTATTGTACTTCTAATCAAACAAATCAATCACATGGTATAGTGGCTTTTTACCTTCCCCTGGTTAATATTAATCTGGTTAGGAGTAGAAAATGACAGCAGCCAATCTATGGTCTAACATTTTGACCATTGTCCTTGTAAAACAATTGATAGTTAAAACTTACTTTTATGGTTTTTCCCCCTTTCTGTTTGGATATGAAGTATCCCATGGTTAAACACACGCCGATGATAACGACAACCATTGAACTGAAATAGATTATGTCCCAGGACGCTTTCCACAGTCCCCAGATGGTAAAATAGTCATTAGTTGCCTGTTTGTTAAGGAATTCCTCCAGTTCCTCTGGAGAAATATCTGGGCCGACCGTTGCCCAGGCTGGTCGCTGACCAAGAATATCTTGGAAAAAGAAAACAGCCAGGAGCAAAAGAAGGTGATAAAGACCTTGAGAAACCATTCTCTAAATGGTAATGAGCAAAGTCTTTCCACCTTGACCCAAGCTCTCAGCTTGAATGGTAAAGAGATGTTGCGGCAACATCATGAGGTCATTGGCTGTAGGAAGCTTTTGTGAAGTCATAATGAGTTTCCTGGATGTTATAAGAAAGCTTCTGTCATGTCATTAAGAACACAAAAAGTGACTTTTTACTGGAAAAAAGTGTAAAGAGGAAAAGATAGAGACCATTTAAGTCTAGATATTCGTTCCATAATGCTGTAGATGCCAGAGTAGTTACAAATTTTGGGACTTTCAGATAAGATGGTCAAGGTTTAATCTAAAGTATTCAGAATGGTCTCTGAGATCACATTGGAATGTTCACATGTAATAATTCCTCTTTGTGTATTGCTAAACTAGTCAGACTGGTTTTTCAAGCTTTTGTTATTCAAATGTGGCAAGCTTGAGAGCAGGCAGCCCCTCCCTTTCTCCCAAGAGAAACTGGTGAGTCACAGCCACACCTCAGGGAATTTGAGGCAAACATTAGCCTCAGAAATACTTAGGTTACCTGATGGATCGGATAACGTTAACATAATGGTTAACATAATGGTTAACATAATGTTATCCGATCCAAATGTTTGCCTCAAATTCCCTAACGTTATGCGATTTTAGCGTTATCCGATCCAATCGTTATCTGGTGTTTTACTGTATGTGTTATATTGTGTTGATTATTTATTTATTTATTTATTTATTTATTTAGATTTATATTGCTGCCCACACGCCGAGGCAACTCAGGGCGGCTTACAGTCAAAACAACAATTGTACAATAAAAATTATAAAATGCAACCACATAAAACAACCAAACCAGAACACTAACTCCTGTCAAGCCGTTGTTGTGGGCCCAGAGTAGGGGGCGATGTTCTCAGCCATTGCTAGGCCTTCACATCTTCTTCCTCAGGCTGTTGTTGTGGGCCCAGAGGAGGGGGCGATGTTCTCAGCCACTGCTAGGCTTTGGCATCTTCTTCCTCGGGCCGTCGTTGTGGGCCCATAGGAGGGGGTGATGTTCTCAGGCACTGCTAGGCTTTGGCATCTTTTTCCTCGGGCCATTGTTGATACTGTATTGTTGTGATTTTTGTAACTGAAATTGTAGTTGATACTTTGATAGTTTGTTTTTGTTTAAGACCCACCTGAAAGTGTTTCTGAAATGTTTTTTATGATGTCTTAATTTTGTAATTGTGATGGGGGATTTCTTGAAATGTATGTGATACTTTGATATGTTATTGATATGTGATATGTGATACAGTACTTTGCTATGTTACTGATATGTGATATGTGATACTTTAATGTGTAATTGATATGTGCTACTTTGATTTGTTTTAATGTGTGATATTTTGTTATCTATGTTGTTAGCCGCTCTGAGATGCTTCAGCAAATAGAGATGCATACAAATACAAAATCCAAATATTTCACTTGCTAAACCTTAAAAAGTGGTGAGATTTGGATGTCAGTGAAAAGGTTGGATGGATGGATGGATGGATGGATGGATGGATGGATGGATGGATGGATGGATGGATGGATGGATGGATGGATGGATGGATGGATGGATCAATAAAATGGTGGTGATAACAGTAGTGAAGAGTGAGGGGCAATGTGAACTGTTTAATATATGATATTGGAAACATGTATTCCTGATGTAATTAAACATTTCTGTGCAAATGATGACAGCAATGGAAATGCCAGGGTGTGATTTACAGAAGATTGCACCAATCTGGGGGAAATGTCTGTGTAGTTAGACCCTATATTCCTTTGTTATATCAACGCTTCATTGATGTCTAATGACTTTGATCAAAATCCATACATTTCTTTATATATTTGAATGTTATTAAAAGCAATTCTAAGCATTTGTTAGTATCTGAAAACTTTCCATCAGTATTAATCTGATGTAATTCACAATGTCAGGACCTTTTTTCTAACTATCTCATTTCAGAAGCTTGAATCTTGGCATGCATTCCTCCTTGTTTAATATGGTAATGACTCAAAACAGTAGGCAAAGTCGGTTATGTAAATTTGGTATTTGTTTTTCTGCTGATGTTATTCTGTTTGTTTGAAGATGCCTGTAAGACTTCTCTGCAGTGATAATCAAAGAAATGCACCCCATTTTCTAACAAGTGCCATCACACAGATCTACTTTTGACAGTATGCCACAATTAAACTACATCAAAAGCAGAAAAGCAATGAACCTTGTTTCACCTTTCTTTTTAAAAAGCCTTTAGAATCAATTGTGAAAACCTGAATGTCATTCTCTCCATAGTCCTCTATTAGACAGACCTAACACAATGTATGATAAGGGTTGGACTAGAAAACTCGTTCTTTTGTGAATTTATTGGTTTGTACTCTCAGGTCATTTGCCAGCACTTTTACATGAAAGTCAGAATTTCAGTGGGGCTGCCAGAATTGTTAAAAAAAACTTTTTTAAAAAAAATGAAACACAGAAATCTTTCCTTTCTTCCTTCCTTCATTTGATTTATCTTTTACCCTTCTGTCAAAAGTGAGATGTCAAGCAGTACTCAGAAAAAAATTAAAAGAACTGTGACAAATAAAACCAGAAGAAATCCTACTGAAATAAAGTTAAAGAAATAATTGTAGTAAAACACTATCAAATTTAGAAAGATATAAATGGAAAAACACACAAGCGAAGAGAATGCCAGCAGAGAGGTTTTGATGAGCCTCCTTCAGAAAGAGGCCCCACAGGTTGGAGACAGCCACTGAGATGTCCTATACAGTAATACCTTACATAACAAATTTAATTTGTTCTGTGAGGCTGCTTGCCTTGCCAGTTTTTCGCTAGGCAAGTCAGACTTGCATAGTGAAAATCCCTATGGGAAAATTCACATAACAAGCTTTTTTAGAGGAAAAACTCACATAGCAATTTTTTTCGTTATGCTAGGTTTCCCCATAGAAACGCTTGCTATGCAAGTTTTCTATGGGGAAAGTCCGACTCACATGGGCAAAATTTTCGCTATGCGAGTTGAACTTGCATATCGAATTTTTTTTTCATTATGCGAATTTAAGTCTGACTCGCATAGCGAAAATTTCTGTTATGCGAGTAAGCTCACTTTTTGAAAAACCCGCTCGTTAAGCGAGTTTTTCGCAAAACAAGTTACTTGCTAAGCAAGGTTTGAGTGTATCTCCACCAGATGAGCCTCTAAGAATGCTGGGAGAGAAAGTAGGTTAATCCCCCCCTCCTGAAAAAACAACAACAACATGGAAACCCAGGTAGGCTAATAGACATTACTGTCTAAGACAGTTTATCCTGCACTGTCACTCTGCACACATGTCAAAGATCTCCCTAGCTGTTGAATGGTAGGGAAGGTTTTATGGATGCTCAGTTGAATAAATCTCTTGTTTCCTGGTGTGTAGAAACTGCAGTGGTTAAGACACTCATGTTGTTGCTGCTGCTGTTGTTGTTGTTGTTGTTGCACATCTCTCTGTAATTCATTTCTCAGAATTCAATGTTTCCTATATTTGCTGGTAACTCTTTTTAAAAATGGCCTTGTTCGTCTGTTTACAAGCTAAAAAACTTCCCCCAAATTGCAAATATTTACCCAAAAACAGTTAGATCAAGACTAAAAAAAGAAGCACTCATTTCATAAAGAACAAGTTGATTAAACAGTGACTGGATATTTTGATTTCAGACTCTGGTTCTACAAGGGTTAGAGATGTACTTTTAAATAAGAAAAAGGAAGTTGGGATTCAGGGCCACAAGACAATCCAAAAAGGATTGGGTTGCACATCAAGAATCTGGCTGAAACCCAGAAAACCTGGTATATAATAATTCTATATCAGGGGGAAGGCAACCTACGGCCCATGGGCTGGATCCATCCCAAGTAATCTGGCCCTACCATCATCCTCCGCCACCGGAATCGGCCACAGACTCATCTATGGCTGTCACAAACACATTTACCATAGCCATAAATGAGTCCGCGGCTGTGGCAAATGCTCTAAATGGTGGGAGAGCCACCAGTCTGGCCCCTTCAATTGTCTGAGGGAGTGTGACCCCGCCCCCAACTGAAAAAGGTTGGCAACCCCTGTTCTATATTCATCCTAATTAGCTATTTATGAATGTAATGACAGTGGCTCACTTTGTAAAATTTCCATTTCCAGAAGTCACTATGCAGGAAAGAACTGCTATTTAAACAGTGTGCTTTAACATAATTTCCAATATGTACCCATTAATTTTCATCAATATACAGTGTAGCATAAATGTGTTTGTCCAGTGCTGCTAGTTCCCTTCTTAAATGAGAGTGGGCCTGTGATTGAGGGAAATACCTCAGCTCATTCAAAGTGGAACCTTTAATGTGATTTGGAAAAAAGCTTCAGATTGATTTGCCGTAATGAACTTTATAGCCTGACATCGTGTTGTTGTTCTTCACAACTTGTAAATCCAATTAGGCAGTAATCAGTAATAGAGGGTTAGATAACAGGACAATGACATCTTCTGAGCCAGTTCTGCCATTTCCCCCCCTGGAGATTTAATTAAATTCTCACTTTCCTGTAAAATGGAGATTGTCTGAGCCAAAAAAAGAGTATCTTATAACTGTGAGAGGAAAAGAGAAGCTACTAAAACACTTCTGTTGCATTTTCTCTCCATTATTTAATTATAAAAACTTCCTAAGTCCTACACAAACTACTGAATTCTCATTACCTACCCCAAAAAGGGAGGGAAACATTTAAGGGTTGTGTCTATATAAACAACTAAACTACATCAAAATGCACTGATAGGATGTTGAATGGATGAAATAAATGACTATGATTGTCCCAAGCATATTTATTTATTTATTTATTTATTTATTTATTTATCCCCCCCCCCCGGTCAGTTGAAGGGAGGGATGAAGCTTCATGAAACATACAACAGCGGAGAACACACTCTCGAACTCACGTTCAAGCCTTTTTATTGTTACAATTGTATAAGGAAATGCTTACGTAGAAAATCACAGATTAGCTATTTTAGGCTCAGTACATTGGCTATGATTGGCCCATGTTAGGGTGGGCTTCTACCTGATTGGTTAATACATTGCATGCATGCCTCCTATAGCATTCAGTCTCATGGCTAAGATGGGACAGTCACAAACAATCCAAAAGCCGGAGACCTCTGAACTGGATCAGGGATGGGTGCTGGCTAGCTTACTGGGGTACTAGGGTTAACCGTTGAAGCACTGCACCAGTAGTCTTTGGGCATCACTGCAATATGGTGTTTCCATCAATTCCCCATAACCCTCCCCCTAATCGGGTGGACTCTGGATGGTGTTCATAGGCCAGAGAGCAGCTCACTGACCATACAATAAAACAAGTTAAAACCAATATAAAAACAATTAAAAACCCTTAAGAACATTTGGCAATATTGTGCGCCGCTGTGCCATTTTGCTATCTAAAAACAAATATAAAATCAGCATAGATATGTATATGAAAAGGGAGCATGTTTATGTGTGTAAAAAAAGCAGCAGAGTGGGTTGGAGTGTACGGATAGGAGGAATCCTTCTATTGCTTAGATTGAGGGTGCCCAAACTTTTTGGACCACGGGCTGGTCACATGGTTGAGCACATGGTTCCTCCCACCTGGAAGCCGAAGTAAAACAAACATGCATAATGCACACGTGCATGTGCAGAACACTCCCGTAAACATGTTTACGACAGCCACAGGTCATTAATGACAGCATTCAGCACATGCATGGGTGAGTTTGGCATCAACACATGCATGTTTTACCTCCAGGAGCAGGGAGGATGGCATGGGCCAGATTAATTGAGGCCATGGGTTGGATTAACTACATGCAGGCTTAACTACATGCAGTGTAAGGGTTCCAAAATCATTTTCTGGACCTGTATTTTAAGAGCATCAGAGACTTCCTTGGTTACCACTGAAGATCAGCTTGACAAAAGTCCAAAAATGGAGCATGATTGCCATCAAAGCTGAGTTATATTTTATCAGGGGATATTTTCTGCTTATCACCAAGGGGCAGACGGCAAAATCTGCAGAATTCTTTCTAGCAGAATCTGGCAACCATCTTTCTTGGTGTCTACCATTCCTCTGTACCCTCCTGTTCATTGAAATGATGCTAGTTCTAGCACATCACTGAAGATAAAACATAGTGGCAGGCTGCTGACAGACTTGTTGTTGTTGCCACTTATGGTGGTGGGAAAAACACATTGGACAAAAAAGAAAGATGTAGCACTACTGATTGCTGCTGTTTGCTCCCTCTCCAATTTTGAATCACTATATGAAAATAAGATTTAATAAATAAATAAATAAATGATTTGTAACCATTGGCTTTTTTATACGTGTGCTGAAAAAAGAATACATCTATACAAGAAGAATCTATTTTCATAAAAACAAAATAAACACAACTTTATAATTGCAACATGTAACATGCATATGCTTCTTTTGAATAATCTGTGTCTGTACATGAATCCTAATTTCTTTCACAAAAGTTTTCTTACTTTCAAATAAATACAAAATAAGTCTGCTTTGCTTTCTACATGAGGTTCTTGTTTAAAATATATTTCTTCCTCTCTCACTCTCATCCTCTCTTGCTCCTGCCTGTATCTGTATACAGTTCTGTGCAATTCTATATTCATCTGAATTCTGCCAATATGCATATTTACTTTTATGACAGAGCTCAAAGCATATACAGTATAGGCGGAATTAACAGCATTCTATGTTGAAGTAGCCATAGAATTCATCAGGATTTGGTTGGTCAACTCCTTCATATATTCCATATAGTCATATGCACCTACTCTAATTGTAAAATACTACACAAAAAGTAAATAATGAAACAGTTTATCTCCTTTCATGGAAAGAATTCCAACCCTGCAGATGTATAGATTTTTGATCAAAAATTGCTTCCATTTCCATGCTCAGTTAAATCTATAAAAAAGTTTGAGGAAAATATAGACCTTACAGCAGTGGTGGGTTGTCAAATTTTCTGCTACCCCACTGTGACATCATGACGTCATGGGTGTAGCTGACATCATGCCGGGGGGGGGGGGAATGTCGTGGGCGGAACAAAAATAAAAAATAAAAATGTCTGCACATGTGTCAAACCTCTGTTTGATGCATGCACAGTTCTGTTTTTTTATTGTGCATGCATCAATCCTCTATTTCATGCATGTACACTAAAAAGAAGAATCCAGGGCAGGATGAGGCTCTTGCCGCCCCTCCCCCTGTGCCCACCCCAACATATTATATTGTAATGTAATATAATGTATTGTCTGTAAGCCGCCCTGAGTCGCCACGGCGAGTGGGCGGCAATATAAATTTGAACTAATAAATAAATAATAAATAAATACATAAATACATAAATAAATAAAATAGAACTGCATATGCATCAAATGGAGGTTTGATGCATGCACAGTTCCAGGCAGCCATTTTGGCTACCAGGAAATACATTTCTGGAGGGGGCCCGGAGAGGCGACCAAACCGGTCACCCGGGGGTTTACACCCCCCTCCCTGGTGACCCCTCCTGATGGGGTGCTACCGGTTTGGGCGAACCGGTCTGAACCAGTAACATCCCATCACTGCCTTGCAGAGATATGAAGAATCAAGAGGGTTAAAATGAAAAACAACAGTATTTGTTGTGATCATCCCTCCCAACTTTGTTGTGATTATCCTTGTTGCTTATTGTAGCAAATTATGCTAGAGTAGGCCCAGTGAATCTGTAGGATTTGGTGAGTTAACTCCTGCATAACTTACATATTTATATATATAGCCTATATTTCTAAAATTTGATAGGGACATGCTTCAGTTTGAAAAATGCAGACAAAATGTATACATTTGAATTGTTTCATTAAATTGTCTCGCATGTACAAAAGAAGCAAATAACAGACTTAGAGTTAGAAAAAGGAAGAAGTTCCACATATGTGGAATTTCACAAATCTGCATGTCCCTATATATATATATATATATGACCACGGAAATGTCTGCAGAAGCAGACAACGCTGGTTCTTTGACTTTGAAACAGAGATGAGCACTGACCCCTAGGGTCAGATATGACTGGCTTTCAAGCAAGGAAAACCTTTACCTTTATATAACATTCCTGTATAAAATGTGAAAATTTTCCCGATTGAAGAAATGTTTCATTACTTGTTTGCCATGGTGGAGTTAATCTTTTAACACACAGTTGTTTAATACCATCTGTTGTTTCTAGAAAAGAAAATACATTACAACCCATATCAAATTCATACACAAGAGCAACTGTAAAATAGGTGTTTTATCATGGAAATGGTTGCATATTAAGAAAAGAGCTGCAAGGTTGGCAGTCATAAGATAAGAAGCAAGTATTCTTTCTCTGTTTACAAAATGAAAGTGAATTACTTTTCTGTTTTGCTTTTCTTCCAGATTTCATTTGAACATTGCAGACTCTGCTTGCAGAGAGATAATGCATGGTTGTGTTACCCTATCTGGAAATATATTACCAGAAATATATGACTACCATCAAAAACAGAAGTCTAGTTTGAACTGGGAAATGCCTTTTTGAGCTTTCATCTTAACATGATCTGCCCTGAAAATTTGTCCTGTGAGAATTTTGACTGTTCTTATTCAATACAGTAAAGAATGAATGTTCTTAGAAAAGTATTTCAAAGGAGAAATTTCTAGAAAATGTTGATAAGTAAAACGCAGGATCTATGTGCTTATGTTGATGAGGCAGCTGACGAGGGTGTTTGCTTGTCTTCCTCTGTGTAATATTCTCTGTGGCAGGCAGCACACGGAAATTCGTCCCTGCTTCCCACACAACAGTTGGGATGATGTCACAAGACAATTCATTACTGCTATCCCAGTCAGAATAAAAATCAATTGACTCTTTGTGTGAGTGAGATAGTGCCATACAGTGGATAATGCAGAAATCTCCAATATATTTTCAAAATTTGACATCAAAATTGCAAAGGCATTGTACAGTGTTTCCTTTCTCAGTGCTGTGTCTAGATTAGTCTACAATCTGCTACTTAAAAATAAACACTACTTACTATGTTGCTAAGTGTCACCCTAATAGTCAGCTGTAGGAGGTGTTAATTGCTGCCATATGTCCAACTTTCACACCTTTATAGGTGCTAATTCATTCCTTCACATTAAAAACAACAACAAGCAATCTTGAATGTGAACAAAATTCTGGCAGGGAAAATTATCCTAAAATAAGTCATGCCTGGAAGCCATTAGAAGATAAAGTTAAAAAGAATTATATTTCCTTAGTGCAAATTTAGAAGAGCTGTCATCGTTGGCTGCTACTCTTATACGAGCTTACATTTTCCCTGGAAGTCATTTTCTCAGTTAATGGATGTGTCTCTAGTGACTCAATAAAAAAATCCTGGCATGAAATATGCAACCACACACATTACATTGAATAGATGGTGGAGGGCGTAGTTGAGTATGAGGAAGCTTCCATGCTTGTCATTTAACCTCTTTGTGTCTGCAGTGTTCTCCTTCCACATGATTTGTAGCAGCAGAGATGGGTGATCTACAGCTGCTGCTTCCCAGGTTTGTGGGTTTATACCCGACACCTTCATGGTTTGTTTCAGCTGGTCCTTATAATGCTTCAAAGGAGCTCCATGAGTTCTTGTACTAACTCCCTGATTTGAGGAGGAAACCTGGAGCTGTCCCGGTATATCTGTATATCTGAACTGTTTATCTGTGGATTTGACTTCAAAACATCCAAATGCAATTACTGCTTAGTGTCAAACAGAACTGAGCTTTCTCAGAAGTCGTATTTATGAAAAAAACATTTGAAGTTTCCCTCATTGACACACAAACCTAAACAGAGGAAGAAAACTTCTCAGATGTTTCATCCAAATCTCTTTGCCCATTTCTTGTGGTAGATGTTACTATGAACAATAGTAGGTATTGTGGAGCATGTAAAATGGTGGCCAGGATTAAAACATGAAGCAGGAAAGAAAATGTACAACTTGACTGCTGCCAGTGGTAATATCAACAAGCTGTTCCCAAGAAGTTCCATAAAGTGATCCTCCTGAACTTTTATTCCCTCAGAGGAGTGGAGACGTTTGAGAGGCTGTCTCCATATAGAAGGGCATGTAATTTTCTTTTTCTCAGTGAGAAGGAGTGATTGAGAATTTGGGATACCCTCTCAAAACAAGTGTCAATTGCTATGAGATTTTGACTGTTGATGCAAATGAAAAAGATCAGGACTTTTTTTTCATCACCACTGCCCTTAGCATATAGATAAATAAATGAACGAAGTAAACAATATAGTTAAAAAAATGGGAGGAGGAACAACCCTGCCACACACACACACACACACACACACACACACACACACACACACACACACACACACACACACACACACACACACACACACACCACAGTAGTACCTCGGAAAACGTTTACCTTGGATAAAGCTAAAATCGCATAACGTTAAGTAATCGGGGGGGGGGGGAATTACATCGAATAATGTTAAGATCCTATGGGATGCATTGGATAACAACCGCTAAAGCCTGTGTGGTTACAATGTATCTCTACGGAGCTTTAACGTTATCTGATGCATCCCATAGGATTTTAACATGCATCGGATAACACTAAAAATTGGATAACACCAAGACTTGAGAAACCAAGTTTTAGCGTTATCCGAGGTTTTACTATATATATCAAATAATAAAGATGAAGCTAAAGTACTTTGGACATCAGATGAGAAGAGAGGATTCACTTGAGAAAGCCTTGATGCTTGGAAAGGTCGAGGGCAAAAGAGGAAGGGGCCGGCCCAAGATGAGATTTATTTTATTTTATTTTATTTCCTTCGACTTATTATCCCGCCCAATCGGGTAAAAAACCCAACTCTGGGCGGCTTACATACACAATTTAAAAATACATAGCTAAACCACAACTCAATATAAAACCACAAATCAACATATGATAGCCTATTCACAGTTAAAATATAAATTAATACAATAATTAAAAGTTAAGCTAAAAGAAATTAAACATTTCCAAGTATAAAATTATGCAATTATTAAAAAACAGAACCAGGGTAGGAAGGTAAGAACAACGGGTGGCTGTCTCATCTGATAAGCCACCCAACATGAGATCTGGTATTTCCGGATCCCCAAACTTGTCCTGCCAGCCAGGTTTTAAGACCTTTCCGGAAGGGCAAGAGCTCTGTTTGTTGACGTAGATCGATAGGCAGGAGGTTCCACAGGGCTGGGGCGGTCACGGAGAAGGCCCTCCTTCTGGTGCTAGAGAGGCGAGCCTCTCTAGCTGATGGAATTGCAAGGGAGCCTCTCCGATCCGCCCTGGTGGGACGGACAGACGTTCTTGGGGTGACGCGGTCTCTGAGGTATCCTGGCCCACTACCATATAGGGCTTTAAAGGTAATGACCAGCACCTTGAATTGCACCCGGAGACATACTGGCAATCAGTGCAGCTGCCGAAGCAGTGGTGAGGCACGAGCGTAACGCCTGCACCCCATCACTACCCGAGCAGCCGCATTCTGGGCCAGCTGGAGTTTCCAAATGGTCACCAAGGGCAGCCCCATGTAGAGCGCATTACAATAATCAAGTCTGGAGGTGACCAGTGCATGTGTGACCCTGAGCAAGGAGTCCCGATCCAGGAGTGGGCGTAACTGGTATATTACACGAAGTTGTGCAAAAACCCTCCTGGCCACGCCTGCCACCTGTTCTTCGAACAGTAGTCGTGAGTCCAGGAGGACCCCCAGATTATGCACCGGATCTGTCTGGGGCAAAACTGCCCCATCCAGAACCAAAGCTGGAAGCTCCCGGGATAACACAGGGCCCCTCACCCATAGCCACTCAGTCTTGCCGGGATTCAGCTGAAGCCCGTTTTCCCCCATCCAGACCCTGACAGCCTCCAGGCACCTGGAGAGGACTTCTACTGCACCGCTTGGGTCCCCACGGGCTGAGATGTACAGTTGGGTATCATCAGCATATTGATGGTACCTTACCCCGTGGGAACGGATGATCTCACCCAGCGGCTTCATATAGATGTTAAACAGGAGAGGTGAGAGTACCGAGCCCTGAGGCACCCCATATTGGAGGAGCCTAGGGCTGGACCTCTCATTCTCCAGACATACCGTCTGGGTCCTGCCCCTCAGAAATGAGGAAAACCAGGCCAACACAGTGCCCTGGATCCCCAATCCTTGGAGCCTTCCCAAGAGAATGTTGTGATCCATGGTATCGAAGGCCGCTGAGAGATCGAGAAGAGCAAGGATGGTCGGATGGCCTCCATCCCGCTCTCTCCAGAGATCATCCACCAAAGCGACCAGTGCAGTTTCCGTACCATATCCGGGCCTGAATCCTGACTGAAAAGGGTCCAGATAATCCGCTTCATCTAGATGGCTAGATGGTATTGTGGAGATAATGGACACAGAGCTGAGCGAGTTGAGGGGGATGGTGGAGGACAGGAGTGCCTGGCGGACAGTGGTCCATGGGGTCGCAGAGGGTCAGAATCGACTGTGCGACTGAACAACAACAAAATCACAAAGTTTGAAAAAAAATCTCAAGTCATAACATTTTCAACCAGTGAACACAGAAGTCCCCCCCCCCCAAAAAAAAAAAAAAATTATGATCTGTGCGAAGGAAACAAGCAATGATTTACAGACTGGAAGATCCCATCAAACTTGTGACTTGCTAATTCTTTTTCCCCACATCAAAAGATGTTGGCAGCAACTGTCCAGCTAGATCTGTGCCACTTTGTTGACATTGTCCTCTGTGTATGATGAAATAAAATAGTTATTATTAAAAATGTTACATTTACAGTTCAGTGTGAAGTGTGGATTTTAAAAAAGCACATGAAACATTAGAGTGATGAAACTTTTATTGGTCTCACTAATGGAATATATATGTGCAATATGCTATCTTATCACCTATAGTCTTCTAAATCATTTTGCACTGACCTTCAGATCCAATTAGTTTCCAGCTAATGGAACATTCTGTGTTCAAAGGAATTCCTAACATCAGTCAAACTTTTACAAGGACAACCTTCAGTCTCACTTATGGAATAGTCATGTGCAATACACCATTTTACCACCTATGTTATTGTGAGACAAGGCTCAATGATGACAATGACGATGATGACGACGATGGCAGCGGCAGCAGCGGCGGCAATTACAACAACAACGATGACAGATATTTGACTCACAACTCACCTGATAGAAGTGTTTTGGAAAAGAAGGTCTGCTTTATTGACATCGCTATACCAGGAGACGCACAAATTAAAGACAAACAACTGGTGAAAATCACAAAATATTGTGATTTGCAAATTGAAGTCGAGCATCTATGGATGAAGAAATCTGTTGTTGTTCCCATAGTGATCGGAACCCTTGGAGCAATACCTAAAGGACTCCATAGTTCTCTGAGACTCTGAGCCCCTCTATCCTTCTACTTTTTTTAATTAGTAAGATGTAGCATTTGGTGTGCTTTTAATCTTTTTTAGATTTGAACATCCTAACTCTCAAAAAAACAACTTTACTAGGAACTGCATATATACTCAGATGTTACCTTAATAGTTCTTAAGTCCTTGATTAGGGCTTGAACTGTTAATTTTATCCCAGTCTTGAAGCTAAAGTGCTTTGGACATCAAATGAGAAGAGAAGATTCACTTGAGAAAGCCTTGATGCTTGGAAAGGTCGAGGGCAAAAGAAAAAGGAGGCGGCCAAAGATGAGATGGCTGGATGGTATTGTAGACACAAAGGGAACAGAGCTGAGCGAGTTGAGGAGGATGGTGTAGGACAGAAGTGCCTGGTAGTCCATGGGGTCGTAAAGGGTTGGAATCGACTGTGCGACTGAACAACTTGAACTGTGAATCAAACGGTTGATTTATATTCAATAATAATAATACACCTAGGAGTTGTTTCAGTTCAAGGTCCTTATAGTGTATCATTGCTTCCTCCTTCCCCTAACCCATGGACTGTAGAAATGCTCTTGATTTGTGATGGTACATATCTTCCATGCATCATTTTCCCAAGAAAAAACAGAAAGTCCTATTACAGCTGGAGGTCTACTGAAATAATGATGTTGAAGGTTAATGTGGCATATGAATGCACTTCTTTGCTCTCTGCCAGAGGTAACAGGACAGCTTCAGACATCCCTAAGGTGAGCATTATAAGGAGGCAACTTGTAGTCCAAGTAGCTGGGGAAAGGTGGTCTCTTTCTCATCCACCCACCCAGCACTTCTCCGTGACAGATAGTAACCAGTTGCTTGGGGAGATGTAATACAAATCCCTAAATCTCTCTGCCTGTCCTTCCATCCTATGATAATGCATGAAAGGTAGCAAGTGAGAAAAGGAGAGGACGACAAGCTTGGAAGTGAAAGAAAGTTTAGTGGATTATAGGGGGTGGGTGAAATGGATCACATCACACATTTTGACTAGGCTAGATGGGAGATTCAACATCATCTGATGATCTGCATATTCTCCAACATCACTTTAGAAGAACCCATTCCACACCATTGAGGGCTTTATAATACCCCTCCAAAAGAAAAGAAACTCCTCATCTTTGTATCCCCACAGGCTGTACAACATATTTTTTTCCTTCTGCAATGAGGACGAAGCCCTTGAAATATACAAGTTTTAGAATATTCTGACTCACAATTTTGTGTAGGCAATTTAATTCTCTACTATGTGTATTCAGTCTTTTCTTTCCCTTATATATATATATATATAGTGCCCAGAGCTACACATCGTATTACACACACATGCCATTACTGGTTCATCACGATTTATGGTATTTATCCTTCAAGACATATTAATAGAACAGGCCTTTCTAAAGAGCTGATGCTTTTCAACCTGGGGTGTTGTAATGATGAATAGCTTTTTGTTTCACCCTGGTAGAAGTACAATTTCTAAAAGAGAGTGTATATCCAACAAAAGGATGTTAATGCCTTTTTCTTTTCTGTAAATGACATTAAGGTCTATCAGTTAGAAGTTCCAGCCATCTAGAGTCTCCCTTTCACATTTCAGCAGATCAAGAATAAAACCCACAGTGACAGTTCAAGGCTCATTACTCTGCTTCTATTCCTGTTCAACATGTTTTGATGAGCAAAGAATATGAATGGGGTTTTTTCTTCCACTCATGCACAACGGTTATATACCAAAGATATTCATTACATAGGCACAGTTACTTTCCAAAAATCCCCAAAAGCAGTTTGGCATCTTTATTTTTGACCACAAGACAATGCTTCATTGAAGCTTCTGAGTAGCCTCCAACCCACTGCCGTTAATGAAAGTGGAGCATGCATTTTTAATTTGAGATAATTTACCATGTCTTTCAGCTTTTAAAATTTTACTTTTTCCTCATAGAGGGCTGAGGTAAAGCCAGCGTATCAAAATATGCAAATTTTTCAGTTATGACAAGTAGTAGAAAACATGGGGGTGACTGTCTTCAACAGTAATTTATGCAGGAGAGGGAAAATAAACCCTCTCCCCCCCCCCCACCTGCAGCCCTGATCAGTATTCCCCAGTGCCTCTTTCCACATAAACCTTGTAAGGTATGGAATTCTGAGACATTCTCTCCAGATGGGCAGCTATGTAAGGTGCTTGGGAAAGGCGATGTGTTGTGGAATGAACAGAGGACTAAGGGGTTACATGTGCTGGATCTTCCTGCCCGGTATAGAGTGGCTTTTCAAAAGCCACTGAAGTGGAAGGGGAGGAGGGAAATGCCAAGCCCACCACTTATCTACCACTGAACATGCTACTGGACCAATCTTGCTTTCAACCTGCTCTATGTGCTCATATAGACAGACTCTAAAAGTACAGTTAAACATATCTATGGAAATTTGGCAACATCTTCTTTGATTCCTCTTTGACCTCCTGGGCATTGAGGGATATGCAAGGTTCTGGCTCCTCTAGTGGCTTCCACCAGTGTTATTTTGTGTTCTTGTAATGTTTCTTTGATGTTATCTCCCCTCCTTCCTTTGGGTCTTCCTTGTGGTCTTTGTCCTTCTCCTCTTTCTGCATAAACCTTGTAAGGGATGGAATTTTGAAACATTATCTCCAGATAGGCAAACCATTTTATTTCTTGACTCTGTATGTAATTTAGGTCCAATTAAGGAATTGGTAGGACTGGTCGAACTATGGTGTGGCTTGTGCCACAGGACCACTACCGCATCCATGAAAGCCATCCTGGATCACCCTGAAAAGACCTGGCCAAAGGGGTTCCGGTGAAGTTTTGAAGAGCCCAACAAGCCAACAACAGATAACCCATTGCTAAATAAATAAATAAATACAAAAAAGATTTGGTACCATAGTCAAATGTTTTGCACTATTTTGCATATAGAATATAATATAAAATAAAACCATTGATTTTTTAAACTATTGGGCTATAGCAATAATTTATTTTTTAAAAAATTAAAGATACAACGCAAGAATAGATAGGAAATCCATGGTGGAGACAAGGAAGATTAGAGTTGGCTTTAACCCCAGAATCTCTGTCATCCCTTCCAATTTAAAAAAATAAAAATAAAAGTACAATCTATCTACTCAGGAATGAGTCTAATACAGACCCTACTCCATAGCACAGAAACTTGATAGTCATTTGGAAAAGAAAAACCTAGAAATAAGGGGAGAAAGGGTTGGAATATGGAAGAAAGTGGAATGAAGAGGAATGCAGTACTTTGACTGAAGATGGAGAACACAGAACAGCACTTTGCTTCTGGTCCCAGTTTTTGAGCACTACATCTAAAGTGCTGGCTGGCTAACTCAGTAAATTGAGTATCTGGGATTTCAATTTCTACTGTATATCCCAAAAGATCCATTCTGTGTGGCCTTGGAAAATCTGCACAGTCCCCAGATGCCCCCATAAGATGGGAATGGAAATAACTTCTCAATACTCTGTCAAAACTGTCTTGATGACAAAAAAATTATTAGATACCAAGTATGGTGTAGAATGACATGCTAGGTATCAAGAGGCCTAGGTTCAAATACTGGCACATCCATGGAAATTCACTGGGGGTGTGGAACTGTTACAAATGCACCTTAAATACCAAACATACCTTGAAAGCCCTGGTAGGGTTTCTACAATTTGGTTTCTGACTTGATGACACGTAACAACAAAACATGTAAAATATCAGAGATACTATGGAGAAGTTGGCAAAATTAAGGGGAAAAGACTGAGAGAGGGGAAAATATATATTGTTATTCTAAGGCAGGGGCTCCCAACCTTTACAAGCCGGCAGCCAGTTCACACTCTTTCAGTCATCTTTGAGGGCCGGACGGCCATTTTGCCCTGCCTGCATGATGAAATCTGTGGCTGGGCAGAGAGGCCGCCATGGCAACTGGTCCCGGAACTCTCTCCACCTGTGCCCAGGACCCTGCCCCTGGCCATGGCTTCAAAAGCCGCCATAGTGGCCTGACTTCCTTGCTTCCGCCACCGCCCAGGAGACATCTGCAGCTGGGCGGAGAGGCCGCTATGGCAACTGGCCACAGCTGTTCCATAGCTATCCCTCTTTGCTGGGATGAGATAAGGGCGCTCTTTACTTTATTGTATTTTTTGTGCTAGTGTATTGTATAATAATTATTATTATTTGCTTCTGTATTGTATATTTGTGCTAGTATTGGTAATAGCTCTTTTCAGCCGGAGGGAGTTGACTTTTTAAAATGGTATGTTGTTATAGGGATTGTATTCTCTGACTGTTGTATTTTCATTTTTTGTTAGATTTATTGATTGTACTAATTGTGTTGCATTATGTGTTATATTTATACCATGTTGTTGCATTTATATTTGAGACTGTAAGACTATAATGTATGTTACCCATCTCATGTTAGCCGCTCTGAGTCACTTTGGTGAATAGAGAGGCATACAAGTCTAAATACAAATACAAATTTTGTCCCAACAGCTTCAAAGGGCACCCCTTTCTTTCTCGAATGCCCTTGGAGGAAGTGGGAGCCACATGAAATGGTGCCATGGGCCAGATCTGGCACATTGGCCCTAGGATGGGAACCCCTGTTCTAAGGCTTAGACAACTGTGACTTGAAGAATGTAATAAGCAAAGATTTACATTCTATATTTGAAACGTGCAGTTTTTCCAGTGCAGATATACAAAACCTCCACTTTTAGAAAATGGTCAAACTTAAAGCTGCAAAAAGGAAGCCATCTTCTTGGCTCTGTTGTTGGCCAAAATTAAATCCTCATCTCTAAATGTTTCCAGTAGTAACTGGCAGGCCAGGAAATGAGCTGGATTCTGTTTCTCTCCATATTCACACAGTGTTGTTGTACGTCAGCAGATCCTACTTGAACATATTGGTCTTACATTTAGACGCTCCAATTCTCAGCCACCTAACAGTGGCGTGTGCTGCTTTACACTTATTAGCTGACAAAAAGGTGATGCCATACTAGATGTATGTCAACAGCAAGGGCTGATGTAACTCAAATAGTGATGGAAGTAAGTAGAGAGCAGGTGTATGGTTCCCTTTGGTGCTATATCTGTATGGCCACCCTTCAGTCTTTTAAACAACCCAACAGTAAATATATAGCCACCCTTCAGTCTTTTAAACAATCCAGCAGTAACTGGAGAACTCTCTTCCATCTGAATTATGCTATCCTTTCTCTTTTTCTCTAGCTCCAGTTTACACTTATACACCTGAGGCCTGTCAGCCGCAGTGGTGACAACTGTGATGGTGACCCTTTCTGAGCTTGGCTCCTTTGTCAAATATATTGTGTACTTGTATCATACAAAATTAATACAGTGAAACTACAGTACTGCCTAAGTTTAGCCTGATAAAATCTCACTGACTTCAGTGGATGAACAGCTGGATAAGTATGTAGTAGTGGATGGTAGATTAAAACTCTGAATACAGTATTTATGTTCCATATCAAAATATATGTGAATGCCTATCAAGAGGCCAAGACAGCCTATAGCCATAAATTAGAAGAAAGGTGATCTCATGAGGGGTTATAAAAAAAATCTGGGAGAAACACAGACAAGAAATCTCAAATTCTTCTGAAGCTCTTCTGTTCCTAGTTGTCACCCTGTTGCCTTGAGACAGAGAAGGCGGGAAACCTATGAACTACTTTCACAGAATAATACTTGCTGATCTCTAGAGAATTTAGAGACTCATCATTTGTTACTGTAAATTTCCTTAGGCTCCTGTCTGCTGAAATAATGCCACTGACTGAAGATTACTAAGTCTTTAGTTTCTTTGTGTACAGTGCCCTCTGCCTCTGCAAGTTGGATAGTACAGAATGAGATGTTTCAACACTGTACTCAAACTGTGTTCAGAGGGACCTGAGATTCCTCAGTATAAAACTCAGGAATGTCAACCAGGCTTCCTTGAAGGGTAGATAGTCTACACTGATCAATCTTCTCCCATTAAGATAAAATCCTTGGTGTGATCCAGGACATAATTTCAAGTTTATGTCAGACTTTTCTCATTACTGTTTCAAATTATGACTGCCATTATATTTGTGGTTCGGGAAGAAAGTAACTGATCCACAGTCTAGCTTTTGCAGATCACAGAGAAAAGTTACCAGTTTACCTCTGAAGTCCAGAAGAAGGGCTCTCCGCACACAAAGTAAGACAAGAAAATTCTTTGGGAACAAGACATTTCAAAACTATTGGCTTAAAAGACCAAAGATCGTGCAATTCACTATTCTTTTATAAACAAAATTTACTGCTCCTTATGAAGAACGTCAAAATTCTGTGCACACATCATATTATGTAGTCGACACTGTTTTGTGTAACATATTTTGTGCCTACATTTTATGTTCCAAGGGGCGTTTGCTCCTTGCCTTCAGGCAGGTTGCTTTATCTTGGGGTGAAAAATGGTTTTTTCCCCCAACTATTTAAAAAATGCAGTTCATAAACACTCGTGTGTCCTGACATAGTGAAATTATCTAGTTTTAACGCATTCCATGGATCTCTAAAAGCAGATTCTGGGGTGGGAGCCAGGTTTTTCTACCTGTTGTCAATATCTATGAAAATTGGTTTTGTAAACAGTTGCCTCCTGTTCTGTTGTGAGCAAGTGAGCCAAAAGGGGAAGCATTTATAAGCAAGAAGAGATTATTCCTGTCCTGCATTTGTGTCATTAATGCACCACAAAGGACAACTTGGCTTCCAATAGAGAAGTTAAAATAATTGGGATAAGGGAAAGCTAAGCTGGTGGGATAGCTCAAGTAGTTTAAGTATTTGGCAGCAGAGCCAAAGGCTGGAAGTTCTATTCCCGGCTGTGACTCCTGGAAGAAGGGCCACCCTGTGTATTCTGGGACAAGCTGCACACCTCCAGGGCACCCCCAGAAGAAGGAAATGGCCATTTCTGACTATTATATACAGTAAAACCTTGGATAATGCTAAAACTTGGTTCCACAAGTCTTGGTGTTACTCGATTTTTAGTGTTATCCGATGCATGTTAAAATCCTATGGGATGGATTGGATAACGTTAAAGCTCCATAGAGATACATTGTAACTGCACAGGCTTTAGCGGTTGTTATCCGATGCATCCCATAGGACCTTAATGTTATTTGATGCAATCCCCCCCACCATTACTTAACGTTATGCGATTTCAGCGTTATCCGAGGTAAATGTTATCTGGGGTATTACTGTACCTAGAAAGCCCTGGAAGGGGTTGCCATAAGTCACAATTGACTTGTACATAAGGTGTGGCTTACATAAATACACAGTTGTGAAAACAAAAGCCTGAGAAACTCGGCAGACTCATATTTCAAACACTACAATTGGTGAGGTTCACACTGAACATGATCATTATCATCAGCTGCAACTCATATCTGAGAATGATTTTTTTCCTGAAGCAGGAAAAATGCCATTGACATGAATTTATTTAAGGTGAATCCCAGCTTGCCATGAAATGACCCACACACTAGGATCATGGAGCCATCTCCCGCAGCACAGATGAAATGAGACATGCAGGATTTAACACCGGGACTGCAATGGACTGCCACAGCCTTGATGATATGGACAAGGTGCGCCTTCAAAGCCAATCCATCTGGCATGGCATCCTCTACCTACATGACCATTGGGAATCAGAGTTCCTCTTTTGCTCATTTTGCCAGTGGAACCAGTGATGGGATGTAACAGGTTCGCACCAGTTCGCCAGAACTGGTAGTAACTTTTCCCAGTGTCCCGGAGAACCAGTAGCAGCTTTTGGGGGGAAACCACTTTTGGGGCTTACCTTTTCACTGGTTCCCCCACTGTGCATGTGCACCAAGCACTTGGTGTGCATGCATGCCTACAGTACTTGGCGCGTATGCACGGCCTCCTTGCTGTCCTCCCAAGCGGGGAGGAGGAAGAGAAGCTGCTAGCCTGAAGCTTCCTATAGCCTGCTCCCCAGGGTAAGTGACTCACCTTTGGATGTGATGTGTCTAAGTGTATTTTAATGTGTATTTAATACTTTTACCTATATTGATGTACTACCACAGTTCCTAAAAAGGCCTGGCAGCTGGCAGCTGGAAGGCCTGGTTTGGGGTTTTTAAGCAAAGTCATGGAGTTACCTTATTAATAAGCTACACCTATGCTGTTCCAATTGCTGTTCCAATTGGAGAACCCTTAAGGAGGTACAGGTGTTTTACATTTACATTAAGGCATATTATCCTAGGGAACTGGTATGATGACCATATTCATCTTGCAACATGGTGCTGCCCAGGCACTTATACTAAAAGGTAAGTGACGGGTTTGTGTTTGGGGAGGGTGGGTGGGTTGATTTGTGTTTGGGGTAGGTGGGTGGGTGTATTTTAATGTAATTGTTATTTTATTTATTTATTTAATTTATTTACAGGTTTGTCTTGTGGGTAGTTGGGTGGGTTGAGGGTTGTGCTTATTTTTATTTTATTTTTTATTATTTTTAATGTCATGACATTAGCTCCACCTACAGTGATGACGTCACGGTGGGGTAGTAAATTTTTTGACATCCAACCACTGAGTGGAACCAATATGATGGTTTCCAGTGGTATTTCCTTCACTGAGTGAGCCATCACCCCACCTAAAGGGGCTCATCCGCCTGTAGTCACTGGCCCCTTTAGGGAGTCGGGTTACTTACCACCACCCAACACTCGGCATTGAGTTGCTGGCTGTAGCAGGATGTCCGGCCAGACATTTACTGAACATGATAACATACGGCAGAATAACTTGTTTCTTCTTCTTAAATTTTATTAAACAGAAGCATACCAACCTAGAAATATCTACTAAAATACAACAAAAATCACTACACAAAATGTGTCCCCCCCCCGGACTATTTGGGAATTACAACCCTTATTTTCCCTTCTATGGCACCCCATAATTAAAAAGGTCTGTGTCCCCTTCCCTTCCTTAATACAAAATCAGTAAATTCCCCCATTTGTCTATAAATACAGTAAAACTTCATATAAAGAGTGCCTTGCTTAGAGAGTAACTCGCTTAAAGAGCAGAATTTTATCTGAATGGTCACTTCGCTTAACAACTAAAACCAACCCAAAACTTGCTTAACAAATAAATCGGGGTTTGCAATCCCCCCCACCGGAAGTCACAATTGGTTACTTACAATGGTGTTTCTCTTAAAGAGCAAACTCTCTTAAAGAGCAAACTCGCTTAAAGAGCAATCCTGTGGAACACATTATGCTCTTTAAGCGAGGTACGACTGTATACAGTAATACCCCGGATAACAATTGCATCGGATAACGCTAGAATTGGATAATGATGCAAGTTTTTTGGAAAAAACTTGCATCGGATAAGGATTCTGGATAATGATTCTTAGTGTTATCCGATGCAATGGTCTGCGGGTGTGGGGTGGTTTGGGTAGAACAACCCAATCTACCCCCCACATGCAGCGGTCTGTGCGACTGCAGTAGGGCCAGGGAAAGTGATCGCGTCTTTTTTCCTCCCTGTATTTAAACTACAGGGAGAGAGAACTGCTTTTTTCTTTCTTTCCCTCCCTGTATTTAAACTACAGGGAAGGGAGAAAGAGAGAGACGTGGTTGGAGAGAGACAAGGAGTCTCTGCGACTGCAGTAGGGTCAGGGGGAAGGCGCTTTCCCTGACCCTACTGCAGTCACAGAGACCGCTGCGCGTGGGGGGTGGCTTTAAAGGCAGGGAGGTCTCTTTCTTTCCCTGCCTGCCTTTAAAGCGGTTTGTCCCTGAAGTCAGGGGCTTTTTTTTTAGCGTTGTTCGATGCATGCATCGGACAACGCTAAAAATCGGATAACATCATGACTTGTGGAACCAAGTCATAATGTTATCCGGGGTATTACTGTATATTATAATTATCAATTCCTTCTTATTTTTATCATCACATGTTGACTTGTCATTAATAGCTATATCTCAAACCTCTAGAATTACAACTTGTTTTTTGTTTTCCAATTCTTAACTATAATCAAGCTTGTGGTTGATAATAAATTGGAAATTGGTTGTCCAATGATGATCCCAAAAAGTTGTCCAATTCTATGGACCAAAAAAGGAAAAATGAACTGATAAAAATAAAGTGCTATAAAATAAGCTTAATGGGGAAATAACGTTGACTAGAAGACATGGATTCATATGCTTGTTCCTAATAAAATGAAACAATAAATCTGGCCCTGAATAAAGTAATTTTTCCAGAAGCCTATTCATTACTATTGACCACCCTGTAATAAAACAGTTTCTAGGATGTAACATTTGTACAACAGGTGGTATATTGCATAGATATATGCATCCATACATAGGTGTGTGTTGCCCAGTGTGGTGTGGTAAACTAGGTCTCAGGATACTTGGGTTTGCATCCCCGTTGGGCCACGGAAGCTATCAAAGGGTGGAACAGTTAAAACAATTCATTTAAATATCTTACATACAGGTATCTTGAAAGCACTATTAGCCATGCTATAATTCAAATCAAATGTGATGGCACATAATGCATGTGTGTGTGCAGACGCATTCATACATGCACATGCACGTGCACATGCACACTCACAGACTAGCACCATGTTGCCTAAATATGGAACAGAAAGCAGATTCACGAACAACTTTTCCACTCTGCATAACTAGTTGCATGACTGATTCCACAATTAATGCAAGAATGGGCATGTAATGGGGGTGGGCTGGGCTGCTAAAACAAAAGGAACACTTACAACTATTTCTATTCTGGACTTTGTTTAGGCAAAAGGATGCTAGTCACAGAAAATTAATATCATAATATCATGTCTAAACTAGGGCTGTACTCTTTGAAATCAAGACTCTAGGGACATTATATATACAGGATAGGAGGAAGTCAATCCTTTTGTTGATAAAAGGAGAGAAAGTGAAAGAAAGAGAAGATTTTTGAACATATATGCACATGTAGTTAAATCCTGTGATTTATAACCTCAAGTGAAATAATCATGGAGAAAATTTTCCCATGTTATAATAAGTTTGTCTGGAACCAATTTTGGAACCCGGTTATAGCATTTTTATTTTTATTTTATTTTATTTCTGCATGCAGACTGGCTCAAGTGAACATTGTGTATGATAATTGAAAAGTACATAGAAAGATTTTTCCCTCTCCCAGAAGAGCAGAACTTGGATCATCCAAATGAAGCTGAAAGGGCAAAGCTTTAAAACAGATGAGTACAAGCTACAATACTGAATCCCATTGCATGAGACATAGTAGCAGTTATCAACTTAATTGGCTTTAAAAAGGGATTAGGAAAAATTCAGGCAAGATAAGACTACCAGCTGTTACAAGTGATGATGCCTATAAGCAATATGACTCTAAAGCCAATTGTTGAAAAGCATCAGTAGGAAAAGATCATTGGCCTAATGGATTGCTGTTTCTTTCCCATAGGGCAGCGTGTCAAGAAGAAGGTGCTGGACTAGATACCCTTTGGTCTTGTCCAATAGGCTTTCCCCTCCTTTTAAAGAATATTTTACCACTGCCTGACATTCATTAGTATGGGAAGTCATTAAAGAAAAGAAAAACTAATTAAACTGTGTCTGCTTTGTAAGCCTGGTTGTGTGCTTCAAAAATGCATTATAGGCTTTGGATGTTGTTGGTTCTGTTGTTTTTCCATGCTGACCAACCAAGTATCTAATTTGTGATTATGCTAAATTCTCTGGTGTTGAAAGGACTTTGTGTGCCCTGAGAAAGGAATCTGCTGAAAAGATAAAAGGTTGTTATTTAAAGTTAAATGGTAATGAATCCTTCCCCACCCCTCTTTACTGGCACATGAGGTTGTTGAGTGTATTGTCTAAAATATGTAACAATATTAATTATTTGTAAACAGAATACATTTACAGGCCGCTTGGCAACGAGATTGGTGAGTGCCTGGTGGCAAGGCTGCAAAGCTAGGCATTATTAGTTAGAGCTTTTATTTAGGATCCAACAACAGCCATTATTCCTCTGACAAGACTAACGTCAAACTCTGTCTTACCAGATAATCAGTGGAAAGGAGAAATATCACATCACTACACCTATCATTTTCACATAGTGTCGCCTTGGCTACAGTGATTGCTGTAAATTAGGGGTGTGCATATTTGGTCGCCTTTGTATTTATGTTTATGGTCTCCTAAAGGCATTGTTAATGGGTTAGAGAGCCATTTGTACTGTTGGAAATAATGAAAGCGCTGGGCTTTTTATGGCACCTTCATTTTTAAATGATGGGGCTATATAAGCAACCACAGTCTCATTCATCAAACACCTTTGATATGGCCCAACCTGCTTGCTCCATCAATTGCTGTGCACTGTATAAAGTTGGTTGTTTGGTTTACTTATTTATAAAAACTCTTTGTCCAAAAGAATGATCAGTAGAATGTGGCCTGCATACTACAACTGAGCCACTGCCAAAAGGAAAAGAATATCAGAGGGAACACAATCTGTACCATTTAGACTGGTGTTTCTAGAAGTTCTTAATGGTACCACTACTGTTCCACACATTCAGTCAAACAGCATAATGGGAACGCCCTCGGCCGGCCCCAGCCTGGAGGAAGGAGCAGCGAGGAGCAGCAGCTGTATGACGGGCCCAGCCATAAAAATGCCAATGCCACCACTGGATGCCCTGCCACCAATGGTCACCCTTGGCCTGGAGGGAGGAGCAGCAAAAGAGCAGCAGCTGTGTGGTAGGCCCAGCCATAAAACCACCGCCACCACCACGAGACGTTTCTTGTGACTGTGGTTAGGATGTATACATTTTCCCCTTTCTTTTTGAAATGTTTTTGTGATTTGATGCCTTGTAGTTGTGATTGTAATTATTTTGCGCTCTGTTAGCCTCCCAGAGTTGTTTTGCCAGTGGGTCGCCATACAAGTAGAATAATAAATAATTAAAATAAATAAAATAAACTTATTGTCCAAGGTAACTGGTTCTTAGGACTTTTGTGCATGTTTTGTCATCTTTGGTACTGATTTAATCCTCTCCATTGCTCAACCCCTGAATGTTTGGTTGTGAGAGTGAAAGTAATGCACAATTAGGGATCAGCGTGGAATGCACTTTCTTTAAAACAAATTTATACAATCTGCAACTGTGCAACTGAGAACAGAGGTAGATGCAATTTGGGGCCAGAAATTCATCTATTTTGGAGCTTGCATCAGATGAATTCCACTCCAAATTCAAATGCAAACTTCTTCTTTTATGTTCTGATCAAACCCTAGACTGTCAAAATGAAGCCACTTTCTTCACTTTGCCATTGCCCAAACCTACGTCCTTATCGGTACATGTCTGTGGCAGCAATTGGCAGACTAGTAAATGAGCTCGATTCTGTGTCTCTTCACATTCACAACATGTGTTGTTGTCTGCCAGCAGCCATACATGAGTATGTTGGACTTGCATTTAGGGACTCCAACTCTCAGCCTATTCAGCGTCCTCCAAGTGATGTAGGGGAGGTTGAGATCTTCAGCTATATCCTTCTTTAATGTTTTTCCTTGTCCAGCGAGCTCCTTCCTCCATCTTCTAATTCGGTTTTGCTCTTGTGTACCCTCAATAATGTTTGTTCTTGCCATCAAGCTCTTCCTGGATCTGAGCCAGCAGACTTGAGGCTCATATCCATTCAGATGGTATCAAGGGTCCATCTCTTGTTTAGTTCTCTCAGCATCTGCTGCTACTTCTCTTCTGATCTTAGGTGGAGCAATACAAACAAGAGGGTATATCTTCTCAACTAGTGGAGGATTGAGGCACCCTTTCACTATACACATGGCTTCATTAACAGTGATGTCAACTTGTTTTTCGTGTGTGCACATGTTTCATGGTGGGGGAGCATAGTCTGCTGCAGAGACACTCACGGCAAAAGGTGATGTATGCAGTGTGGATGGTTGAGTTCAAGCTACAGTGCATCCACTGCTACCTCTCTCCTAAAAAGAGCTTCCATGAAGATTGTGATTACAGTCAGGCATACCCTGAACACAACTTTGTCTGCTAACACTGGATAAGACCAAAGGAACTGAATAATGAATCAAAATGCAGTGTCAGAAGTGAAGTTAAAATAAACTCTATTAAAACCCTCACCAAAGAAAACAGGTGTGTTTCAGACAAAAAGTAGTTTCCTATGTAGTTAGGGTTGAAAACAGGTTTGCATTCCAGGGATGACTAAAAAGAAATGTCTTTAGGTAGAACTACAAACAGGAGTTCTCATTATTCACAGTTTTCCCACTTGAAATGTTCAGATAATCCAAACATTACTGACAACTAGTTTCAGTAAATGTCACACTATCTGGATATTAGGCCCACAAAGGCAAGTTCATGCATTTATGTAAATATCTCAAGAATGAACTATAATTTGGCTTCTATTTTCCAATCTTGGTAGTAGGGCTGTAGTCTGGGCTGCCACCTCACCCATTAAATTCTGGGTGGTGATAAAAAGTTCCTTTTCCACCCTAAAACCTTTGGCCCTGAGCTTCTGTCTTACTAACATCTGTATTTCATCAATTCCAAAGAGATTGGTGGAATTCATCTGACTGAAATGCTAGTTTAGTTTTGGCCCTATGTGCCCAAGTGCGACTTTCAGCCACGTGTCCATCTCATGGGAGGAGGATTTGGAACCACCCTTCCTTGAGGTATGTTCTGTAGATGAAAAGTCTGCATTACATTAGCTGATTTTGTGATATATAATAGATAGCAGTTAGAAATAAATCCAGGCATTTAAAAGGTTCGCTTTTAACAGGCAAAATGTTGAGTTGTACAATGTGTACAGAAGGGGGAGGGTGAAACACTATCCCATGATGTAAGCTAGTTGCCAAAATCACTAGCAGCTGGTGAACACAATTTGTCACACACACACCCAAAGTGTGATACAGTAATTGATTTAGACTACTACATGTGGTGATGGAACATGCAGGGCAACCAGAAAATCTTTATTTCTTCTACCTCCAAGGGCTCATGGGATATATGTTCTTCACTCTTTGTAGCAGAAAAAATAGATTTATTAAAACTTTCTACTATAAAACACTGAGAGGTGTTACTCAGTTTAGAGAGTGACCTTATCTGATAGGGTGGAAAATGTTGCATGACAACATAAAGGAACATCGTGTCCATTGATGCTTGTGAAAAGACCTGTTGTGTAGAAATTATTAATAATATAGTCATTCTTTTAAAATAGAAATTGAGTCCCCATTACATGAAATAGATACAATGCATTCCTTAAACCAGAAGCCCTAGCACAAATTCAATTCATCTAGCTTCCAGGGAGTAGAATCAATGCAGTAATAGTGGGAGTAATTCTGCGGCATATGTTCTTTGCTATAGTTAAGGATTGTACTGTAGTAATAATCCCTCCATACATTTATGTCAAGGCATAGTTCCAGAACATAGAATGATACCTTCAGAAGTATTCAAAAGCATTATAAGTTCAGTTATTAAGAAAGCAGAGTGAAATTTTTAAAAAAGCTTATTGATTTACAAATGCTTGCAGATTGATCAATAAATGTGCCACAGTTTTTAGAAAGCAGCTATCATTGTATTTGTTCTCACAGCTTATATTGTATCAAATTAAGGAATATGCCTGGACCAAAGTTGAATGCCGCTAACTGGACTTATCATATGACCAATGCCTCAGTTAATTATCTACTCCAAGGGTACCCAAACTATAGCCCTTGGGCCAGATCCGGCCCTTGAGGCCAATTATCCAGTCCACAAAGCCCTCACCACTCCCAGGAGTACCTGTATGGATGCATTTTACTTCCATCCCCGGGAGCAACGAAGGCTTTGTGGGCAGGATGAATTGGCCCCAAGGGCCAGATCCAGTCCCCGGGCCATAGTGACTGGCCCTCTGAACCATGTGACCGGCCCATGACCCAAAATGTTTGGGCAACCCTGATCTACTCATATGTCTTTCAGCAACCATATTTCCAGAACTGAATATGACATGCTGGAGGACCTCGTCATACCCTGTCTGGCTTGCATATGTCCAACGAAAGGATATCCAGTTTCAGTAAATTTATCTTGCTCATTCATGCCTCTGGCAACTCTGAGGTTATGTGCGAAAATTTCTGACAATGTGATGCTCCATATTCTGCTGAGGGAAGCAATGGCTTGTGTCTATCATCCAATGTTTAATGTAGTGTTATTTTTTCTACTTTCATGAGTGACTCATTACCATCACTTGGGTTTCAATAGCAGCTCATTGTTTTCTTCTTACCTCACTTGCTATGATATCATCATTGCTTCATTTTACTAATTGATCTGCATGTACATGACTTCACATCATTTTTAACTTGAAAATAAGAGTCTCACAATACTCTGATCATTGTGGCATGCTTCTTCTTCCTTTTTTAACAACTACGCAGTGTCTGTGAGTCAATGTTGTATATTATTTCCTGAAGTCTCTAGAGCAGTGGCCCCGAATGTGCGGCCCATACCCCACCGGAAGACTTCAATTCCCAGTAGCCTAGTCAGTACATTGGCTGATCAGTGCTTTGGGGAATTGACTTAGGCTTCTGGGAATTGAAATCCAAAAACCAAAGGTTGAGAAACATTGCTATAGAGCATTCCCTTGCTGTAATAATGCAACCTGTCTACCTGAAGTAGTTAAAGTCAAGTGAGAACAGCATTGCAATGAATAACACCATGGTTTAAAAAATGTAACAGAACCACTGATAGATTAAACAGTAGTAATAAAGATTAAAGTTTGGCAATAAAGTGAATAGCATTGTTCGGTTTGCTAAAAAGTAACGCTTCAGTGGCTTGTTCCATTACCATAAAAGAAGTAAACCTTGGCCTTCATTACTCACAAAAATAGCAATGATGATAATGCTTTTAATGCATTAGCTCCAATCTCTGCATAGCTTTTCCATAACATATTTGCATTATGCTGGCCTCTGCAAGTGTTCTAACAGAGCTTGCAAAAATGTGCACTCTCCTAAGGATCATCAGTCCTTTAATTTTTTTTGTTATCTCTTTCTTTTACACACGCACACTCACTCACTCACTCACACATGCAGACACATATGCACACACACACATACACACATGCATTGGTGCACACACATGCACAATTTCATTTAATATGTTGTTAACTAGTGCATTCTTGCATACTGAGAGAGTTGTGAAATTTCCCATTGATTTATTCTAGATCAAGGATTGGAATGTGACCTTTGGTTCTTTAGACAAGGATTGATGTTATCCTTTCAAAAGGCCAGAGAGGAGAAGGGCGAAAAGTTCTTGGCATTTTGCAAAATGTTCATGTTTGGGCAAAGAATGCAATCAATGAGATCAGACACCTTTCCAAAAGAATCGGACTGCAACCTCTCACTCTTGCTATCTCATAGCTGTTCAGATGAGAGCTTGCTAAGTGTCAGAAAAATTAAAAGGCAATAAGTATTTCTTTCTAGGAATTCTAGTTCAAGAATGTCCTTGAAACTTAATGTTTCAACTCCTTTCTACATGCTGTTAAGTGCAGCAGCTGATCACCATTTTTTTATGGTGACAACTACACAGGGCCGTAGCCAGGATTCTAGATTTGGTGGGGTGAACAATTTTTCAGATGGGGCAACAATGCCACATACACATATAAAACATTGGCATCTGGGGGGGGGGGAGAGGCTGTTAGCTCAGGAGGGTTTTCACCACCACCCCAGCCCCCTTCTGGCTACAGACCTGCAACTACAACACTACATAGTTATCTTTGGTCCCATCTGTCATAGCCAAGGGGAAAAAATCTCAGGAAGAGAGGTTTGAAATGTTAAAATGGTCAGAAATTTTAACCACTGTAAATGTTTACACATTCAAAGTTGACTATACATATATGAAGGATGGAGGAAATAAATAGGCACACTTTCTCCTACATTTCTTCCCAAAGTCAAGTTCTTTCATCTAGAGCAGTGGTTCCCAACTTTTTTTTTTTTTTGCCATACCCCACCTTTTTGTTGTTCAGTCGCACAGTCAATTCTGACTCTTTGTGACCCCATGGACCATTGCCTGCCAGGTACCTCAGTCCTTTCCCATCTTCCTTAATCTGCCCAGCTCTTTGCCCAATGTAACTACAATACCATCTATCCATCTCATGTTTGGCCACCTGCTTCTTCTTTTGCCCTACACCTTTCCCCAGCATCGAGGCTTTCTTAAGTGAATCCTCTCTTTTCATTTGATGTCCAAAGTACTTTAGCTTCATCTTCATTATTTGTCCTTCTAATGAGCAGTCAGTGTTGATTTCTTCTAAGGTTGACCTATTTGTTCTCCACACTGTCCAGGGTACTCTCAAAACTCTCCTCCAACACCAAATCTCTAACACCAAATCTTCTTCTGCGCTCAGCTTTCCTAATGGTCCAGCTCTTACAACAATACATTACCACTGGGAATACCATTGCTGGGAATACCATTGCTGGGAATACCATTGCTTTGACTATGCAAATTTTTGTTTCCAAGGTGATGTCTCTACTTTTCACGATGTTCCCCAGGTTTCTCATAGCTTGTCTCCCAAGAATCAGTTGCCAGAGCAATGTTGTGGAGCTGTTATTATTTTGTTGTCAAGCCATTTCTAACTAATGGCAACCCTGATAGGCATTTCAAGATATGCGAGATGTTCAAAGAGGGCTTTATCATCAGTGACATGTAAAACCTTTTCTTTCCACTAAACTGTTCTCTGGGGTGGAATTGTCATTGATATATCTCTCTTCAATTAATTTGTTAATTCTATTTTATTGACTCTCAGTTTTAACCACTGATTTTCCCCCAATTTATTCTGTCAGAAATCATGTTATTTAGCATAGCAATTTGCAAGTCGACTAGGCCCATGGAATCAACAGAATGTATAGAGGAGCTGACTCACCAAAACAAAACTGTAGGCATTTTGCTACATTAGACAACATATTTTCATTCATTGTGTTATCCATGTTAAAAGCTGAGAAATCTGTTAATGGCCAGAAAGAAGTGCCTGGGCCACAATTTTCCACTTGGCACAGATGACATGCAGGGCCTCAGTTCATTTTGAATATGGAATTTGCAAGGGTAACATTTCTAAACCATCTCTATTCATCCCAGTTCTCAATAGCTTCACTTTTAAAGAGAATGCTATGTCCTTTACTAAACCATACACCATGAAGGTATTTTGCTGAAATGGTTCAGCAGTTTGAAAAGGCCTCTAAACATCTCTCTCCCTATGAATGCAATACACAAACCTATGTGCACACATAACCTTCCTTGTACTTTTCTGCTTTATCTATACCTGCAGCACTGACCCATATTGAAGGTAACGGAATAAGGGTTTTTGTTCTGCCATGCATTTATTTTTGTGTTTCCATAGGTTTTTACCTTCCAACCCCCAGTCAGAGTATCAAGTTTAGCTCTTATCAGATAATTAAAGAGTGCTTGCCTCTGGAGGCAATTTTAAACCAATCTCAGGAAAGGGCAGTAACTATACACTGTAGATAATTATAGTCTATTAAAGAACCTTAAGATTAGATTCAGTGATCACTAATCACACAAGGTCATAACTGTGTTGTGCCTTTCTTTGGTAGAATCTGAATTTTGGCATTCATTTTCTTCTGGGGGGTTTGGGGGGATTGCTATATTATTTTCTACATAGATCAGAAGGAAGGAAGGAAGGACAGACACAAATAAAAGAAAATTCAGAAGTACATTATAAGAGCATGATTTTATAATCAGGATAATAATGAGGTTAATTAATAAGAGCATTAGTTCACCACACTTCACATACATTAATTTAGCCTTCTAAAATAAGAAAACATTATTATATCAATATTTCAGACAGGGGGCTGCAGCAAGGAGATAATAGCTCGTCTAAGAACACCCACCAAGCTCATTGTTGGAGAACAGGATTTGAACCAGGAAATTTCTTACTTGCAACTCTGTCTTTTATTTACTTCATTTAGACTCAGTAAGGAAGAAATTTCAATAGTTTGTACATTTCAAGGCTTAAAGCAACACAGTGTTGCTTTTTGAATTCAAGTCAATGTCTAACAATAAGAGCCCCGGGGTGAGATCCCAAATACTCTCATTGCCTCCCCACTTTAGAAGAGAAAGAATCTTACACTGGATAATGAGATAGATGCAGCCCAATCTTAGACGCAAGCAAATTGTTTCACTATTCAAATATTTATTTTGATAGTGTAGTGTCCATTTCCCCCTTATTGTACAACAGTTGTGAGAGAACTTTTAATGGTCCTACATGAGCTTACAAGGCATCTCAGGAACCATCTCACGTAATAATGGGGCATCACCAGTTACTTCCTTCAGCAACAAAATAGAGATCTTAGCTAGTTTCAAAACCTCACTTTTGGATATGCTCAAGATTAAATTGTAGGAGAGTGGCATATTTTTGGTGCATTTGCTATTGTTACTTTTTATACATCAAGTTAACCATAACCATCAGTCACATTAACCAAATATACAGTATATGTCCATCTATTAAAACACAGATTTATCCTATTGAGACTAGTATTGGTGTATATCAAGCAATTGACACTGTTGAGTGTAATAAGTTCCAATCTGGGCTAGCATGATTTTTGAGAAGTTTGTCCAGCTTGGTCACACAAGTATGTGACTTTAATCAGGGACAGGAAAAGAAAGAAATGTCATGTGTCTCTGTTGATTTTGCTTTGGTTGTAGCTTTGATAAATTGTGTTGCCTGGAAAAAGGAGATTTTTGCAATGGTTCTTGTCTTACCTAGTCATGAATGATGCTGATGGGAGATTGTTGCTTGACTTCCTGGCCACTGGTCAGTAGAGTCCAATTGAATTTAGTCTTGTCCCCTACACTTCTCCGTCTCCGTCTCCGTCTCCGTCTCCGTCTCCGTCTCCGTCTCCGTCTCCGTCGCCATCGCCATCGCCATCTCTATCTATGGTGCTTGATGAGTACTAAATTACTGAAAAATTGAATAGCTGTACATTCACTAATAACAGCCTTTAGGAGAAAGTTCTACAAAAAGCATGTTGTAGTCACAGAAACAATATTCTATAAAAAACAAACAAACAAACAAGAAATAGGCCATTTACTGAATATAGTAAAACTTTGTGTGAAACTCTCTCCAAAATGTAGGAAACAATCTTATCAGGTTCTTTTCTGGAAAATAGAAAAAATGAGAAAGAAATATCTTTGATCTAATTAAACATTATACAGAATATAGTTCATTCATTTGTTTGTATTAATTCTCCAAACATAAAAGTTGTGTGAATGTGTTTATTCTTTTTTGTTCACCGTATTTGCTATATTTCATTGTATTTAGCTGCTTAGGTGGTAACTTCTTCAGATGATACTTGTTCTTGGATTAATCACATGAATGATTTTATTGGACCACAAAGCAGACAGAACAGTAATACCACAAGACAAGACAAGACTTCAAGGAGATAAGCTGAGATAATGACTGACTATCAGTCAAGGGTTCTTAAATTATGACCAAATGTAAAATGTCTCATGATGTGGCAATTCAGCATGCAAAAGGTTAACACACAATCCTTAGGCAGAGGTAGCTTCTGCTACTGGGATTATGTTGGCTAACCAATCAGAGAAAGCCCCTGCCTATTTAGAGTGCTCTCCTCAGGCTTGTGGCTATGTTTCCCACTTGATCTTAAGGGAGGTGTTTTTTCTGTATTTTTTCCCAACCACACACCCATAATGGAGGAAAACCCTCTTCATTTTTTCTTTTTTAACTAATATGATCTTCTTCTTCCTCTAACAAACACGAAAACAACCTGTTAAGATTTCCCTCTTTTACCTGCATTTTTGTCTATGACTATTTTTGGCTGAGAAGCATGCTGAGTGTGACGCGAACTTCTGAGAGAACTTGCTAACAATTCAAATCTTAATACTTGACCCACTTTTGTTGTGCAAGTATATATCCCCCCAAAAATGCAACATTCATTCACAGTTTTCCACTTGTGTCAACTATGCTACTCACAACCTCATAGCCTATTCTTTTTACTAAGAAATGCAAATTTTGTCACTTTGTTCACTATCTGTGTCCCTACCTGGTCATGCAGCCATAAAAATATGACTGCAATACAATCTCTCACTTACATCTGAGGAAGTGGACATGATACCAAAAGCTCACATTAAAATATAGCAGTTAGTTTTTAAGGCGCCACAACATTTTTGTCTTCTTTTTTGTTGTTGTTTCTTGTTACACAGGCTAACATAGTGATACCTTCAAAACTCACAATACAGTCAAACCTCGCATAAAGAGCGTTTTGCTTAAAGAGTAACTCGCTTAAAGAGCAGAATTTTCTCTGAATGTTCACTTCACTTAACAAATAAAACTAACCAAAAATTTGCTTAACAAATAAATCAGGGTTTGCAATCCCCCCCACAATTGATCAATTACAATGGTGTTTCGCTTAAAGAGCAAACTCGCTTAAAGAGCAATCTCGTGGAACGCATTATGCTCTTTAAGCGAGGTACCACTGTACTGCATTTTTATGATATTATCAAGGGTAGGAGTTGAAATATGTGCTGATTTTTTTTAGGGGAAATAGTTTTTAAAATGAAGGCAGCAGAGGGAAATATGCTTTGGAACTTTCTCCCAAACTATTCACAAAATAATTCAGAGAATAGTTTACAATTAACCCCATAATATATTTTACCTTTCCATAAAAAATAAGGCTGGAGCATGTATTTATTCAATGCCCACAGTAACCCCTATCACAATGAATTAACTACGATAGGAATAGGACAAGACCAGGCTTTCTGAAAAGTTTTATACTGAAAGGTGTTATTGAAAATACAGCTTCACATTGATTTGTGAGGGACATGTGAAGACAGAAATTCTTTGCAAATACTCTCACCTAATGCAGCCATCAATTACAATGGCCTTCTTGCTTGACTTGATCTGATCCAAGGTATAAGTCAGAAGAGCTAAGAGTGAAAGCTTCATGACCAAGGAACGACACACAACTCTTTTCTATTGCAAAAGTAATAAACATTTTATCTGGGTTCTTTTACTAACAATGACCTTCTGTCCTCTGGTTATTCTTGCTTCCTGTATACCTCCTATCAATCTCAAACTAGTATCTGGCTTTCCTCTTCTGACTTCCTTTGCATACGGCCCCTAATGCATAATGGATGGATAAAGGCAAGGATTCTCTCATATCTGGACTGACTAACATATTTTTCTTTTTTTTTTCCCCTGGACACAATTATCAAAACAGAATCAACATAGAACTGACTATATTGCTGTATTATCTATACTACAGATAAACCCTGACTTACAAATGCCCCGAGTTACATAAAATTTGACTTACATAATGATTTTGTGCTAAAACCGTGTCCCAATTTATATGAATGTATCAATTTACATAAATTTACATAACACGATTTCCTATGGGTTTGCTTCAAGTTACATAAAAAATTCATTTTTTCTTAATGGTTTGCTTCAAGTTATGTAAAAATTCATTTTTCCTATGGGTTTGCTTCGAGTTACATAAAAAACCGATTTAAGCAAAAGCCTATGGAATGGACTTTTTGCATAGGTAGGGTTTTTTACTGTACAGTCAAACCTCGCATAAAGAGTGCCTCGCTTAAAGAATAATTCGCATAAAGAGCAGAATTTTCTCTGAATGTTCGCTTCGCTTAACAAATAAAACCAACCAAAAACTTGCTTAACAAATAAATCGGGGTTCGCAATCCCCCCCACAATTGGTCATTTACAATGGTGTTTCGCTTAAAGAGCAAACTCGCTTAAAGAACAACCCTGTGGAATGCATTATGCTCTTTAAGCGAGGTATAACTGTACTATACATTTCTTATTATCTAGCTTGCTTGCTTGCTTGATGTCTTGCTTGTTTGTTCTCAATCATCTCAGAATGTAGGACACATAATAATGGGCTCAAATTACAAGAATCCGGATTTCAACTGAATATCAGGAAAAACTTCTTAACTGTTAGAGCAATGTGATGATGGAAACAATTACCTGAGGAGGAGGTGAGTACTCTATCATTGGAGGCATTAAAGAGAAAAATGGACATCCATTTGTCACATTTGCTTTGACTTAGATTCCTACACTGAACCTTATAGGCCCCTTCCAACTCAATTATTTTATGATTCTAACATAATCATTAATCCTTTAGGTTGTATTTTTGTTCTGTTGTCTCAGTTAAAAAAATATTTCTTTTTGTTTTAAAAAATAACTTCTGTTGGTATCTTTCCAATCATCTTCAGCAAGCACTTCCCTATCAAATTGAGTGTTCCTACAATTAAACATGTTGTGCTTCAGAGTGGTTGCTTCTGGGTCAGCTCTCAGGCTTCTACACCTTCTTACTTTTAAGAGACCCAATGGCAATGAACACAAGTACAGAAACAATCTTCCAGCCATCTAGAGTTCATATCTCTTTCAAAGGAAAGGCGACCCTGCTGCTTTGAAAGTTTTCTTCATATCATCAATAATTTTGCTGTCCTTTCTCCATGAAAGAGATATTTGAACAGGCAAATCTCCATTTAGCTCATTGCTTTAATACAAAACCGTTATAAAATGTTTATTCATTGGCAGAGTGTGTTTTTCTCTTACGTTTGTGATGAGATGGAAATTTTGTGCCCCTGGGCAAGATCACAGATGAGCAATGGGAACTCTTGGGAGTAAATATCAAAGCAGCTAGGGAGTTTAATTTATTGGCTACCTTCCCCGTTTTCCCAAGCTCCAAGCCACCCACAAACATCTCTGCAGGGTGTAGCTCTTGAAAGCAGACACTGACAATTAGCAGTAACTAAATGTGTGCCTAAAGGAGTGATTAATTAGGAATATGGCCAGCAAATTGGCATGAATAGCAAATATGAATTTTAAAAACTTGTCTCAACAAATCCAGTAGGCTGCCCAAAAATAGGAAAAAGTGATGGTGGATAAAGCAAAAGAAAAGAAAAGAAGGAATCAGAAACCTCAGTCCAGCACAGATTCAAGTGTGCTTATCTACATTAATTTCAATAAACATAAGTATTGTACTATTTTGCCTTGGACTTTGATCAGTGCTGTCATTTTCATCCTTAGGTGTAGATGACATAGGCTGTTATCATCTGTATAAGCTGCACAGGGATGCAGTTATGTTATTGTGCAGCAGAACAATTCTTAAAATTCCACAAAGGCAATTGTAAAAATGGGGTGGCTCAAACAAAAAAAATAAATTAACTTTGAAACTGGACTTTGCATCAGGACCAAATCTGCCATAGGTGTAGTGGTAGACTGCATTTGTTCTGTGCCAAATGTGGAAAAGTTTGGGCAAAATGTTCTTAAATTATGTTTTTAAAAACTGTTCCACCCCATACAGATAAAAAGTGACCTTTAATTTTCCCAGTTTAAAATAGATCATATCAGCTGAAAAGACAAAACTTGTTTATCTTGAGGGAGAATGGTTGGCCTCATCTACTTCTTTAAAAATTTAGAAGGGGTTAAAATATGTATTCTTTAAAAAGGTATTTCAAAATAATAAAATAATTGCATTGAGAAGGCTGAGCAGTAGGGAAAGTCCCAAAATATTGGTACATTGTTACAAGTTCACTGAGCTCAGGAACAATCTGATATTTATTTATTTTTTACCTTACCAGGCAAGACCTAGTTAGCTGACTCCCAGGAGGAAAACTGTTAACTTCTTCTTAGCCATCAGGCATTTTAAAAAGGATTCTGTTTCTCGTTGTAAAAAGGTTTTTAAAAGTATAGAGAACAAATATTCAGAAGCTCACTTGTTTAAGCTGTGAAATTACTGTTTTTGCTTTGTTACTGGTATGGTCTTACTTGACATTAGGAGAACTTTGATGTCTATTCCACCTGTTTTGTTGCTAAGCAATTGTTTGGTAATTAAGAAAAACTATCCAAACATAGTATGTGTCATCAAATCACTTCTGATGTGTCTTGAAACAACATCCAGTTTATGAATGTAGACTATTGTGCTTCTGTATCCTTGATTCGAAATACAGTAATAACCCGGATACCGATTGCATCGGATAACGCTAGAATCGGATAACGATGCAAGATTTTTGGAAAAAACTTGTATTGGATAACGATTCTGGATAATGATTCTTAGTGTTAGCCGAGGCAATGGTCTGCGGGTGTGGGGTGGTTTGGGTAGAACTACCCAATCTACCCCCCACCTGCAGCAGTCTCTGCGACTGCAGTAGGGTCGGGGAAAAGCACGCGCCTTTCTCCTAACCCTATTGCAGTCGCAGAGACTGCTTGTCTCTCTTTCCCTCCCTGTATTTAAACTACAGGGAGGGGGAAGAGAGAGACGTGATTGGTTCTCTAGATCACGTCTTTTTCCTCCCTGTATTTAAACTACAGGGAGAGAGAGACTGTGTCTCTTTCCCTCCCTGTATTTAAACTACAGGGAGAGGGAAAGCAAGAGACGTGATTGGGTCTCTAGAGAACCAATCACGTCTCTCTCTTTCCCCCTCCCTGTAGTTTAAATACAGGGAGGGAAAGAGACAAAAGCAGTCTCTGTGACTGCAGTAGGGTCAGGGGAAAGGCACTCCTTTCTCCGACCCTACTGCAGTCGCAGAGACCACTGCGGGTGGGGGGTGGCTTTAATGGCAGGGAGGAAAAGGTCTCTTTCTTTCCCTGCCTGCCTTTAAAGCAGTTTGTCCCTGAAGTCAGGGCTTTTTTTTTTTTTAGCGTTGTTCGATGCATGCATCGGATGACGCTAAAAATCAGATAACGTCATGACTTGTGGAACCAAGTCATAACGTTATCCGGGGTATTACTGTACCAGGTAATGGTCCTATATTGCTGCACAATATAATATCATGCTTGTGTTCCTAGTGGGAAAAAGAATGTCAAGCTTTACATAGCAAAGGGCAGCCTGAATGTTGACAGTACCAATAGCAGCAGCCAGGATGGTCTATAGCCATGATGTGAACCTTGGCACTCCAGCTATTCTTGGACTTCAATTATCAGAAGCCCAAGTCAGCATTCCTGCTGATCAGGGATTCTCAGAATTGAAGTTCAAATACACTTGGAGTGCCAAATTTTGCCTTCACTGGTCTATAGAATATCCTTTTTTGCTCACTACCATTTATACTTGTCAAAAATAATCCATGACAAGTGCTTTGTGTTTTGGTGAAGAGTGATAAACTGATAAAAAAAGAGCCAGTGTCTAGGATTTTCCCTCACTTAGTGACTCTGTATTAAGCATAGCATGTGAATGGTACCATTTTCTATGTGAATGTAGACTGCCATGATTGCTGCCATTGGTGTTGTGAACATTTATGCTGTCCTTTGCTATGTAAAGTTTGCTAGCAAGGCAAGTGCAATATTGTGCAGCAATATAGGATCGTTTGGGATCTGGATACATAAGCACAATATCTCACATTCATAAACTGAGGGGTTTGGTGTTTTGTTTTTAAGAATTGAATCAATATTTACATATGCACAGATGACACACCAATTCCACATGACTAGCGTTTTGTGAAATCTCTGTTGCAATCGCTGCAGTATGCAAATACTGAACAAGATACATGCCAAGGAGATTTAGGAGTACAATGTTTTAAGCTAGATTTCCTATGTTGAGGAAATGTTATTTCTATTTTCCCCAGCTGCTACACACAAAAGGACTCTAGGCACAATATCTTAAAATATTATTAATTTATTTATTGCATGCATAAGCCAAATAAAATCAGAACACATTCTATAAAGTACAATACCTTAATAATAAAAAGATGCAAGTAATATTAAGATTGACCAATAATATAGAAATTTGGAACAAAGCAAAGACAGGTTTCCCTAGGATCCCGTGTTTGCAATGCTCAAATTGCCTGTCTTTCCTTCTCCCTTATATACCTTCTGAACTACCTTTTTTTCTAGTACATTAGGTCATGTCACGTTTTGCGGTTAGCAAGATACACGTGAGACATGTGGTCAGTATGAGTCATGTTTTGTGGTTAGCAAGGTACACGTGAGCACGTGGTCAGCACGAGGCATGAGTAACTCTGTCTTGAGCCACCTGCAGAGGTTATTATAGGTCACAGTGACATGATGACTCCCTTTATATCATTTTGATTCTACTTTCAATTAAAATGGCTGCACTTGCTTGTAAATAATATGAATCAAAATTTCTCTCTCACACCTATAATATTAAAGAATGACCTCCTGTGTTACAAAAATATATATTGTAAAACTCAAAGACTTTCCTTGACAGGTAGGCTTTTAATATATAAACTGCTGCTGAGGAAGGGATTTTAAAAATTGTTTTAATGGGATTTTATGTATTGCCTTTTAATAATTAATCATCTCAAATGTTTTAAACAATGTGCTTTATTTGCATTTTTAAATATTCTGCCAGCCTCTTTGACACCCTCTACAAGGAGAAAGGCATGGCAAAACCAAAATATGTAAGTACATACATACTGAGGTCCATATGATATGCATGGACAAATATGAGTTAATAATAGGCAGTTGTTTGTGTTTGTATTGGTAAGTGAATGGGAGTCTGGTAGTGAGGATGAAAGAGTGATGAGTGCTTTGAAAGAAGAAAATGTGTTAATGAGCGACTATAGGCATATTTGTGTGTATGGATGAATGTGTTTGAATGAGGAAAAATGCAGAAGAGAATGAAAACACTAGCTTATACTTTTATATCACTTACCACCAGTTCCTCCCCCAAACACCAGGTGTACATGGCTTTTAACCATTCTTCACCCACTCCTCATGTTTCAGAAATTTCCCCTCCAATGCCCTAGAACAGGGGTAAGCAAACTATGGCCTGTGGTGCCAAATAATCTCGCCCCTGCAGTTGCTCCAGCCACTGCCACTGCCGGAATGAGCCATGGACTCATTTACAGTAGCTGTACATGGCAGGGGGACCACCAGTCCAGGCCCCTCAACTGTCTGAGGTAGCATGACCTGTCCCTCGACTTAAAAAGGTAGGCGACCCCTGCCCTGGAGTATGCATTAGCTATCTTTAAGACCTATTTAACCCAGTCTTTTCGATGCATTCTTCTACTGAGTGTTGAGTTACATCCAAGGACAAAAATAAAGCTTTTCATAAGGCACTTACGTTATTACTTTTTATTAAAAGATTCAGTCCACAAAAACCTGAGCAGAAAAGGATTAACTTTGAGGAAAAAGTTAAGAGGATCGAGTCGTATTATATAAGTTGCCCAAAGGACTAGATGGCATTTGTTCAAGAATTGCCAGAAAAGTGAAGAACAAGCAAGCTGAGCTGCTAATCAAAATGTGTATTTATTATTAAATGCAATTACGATACTGCACAACTGGAGGGCAGCCAAAACTCTAGCCATCTTTCAAAAGGTAGGCAACATAGTCTAACCAGGGAATATTATTTCAGCCACACTGATAAATGAAAATCATTAATAATATAGAAGAGGTGATAGCTACAGGAGCAACATATTTACAAAATTTCACTTACAACATTCGTGGAGGACTATTCGGTCTCTTTAGTTGGTCTTACAGTTCTTTTATTCAATAATCCCTTCAATAATAATCCTTTTTACTCTTCTAAACAGTAAGATTCCATATTATTTCACAACAAATATATATCTACATTACAGAATTGCCTAGACATTGCAGGTTCATATCTAATGGAGGGTTGAGAGGTAGCAAAAAATTGGGGTGCCACCCACTACAGCTTGCCACACCCAACAGACTGCAATGGCATGGAAAATAGTGTGGGGACAGTGTTAGGGAGATGAATTCATTTCCTAAGACAAAGGGCTCACTAAGGAAGCAAAGAGTAGTGACTAGGTATTAAAAACCTGAGCTACTATGTGTGCCTAATGGCTTGTCCTGCAACCCTAAGCTAGTCTGCCACCAGCTGGTGTAATGGACAGCAGTGTCCTATCTCCATTGTTGACATAATATTCAATGCTGTTGAGGTTTCAACATGGCATTGGGAAGTCTTGATCTTGTCTTTCTCTATAGGCAGCAAAAGATCTTGAACCACTTTGGCATAGATAGACAACGAAAATCAGTGTTCTTGTTCTTTGAGACCAGAAGAGTTTTCTACTAACTCAAAGATGGGCTTGGAATAAAATAGTTACTTTTATTTAACTAAGCTTCTTCTTCCGTGTCTAGGCCAGACATGAAACTGTCAAAATGAAAACACCTTTGGGTGAGTTCATTCTTCAGTTCCTTTCACCCAACCTAATGTGAGAAAGATTAACTAAGGAGGCTCTTTCAGTGTACCCCATTAATTAAGCTAATCTAGTTACTTTTAACCCAGTGAGAGCCAACTGTGATTAACATGGTGAATTAACACAATTTGGTCCTTGTTAATTTACTACTGTTGTAGGCATCCCACTTTCTTCATGTCATACCATCCTGCATTCATGATGGCAGACCCTCCAAAGGTTGAGTGCTTTATTTTCAGGTCTTCCTATGCAACTCAGAGCTGTTCTATCAGGTGATCATCTCCAAGAGGATTCTGGCCTTAAAGTTTAATTTATGACAGAATCCAGCTGATGAAATGTGATATTAGGTATGCCATGAGAACAGCATTCTGCAAATTCCTGCATTTGTGTTAGTTGGTGACTCATCCCTTTCAAAGCATTGGGGCACTCTGCTTCCACAATGGTGCAGTGACAGAGCAATCAAATCACAACACACCAATGTCTATATGGCAAAAACAAACAGTATTTTTTTTTTGCCATAGTCCTTTCTTGTTTGGGAGGAACAGGAATCCAAATCAAAGTATCTGACAGATGATTGTCTAACTTTTTCTTGAGTGGCACCAATCTTGGAGCACTCACCACCTCCCAAGGTAATTGGTTCCATCGTTGTACAGCTCTAGCAGTCAAGACCATTTTTCCTGATATTCAATTAAAATCTGGGTTTGCTAACAGGCATGGAGTGTATTGTCTGCAGCACATTGGGATGCTGTGACCCACTTTTGATTTCTGGTATCCAGACTCATTGGATGCCAGAATAGTCCCAGTGGCTCACCAAGGTGCACATTTTGAATCCCTGTCAGAGAGTTCAACTTTTGGGGCACACTTCTACATACATTGTTCCATAGACCTTGAACACTGGGAACAATGTATATGGTACCCTTCCAGCTACTAAAGGTAGTTTCCAATGTGTCAACATCTGCAGTTGTTCAGTCACACAGTTGATTCCGACCCTTTGCGACCCCATGGGCCATTGCCTGCTAGGAACCTCTGTCCTCCACCATCCTCCTCAACCCACCCAGCTTTGTGCCCATTGTGTCTACAATATCATCTAGCCATCTCATTTTTGGTCGTCCCCTTCTCCTTTTGCTCTCAACCCTTCCCAGCATCAAGGCTTTCTCAATTGAATCCTCTCTTCTCAATTGGTGTCCAAAGTACTTTAGCTTCATCTTTACTATTTGACCTTCTAAGGAGCAGTCAGGGTTAATTTCTTCTAAGATTGACGTATTTGTTCTCCTTGCTGTCCAGGGTACTCTCAAAACTCTCCTCCAACACCACATTTCAAAGGCATCTATTCTTCTGCGCTCAGCTTTCCTAGTCTGTAAAGGGGCAAGGAAAGTTTAATTATTTTTTCCTGCATTTGATAGGAGAGAAAAATCCTTTGTTTTTCTCTTAGTGCCAACTGAGAACCTGCCCAAGTTTGATTTGGGAATAGAGAGATAAAAAATCTCTCCTAACTGAGGCAGCACTACAGAGATCATTTAGGAGGGGAAATACTTCCAATTTCCCTGCCCCTCTGCAAGGAAATGGGATTTAGCTCCTCCCCTCATCCTCAAGTAATCTTATAATCAGCAATCCCAGATCATTCCACAAGTGGCAATCTGGGCATACTCTAATAACACTGAGAACTGCAATGCCCTTAGGGATTTTTAGCACTGTGCACAGAGCCTCCTCAAAGATTGTGACATTTTTGAACCACAGTCAAGCATACCCTGGCAATGGCAACTTTGTGCTGGCTAAACATTCTCACACTAGCTCAAACAAAAGGAACATTGGAATGAATTCACTAAAAGGTGGCTTCATTTCACAGTTTCATGTAGACATAGAAGAAGAAGAAGCAATGTGCAAATTTAGTCAATGACCCTGGCTGATAAGAAACAGGACACAGTTTTAAAGGCCTTTGTGTGCCTAAGTCATAAGCCCATTTCTTTTTGCTATGAAAGATCTTTGCAGTTGCTTACTGGAAAACAAGATTTCAAGTATAAGTTTGTCTTATTTTTGTGCTGTATTTATGTACTACTTTTGGAAGTTGTTTTCCAAAACAGTGATATTACTGTACTTCTCTCTGGGTTCTATGGTGCTATTTTTCTCCCTACAAGTATTTCAAATACAATGAACCTTACAAAAACATGAATTTTTCTTTCATCTTTTCAAAGAACTAAATAACAACCACAGTAACAGAAATGCAATTCAAACTGGATGCTATAAAATATACACTTTTAAGAGCCACTTGATGATATTAGGCCAGCGCATGAGTTGTCTGAAGGTCAAAATGAAGTAATGTCTCTTTCAAACAACATGTGTCAAGAGTAAGGTCTCAGATATCTTTATTGCCCAGGTCAAAAAAACAAAACAAAAACAAAACGATAACACAACAGCTCAAAGTGTATTGTCTTTAAGGCCCTAGAATAAAATACAAATTCAGAAAGAAATACATAATACCATTGCATGGATTTACATTTCTCATTACCTTCTCCAAAAGTATATTATGGTTTTATTACCTAAAACAAGAAGCTAAGGTATATCTTATCCTCCAGAGAAACAGCCACTTCTGCAGCTTGCTCGCTCTCATTTGAAATTTTGAATCACTGCCCCTTCCTAAGATTCTCTCATCCACTGAGCTAGTATTGGTTAGTCCAATACAACAAGTAAAGCAGATTAAAAACACTGCAATACATAAACTAAATTTCCAGTGAGGCAGAAGCATTTGGAAGTAGAATATACCCTCATCCTTGCCCTGGGCTTAACTATTGTTTTGCCACATTAATCTCTCTATAATGAGATTGAAAGTAAAAGAAAACAATTCTATCTTAAATCATCATCATCATCATCATCATCATCATCATCATCATCATCATCATCATCATCATCATCATGTGCTGTCAGGTCAATTCTGAAAATAAGTGACCCTTTTCTGGGTTCTATAGGTAGGGAATCCCAGAAGTGGTTTACCATTCCCTTCTTCAGGCTGGCTTTTAACTTTTTGGGAATTGAACTCCCAACATCTGACTCTGTAGCAAGATACATTGTACCTCGCTTAAAGAGCATAATGTGTTCCACAGGATTGCTCTTTAAGCGAGTTTGCTCTTTAAGTGAAACACCATTGTAAATGACCAATTGTGTGTGTGTGGAGGGGGGATTGTGAACCCTGATTTATTTGTTAAGTGAATTTTTGGTTAGTTTTATTTGTTAAATGAAGTGAACATTCAGAGAAGATTCTGCTCTTTAAGTGAGTTACTCTTTAAGCAAGGCGCTCTTTATGTGAGGTTTTTGACTGTACCTAACTCACAGCAAGATACCTAACTCACTATGGTCAATTCCCCAATTGCATAAGTAATATATATAAAAGTATTAAGCTATTTCAATTTTTAACACATTGATGGGAATCTGTAAGATATTTTAAGAGATTTTATTAATCATGCCTTTAAGGTGGGTAGTGTGACTGTTTCATATTCACATATCATTTTTGTTCCCAAGAGCACATTATTGTAAGTACTCTCAGCTGCCACAGACTCATTCATTTGAATGTTTACTGCAGAATAATAAGCCAAACTGAATAAATGTGTGTGTGTGTGTGTGTTTTGAGAAGAATAAGAATGGGTTCTGAATAACCCATTGCCAATTTCTTAAAAGCTAATCCTAAGTGCAATCAGAGTGGCCATGAGAAATTGGCAGCTTTAATGAGTAGAATGTACTTTCCCATCCTGTACATGGTGTGACAGGAAAAATGCAACATTAAAAGCATCCTCTTTCCCAAGTTTCATTTGATGATAAGTACTAATGATCCAAGAAGTCTGCAACTGGTGACATCATGAGGATAAGCTTGTTAGAAGCACTCTAGAAAGGTACAAAACCCAAAGACCATATATGGGTGTGGAAAGAACAAATTATGTACTGCATGATAGCCAACTTGGGGGAGAGCAGGGCATTGGGGAGAGGAAAGGATGATTGTGATGTAAAATCAAACTGTGTGAGAGACCCATGAACACAACCTTGTATGTTCCAGCCACTCATGGGGGTGGGGGAGGAATCAAGGTGAGAGGATAACATTTTTCTCTTCTCAGCACAATTTCTCTGTACAAGGTGATCTTGTTTTCATTTCAAGAAAGCTTGCAAGAAATCTTGTGGGATTTCTCAGATGCTTTGTGGCCATTTTTCTCTGGAAGAAATACTAAACTGCATAAGATTATTACAATTGCCATGCCAAATGATGCCTTTTCTCTGCAAGATTCACATGGAAACGGCAGAAGAAACACTATGGTAGGAAAGATTGTTTCAATTCCTGCGCAGAAAGGCCTCTTTCCTGTGAAAGAGTCACCAAAATTATATGAAGCTTTAGGCTTCCTAATGACATTGAGTGTTAAAAGAAGAAACGTGCAAAGTTTTATTTTCCAAAAATCTCATCAAAGCCTCTCAACCAAGCAAGACTCAGAAAACACGTCAAGAATATGACATTTTACAAATACTTGTCACAGTACTCATGTAAAATTATGTCTATGGGGCTTTGGCGTTAATATACTTAACACACATCATGGAAATGTGTCTCTTGTTTCTTCAGTGATGCCACCACTATGTCATTGATATGGTAGACAATAGTGTGGTGAGGCATTCATTCCAGTACACAGCCACAAGCAGCATCAGTTACGACAGTGAACTAGCTCCTTGATATTCATAAGGGTAGCAATGAAGGGCAGCACTTCTAAGGAGAAGATGGGACTCCTACCATCTTGTGCACCAAAGCTAACCAGTCTCACCAGCAATGGAAAAGCATATATGTGCTTAGGCTAGATTAGGAAAGGCCATGATACACACAGAACTCTTTATCAGAAAGAGACTTCAGGTTGAGAAGTTTCCATGAGTACCTACCATAGCTGCTTAGCATCTGTTGTCTGAGGCAATCACCTCACTCTGCCTTATGATGAGCCAGACCTGCAGAAGGGTCTACTTGGAGCCTAGCCAAGGTGTATGATAGTAGGCGACTCAGTGCAAAAGAGAATGGCTCAGGTGAGAGCCATGGAAGGAACACTGGGTGTTGGGGACCTGCAGGATTGCAATCCAGGTGAACCTGGAGGTATATCCATGTGATTCTAGAGTGCTAAATGACCTGAGCACTTGCCTAGGTTCTAGGGGAAATCATTTTGAAGATTTCCAAAAGGAAAGCAACACTTATGTGAAAATCCAAAAATCATTCAAAGAAGCAAATGCATGATGGAAAAATTTTCTATCCAAATAGAAGCAAATCATGAAGAGCAAGAAAACACCTGAATATGAAGAATGAATGATTCAGATAACAAGATGTTTTGAGACCAAGTGTTGATCAAAATAATACTATTTTGATAAGTATATCTGACAAGGAAATTGCATGAGAAGGCTCTTTCTCTCTGTGTGTGAGTGCAACAACAGCCCTCTGTCTTGTTTTCCCCTTCTAAAATCTGCAGAATTCATCTCACAGCATCTGAAGGAGACATTCATTAAGAACCAATGGCATTAATTTTTTATGTATGCGGTTCAATAACATCAGGAGATTTCTGCTATCAGGTTGCTATTTAGTATTTTAATGGATGTGCTAATTGAATGTCAGTCCTGAAAAGATGAAGGTAAGGGAGGACGAAACACTGAGCTGCAGATTTCAGTTTGAGAGAAAGAAGAAGTGCAAAGAGAGAAGGGGAGTGAGGCAAATAATAGTTTAAGAAGAGAGAATCCCTTTTATTTAGATAGCAAGGTTGATCTTCTCACTAAATAAAGTTTCATAGATCTTAAAAGATGCCTCAAAGAATGAGAGAAGGGGAGAGAGAGAATCAGCACTCTAAGAGATGAAATGTTCAGATGCCACTGGTATTTTTCCCTATGCAGTTTAACTGGGATCTTATTGTCACTCCTCTCCTCTATTCCTGAAAGAAAAGAAAAGCTGACTGTGCATTTCCATAACTCTGGTTGACTTAGTGGTTAAAATGGTGAACTAGGCGACTGGAAGGTCAGCAGGTCAGCAGGTCAAGATAAATTGGCCTCGCTTTGGCTGGAAAAGTAACAGTGTTCTATTTACTCTGGCATTCAGTCAAGCCTGCCACATGACCACGGAAATGTCTGCAGACACAGTACAGCACTGGCTCTTTGACTGTTAATGGAGATTTATTTATTTATTTATTTATTTATTTATTTATTTATTTATCATATTTCTATGCCACTCTCCTCATGAATGCCATGAACACCACCCCCTAGAGTTGGACACAACTGGATTTTGAGCAAGGAAGACCATTACGAACATGTGCTGGGCATTATGTGTTGCTTTTTTGCCTCAACTGGGAGCAGCACTTGAATGGAATTGTTGCTATTATTTATAAACAATAATTGATGGGAAGAACTGGAGTTTCTCTTGAAGGGCTTTTGAGAGGGGGAAGGACTATGCTGGGAATCCTCAGAGCCCCCATGGCGATGAGTATGGGTTGGACAGAGATCTCCTACTGTTCAACTGGAAGTGCAATAGGATTATGCATTAAATCCTAGAGCATTGAGAAATATAAGTGCAGACAGATCTTTGTCTACAAGTTATGTGAAAAAAAAATATTGGAATGCTTATGGAATGAAGTCTTAAGTTTCATTTCAGAAGTTACAACCAATATAGTTTGGTATGTTAGATGGGAGTTTTTGCACGCTAATTATATAGTTGCAAGATTTCAACTCTTTCATTTAATAATGGTTATTCTCTGTACTGAAGCTTTTGTTTTCTCATCTTTCCATGTCTGACTAAGCAACGCTTGCTTTATCCACCTAATAGCAGTTGGCTGCAGCCACAAGTACCTCTGAAAAGTTTCAGCAATCATAGAGCTCAAGAATATGTAGTTGCCAAAAGTAAAAGGGGTTAGTTGTCATTGTTTTATAAATTGTATACTGTATATGTACTTTTAAGATTTTTTTTTATCCTTGGATTATATTGTTTATGACTTTTGTAAACCCCCTAGATAAGTGGTATACACTAGACAGGTAGTATTCAAACAAAAAGAAGCAGGAAGCAAGTGTACATAAACAGTTGTCATAAGCACTACCAAATGCCTTAAGAAGCCCTCTGAAATGCAACACACTGATCATGCTTGTGTATAACGCCAGGATATAAATGTCCTTTTGAATGACACTGATATACACCGAGAGAGTATGAGAGTAGGGTTTTTTGTTCAAAGACAGAAACTGTGGCTGTCCAGGATCCCATTGCTATGGAGTGATATGCAGTGGTGGGATGTCAAAAAAATTACTACCCCACCATGATGTCATCACAGTGTGGGTGGAGCTAATGTCATGATATCATGACATAGTGGGCGGAGCCAACATCATGACTTCATGAAGTCATGATGTTGTGGGCAGGACCAAAGAAAAAAATAAATAAAATAAAATAAAAATAAGCACGCACGCACACACACCTCAACCCACCCACCCACCGACCCACAACACAAACCCGTAAATAAATTAAATAAATTAAATTAAATAAAAAATACATTAAAATACACCCACCCACCCCAAACACAAATCAAACAGAGCTTTTAAACCAGAGCTTAAAGCTTATTCTGGCTAATCTTTCTCACACTAGGTCAGATGGAAGGAACTACAGAATGAACTCACCACAAGATGGCTTCATTTTGGCACGTTTCATCTTTTCAACAGTTAAAGAAGTTAGGTACTAAGTCTTTACCTAACCAATTCTCTAGGATAATATGCTTTAATGTAAATGTAAAACACCTGTACCTCCTTAAGGGTTCTCCAATTGGAACAGCACTGGTATAGCTTATTGATGAGGTAACTCCAAGACTTTGCTTAAAAACCCCAAGCCAGGTCACCAGGCCTGCCAGCTGCCAGGCCTTTTTAGGAACTGTGGTAGTACGTCAATATAGGTAAAGGTATTAAATACACATTAAAATACACACAGACACACCACATCCAAAGGTGAGTCACTTACCCTGGGGAGCAGGCTATAGGGAGCTTCAGGTTAGCAGCTTCTCTTCCTCCTCCCCACTTGGGAGGACAGCAAGGAGGCCATGCATTCACGCCAAGCACTCGCGCCAAGCACTGTAGGAATGCATGCACACCAAGTGCTTGGTGCACATGTGCAGTGGGGGAACCAGTGAAAAGGTAAGCCCGGAAGGTGGGTTTCCCCAAAAGCTGCTACCGGTTCTCCGAGACACTGGGGAAAGTTACTACCAGTTCTGGCGAACTGATGGAAACCTGTTACATCCCATCACTGGTGATATGTACAATCACAGGGCTCCTTCAGACTAATACTTTTATGGATGGAGCTAACCACTATCTTTGTGAAGTCATTTGCACCTATGTGAGCTGCCCAGAGTCTCTATAAGCGAGTGTGGAGGCATATAAATTGAACAATACAATACAATACAATACTATACAGTGTTCAGGACTCAAATTCATGTATTCATTTTCAGTAGGCAAAATCATGCACAGGGGACAGTGACATAGGATCCACATGTCCAGGAATCACAACTACTACTATAATGTATACTGCAAATGCTCCCTGAGACCCTTTTTCATAGGAAAAATGCAGTGGACTTTGTAATAGTCGCCTCGGCGAGTGGGCAGCAATGTAAATCTGAACAAATAAAATAAATAATAAATAAAATAATACTGTACACATTCACTTTGTTTCTTGTCCTAGTTGAAAAAGGGTGTTTGAACACATCAAAGCATCTTGTCAAAAAGATGGTTTACATTGCAAGATTCTTCATTCCTCACAAGTGTTAAATGACTAGTACTTTTTTCATTAGCCCCTAGGCATTAACAAAGAAGTTGTAATTCATGCAAAATGCAAGTGTGTGTGTGTGTGTGTGTGTGTGTGTGTGTGTATGTGTGTGTGTGTGTGTGAGAGAGAGAGAGAGAGAGAGAAGTTTTTTGCACAGAAAACACTTTTTTTTCTAAAAATGTGCAGAAATGTAAAATCTATACCCCAAAAAAATAACATGATCTCTCCAAATAGGAACAAACACAGGGAATTTTTTCATTTGAGTTTGCAAGATTGAAATAAGAGAAGATTTACATCCCTACTCTAAAGGCTTCTGAAGGAAATAATCTTACTAAGTAGCCTACAGTACTTCATTCTGCCCTTTGCTGCCTCACCAATAAATTAGTGCTACGTTTAATTGCTACTTGACAACACTGATCAATATCTGAGTGGACAATCAAGTAAAGCTTTTTTTAAAAAAACTGCTTGGACACCAGTTCTATCTGACACACAGCCCAACTCATGCCTTTATCCTGCCAGTGTGGGTTTTTCTTTGTTTCTCCCAGTTCCAGTGCTGTGGGCTTACCTAGGTGGGATCAGCTATGTGTGTGAGGCAAGATGAGGAATGTGAGTCCCTCCAGATGTTGCTGTAGTACAACTACCATCACCCAACAGACTGTGGAGAGGGAGAATGGGAGTAGGAGTTCAAAAGTACATTGAGAGGCCACATGTTTATAAGGAGTGTATATGGATGCCCATTCACTAGTTTGAACTGAATGGGATTTACTTGCAAGATAAACCTGTTTGGGTTGTAATTCTGCCACGGTATGCCAACTCTCTCAGCTTCTGGCTCACTATAAATAAGCGGGAAGATCTCTATTGAGGATAGCACCAAGGATGTAATAATGGTATATTTCCTGGCCATCTGTATTGCTTTTCACATACATACAAATCTCTTACTATCCTGTGTCTTGCATTTTAAATCCAGTATCAAACTCTACAAACAGAACTTTTTCATCACTTCAGACCAATCCCAGCCAAACAGTCCTAGCTGCACCTTACTGTCCCCTGCTAGGGGATGTTCTCTCTTTTCCCTGTAGGCAGGGTCATTCTCCTTTGGTTCTTTTTCCAGTGTGTATGATGACTGGGAATGAAGCAAAAGCTTTCCTTTTTTTAACTTGCCGATACATAATGTTGCTTAATAAGAGACCCATTTCAGGATATTGTCTAATTAAACACTTTTGCTCCCCAAAGGAGAGGCAGAGGAAGTGACATTTTATATATATGTACTCCATTGAAGCAGTGATAATGTACTGCATCACTTCCAAAAAGAGAGAGAGAGAGATGGAAAACTTCAGGTGCAGGTACCTGGAACTGGCTGCCATGGGTGACTAAGATAAAGGTCACCCTTCCTCAAAAGCCAATCATATCTGACTGTAGGGTTTGATGCTCATCTCTGTTTATAGGCAAAGAGCCAGCACTGTCTGTGTCTGCAGACGTTTCTGTGGGCATGTGGCAGCCTTTCCACCAAAGTGGTATCTATTTATCTACTTACAATTTCTCGCTTTCCAACTGCTAGGTTGGTAGGAGTGGGGACAGAGATGGGAGCTTACTCTGTCATGCAGTACTTGGGTCTCAAACTGCTGACCTTCCACTTGTCAAGTTCAGCATTTTAACCAATAAGCCACTGCAGGGGTGGGATCAGTGTGCATAACAGGTTTCAGTGGCTGCTGCTGCCACCACCACCACTGTTAGACACTTGCCCACTGTCACTCATGTTCAGTGCACACAAGGCTCTCTGCTGAACCTGGCACACTGTTGAGAACTGCACATTCTGCCCAGTGGGCTCTGCTCACCAAGCCCTTGCTCCTCCTCCACTTCAAGTTCACCTGTTCAGGGTAAGGCTGTGGTAAGCTGCTTGCTGATCCTTAGCCAATGGTCATCACCACCATGGCCTTGTTCTCCTAGTTCTCCTGGTGCCCTTTGGCTACATGCACCTTCTGTCTCCCCATGTGTTCCAAGCATTTCAGCCCACTTCCTAGTTGGTTGCCATCTGAGCAGGGCAGGGTTTGGCGGGGCAGGGAGAGGAGGAGCATGTCAGACTCCTGGCAAGGAACAGCCAGGCATCTTCCTTTGCTCTATTACCAAAGTAATGGTCTGGTACAAAGCAAATAGGGGTTCAAATGTCATTTGAATGAGAGAATGTCACCAAATGGCATAACAGACCTATTAGCAACTCCATTTAACCTGCACCAGCTTGCTTCAGCATAGCCATGCAGGCATATCCAGAGAGAGCTTTTTCTATATGTTTAGCAAAGCCTATTTTAAAAAGGCAAAAGTTCCATCTTTTACTTATCAGTGATTACACAAATCTTTAAGACTTACTGGGTAGAGAAGTGCAGGAAGGAAAGATTTTTAAAAATAGGATATGAATGTTCTACAATTACTAAAGTGTTCATTTTATTAGGAGGATGCACTATATAATTTAAAAAGAGCTATCTTTCTGGATAATGAAGCCCAATTAGAACAGCTGCATCCTACTATAATGCATAAATAGAAGCTGGATTGGTGGAAGGTTTGGTATTATTGTATCCCCATTAGATCTGCTTTGTTGCTAGGGTTTTATTTTTCATTTCACCTCAAAGTTCATCAGTTATTCACCTTAAAAGGTATGTCAGTTAATGTAATACACTTTGTAGTGGTCAAAATCCTGTTGCTTAGTGCATTAAATTGCACTGGAGTAGGCCCATTGAATTAATGGGGATTTGGGGATTTAAATTACAGCAGGTAATCTAAGAATAAGATCCATGAAATGAAGGCACAATGTAAAATTAATCCAGAAAATCAATGAATTTCCGACAATACTATGATGAAATGAAAAGTACAAATGATTAGGGTATAAAATGAAATCCCTTTGTCTTGAGACACATAACATGATCATATCATCTTCTCAGGGTACATTCTTGGCATAGAACCATTGACGGTATGCAACTCTGTAGCCTGTCCACATTATCATATTGTCTTCCATTTTGATCAAACTCTTGCTGCCACGATAGTCATGTATTTACCTTTTTGCTCATTCCATTGTAAAAAAAAAAAATCTAGGCTACTGATAGTCAGTCTTTTTATCAACAGGAAGCAGACAATTGTGCCATTTGCAAAACAAACAAAATACCTTCTCAATTCTATTCAATAGACAGGCTGTTTCACAGGTTGGTAATCCAGTTCATGGACCGTATATCTTTAGGCACAACCAAACCACATGTCAACATGTTTTTGCCCCATGTACACTTAGAACTTAAAACTAGGACTTGATTTAAAAAATTATTCATAAGTTATGACTGCTGGCCGTGGGCAGTTCAAGAACACTCCCCCCCTCCAGGCCCCACCACCGACGCCTGAAGGAGGAAAGGCGCTGTCAGCTGTGGGCAGTGAGAACAACGAAAAACTGTGTTGCCGCTGCTCTGTGGTATTTGATTGCATTGTTTACACTATATTGCTCACTTGTATTGCTCGCTTGTGTTGCTACATTTTATTGTCATTTTTGCTATATGGTGTTTTATCCCTTTGCTTTGTTATATTCTATTATTATCTTCTGAAACTGTTATGATTTGTGATAATGATATGTTTATTATGACTGTGGAACCTGTATTTGATATGTTTCTTATGACTGTGTGGAACCTATAATTGTATATTTTGTATCTCTGTTAGCCGCCCAGAGTTGCTCTGCAAGTGGGGAGGCATACAAGTCTAAAAATTAAATTAAAATTAAGTTCCCTTTATTCAAATGGGTCTACTCCATCTGCAACTGACTATCCTAAAGTAAGTAACAGTAAGAGTACACATATTTTAATTAATGCAACTGTTGGAAGAATTCTCAATAAGTCTGCATTGATTCAGTTGGCCTACTAGCCTAAAGAACCAGATTTTGGGCAATACTAATCAGTTTACTAGCTCATCTGCACATATGTACCTACCATAGGTTCCCATATTCACCTTGTTGCCCTTAGAAGGCTTGATAACAACACTTTATGTAAGACTACTCTATCGGACTGAAATATTTCCCACTTCCATCCCAATACGTATTGTAGAACAGAAACAAAACATCTTTTCAGAGCCTAGTTAATTTTATTTACTTCAAAGTAAGTCACAAGGCATGTAAAGAATTTGTTCCTTAGGTATCAAGAGTGTCAACAAAGTGTACATTTTTATGTTTCTTAAACAAGACAGGAGAAAGCAGCAGCTATTGGAAATTTATTCTCCATCTGACATGGGCTGACAATGCATGCTGAGGGAAGAATATAAAGTGATCTAAAAGTGACATTATTCAGGTTTTTGTGAGTTTCCTAACAAACTAAACTTGTCTCAAGTAGCTACATCACTCAGCTGGTTATCAAATAGACATAAACTCCCACAGTGCCACAAAAATAAGTTCGCAGTCTCAACAGTATACCCACAAGACAGGGGGGAAAGGGGGGCAATCAAAGAAAACTTTTTTCCCATGGTAAACAAATGATGAATAAAGTGTGGGACCTCCATGTTGTAGAGAGACTCATATATCAGGTCAAAGAAACAGGTGGCACAATGACTGAAATCCTGTTGTGATGTTATGCAACTGGTGTAACTTCTAGAAGCAAATAGACATTACTTAAGGAATCTCTGTAGACATTGCCTGTTCCATACTGAGTTGCATGATTCAGTATGCAACAGATATTACCTACAGAGGTTTCTTAACTTATGGCAATTTGCTTCTGAATGTTCAGTCATTTGTGTAACTGTGCAACAAGATTGTAGCCAATAACCTAAAGTTTTTCTTCCCTAACCGAATGTCATTTCTGGGTTAGAAATAAGATAAATGTTTGAAGAGAGGAGGAACTTGCACTCCAAAAGTATCACGGATTTTTAAAATGTTTTATGTATTAATTTTTTTAGAAGTAGCATCAGTTATTTCATGTAAAAATGGAGTGAATTGGCTCACATGGAGACAGACTGATGGACAGATCCAGTGGTAGGCAGCAAAAAAAATTACTGCCACACTGTGGGTGGAGCTGATGTCATGGACAGAGCCAATGTCATGACATCATGATGATGTGGGGCAGAGCCAATGATGTGGGCGGAGCCAAAGTAAAAAAAATAAAAATAAATAAAAATACAGTACACATAAAAGTAGAAATAAAAAATATAAAAATACAAATTAAAACAGACATTAAATAGAAATAAAAGCACACTACATAAAACACCCACCCACCCCAAACACAAACCCTAGTCACTTACCCTGGCTGGGGTCGGGGAACAGCATCCAGGCGGCAATAGCAGTGTCACGGTGGGGAAGTGGCAAAGTGGCAAATTGGCGAAGTGGCGACGAGGCAGCAAGGTGGACCAGCAGTGCAGCACGGCCTAGCCCATCCTGGCCTGGCCTGGCCTGGCAGCGCGGCCTGGCCCAGCAGTGTGGCCTGGCCTGCCTGGCCCAGACCGGCAGTACACCAAGGGAAAGCCACCAGAACCACTGGCACTCCTCCAAAGATGCCACTGAGGGCCTCAACAGCCAGCCGCTGTGCCCTTCCATTCAGCCCAAAATGGCTGCTCATAAGTGTGCATGCGTCAAAATACCATTTGACGCATGCACGCCTCCAATATTCAACATGCATGCGTCAAATAGTGTTTTGATGCATGCGCACTGACAAGCAACCATTTTGGGCTGCAAGGAAGGGTGGCCGGAGAGGCGACCGAATCGGTTGCCTCCAAATAAAATAAACATTCCGGGTGGTCTCCCGGGAGGGTTACTACCCCCCCCCCGGAGACCACCCAGGATTTTTACCACCGGTTCAGTAGAACTAGTCCGAACCGGCTGCTACCCACCACTGGAGAGATCACAAATATATATAGTTGTTAGTATTCAGGTGGATGATTTTGTCACACTCATTTTGTTCTCTCTTGAAACAGATTGAGAAGCATTCTTTAAATTGCTTGTCAGACATGATTATTGCCAACACTAACCATTCAATTAGCAAACTAACAACATTAGCCTCCCAACAAGATGTTCTAATAAACTATTTAAGCAACTCTCCAGGTTCCTCTGTAAACAAGAGAAAATTATTCAGAGTTCCACTGGGTACTTCGCATACCATTTTTACTGCAGCATTTACAAATCAAGGGATACATTTATGCTTACAGCATAGATGCCTTGGGAATTCTGGAAGCTGTGGTCCAAAACCACCAATTTGCACATTCCTAATTTTAACTCATTAGCTATATATAATGGCACTGTGTAAGGCAATTTTACAATCCAAATAGCATCAGAATTCTCCATCTCTGCTTTTTCCATTCTCCACTCCTTGTTCTAGATATTCAGGATCAGCCACTGTCTGATCTTTACAATACAACAACTAATTCAGTTTCTCATCACTGCTAGGCCCAAAGACTTGGCAATAGATTGATGGAGATTTCCATCTTGAATTGATCTTTTTCCTCTTAGAGCTCAGAAAAGTGCCCTCTCACCATAATATCACATCTTCAAAAATATATAGCCAGCCAATGCCTCCAGCCTCTGGCCACAGACAGTGGGCATCTTAGGTAGATGTAAAAGTTTTTAAAAGATGCATGTCTGTCCAGGTCAAATAAGCACAACAAATTAAGAATGCAGTTTGAGGCAAACTAACTCAGAGATGAGTTCTGCTATACTCAGTGAGACTTATTTAAGTAAGTATGCACAGGATGGCACTCTTAGGCATAACTTCGTACACCATATTTGGTTGCAACTTTGTTGGTGTTTCTGTAAGGCTGATGCTAATTGTAATTTAGTAATTTGTTCATGTGATCAGATGTGTGACTAAGTATGCAACTGAGACATGCCCAGCACTTCATTGATTAGCCACAGTTACCAAGCTAAGTCAACCTCCTATGTGTTTGGAATCCTACATTGCAAAAATCAATTGGTCAGTTGTTTTGCAGTGAACTGTTTTAATGTACATTTCATGTGCTATCAAGTAACCTTTGGCCCATGCTAACCCTATGAATGAGTGGTTTCCAAAGTGTTCAATTGCTAAGAGTCCTATTCAGCTCTTACAAACTCAGTTCCATTGCTTTCTTTATGGAGTCAATTCATCTTATAGATGGTTTCCCTCTTTTCCTGCTCCTTTCAGTTTTTTCTAGCACTATTGCCTCTTCCCATGAGTTTTGCTTTCTCATCATGTGCCCAAAGTATGCCAAGCTTAGAAAGTGTACATAAATAAAATGGCTATGCCTTTGTAGTCCATTTAATCAAATCTGGTAGTGAACATCAGACCTGTATTCATAGTGTAGGAATGGGTTTCTTACATCACTCAATGTGACATCCTATACTAAATGTCTAAAATTTAGTGGTCCCAGACTGAAACCTGACATCTCTAAGTAGGGCTGGCAAAAGATTCCTCTCTAGAAATTTACAGAGTGACCAAGAGTGAAAGCAAGAGCTAGACGAACCATCAGTCTGATTTGTTGTAAGGCAGCTTTTTTATGTTCCAATAATCTCATTTCAAAATCAGTAAATACAAGCAATTGTCTCAATATAATTATCAGGATTCAGTAGTGTCCAATTTAAAAACAGGGAAAAACATTGATTTTAGAATGCCCACAATATTCTGGCATTGGGGTTCAACAGTATGTCCACAAGAATGGTAGCATGCACCACTACTTTTGGATAGACACAGTAGACATAGTCAGAAAGGTATGAGCCCTATTTAAGTGTTAAGAAAATGAATAAAATATTTAAGCCAAGAAGGGACTTCTCTAATGATATACCTCTGCTACCACCACCTTCATCTTCCTCTGATATGGATGACCATGAGCCTGAAAAGAAGCAGTCTTCTATCTTTGAAGGATCATTGTATGAGGAAATGACCTTGAAAATCAGAACGTGCATGTGTATCAGTTCTCACTCTTCAGAGTCTTCCTCTTCATGTATAGGAAGGCAACAAAACCAATGATGGAGGACAAAGGGTAGAGCACTTCACCTCTCTTTGTTTGAATATTGAACATACCATGTTTTCCCGAATATAAGACACTGTCTTATATTTTTTAAAACTCCAAAATATGCACAAGGTCTTATTTTCAGGGGATGTCTTATTTTTCCATGACGAAGAAGAATACAGTACACATTTATTGCTGATACAGTGGATCGCCAGGGCAAGATTTAGGTGAGTGCCTTATTTTCGGGGAGACCCTTATATTTCTGAAGTGGGGGAAAATAGAGGGGTGCCTTACTATACGAGGAGGTCCTATATTAGGGGAAACAGGGTAGTTTAACAGAGATATATTACCAGGGGCAAAACTATTTAAAAAGAAGACTTAGATCCTCCTATGCTATGTAGCATCTCAGGCAGCAAGGTGTCACCAACAATTTTGATTTTGGGTGAGTACTTCAGCGTCCACCCATGTTATGTTCAGGGTCTTTAAAGCTCCCATGAATGTTCTCTGCCATCTGTTCTGAGTGTGTCCTAATTGTCATTTGGCATTAGGAGTGGATCCATATCATTGCCACCCTACGTATCCTGCATTTCTCCATATGAAAAATATGACCTGTCATTTGGCGTCTTCTTTATGCAACAACATTATGTAATTTGCATAAGCCACTCCTCTGAAGCACCACCTCAGTGTTAATATGATCAAAATATCAGGGTTGCAGTTGCTCAGTGATTAAGAAGCTTGCCTTGTTAGCTGGTTTGAGACCCAGATACTGCATGAGAGAGCACCGTCTCTGTCCTAGCTGCTGCCAACCTAGCAGATCAAAAGCAGGAAACTGAAAATAGATAAATATGGATCACTTTGGTGAGAAAAGGTCTTGGGGACATAAAAGTCTCATTTAGGTGTCCCCTGAGTGAAGTTTCTCCAGCAAAAATCCTTTCAACCCAGAATAATTTCTGACATGAAATTGTTGTTGTTGTTGCTGCTGTTGTTGTTGCTGTCGTCATCACCACACTGCCACCGCCACCACTGCCACCACCGCCACCACCGCCGTCATCATCAAAATATTTAATATTTAAAACTTGCCAAAAACACTTATTATTATTATTATTATTATTATTATTATTATTATTATTATTATTATTATTATTATTATTATTATTATTATTATTATTATTTATTACACTTGATACCCCGCCCCAATCGGGAGAACCCGACTCTGAGCGGCTTACAAAACACTAAAAATAAAAGTAAAAGCATAAGAAACAGTTTACTCCAATAAAACATCAGTTAAAAGGTCATCAAAATATTACCACAAAAATTAAAAACAGTACACAGTCCCACTTCCAGACCCAGGTTGGCAGTCCTTTAAATAAGCCACCTGGTAAGGGAACTCGTATTCCCAGGTCCCCAAACCTGTCCAGCCAGTCAGGTTTTCAAACCCTTCCGGAAGGGCAGGAGCTCTGTCTGAAGGCGCAGTTCAGTGGGCAGGAGGTTCCAGAGGGCCGGGGCGGACACGGAGAAGGCTCTTCTCCTGGTACAGGCGAGATGCGCCATTCTCGCCGAAGGAACAACGAGGGAGCCTCTCCGATCCGCCCTGGTGGGACGGGCAGATGTTCTTGGGGTGACGCGGTCTCTTAGGTATCCTGGCCCACTACCATATAGGGCTTTAAAGGTAATAACCAGCACCTTGAATTGCACCCGGAGACATACTGGCAGCCAATGCAGCTCCCGGAGCAGCGGTGAGGCATGAGCATAACGCCCACACCCCACCACTACCCGGGCTGCCGCATTTTGAACCAGCTGGAGTCTCCGGATGGTCATCAGGGGCAGCCCCATGTAGAGCGCATTGCAGTAATCAAGTCTGGAGGTGACCAACGCATGTGTGACCATAAGCAGAGCATCCCGGTCCAGGAGTGGGCGTAACTGGCGTATTACACAAAGTTATGCTGAAAGACATCAAATCCCTTGTTGATACTTGCTGATGCCTCCCAAGTCTCACAGGTATAAATGGCTGGTGAGATCACTATGGAAGTGAACAAATGTAGTTTAATTTTCAGCAATATAAATGGCAAGGACCATATCTTATTCTCTGGAACACAGCTTTTGCATTTCCAATACGGCATTTGGCATCCTCCTCTGCATCTCCAATTAGCTGATCACTCTGCCAAAGTAAGTGAACCTCTCCACTTCCTCTGTCTGCTGTGACCAAAGTATGATTCCCTGTATCTGGGCAGTGGGCTTCACAGACATGACTTTTGATATTTTTGGTGCTTAACCTAAGGCCAATTTTATTTGCTTCTCCATCTAGGGTGGTAGTAACCTGATGCAGTTTCAACTCATCTTCCTCAAGCAATGTCATCAGCAAATCATGCACCTCCCCCAGTGGCTTAGTGGTTAAGATGCTGAGCTTGGAGACTGGAAGGTCAGGTTTTGATACCTGAGGGCTGCACAGGGACATGAAAGGAGCATCATTTGGGCATACCCTGAGCAGAATTTCTCCAGCAAAAATTCTTTCAACCCAGAGTAACCTCTGACATAAAATTATAATTATTATCAGCAAAATGTAGGTCACCAAGGCAATCAAAATTTACAAGAAGAAAAGACAAAAGATAAGCAAACCATGAAGGAGACAAACATTTCAACATTTGTAAGTAACTAAAAAGAGGCTATTGGCAGAGTGGTCAACCAACAGCTCTGTTTTTTTATTTCTATCTGAGGATCAGATGCTTTAGATAGGCTCAGCACTGAGTTTTGAATGCTGCTGAGTTGGGTAGGCTATGAAGAAATTAAGGACTCAGATGTATACAATGTGGATTATAAGGTTATTAAAAGGGTCTATCAGGACCTGTGACTACATGACAAAATTGAGGAGCCATGCAGGAAGCTATATTCACACCTTTGTTGGCTGAATCTCCTGCTCAGAAGAGCAAGAGGTCAAGGCTTCAATCAGGCTTTGATCCAAAAGAACAACTAGTGGAAAAGTATGTATCCTTATGTTGGATGCTAATAGGCATGCAGCCTATCAGATTGCTCCAGGAAGGGATATTAACCAAAATGATTGAGCAAAAGATAATAGCCATTTCACAGTTAGTATAAAAGGAAAATAGATGATACAGACTACTGATACAGACAGTTGAGCTTCCTTGTGGCTACCTCCAAGAAAGGAAGGAACTTCTGTAGCAAAGTTACAAATGTCGTTATAGCAATAGTTTCTGGTCCCTTCCTCTTTTGCATCTATTCCATCCTGGGTCCCTTGTACTAAGACAAATAGGAACAAAGGTGTTGCAAGACCCATGGAAGGATGGGAAGGATTAGATCCAGAACTGTCACAAAGACAACAGAGATGTACAAATCTATTATTTCTCTTTTTTTTCTTTTCCTCCTTTATTTATTTATTTATTATTTTATTTATTTATTAGTTCAAATTTATATTGCTGCCAACTCGCTGTAGTGGCTTACAAACAATACATTACATTACAATATTTCTTCCCTTCCCACTAGTTAATTAGTTTGCTGCTGTTTCCCATTTTTTCCTGCCTCATTACTGCATGTGTGAAATTTATTATTTTGAGCTCTCCAATAAAATATGCAATGTATTTTAACTAATATATATTTTCTTTTTACATACTCTTTTCTGTTATTGGCATTTTTGAAGGTTCATTGACTACACAAACACTTCTGCAATCGGCTTTCTCTAGTATTTTTATAGGCTGTTTCATTGGTGTATGCAGTTTTCAGCAAACTTTATCTTAATATGGACAATATTCTATATATTTTTATTGTTTTGTACACAAGAATTTTTAGCATGCTATTAAGAAAAAATCAGTTTTGCCTTTATTGTTTGCTAAAAAAATAGTTCTATGTGTCTTATTGTTATGCTAGCATACCCATAGTTACTGAAAAGTTCTTTCTTTTTTTGTTGCAATTAAACTGAGCGCCCTAATAATAATATTTAATGTTGATTTCAAGTGGCAAATTGTTCAGTGTGTGCATAGTCATGGAAAACAATAAGCAGAGAATAAGACTGTTGTAGCTGAGATGGACGCATTCAGCTGAGGAAGATCTGGAAGCAATGTGCATAAACCTAAATTCCTCAGTCAATGTCTCATTATAACCAGACACTGGCAAGGAAAGTTATTTGCAGGTATAATTCCTGTCAAAACCCTCCCTCACTATTTTATTTTATGGATGCTATGCAGTAAATCTTGTGGCTTGTTTTGCCCTGTACTGGTAATTATTTCACAGCCTTCCCACCCAGAACTGATTTCACTGTCAAGTAATTATTGGTTTGGTACAAAAAAAGTACATTATATGTTGTGTTGCATAGTATATATGACCATTAAAAGACCCCTCAAAAACATTCCCCTCAAAAACATTGTCTTGCAGTAAAAAAAGTGTAAAGCCCTTTAACTGAATCAAGACTACAACACTCGTTGCTGCATAAACATTTCTAAACAAAATCTCAAAGGCTAAAATCCATTAATGTAAAGCTATGCTATTTAATACTAATGAGGCCATCAGTTACAATTATTTTTCTGGAATTAACTACCCAATTCTCCTTTGAAGGTTTCTAAATTATCTTGGGATTATTTTTGTTGTGGGGATGTGGGGGTGGGGATAGAAACATATATATATGTTGGGTATATTATAACATACTCCAATAGATTTGTCTCCATAAGCAAAACAGGAGAGGTAATTTGCCCTCCACACAGCATCTCCCTACTTTATATTCTTGAAGCCTGTGGAAAATCTACAGTAATGGTGGATGTTAGACCTCAGCCTTTTGTCCCTCTTTTTCTTTGATTTCCTCCCAAACTGCATGTCTCTTTTTAATTCCCGAGTGGGGCGGGGTATTAAATGCGAATAATAAATAAATAATAAATAAATAAATATTTTTTGTTCAGATAAATCACTGTAATCTGGAACTTATATCTCTCCTTCCCAAGAAAAATGTTCTGCCCTACAGGTATTAATCCAATAGCCATTGTCCCACCTCACTAGTGTCAGTCTCAAATCAATCCAATCACCAAAGGCCAATTCATGGGTGATTCAGTAATGGATGCAGATGGGAGACTCTTCCATATAATTCTTTCCCACTTAGCTCCAACAATTCCCAGAGGGAAGGAAACCATGCCATTTTCAAATTTACAGGATATATGATGCTGCATGGGAGAACCCCAGGACTAACTCCTAGGCTACTGTATTAATGTATGAAATCAACCAAAAGGAAGATGAGCACAATACAGAATATTTGCTCTGCTTCATGATGTAAATATGTTGACAACAGCTAAAATCCTGCTGCTTAGAGTAGGCCCATTGATTTTACAGATCTTATGGGGGAGTTAACTTATCTTATTAATTCAAGTGGACAATAGACCTTATTCTAGCCATGATTTACATTGAACAACAGGTTTTCAGCCAATATATCATCTATCTGTATGTCTGTGATATCCTAGCATTCCTCCAGTGAGCTCAAAGAGGTGTACAGACTCATCTTTTTTGTCACTATATTTCCCACCCCCACTCCCACCGCCGATAGGTCATTTTGAGAAAGAGCAAATTGACCCAGGGTCATTCTGTGCCTTTCATGGCTCACTGAAGATTTATATCTGGATCTCCCATGTCCCAATCCAACATCCTAATCTCTGTAAAACACTGACCAACATTCTCTTGCACAGGTACTTAATGGTGTACCTTTGGCAGAAAATTGGCTCAAAATAAGAAATCACCATAGGTATTAGTTACATACCATTCTGTATGTTATGCAAAGAGTGGCTTCAGTATGCATAGAATGCGTCCCTAACTTAGGAATCTCTCTGACTGACCTATCATTGGTGGTGATGGTGGGGATATAGTAATGAAATCCATACAACCAACTGACCGACCAACCAACTGACCAACCGACCGACCGACTAACCGACAGACAGACAGACAGACAAATTCTAACTTGGATTCAAAAGTTATACCATTTGTACTATGCCAGCATGAGTAGATAAAACAACTTGGGCCATTGATTCTCCAGAAACCTTTGTCCTTAATATAAAAGAAATGAATATCATAATACAAATGCAATATGAACTCACTTGATTTTGAATGCAATTTCTTAGTATGGAGGGCTTCTTTGATTGAACAACAATTATGTACACACGTCTTTCAGGAGCATTTCAGAAAAGCATTTCTTGATTCGAAAATACTAGAGCAGGATGGCATGGTGTTTTAAGGTGGAGGACAACTGATTCTAGGATGGAAAATACTTAGAAACAAGAAATACATTAGCATCTTTATTGCAAATGTAATTGATTTTCTTTTATTTGTGATTGGAGAAAGGGCCATCCATTTAAATGTAGCACTGTAAAATTTGCAATTCAAATTTCATTTCCTGCTAGAATGTAGAAGAAACAGTTTACATAAATAGTATCCATTAATCATTAGAAGGAAAGGTTAGGTGTAAATTAGGCTGCTATTATTCCCCCTCCCCTTATGATTATTGATGGCCTTGCCATGAAATTTGTTTCTCAAGGATCAGAAATTGGGCTGTTTTTCTTGAAAGTGACAGCCCTTTTTGACAGGGGGGGGGGGAGAAGTAAGAACTTCAAGCTGGCAAAGTGCAGTCTTTTATTGCCTTGACCCTAGGGGGCAAACTCAATACTCAACAGTTCATTCTTTTATACATAACTTTGAAGACAAAGTCTCTCAGTGGCACAGAACTTTTTATATTCCAAACTGCAGCCTGAACACCAATTGACAACCCCAGCAGATTCACATTATAAAATGCTTTTGAACTCTCTTGCATTGAGCTTTCTTAACTGAAGTAAACTGTCATCACTCTGTTCAAGTCTGTGCAGATCCCTCTTTTTCTACCTCAGAGGTTGCTAGCTCTTAAAGAGAAGCAAACTGTCTGGGGCACTTTGGTTTTTTGAGGGAATGGAACTGAAGGTGTGTTCAATTTGTCTTGCTCTTGAGGGTGCTTAAGAGACATCACACAGACTGAGGCAGAGAGAAGGAGCAACATCAAAGCCAGTGTATGAGCCAGACCACCTGCTGTCAGAGGTGGAAGGCAAGTTTTGTTTCCAAAAACTCAATGGCAGCAGAAGTATGTACTTATACAGGTAAGTGGAAAAGGAACATATACCTGAGGTATGAGAGAAACCTACTCTCTACCTTGAGAACCCTTACAATGTGAGAATCAAAGTGATCTGCAAGGAGGAAGAGGAGGAGGAGACACAGAACTGGTGTACTGTCCTTTTCTTCTGAGGCTGTGCAGCTTGCCTATAACAACAAAGGATGGCTCTTTGCCCAGGAGAAATTATGTGGAATCAAACTCCCAATCTCTGGCTCTGCTGTCACATATCTAAATCACTGAGCTAACCAGACAGCTTATCTGCAAAATACCCATCATAAATTTGTCTCTTGGGGCCAAATTATATGCAAAATTTATTTCTCAATCAGAAGGCAATAAAATCCTATCCCTCTAGAGAAAATTCTTTCAAAATTGCAGTTTCTGGGCAAACAATTTGTAAATTACCATATATACTCGAGTATAAGTCAGGTTTTTTAGCCACCAAAATGAGGTCAAAATTGTGACTCGACTTATACTCGGGTCAATGTAAATACTCAAAAACATATCCACAAAAATGTCTAAATTAATTGATTTTACCATAGTTTCGTGTATTTTAATTATTGAAACTCACTAGCAGCTTCTGCAATTTCCACCCCTGACTTATATTTGAGTCAATCTATTTTCCTAGCTTTAGAGGTCCAAATTAGGTACCTCAACTTATATTCGGGATGACTTATAGTCGAGTATATATGGTAGCCAGCTGGTTTACCTGCTCATGAGAAATGACCAAACAAAAGCCAGCTAATTAGGCATGTGGTGCTATAGAAACTAATGCTGTGATAATCAATTATCCTTTAACTGTTAAAGAATGTCCACTTATAATTATGAATTTGGCATCTCAAAAATCAAATGTTTGGTCACACTTCATCAGGAATGGTTGCTGACAAAGTAAGATGTTCATAGAATCATAGAATAATAAAATTAGAAGATATATTGTGTGAAGAACCAGCATACACAAAACCTAAATAAATTTCTACTTCTGAGATCTTATTGATTTCAATGTGGTAGGAATTTAAGTATATGATAAACACTTATGTAACTATCAGCATCCTTCTCCTTGCCCAATCACTGAAATGTTTTTTGTGTAAATAAGGTTGGGTAGGTTTATGATGGCTCCAGATTAACATCTAATATAGAATCCACCTTAAAATGTGTTTGGGAACAGCTATCATTTTCTTCTACTTTCAGTTTAAAAGGACAACACATTTTTTTCTGTTTAAAAGATGAAGAAATCTGTAAATGTTAATAGAACTTCAAAATCACACTGAAATATATTCTTCCTTTATATTCACATATGCAAAATTTAATAGATATGCCATACCTGACTGGAAAAATATATATACTAAAAATGAAGTAGGGAAGGATGTGAAAAATACTTACAAAAATTACTTCTTCTTCATGAGATGCATTATATCAACCCTTTGAGACAGCCTGTTAAGAAACTGCTAACCTCCATGAGAATCTCATTCCTGGCATATTTGTGTGAATATGTGGTACATTTTGTTTGAATTAAAATTCAAATAAATATTTTATTTCAGTGAAAATGTGGAATCAAGTAGAAGACAAGCTACATCTGTGCAGACTCTTGTGCAAGGTTTGATGACAACGTTGCATACAGCCAACTGCTCTTTCTTATTACCTCCAGAGTCTGCGTCATAAATTTGCACCAGCTTGAAAAGCTGCACAGCAGGGCAGCTGAACACCCCCATTTTGTCAAATACGAATATTCATAATTAATATGAAAGCATATGGATTAAATTACATTTCTGATCAAACTTATCTCAGAAAGGAGTACCTCATATTTGGCAACATTGTTTATCACATAACCCTCACTTCAAAACAGAAGCACTAATGGCAATTCAAGTGAAGATGTCTCACGTGTGTACATAAATCCATAATGCACATTCGGGGGGGGGGGGAATGCAGTAGAAGATGGTAAATTAAAGATAAAAGGGTTCCCCCCTCCCCATTTGAGATAACTGAAAAGGATTTTTCTCCCTTAGAACAGGTATTTTTAAATGTATCATTATGTTTTTACCAGGCAACTTGGTTGTTGAAGGAAAGCTTAATTTATCTGTCAGGCTTCAAGTGGAAGATGTTGAGAGACAGACATAGCAACACCCATCCATTCTCTTCAAGCTCTCTGGCCTTTTTCCTATCTTAGTTGCCACACTGCCTGTTCTGCAGCACCCTGAAACTGTCTTCAGAAGTATTAGAGGATCCTTTCTTATTGCCCAAGGTGAAGTAAATTTCCAAGGCCAATTCTGTTGGTGTCTGCATATGGAAGGAGGAAACAGCATCTTGTACTCAAGCCAGCTCTGCAATATGAATACAGTATAGCAATGCCTGCCTTGTAGGGTTTCTAGCATGATCTACAAAGCTCTTGAGTAATTCCAACATCTACACATAAATATGAAAGTTTTCATCCTCCCTCCCTTCCTTAAACTATTGAAGGATTGGAAGTTCAGTATATCAAATGTCTTGTAATCATTAAATGTGACCTATTATAACTAAAGTATCAACATTTAATACAGGCATAAAACTGGTAAATATGATATAACATTGCAGCTAAACACTTATACTCCAAGTAGATCCTGTCCCTGATTGTAGTGTTGGCTGGTGCAGATCTTCAGATAAAAAATGCATGCCAACCAAGGGAATACAACATCATATGCATATAAATCATCCCTCTACACATTCAGTCAAAGGAATATCAGAAAACAAAATAAAAAATACTGTAGCACTTTAAAGACTAACTGCTATATTTTTATTGTTAACTTTTGTGGATCAAGTCCACTTCTTCAGACAAAGAGTTAAACTTACAGGGATGGTTTATATACACCAAATTCAGTGGTCAAAGGGAGAAGGGCCTGCTCAAGCAAAATGACAGACAACCAAGCACAACAACAATACAGCTTCACGCAGCCATTAGCAACAATAGCAACAATTAACAACAATCTATTGTTGTTAATGGCTGTGTGAAGCTGTATTGTTGTGCTTGCTTCTCTGTCATCTTGCTTGACCACACCCATCTCCCTTTGACCCCCCCTGAATTTGGTGTATGAAAACCATGCCTGTACGTTTAACTTTTTGTCTGAAGAAGTGGACTTGATCCACGAAAGCTAACAATAAAAATAAAGCAGTTAGTCTTTAAAGTGCTACAGTGTTTTTATTTTATTTTTATTTTGTTCTGTTTTCTGACATTCCAAAAAAAGTCAAAGGAATGTGTTCATGTCTCCATACTTATTCATTGACAAATATTTGGAATTTTTTCCACTTATGAGAAGTTCGGAAATGAGGTAAATTGGTGCAACTAAAAAGTGAACATTAAAACTGCTTTGATAGATGGAACTTTTCTCTCTGATTGATCATTCACTGGCTTTTCTAGAGCACTGGGAATTTATCTCATATAGATTAGGTGTGCCACCTACTGTTACCGAGGACTCTTTTATGGATTAAACAATTTTAAAAGAAAAAGTAGCTACAACTGAAATAGAAAAGCTAAGTAAAAATATGCACCATCAACTCTGAAATTTCCCAGTTGTTTTATTTGTACAGTGGCAGTTAAGTGACCATAAAACTTCTGCTTCAACACATTTTCCTTCTCTATAACATCAAATGCACAGTGATTAGCCTCAATAGAAAAAGAAAAATTATGAGACATTTTGCCATGTTAGTTCAAAGTAAGAGCAGCAGACTCTAAAATCGTGGACAATATTTTTCCTCATTTCAATGTCGTTCTAAGAATAGGGAAGGAAGTTTCCAATTTGTACAGAACAACATTTGGCATGATCCCTTCAAACAACTGCATGCCTCTTAAAATTTTGTTACTCTGCCATGTTAACTTGAGGGTTGGCCAAATGACCAGATCATCTGCTCTCTGCTGGTTACTACCAGAAACATGTACCAATGAGGACTTAAGTTTGGTCAATGACAAAGCCAAGAAGGTGGCTTCATTTTGGCAGTTTAAAGTCTGACCTACACATGAAAGAAGACGACGACTTGAGGGTTAATCTTCTATCCTGAAGCAGGATGCTGGGGCAAGAGCTACAGTAAAACCTCATATAAAGAGTGCCTTGCTTAGAGACTAACTCACTTAAAGAGCAGAATTTTCTCTGATCAGTTGCCTCACTTAACAACTAAAACCAACCCAAAACTCACTTGACAACTAAATCGGGGTTTGCAATCCCCCCACCAGAAGTCACAATTGGTCACTTACAATGGTGTTTCACTTAAAGAGTAAACTCGCTTAAAAAGCAATCCCATGGAACACATTATGTTCTTTACGCGAGGTACCACTGTATTATTAAAACTGTTCCTAGCAGAAAGCTTTGTTTTGTATTCTGCAGCTTTTCTAGGGGGCTCTAGGCCCATTTTACAGTGCCCAATCCTCTCTCTCTCTCTCTCTCTCTCTCTCTCTCTCTCTCTCTCTCTCTCTCTCTCTCTCTCACACACACACACACACACACACACACACCAATTTTTATGAAGGTATTAAAACAAACTTTTAAAACTGGACATGTATAACCATTACACTCTTTTAGCTGTGTTCTAATAAATTAACAGAGTGTATGTCTACACTTTAGAAAAACACTGTTTCAAAATGGGGGGGGGGCATGTTTTCATGTCAATTTCAAATCAAGTGGCATTTGAGTTCATATGTGTGTCCCTATGTCTCCACTGATCAGCCAGCTCAGATCTCTTCTTCACTGACTGGTGGAGTTCAGCCTCAGCTGCTTGGCACCATTTTTGCTACAGCTACAAATCCCTACCACCAATCCACATCACTGATCTGCTGCTGGCCATCTCCTCTGACCAGTTGAAGTCCATCTTCACTGATCAGTGTCAGCATTCATTGGCAGCAATGGAGACAGTCCACACCTAATCAGTGGAGATAATCCACAGCAAATTGGTGGTGATGATCTGCAACAGCAAAGATGCCACCAATCTGCTGTTTTTAGAGGAATTTGACAACAGTTTTCCAGGTTTTTATGCCATTATCACATCAACCCTAGGAAACAAGAGAAATATTGGACAAAATCATGTTCAACATAAAGTTACACTGGTGTAAATGTGTCAGATATTATACCTGGCAACAAAGAATTGCAAGATACAATTGTCATTGGGTTGTGTGTTCCAATATGACCAAATTGTGCAATGTACCAGTAAAAGTGCTTTGTCATGCTGCAGACAGAACATCAAGCTACAGATATGTAATTGTGCAAAATTTTGGCCATTATTTGGTTTTGTCTATTATATTTTTAGAAATAATTCTAGAGTCAACTTCTAAATTAATTACTGTAGGAAAACAAACAATGGCTGAAATTTGCTATATAATTTCCCCCAAAGTGTAACATTTGGAGAACACTCTTTAGATAGTAACTGCTCCATACTGAGTTGTATGACCCAGTGTGCAACACATAATGCCCATGCAGATTTCTTAACTTAAGGCAATCAAGATCTAAAAGTTGCACAACTTACATTTCTGTGTAACAGGATTTCAGCAAATATTTCCCTGTATATTTCTGAGTTTTTTATACAGCCAGCATACCATGTTAATAATGCACAACAAAATGAATTTGTTGAGTGATTGGAGCATCAACAATAATATGGCAATCTAGCTGCCCAGAAGTAATGAATAACACAGCAGTTTCTATTTAAAATATATTATCCTGAGCTCTGATGACAATTGCACACAATCAGCACATCAGCTTTCCCCCTCTTCAAGAGATTAGGACCCTTAGAGAAACTGGATTGTACTCTTGCAGTATTAATACTTATAGAAAACAAGCCTTACTATTTTTGTGTACAATCATGGCTGTGCTTGCCTTCACTTTGTAATGTTTTCAAAGAATACTTTAAGAGTTTTTAATGCTTTCCTAAGTCCTACACCCAGTGTGGTGTAGTGCACAGAGTAATAGACTAAAACTTGTGAGGACTGGGCTCAATTTTCCAGCTCTTCCATAGAAGAGCTGGTAAATCCACTCGTTAAATTAAAAAAACAAACCTTGAGAAACCTATTATGGTTGCACTAAGTCAGTTCTCATTTGGCAACAAATTATTATATACAATCATGAGCATGAATAACCTCTGACTCATCACAGGGGGTCCTCTTACTGTCAGGAAAAGAAATGCCTATAAGAGTTCTAGCTGTCCTTGTAATACATTTGTCATTTGATGCAGCTCTACCTTTTATAAAGATGGCAACTGAGAGCGCACACAAGAAATGACTTCATTTCAGAGATAAGCAGCAATGGCTAAAGGGTGGTAAGCTTTTCCCCTCCCCAGTGCTGGATGAGGCAAGCAAGGGTAATCAAAGCAAGGTAGCAATCTTACTCAAGAAGCATCATTGGGATTCAGATAATAGAGGGGCTGTTGTCCACAGAGACACCAGCACATTTCAATGTGCCATATAAAATACCTTTTCCAAGAATCTCATACACTGAATAAGCATGACTCATACACCCAAGATATACTAGGACTAGGCAGTCCCTGTGCTGGTCACTTTTAGACTTTCCTAGAATAGGTGTTTGGACATTATTATACAGGGAATTGTCACAGCTGGGAGGTGTCTCACCCAGCCAAAGATAGGTCATTGCCTCTGTACAGTGGAACCTCAGTTAACATAATTAATGTGTTATCCAGGACGTTTCTTACAGCAAAAATAAAAATAAAAAAATACTTTAACCAAATTTCCCATAGGAATCCATTGAATGCAATTTCCCATAGGAATGCATTGAAAAAGAATTAATTATTCAAAAATATCATAAGCCAAGCCACTGTTTTCTATGGATTTCCTTTTGTTATGCAATTTTATGTTAACCAAGCCATTTATTAACCGAGGTTCCACTGTACAGTATTCAGAATGTGGGCTGACATTATTGTTGAGCTTCCAGCAAGCAGTCCCAGCATGCTTTGTGTTTTTGTTTTGAACAATAGCATGGCGATGGGAAAGGCCAGAATTTTACAAGTGTAATCATTGGCTGCTCAGATTCAAAAACAGACAATCACCAGGTCAAATGTTTATTCCTCCCAAATGTAACTGCCTTTCCACTTCCATCTCTCTGTGTAAGTACAGTACAGTACTGCTAATTTAGTTAAGTCTGTCTGCCTTACTGGTCCAGATACTGTAGTTTGCTGCTCTTCCCAGTTGCTACCGGAAATATGTATTGATGAAGATTTAAGTTTGGCTAATGAGAAGGCCAAGAAGGTGGCTTCAATTTGACAGTTTAAAGTCTGACTTGAACACAAAAGAAGAAGATTTGGTTCAGTTGTCTTTCTGATTCAAAATATTACTTTCAGAAAACTAGTAACCAAGTACTCTCTTGCAAGCATTGTTTCTTTGAGCGATTCTTCTTCATGCATTTTGCAATATAGATGAAGCAAACTGATGTATCATAATTTTGCCATCGCTCACATAACCGAAAAAAAAATACATAGTGAAGAGCTCCATGGAATGGAGTTTTTTTCGTTATGCGGGGTTCTACAACAGTAAAACACTGGATAACGATTGGATCGGATAATGCTAGAATCGAATAACGATGCAAGTTTATTGGAAAAAACTTGCATCAGTTAATGATTCTGGATAATTCTATAGCATTATCCAAGCCAATCGTGGGGGTTGGGGGGTTGGGGTTGGATTGGGTAGAACATTTACCCAATCCAGAGCTTAGCTGTCAAACTCAGCTCCGGCTAGCGATTGCTACCTGGAGCTGAGTTTGACTTCGGCGACAACGCACGCACCCGCTTGGGTTGTCTCCGAAGCCAAGCTGAGCTCAAACTAGCGATTGCTAGCCAAGGCTTAGCTGTCAAACTCTGCTCCAACTAGCGATTGCTAGCCAGGGCTTAGCTTGACTTCGGGAAGACCCGTTCACTTTCCTCTTTGGAAAGGGAACAGGGCTTTTTTTAATGTTGTTCGATCAATGCATCGGACAACGATAAAAAATCGGATAACGTCATGACTTGTGGAACCAAGTCATAATGTTATCCAATGTTCTAGTGTATATCTAAATAATTACATTGAATCTGAATTAGAATAGGATCAAAAAAATCTTGGGGATATTCTTAATATGGTCGTTCTTAGACCATGTCTTCCAAATATGTTTGTCTAAGAATCATCTTTTTTTGTGTGTGAAAGATTTTGAACCTGTCACCTAAGCTTCTATAACCCTTCTTCCACAGATTTTTATACTTTGCTTGATAAATATAAGGAGGAGATAGAGTTACTGGGAGACACCAACAAATTCATGAATCTCTTCTTTCCCATACAAAAAGTAATTACATAGGTGCCCTGAGGTGGGCTGCACTTCCTCATGGACTGAATAAATAAAATTCCTTATGTAGTCCTGGATAGTTACTTGGTTTCCTTCTCTCTCTTTTTTTTTTTTTGTCTTTTTAATTTTTAATTTTTTTGCTTTTGTATTGTCAGTTTACTAGGCTGAAATATTGGCCATAATCCTATTAGTAATCCCAAATAGAGTGGATCTTCTAAACTAGTTGCCAAAATATAAATTATCACATATCTCTTTCCCATTGAGTCAATGGGTCTACTCTACTTGGGACTTTGAACAGAATGTTGGCCTTTAAAGATAAAGAAAACAATTCTTAAGCATTATCATTTGCAGATGAAATAGTAATCAATTAACTAGTAGAGACCCTGGAATTGCTTAGGAAAATATAGATAATTGCAAACATTTTATTTATATGGCATTTGCAAGGGGGATCAGGGAAGAGGAATCTTGATTAATTATTCATCCATTTGCAACCCTAAAACCTCCCTCAGACTGCTTGACATTTCACCCATCTGCTACAAACCTCATTTAAATATAAACAGAGGCTAGAACCCTTCCACAATTTATAAAGTTTGCTGTTTACGGAATGCTTTGGGCTCCCCTATTAATGACAATCTAATTATTTTCGGTGAATCAGCATTTCATTAAGCAGAAATGATTTGTACTTTAGGGCAGCAACAATTCTTCACCCATCTTCCTCCACAGGAATATAAAACCTCTGCCCATAAACCCTAAAAATAACCAGCATCTTGTGGTTTGCACACATTCATGTAAAGAGGCAAGGTAGAATCCCAGTTCTCTTGTAATCTGGCTCCCTTGGAAAAGCTTCAAGAAGCTCCCATCTTTAAGATGGCTCCATTTCTTCTGCACAAAGTAATAACAGAGAAGGTGTGAGAGAAACCATCCTTTCTCACAGACTGAGTGATTGCTTTGATGACTGGACAGGGCACAGGTGTTGGACTTACATAGTGTGAGATAGTTACTAAACATGGTGTGGGTAACAGAACAGAAAGAGAGAGGCCATGGCATTTGAAATACCAGGCTTTAAATTTTACTGATGAAAAATGTCAACATGAGCCAGTTTGACAGTCTGAGTGGACAGATACACATGTATATTCATAGACCATATAAGCAACAGGATAATAGAACAGCCCATGTAAATAAATCTAGCTAACCTTTCTAGACTGCACCCTTATATTTTTTGTCTTGTCCAAGTCACCTTTTTGTAGTATGTCTGTACATGAATCAAAAACAAGAGAGTAAAGTATTCAGGCTGGGCGTAATCCTCCTCCTTTTGTAGGTTGATACCATCCTGATTTTCTTTCAGATTGATGAAATCTATTCTCACATATTCTGAGGGGGATGCAATGTAATGTTTTTAATTGTACACCTATAAAATGTTTGTAGTAGCCTTTAAGGCAACGTTGATTGCTGTAGATCAACATTTCAATCCCACATGAAGAGCATATCATTTACAAGATCTATAATTGATATTCTCATTTTTCATCCTCTGATTAATTCTGTGAGGTAGATGAGGCTGGGGAACAGTGTCCTGTCTAAGGCTACACATTCAGTTACATGGCTTCAGCAAATGCATTTCCTTACACTCATTAGGCCTCAGTTCAGCGAACTGCCTTCTTTTTACTAGGCACGCAAAGGTGTAAACTATTTATTAACAGATGTCAATTTAGAATGTGATAGAAGATTTTAACCACATAAGACGGAGAACCTAATGGAAAGATCACATTACATGACCCAGGCTTCCTTCTAGAAATCCATTTGCATTGAATTATTAGCTTGGAGGAATGCAATATTTCTGAGAGATGATTTAATTTCACCAGGAGTTATTGGTTTGCACTTGAAATAAGATATTGGGTTCTTTGGCACATGATTAATTGGGATGTGATGAATTGTGTCAAATAAGGAAGTAGTACTTGGCATACATTAATAATGTTACAACATAGTCATTTGTTCCATCATAAAAAGAACAGCGGCACCTGGGTAACAGAAGGAAAAACCAAATCAATAAGGCAGAACAAATTTACAACAAATGCTATCTAACCTACAGATGAACAAAGACAATGTTGTTCCTAAATCTCTATACATTGGTACAACAAAACATTGTATCAGCAGAATAGATGGACTGGTAATATATTAAACTGGTTTTATCCTTATGCATGAGAAGTGTACTACTAGCACAAGGATACAACCTTGTTTGCCCATCTATACTTTACGTTAGCCAAAAGATCAAGAAACAATAGCCTCTGGACGATGGTGCCAAGGAGATAACACTAAAACATTTTATAATACTAATATCCAAACTAGTTGTTACTCCAATGGAATATACAGAAAGGCTTATATTTCCCTTTTGGAAAGCTTGTTTTGTATTAGCTCATATGAACTGAGATGGCTTTTGAACTCTCTGCTACCTAAAGAAGTTCAGGGATGATACACAGACCAGCACAGCACTAAGAAGACACTGTTCTGAAGTTGCTCCAATATGAAAGACATAACATATGGAATGTCTTTTATGCCAAGTTGAGGGACCAACATATTGAACCTTTAGCAATGGGTTCTTGAAACAACTTTCCTCTATGTACAGTTTTATTTTTACTAGCTGTCATAGACTACTATATATCTCATAGGTCTACCAAATGTGTTAAACAGGCTATGGAAATTGGAAATTCACTGTTTGCTTGGCACAATTTTATGTTAAATTTATTATCTGGTATTCGTATGGAAGTAGTCCCCTGGACTGCAAAGAGATCAAATTAGTCAATCCTAAAGGAAGTAAATCCTGACAGCTTCTTGGAAGGACAAATACTGAACCTGAAGCTCAAGCACTTTGGCCACTAAATGAGGACTCACGGGAAAAGTCCTTAATGCTTGGAAAATTCGAAGGCAAAAGGAGAAGGGGATGGCAGAGCATGAGATGGCTAGATGGTATCACTAATGTGGTGGGTGTAAAACTGAGTGGACTACAGAGGATGGCAGATGACAGAGGAGCCAGGAGTGCACAAAAGGTTGGACTCGACTGCATCTGAACAACAACATTCTTATGGCAATATTCATTTTTCCCTTTGCTGATAGTTTATATTTACTTAAATGTTAGAGGTCAGTCATTAGTTTCTAGAAGTGGATTTTAATTTTCATATACAGTAATACTCCAGATAACATTATGACTTGGTTCCACAAGTCATGACGTTATCCGATTTTTAGCGTAGTCCGATGCATGCATTGAACAATGCTAAGAAAAAAAAGCCCTGACTTCAGGGACAAACCACTTTAAAGGCAGGCAGGGAAAGAAAGAGACCTCCGTGCCTTTAAAGCCACCCCCCAAGCACAGCTCGGCCACGAGAGAATCCAGCCTTGCCCTGCTTGCCTTGCTGCATGCTCCGACAGCCAGCTGGAGGCTTCTGTTTTTCTCTTTCACTTCCTGTAGACAGGGAAGGGGGAAATAGAGAGATGTGATTGGTTCAGTAATACCTCACTTAAAGAGCAAAATGTGTTCCATGAGATTGCTCTTTAAGCGAGTTGCTCTTTAAGCGAAATGAATTTTCCCATAGGAATGCATTGAAAACCCAAATTTCATTCTGGACCTCAGATAAAAGCCCAAAAAAACTCTTTTTTTTGTTCAAAATTATTTATAAAGTGCAGTTAAACAGCATAAATAGTGTGCAGGAACATGTTAAATCAAAAAATAAGGGGCGGAGCCAAGATGGCGTAGGGGAAACATCGTCTCTCGCTCACTCTGCCTTACCAATGTGGAATCAATGGGATAAATAAACACAAAATAGAAATAAATATACCTGGCGGTCCTGCTCCGAAGTGCAGAGGGGGACGGAATTGGTGAGATATCCGGAGAGCAGCCGATTGTGAGCGGGGCACGGAAGACTGAGCCCCCGGTGGCGGAAGGGGGGGGTCGGAAGACTCAAACCTCGCCGCTGCCTGGTGGAGCTGTGGAAATAGTTTTTTTCTGTGCCGGAGCTTGCTTTGTGACGGAGGTTGGCGGCTGAGTTCCCGGAGGTTCTTGGAGGTTTTTGGGACGAAGTGGAACGGAAGGAAGACGTGGACGGCGGAGAGGAGGCAGGCCGTGGTGAGCTGGGGATCGGAGGCGCGTGTTCCGGGCAGCGGGTGGAGGTGTGTGTGTCCCGCTGCCTGTTGAGCCGCGCCGGGATCGTTGGAGCAGCGGGTGGAGGTGTGTGTGTGTTTTGCTGCCTGCCGAGCCGCACCGGGATTGCTGGAGCAGAAGAAAGGCAGGGGAAGAGGAGTGAAGCGCGAACTGAGGGGGCAGTGCTGAGAAGGCAGCCTGAGTGAAATCGCACATAGAGCTTTATACATATATACTTTTAAAACATAGTTGAAGCGGGATTAAAGTGCTCTTGTTGGGTCATCGCTGTGGTGTTTGGGCTACCGATTTTTTTTTTTTTTTTTGAGAAGTAATGGCGGACAGTTGAGCCTGAAAGGGGCGGTGACGAAGCGGTTTCTTTGTAGTACAAGCCATGCCCAGGAAACATTGCGGTGGGAAAAGTGCCTTTTAAACTCTGTCAGCAGATTCGTTTTCAGGTTGTTTCTCTGTTTGTTCTTTCGGCTTTGAGAGATAGTGCAGGCCTTCAAGAAAAGACCTTGGAACTTTGATAAGAACAGTAATATTTTGACTCGGGGGCTAAACGTCAACTCCTTAATTAACAACAATATACAAGATCTTATATATAAGTGCCTTTGACTTAGATCAGGGGTGCCCAAACTTTTCGGCCCGGGGGCCGGATAACATTTTATCAGAGAGGGCCGAACTATCTTTCAATATACAAGATCCTATATATAAGTGCCTTTGACTTAGACCAGGGGTGCCCAAACTTTTCGGCCCGGGGGCCGGATAACATTTTATCAGAGAGGGCCGAACTATCTTTCAATATACAAGATCCTATATATAAGTGCCTTTGACTTAGACCAGGGGTGCCCAAACTTTTTGGCCCGGGGGCCGGATAACATTTTATCAGAGAGGGCCGAACTATCTTTCATGTGTAAATTCTGATTGCCATAGCTTGAATTAAGACACTGGGGTGTTTGTTGGGAAGGGAGGGGAAAGTAATGGAGGAGGTTGTGAAACCAAAAGGTCGGAAAGGGAAAAGGGGCAAAGAGCAAGAAGTGGGTAAAGAGCAAGAAGAGGAAGAGCGGCACACTCCATCACCGAACATGGAGCCTACAACGGCAGCAACGGATTCCACAGCAGCAGAGCAAGGGGGCTCCCTCGACCTGGCCCAAAGGATGGACAATATAACGACAATTCTTCAACAGTTGGCCAAAAACATGGCTGATACTCAGGCAAAAATGACAGATACTCAGGTGACAATGCAAAAACTGGATGCAAATCAAACTAAATTGAATAAAACAGTAGAGGCCAACAGTGAAGAAATGAAAAGGGACAGGGAATTGGCCAGGCTACAATATGAAAGCCTGGCCAAAGCCCTTACAGACGTGAAGAAAGATGTGGTAGTAAATACACAAAGGATTGATGAGATTACAAATGCAATGCAGAAGGAGGTGAAAAATGCTATAATATCTGTAAATGAGCTTTATATTCAAGAACATGTAATGGAAAACAAGATGGCTGTGCAAGAGAGGAAAATGATGATGATGGAGGAGGGGTGGAGAAAATCTAACATTGTGATCCGTCACCTGCCTGAGAGGACGCCAGACAAGCTGAAAGAGAGAGTTTTGGAATGGTTGAACTCACTAAAAACGGGTAAAGATTTTGGATTAGACGATATTGGTGCTGTGTACAGGGTGGGGGGAAGGAAGGATAGGAAGACATCCAGAAACGTTCTAGTTAAATTTGCAAATTGGGCGGATAAATTGAAAGTGATGTCCTTTATTAGGCAAGCTGGGTCTGGCGCCCTAAAAATAGAAGGGCTGGATGTGGAGGTCTACAACGATATTGCGCCCGAGGAGAGGAGGTGGAAATACAAAATGAAACCTGTTACAAAATTGTTGGTAGCAAAGGGCGTTAAGTATGGTTGGCGATTTCCACAACAGCTGAGATTTTTTTATGACAAAAAATGGCATGTTCTTGATGTGAATACTGATGCATTGCTGTATTTAACACAAATTGGCCTGATCAAGGAGGCGGACGCGGATTGGATTCTTTTGAGAACAGAATTGTATAAAGTCGGTGTTATGGGATCGGTATTGGGCCGGGAGGAGGAGGGAGCAGTGGGAGGAGCAGTGGGAGGAGCAGACATTCCAGGGACAAGCGCGGAACAGGTGGGACGATAAAAAGTAAAATTTAATCATGGTCAGAGTCGGGGAGCTATTGGAGGAAGTATATGCCATCTCTCTCCGCCCCCCCCTCCCCTCTTTGGAGAACAAAGGTGACATCGGGAAGAAAGATGTGGGGAGGGAAGAAGAAAGGGAAAGATTAGGTAAGTCTGTTTTTTTATTATTATTTTTTATTTAGTGAAATTAGTTTTTTGATATTATTATATTTTGCTTTGTTTAATTTCTTTAGTAGTAGGGAAGCAGGAGGGTTTTTAGGGAGCACGTCCAGGGAAGGAAACGAACAACGGGAGGTGGAGTTAGACACAAATGGTTAAGTCACTGAAAATAATAACGTGGAATGTGAAGGGAACAGGGAATGCCCTGAAAAGAAGGAGATTGCAGATGTCGCTCAACAAAGATAGGGCTGATATAATTTTTTTGCAAGAAACTCATCAAAAATCCGCAGATGTCAATAATTTGGTGGTGAGGGGAATCGAAATATATGAAAAAGCATATGGGACATCCAAAGCTAGGGGAGTTGCAATCCTGATTTCGGAAAAATTGGGGTTTACGGTGAATAAAATTATTGCTGACCCAGAAGGAAGATATTTAATAATAAAAGGAAAAATAGAGGAAGAAGAGATAACGTTGGTTAACATCTATGCTCCAAATGACAAACAGCAAGAATTTTTAGATAAAGTGGGGAAAATTTTGAATAAGGAAGGGACTAAACGCATGGTCTTATGTGGAGATTTTAATATGATGTGTTCAGATATTGACAGTACAAGTGTAAAAAAAAGAGGTAAAAAGTACATATTAGAAGAATGGAGAAAATTCATGGGTATGAAGGATGTTTGGAGAGAACTTAAAGCGCAGGAAAGAGAATATACTTATTATTCACACGTGCATGATATGTACTCACGGATAGATTATATTTTTGTAACAGAAGAATTAGTCAAAACAATTGAGGATATAAAGATCGGGACATTTAGGGAATCTGACCATGCAAAGGTAACAGCAAATATAAATCTTAAAGAGATAGAAAAAGGAGGGTATATTTGGAGATATGATGCGAAGTTATATCGAGAGGAATCAACGAGGAAACAAATTATGGAGAAATGGGAGGAAAGTTGGAAATTTAATGAAAATAATGAGGTCAGTCGGGGAGGAGTTTGGGATACAATGAAGGCAATCTTTAGAGGGGAATCGATAAAACTGAATAGTATTAGAAATAGACAAATTCAAAATAGGAATCAGGAATTGGAACAAAAATTAAAACACCTTCACATGGAATATGCTAAAAAGAAGGATCAGAAAACATTTCAGAAGATAAAAAAAATTAAGAAAGAGTTGGATGGGAAAGATATTGAAAAAGTAAAGAAAGATTTGATCTTTCTTAAGAGAGAATATTTTGAATATGGCAATAAAAATTCTAAATTATTGGCAAAAGCAGCAAGAGATAAAAAGAGTAAAGGGCAGGTTGGTGTCTTGGTAGACAAGAATGGGAAAAGATGCAACAAAAAGAAAGAAAAAGCTTTGCTTATTGAAAACTTTTATAAAAATTTGTATTCAAAAAAAGAGGTAAACCAAAGAAAAATGCGACTAATCTTTGAACAGCAACAAAATAAAAAAATTACAGAGGAAGATAGGAATAAAATGGAGCAAGGAATATCTATGAAGGAAGTAGAAGATGTAATAAAAAAGTTGAAAAAGGAGAAAGCACCTGGGGAGGATGGTTTACCAGCTGAGTTTTATAAAGATTTTATGCCTTGGATTGCCCCGAGATTATATGAGTTATATAATGGGATTTTAGAGGGAAATGCAACTCCAGATTCATGGAACAGGTCGATTATAGTTTTGATTCCCAAGCCTGGTAAAAATATAGAAAAAATTGAATCTTATAGACCAATTTCCCTGATCAATCAAGATGCAAAAATTTTTACAACGATTTTGGCAAACAGATTAAATGGTTTCATAGCCAATTATATTAAGAAGGATCAAGCGGGATTTGTTAAAAACAGACATATGGCGGACCTTATAAGAAGAGCAGTGGACATACTGGATTTAGCTGAAAAAAGAAAGGAAAAGATGGGATTCTTAGCATTAGATATTTTCAAAGCCTTTGACTCTTTACAATGGGTGACGATTCATGAGTTGATAAGATTATATGGATTCGGAGATAAATTTCAAGGGGTTATTGGAAAGTTATATAAACAAGGTTCGGCAAGAGTCAAATTCAATGAATCTTATACAAATGAGATTAGGTTAGAGGCGGGTACGAGACAGGGCTGTCCATTGTCACCTTCATTATTTATATTGGCTATGGAAATGTTGGCAAATACAATTCGTCAAGATGAGGACATAATTGGAATGGAAGGTACCAAAGTAAGCCTCTATGCAGACGATACACTGATAACGGTGAAACATCCAACAAAAACTATAGCTAAAATAAATAAACATTTGAAAGACTTCGAGGAAGTAACGGGACTGAAAGTTAATTGGGATAAAACAGAAATGATCTTAGTTAATGGGAACAAAGAAGACGAGGAGTCAATAAAAAGGAATTATAATGTGCAGATTACACAGAAAATGAGGTATTTGGGAGTAATGCTATCACATAAAATTGGGGAACTCAAAGAGTTAAATTATGGAAGACAGAAGAAGGAAATAGAGAAGAAAATAGCACAATATAGTAAATTAAATTTGTCATGGTTTGGTAGGATAGCCATATGCAAAATGATGTTAGTTCCTAAATTGAATTTTTTGTTTGATGTTTTACCGTTAAGACATACTGACAAGGAGTTGAAAGGATATCAGAATATGATCAATAGGTACTGTAATGGAAATAGAGGAGCTAGAATAGCCAAATCACTGTGGTATCTCTCACAAAAGGAGGGAGGACTAGGGATTCCCAATGTTATTAAATATTATAGGGCCTTTCAAATAAGAAATGTGATAAAGATTTTAATTAGGCAAGAAACAATCTGGGAAAGAATTGAAGGGAAAGGATTTACAAAGGAGGGTAAGGCACAGTTTTTATGGGATGGAAAGGAAAAAGGAAAAAAGGAGATTCAGGTTCTGATGTTAAAGACAACAGTGGAGACATGGAACAGAGTGAGGAATGAGCTTACTCCGGGGATTTCACCGATTTTAGAGGTGGAAGATTTTCAGGATTTTCCAATTAAAATTGATAAAAAGATTAGGGATATATTGGTAGAAAAGAAGGTAAAATTATTAAAAGATTGGGTTAACACTTGCAAAGATCAGGAAAAAAGGCATGAGCTGTACACGCAACTACAATTAGACTGGTTTAAGATCCTTCAGATAAATAATTGGAATAAGAAATTCCTAAGGGAAAATGGACTAAATAGAGATTGTACGGAATTTGAGATACTTTTGGCTAAAGTCAGGAATGAAGAAATTGGTATTAAAGGATTAGTCAGTAAAATCTACAAGATCCTGAATAATAGCCAAAGTATACAAGAGGTGTTAAGACAAAGTTGGGAACAGGAACTAGATATAAGAATACCAACAAAAAAATGGCAAAAGATGTGGGAAAGAAGGTTAATGAGAACAATGTCGGTCAGAATCAAAGAGCATAATTACAAAATAGTATGGAGATGGTATAGGACCCCAGTCGGCCTGCACAGAATGTATAGTAATCTGAGCGATATATGTTGGAGATGCAAAAAAATGAAGGGAACATATGAGCATATGTGGTGTAGCTGTGAGGCATTAAAATCTTTCTGGGAAAGAATAGAAAAAGAAATAGAGAATATATTAAAAGTGCAGATCGGAATGGGGTCAGATACAATCTTGTTAACAGATATAGGAGATTATGATATGAATAAGAACAATAAAGAGTTATTGACTATAATGTTGACCGTTGCAAGATTATGTATAGCCAAAAAGTGGAAATGTAATGAACAAATCAATATTCAAGATTGGTATATACAAATGTGGGATTTGGCGTTAAATGAAAAGCTTACTTGGGAAATAAATTGTAGGAAAGGAAAAATGCAAAGTAATAATTTCTGGAGGATCTGGGAACCTTTTATAAGTTATTCTTTGGAGGAAAAAAAGGGCATACCCCCTGTACAAGAACAGAATGACTTTTGGAAATTGTAAAGGTACAGAACTCCCTGGACAGTGTATATAGCACGAGGGTGGTGTTAATGGGCTAATAGAAAAGAAGGTGTAGAAGATTATGTCTAAAAAGGTGGTAAATGAAAAAAAAAATCAAAAAATAACATTCCAAACATCAAACATCAACTTTTAAAACATCACACATCAAGAATAAAGTAAAAAAAAGGATTCTTTTACAGGGTACCCGTTCAAAGCTCATTAATAAAGTGCACTTTAAAGGCAACTGAACATGAAACAAGAAGTGACAGATTTTACTTTCTTAGGATCAAAGCTCACTGCAGATGATGATTGCAGCCATGAAATAAAAAGGCAACTGATTCTTGGGAGGCAAGAAATGAGGAACCTGGGGAACATAGTGAAAAGTAGAGACAGAGTCAAAGCAATGGTATTCCCTGTGGCAATGTATGGTTTTGAGAGCAGGACCATTAGGAAAGCAGAGCGCAGAAGAATAGATGCCTTTGAGATGTGGTGGTTGGAGGAGAGTTTTGAGAGTCCCCTGGACAGTGAGGAGAACAAATATGTCAATCGTAGAAGAAATCAACCCTGACTGCTCCTTGGAGGGGCAAATAGTAAAGATGATGCTAAAGTACTTTGGACATCAAATGAGAAGAGAAGACTCACTTGAGAAAGCCTTGATGCCTTGATGCTGGAAAAGGTGGAGGGCAAAAGATGAAGGGGCCGGCCAAAGATGAGATGGCTAGATGGTATTGTGGACACAATGGGCACAGAGCTAAGCGAGTTGAGAGGAATTGTGGAGACAGGAGTGCCTGGCGGACAGTGGTTCATAGCGTCGCAAAGGGTCGGAATCGACTGGGCAACTGAACAACAAGCGAAACAGTCCTTGCAATCTCCGCTGATTGTGAGGCTGTCTCGCTCAGCCACTTGCAGGGGCTCTCTTGCTTGGCTCCCAGGGACTCTCTTGCTTGGCGCGGCTGAGCGAGGCAGCCTCATAATCAGCGGAGAGTAAATAAATTGCTTTAATTATGGACAGAGCACAGGTGTTGGACTTACATAGTGCGAGGAAGTTACTAAACATAGAGTTACTAAACAGGAAGTTCCCATTCCACTTAAGTTGTGTAGTTTGGGGAAGCATCTAAATTGCAGTATGATGGGCCATTAAAAAGCACTCCAATATATATCACAGTTACTGTCTCTACTTCCCATATAGATATTCCTCATTGCTTCCTACAATATCTCCTTCTTGTTTAATTCATGTCCATTGTACGTTTGCAATAGTGACTGTTAGCCTTTTTATATGAGTTGATAGGCAGTGCAACTCATGCTCTGCTGTTTAGGACTAGGAAAGCTTTTGGTCTGAGCCAAAACAAGCTCATACTCATATATTCTTACACTCTTGCTTTATAGATTTGCATACTAAACTGCTGAGACTGAATCCAATGTGGATGAGCCAAAGTAACCTTGTGAGAAGTTTAGGAGACAAACTGTTGGACTAAAGATCTGGGTTCAAATTCCTATCCAGCTATAGAAACTCACCTGCTATGTGCAGTCAATTCTGAACTGACTTCTAGCAACCCTAATAGGGCTTTCAAGATTGTTGAGATATTGAAAGAATGGTTTTACCAATTCTACCTCTCTTGTGAGTTTCCATAGCAAAATAAGGATTTGTACCCAGGCTTCCTAAGTCCTAATCTTTCACTCTGTCACTACACCACATTGGGCATCTAAAATCCTACCTAACATCACATATAACAGTTAACCCTATATTTCACACATATATCTGAGTCATGGAAGTGGGACAAATGTTTAAAATGTCTCCGTCATTCCACATGAGAGCTACTGAAATGTCTGCCTCTGTATCTCCTAAACATTACATTGCACATAATGGCCTCTATAGGCCAGCTCTTGTGGTGGTGGTGGTGGTAGTGGTGGTGGTGGTGGTAGTGGTAGTAGTAGTAGTAGCAGCAGCAGCAGCAGCAGCAGTAGCAGCTGTTGTTGTTTCATGTCACAAATTATTGTGGGTTGAAAGGATTTTTGCTAGAGGAACTCCACTCAGAGGATGCCCAAATGAGGCTCCTTTCACGTCCCTTTCACATCCTTTCCCCACCAAACTGGTCCCTATTTATATACTTGCAATTTTGCTTTTGATCTGCTAGGTTGACAGGAGCTGGGACAGAAATGGGCATTCACCTTTTTTATGCATCTGTCCCACAGCCTGCTTTACTCATGTCCTATTCGCCTGCCATATAGTATTACATATCTTATGTATCAGGGGCTTTATTGAATATTTTAGATCCATGGATAATTGAAACCATGATTACCTAACTCACTGAAGGGGGGGGAGAGGTTTGACATGTATTTGTTTGGGATACAATCAGTTGTGGGTTGTCAAAAATTTTACTACACCACCATGATGTCATCACAGTGTGGGCGGAGCTAACATCATGACTTCATGTTGTCATGGGCAGGGCCAAAGTAAAAAAATAAACAATAAAATAAAAATAAACACACACTCACACCTCAAACCACCCACCCACACCAAACACAAACCTGTCACTTACCTGTTAGTATAAGTTGCGAGATGGATATGGTCATCATACCAGTTCTCTAGTATAATATGCCTTAATGTAAATATAAAACAGCTGTACCTCCTTAAGGGTTCTCCAATTGGAACAGCACTTGGAACAGCACAGGTGTAGCTTATTTAGGAGGTAACTCCAAGACTTTGCTTAAAAACCCCAAGCCAGGCCACCAGGCCTGCCAGCCGCCAGGCCTTTTTAGGAACTGTGGTAGTACGTCAATATAGGTAAAGCTATTAAATACACATTAAAATACACACAGACACACCACATCCAAAGGTGAGTCACTTACCCTGGGGAGCAGGCTAAAGGGAGCTTCAGGCTAGCAGCTTCTCTTCGTCCACCCTGCTTGGAAGGACAGCAAGGAAGCCGTGCATATGCGCCAAGCACTGTAGGCATGCATGCACGCCAAGTGCTTGGCACACATGTGCAGTGGGGGAACCAGTGAAAAGGTAAGCCCTGAAGGTGGTTCCCCCCAAAAGCTGCTACCAGTTCCCCAGGATACTGGGGAAAGTTACTACCGGTTCTGGTGAACTGGTGTGGACCTGTTGCATCCCATCACTGGATACAATCATCCCTCTTGCAAAAAGGTCTGATACATAAGTGGTTCTTGATAGTATATATAAAAAAGTATGAACTGAAATCCATTTCTCAGCAGGGAAATACATGCCCATAAAATTGTCCTTATAAAAACTATGCTTTCTATCAGATGGATTAAGCAATTATAATTATGCTGACATCCTTTCCCATTTGGGAGACTATGAGGAAGGAAGCAGAGAACTCACATATCTATTTGTTTGTTTCCATCCACATGTGCATTCATTTTAAATGTCTCTCATTAAAGTTTTGCTTTCCCAATATAATTTCAAATAATACCATGGACACAGTGGCGTCGCGCGGTGTTCAGCCGCCTGGGGCGAAGAAGAAAATCGCCGCCCCCCCGCTCCCCGCTGCTGCTGCCCCCCCCGGACCCAGGCAGAAGGCGCCCCCCTGCTGAACAGCGGCGCGCGCGCACTTGCGCGCGCGCGCGCCACACACCTCCGCCCACTCGCCCTCCAGGGGCACTCCGTCACCCACCCCCAACGAGCGCACCTCCACCTCCGGCAACTCGCTCGCCCGGCTGGCCGTCGCTTCTTGCCTCGTCCCGGCAGGGAGGGGGGGGTGTCTGCGGCGACCTTCGGGGCTGCCGTGTCCCCCCACCACCACCACCGCGAACGCCTGGCCGGCAGGAGGCGGCCCCTTCGGCTTCCGGAGCCAAGCTGGGGGGCGCGCTACCCGGGGCGCAAGAGCACAGCTGCCGAAGGGAGGGAGGAAAGGACGGAGGCGGCGGGCGCTACCCACCCCCGGAGGAGGGCCGCGCGGGAGCGAGGGCCGGGGCCTGAGCCGGCTGGCCGCCAGGGCGCCGCCGCCGCCGCCAGGGCGCCACTCGGGGGCTCTCCTGGCGGGCGGCCCGCGTGCGCGCGCACGCTACCCACCCACCTCCTCCTGCCCAGCCAGCCGCCAGGGGCTCCCCGCCACGGCGCCACCCACCCCCGACGAGCGCCCCCGTCTGACGGCAAGCTGGGTGGGTGGCTGGGCGGGCGGAGGCGAGCAGCGTGCGCGCGCACGTGGGCCGCCCTCCAGGAGAGCCCCCGACGGCTAGCCGGGCGGGCGGGGCCCCTCCTTGAATTGTGTCCGCCTTAAAAAAAACCCTTTTTCTCCTCCTCGCCCCCGACGGCCAGCCAGGTGGACGGAGGCGAGCAGCGCTCGCCAGCAAAACGGCCGCCCTCCGCCTGGGAAGTCCTGCTTCCTAAGCCCGGCCCCAGGCAGAGGGAGGCCAAACTGGTGGGGACATTTTGCCGCCCCCTGAAATCCGCTGCCCGGGGCATCCGCCCCCCCCCCCCGCCCCCCCCCCCCACGCGACGCCACTGCATGGACATCACTGTTAAAGAAATCATTAGCTTTAATAAATTATTTATACAGAATTATTAGTTTATTTCCAACCAAAAAGTAGTAAGAAAAGCATTGTAATTTTTTTAAAACAGAAAACCACTGCTCAAGGAATGATTAAATTAGACCTTGGTAATTTAGTTAATAATTTCACTACATTTCCTTAGCATAGATTTTTATAGCAATACTCCAGCCATAATAATTTTACTCTCTTTTTCTCCTTGATTAAAATTATGTGCCAATATATTGCACTGCAAACCTCCAAGAGCTATTGCTAATTATAAATTCATTAAATATTGATCAAATTAAAGCCAAAATGTCTTGAACACCACGTATTTCCAAGGCATAAAAGATATTTAAACGTCCTATATATTTTTCAAAAAGCATTAAAAATGATAGTGCCTTTATAAATAAGCAAACTAATAACATAGGAAATATGAATTCTTAATATAAGTTATCAGCAAGAAAATGGCCTTCTTTTTAATATCAGCTATTATATGTCCTTGTGCTAGACGCCAAACTATCATTTGGAAAAGTAAAACCTGATAGGGCTATTATCCCACAGGGAATTTAGCAATCTAGGATGACAAATTCAAGGTGTGCAGTGATTCAGTCGAACTCATATAGTCTTTCCCTTTCGCTTTAAGATGAACCAAAAGCAAATGAAGGAATTTTACATGGAAACAAAAGATGTCTAGCTGATATGACTTTGCTTTATTATCCATTCAAAACAGCTGTAAAGGATCAAGTTCACAACAACTCCATGAACATAAAAAGATAGCTATGCTCACTATTTGAAAATGAGCTATATAAATTAGACCACATAGATATAATCTAGACAACATTCCTAAGGGATACATGGTAGAGGTGTGGAATAGAGTCAATGGGTTAGACAGAGTACCTGAAGAATTATGGATGGAGGTTCAGGACAGCATACAGGAGGCAGCAAATAAAATCATATTTAAAAAAGAGGTGTAAGAAAGCAAAGTGGCTGTCTGAGGTGGTGCTTAAAATAGCAGAGGAAAGAAGGAACACAAAGGACAAAAGCAAAAGAGAAAACTTCAATCAATTGAAAACAGAAATTCAAAGAAAAGCAAGGTGAAATAAGGAAACCTTTTTAAATGAACAGTGCAAAGCAATAGAGGAAAACAACAGAAGGGGAAGGAGTAGACATCTTTTTTTAAGGAAAACAACAGAAGGGGAAGGATTAGACATCTTTTAAAAAAAATTGGGGATATCAAGGGAACATTTAAAGCAAAAATGATCGCGATAAGAGACAAAAATGGCAGAGATTTAGTTGATGCAGAAGAACTTAAGAAAAGCTGGTAAGAGTATACAGAGGAACTCTAAAAAGGATCTTAACACCCCTGATAATCAAAGTGATAAAACCATTGAACTTAAAAAGCACTGCCAAACAAAGCTAGTGGGGATGATCGTATCCCAGTTTAATTATTCAAAGCCCTAAAAGATGATGGAATTAAAGTATTGCATTCTATATGACACCAGATTTGGAAAACAATCCCAAAAAAGGGCAATGCCAAAGAATGCTCAAATTATCAAACAATTGTGCTCATCCCACGTGCTAGCAAGGTCATGCTCATGATGATAGAGGATAAGCTTCAGCAAGGAATTACCAGAAGTGCAAGCTGAGTTCCAAAAATCCAGGGAAACTAGAGACTAAATTGCCAACATATGTTGGATCATGAAGCAAACAAAAGAATACCAGGAACAAGTCTATTTCTGTTTTATTGACTACACTAAGGCCTTTAACTGTGTGGACCACAATAAAATGTGGCAAGTAATTAAAGAGATGGGAATACCATAACACCTTATAGGTCTCATGAGAAATCTGTAAATGAGTCAAGAAGCAAAAGTTAGGACAGGAAATGGAATGATGGAGTGGTTTGGAACAGGAAAAGGAGTAAGACAAGGCTGCATTTTGTCACCCTGCTTATTTAACTTATATAAAGAGCACATAATGTGCAATGCAGGGCTGAATGAATCACAAGTTAGAATTAAAATTGCTGGGAGAAATGTCAACAACTTGAGATATGCAGATGATGCTACCCTAATGGCAAAAAGTGAAGAAGCCCTAAAAAAGTTCTTGTTTAGGTTGAAAGAAGAGAGTGCAAAAGCTTGCTTGAAACTCAACATCAAGAAAACCAAGATAATGGCAACAGGCCCTATCAGTCCCTGGAAAATAGATGGGGAAGAAGTAGAAGCAGTGACAGACTTTACATTCTTAGGATCCAAGATCACTTCAGATGGTGATTGCAGCCATGAAATAAAAAGGCAACTGATTCTTGGGAGACAAGCAATGAGAAACCTGGGGAACATAGTTAAAAGTAGAGACATCACCTTGCAAACAAAAATTCGTATAGTCAAAGCAATGGTATTTCTGGTAGTAATGCAAGTTTGTGAGAGCTGGACCATTAGGAAAGCTGAGTGCAGAAGAATAGACACCTTTGAAATGTGGTTTTGGAGGAGAATTTTGAGGGTATCCTGGACAGTGTGGAGAACAAATAGGTCAATCTTAAAAGAAAGAAACCATGACTGCTCCTTGGAAAGCCAAATATTGAAGATGAAGCTAAAGTACTTTGGCCATCAAATGAGAAGAGAGGATTCACTTGAGATAGCATTGATGCTTGAAAAGTTTGAAGGCAAAAGAGAGAGGCCGGTGGCAGAGAATGAGATTACTAAATGCCATTGTTGACACAATGGGCACAGAGCTGAGCAGGTTGAGGAGGATGGTGGAAGATAGGGGTGCCTGGTGTGTGATGGTCCATGGGGTTGCAAAGGGTCAGACTCAACTGTGTGACTGAATAACAACAACAAATAACATCAATAGATCTACAGAGCTCCATCACTCACATATAGGAAGCTATCTTATTCACGCAAAATTGACAGCTTGACTTTCAGGCACAGCTCTTTAGCAGACCTACCTAGAGATCTCTGGTCTCCCTTAGTGTTCTCCCATTCATCTATTTTGCTTAGCTTCCAGAATCAGACTAGACTAGGGGTCTGCAAACTTGGCTCTCCAATTTTTCTGGGTAGTCCAAGAACATCTGGAGAGCCAAGTTTGCATACCCCTTGACTAGACCAATTGAGTTCAGACTGCTATGTTTGACACAAAGGTGGGAATTCTAAGCCAGACAGGAGTCTCTCTTACAAACAGGACCTGTCTGTGCATGCAAACCATTTATACTGGCATGCACTGGGTTCTTGGCCAATACATGCATCTTTATCAAGAGTAGGGCTAACTGGAATGATCCAGTCCTGCATTTCTGCAGTGAGTAACAAGGTCTGTGCATGACAGACCATTTGGCCTTTTAACCTTGCATTGACTAGCACATCTCTGAAGATCAAACCAAACTTGAAAGCATTCTCACCTCCCTATTTTGCAAATGAGCTTGCTTTGTTGGTTGGTTGGTCATCAGGACGTACAGATTTGTGCTTGGATTTTGGATTGTTCAGGTAAGAAATTGTGTGGAAACATGATCAGCTTATAACAACATATCCATAGTATCTGACGTGAATTTGGACAGCAGTGGATTAACACATCCTCTCATTCTACACAAGAAATCCTGCTGATAAAAACTGCTTTTAAATGAGCTATGGCTCCTTCTTGATGCCAAAAGTGCAACATCTCTGGTCTTTTGTCAGGGAGGATCCATGGGGATGCTATTCAACTACTGAAAGAACTGAATACACAGCATTCAAAACACCATATTCACAAGCTGTCAAGAAGTCGCACTGCAGCATGAAACACATCATTTATTACAGTTCTGAAATTTGCCCATCCCAACCCCATTAAGGCCTCTGTCACCATTATTTCATTTCTACAATGCCAAAGAGTCAAGCAGGCCATAAATGTAGGTGATGAAGAATCCAGCTAGCAACTGGAGTCATGCTCCTTTAATGCCCTTTCATGATTCTTCTAGCAGCATAGTAAACTAAAAGCAAGAAAAACTCTTCTGATACTTTGTAATATCAGAAGAGCTTTTCTTACTTTAACTTCAGTATTGTCTGAGGTAAGCCCTGACATTCAAGCAGTGGTGGGCATCAGCAGGCTCACACCAGTTCGCCAGAACCGGTAGCAGAAATTCTGGCTGGCCCCACCCATCCAAGTTTTGAAATAAAGTACTCCTAATTTCAGGTGTTATATATATGATCTTCTTTAATAGTATTATTTTATTGTCTTTATTGTTGTTGTTATAGAAAGAAATTTTTTAAAAGAAAATATTTGTTGTAATTTATTTCTCTAATATCTGCATGAAATCTCTACCTGCCTGTTATAAGTAGTGGTGGATGAATCAATTGCTTTGTGCCCTGTTCTCATTTTCTGGCCTTCAGTTTGGCTCCATCACTAATATTGAGAATTTTTACTATCTCAAGTTCAGTTCCTTTTGAACACTGAGAATTTCATGCAAGAGGTAGAGGCAATACTCAGCATTAAATGCCTGCTGAAGTTTTGTCTACTTACGGAACCCTGGTCGTTATAACAGCTTTGTTTTTAGTTTTATTAGTAGAGTCTCTTAGTATGTGGTAACAGTATGTATCTTTTAAAATGGTTTTCAAATTGGTTTTCTTTATTTTGACATTGCATTAGAATTGTAACAGGGACTGCAGTGGCTCAAGTCACTAAGATGCTGACTGGGAGGCGGAAGGTCAGCAGTTCGATTCCCGAGTACTGCAGCACGGAATGAGCTCCCGTCTCTGTCCCAGCTCCTGCCAACCTAGCAGTTCGAAAGCAAGAAATTGCAAGTAGATAAATAGGGACCGCTTTGGTGGGAAGGTAAAAGCGTTCCATGTGCTCCGGTGTCTAGTCATGCCTGCCACATGACCATGGAAATATCTGCAGAAGCAGACAGCGCTGGCTCTTCGGCTTAGAAACAGAGATGAGCACTGACCCCTAGAGTCGGATACAACTGGCTTTTGAGCAAGGGAAACCTTTACCTTTTTATTAGAAGTGTAAGGTAAATGTAAAGGTTTCCCTTGCTTGAAAGCCAGTTGTATCCGACTCTAGGGGTCAGTGCTCATCTCTGTTTCATAGCCAAAGAGCCAGCACTGTCTGCATCTGCAGACGTTTCCATGGTCATGTGGCATGGAGTGCACGGAATGCTGTTACCTTCCCACTGAAGTGGTCCCTGTTTATCTACTTGCAATCCCTTGCTTTCGAACTGCTAGGTTGGCAGGGGCTGGGACAGTGATGGGAGCTCATTTTGTCCTGCAGTACTCGGGAATCAAACTGCTGACCTTCCGCCTCCCAGTCAGTGTCTTAGCCACTTGAGCCACTGCAATAATGTAAGTCACTTAGAGATTTATTTAATCAAATGAAGGTAACAGAGTCCAAGACTTATGTCATCACCTATTGCTTCAGAGACATAACATGTACACCATTTATTCTTAATATGAAATTTATAATATAACTGGTTGATATACATACCCACAAGTCATTGTGTGTTGAGAAACTTATCTGATAAGCATAATAATAAAGTAGGTTTGCATAGAAATGCATACTTACTTTTCTGCAAAGCTTTTTTCACCTCCTAATGGGATAATATCTTTTTACAGTTGTGCACAATTTTTCCCCTAATGGGACATTAGTTTTACCTAATATATGCATTTTTCCACATGTTAATTCTTGCATAACACATCTTGATTTTACTTTCACTAAATTATTCATTTCTATGTACATTTCCCCCAATAGTACATCCATTTTTCTACTAATTTTTGTACATTTTGTTATAGCAGAATTTTATGGCAAAACTGAGTGTCATATGAATTCTAAATTTTTATTTCCATACAGAATGAACAACGCAAAATTAGGCTCATTCTTAGTCAAACATAACCAAACAAAGTAGTTCTGCATACATAGTTAGAAACACAACAAAGTGGTGTATGTGCAATAGCAGCCCATTCATAGCAAGAAGAGGATTACTAGTCTACTAAGCATTTGTACCCTCCTCAAGCACCAAGATAGGGATACATTGACTGAAATCTTGTTGTGCAGTTAAGCAAACAATGTAAGTTTTATGGCAAATGCCATACATTAAGAATTCTCCATCTGTTACGAAATCCCCATAGGCATTACCTGTTGCACACCAATTCAGAATGCAAGAATAAGTGTGTGTAGACATTTCTTTATTTGTTGCAAAGTTTACTTCCAACGCGTAACTGCACAATAGCATTTCAGTTACTGTGTAGGACAGTGATGGTGAACCTATGGCATGCATGCCAGAGATGGCACTCGGAGCCCTCTCTGTGGGCACCCATGCAGTCACCTCAGCACAGAGTTCACCCCTCCCCTCTTTGCAGCAGCCCAATGGGAGTGCTTCCTCCCTCACCCCTGCACAGAGTTCACCCACCATCACTGGTGTAGGGCATAGCAAAACCTCTTTCAATCATGAGCCAATAATGGGGAACTATTCTTCTTCCATGTCTAGTCCAGATGTGAAACTGCTAAAATGAAGGCACCTTTGGGTAAGTTCATTGTGCAGTTCCTTTCGCCTGACTCTGTGTGAGAAAGTTTAGCTGGCAACACAAGGTTACCATTAACAGGGTATGCCCAATTGTGTTTCAAAACACCACACTCTTCAAGGAGGTTATTTCTGTGTACCCCAGTGGCACTATGAAGAAGTAGGATGAAAGTTCTTCAGCTTCCAATTTTCTAAATTCCCTAATCCCTCCAACTAGAATATAGCATAGCTGGGGTGGGTGGGTGGGAGTTTCATCAAATTTCTAAACCTTTGAATTACAGTAAAACACCGGATAACAATTGGATCGGATAACGCTAAAATTGCATAATGTTAAGTAATCTGGGGAGGAGAATTGGCTCAAATAACGTTAAGGTCCTATGGGATGGATCGGATAACAACCACTAAAGCCTGTGCGGTTACAATGTATCTCTATGGAGCTTTAACGTTATCCGATCCATCCCATAGGATTTTAACATGGATCCGATAACACTAAAAATCGGATAGCACCAAGACTTGTGGAACCAAGTTTTAGCGTTATCTGGTGTTTTACTGTACATGACATTCTTATCTAAACTTGATACTTCTTCAGTTGTAGCTATATCTCTCCAACTTTAAGACATTATTCCTTTTTTAAAAAACTGGCCTATTAAAGACATTATGTTTAATTTATTTGGAAATCATGGTTGTTTATGGAAATTATTACAATATGTGTTCTCGTGAGTGTGATGTGTAGGTAATGTGAGTGCTTTTTAGTGTAGGCCGTTAGTGAAAGTGAGCCATTATAAAATAGCCTTGTTTTTAAATGTTTTATGGAACTGCAAAATATGATTCTAATCCTGCAACCTCTCAAGGATAAATGGACAGCTAAGCTATTTAGCAGTTTAGCTTAAGTATATCTTCCTTAATATGTGCCTTTCCCCCAATTTGCAATAAAGAATGGCTGAGCTTCACAAGGAAACATAAGGATTTCCATAATGACCACACACGGAATTTGGTGAAATCCTCTAGGGCTGGAATCTACACTTCTCTACTAAAAATTATACTATCAGCGAGCTTTCAGGAGGAATATTTCAAGAATGATAGTGTGATAAGGTAGTGTCTTTCCAGCGTTTATACATAATAAAACACAGATTTTAGGCATCCAGGATATTGTAGTGTATAAAGTCTCAGACTAAGTCTCAGGAGATCTGGGTTCAAATCTATGTTCAGCCATAAAACTAACTGGGGTAGCAAGGGTATATCACACCTTAAATATCTCACATACTGTAAAACCCTATGAAGGTCACAATAAGCATTTTGACATCACATCACATGAAGAGTATTTAAGAAGCTTAAGAAGATGTCATATTATAATCAGCATTACATCCCCTCTTTGAAAATAAGTACAGAGTAGGTGACAAACTGGTGCTTTTGTACTAAAAACCCTGGAAGGTAGACCAATATTCTTTATGTTCCAGAGAGATAATCTGTTGCCACCAGATGAAAATAATGATCTACTACTAACAGAACTGGTAGGTAAAGCATAAAGGTAAAGGTCACCTTTGCTTGAAAGCCTTGCTTGAAAGCCAGCGACTATAGGCTTCAGTGCTCATATCCGTTTATAGTCAAAGAACCAGCTCTGTCTGTGTCTGCAGATGTTTCCATAGACATGTGGCAGACATGACTAGACACCAGAGTGCACAGAACGCTGTTTACCTTCCCACCGAAGTGGTACCTGTTTATCTAATTGCAATTTCTTGCTTTTGAACTGCTAGGTTAGCAGGAGATGGGACAGAGATGGTGGGTTGGTTGATTAATTTAATTTTAATGTGTTTATTTAATGTTTATTTTACACACACACACACACACACACACACAGCTGGCAACTGTATATGACATCATGATGCTGGCTCCGCCCATGATGTCAGCTCCACCCACGGTGGGGTAGTACAATTTTTGACAGCCCACCACTGGCTCATCTGCTACCTGCCATCCATCCATCTGTGTAGATGTAACATGTTTTTACCCACATTTCATGACAGAGAAAGAGCACAATGCAAAAAGGGCTGATGTCTGTAGCCCAGTAGCACTTTCTGATGGGTTTGCTAAGGGTGACAGTAGCCAGAAGAAAATCCTTCCATAACATGCTGAAGTTTCTCTTTGGTTTTGTAGAACATAATAATAGTCACCCTGATCCTGCAATAGCTATGGATGCAATTTTATAAGGAAATAATTTTAATGCAAAGGGTTTGCTGAAAACCTGGAATATAAAGCTTATGATGCAGAGTGAGGTGGGCTCACACTAGGATCAACATATGTCTTCTACTTCTGAAGAGAGCTCTAATGATACGCTGACTATATCGTCTACTTTGATCCTTATTTGCCATGCTACCCTCCACATTTGAAAACAGTAACAAAACAATACCACATGTCTCTAGGCTCAAAGGAACCTATCATGAGGCAAACTGAGAGAGCTGCCTCAGCAGGCAACCTGCTGGAAAGTGGGGTGTGATGACAAAAGCCTTGTCGTAGGACACTATGGGTATGACTACACAGCAGGGAAAATCCACTTTGATCTGTAGTTTTCCAAATTAGGTCCCTGCTGGTTTCTACAGAAGAAATCATGGTAAGCATTCAGACAAATATGAAAAATTATTATCATTGCTATGTTTCAGAAGTCAGCAGAGGAAAAGAAAGCTATGAATACGTTTGCACAGAGCTCCAACAATGGAAGCTGCCTTTGAACTGACTAGGTATCAATTGGCAATTTCCAACTGGACCACCCCTTCTCTTTGCCTCTTTTAAAAATTTATTTACAATAATGGCAATATTCTGTTGCAGCGATGGCTTTGGAAAGCCTTTATAAAACATTGTTTGGAGAGAACAGCAGGTGTCCCCTTTGTGTCAGATCATACAATCAGAAAGTGGAGAAAAGTGATGCCACAGAATAGGAGCAAAATTAAATCACCCTTTCTGAGCAAAAATAAATAAATAAATCCTCACTTAAAAGAGAAGCTTCTTCACAATGCTTTCCTACACTGAAATTTATATCTCATAGTCACTGGTTTCTAATATTTTTTTCATCCATACCTAGCCTACCACAAACTATGGGGCAAATAATCCTATAGTCACAATGGTCGGGGTGGAACATAGTCCTGTATGCAGTGCTAAAGGGAGACCCAACTATTGATCTGGTCAGTTTATCTATACAGAATAGGAATCAAGGGCTGTCTTGTCCTATGCCTTGGGTAGAAAATTGTCTTGCATTGGCCAGGAGTGGAACAGTATTCCCAGGATTAGTATTATGTAAAGAAAGCATTGGAGTACCCAGACCTATTCCTGTATTCTGGAGGCCTTATATAAAATCTGGTTCCTGTAGGAACTATGAGCTTCTCTTTCTTTTTAGCCTTAGTTGGGCCACTCTGGGAATAAAGCTTATCTAAATTGTTCCATTCATAACTACTTTATCTACCAAACATTTATGCTCTGTAAATACACCACTTTGTTACTCAATTGTAGACATCTGTTTTAAGAGACTGATAGCAAACAGGTAACAGCCACTAAATGTGCAAATTATGTAGCCATTTGCAGATGTGAAATGGCAGCTAGATCTGTTAAGCACTTTGCTAACACTGTAATTTCACTGCTTGCATGCCCATAAGGTGACATTATCAAAACTTTCTGACATTCAGCACAACTTATATGAACAAACGGAATGTGGTAAATTTGCTAATACTGTACTGCCAAATTCATGCTACTGATTCAAGAGTTCCTTATCTCTAATGCACAAATTATTTACATCTGGGGTGACCAAAATATGGCCCATGGGCCAGATCCAGCCCCCGATGCCAAATCATCTGGGCCGCACCGCTCTCGCTGCTCCCGGAAGCAGATGTAAAATGTGCATGCGCAGAACACTGCCATAAATGCACCCACCGGCTGTCTTAAAAGCATTTACGACAGCTACAGGTGCATTTGCGGCAGCATTCTGTGCATGTGTAGGCACGTTTTGCTTCCGCTTCTGGTGGGAGGAACCATGTGACTGTCCCGCTGAACCACATGGCTGGCCCATGGTCCGAAAAGTTTGGCCACCCCAGTTTACATTATCAACACTTTTTCACTTATGCACATTTTTTCATATAATAGGAAAATTATTACATAATAGGAAAAAGAAAATTGCATATGTTTTTACATTTTTAAAAATCCCTTCAATTGTATTTCATGCTACAAAAAGGGAAGTAGTAATTTAAATCCTCTAAGAGTAATCCATCATCCTAGCTTGGACATGTATTGCTGCATTGTCTTACACATTTGTCTTACATGCCACTGTCTGATACTATTCCACAAAACAGTTACAGCTGTTGCATTTATATCACATTAACCATGGTTACAAAATTAGGATTACATAAAACAGGACTGGACCCATATCTGCACAGCACATTTTGGATCTGCAAAGGAGTCACACACAGTACTGAGAACCAAAGCTCGTGTTCAACTCTGCATGCAGTTCACTCATTCTCCATATAACTCATTCTCTCTATAACAAATGCCACGACATCCCTTGTGTAGTAACAACATTGTCTATATCAGTAGTTCTCAACCTTTTTAAGCCGGGGGCCAGGTCACACTCCCTCAGATAGCTTTGGGGGCTGGATGGCCATTTTGCCCTTCCTCCACCACATGGCACTTTATGGTGTAGTGGAGGTGGTGGTGGTTCCACATGAAAATTTATTTATTTATTTATTTAAATTTGTTTATCGCCCTCCTCCCCGAAGGGACCCAGGGCAATTTCCAACACAACAGCATAGACAACAATTTAAAAACAGTTCAGAAATTAAAAGTTTTAAAAGTTTTAAAAGAAGCTTAAACACTTAGCATTAAAAACTAGGCATTATAGCTAGGCATTGTAGATAGGAGGCACTGGGTGTCAAACCATCCAGCCAGCTGGGGAAATTGATCGATCCATTCCCCAGACCTGACCTGCCAGCCAGGTTTTCAATCCTTTCCTGAAGAACAGCAGCTCTGTTTGCATGCATAGTTCTATCGGGAGGAGGTTCCACAGGGCCGGAGTGGACACAGAGAAGGCCCTCTTTCTAGTGCCAGAGAGGTGTGCCTCTCTGGCCGATGGCACTCTCCGGTCTGCTCTGGTGGGACGGACAGATGTCCTTGGGACGATGTGGTCTCTTAAGTATCCTGGTCCACTACCATGCAGGGCTTTAAAGGTAATAACGAGCACTTTGAATTGCACCCGGAGGCAAACTGGAAGCCAGTGCAGCTCCCTCAGCAGCGGTGAGGCACGGGCATAACGCCCCCACCCCAACACTACTCGTGCAGCCACGTTCTGGACCAGCTGCACCTCTGAATGGTCACCAAGGGCAGCCCCATGTAGAGCGCATTACAATAATCAAGTCTGGAGGTGACTAAGGCATGTGTGACCATGAGCAAGGAGTCCTGGTCTAGGAAAAGCCATAACTGGCAAATCACACAAAGTTGTGTAAAGGCCCTCCTGGCCACGACTGCCACCTGCTCTTTGAGCAGTACTCGCAAGTCCAGGAGTACCCCCAGATTACGTACCGGGTCTGTTTGTGGCAAAGTTGCCCCATCCAGAACCAAAGATGGTAGTTCCCGAGATAACACAGGACCCCCTACCCACAGCCACTCAGTCTTGCCAGGATTCAGCTGAAGCCTGTTGTCCCCCATCCAGACCCTGACAGCCTCCAGGCACCTGGAAAGGACTTCCACTGCATTGCTAGTGTTCACACGGGCCGAGATATACAATTGGGTATCATCTGCATACTGATGATACCTCACCCCGTGGGAATGGATGATCTCGCCCAACGGTTTCATGTAGATACTAAATAGGAGAGGTGAGAGCACTGAGCCCTGGGGCACCCCATATTGGAGCAGCCTAGGGCTGGACATCTCACCCTCCAACCACACCGACTGGGTCCGGCCCTTCAAAAATGAGGAAAACCAGGCCAACACTGTGCCCTGGATTCCCAATTCTTGGAGCCTTCCCAGAAGGCAGAGGCGTAGCTACCGCCGTATCAGCCGTATCAATTATACAGGGCCCCCGGGCTACGGGTGCCCCCAACGGCAAAAAATAAAAAAGAAAAGAAAAGAAAAGAAAAAGAGCAAAAATTTACTGCACGTGCGCAGAAACTCAATCTGACGCATTGCGCATGCGTCAGATTGAGTTTCTGCGCATGCGCACTTTATTAGAGCCATTTTTGGCTCCAATTTTAAAAAATAAAAATTCGGAGTCGGAGCCGCAGCTTCTCAGAGTGGCTCCGATGGTGGCCCTCAGAAGAGGGCACCTCCCCTGGGGCCGCCCAGCTCCCACGGGCAGGTTGAGGCTTGCCCGGGCTGTCCGCTGCTGCCAAACCCCCGTGGCCTGGGGACGCCTGCCTGGCAGAGTGCGCCACCGCCTCCTCCGGAGGATGCGATGGTGCCCGTCCTTCGTCCGCAGCGGGTCCGGAGAAGCTCAACCCACTCACGAGCAGTGGCAGCGGGCGGGGAAGGCGGGACCGCGTCCGGCGGGTCGGGAGCGCGCACCTTGCCCCCTCCCCCGGCCGGCTGCCAGGCTCTCCGCCTTCTTCCCTGCCCGCTCACGCGCCTCCTGCCTCCCTGGAGCGCGGCTGCCTCGGAGCCCGGCGCCATCAGAGGGCACAGCGGTCGGGCTCGGTGGGGCGGGAAGGCGCACCTCGGAGCCCGGGGCAGAGAGCGAGGATGGAGCCGGGAGGGTAAGTGAGGGTTTTGTGTTTCGGGTGGGTGGGTAGGTGTTTTATGTGTGTGTTGGGTGGGTGAGTGGATCTTTATTTTATTTCTTTATTTATTTTAATTATTTAAGTTATTTACGGGTTTGTGTTGTGGTTGTTTGGGTGGGTGGGTGGGTTGAGGTGTGTGTGTGTGTTTATTTTAATTCTATTCTATTTTATTTATTTATTTATTTATTTATTTATTTGGCCCCGCCCACGACGTCATGACGTCACGACGTTGGCTCCCCCCACGACATCATGATGTCATGACATTAGCTCCGCCCCGCAAATAAAGGGCCCCCAAACAATTTTTATACGGGGCCCCGCCAAGGTAAGCTATGCTTCTGCCAGAAGGATACAGTGGTCGATGGTATCGAACGCTGCTGAGAGGTCAAGAAGAGCCAAGACAGATGGATGTCCACCATCCCGCTCCCTCCAGAGATCATCCACCAGTGCGACCAATGCAGTTTCTGTACCATATCTGGGCCTGAATCCTGACTGAAATGGGTCTAGATAATCTGCTTCATCCAGGATCTCCTGTAGCCGCCATGCCACTGCCTTTTCCAATACTTTACCCAAAAGGGTAAGTTGGATACAGGTCGAAAATTGGCCATTATGGTTGGGTCAAGGGAAGGCTTATTCAGGAGGGGGCGCACCAATGCATGTTTTAAAGATGCTGGGGAAAAAACCCTCCCGGAGTGAGGAATTAATAATTGGCTCGACCCAGCCGCCAGTCACCAACCTGGCCGATTTAACAAGCCAGGCGGGACAAGGGTCTAATGTGCAGGGAGTAGCATGGACATCTCCCAGGAGCCTGTCCACTTCCTCAGGGACAACTGGATCAAACCGATCCCAGATAACATGGCCAGAATGTACCTCAGGCAACCCCAGCTCTACATTTTCCATGCCAGGATTCAACTTCAAGCGAATCTGAGCGATTTTCTCTGTAAGATAATCAGTGAAAGTCTCAGCTGACCCCTGCCACCCGGGGCCTGCCCCCCCTTACCAAGGAGGGACCTTGTCACCCGGAACAGTGGCCTAGCCTGCATGCCTAGGTCTTGTAGAGAAGTGGATGGTTAGCCTTTCCTGGTGAAGATCATAAAATGGCTATCTCTATTTTGTATTTTCAGCCACCATATATGGGCAGCATACAACTACATCAAATAAATCCTGCTAAACGAGTAACTGAACAAGAAACAACCTTTCAAATTTGATAATACCACCTGCAGTCCACTATGAGAGTGAAAAATGGTCACTAATGAAGGCCAAGGAAGAAGAACTATCAAGAGCCATATGAACCATGGATAGATCAATGCTAAAGGTATCCCTTCATGACCACATCCCCAATGCCCAGATAAGAAAACAAAGTGGAATCAAAAAAGCTGTTGCCATATAACATAAACATAAATTGTGCTGGGCTGGACATGTCTCTTGAATGACAGATGGGTGAACAACAGCAGTCACCGATTGGTATTCCAGAGGAGTAAAAAGACCACTTTTTACTCCTCTGGCAGGGCTCCCAAAAGACAGGAAGACCCAATCATGAAAAGTTTTGGTCAAACATGGAGAAGAAGAGCATGGCAATGAAAGGAATAGAAAGTGATTTGCAACAAGCAGGAACTCACCCCCTAATAGTCTGATCAATCAAGGAATTGAAAAAATATTGCAATAGTTCACAGAACTCAAAGTATAATCATAAGAATTGCTGAGTCTTGCCAAGACACTAGAGGTCCAGCAGCTATGTGATCAAAGAATAATAAGCAACCAACTAGCCTATAAGAGGACAACAAATACCATACTATAAAATAACTGCCACTGCAAGGACAATTAAAGTTCCTCTGATACAAAATATTGGACAAAATCCTATTACTTTTTTTTTTTTGCTGATATAAATCTTCATGTTGAATAGTTTGTTAAGCAATCAGGGAAGTTGTCTGCTGTTGTGTGCTGAATCATGCTGCTTGGCACATGGGAGGAAATAACTACAGTAAATAACTACAGTACACAGACTTTTTAGCTTGCAGCAATTCACCAGGATTTATCCTGACTGTTTATAGGATTTTGGCCTTTGATTTTCTATTGCTCGGTAGACCTATAGCTTTTTGCCCCAATGCTAATAAAGAAGTGGAGGAGAGGAATCAGCGTAGGAAGCAAAAATATACCATTGAAATATAAGAAAACCATGGGATGTGATCCACTTAACACAAAACAGTGTCCTGTAGCCAATATATTTATGACTAATACAATGCAGTCAATATGCATTAGACTTTACATAATGGGTGCCAAAGCAAAAAATGAAGTTATTTCCCTGAATAACTAAGTACACTTACAATGACCCAAAGGAATTGCCATGGGGAAAAGTAACACATTTTTTTTATTATTATTAAATGTCTATCCCCCCCATCAAGCAACAAGCTACTTTAGGCATTTTACAAAATAGGTATGCATAGTTGACTTCTGCCACTGAATTCAAAAGAGCTTACAGAGTATTTCACTTTGACTATGCATAAGCTACATCCCTAAGAAACATTATTCTAGGTAACTGAAAAGCTCGCTTACTGTAGTAGACCGTTACATTGCATACATACACTCCATCTTGCTGTCACTTGGGGACAATAGCACATCTGCCAGGTAGCAAATGTTTTGCAAGTCATTATAAATTCAAGTTCTACTACTGGCAACATGTGTAATTTGACTGAGAAATTACACACTTACCATTTTTCCCTTTGTGACCCATTAAGATTAAATAACACTAATGCAATATGCTACAGAAAGTTGTGTTTTCCCAAATAAGTTTCACACCTATAGGCAGGGATTCTGGGAGCTGAGTCAAACAATATATGGATACTTGATCTTGAAATCTACTGTATTAGTTAGTCAAGTTTAACACAATTTAATTTTTAGATCTTATTATTTATTTATTTATTTATTTAGATTTATATAGCCGCCCACTTGCCATGGTGACTCAGGGTGGCTTACAATCAGCAAAACAACACAGCACAAAAAAAATTTAATACATTTTTATAAATCAATAATAGATTTCTCTCACCTTCCAGCTATTGGTGGGTGCCCGGAGTATCTTGAAAAGTTGTGAGAATCATATAATCATGGTTCAAACTTAGCTCCCCCTGGGCTTCTGCGATGTCAAATGGCAGTTGGGATCTTGGTTGCCACTTCCTTCCTGCTCTTGTCCTGGCGGGGATTCTTGCCCACAATAGTAAATATAATGATCACTTGGATTAAGTTCACCCATCCCCACCCACTTTAATTCACTGATTCCTAGGATGTCATGTTCAGTCTTGCCATCTCACGTTTGACCACCTCCAGCTTAACTGGATTCATAGATCTTACATTCCAGGTTCCTATCTGATATTGCTCTTTACAGCATCAGACTTTCCTTTCACTGTTACACACATTCACAGCTGAATGTCCTTTTGGGTTTTGCCCACCTGCTTCACTCACTCTGGGGTTACTTATACTTGACCTCCACTTTCCCCCCAGTAACATGTTACACACCTTCCTACCTGAAGGGCTCGCCTTCCAGCAGTATATGTTTTAGTCTTTTGATACTGTCCACAGAGTTTTATTGACAAGGATACTGGAGTTAGTTGCCAGTTTCTTCTTCAGTGGGTTGCATTTAGTCTGAGTTCTCCACTATGGTTTGTCATTGTTGGGTGCCCCTACATAGCATAGCCCCATTAAACCACACAAACGCCCTCATCACAGCAATGCCATGATCCTTGGGGAGGGTGTTTGCTATAAACTCCAAATAATGCAGAAGAAAGGGCTTTTATAAATAACATTGATAGCCAGAGAGGCAAGAGGATTCAAGAGCACAAAGTCTGAATCACTAGCTGCAAAAATAACTAAACGGAGGCTAAACATGAGAAGATAAGAATCAATTGAAAAGACAGTAATGCTAGGAAAACTGAGAGTCATAAAGACCTGAGGAAGGTTCTTTAATGATAGAGTCATTTGGAAATATTTGATTCAAGTGAGGTACACAGAAAGAGCCTCCTTGAAGATTGTGGTATTTTTGAGCCACAATCAGGCATACCCTGGTAACAGCAACCTTGTGTTGCCAGCTAGTCTTGGTCGGGCAAAAGGAACTGCAGAATGGACTAATCAAAAGGTGCCTTCATTTTGGCAGTTTCACATCTGGCCTAGACATGGAAAAAGAAGAAGCAACTTGATAGGACATAACAAAACCCATGGCTCCTTCAAACTCAACCTGGTCAAGCACTAGGCAGTACTGTATATAGAATGATCAAGTATGGAGGTAGCCATGTCCCTCCACCCCTGGTTTCACTGCCCTCCACCATATTTAATTTAATTTAATTTAATTGTTCAAGACTAGAAAACTATACTGTGCTCATACTCTGCACACTTTCTAATGCCTGAATATGGCATCTTAAAATCCATATCTTTTCACTTTTAACTGCTTATTGTTCTTTAATTCACATTTCAAGCCTATGAATATTCACTATCTTATGTCTGTCCCACTGAATTCCGTAGTACGTATTCCCAAGTAAACATGCACAGGACATGGACGGTTAATTTGCAGTTGAATTTGACTCCGATATTATATACTGTATATGAAAGCTCATTGTTAGATAGATTTGTCTAACCTGTCCTTCCATAATTAAATCAGCTAGGCCATTGTTACAATATAGTTTACAAATTGGTTCCTTAATGAGCTAAAATAAAGGTAGGAGGGGGTCGGATTTCAAATCAAAGTAGACATTTCACAAAGATAATATCTTTCTGAAAACATCCTTTAAGTATATAAAATGCCTTGTCTAAACTGACACTTTCTGAAAAGGCAAAGAATGGCAAGAGTAAGAACTTAATTTAAAAACCTCATTTTGCACAAGGATAGAAAAACCCATCTCCAAATAACAACATCTTCAACTGAAATTGATAGCTTTAAGAGTGTGCAAGTCTAATTATGTACCACAGGTTGTAAGCGTCATGTTGTGCTTCAGTAGTTTTACAGAAGAACTCACTTGAAGACTAGATTTAATATACTTTTTACAAGCAGCACTAATATGGGGAAGAAACAAGCTTGCCTCTTTCCCCACTGTTGCAGCAACATGAAAGATTTGCTACGGGACTGGAGTGGCAAGCACACTAGGGCCTGTGGATAAGCAAGTAGACACTGGTTCCCTTTGTAAATGGCCCTAATAACAGTGTTCTGTGCAAGCCTGACAATGGGGTGGGATGGGGTGGGGAGCAGGGCTGGTTCTACCATTAGACATTGGCTGAAATCCTGGTTGTTAATACAGTAAGTTGCACCCGAAGAGGCCCACTGATTCAATGGTGAAGTGGTAAGAAGTCCTCTGTAAGTTCCAAAAGTTGCAAATAGGGTAGACTCACTCGAATCAATGGCACTTCTGGAAGAGTTGACTCACCCAAATGCCATGGGTTCAATGGGCATACTATAGTTGCAACATACTATGCTAAGCAACAGCATTTCAACCCAAGTGAGGTGGCTACCTTGGACAATAATAATTGGAAGTAAAAAAGGAACAATGATTTATTTGTTATTTACTTTCTTCTTTTTGTTATTCTAATCAGAAATATGAAATATAGCTGCAAAATACTCTTCCAGAATAATGTGGTTGGATAGGGACACTAATTGAGGATCATGGGAACTTTTCACTGTTCTGCATCAGGCTGTCAAGTATTTTGAGCTGACCCTTGGGAGGGTGAATGGGGATTCTAATGACACCTCCCAAGGTTGTTTTATCCCACCAGGAAAAATGGCTGTATACTAAATTTGCACATGCAATATGCTCAATGAGGGCTGCAGCTCCCTGAAGGGGTCCTCCAGGAGAAAACATACAATGGTAGTTCTCAGGTGACTCAAACCATATCCTTGTCCATGTGAAGACCACAGCAAGGTACTCAACTGGTGTTCATTAGTACTAAGCAGAGTCAGAAACCAAAGAAGAGGCCAATCCTAAATATTGTACTGGAAAATGAATATCAAATGTACTTCATACAAAAAAAAGTAAAAATGAAATTCCCAAAGCATTTCAGTTGACAGCAGTCTTCTTCAGGTGCACAAGATTAATTGATTGTCCAATCAACATCTCTCTGAAGGGTTGCCACCCTTCCCCCCCCCCCTTCAAACATCACAATCAGTCAGTGTCATTAATGTCTGGAAGATCCCCCTGAGATTATTCTATAGCTAGACATTATTTATCTACAGTAACTGACCTTGTCATGGGAAGTAGGTTTCTGGTGATTTCATCTAGCACTAAGAAATTTAATTAAATAGCATGTATGCTCAGAAATCGCTAGACTATCCCACACACAAAAAGGGCATCAGACGAGCCATCTTCTATTTCTGAAAATGCCATTCTAACCATTAATCTGGATCTATAGAACTTTATGGGGGGGGGGTGAGAGTAGATTCCAAATCAGAGCTCTCCACAGCTATCAGAAGATGCTTTTCTAGCTAGCACTTTAGCCAAGAATATCATTTTCTCCACCTCTTCCTCCTCACTTCCAGAGGCTGCCTGAGAAAGGCCATCTTCCCATGTCATTCTCTGTCCTAGCTCTCTTTTCAACATGCGTACGGGGGGGGGGGGGACTCGAGGGATGGTACAGAACAGATTCCAACTCTGTGGGCTGAATGAAGCTCATGAAATATAGATACATTCACAAAATCAAGCTGTGAATGGGGGAGAAAGCTTAAACATTATCTTTTCTTCATCAAAGCTTTTAGACTTAATAGAAGGTAGCCTCAACATAAAGGCCAGATAAAAATATACCTGATTACCAGAACTGATTCACTGCACATTAATTACCCATCACTCAAATATGTGAATCATGGGTCTTTACTGTGGTGAATCTAAATGTCAGGGAATGTCAAAACCCCAGTCCAACCAACCCTCTGAAACAGCAGTGTGCATGCTCCCCCTTTTTAAGTCACTAAAATGAACATCTAAACAACATGCTATATTCTACAGGGCCCCGTTTCCAAAAAGATGATAGGAAATTTATAACACAAATTCCTTCACATTCTCATTGTCATCTGTCCTTTTATAAGCATCATAAACCAAATAGTAATAGATGATCGATCCACTTTGCTGATCAAGGAAACTGTCAATGTTTTATTATTTTCTTAAGATGAAATATCATGAGTTCTACCTGTTAAAACATCTCTATGCGTGTCTAGGCATTTGTTTATTTTTGCTTTCAGAGATAGCAAAAACATATGTACATATAAGGGCTCTTTCAAATACCACGTGACCTAAAATAGGCAACTTTTTGACTCCCTCCCCTCTCTGTGACTTTCCATGACCTTTGACCCCAATCACATGGTTTGAAGATAGATCTATGGCCAGCTGGATGCGAAAAGCACATGACTTCACATGACTTCACACTGACCCCCCCCCCTCGTGACTTTTGGTCAACCCCTTCCCCTCCTAAAGTGGCCACATGGTATTTGAATGACCCCTAACATGCCAAAGATATTGCAAAATATATTTTGCCCATACATGGAATTGTAAAATCTCTCACATTCTGTTCTTAGGATCATCTACTTGTACATTTCATCATGAATTAAAGGGACAAAATCAACTTACAATATAACTGAGCTCCCTCTCCTAACCACTCCACTCCAAATAAGAGTCAGACACCAGTGCTGGTTTCAAACTAGGGCCACCTTTATTGAAATTGAACTCTGGAACAAGACAAACAACCCCTTTTCTGTGTATCTTAGGCAGAAGTCTTCCAAGTGAGGTCTGGGTTGGTTCTGAATGAATGTAATCCCCTCCAGAAAGGCCAAGCCCTTGCTGCTGCCAACTGTCCAGCTAATGCACAGTTTGGAAGAGGAAGCCAACATCCCCTGGTGGATCACCCCACCCTGGGGCAACCTGTTCAGAAGAGAAAGAACTCCCATATATAATCCTGGGCCTTTAGGGGACCCTATTAACCACACTACCCACCATGGTGACCTAAAGCATTAACTCCCAGCCAGATGCTCAAGTTCCCTTCTGTGCACAATGGAACAGGCAAAAAAACTCACACCTCTTTGCCAATTTTGGTGTGAGCCAAAAATTCTTGTCCAGCTCCAAAGCAACCAGCTAAAGCTCATCATGCAGGTGGGAAGGTTGCTATAAAACCTAAATAAACACAGGAGGCTGTGGGGAAGCAACAGATAAACAGTATATGTTAACCAGAAACCCCACCCAAACACCCCATGCTTGGTGCTCTGACTTCTCTTGAAGAAGAGGGTGTGGCAAAGGGCATCCTGCTGGTGCAATTTGTGCTGGCAGAGGCCTGCCTTGTACCAATTTTTCTTCACATTTTGAGAAACTGTTTGGTTGTCTGCAGCCTTTCCTTGCTGCCTTCTTTTTCTTTCACCATTCTGGCTTGGGACATTTCACTTTTGTAGACAGCATTAAGAGCAAAGATGGACAAGTATGTTAAGCTCAATATCACTCAAGCCCTCACTTTTCTGGCACAGATTGTTCTATCCCGTTTTCACACTGGACTGTAGATGGGTGGGGTCATTTTCTTCTTCATGAAAAAAAAGCATATATTTGTGTAGATTTTTCAAAGTGAAACCATTTTAAAAGATTTCAAGATTTTAGATCTCAAAAGCTCGCAACGTTTTCATTTTCAGTGGTCCAATAAAGGTATCGCCTTTCTCCTGCATTTTTTTTTTTTCATTTTAAAAAGCATGCATTTTGCATTCATGTTTTCAAATGTATGCAATTTCAGGTTCTTTAACTTCAGTAATGTTTGTGTATATGTTTCAAAATTTATTTTGCATGATTTCAAATGTATGCACTTTTGTGGGGATTTTCTTTTCAGATGAACGGTTTATTTTATTCACATTTTGTGTCTTGTTTACCAAACTTGAGGAAAATTATGTATTCTAAGGTCTAATAAGCAGCAGCTTTTCCTTAGAGTCAGAAAGTATGAATAGTGTCCTTATTTTCCATATCAATATTTTTACTTATGTACAAAATATATGTTTTAGAAAAAATTTTAAACAATTATTTTTTTTTTCCTGAACAGAAAAGCCAAATTGATGTGTGTATCAAATGAAATGGAACTGTGGACAGGGGCAATAACCAGAATTATACATCCATCACAATCTTAAGGTCAAGAGTACAAGCAATTAAAATAGGAAAACACTGGAAGTATCCTTTCTACCTTGTATTATGTATGCAATATGTTTTATGTATTTTTACTGTCTTTCAATACATTTTGTACCTTACCAAGTGATATCTGGACATGGTAAAGCATATAATAAAGAAGGAAGCAAAAAAGGAGGACAAAATGAAACTTCTTAGCAAGTAAATTCCAAAGACTGGCTGAAAGTACACCTAAAGTACACTAGAGCAGACCAGAGAGGCTCATCTCTCTAGCATGAGAAGAAAGCTAGAGAGGCTCATCTCTCTAGCATGAGAAGAAAGGCCTTTTCTGTGTCTGCTCCGGCCCTATGGAACCTCCTCCCAACAGAGTTACGTCTCCAGATGGAGTTGCTGCCCTTTAGGAAAGGAGTGAAGACCTGGCTGGCGGGGCATGTGTGGGGAGTGGGCCAGACGGCCAACTTGGTCACCTGGCTCGTTTAAATATCCCACCTCTCTCCTCGGTGTTTTAACTTGAATTTTATTTTTTTATGTATGTGTTTTAATTGTTTTTAGTTGTAAAGCCGCCCTGAGTCTTTAGAGGAGGGCAGGGTACAAATGAAAATAAAAATAAAAATAAATAAATAAGGCGATCAATGAATCAGTTTATTTCTTCACATCAGTTTCACAAGTTCAAGGACCCTGTTCCATTCTCTTTCTATATCTTTATAAATAGTTTTTATTTAAAAATAATATCTATTACTTCAAGTGGAAACTCTTTAAACCAGGATTAAAATTTGCACCATTTCTGACCACTGGGCATACTCACTGAGGCTGGGGAAGATTTGATGCCACAAAGCTATGGAGAGCTACACATTCTTCCTGCTCTAATTTAAAGCTTTCCCAAAAAGAATATTTTTCAAACACAGTGGGATTTATGTAAGCATAAACATACATGGACCTCTAAATCAGGGATTCTCAACCTGCAGTCCATGGGCCAGATACAGCCCATGGTGCCTTTTCACGTGCCTCTCCACCGCCTCCTCCACACCAGGAAGTGCCGTGTGATGATAGAGGAAGGGCAAAATGGCTGTCCAGCCCCCGAAGCTGGAGGGAGCGTGACCCGGACCCTGTCTTAAAAAGGTTGAGAACTCCTTCTCTAAATAAAAAGCTTATTTTTAAAAAGAACAGAATCTCTCAGGGAGAGATAATAATAAAAAAATACAGCTGACAAAAAAGCAGTTGACCCAAATGTTGTGTTAAATATAATTTTAAAATACAAATAGTCTTAACACAGAAACTGTACCAAACAAACCATCAAGTGTTTGCATATCAGCTGTTTTCTCTCAGGGCTGGACATAGATCTCAAAGACTGTTAGGAGTGGAGAATTCTCAGTTAGAAATTAGCAACCCATATTGCTGAATCTTGCATTAAGAACACTCTGAAAAGATTTATGTTCTGTTTGGCCAATTGCCTAGTTGGTTGGCCAAGCTTGTCTATAATTAAAGACATCCTTCAGAGTACAGATTTCCTCACAATTTAAGCTGTAATTAAAATTATATTTGCATTAACTATCAGAAAATGCATGCTCCCTTATTGTGGGAAAATCTTAGATATATTTAGTGGGCCAAATGTTTGGAGACAATAAATGAGGAAAAAATAAATCACATACAGTATTATTTTATTTTTATTTTTATTTTCAAATGCCAAAAAGGAAAATTCAGATCAAATCAAATCTTTATTACAGTCCAAGACTAGCATAGAACAGCAAAGGGAATAGAAGCTAAAATGGGGGTACTAAAATATATCAAGAGACAGTTAAACTGAGGGTGCTTAAAAGGGAGCATTTCTGCTCTAGCATGGAACAAAAGTTAAAATGGGGAAACTAAAATATATCAAGAGACAAAAGATAAAATGAGGGGGCTTAAAAAGGAGCAGTTATGCTCAGTGCTAAGGAGTAAAATTAGTACATAGGTCACTTGTATTACAGTTATTACTAGCCTATGCTGTGGCACAAGTATATTATTTGGCTGAAGGTCCTGCCAGGATTGTTCTTCTGATCTTACATGCTGTAGCACAGAATCTGGTAGTGTTGTGGGTGAAGGTAGGTCTTTCATCAGATAGCAGCCAGTGGATGTATGTGCTGTTTGTCTGGCAAACAGAATGGGCATAGAATATTATATGCAAGTTTGAATTGAATGAAGGTCCTGTGCAGGAGCTATAGAACACATGACACTAACTAAGTGCTCTATATTCCCTGCTAAAGGTCTTCGGTGCATCATTGTAACCTTACATTCTGCCCAAAACTCTATCTGTATTAAATGTCAAGGAGCCTGAATATAAGCATATGCATTTGCCCAAGGAACAATCTCTCCCCATGGAATTCTTTGGGTTTCACGAAGACAAATTCTCCAAATACACTCCTAAAGAGGATTACACTCAGCACATCTCCAAGGCTGAGTTTGAATCCTCCTTCAAGTTCAGTCCACCCTCTGTGCTCAGCATGCCAAATCTCCTGCCTAGATAAATTTTTATCTTCAATTTCCTTATCCGATCCCAAAAGGATTTTGAAGCCATCACACTTGTGGTTTTAAAATGGAAGCTAAATCAGGCATTTAGAAACTTCCTGAACATTTTTCACATAGTTCATACAAAAACGAATCCTTTGTGTTACAGTCAAGCCTACAACACACTTAAAAAGCCAATGAATTTCCCTTGTATGTCTCCTTTTTCTCTCCTGTATGTCTCATCCCAAACTGGTCTTCCACTAGCAGTAAATGAAAACATGTGACCAGAGATGGGATGTTACCGGTTCAGACCGGTTCACCTGAACCGGTAGCACCCCATCAGGAGGGGTCGCCCGGAGAAGGAGAGGTAAAACCTTGGTGACCGGTTCAGTCGCCCCTGCAAAAATAGCAGTTTGACAAATGCACACTTAAAAAAAAAGAACTGTGCATGCGTCAAATGGAGGTTTGACGCATGCACAGACATTTTTATTTATTTTTTATTTTTTTGCTCCGCCCATGACATCATGACATCATAATGTCGGCTACGCCCACAACGTAGCAAAGATTTTAGCAACCCACCACTGCATGTGACGTTAACACTGTAATAAGAAAATGCCTTTTAAATTTAGAGGTCAAATTATACTGCGGATATGAAGCAACGTGAACTGTTTAAGGAGAAAGAATGTGAGCTGAAAACAGACATTTTGCAAACTTCTTTCTCCAAGAGCAAACATATCCTTAAGGTTCTAAACTGAGATTATAAATTGAACCACAGGCAGAACTGGTATTGTTTGTAAAGGTGGCAGGGGGAGTTAGAGCACTTTTTAATATTTTACAGTATGTTTTAGACCATGAAGTACTAAACCTGCTATGTATTCTATTTCCACTTAAATATATCCACCTTCAAGTAGATGCCAGTAAGATAAAAAGGTCCCTTATGACTCTTCAAAACTTTTTATGAGTGAGCTTAATAAGAAACCATTATTCTTGCATCAAGGTTGAAAGGTATATATGTAGAACTGAACTGTGACTGAGCTGGTGCTCCCCGTGTGGTATTAAGTACTACAGTCATGTTAACAACCAATAAAGAAACGAAGATCTTTTTACATCTTGGTTCTATAAAATGTTTATGATACAGTTATAGGTTCATTTCTGCAAAAGCTGAGACCAAGTCATTGTTATGCTTCTATGAAGCGTAGCTGCTGACACTGAGTGATCCGTTTCATATATTCAGGGAGAAAGAAAGTGATCTAGTGGTGACGGAAGGCATATGAATGGTATTAGAATAATTCTAAAATGTAATTTGATAATAATTCATTCTGCCAAGCCAAAAGAGCTCAGCAGTTTTAGAAAATATTTTGGCAGTATGGAAAAATGCCTGCCTTTTACACTTAATGTTCACAGTGCTTATAAAAATGTGCAAATATTCCTCTACATGCCGTCCTTGCTCTTATTGTTAAAATACATAGCTAGGTAAATGTGTCTTTCTCATTCTTACATGGTTTTCTCCTCAGCAGAATAATCATCTTTGTTCTTTATTTAGATTATTGTTTACATGCCAAATGATAATCATCTTTCAGCCTTCAGCTTCATTCATTTTTTAAATTTATTTGGGGAAGGGGGCACTTGAGGAAACATGGCATCTAGTGGAAGACCAGTTTGGGATCTCAATGAGTGAGCCCCTTCATTCATTTTTTAATTTATTTGGGGAAGGGGGCGCTTGAGGAAACATGGCATCTAGTAATGCAATGAGTGAGCCCCATACTTTATCCTCTAATTGACTTTGTTTATCCTCAGTGAAGTCATCACATAGCTCAGGGGTAGGCAGCCTGTGGTCCATGAGCTGGATCTGGCCCACAGTGTCAGATAATCTGGCCCCCACCTTTGCTCCAACTGCCGCCGCTGCTGTTGCTGCTGCCCCCACCACTGCTGCCCCCACCGCCGCCACCAGAATCAGCCATGGACTCATTTATGACATCCGTAAATGTGTTTATGACATCTGTGGATGCGTTTACGACAGTTGTGGAGTGTTTATGGCAGCCATAAATGGAGGGACCACCAACTGTCTGAGGGAGCATGACCCAGTCCCCGACTTACAAAAGTTGGTGACCCCAGACATAGCTAAATCTGATTGGTTTCATAGCATAAGGACACTGTTTACTACCAGAGCTGGTCAAGGGTTGAGCAGGTTATGGAGTGGAGAAAGGTACCCACTACTGCTCTCTTCCTCTTTTATCCCCCTCCAGACAAGGACTGGGGACTAGGGAGCAGCATGTATGGTAACAGTGGAAGCAGCGCTTCTATTCCTGAATGAGGAATTTTGTCCGTTTCTGCTATTAAAAATGTTGAGCTTGATGACCAGAAGGTCAGCAGATCAGCAGGTCAAGACCCAAGTGCTGCACGATTGAGTCATCTGTCCCAGCTGTTAAAAAATACCACAATCTTCGAGGAAGTAGAATTCTTTTGTTGTGTTGATTTTATATTTTTATATTGAACATGTACAGTTCCGGATTTGTGTAGGTCCCTAAATTATATCTAACTTCAATATAATTGCAGAGTTGAAACATAATTACAGAATTACATGTGCTAATAATACATTATACATCAGATAAAGGGTGCCACAATCCACAAACATTTATACCAAATTAAACTCATGTCTTTCAGATGTCACAAAATTCTAGTTTGTCTTGCTGTAGCCCGCAGACCAAAATCCAGTTTTTTAACACAATAAGTTGCAATAGAGTCGGCTCATTGAATCAGTTGGGATCTAATAAGTCAATTCCTCCGTAGTGTCATTGACTCAGTCCGTTTGAATCTTACTGCTACTTACTATGCTAAAGTGACAGTCAGAGTAGACTCATCTGAATCCATGTAGCATCTAGAAGAGTTGGCTCACCAAATCTCCATTGATTCAGTGGACAATTTAGGCTAAGGAACAGGATTTTGGCCACTAGCTTAAATACTTCGGGAAGAGTAATTATATAATTATTATTTTAATTTATTCATTATCTTTTTTTTTATTTTCCCACTTTGCCCCTCCTTTATTTCCTTTGTCTTTTTACTCCTTTCTTCCTTGTTATTTCAGCATGAATGAAAAAAAAATGTCTTCTTTATTCTTACATCTTATTCTGTATTGCAAAGATGGGAACATGTGTTCACACTGCAGTCCACATTCCTTCATGGATAATTTGCAGGTACAGGTATGGGCCAAAATCAAAAGTGGGGAGGTCCAAAGTTGCACCCACCACACACATTTAATAGTGGATTAATTGCTTCTGGTGAGTTTGGCTATTGAAGTCCTATTCATTGAGTTAGCATACACATTAGAAGTTGTGCTTGTATTTAATCGTGATTTCTTGTATTTTGTGTCAAACTGGGGAATGAAGAATATCTTAGCATAACTTTGCAGGGACCTGCATAACTGCATTATAAGATCATATAATGGAATAGAGAGCTAAGATAACTTATACAACATGCAGACTGGACTGTTCTGCTTCTAAGCATGTCCCTGGCAATTACACAAACCTAGAATTCTGGCAGTAGGAAATATTAACATTTTATTCCATTTTTTTGTTTTGATTTTAACAGTAGCATGTATACTTTAAGCACAGCAATAAATCACTTCCCCAAAGTATTGTTTGCTGGTAAACTATCATTTGCTTGTGATCTCCTAAAATATCTGAATTTGACATATTATTTGCATCATACATTATTGTCCAGCTAGTGCAAGGAATGATTACTTTAAGTTTTATTTTATTTTGTAAGGAAATGAACATTTTTCCAGAATAAAAAAAAACAACTACCAGAGCCTTCCAAATATTCAGTGAAATGCATTAGTCATAAATCCTAATCAACTCTATGTCACCATTTATTGAGTAGATCTATGGCTGCTCTGCTATTTTCAGCTTCTAGCCCAAAGGAAGAACAGAGCTAAGGGTGTCGGAGAGACCTCATCATTGTCATCATCGTACTTCCACCTAGATACAGTACAGTCAAACCTCGCATAAAGGGTGCCTCGCTTAAAGAATAACTCGCTTAAAGAGCAGAATTTTCTCTGAATGTTCACTTCGCTTAACAAATAAAACCAACCAAAAACTCGCTTAACGAATAAATCAGGGTTTGCAATCTCCCCCACCTGAAATCACAACTGGCCACTTACAATGGTGTTTCGCTTAAAGAGGAAACTTGCTTAAAGAGCAATCCTGTGGAACACATTATGCTCTTTAACGAGGTACAACTGTACTTTATATCTGTGCTAACATCACGTATAATGCTACTTTCCCCCTCTTCTCTACACTTCCAATCCTGCCATTTGCACATAGTATGTGGGGGAGGGATAGAATAAGTGAATATGAATTAAAAACTCACCATATTGTTTTGAATGTTCAAAGCAGTTTACCTGACTTCAAAATGGCAAGAGGTTTTGGAATGTTATCAGTGACATAGTGTGGGTTTCAGCCACCCAGGGTGTAGGCAAAATTTGCCATTACAGATGGACTTCCCCGAAGGGACTTGCCTATACCATATCCTAATTTGCGGGTGTTATTAGACAATATTGAACTCTATTCTTTATGTGAAAGAATTAATTCTCACTGAATATTCGTCGTGAAAAATGCGAGCACAAAATAAAACATGAGTAATTATTGCAAGGCAACTGGTTACTGGTGTTGCCAGTTGCTAGAGCAAGCAAGATGACTACACTCATTTTAAGAAAGGGGATTCCCCGGCTCCGTCACAGATTAAATAATAAAAAGTTCCATGCTCGTTTTAATCAGTCCGAATTGTAGGTATGACAAAAATATGAAATGAAATGGTTCAAATTTTTAGTTCAGAATACAAGATATTATTATTATTTATTATGAAATTTTGCCTCTGCCAAAAAGTGCAGCCCAGGGCAGGCCGCCCCCACTGCCCCCACTATGCTATGCCACTGAATGTAATATGGGACTTATTCTGCCTTTGGTCGTCTATCACACCCAGTCTTCATTAACAAAGATTTAACAATCCAGACTAAGCTCATGGTATACCAAGCTGTTGTTATCTCAACATTATTGTATGGCTGCGAAACATGGACCCTCTATTGCCAAGACATCAAGAAGCTTGAGTGCTTTCATTCAAGGTCCATCTTGAACATCAAGTGGGATGACTATGTCACCAACATCACAGTTCTCAAGAAGGTACATGTAAGTAGCATTGAAGGTTCCATCATAGGCCATTGCCTTAGATGGATAGATCATGTTCGCCATATGGATGACTCCAAGCTTCCTCGTCAAATTCTTTATGGGGAACTTAGCTCCGATACAAGACCTTGCGGAGCTCCTTTGAAGTATTATAAGGACTAGCTGAAACAAACCATGAAGGTGTCAGGTGCAAACCCACAAACTTGGGAGATAGTGCCCATTGACTGCCCACTTTGGTGCCAAACCATATCTGCTGCTACCGATCACTTCAAAGGAGATTGCCGCAGACATGAAGAGGCTAAGCAACAAGCACAAAAGCTTCATCAAACTCAACTACACCCTCCATCATCTATTCAGTGTAATGCATGTGGCTGAATGTTTCATCCCAGGATTGGTTCATTGAGTCACCAGAGACACATCCATCAACTGAGAAAATGACCTCCAGGATAAATGCATGCTCAGATACGAGTAGCAGCTAATGACAATGACAATGATATTGGGACTCAGGAAACCTGGGTTCCAATACCTGCTCAACCACAGAATCTCACAAGGGTTGGCAGGAATAAATTGCACATTGAACATCTTATAGTCCCTGAAAATTTTCCTTGGGTCACCATAAATGAGAAGTGACTCGATGACATTGTTTAGAAAAACATAATTACCACAGAAGCCATTTAAAATCATGAGATTTCAGTCTGTTTTGTTGCTTCCCTGTGCCTGTTTTCAAAGTAAATATACTCATAATATGTTTCAGGTGCAAAGAAGATGGGAATCGAGAGGAAACTACCAATATCTGAGCATAACTTCATAAACATTTAAGAATTATCACTGAGCCACACAAGTGCCCGATTAGGCAATATGGGGCTGTTAACATTTCCATGGCAAATTATGTGAATCATATCCAAAGCACGACTACTCATTGTCTTTCATGACTTTGGGAAGACAATTTCATTTGAGGATGATTAATCAAAAGTAAGGATTTCTTAGTTACAGCCTGCCAAGGAGTCATATGGCTTAGAATTAATAATTACAATATGAACTAAATTACCAAAGACATTATTAATACTAACTCAGCTACTTTCTTTCCAGTAGGTTATAAAAATGGTCTTTAAATGATAACCCAATCTAAATTACTTGATTATTTGCAGAGTGGCTTGGCATATAATCAAAAACTATGAATTATCAATATACTTATAACTATGGCTTATGTCAACCTCGGGTTGTAACAATAGCAGCAGGATGGGGTGGAGGTATGAATATCCAATATTTTAGAAGGGTAGGGATCAGGCCAATAGCATGTATTCTTTCAGCCACTGGTAAACTAAAAGCAGAGCACACCACAGACTTCATATGGTACAAATCATTTTAAAAGAATGTGTACCCCTGTAAACTTGTAGGATGAGAAAAAAGAGAGGGTCAGATTAATCTCCCCAAACTGGGGCAATGTGGCTTAGATTTCATCTTACCAACATATCAACTTGGATGTTTTTAAGAAATGGTTCTTGATGCTAATTGCTTCTCTGAACAAAAGTGTTCCTGAAATTCATAGCTCATCAAGCAGTAGTTCATCATCCCATTAAGCATGGAATGATCTGCAGATGTGTGTAACTCAGCTATTAATCTCCTCAATTTCAGAGTTTCAGATAATCTTTGAGTGTTACTTTTTCTTTGTTAGTCCCCAGAACGTCCGTGTCTTATACAGAAAGCTGTTAGTCTTAGGAGATCAGCCCAAAAGCATACCAACACAATTATGTTCAAATGTATGTTGAACATTTGCTGGGCCACCACAAAGAGTAGATGAAGCAAGCAGTTAATTCTTGGTGCAGTTTGAGAAGGAGATGTACTTTGTTTTCATAACCACCTCAGCCCAATGGCCTTTAGGTAGGTCATAATTGGTAGGAAGTAAACTATTAAGGACTTCATTGTGGTAGAACCTTATATTCTCTCATGTTAGCCCACTTTTTCTCTTGGACTCCTCGCATTTGAAAATGTATGCTACTCATTTTTTAAAAAGAGTTCATCATAGGAATCACTCAGTTTCTCTGTTTTCCTTCCTCTTCCTATTATAAACAATTCCGAACAGGAAATTTATATCAAGATCCGGAGGCCTTCCAAAAAGGCTGGCAGTCTGTATGCCAACTGAAGGAACAAGCCAAGCTTTCTACCTAAGCCTGTTATGTGAGAAAAGTGAAGCAACACATGACGGTGCTAAGAAGGACACAGTACCATTGCCATCCCATGCACCTCCTACAGTACACCTCCTACAATTGTTGGCATTCAGAATTGCTGGCCAGGGAGAAATGATCCAACCTACACATGACCATGTCTGGAGGAGACCTTTTTCTAACTTCAGCAATCTCCCCAAGTACAGGTGCTCTGGAAGAAGGGACACCCACCACCAGAAATGGGAGTCATAAAAGTGGGGCTTGTTTCTATAGGGAAGGTCATTTGTACACAGGCAGCCTCATCATGCTTTGTATTTTTTTAAAAAAAAAATAGCCTGGTGATGGGAAGGACAAGTATTTAATAAACATAGTCATTGGCTGTTTTTTAATCTAATTTTTTACCCTCTGGAAGTAACTGCCTCTCTACTCTGTAATATACTGGGTTCTGTTTTTGTGGGTGGTTTATACTAGTTTAATTCTGTCTGTCCTGTCTAAGTCATTCAGTTTTCCAGCCTAGTTCTTTCTGACTCAAAATGTTTTTAGTCTCAGAGCTCTCTGAGTAACCCAGTACCCTCTTGGAATCATCTTTTGCTCGAGAGATTTATTCTTCCTGTTACTTGCATCCAAGATGAAGTGAACTGCTATATTATATTTTTTGCCATCTACCTAATAACTTTATTTGAACACAAACCTTGTAAGTAAATATCCATTTTTCCTTCTGCTAAATCTGTGGCTGAACATTTGTACAATAGGAACCAAGAAGAAAAGAAAATGCCTTGCATTTCAAAATATTTAGTCTTAATCCTTTTGGACACACTAGCTGCACTACTCTGCAAAGATTGTTTAATGATTTGTATGGATGGTCTACTAGTAATGAGTGGATCCTGTCTGGACAAAGTGAGGACAGGGTCTAGGGGTAAAAGGGTGAGTGAAAGCCTATGTCAAGGGATCTGGGTGAATATGCAGAGGAAAAACAAAGCGGAAAGAGGAAGACAGCTGGGTAGTTGGCCTCAGTGGGGTTTCCCTGGGGCAAGAGATTCTTGAAATCATATATACCCTGAATCACAGGCCCTAGTACGCTTTAATTCAATTACATTTGCTTTGCAAAGCCTCCAGCCTGATGTTTCTCCACTTGTAATCATGCCAACCTTGAGGTGGCATTGGGAAAGGAAGAAGTAGGCTGGGCAACAGGATCACCAATCTCTGGACCCAACCAGGGAAGCTTTGAGACACTGGGTTCCAAATGCCATACTTACTTAGAGTGAGCCTAACTCGAGGAGTCAGGCTACCCTGGTGACACTGATCAGAGGGAATGCACATTGTTTGGATTGTGGCCTGTGAACACATGGATCTCAGCAACACACACCAAAATTGTAGTTCAACTAAATGCCAAAATATATGGGAATATTGCATGGCATACTCTTCTGAGCCTTGAATAAAGTAAAAAGAACCAGTAAGCCCAGAAATGGCCAAAAACAAAAAGAAAAATAAATCAAAATTAAAAATAAAATAAAAAGTCATGCAATTCCATCTTGTGGTATTTAAAGAATTTATCATGAAAACTGCACTTCTTCCAGTGTACAAAAGTAAAAGCAGCAACAATAAAAGCAGCAACAATAGCCCTGATGAAGCATCATTGATGGCATTCATAAAAGCATCAAAATTCCACACACATAAAGCAAAGAAACTAACATTATATAAAATATGACTGCCATCACAAAAATCAATAAGCCTTTGCTAGGCCTCCTTTGGGAAAACAGAAATAAACAAATGGGAAAAAGATCAACTTTCTGTAGTAGGTGTGCTGGTTGATATTTAAGCAGAGCATTCAGAAACTCATAAGGAAACAATATGTCACTAGATTGGCAAGTAAGAGGCAAGTAAAAAGAAAAACCAAGGACAGTTGCTTTTCTAGCAGTGGTGTGTCTTTTTGTATGTGCATACACCATCAAGTCAATTATTATGACCCTTTTTAGGCTTTTAAACAGTGCACTCCAGTATTTATTATTATTATTATTATTGCATTTGTTACCCCGCCCCAATCGGGAGGACCCGACTCTGAGCGGCTTACAAGAAATAAAAACATAAAATAATCTATATCAATAAAAAAAAATCAACAAGAGTTTAAAAAGTTATCAAAGTTAAAAACAGTACAGAAACAACCTGCAAATCCCACATTCAGATCCAGCTGAAGGAGACAGCACTGGCTCTTTGGGTATAAATGGAGATGAGCACCAAACTCTAGAGCCAGATATGACTGGCTTTCAAGCAAGGGCAATCTTTATCTTTACTAAGTCAAAAATACAGAGGAAGGGTTAACCCTTCTTATCTTCTGGGGGTGCCCTGGGATAGTGCAACTTGTCTAAGGCACAAAATCTGGTTCATGTCTCAGGAGGTACAATAAGGAATCAAACTCCCAACCTCTGGTTCTGCAGCCAAATAATTAAATTGATGAGTTATCTAGCCAGCTAGCATTGAAATGTGGTCAAGAAATTTTAGTTCTAGCCTAAGCACTTTATGAGTCTTGTAGAAGAGAAGAGATATTTCAAGATTTCTAGTTCACGAACCCTTTTACCCACTGTACTCTACTATCTCAGAGACATCACTGCAGACATCTGATCCCTTCATCTTGTTTAGGCATCATTTTTAAAATGTTTTAAAATGTTGAAAGATTTTAAAAAATGACCTAATGTCCTTCTGTATCTGCTTTGTACTTTTAGAAAGATGGCTTTCTTTCCTGGCAGAATTCTTTTTGCTCCTAAAATGATAATAATACCACTGACACCCAGAGTCTAGAATCTCTGCCAAGAATAGTCCCTGTGGCTTTTTCATTCTACTCTAGTGGAATGCATCTCTTATGTCTGACCTTTTTGCTTGTTTCTGTCTCCTTCTGCATTAGGTTAAATGACTTTGTCACAAACTCTAACATTTATTTCTTCATCAACCACATATTTCAGACATCTCAGAGACAGAAAGCTGAAACCTGTAGTACATTTTGAATAAGCTATTAGGGTTCCCTGCATCTTCCTTTCAACTATAGCCCAGAGAGCCACACACACACTAGAATTGTATGAGAGTCTTTGAGCTCAGGCTCCATTATTTACAATCCATTTTTAAAGTGGCCCTGCATCATTTCCATGGGGACATTAACACAAAGAATCTAGGTCTTTTGTGAAGTATGAATGTGGGGTCTGTGTCTTAGTCACTGAGGTTGATAGGCAGTTATATGATGTGGCTACACAAACTACAAGAAGACTACATCTTGGGGGGAAACAAAATGTAGGATGGTACCCCATGAGTCTGTTTTTGTTGTTCAGTCATACAGTCGATTCCAACCCTTTGCAACCCTATGGACCATTGTCCTCCAGGCACCTCTGTCCTCCACCATCCTCCTCAACCCACCCAGCTCTGTGCCCATTGCATCTACAAAACCATCTAGCCATCTCATCTTTGGCCATCCCCTTCATCTTTTGCCCTCCACCTTTCCTAGCATCAAGGCCTTCTCAAGTGAATCCTCTTTTCTCATTTGATGTCCAAAGTACTTTAGCTTAATCTTTACAATTTGACCTTCTAAGGAGCGGTCAGGGTTGATTTCTTCTAAGACCAGCCTATTTATTCTCCTCACTGTCCAGGGGACTCTCAAAACTCTCCTCCAACACCACATCTCAAAGACATCTATTCTTCTGCACTCAGCTTTTGTAATGGTCCAGCTCTCACAACCATACATTACACAGGGAATACCATTGCTTATTCTCCTATGTTGAAATGCTTTCTGTGAATTGCAGAAACATAAACCCAGAGACAAGTGTCTAAAAACTAGCCCTCTAAACATGGATCTGCTAGAGAAGATAACAAGGAAAAAATGACTGAGGTCATTTGCATCAATTAAGCAAAGCAGTAAAAATTGAATTTAATGCAAATAACACAGTCTTTGTAAAATGGCAATGTTGCATGGCTATTAAAAGGAACAGAAGTATCACAATGGCCATCTGCAATTCTCTGAGCAATTGCCCATTTTTTCACTGCTTGCCTTGTTCCTCAAAGGGAAAGTAGTTTTGCATTTTGTGCAAATTATATAAATGTTACTTTTTAAAAAATACTTCTAGGCCGATATTCTGACGAACAGTTCTGTCTGCATAACACGAATGATATCACCATGAGTGTCAAACTAACCTATATAAAGACTTCTCCTTTTAAAAAAAAAATTTGGAGTGCACACAACTCTAATACAATGAGATAAAGCTGCACACACACCAAAATTGAAAAGGGAAGTCTTCAGTCTGCAGCAATCTGCCACTGATTGTGACATTGTTCCCATTGTGTAGGCAAAGCTGTGGAACAGGATACCGCCCCTTGTTTCTAGCCAAGCCATTTCACAAAACATTAAAATGGTTCATTACAGGGTTTCATGAAGCCATTTAAATTTATTAGTATAATAATTTAAAGAGTAGTAAACGTAAAGGTAAAGATGTTTCCGTGGTCATGTGGCAGGCATGACTAGACATCGGAGATCACGGAACACTGTTACCTTCCCACCAAAGTGTTCCCTATTTATCTACTTGCAATTTCTTGCTTTCAAACTGCTTGGTTGGCAGGAGCTGGGACAAAGAAGGGAGCTCATTCTGTCCTGCAGTACTCGAGAATCGAACTGCTGACCTTCCGCCTCCCAGTCAGCGTCTTAGCCACTTGATGTAAGACATCTGAAGGCAAGCTATTTATTTTATTACACTTATATCTCATCTTTCTCCAAGGACCACAGGGTTCCCTACATTTTTTTTCTCACTGGTTCATTCGTTCCTCACATCTGTATCAATAATAACCTTATGAGGTAACTCAACTAAAGAGCTAGTAACTTGCTGAAGAGCACCCAGTGAGTGGGGATGTGAATGTAGATCTAGCACTCAGCCCACATTTTACTTCATTGATGCTGTTAAATATGTCTAAGTCTAGCTAAACCCTCTGATCCTTGATACATAATGGACAGATTAATGCTGTTAATGCTTTCTTTTTCTTTGCTTCCTCTCTTACCCTCTTGGGTGTTGAAGGAGATGCAAGGTTTTTGCTCTGGCACTTATTGTGGCCCCTACCAGAGTTATTTGGTATTCTTGTAAAAAAAATTATGTTCTCTCTCCACCTTTCTCTGCTTTGCTTCATGGTCTTTGTCCTTTTCCTCTTTCCACATAAACCTTGTATGGTATGGGCAGTGGTAGGTTGTCAATTTTTTTCCTACCCAACCATGATGTAATTACATCATGGCCAGAGCCGATGTCATGACATCATGACATCGTGGGCGGAGCAAAAAATAAAAAATAAAAATAAAAAATGGCTGCCCAGAACTGTGCATGCGTCAAGCCTTCATTTGACACATGTACAGTCCTATTTTTTTTAGTATGCATGCATCAAACCTCTATTTGACACATAAACACTAAAAAGAGAACTGTGCATGCATCAAATAGAGGTTTGACACATGCGCAGTTCCAGGCAGCCATTGTGGCTGCCCAAAATACACTTGGGGGAGGTGGAGAGGCGACCAAATCAGGTCGCTTGGGGGTTCCCCCCCCCAGTGACCCCCGCATGATGGTTGTTACAGGTTATGGCCAACCAGTCCAAACTGGTAAGAACCCAACACTGGGTATGGTATTCCAAGGCATTCTCTCCAAATGGGCAAACCACTTCATTTGTTGTCTCTGTATGAAATTTAAAATTGATTCTAATCCAGTTATTTTCCTTGTAATCTCATTCCTGATTTTATCCCGTCTAATCATTCCAGCAGCCTTCCTCAGACATCTCACTTCTATATTTACCAATTTTTGTTTATATTTTGTTGCAAGTGTCCATGTTCGGCACTGTTAAGTCTTTAGTTAGGTTAAATCTGCTCACCAATTATACCCTATGGCCTTTTTTTTTTTTTTTACATTTTCTATATCTCCTTTGACGGTTGACTTATTTTTCTTCTTTCAGTTTTAATATTCAGTAAATATCTTGTCTGATCAGTTCCAATGGTCTTACTGAAAGAAAAAAGTTCTGCTAGGTCTGCTATACAATACAAGAAGCCTAAGTGCACATTATCAACAGTTTTATTTTGCCATTGTCTCTTAGGGTCACAGAGCTGCAAACAAGGTCCTCTATCATTGTTGGGTCAGAAGAATGACATTTGCCATTATAACCAGAAAGTGAATGGAGGAATAGATTCCATGCCTTGCCTTCAGGAAAAGCTCAGGAGAGCAATTGACCTGAAACTTGACAATGAACAAAATGCCAGTTTGAAGATGGCTCATGCTGATTTTGAGAAAGACAGGATTTCAAAATGCCTCATTTGTAGAGTTCAGAATTTGATGAGTGACCTCCACCAGTTTCACAGGTATTGTCTGTCTATTTTTCCCCCATGCAATTTGCTGGGGTTTAATTTGCTAGCCAATTTCATTATTTGTACAGGATGATTCAGGAGACAGATTTTGTATTAGGTCAAGGAAAAGGTCTAGTGCCTGGTGCATTATAGTGGTAGAAGAGACATCTAGTTTTGTTAAAAATCTTTACGATATCCTAGGTTTTAGGCTAATTGACATGGACACCTGACTAAGAAGGGAATCCTGAATCAAATTAAGACTGCAATAATAACGTACATGCAGCACACTTGCCGTAAGCAAGTATTTTATGATTTGTCTCACAGGGATGCAACCTTGTCTTTAGATATGAACCCCCATTCTTTAATAAGGATTGCTTCCAATTAATACTGTATCCATTCCTTCCATGATTCTGTGAAGCACAACTGGCATAAACACAAGCCCTGTATGTGACAGTCTCCATGCATGGAGACATAACCTCACTTTCCAGGAAAGTGTTCTGGTAATTGCTATAAACTTTTGCAAATATTCTGCCACACTGATTTCATTTAGTATCCTATGGCAGTCTATCAATTATGCGGGAAATACCCATATTTTCCGGTGTATAAGACGACTGGGTGTATAAGACGACCCCCCAACATTTCCACTCAAAATATAGAGTTTGTTATATACTCGCCGTATAAGACTACCCCCTCTTCTGCACAACTTCCACACACCAAATAAAACGTAAAAGAACATCAGATTTGATTTCAACATGTTAATTTATATTCAAATGCTTGTGACATGCAGAAAAACTGTCACAAGGCTGTATGTTATCAAACATGTACAGTAAACATAAAACAGTGCAAGTGCAAAGTGGTACTTATTTATCTACGGAATATACATGAATATAAGCTGACCCAAATATAACCTGAAGAACCTAATTTTGACCTTGAAACCCAGGAAAATAGATTGACCTGAGTATAACCCAAGAGTGGGAAATGTAGCAACTGCTAGTGAGTTTCAGTAATTAGAATACAGTAATATTAATTATTTTATTGATTTTTTTAGAACTAGCTCTAGCCTAGCCTCTTGCTTCCCCTGCAAGGAAGAAGCATGGCTTTTTCCTCCATTTTGGGCAGAGCAGAGATAAAGGCATGAGGTACCACTAAGTGAAACCCTTTCTTTTTCCCCACCAGTTTGAAAGGGAGACACAATTGTAATGTAGAGCTTATTTCTTCATCTGGATGGTATGTAGAATGAGGTGGGCAAGCATCAGGAGGCCACTATGGGCAGCTATGTCTATCCCAACTGAAGTGCACCCGGGGTATAAGATGACCCCCCCCCCCCCATTGGAGGCATGTTTTTCAGGGGGGAAGTAGTCTTATACGCCAGCAAATACTGTATTTTTATATGAATGTTTCTTGATCATCCAATATGTATGGTTTGACATGGGGGGTGGAGTTTTCAGGGCAGAAAGCCCACACCCAGGGAACTCCGGACAAACTAATGTCAGTTTGAATCTCCAGAAGGTCCTTGTCCAGTACAATTTTGATTAAGCCAGAAGGTCAGCTCAAATAATGTATCACCCATTTTCTGTTCTGGGGTGTTGAACATTTCCTTCAAGTTTGATCCTAATCAAGGGAAGCTGAAAAATTCAAGGTACCTGCCATGCCAAACCTTGTTGTTAGCCTATTCTGGATAATGCCACCCCAAAATGATTCCCTGAACCACAAGTATGATCCAGAGTTGGCATTGATGCAAATATGCCCTTTTCTGCATCCTGATGATGTCTATACTGGGTTCAAATCAAATTTTTCTATAACAGGAACAACAGATGAACCGCAAACTGATTTGAATATATTGGGCTTGGCTATGAAAGTTTCCACAGTGCAGAATCATCTTTCTTCTTTTAACTGACAATCACTTACCTGCTAGCTAAAGGTAAAGGTCACCCTTGCTCGAAAGCCAGTCATATTCAACTCTAAGGTTCAGTGCTCATCTCTGTTTCATAGCCAAAGAGTCAGCTCTGTCTGCTTTTGCAAATGTTTCCGTGGCCATGTGGCAGGAATGACTAGACACAGGAGCACACAGAACACTGTTTACCTTCCCACCGAAGTGGTCTCTATTTATCTACTTGTAATTTCTTGCATTTAAACTGCTAGGTTGGCAGGAGCTGGGACAAAGACGGGACCTCACTCTGTCCTGCAGTATTCGGGTATCAAACTGCTGATCTGCTGCCTTCCAGTCAGCATCTTAGCCACTTGAGCCACTGCAGTCCCCACTTACCTGCTAACTAACAACAAAAGTAACCATACACTAAAACAGCAGTTCCCAAACTTTGGACTTCAATTTCCAGAAGGCTAAGTCAATTCCCCAAAGCACTGATCACCTAATGTACTGACTGAGACTTCCGGGAATTGAAGTTCACTGGTGTTCTGCAAACAATAGTTTGGGAAACGCTACACTAAATTATAGGTATTAGTTAAGCCAAACATGCTCAGAACAGTGGAGTGAGAACCAAGCTATTTATACAGCACTTGGGATATAAGTGATATGCTGCATTTTAACAAAATTCTACAACTACACGAGTGGTAGGGATTTACATGTCCCCTGGCGATTATTAAAAATTCAGTAGTTGCCTTATATTGTTGCTCATATTTTATTTTCAGGTGACCGTTAAACACTCCTTCTCAGCTAGCCTGCAGAACAATGAAGAGAATTGTGGCAGCTCTCATTATAAAAGCATTACTGCGGAAAGAGGTAATGAAGAGAGACAAAAGTGAATTTTATGGTTTCAGATACTAGATGTTTGCTAAGGATCTACAGAGGAAAGCGAACATTGAAAGAAACTATGCAAACCCAACCCTACAGTGCTACTTGGACAAGTTGAATGGCTGAATGTCTTAGAGAAGTTATAATGAATGGCTTCAATTTAGGTGAATAGTCAACCAATGGAAGAAAGGGAGAAGGGAGTAAGACAAGTCACCAAATGAGGAAAAATATTCTAGTTCTTCTTTAAGTGCTATATCTGATTCTGAATATTGGCTATCCTCATGGTGAAGATAATCCTGAGAATCTATCTATCTATCTATCTATCTATTTATTATGTCCAATTTATATAGCTGCCCAACTTGAAACGACCCTGGGTGGCTCACAAAGTTAAAATCAACAACACAGTCAAAAACTTAAAACCCATAAAAATTGTGTGTGTGTGTGTGTGTGTGTGTGTGTGTGTGTGTGTGTGTGTGTGTGTGTGTGTATTAATATAATGCAGTGGCCTTCTATTTGCTATCTGCATTGCAGTGTGACACCCATACCACTGATCCAGTTCTGCAAGTCACTTTTTGGTACTGAGCCCTTTTGGCACGCAAAGTCCTCATTTTCCTAGACCAGTATTCTTGACCAGTATTGTTGAAGCTGCAGCCCTCTATCAAGATGGATTCAAGTGGGATTTAATCCACTTGGGGACCATCACCCTTCCCAGTTGACTTTGTCACCCAAGGGCGTTAGTCCTCAGGGTTTTCAGATTTACTGCTGCTTGATGATAGGCATTGATTCACTGGCAGTACGGTCTACTCTATTACCATAGCAGGATAACATGGACAGGCTGAACTATACTAAATATTAGCCTTATGGAGAAAGTAGTGCTGTGAGGCAATAATGACAACCAGGATGTCACTAGCAGGTGTATAGATTTTGGCATTATTCATTCTCTCAGCTCAGAACAAAAAAAAAAAACTTACTGGCTGCTTCAGACCTGGGAACATCACAGATCCTACGTTTAACATAAGAGGTTAAGGATAGCTTTGAATCTTGGAAGATCACAAGGGGTAGCTTTTTGGCCAACTATTACACTGTTCATTAGTGTCTATTACCCATCTGAGGATTATAAGATAACTAAAGTAATTGCAAAGAGTTGTTGATATTTTTGCTAATTTTCAAAGAGAACTCAGCCAATGAAGGAATAAAGATAATAGCCTGTCCCAGGGCTAAATAAAACAAAAAAATATGCTAATGATCTCATATTTGGTGCTCAGTCAGACAGCTTACAGGTGGTAGAACATCTTGTAATAGATGCATTATAAGAACCTGGAATAGATTGTGGTAAATATCAACTTAAACTCAACCCTACTGAGACTTTAAAATGTGTCTTCTATCTGAAAGACAAACAGACATCTCACAAGCTTCATGTTACCTGGAAGGGCATCCACGAAGATCACTGTTTTGTCCAAAATACATTGGCTATACTTTGGATTATACATTTATCTATAAGAAATACTCCCAAAACACAAAAGCAAAAGGTCTCTATAGTTTTTGAATGCTATCAGCTACCAGCACACAACCACAAAAATTAAGCTGGAAACTGGCTGGCTGGCTGGCTGTGGAAGAAAGGAGGCCATTGATTCCTAATCTTCCACTGTTAACTTCCTGGATTCTTTTTTCCCCCTTTCAGTACAGTACCTCAAAGGCTGTGATATCTTTGAACCACAATCAGCTGTACCCTGGGGAACTAGGTCAGGGAAAAGGAACTATGGAATGAACTCACCAAAGGTGGATTTGTTTTGGAAATTTAGCATCTGATATAGACACAGAAGAAGAAGAAGAAGAAGAAGAAGAAGAAGAAGAAGAAGAAGAAGAAGAAGAAATTCATCATTGTCTGGAGATGCAGCTGTGGGATTTCCCCCCTGTTAATCATTATTTGGGAACTTCTTGACTATCATGAAGTAAGAAGGTAAGGCTACATGCAGGTTTTATCACTTTGAGATGATTTAGAGTGACTCTCCAGTACCTTACATGTGTAGCTTTTCATTTTCCCCATTTCACTTTAATTGTTGTATACTGATTTTAGTGCCTCTGTAAATGAAAGGGGGAAGAGAGCTGAAATACGCCCAGAACAGTCTGTACCTCACAAAGGAACACAGACACATCTTTCAACCATAAAGAATTTATTGTTCTGTTGTGTTCCAATGTGCTTCCCTTCTTCTTTCATTATACTAGAATTGGGATCAATTATAAAGTTCAGCTGTAAAAGATGTTCAGATTTCCCCTTGGCAACTGAACTTTTCTATGCTATAGAATCATAATGGGTATGAAAGTATATAAAATGTTTTCCCCTTAGACCTTGGCACTCTAGGCAACTATTGGGAAAGATTTTTTTTTTAATTTTTCAAAATTATTAAACATACACCTATATAGATAGCAAACATAAGAACCAGAACACATTGTCAAGCTTGCTGAGATCCACAGGGCAGAGACTCCAAATTCATGGAGTTGGTGGAGGCATTTATTTGAATGGCAAGATCCATCAACATATTGGGGGTGGTGGGGGATAATTGAACTTGGAGATGAATATGGCCATGTGAAACAACTGAAGAGAGTGAGGGGATGGGAAAATAATATTTCCTTAAGTTCCGTATATAGTAGGTGCATGTATATGTTATCTTCTTTAATTGCATAATTTCATTGTCCTTTTTCATTGTATAATTTTGCTGGACATTTTAAAATGTTTTTGTAAAAGAAAATAATAATTTAAAAAGCTAGCATGATACCAAGAAGCAGACTACTAAAGGCAAACCGAACCAAGAGAAGAACTATAACTAGTCATCTCTGGTGGAATGGAATCCTGTGCCCCTGGGTGCTCCTGGACTTCAATTCCCAGACGCCCTGATCAACTGACTTGGGCTTCTGGAAATTGAAGTCCAAGAACATCTGGAGCCCAAGGTTGAGAAACGCTGTCCTTTTTAAGTGCCCCTGCCATACCCTTCAGCCACCTCCCCAGACTCCACAGAGTCTGGTGGGTGACACTGCCATTCCCAGGCACTACACTAGCTGCCAGTTGAGCCTTTGGTATTTCTGATCCACAAACGTCTGGAGGCAACCCTACAAGGGGATTCCAGCTGTTTAAAAACAAGCCAGGGACCACGTGTTCCACAATCCCAATGTTTATCCAAAACTTTTATTTATTTTACCTATATGAAATCCTGTCAAACTGTGGGTCTCTTCACTCATTGGCTAATCACATAGAACTGCTTGTTTAATGCTAAAATGTTTGGCCAACAAATTAGCTACATGTTTTGCTCTACAGCTCTGGTTATATAAAGGCTAGAGCAATGATGGCAGGCCTTGGCACTCCAGGTGTTCTTGGACTTCCATTACCAGAAGCAGGGGTGCGTTGGGCTCCTTGGGAGTGCGGTGGACAGGGTGATGGGGGTGCCTATTGGGGGCTTGGGGGGGAGAAATCCCATACATTCTCATTATTTCTGCCTACCTCTGGGGGGTACCAGTCACTGGGGTGCACCAGGACGAGTCCCTGTATCCCTGTGGGACAGCACACCACTGACCAGAAGCCCAAGTCAGAACTCCTGCTGATCAGGACTTCTGGGAATTGAAGTTCAAGGACATCTGGAGTGCCAAGGTTCACCATCACTGGTTAGAGGGTTAGGGTTTGTTTTAAGAGTGCTTTTATTACCTTCTCACCACAGGTCACGTTGGAATCCAGGGCAGGGGAGGATTTAATAGGCACCCAATGAAAGGTCTAAAGTCTGGCATCCCTGGCACTGAATGAAGAAATGGACAGCTGATATCAGCTCAAGCAACTATCGGGATATTATTCAAACATTTCAGATGCTATGTAGCATCTGGAATATCATGTAGCATTCCAGATAGCATGAATCTATCACAGATTTCATCCCACAGTTGCTGTGTTAGAAAATATTTCACACATATAACGTTGTAGTTAATATTCTGAACCCAGATTGGAAGTTTAAGGCTACATCTTCAGTCGATGCCTTCTTTCAGTTCATAACCAATGGTGAGAGACTGAAGACACCATGAGCCCCAAAACATCTGGAGGGCATGGCTGCTTATTCCTAACCTAAATGGGCAATACTTTGTGAAAGTGGGGAAGACTACATACTAAGCACATCATTTCAATCAGCCCAGACCTAGAGCCATAAGGTATATTTCCCTTTTCAAATTGCAGAAAATGTATTGCTAAATTCACCACTCCTTTTCTTTTGTTCCCTGATATTATTTGCAAATTTACCTGGGGCTTTTCTGACAATGCCTTGACAAAGACAAAGATGAGAGCAGTTTCCCATTCAGAACAATATACTGAAGGAAGGTCACGCTTTCACAGACTTCCTTTGTACAAAAGAGAACAAGCAGACTTATGATAATTCATTCTCCTGACAGAGGTTGTAAGAAGAATAAGAAATGGAATAAATTAATTCTTCATATGGGAAACAGTAAAACTTTAATTCATTCTGATTGCGGTCTTAAGATTTTAATTTTGTGGCTCCCTCGGGTTCTACAACACAAGAAACTAAAGGAGTGTATGCCTTTGGGCAGGCAGAAAGCATCTGTGTCAAAAAGACAAATTGACTCATAAATGGTGGCAAAATATACTGCCAGCTCTTGAAGAACAATGGTTGGAATCAGAAAATCCATATAAAAGTAATGGTTTCATCAAGGACTTGCTCCTTTTTTTGTATACTGAATTATGCCAATGTTATACCACATTTTCAGGCTTACTGTTGCCATCCCTATTTATGCTCTTCTTCAGAGATAATCATGTTTGATGCTTTCAGTCCAAAACATCAAAATCACATCTTCTTTTGTCTTATTTTGTCTTGGCCTGGAATTAATTTTTAAAACTGGAACACAGAAATGGGAGCAGGGAAAGGGTTTGCTGCCTGATAGAAATCCAGCTGAAGTCTGGCAATTTTAGATCCAAAATGGTAAACCCAGTGGATTTTCCAGAACTACAACTTCCATAGGCTTGAACCCATAAGGCCAATAGATAGAGGTTATGGAACCTGAGGTCCAAATTCATTTGGAAGGCATTAGGTTGCTTCAGGCTTCTACAATAGCAAATGCCATGTGTGACCATTTTAACCTCCAGTAAGTATTGCATATCAGAATTTGATCTCTAAGGAGGTGTTCAGGTTGTGGCTTTAGTTCTTTGACCTTTCTTCAAAATGGAAACTGGTGGGTCATCACCTGGTCTTGCAGGTGCAAACCACTTTGGAAGAAACCAGACAGGCATTATATCATGTTCATTAATACCTTACAAGACAGATGTTTGGGGGTTGGTTTCAGGCATACATGCAGTGTCCAGGTTGCTATGGTTCCACACTTTTTTTTTTTTTTTTGCGAAACTGGCCTACAAAAAGCTGTCTGGCTGATATGATCATATTATTTTATGTGTCCCATCAAACCACTTTATTGTGCTGCCCAAACATATCATCCCCAGAACTTGTGGCAACACATGATCTAATAATGTGGCTGTAACTGTTCCCCTCCTTTCCAACATTGCTCTCCCTGACACTTTCTCCAAACCTTCCTTAATTTCATGCAGTTGGATATGAGATGGACAGTGAGGCAGTGTCCCTTCCAACTGCTCCCCCATTCTTTTTCTTGCACAGCTAATGTTTCTGCCTAGCATTCATAATATGAAAAATTAATACTATTTCATGCACATCACCGCACAAGTGAAATGATGCTCAAACTTCGTAGGACACAAATTGGATGTATTGTCAAATATCCCCTTTCCTCTAAGGAAGAATGTTGTGATGCATCATTAATTTCTTCTTTTAGCTGTCAAGCACATTTGTGGGAACATGTGGCTGCCTTCCAAACAATGAATGTCCTGGGATAGCATGGTGCCATGCCACTATGCTGGCATGGTTTTAAAGACGGATGGGGGGGGGGTGAGTTCAACTGCCATTGTCTTCATAAACCTGCATATTTCTTGATACCCCTCCCAGAAATGTTCCCTTCCCCACAAACAATTATATGTTCACATTTTCCATTCATCACAATATGTTAGTCCATTCACTTTCTTTAATAAGATGTTTGGCCTTTTCTGTTTGCTTCTATCATGCTGCTAGGAGTGACACCTGGACAACATGCTTCCTTCATTCCTTTCAGGTACATGGCAAAGGGGTGCACCTACATATGCAAAAGAGAGAGTAGAACATTTATTTATTTATTTATTTATTTATTTAAGCAAACTTTTATGCCACCCTCCTCAAAAAGACCCAGGGTAACTAACACAACTCTCAACACCTAAAACACAATAAAAACATAATATAAAATCAAGATTAAAAGATTAAAAAAGTAAATTAAAAAAAAAAGCTAAAACAAGACAAACAGAGAGAGGGGGGATCAAATGAGCCAACAGACTTGGGCAACTGTCTGGACCATACCCCACACATACTCTGCCAGCCAGGTCTTGACCCCCTTCCTAAAGGGCAGCAGCTCTGGCTGGAAATGCAGCTCACTTGGCAAGAGGTTCCATAGGGCCGGAGCAGACACGGAGAAGGCCCTCCTCCTTGTGCTAGAGAGGTGTGCCTCTCTAGCTGATGGTACAACCAGAGTGCCTCTCCATTCTGTTCTGGCGGGACGGACAGATGTCCTTATGGTGATGTGGTATGACTAAATTACAAAGATGATTGGAATGACGAGAGAAGAACACAGGGTAGATTTTAAGTAAGTATCAAAACGATATAATATTTAGTTTATATCTTTAGTGAGTCTTTCAAAATAAACCTCTCTGGGGAGCCCTACCATTAGTCCAGATTAATTCATTTAAACAGATTAATCCAGCGGTTTCCCCCCACTTCTGCTAAATCAGACCAAAGACATATCCTTGACCAGAAATCTAAATCTCATACGAACCTTTGGGAAACCAACAGGTTGAACATGAAGGCAATAGCCATCTTCCCCCTGTTGTTTCCCATTGATTGGTATGCAGTCGTAATCCACCCCAACTAGCAATCAGTTGCTATTGTTATTCTTTCCTCCCATATGAATTTGCATCATTTAAAGCTATGCAGCGTGGAATCTGTCCTCATGCTCTACGGCACTAAGTTGTATCACTGAATTTCCTACAACAGCAATTGCAATTGCACTTTTATACTGCCCCATAGTAGTTAGTGCACTCTCTGGGTGGTTCACAGAGTAATTAGCATATTGCCTCCAACATGCTGGGTACTCATTTTACCGACCTTGGAAGGATGGAAGGCTGAGTCAACCTTGAACTTTGCTAAGGATTGAACTCACAACATTCTGGCTGAAGTACAACAGTTTAACCACTGCACCACCAGGGCTCCTGCCATTTGATGATATTTCTTATCTCATTAGTCAGTGTCTGAAATGCTGAGGTAGGATTTTTGTGCCTTCAGTGTGGATCCTTGTACTTTATTTGTGTAGTGTCACATTTGTGTAAGAGCTCTGCCTCATACAGAGAACCAATGTTATATTGTAGACAGGGTGTCAAATACAACTTCAGAGACCTTGGTTCAAACCCTGCTTGGCCTTGGAAACTTACTGTGAACAAAAAGGGGAAACCACTCCTTGAACAATTCACATACATTGACAACATTTGAAAACCTGAAAGAAACTTGATGAAAGATAACAACAAAAATATCCAGTGTGAGCCACACAGAAAAAGCAGAGCATCTTGTGAAACAATGGGATGTATACATACCTGCTTTTTTGTATGAGTACACTGAAAAAAAGTCTTTCGTTCCCTGGGTCGCTCCACCACATTTAGGGATGAACATGTAGACCTTCTCTTCTCCATTCTTGTTTTCTCTAATGCAGGAGTTCACAACCTTTTTAAGCTGGGTGCCAGGTCACACTCCTTCAGACAGCTTCGGGGGGCGGACGACCATTTTGTCCTTCCTCCACCACATGGCACTTCTGGGTGTGGTGGAGTCAGTGAGGGCACCACATGTAATGGCACCGTGGGTGGCATCCAGCCCACGGCCGCAGGTTGAGAATCCCTTCTCTATGGAAGCTGATTTTTCTGCAGAGTAAAAGTTCCTCTTTGCTTGTAGGTTCTCTATCCCAGCAAGAACACAGAGAAATTGGGATTCATTCTCAAATGGAAATTTGAGATATGCACAGAAACATCTTCTCTGCAGTGATAGAGAAGGGAAGAGATGGATATTCTTCTGTTAGCATGTTGGAACTGGAAAAGTAATGACTGAATAAGGCTATAGTCCCGTGACATTTAAATCCAGGCAGAGATATGACAGGGAGCAGGGGGGGGGTGAATTTTATTTTGCTGCTGTTTCTTTTTTGGCCAATATAAATTGTGTCAACATAGCAAGCTTGTCCTCTTGAGAATTGTTGAGCCCTGCAAGATATTTTGCATTCCTTGCTAGAGGAGATTGACTTTTCTTCACCACACTTTGCACAGTTTGCAGAAAGTGTCTCTACTAAGATCTTCACACTATAAAACTAAGTGCACACACAGCAGATATAAAAATGGACCAATATCTTTGCTTACTATGATGCAAATAACCTATTCAATGCATGCATCCTTTAAAAGCACATGCAATAAAGCAGCAGTTACTGTAGTTTTAAATTTCATGCTTTTTACAGAAAATACAAAAATCAGTCCCACAAATGCACAAATACTCTCTAAGTCTGACCATAACTTTTTTATTATTTTGCTGTTTAGTAGCATGCGGAATCCCCCCTCAGACAGTTCTTCATGAAGCTTACAATAACAAACCACATCACAAATTACATTTCTAGTTCTTCTTCTGGAGTTCTTAGAATAGCAAGAATAACAAGTTCTGCCCAAGGTGAAAAAAGTAACTGACATTCCACCTGTCTAAATTAAGGTACATAGTACTTAACACATACTCCAACACCCTTATATAAGTGTCGTATCCAATTCCATATCTTTGTTATCCTTATGGTTATCAGCCATGAAGATTGTACTGGGAGCAATATAATGCAGTGGCTTCCATTTGCCTTCTGCATTGCAGTGTGACACCCGTACCACTGGTACAGTTCTGTGAGTCACTTTTTGGTCCTGAGCCCTTTTGGTACACAAAGTCCTCAGCAGCCCCAGGACAGCATTGATGAAGCTGCTACTCTCCATCAAAATGGGATGGATTCAAGTGGGATTTAATTCACCTCCGAAAATCATTACCCTTCCCTGTGGACTTTGCCACCCAAGGCTGTTAGTCCTCAGGGTTGTCAGGTTGGTTAACTGCTGCCTGGCAATTGGCCTTCTTCTTTCATGTCCCAATCAAACCCTGGACTGCTAGAACGCAGTCACTTTCCTGTCTTTGTCATTGGCCAAACTTAAGTCCTCATTGGTGCATGTTTCTGGCAATAATTGGCAGGCCAGTAAATGAGCTGGATTCTGAATCTCTCCATATTCACCCTGTGGTGTTGTCTGTCAGCAGAACCCACTTGAGCATGTTGGTTTTTAATTTAGGGATGTAGGGAATATTGAGTTCCTTTAATGATGTTCCTTGCCCAGTGAGCTCCTTCCCCCTTCTTTCAATTTGATTTTGCTCTTGTGTACCCTCAAGAATATTTGTTCTTGCCATGAAGCTCTTCCTGGATCTGAGCTGGCAGACTTGAGGCTCATATTTGTACAGGGGATGTCAAGGGTAATTCTATTGCTTAATTCACTCAGCATCTGCTGCTACTTTCCCCCTTATCTTAGGTGGAGTGATATCAACAAGAGGTGTAGGTTTGAGGCATTCACATGGCTTTGTTAACAGTAATGTCAACTTCTTTTGTGTGTGCAGATGGGCTCCATACTGGAGCACCATACTCTGCTGCAGAGATGCTCAGGGCCTTTGTAATAATATTAAAGGAACCATGGCAAATGAAACCACTGAGGAGTAAAACATTCATGACATAATGGTTTCTCACACTGTCCAGTAAAGTTTCTCAGCTCACACTGATTAGTTTCCTTGTCAAAGAATGAAGAAAATCATCCCCAGCTCCAATCTCTAAAAAAAAACCCACCCTGTGCTATGTTTAGATTAATTTCCTGTACATTTATTTATTTATTTATTTATTTATTTATTTATTTATTTATTTATTTATTTATTTATTTATTTATTTATTTTAATATTGCTGCCCACTCGCCAAAGCAACTTTGGGTGGCTCACAATATAAATTTCCCAGCACCATTTAAACACGCTTTAGTGCTCCCCCTCTTAAAAAAGCCGTCCCTCGACCCTATGGTAATTTCCAACTACCGTCCAGTGTCTAACCTACCTTTTTTAGGTAAGGTCCTGGAGAAAGCTGTGGCGCAGCAGTTACGGGATGTCCTGGATGAAGCGGATTATCTGGACCCGTTTCAGTCAGGATTCAGGCCCGGATATGGTACCGAAACTGCACTAGTCGCACTGGTGGATGATCTCTGGAGAGAGCGGGACGGAGGGGAACCGTCTGTCCTTGCTCTCCTCGACCTCTCAGCGGCTTTTGACACTGTCGATCATGGCATCCTTCTGGGAAGGCTCCGGGGCTTGGGGATCCAGGGCACAGTGTTGTCCTGGTTTTCCTCATTCCTGAGGGACAGGACCCAGTCGGTGTGCCTGGAGAAGGAGATGTCCAGCCCTAGGCCCCTGCAGTATGGGGTGCCTCAGGGCTCGGTACTTTCTCCTCTCCTCTTTAACATCTATATGAAGCCGCTGGGTGAGATCATCCGTTCCCACGGGGTAAGGTATCATCAGTATGCTGATGATATCCAGTTGTACATCTCAGCCCGTGGGGACCCAGGCGGTGCAGTGGAAGTCCTTTCCAGGTGCCTGGAGGCTGTTAAGGTCTGGATGGGGGAAAACGGGCTACAGCTAAATCCCGACAAGACTGAGTGGCTATGGGTAAGGGGCCCTGTGCTAACACGGGAGTTACCAGCTTTGGTTCTGGATGGGGCAGTTTTGCCCCAAACAGACCCGGTGCGTAATCTGGGGGTCCTCCTGGACTCACGGCTACTGTTCAATGAGCAGGTGGCAGCCGTGGCCAGGAGGGCTTTTGCACAACTTCGTGTAATACGCCAGTTACGCCCGCTCCTCGACCGGGACGCCTTGCTTACGGTCACGCACGCTTTGGTCACCTCCAGACTTGATTACTGTAATGCGCTCTACATGGGGCTGCCCTTGGTGACCATTCGGAGACTGCAGCTGGTCCAAAATGCGGCAGCCCGGGTAGTGATGGGATGCGGGCGTTATGCTCGGGCCTCGCCACTGCTCGCCATTGGTTGCCAGTTTGTCTCCGGGTGCAATTCAAGGTGCTGGTTATTACCTTTAAAGCCCTATATGGTAGTGGGCCAGGATACCTAAGAGACCGCATCACCCTAAGAACATCTGTCCGTCCCACCAGGGCGGATCGGAGGGGCTCTCTTGTTGTTCCATCGGCTAGGGAGGCCCGCCTCGCTAGCACCAGGAAGAGGGCCTTTTCTGTGTTCGCCCCGGCCCTCTGGAACCTCCTTCCAACTGAGCTGCGCATGCAGACAGAGCTCCTGTCCTTCCGGAAGAACTTAAAGACCTGGCTGGCAGGACATGTGTGGGGTTCCAGGGATGGGGGATCCCATGTGGGGTGGTTAGTCTAGGGATACTACCCTTGACGACACCCCCAGATACTGTTTTTAGTTTATGAATTTTAAATTTTTATATTGATGTGTTTTATTCTGTGCTGTAAGCCGCCCAGAGTCGGGCTTGCCCGATTGGGGCGGGTTAGCAAGTGTGAGAAATAAATAAATAAATAAATAAATAAAACATCACACAAACATAAAGTTACAAGAACCATTAAAAACTGCTAAAAATACATCTCTCTCTCTCTCTCACACACACACACACACACACACACACACACACACACACACACACAAATTAAAATTATAACTAAAAGCACGAATAGCCTTCATTATATAAGCCAGTGAGCAGGGGCTACTGAATCTAATGTAATTTATTCAACTTTAGTCTTTGTGGCTGATATATTTTAAAATACATATATACATTTTTTCCTGAGATTCTAAATATTATCTCAAGACAATGGGATTTAGAAGGCAGAGTACAAAAGGTTATATACTTTTCACATTTCACATTGTGATTACCTTGTTTGGCCTAGTGTGTATAGAGGTTTAATTTCATCTTCTCCTTCTTCCCACAAAAAAACCCCCAAACCTGTTTATCTTCTTAATTTTTAATTTCTTCTTGTGTTTTAAGTCTATGCCAATACCTAGGTGCATCCAACAGAAAGACTGTTCGTATTTCAAATACATCCTTTGATCTCAGGGTGAGATGAGGGTATTACTTTGGAGAGTTTGCATAAAATCTCATTACCCTATTGATCCTGATTTTAAAACCTTTTCTTGTACTTCATTACCATGCAAGAGGAAGTGTGTGTGTGTGTGTGTATTGAATGTGTGTGTGTTTGAGAAAGAGAGAGAACATTTCTTAAGACAGAGTGTGAAATATATTTTAAAGATTACTTGATTCCACAAGAATGCCTGGATGTAACTAATTCTTCTAATTATTTCTTTGAGTAATAAGTTGCACTTTGCGGTAAAAAGTTGGAATGAGGTTAGTTAAATTTTTCCACTCCTGCCCCTAAACATCCAGGCTCAAAGCAAATCAATCTTTATTACAGTCCAAGACTAGCATAGAAACATCTAGACCAGGGGTTCGCAAACTTTTTAATCCACGGGCTGAACCACACCCACTCAGATAGCTGAGCATGCCAGATTGGAAGTTCCCCCAACATAAATGCTGCTGTATTCACAACCATGGCCAGATTTTAAAGATGAACAAGGTAAAATGAAGACAGTTTGTGAAATATGCATAGACATACTTTACAATGGGGGGACATTTACACTTAATTAAAATGCATAAATAAGTGTGCACATTTCAGTGCAGGGAGAAAATGTGAAGCCTCACTACCAACTACAAAGCAAGGATGGGAAGACAGTGCAGCTGTGGTTCAAAGAAATGCAATTAATAATACGGTTAGCAAGTTATTGCAAGCAAGAATTTATTAAATGTTGGATGACATCTCATTGACCCAACACAAACTTTCTCACCACAACTTGCTATGTTTTGGAGATAAATGTAAGTTTTGCTTGAAGCATGGTTCCTATGGAATGAAGAGATTTTGAATAAATGTTGTATTATCCTTAATGTCTGGTTTGAACCTAATGTATTCCAGGTTCCTCCTGGTCCCTTCCCAGCCTACCTAATGTCCAGTTGATTGCTGCCTGCCTGGATGTTCCAGCCCCTTTTTTTGGAAATTATAGAGTTCTCCCAACCTGTGGCCCCCAATGACTTCTCTTTGAGGAAAAGGATCCCAAGAGAGCTCAGGACCTTTGGGTGGGGGTGAACTAGAAAATTGTCATTCATGTGAAGTTGCCACAGCTAATGACACCATCAATCTGATGAGTGTGAGTTCCAGAACTGGATTTTAGTCCCTATGTAATAAATCAAGATAATTTTCTTCTTTGCTTGTGTAGCCTGAAGCTAGGGGATGGAAGATCAGATTTGTAAAACAATTCCGTTTGTTCTGCTTGATACTATCATTGATTCCCTTACTTCAACCCAGCTATCTTGTTAAGACAAGGGACACCCTTTGAGAAGAAACAGCAAAAAGCTTTAAATTATCATCATCAAGGACCATCAAGTCAATTCTGACTTATAGTGACCCTTCCCTGGGTTCTCTAAGCAAAGAATAGACAAGTGGTTTATAGATCCCTTCTTCTGGGGGTTCCCTGGGATTGTATAACTTGCCCAGGGCTATACAGGCTGGCTATCCTCCCAAGAGGCTCAGTGGGGGAATTGACCCCCCCCAAAAAAAAAACCCACCCTAAACCATTAAACTATTCAGCCAGATTTTGCAGACACATGATTATCTTAAGGTACAATGGGCAGATAACGGATATGAAGTTAGCATAATAAGCATTTTCAGGTTTGCCAGGCAAGTCCTGTCTTTTCCCCCTCCCTGGAGAAAAAGTCTCTTTTGTAGTTCAGGCAGATTACGCTGTTGTATTAAAATCAGGGGACAATGGTAAAAATAAGGAGGAAAAATACTCATTTGTGTTAAAACCTGTCCAGAGGTATTGTAGCTTGAAGAGTTCTTAAAATAAATGCATGTATGTCTCCTACCTCCAAATTAATTAAGCTTTCTGATTAAAGACACTAGGATTATTTATTCATTAATATTCCTGTCCCAATTATCATAATCTAAATTTTCTTCCCAGTCAGGAAAACAGAAAGGTTTTTTTTGTTTCCTTAATTAATTCAAGAACCTGATGCAGAGTATGCTATATTTAGGGTTCCAATTAAGAAAAATCCACCCCCTGATTGCTTCACATGTTTTCAGGCAGAGCTTAATATCTTCTAGAAAGTGGTGTTGGTCATTCTATTTGAAAACAAAACAAAGCAAATTCTAACCCACTGTGGAATTTGTCTGCAGAAGCATTCATTCTCTAACTCTGTCAATGCAAATCACCCTGCATCCCTATTATAGATAAAAGTGATACTTTAAAATGTAGTGCGATATAAACACAATTTAAATGTCATAAACACCTTCAAAACTGGCAAATAAGGAAAAGTGGCACTGTGTTAAAAGCTGCAAATTTATCTCTTTTTTGTCTGTCAGTAAGAATGAGTGTCACACAAAGAATCCAATTTCCACATCATAAAAAGCAAAGAAAAAATGTCGGTTTTATGATTGGTCTTACTGCTGGTCTGTACGCTTTGTGATCCAGAAAACTGAAGGTGATATCAGTGATATGCTTCATGTTAAGGATCTAATGAATACTCACACATTTTCTTGTCCTTGACTTAAAAAAAGGATGCCCTGAAACCCTGGAGCACAGTCCAAAAAAAAAATGTCCAAGTGCTGCAAGATTTTTTTGTTCCTGCATGGGAGTGAAAAGATCTGCCTCTTTTTTTTGTAAGCAGTAGTAGCATAAAAAATAAAGCCCCACATTAAAATCCTTATATATTGCATGACTGCAGTGGCTCAAGTGACTAAGGCAGTGACTGGAAGGCGGCAGGTCAGCAGTTCGATACCCAAATACTGCAGGATGGAGTCTCTGTCCCAGCTCCTTCCAACCTAGGAGTTCGAAAGCAAGAAATTGCAAGTACAGTAATACCCTGGATAACGATTGGACTGGATAGCACTAGAATCAGATAACGATGCAAGATTTTTGGGAAAACATTGCATCGGTTAACGATTCTATTCAACAATTTTTAGCGTTATCTGAGCCAATCGTGTGTGGGGGGGGGGGGTTGGATTGGGTAGAACATCTACCCAATCCACACACACACCAGCGATGGATTGCTGCTACTGAGCTAGGGTCGGAGGAAAGGCACGCGGGTGCCTGCCTTTCCCCTGACCCTGGTTCAGTAGCAGCGATTGCTGGACAAAGCTGCTGGGCTTTGGACACAGCCTGCACGGGCTGTGGAAGGCTAGCCCAGCCCGGCTGGGCTGGGCTAGCCTTCTTCCGAAGCCCTTCCATGCTGTGTTCGAAGCCCAGCAGCTTCAGACATAGCCACCAAGGGCTGCGGAAGAAGGCTAGCCCAGCTCAGCTGGGCTGGCCTTCTGAAGCCCTTGTGGGCTGTGTCCAAAGCTGCTCGGCTTCGGACACAGAGCGGATGCCTCTTCCTCCCACTCTACTGGCCCCATAGCACTTGCTAAGGGGCCAGTAGTGTATGGGGAAGTGGCACCCACTGGCGCGCCTTGTAGCACGCCAGCGGGTTCCTCTTCCCTTGTTCCTACTGGCCCCTTAGCAAGCACTAAGAGGCCAGTATGATGGGGGAAGAAGCACCAGCTGGCGTGTTACAAAGCACGCGAGCAGGTGCCCTTTCCAACCCACCCTACTGACCCCTTACCGCTTGGTAAGGGTCCAGTGGGATGGACGGAACAGGCACCCGCTAGCAGCTTTGTAGTGCATGAGTGGGTGCCTGTCCCCCCCCCCCCCCACTGGCCCCTTAGTGCTTGCTAAGGGGCCAGTGGGGTGGGGGGAACAGGCACCCGCTTGCGCGCTACAAAGCACACGAGCGGGTGCCTTGTCTCACCACCCTACACAACCCTTAGCAAGCACTAAGGTACATGTTGGGTGGCGAGAAGAGTTTCCCGATCGCACGCCACAAGGGACAAACCGCACAGTTTGTCTCTTGTGGAATGCGAGCAGGCACTTTGTCTCGCCACCCAACACGAGCCTTAGCACTTGCCAAGAGTCTTGTCAGGTGGCGAGAAGAGTTGCCAGATCGCGCACCACAAGGGACAAATTGCATGGTTTGTCCCTTGTGGCGTGCGAGCAGGCACCTTGTCTCACCGCCTGACATGAGCCTTAGCGCTTGCCAAGGCTCTTGTCGGGTGGCGAGAAGAGTTGTCCACTCGTGCACCATAAGGGACAAACTGTGCGGTTTGTCCCTTGTGGTGTGCGAGCGGGCACCTTGTCTCGCCACCCAACACGAGCCTTAGCGCTTGCAAGTCTCTTTTCAGGTGGTGAGAAGAGGTTTGCCCCCAAAGTCAAGCTGACTGTAGGCTAGCAATCACTAGCCTAGGGTCAGTTTGACTTCAGGGACAAACCGCGCAGTTTGTCCCTGACGTCAGAGCTTTTTTTTTTTTTTTTTAGCATTGTCCGATGCATGCTAAAAACTGGATAACGACATGACTTGTGGAACCAAGTCATAACGTTATCCGGGGTATTACTGTAGATAAAAAGGGACCACTTTGTATGTCAATTTTTTGGTAAGTTGAACCATTTGTATGTCAGGGTTTCACTGTATATAAATTTAGTGGCAGAAATCCTATAAACAAAGCTAATGAAGTCATTGGGAATATATATATATATATAATTAAACATTTCTTACTGCTGTCCTGAAGTATCTGCAACCCCCTTCATTGCCAGGAACCAGTGGAGGGAGTTGGACTGAAGGAAGAGGTCTTTAATTACCAACATTTATCTCAGAAGCCAGCGGCAAAAAAAGGGACGGACCTAAATGATGTAAAAAAATAGCCAAAAGAGCCACATCAAAAATAATTTTTGAAATGGTAGCCGTATTAGACTTTGTTTCAAGCATATCAGAGGGCAAACATAACAAGACAAAATGACAAAAGTGTTGTGGCACTTTAAAGACTAACTGCTGCATTTTAATGTTAGCTTTCATGGATCAAGTCCACATTGTCAGTCAGAAGAATGAGGCTTCATGGCATCAGTCTATGCACATCAGGTACAGGGGTACAGAATGACTAGCAGGTAACACCTGTTATTTGGATTAGTTGTAGAGCTTCACCCTTTTGAATTGCAAATGGTTAGTAAATGGATACAAGATAGACCTTTTGGCATTACACATTTGCTAAAGAGTTTACTCTTCAGGCTAGCATCTATTGTTTGAGTGGCCTAGGTCAAACACCAAGTCCTTCCTTTGTTCTGAGAGGTAGTTTGAGGCTGTGGATGAGAATTCTGATGAAGTAGTTTCTGTAAAGGTGGTATAATATAACAACATATAACATACAATATATATATATAGCAGCATATAACAACTTGTTGGTTGTGGTGTGTCAAATTTGATAATGTCCCAGAAACCCTTGGCTAATATTCAAACATTTGAGATGGGTGTCCAGCATATATACGTACTTTATGTCTACTGTCTCTCTCTCTCTCTGGATTGTTGTCTTATAATTTTCCTGCTCCAGAGTTGCATCTTTCAAGGCCTGTGCACTGTGTCTAGGTAGACTGAAAAAGCTTGAAACAGATTCCTGTATTCTGATCACAAATAATTGTATGGCCAAATTTCTAGGACAGCCTGCAAATTCTTTAATAGGATGCCACTAGATTCTGAAAAAGCCATCCCTCGACCCTACGGCACTTACCAACTATTGACCAGTGTCCAACCTACCCTTTTTGGGCAAGGTTTTGGAAAAAGCAGTGGCTCAGCAGCTACAGGAAGTCCTGGATGAAACGGATTATCTGGACCCTTTTCAATCAGGATTCAGGCCCGGACATGGGACAGAAACTGCACTAATCGCATTGGTGGATGATCTCTGGAGAGAGCGGGATGAAGGTCATCCGTCTGTCCTGGCTCTTCTTGATCTCTCAGCGGCCTTCGATACTGTCGATCATGGTATCCTTCTGGGTAGGCTCCAAGGATTGGGGATCCAGGGCACTGTGTTGTCCTGGTTTTCCTCATTTCTAAGGGGCAGGACCCAGTCGGTGTGGCTGGAGAGTGAGAAGTCCAGCCCTAGACCCCTTCAATATGGGGTGCCTCAGGGCTCGGTACTCTCTCCTCTCCTGTTCATCTACATGAAGCCACTGGGTGAGATCATCCGGTCCCACGGGGTGAGGTATCACCAATACACAGATGATATCCAGTTGTACATCTCGGCCTGTGGGGACCCAAGCGGTGCAGTGGAATTCCTTTCCAGGTGCCTGGAGGCTGTTAAGGTCTGGATGGGGGAAAATGGGCTACAGCTGAATCCCGGCAAGACTGAGTGGCTGTGGGTAAGGGGCCCTGTGTTATCATGGGAGCTACCAGCTTTGGTTTTGGATGGGGCAGTTTTGCCCCAAACAGACCTGGTGCGTAATCTGGGGGTCCTCCTGGACTCACGACTACTGTTCAAAGAGCAGGTGGCAGTCGTGGCCAGGAGGGCTTTTGCACAACTTCGTGTAATATACCTGTTATGCCCACTCCTAGACCGGGACGCCTTGCTCATGGTCACACATGCTTTGGTCACCTCCAGACTTGATTACTGTAATGCGCTCTACATGGGGCTGCCCTTGGTGACCATTCGGAGACTGCAGCTGGTCCAGAATGCGGCGGCCCGGGTACTGATGGGGTGCGGGCGTTATGCTCATGCCTCACCGCTGCTTCGGGAGCTGCACTGGTTGCCAGTATGTCTCCGGGTGCAATTCAAGGTGCTGGTCATTACCTTTAAAGCTCTATATGGTAGTGGGCCAGGATACCTAAGAGACCGCGTCACCCTAAGAACATCTGTCCGTCCCACCAGGGTGGATCGGAGGGGCTCTGTTGTAGTTCCATCGGCTAGAGAGGCTCACCTCTCTAGCACTAGGAGGAGGGCCTTCTCTGTGTTCGCCCCGGCCCTTTGGAACCTCCTTCCAACTGAGCTGCGCCTTCAGACAGAGCTCCTGCCCTTTTGGAGGGGCTTAAAAACCTGGCTGGCAGGGCAAGTGTGGGAATGCGGGATCCTATGTAGGGTGGCTGATCTAGTGGACAGCCACCCTTTCTGGTTTTTATCTCTTTTCAGCTTTATCTCTTGCTCTGTTTTAAGCATCAGTTTTAAGTTTTAAGCATCAGTTTTAAAGTTTTAAGCATTAGTTTAAGTATTATTTGTATTATTATATGTGTAACCTAGTGATTTTTTAGTCAATATTGTAAGCCGCCCAGAGTCAGGTTTACCCGATTGGGGCGGGATAGCAAATAAGAAGAAATAAATAAAATAATAAATAAATAAATAAATACATTCTCTATTGGTTTTTAATTTTTGCAGAAGTATTGCTCTGTACATCATTGCTTAACTTAGATGCATATCTATAAGAATAAACACACTTATTGGAGTACAGTCTGCTAAGCATAGTGGGACATAGTTCTAAATTAAAATGCACAGGATTAGACTCTCAGCCTGCTGCACCAGCTCCTTTGGGTTTTAAAAAGTATGGAGAAATAAATCTTGGGATGCTAGTTAACGGGCCATTTGACTGTGTTAACAAGAATTCTTGGCAAGAATGACAGGGCTCTTTTTTCACCTTTGCTAAAAGGCAGCCAAATTATAAACAAGTGGAATTAATGTGACTTCAAGGTATTAAATCAGGCGAAGCTCAGTCGTATCAATCCAAGAATGGGCTGACCTTTAGGAGAGTTTTTAAAAACATTTTGATAGATACAGTACTTGGCTTTCTGAACATGAATTGAAATTTAACAAAAAGGAAACAATAATCGGTTCCTTAGTTAAAAAAAAAGTTTGATGAAGAAACAGCTCATAAGACCACAGCAATGTTAAACATTTGCATATTAGAAAGAAAATACTAGAAAGAAAATATTTGAACAACAAAAAACCAAAAATATTTATAGTATCATACTTGCAGTATTTCTGATTTAATAGGAAGCGTGTATTTGTTTCATTTATATGTAATGGTCATATGCTTTTATTTATTTATTTATTTATTTATTTCATTAGATTTGTATGCCGCTCCCCTCACCGAAGAGACTTAGAGCGGCTGACAATGTTACTAACATCAAAATACAAACACATGAGAATAAAAATACAATACAACCCAGGGTTCAGTGCTCATCTCTGTTTATAGCTGAACAGCCAGCACTGTCTGCATATGCAGATGTTTCCAAGGACATGTGGCAGGCATGCCTAGATACCGGAGTGCACAGAATGCTGTTTACCTTCCCACCGAGGTGGTCCCTATTTATCTACTTGCAATTTCTTGTTTTCGAACTACTAGATTGGCAAGAGCTGGGAGAGAGATGGGAGCTCATTCCATCATGCAGCACTCAGGTATCGAACTCCTGACCTGCTGCCTTCCAGTCAGTGTCTTAACCACTTGAGCAACTGCAAGAGAAATGAAAAAAAGATTGATTTTTCCTAATGTTTAAAGAAATTATCCAATTATTTATCACCATTGGTTATGCTGGCTAGTGAAGTTCAATACCATGAGGCTGCATTCTGCATCTTCTCCTTAGAGGTTTAAAAAATAAATAAAATTTAAGTTCCCAGTAGAGCACTGGATGTGTTTTAGAGGGCAAACTAAGGTTATATGATTTTTGTGAACAAGGTCTACCAGACCCAGCTATGTGAAAGGAGCTTACACCCCAGTATATCTCATAACCATTAGGAATGCACAAAGATTGCTTAGTAGGGAAGTAAATATGTACATAAGACCCTCAAAAAAATCTGAAAAAACAATAGGTTCTGAGGGTGGGAATTGGAGCATTTCCCCATAACTGAACAATGAAGACACCTGACTGATGCTTATCAATATTCCTCATTGTTTTCAGATATGAATTAAGATTCAGAATTAGTGGCAAATTTTTCAAATGATAGGAATTGGTTGTTAGGTTTAGTGCTAGAATTATTTAAGTGCCATTAGCTTCTGTTTCCCATAGTTTTAAAGCTTGATTGCTGTTTAATGATGTGTGTAATAGTATGTCTTGTTTTGTATTCCATTTAGCATTCTTCAATATAAAGTTAATAAATTGTGTGTGTGTGTGTGTGTGTGTGTGTGTGTGTGTGTGTGTGTGTGTGTGTGTGTGTGTGTGTGTGTGTGTGCGCAGGAATTATTATCTTCTTGTCAAGTTAGTCCTTGGCTTTTCTCTTGAGAGTTCGAACTAAGACATTAAATACTGTCCCATTTTTGCTTCATGTGGGTGTTATTTGTATTGTTTATTTTTATGTGTGTTCCTTCCACCCTCAAGGGACCCATATAAAATACAGTTAAATCCCTGAAAAAACAGAAGACTTAAACATAACAACCCCAAATCTTTGAACCACAAAAATAAATCAGCTGCAGTAATCATAGCAGACAGTGTCTCCAGAGACCTTTCAAAAGAAGATGGCTTGAGCTGACCTTCTAAAACACCACAAGAAAAGTGCCAGTGAGTCTTCTTCAGTGATGAGTTCTGTAACAAAATTGCTACATTTTGGAATATCTTAAATAAGCATCTCTGCACCAGAGCTTTAAACCCACATTTTGCTATTCATGCTGTATGAAGAAGTTTTGCTTGCAATAGTTGTACACAGTGGTGAGCAGTTGTTGTTGTTTTGCTACCACACCGTGGGTGGAGCCTACATCATGGGTGGAGCCTACATCATGGGCAGAGCTTATGTCATGGGTGGAGCCTACATCATGGGCGATCGAGTCATGCCTGTCATATGGCCATGTATACATCTGCAAACACAGGCAGCACTGGCTCTTTGGTGTAAATGGAGATGAGCACTGTACCCTAGAGTCAGATATGACTGGATTTTGAGCAAGGGAGACCTTGAAGCACTTGCAGGGACAAAACCTGACGTCAAATTTGAATACCAATCAGGGATCTTCTGTTATTAGGTAAAGGTTGCCCTTGCTCGAAAGCCAGTCGTTACCAACTTAAGGTTCAGTGCTCATCTCTGTTTATAGCCAAAGAGCCAGTGGACTTGATCCACAAAAGCTCACATTAAAATACAGCAGTTAGTCTTTAAGGTGTCACAACGTTTTTGTCTTTTTGTTTTGTTTACTCTCTGATATGCTTGCAGAGAATAAAACTTTTTAAATAGTAGCTGTGTTAGTCTGGGCAGGGCAGGGAGGTGGGCGTGGCCACCCAATTTTGCTAAAAAAGAAAAACTGCCCGAAGGCCACCCAATTTCACAATTCCCCACCTGAAGGCCACCCAATTTTGCTACTCCCCTGCTGGGTGTGTATGAACCTGTTACTGCCCACCCCTGATTGTACATCTTCTTCAGGTGTTGTATTCATTCTGGATATTGGCTATCATCATGGCGATAGTCTTCCTGTTCTTAATTCCTTGGAACAGTTCTTCCAAGGACATGCCACACCAGCCTCTCAGGTTCTTCAGCCATGAAGTCCATCTTCATCCAGGGCCTCTCTACCCAGGGATCATTCCTTGAAGAGCAATTTAGAGTATTCTGTATTTTATATTGTTTCTCATGATATGGCCAAGGTATTTGGAGCTTTCTTTGCTTAAGGGTCTTAAAGAGTTCTTTTTCTTTATCCATCTGATGCAATACTTATACATTAATTACATGGTCAACCCATGATATCTTTAGCAGCTGTCTATAGATTCACATTTCAAAAGCTTTGATTCTCTTTTCAGATGCTTTAGTCAATGTCCAAGCTTCAACTCCATATAGCAGGGGTGGCCAACCGGTGGCCCACTAGCCAGCCCAGGGCCCACGACACCATTTAATGTGGGCCTCTGCCACCTTCACCACTACAAGAAGCAGATGTATTTATGAAGGTGTAAAATGCACCCACACACATATAAACACACCCGCACCTGCCGTAAACTCTGCTGTAAATGCACCCGTGGCTGTTGGAAATGTATTTACAACAGCCACTGACACATTTTATGGCAGTGTTTATGGCAGGAGGAACCACGTGATCAGCTCACTCAGCTGTCCAGGGGTAATGGTCTGGCCCATGGCACGAAAAGGTTGTGAATCTTTGCCATATAGCAACACTGGGAATGCAATATGGCTCTTTGTAGCAATAGTTAGAGTTCTACTGCATAACAAGTGTCACATTTTTACGAAAGGTGGATCTTGTTTTTTCTATTCATATTTTAATCTCTACCTTGGGATCACAATTTTCATTTAACATATTCCCCAAATAGACGATTTTATCCACTCTTTCAATTTATTGAGTTCCTGCCATTAGCTTGCTTTGAGTTGGTGTTTGGCTTATAACCAGATATTTTGTCTTCTTGGTGTTGAGATCCAAACCATATTCTGCACTTGAAGCACAAACTCGAATGAAGCATCCAGTGAAGATCCGTAAGGTTTGTGGCCAACAACACTGTGTCATCAGCCTATCAGATGTTATTTAGGTATTCCCCATTAATTTTAATGCCAATGTTTAAATCTTATAATGCTTCTGAAAAAAATACTCTACAAATATATATTAAACAGTGTTGGAGACAACGCACAGCCTTGTCGCATACCTCTGCAAATTTGAACCTGCTATGTCAGCTGCTCTTGAACTCTGACTTGAGCTGTTTGATTCCAGTAAAGGTTGGTGATGATTCTGGTACAGTAATAACCCGCATAACATGTGCACCGCACAACATTAAAACCGCATAACATCAAGAAATCTGAAGAAAAATTTGCAGTGCACAACATTAACTTAACGTTGTGCGGTCCCAATTTTTCTTCAGATTTCTTGACTTTAATGGACTTTGGGGCTTGGATCCCTAGAGGTGCCCTTGCAAGCCTCACAACTTCAATGGCACCTCCATAAATCTCTGCCTCAAAGCCCGCAGGGCTGCTCTCCACCTGGGAAGTGCCTCAAAACATCGAGGGCACCTCAGGAGATCCAAGCCCCCAAACCTGCAAGGCTGGTCTCCACCTAGGAAGGCGCTTCCCAGGCACAGAGCATCCCTGCAGACTTTGGGGCAGAGATCTATGGAGGTGCCCAGCAAGAGGGCCTCCTTAGATCTAAGCCTCCGATCCCTGGTTCCCTTTCCGAGGAGGCAGGCGAGCGGGTCACTTTGAGTTGGGAAAGGCTGGGGGAAACCCAGTGCCAGCCAGGGCAGCTTCTAGGTGCTCTCCCCATCTCTTCCCAAGTCAAAGCGGCCACCATGGGCTTTGTTTTAATGTTGTGTGATACAAGTATCGCATAACGTTAAAAACTGCATAACGTTAAGGATCGTGGAAACAAGCTTTAATGTTATGCAGGGTATCTTTAACATTTATACCTATTTTCTTCAGTGATGTGATCATTTGCTCATGCTGGCATTTGTCAAAGGATTTTGCATAATCTATAAAACATGCATGTCTGTCCATGGCCATGGCCAGGATTCTAGATTCATGAGGGGCAAAAAAAAGTTCATGAGGGGCAACAATGTCACACTCACATATATAACACTGGCACCACAGGGTGGGTTGGGGAGTGGGTTATTACCTCAGCAGGGTTTTCACACACACCCCTGGCACCCCTGGCTACAGCCCTGTGTACATCACATCTTATGTCTCTACATCTTTGTATGAGGATCTCCATAGTTATACATAAGAAAGAAGGGTTCTGGGAAACCACAAGCAGCTCACTCTAAACCTAACTCTTCTTTCATTTTTAACTCTCTCCATCATCTGAATCTAATGCATCTTCCCTTACAGTATTTTTTGTGTATATATGAAACAGAGAATACACTCTTCCACCTTGTTTTTTAGAATGATTTGTAGCCTTCATGACTAAAGCAGGCAAAGGTTTTACTATTACCTGGGGGGGGGAGAGCACAAACTGATTTTCTTCTTAAATGGTTTGACACATTCAAGTATCCAATGTACATTTGTCATGTCATTACTAGTGCTTCATCCTTCCCTGAATCCAGCTTAAATATCTGGCATTTCTCACTTCATATAAGGTAAACATCTTTGCTGAAAATCCTGAGCATCTCTTTCCTTGCATGAAAAATTAATGCAATAGGACCATAGTCATTGTACTCTTTGTTATCTCCTTTTCTTGCAACTGGAATCTACACTGGACATTTTTCATCTGTGGGGTATTGTTTTATTTGGATACGTGCTGGCATATTCCTTTTAGTATTTTGAGAGATTCAATACATTCAGCTGGAAATAGTTCTTCTTGTAACCCATCTGCCTTTAGGTAGTGTTTTAGGATAGACTGTGGGAAGATGTTATAGACATTCAAACCAGACTTCTACCAAGTATTGTGATGGCTTCTGGATGCAACTAGGACATTCCACAGGAGTGCTGGATGAAGAAACAAACCAAGGTTGGTCACCCTGCTCGGAAAATCTGGTAATGGTTGAAATGGCATCTCAGTCCAACTGACTTTTCAAGCTGTCATCATTTATAGTGCAGATCTTGGGAGATCAATGAACTGGAGGTGTGTTTTCAGTAGATGCAGCAAGCATAGGGTTACATTCACAAACTAAGTTTCACCCACTCAAAGCCCCATCTCAATGTTCATTCTAGTCTTGTAATGACAATGACAACATTCCTTTTTTTTCTTCTCCCACCGCCCAGCTCAACGGATAGGTTGCTCTGTCTTTTGGGATCATTTATTATTTCAGCCTTGTTGGAAGGATGTCAACAAGTGACATGCACACCAATTAGTTGTGAAAAATGCAGTGCTGTTTTCTGAAGTCTTGCAAAATAGCCACATTCCAGGTGACAACTTACAGAACAGCACATTTTTAACAAAAGAACAGCAGGCTAGTAGCAGTGTGGGGTTCTTTCCTTTTCTTCTCAGAAAATACAAATAAACAAAAAGCCTCCAGATTACTTTGACAGGGAAACTAACGGCCAAAGCTAAGGTGTATATTCTTTGTGTACCTTCATTGTTTGTTCTTTTTTACTGCTAAGCATCTAAAAATATTCCATGGAAAAAAGACAGACAGGTATCTGAAAATACATGCATTGAAGAAATGCATTCATAACAGGATACACTACAACTCACTGCATTAATTCCTCCTTCTTTTGAAGAGAAAGCTTGTCATCCACATCAGAGAAAATCCAATGCCATTGTATAATTACAATTCACAGCCTTCCTGATCTTTGATGAGACTCTTTGCTTGATTGCAGGAGAAAGATACAGTGATGGAATTTCACATATGGAACTGTTTCCACTCTTGGAATCAGAGGAGACTATTCCTTCTTCTTTACAGTCCTGCAAATTTCTGGAGCAGACTTTAGGTGTGGCACACAAGTAGAAGGAGAGGGGAAAAGAATGAAGTGAAATAAAACATTATCACAGGAGAAGACATATGCTAGAATAGGGTTCTTTCTTTCTTTCTTTCTTTCTTTCTTTCTTTCTTTCTTTCTTTCTTTCTTTCTTTCTTGCTTGCTTGCTTGCTTGCTTGCTTGCTTGCTTGCTTGCTTGCTATTGCACAGTTTATAATTTGGGATATACAGTATATGAAATATAGATAAAATTCAAACAAATTAAAATGTTAAACCATTCAGACTATTTTTATGAGAAGCAGGCTACTCCAATAGCATTATCTTGGCTGTTTACCCGATTTGCTTTTGTACATTTTTATTTATTTTATTTATTACTCACATTTCTACTGCCACCCCTCACCGAGGTGATTCCAGGTGGCCTACACATAAAACATGACAACTAAATTGAGGGGATTTTAAGAATGTTTTTAACAGTGTTTTATTGTTTCTTTGTTTTTTAATGAATTGTGAGTCGCCTGGGTCACCTCAGTGAGGAGGGCGGTTGATAAGTATGACTAATAAATAAATAAATGAATGAACTAAAACTTTACAAAAACATTTAAGAAAACATTAAAAATTAGATTGTTTGAATTTAAAATTTTATTTTTTTAAAAAAATGTCCTCCAAATGCTGAATCACCAGATTTACTAAAACTAAAATTTTCTTTGGGGGCATAAATTGCACTCAGATAAATGCTACATTGATTGAATTTCTCCACAGAAAATTTGTCTTGTATCAAATGTTGCACCTTTTATAATTGCTTTACCATTTTCATCACCACATTTATAACCCTAAATATTGCTACGGCTGTTGAAATTTCCAACTAGCAAGTGAGTCTTTTGGTTTTCTGTGTTAAATGGCTTCTTGAAACAGAATGGTATATTATATGCATCCATACATGCGTCCAGTTCAACTATTGAGACTTCTCTTCAGTATATTCCATTGAAATATTTGGTCTTACAAAAACGACACTTCCCTGTTGTTTGTTGAGGCCTCTCAGCAACTAAACACATCCCAACACTGATGAGTTCCTTTGTGAGTTCATTGAACACAAAGGACATCACATTTCCATTCACAACAAAGTAAAGTACAGTTGTACCTCGCTTAAAGAGCATAATGCGTTCCGTAGGATTGCTCTTTAAGTGAGTTTGCTCTTTAAGCGAAACACCATTGGAAGTGACCAATTGTGAGGGGGATTGTGAACCCTGATTTATTTGTTAAGTGAGATTTTGGTTGGTTTTATTTGTTAAGCGAAGCGAACATTCAGAGAAATTTCTGCTCTTTAAGCGAGTTACTCTCTAAGCGAGGCGCTCTTTATGCGAAGTTTGACTGTAAATAGTACCCCTTTTGATGAAGCGATACTCTCTATATTATTAGAAACTATTGTCATCTGTGGTCTTAAAATGGACCGTTGGGTCATTTTGCTCATCAGCAAGTTTATGGTTCAATGTTTCTGGAAAGAAAAGATTAACCAGCTGCACACTGTTTCCCATAGGATGTCTGAGTGTACTCATGGTGCTTTCTACTCTTTGGAAAATTTATTTCTACATTTCCCACGCATCCCCTGAGAGGAGAGCCTTATGTGCCAGCCCTGTGCCTCAAAAACATTTGATTTTGAAATCCCCCCCAAAAAAATAGTCCAAGGGGAGAAAAATGTGCCAAAGCTTGCCCCACAAAATATTGACAGCAGATATTATCCTCATGGGGCCACAGTGTTAGATTTGGTTCCTTTAGTTTCAGAGAGGCACATGCAGTGATGGGATGTCAAAAAAATTACAACCCCACTGTGACATCATCACAGTGTGGGCGGAGCTAATGTCATGACATCATGACATTATGGGTGGGGCCAAAGAAAAAAAATAAAATAATAATAATAAATAAAATAAAAATAAGAACACACATACAAATCTCAACCCACCCACCCACAACACAAACCCGTAAATAAATAAATTAAATAAATAAAAATTACATTAAAATACACCCACCCACCCACCCACCCCAAACACAAACCCATCTCTTACCTGTTACCTGGGCAGCACCATGTTGCAAGATGGATATGGTTATCGGACCAGTTCTGTAGGATAATATGACTTAATGTAAATGTAAAACAGCTGTGCCTCCTTAAGGGTTCTCCAATTAGAACAGCAATTGAAACAGCACAGGTGTAGCTTATTGATGAGGTAACTCCAAGACTTTTCTTAAAAACCCCAAGCCAGGCCGCCAGGCCTTTTTAGGAACTGTGGTAGTACGTCAATATAGGTAAAGGTATTAAATACACATTAAAATACACACAGAAACACCACATCCAAAGGTAAGTCACTTACCCTGGGGAGCAGGCTATAGGGAGCTTCAGCCTAGCAGCTTCTCTTCCTCTTCCGCGCTTGAGATGACAGCAAGGAGGCTGTACATATGCACCAACCACTGTAGGTGTGCATGCATACCAAGTGCTTGGCACGCATGTGCAGTGGAGGAACCAGTGAAAAGGTAAGCCCCAAAGGTGGTTCCCCCCAAAAGCTGCTACCGGTTCTCCGGGGCAGTGGGAAAAGTTACTACCGGTTCTGGCGAACTAGTGAGACCCTGTTACATCTCATCACTGGGCACATGTGTCTACATTCACACTCTGAAATATCACACATCTTTGCTCAAGAGTGACGCTGGATTTTGGCCCTAGCTTTAAGTGGCCTAATCTATTTTGGAAATGGTAGACTTTGTGTTTTAAAAGAAATTGGGACAATGTTGAAAGAGATCTTATCCTGATTCCTCCTACAGCCATCAGTTTACAAATAAAACTTATTCCTACCCACATTTCCAACAGCAAATAAAGTAAAACCTTCAGTGCCCCTGGGCTGCATTACATTAGCATAACAGATCTCTACTGTTCTAATGGCATGGTTATAATTTTTTTAAAAAAAGGGAAAGATGTGTGTTCCACATCCATCTTTCACATGTATGGATGTAGAAGTAGTCAAGTTTTACATTCCATAAGAGTTCCGAGTCAATGAAGTTTCAGCACATTTAAGCAGCATTTCCTTTGATTTCATCAATCACAAGGAAAGCCTTTTCAGGGCAAACAGCCTGAGCTCACAGAACCTTTTGCATTCCTAATGGAAGAGGCCCTGAAGGAGATCAATTAACAATTTCTCAGATATGTGTGGCAATTTAAAAATGATCAGCATATGCATCAGCACATGGCTTTTAACATTTCCTAAGTATAACTAATCAATCAAGTATATTAAAATCTTTAGGTGGAACTACAGGAATATTAGCATGCAAGAGTAATCTAAATGAAAAATGTAGCAACACTGCATGTTGTTCGATATTTCATATCTCTTGCTTTACTGCTGTTGGAAATTCTACCCTAAGAAATATTATACACCATTTGTACCAGAAGAGAGTTTGTTTATAACTTGGGCTCTCTAGCAATCCATTACACATTTCCCTCCAGTATCATGTAGAAGTCTAATCTTTGAACAATGTGCTTAGTTCTCAGAGTTTGTGGATACAAGCTGCAGGCATAGAAGCATATGAAGCCACCCTGCACTGAGACCTCCCAGATTATTATTCACACAGAAAGTAGCATCTTCCTAGGCCAGTTTCAGGCAGAAATCTTTACCAGCCATATCCAGAGATGCCATTGAGCTTTGGTTCTCCCCGCCAAGAAATGTCAAGGCCATGTAATTTTTTTCCAAGCAAAATATGGCATCTGATCTTCCTTCTTGTTTCTAGGAGGCAGACATTTCAATAGACAAGAACCATGTCACATGTTTCCATTGCTTTCACATTATATTTGAATACCAGAAGCTCTTCTTGTTAAAGCAACTTTTACAGATTCTCACCTCTATGTGTGTTTCTCTCTTTCAGCTTCTGTTTAGTTGTTTTCCAGACACGTTCCTTTTAGTAGAGTTGTTTGGGCAACAAAGTATATCCAAGAGCAGATCCCCATCTCTCTTCCCCACACTGCCCTGCCTTTAATTTCTACGCTTCCCTGACTCTTCAGGCTTCTGCTTAGTTCTTCAAACATGTCGTAACTGTCTGACCTGCCTGGACTACCTTCTGGGAATTGACCTTGCTCTACATCCCTGCTCAATTATTTTCACCTTGCCCTATGTATTGTAGACTGACCCTGCTTGGAGGGCAAAGGATGCCTACAGAGTCTGGCATCAATTAAAATCAGAAGGAAGGGAAGTCCTAGTCTTCTGTAAGTCTTTTTATTATTCTGAAACACTCCACACTCATACTTAACACACCAAACTCTTCCAGTTTAATAATAATAATAAAAAACCATGAAAGTTGCCTCACCCACCATGAAAAGCCAGTGTATTTCAGAGTCCTAGCAGCAGCACACCTCCACAATAATGTCTGTTACAAAAATGCAGAATGGTATAGAACTGTAAATGATTTTGTTGATGGGCAACAACTGACCATTCATTTTAATGAACCTTGGTCCCCCTGACAATCTGGTTCTTATTGGGTTTATGTGGAGAAGTACATTGTTATAAAACATGGGAAAGGGCCTCAACCTTCTCAAGGATGTTCCAACACAAATGATGCCAACATCTGTATCCACATAGACAGGAACAAACAGTTAGCTATAGCCTAAAAATCTCCTCTTTTCTACTGGATGTGCATATAAGCAGCCACTGAGGACAAAAGAAGTGGTTACAAAAAAGACTCTTCTGTGTATGGTAATATCCGAAGAAATCCATTGACGTTCTTGATATATTTCTGTGCCTGTATGGAATTGCAGCCCTCAGCAATCAAATTAGTTGGGCAAGATATTTATCTTCTTCTTATTTTGTGACCAGGTCAACCTTTAAACTGCTAAAATGAAACCACCTTTTGGTGAACTCACTCTGTAGTTCCTTTCATCTGACCTAGTGCGAGAAAGATTAGTCAGCACAACAAAGTTGTCATTGCCTAGGGTATACCCGATTGTGATTCAAAAATACCTCAATGTTTGAGGATGCTGTTTCTGTGTACCCCAAGATAAAGAGCAATCAAATATCACGAAATGGCTGGTGAGATTTTTACTTCTTTAAGCAATGGAACCAATTCCCTTAGGATATGATAAGCAGTGCAACACTGGAAGCATTGAAGAGAAACTTGGACAAATATTTGTCAGATCTGCTTAGATTTGGATTCCTGCATTGAGCAGGGGGTTGGAATCGATCACCTAAAAGGCCCCTTATGTTAAGCAACATAAATTGGGGCAGGGGAGGCAGAATGCCAACATAATGTTCAAGCAGCAGCATTTACAGTTATAGTAGTCTGAGACAAAGAACTTCAGGAGACTTGTAAACCAAGTGTGATCATGGGAGGAGATAAATAGCAATTTGGGCTACTTGTGGAGTGGTTTGGTGCAATCTGTTTCTCAGCTATCACACAACACCTTAGAAAAAGCACTCTAGGCCCAACCCCTCACCTACTTGTACAATGCAGGTGGGTGTGCTTAAATATGGGGTTCATTGTTTTCTGCAACTTCAAGTACCCATGCAAGAGCTTGGAATATATCCCCTAAAGATATAGGGGATGACCTGTACATTTATATACTGCTCCATAGTTCTTAGAGCAGTCTCTGGGTGATTCATAAAGTAATTAGCATTTTGTCCCCAACATACCGAGAACTCATATACTCAGCATATATGCAGCCCATTCTAGTGCAATCAGGTGTGCATCTTTGCAGACTTTTGATCACATCCAATGTTTGCAATCATAAGTACAGTCAAACCTTGCATAAAGAGCTCCTCGCTTAAAGAGTAACTCGCTTAAAGAGAAGAATTTTCTCTGAATGTTCACTTCTCTTAACAAATAAAACCAACCAAAAACTTGCTTAACAAATAAATCAGGGTTCACAATCCCCCCCACCAGAAGTCACAATTGGTCACTTACAATGATGTTTCGCTTAAAGAGCAAACTCGCTTAAAGAGCAATCCTGTGGAACACATTATGCTCTTTAAGCGAGGTAGCACTATTTAGGTTTTCATTTTAACAAAGTCTGTTGGGACAACAGCAGTCTTAACAGACTCAACATCTTTTGTCCAAACACCCTCAAGAAAACATGAACCTATTAGCACCAGCTAAGGCATCATTTTGCCAATCATGCTGCTGGCTGTAAGACAGTTGCATAACTGTGAATTTTGAACAACTGATAAGCTTGCTGCTCACTCGGTTTTACTTAATCTAATAAAAGTATTCCCCTGCTGCATATTTGGGAATCTTTGTCTCTAACCCAAAGCAAATCGGCACGTTGATCATCAAGCTGCACTCCAGATGGCTTGCTGGCTCTTAGGAGTCACTTTGGGCAAGCACAAATGGTTGTGACAAGTAGAAATTCTGTCTGACATAGTACTGTACAGTGGTGAAAAATCGTTTCAATCCCAGTTTATAATGTTCTTCTTGGATTTTGTCTTTTAAAACAAGCCACAAATATACTTCAAGTAGAACTGGGAAGGTGTTTTTGGCTTGGGTTTTTCAACAGTTGATGCCTTTCTAGATCAATATATATTTGCACAACAGATAAAGCATAAATAGCCATCTCTCAGCTCACTCTGCAATGCAGAAAGGAAAAGCAAGGTGTAAATGGATTGTTTAGTGAAGCTGAAAAGAAAACATTCCAGCCATGTGGCTAAAGCAGGTGACATGAATTTGAATCCAGAATACCTAATGTGGGGCCCCTACTGTTCTTCTCAGACACATGTCAGAAAGAAACCTGAAGCTTACAATAAGCATTTTCTTTTACTAACAGAAATAGTGCATGTAAGCAATCTTCATAAGAGAGAAAAAGATGCTACTGTCAGATGTTTAAAGTATAAATGACAAATACTTCAGTTGTTGGGTGAGTTCTAGACAGAGCTTGGGCCAACTGAATTTTTGGACAACTCCCAGACCTTGGCACCAGGGGATTTTGGGAGCTGTACTTTAAAAGGAGAGTTTCCAGTTTCTGGTTCTTAGTCATTAGCTTTCCACTACAAAACCAGGACCTAGAAATATGTTGGACTCTGACCTGAAGTGATCTCCCCAAGTGGTAGTACCATCAAAAACTATGTTTGTGAAGATGGCTTCATTTTGGTAGCTTCAAGTCTCACCTAGACACGGAAGACAACAAAGTTCTGATGACAGAGTTTCTCTGCATCTCATTATTTCCTTGTTTAATATCAAGTTCTCAGACTTTGGAGGGGGTGGTGGTTCCCCTTACCAGATGAAAATTTGACTCAGTTTTGACACACAGTTTTCTTATTGTATGCATCACAAGAGAAACAGAGAAATAGAAAAAGAGATTAAGTCATTCATCATATAATGCACATTTAGCAAAAAGAAGGTCCCAGGAATGACAAGCTTAAAGATGGCTGTTCTCACTTCCTGGTGAGAATGAGTTGTGGTAAAGCCAGTGATGGGATGTAACAGGTTCTCACCTGTTCTCCAGAACCGGTAGTAACTTTTTCCAGTGTCCCAGAGAACCTGTAGCAGCTTTTGGGGAGAACCACCTTCGGGGCTTACCTTTTCACTGGTTCCCCCACTGCGCATGCATGCCAAGCACTTGGCACATATGCACGGCCTCCCAGCTGCTAGCCTGAAGCTCCCTATAGCCTGAAGCTCCCTATTTTTATTATTTTGTATTTTTTTTCTTTGGCCCCGCCCATGACATGACATCATGATGTTAGCTCCGCCCACACTGTGATGACATCACGGTGGGGTAGTAAAATTTTTGACATCCCACCACTGGGTAAAGCGCAGCATAAATTGAATGGGCACCTAGGATGGTGCTAAGAGCCCTCTGCAAACTATTTCAGGGTTCCGTGCCCAACCAGTTTAATGTAGAAATACTATCTAAATAGTATGAAAATCACTGGGATAGCCTTTGCTGACTTGTTATCTGTTTTTCAAATATTAAATTGCACTGCAGATAAACAATGGCATACAGCCAGATACTGAAACATATGCTGGCTTAGTGAGTTAGGCACCTGACTATTGAGTCACAGGTTGGTTGACATCTACCTAGATTTTGAGCAAACCAGTCACACCACTAAGAAAAAAATCCAGGGCACAGCTTGCAGAAGATAGTACATATTCAAAAGATATGAAACAAGTTTTGTTCTAGAACTGATAGAGGACCAACACTTTCTCAGAACAGGTGAGTGAGCTGTTTAAGGAGTGGTTTTATCAGTTCCACATCCCCAGTAACTGTCTATGGTTCAGAAGGGGTTCAAACCCAGGCCTTCTGAGTCCTAGTCCGCTACATCACAATGGGTAATATTCTATTAGGGTTTCTATAAATAGTTCCAACTTGAAGATGCATGGCAACAACAAGAACTCTCTTATGGACCTTTACTATAGCTCATATATTATCTATAAAGCATATATTACTTTGCAAAAGTCTTAGGTTGGTTTGGGGAAGATGTAAGGAGTTATTGTGGAGGGCATAACTCCACCCTGAGTAGGGTTGGCATAATTCTTTCCCAACAAACCGGGACAGCAATGTGATGTCATTGCATTCTTCAAACTCTGCATGCATCGTATGGGACTGTTGAGAAGATCTACTGGAGCACCTTTATCCTCCTCCCTCCCACACACCCCTCCTTTTTCCTCATCCTCCTTTCAGAGACCTTCAATTTATCCCATCACCAAGCTGTCTGTCAGCTGAGAGGTGGGTTCAGTGAAGCTCTCCCCCCATCACTTCTGGGGACCTCTGCTTACCAATGATCAGGCCATGCTTATCAACCTAATCTCTGTCTTCTTCTTAAGCCACCAAGCTGCTGTGGTTGCTGCTACAGATGGTGGCTGGTGCTTAAGTAGAGGCCCCACTCTAAGGCAGCAAGAAAAAAGGAGAGATTTTTTTTCCAAACTAAGAGCATGCCCCTTGGTTTGAAACCTTGCAAATCCGGTGCTTTTCAATGATTTTTACAGAACCGGCCGGGACATTCAAAATCCGGGAAATTCCTGGTTTTCTGGGACATATGGCAACCCTAACCCTGAGCCAACTGGACACACCAAAATTAGAGAGACTCTTCTGCTGAGTCTCCTCTCAATCTTCTCCAAGTTTGGTGAAGTTTGGGTGTTTGAGTTGTGGCCCTCCAAATCACTCACTGAATATTCCCCAAACCAGCTTGTGGTGGCCTAAGACTTTTGCACAGTACTATAACTTGAAGAACTCTGTTCAAGTAATTGCCAATATAACTACATTCCATTTTGTCATGACAAACAGAACAATAAATTGGGCAATTGCTCCTATTTATTCCTACTTTTTGGTATCCATCTTAAGTGGGCAAAAGAAAGTTAGCAATAGAATCTAATTTAATTGCAACATTTAATGCAGCTCTAGGAGAATGGCTTCTCTGTTTTATCATATTTAATTCTAATAGATCCCACTGAGCTGATAACATTTAATTAATCCATCTACAGAAGATGTGCTTAAATTTAACCATTTAAAATTAAGTGGTTTGCATTTTTATTGCCTTGGAATAAATGCAATTTTTTTTTAAAAAAAAAAAAATCTGTTTCTCTCCCTCCCTCTCTCCTTCCCAGTTCCACAAACACAGATTCAGCAATAAAGATGCAATATTACATTCAAAAATGACCTGGATATATTTTTATCAGCAGTAGCTAAATTGTATAATTGTACATTCTTTAAGTCATCAGTGTATTCCTGCCAAAGATATATCTATGAAAGAATGAATACAATACAAAGGAGATGGGTTTTAAACAGAAAAATCAAATGTTGAGGTCTCCCTCTGGTGCAATGGTTCCCAATGTAGGGCACACGTCCCACAGGGGGACTTCAACTCCCAGAATCCTAGGTCAGTACATTGGCAGATCAGTGCTTTGGGGAATTGACTTAGGCTTCTGGGAACTGAAGTCCAAAATCCTAAGGTTGGGAAGTACTGCTCTAGTGGCTCCCGTGAATTGCACAGACTGTAACCCCTATGAACTAATTGGTTCAGTCCAATGGATGGGCAAATCCTAGGATGATGGATGGACAAATCCTATCCTGCCCGCCCTCCTGTCCCACTCTTTCTTCTGTTGTTATTGTCTTCCCCCTTCTCATGGATGCCTTCAGGATGCTTTGGTTGTTTGGATGGGGAGAACAGGCTAAGTGTCAATTATGTGCTCGCCCCTCCAAAAGCAACCCAAAAATGAGTGGGAGTCTGGACTGCCAGTATTATTTTATTATTTATTTACTCCAATTTCTATACCGCCCTACTCGGCTGGGCCGACTCAGGGCGGTTCACAAGCACAGAGTAAACAGTAAATTCATAGACACATCACATAAATATACAATATATAACTCAACATCGTTCCATCACAAAAGTTCAGTAAGCATCAATCTCAACAACAATAAAACTACAAAATTCATCAAATATGCACAAAAAAATTTAACAATTGTCGAAAGTCCTGGCACCGCCGCAGCCCTTGAACATAGCCTCCGGAAGAGGTGGAGGGAGTCCCGGCTGGGCACGGCGGTAGTCTCTTCCCCCGGCCGCAGGTGTGTTCCGTGGCGGCGAGGCGAGGAATGCTCTGCCGGGGGAAGTCCTGCCGCTACCGCGGCCAGGGAGGCTCCTTTTTCCTTCCTTCCTCCCGGCCGGTGACGAGGGCCGGGAGGGCGCGGCAGCAGCAGCAGCAGCAGCGGCGTTAGCGGGCTTCCCTCGCCTAGGGAAGCCCCTTTTATCTTCCTCCCGGCCGGTGACGAGGGCCGGGAGGGCGCGGCAGCAGCAGCGGCAGCGGCGGCGTTTCGGGCTTCCCTCGCCTAGGGAAGCCCCTTTTATCTTCCTCCCGGCCGGTGACGCGGCAGTATGATAGTATCTTCCATGTGGGGACAAATGTCAGGCCACATGGCAATGACAGTGAGGAGCCCTGCTTAGGTATAAAACTAGTTTACTCTGAGCTTTGATTTCAAAATCCTGGCTAACTCTCAATACAGAGTGGGAGAGGGAGGATTGACAGTGTGAGATATTATGTTTTTGGGTTCAGTATTCTAGAGTTTGATGGCATAACACTGATCTGTATATTCATTATTTTGAATAGATGAAAAATCATTTTTCATTACCACGTGACTCTACAAAGGTAGATGCATCACAATTTGCCTATGGCAAGGGAATGTTATAGCTTTGTTAATCTATACCAGGAAAATATATTCAACAAGAACAGCAATACCAATGTAAAATCTAATAGAAAAAGAGAAGCAATAACACTTAAAGAGAAATACGTATTGCACTAGTAGATAGCCTGGACATATTTAGATATTCTGGCTTGCCTTTGCCGATAACTAACATATATGACACTATATAGGGTGATATACATTATGTAAACTAGATTTTTGCTCATTGTTTTTCTCATCCCAACCCAGCTACAATTCCATTATTTGTTGTTATCATTATCACAGCAGCATAGCCTTAATAATATAAATTTAATATTGCTTAGGGAAGCAGCATGAGCCAAAAAGAAGGAATGTGTACAGAGAAAACTTTCATGTTTGTTTCATTTTTAAGCTCTTTTGAGGAGTCACATTTTACACTTGAAAGTGTATTTATATTGATCCCTTCATTTTATTTCCTCCCATTGGCGTTTTATTGGGCAGTTGTTCCAAAAGGTCTAAGAATCCTTAAAAACTGATCCAGAAACAGAGGGCGAAGGCACTAGTCAGGTAACAGAGAATCAACTGAAAAGCCATAAAGCATATTTAAAAACTGCTAAAAATAGCAGAGATAAGGCAACAGAAAAGAATCAATCTACTCCAAAAGCGGACAACATTACATGAGAAAGAAAAATGATTTTCTTTTTAAATCCACCAAAATATTCATCTTGAACACCATGAACATATGGGAAATTAACCTAATAATAATTTTTTAAAAAAATAATTCTAAATGAGAATCTAGCATCACCATCACAAAGAGATGGGGACAGGATAGGAGTATTTAAAAAACACCCACACAACATAGTGAATTCTTCCAAAAACCAAGAAAAGCAAGTAAGCAAATACTGTAAGAGCAAAATCAAACCAAATTCATAAGAATGCTGTTCCCCTCCATTTGATGACTTATTCTTTTATTCTGAGTCCAGCAGCCAGGCAGGCACAGGCAGCAAATACAAGATAGATGGGACCAGAAGGCTACAAACTGCTGCTGAAATTAAATCATTCTTCTTCCTTGAGTTTAGACAAACCCAGGCCATGCTACACATTCAAAAATTCTTACCCTCTTACTCATGAACATTCTGATTGGATGTAGACAGGAGCCCCCACATGCGATTGGATGGAAAATTTCCAGACAATTTCCCTGGGAATTTGAGAGATAAATATAACAGAGAAACATGAAAGCACAACACTTATGTATACTTGTCTTTTGCTGACATAACCGGAACATTAAGTCCTATCGCCCAGTGGTACAATGGCATTGGGTGTCCACCAGTTTGAGATGCCTGCCATTTCTAAAAAGGATTTGGAATTGAAAGGGGTTGGGATTTCAGATCCTTCTCTGACATGAACAAGCAGGAGGATTCTACTCCAGTGGATAATTAAAAGAATGGAGTACCCATTTGTCATAGTTTGGCTTCACATCTAAGTGCTCTATCCTTCTCAAAGTTATTCTCCACTTTCTCAATGAAGCCTGAGATCTGGGGGGAAATTCAAAGATTTTTTTTTTAATGCAATTTTAATACAATTAACAGAAAAAAGAATAGAAAATCATCACAATACATGTCTCTAACATACGAAAAACATTACAATACAATACTAAACATATTTTAAAAAGAAGAAAAACAATAAAGTATAACCTTTTTTCTTGTTTACTATTACGTATATATTCCTTATCCTTATAGTTTGTAACCACTTATATATTTAACTATATATTATTTAAAAAACAAATATATATTCTATTCCTAACCTTCTAATACTATAAGCATTTCCACTTAAATACTATCATAACATTATATAATAAAAAATAAAAATAAAAACACCCCAGGGATTTAGAAATCCCTGGAGATTGCGATTTCACTTTTAACACTTATCTTTCCAAAAACTATGTTGTCCTGGTACTGGTTTACCACCTTTACCTTTGATCAGTGTATATTCCAGGAAAGGTTTCCATATATTCCAGAATTTATTTTCCTTAATAATACCCTTTTTCAAATTAATTTCCCAAGTTAATTTATCATTCAATGCAATTTCCCACATTTCTCTATACAAATCCTCCATTTTTATCTGGGTATCGTTCTTCCAGTTCCTTGCAATACCTTGTCTTGCTATTGTCAACATAATATATAACAAGTCTTTTTTATTCACATCTATATTAATATTATCCACTCCATTCAATAAGGCAGCACCTGGTCCCAACTTCAGGTCCACACCCATTATTTTGAAATTCAAAGATTTGGAACAAATTGTTTGCAGAAATAACAAGGTGGTGGTGGTGGCGAAGAAGAAGAAGAAGAAGAAGAAGAAGAAGAAGAAGAAGAAGAAGAAGAAGAAGAAGAAGAAGAAGAAGAAGAAGAAGAAGAAGAAGAAGAAGAAGAAGAAGAAGAAGAAGAAGAAGAAGAAGAAGAAGAAGAAGAAGAAGAAGAAGAAGAAGAAGAAGAAGAAGAAGAAGAAGAAGAAGAAGAAGAAGAAGAAGAAGAAGAAGAAGAAGAAGAAGAAGAAGAAGAAGAAATTTTTTAGAAGGAAATTTTTTATTGATAAAATTCTTACTACAGAACCATCTGTCGAGGTGAACTACATAAACTTGTCATCACTTTCAAATACTTAGCTCAGGAAACATAGTTACATATATAGTGATTGTGGAAGGAAATATACATTATATACAATACAAAAAGAACAATGATATTTACAATTATACTGTCATTTACATGAAACTTAACTTTTAATATTCTAAGTTATTCCCAAATTTCTTTCTGTCAACCACTGCCACCATTTGTATCTATCGGGTTCCTTCTGTCTTACCATCATTCTTTTAGCATATACTCTGAGCCTTGCCACCACACTGTCCACCGCTTGTTTGGGATCTGCCAGCTTTCCCATCTTTCCTTCCTGTCTCCTTTGGAACATCAGAGTGCTTAAGGCAAACAGATTGATTAATCGAACCAAGGACCAGGGCACTTTCCAGTTCTCCAGCTTCCCTTTCTTTCTCGGCCCCTTCCACCCCTTTCCTGGCTCTGTCCCCGAGAGAATCGTCTCTGCTTTCTGTTCCCTTAAATAAGGCCAGTCCAATTTACTTGCCAGAGCTCGCCAAATTTCTTGCGCTGAAGGACATTATTTTGCAAAATGAGAACAGGTTTCTCTCGGGGGTTTCTGGTCTGTTATCCCACCTCTAACATTCTGGCATCTTATCCTCCTGCACTGCTGTTCCTCTTCCTTTTTCCACGGGTAAGTCGCTCCTACATTAAGTACCTGATGATATGCTCTCCACCTCGTTTCCCACAGACAGAGGGGTATATTCCCATCTTTAAACACAGACAAGTCCTCCTCCCCTGACTGCAGATATTCTGGCAGATTAGTTTTAGAAGCCCACTTCCCTCTGAATGGCCTAGCGATTCTTTCCTCTACGGCCTCAGTGTAAATAACCCGCTTTGACTCCCTCACTGTATCTGCAATCTTAAGTGTGTTTGCCCTCACCGCCCAACGATTGACTCCCTCTGCCATATCTCTAACGTACGGCCTCATTCCTGTTTTCGAAGCACTGGTCAATCTGGGAGAACAGAGTTCCTCCTCCCACCACTGTTTCCCCCATCCTCTGCTTTGCCATAGGTCGCCTTGCACACCGATCAGTCGGGATTCTCCCTCATTAGTCTTCTGTTTCAAGTTATTGGCCAAAAAGGCACCTAGGAAAAGAGGGCCGAGAGCCAGCAACCCTAACCCACCTTCTTTTACCGAGCGGTACGCCACTGCCCTAGGGAGAGGGAAAACCTTCATTCCCCACAAGAAAACAAAAACTCTTCCCATCATCCTATCCATAAGTTTCTGAGGAGGGGGATACACAGCCGCCACATGATTTGCCACCGGTATACAATAAGTTTTGAAGAACTGTACTTTTTTGTAGAGACCCAGCCTCCAGGGTTTCCACCTCTCCAGTCGGTTCTCCACCCTCTCTTCCCACCTTTTCCAATTCTCTTCCCATCCATTGGGGTCAACAGTGGACAGGATGCCCAAGATCTTGACTGAACTTTGCCTGCTACCTTTATTGTCTCCTTCCCCATTCAAAGCTTCTTTTAGTGTCTTTCCCCTGAGTTCTCCAGTCTTTCCACCCAAAATGTACACTCTGCTTTTTGTGGCATTGATGAGTGCTCCGGAAGCCTTCCCATAACCCTCTAATAATTCCTTCACTGGATCCAACTCCTGCTCTCCCGATGTAAAAACATAAACGTCATCAGCGTGGGCAACAAATTTGATTTTCCTATCTGCTTCCCTACCATCGAGGTCCCTCCTAAAAGGTAGGAATCCCCCGATCCGGCTGTCTTGTTCTATCAGTGTCAAAAGTGGATCCAATGTCAGCACGTACAGTGCTGCACTCAGCGGACAGCCCTGACGCAACCCAGAATGAATGGGGATCTCTGCCTCTTTCCATCCATTCACCTGCGGCTGCACCATGACCCGACTGTACAGATTTTTCAGCCATGCCACAAATTGCATCGGAACTCCCTTCAGCTTAGCACCCTCCATAGATAGGTTTGGTCCACCTTATCAAAGGCCTTGGACTGGTCCATCTGCAGGAGAGTTCTTTCTTCCCTGAACTGTCCTGCTCCTTCAAAAAATTCCCGAATGATCCCCAGTGATTCTGTCATCTTTCTCCCGGGGACAGATGACGTTTGACCCTTCGCCACCAATTTTCCCATCACCTTAGTCAACCTTCTTTTCAACACCTTTGCCAGCAACCTATAATCCACATTAGTTAAGGTTATAGGTTGCCACTTAACCAGATTAGTCAGATCTCCTTCTTTAGGCAACAGAACCAGAGTTCCTTTGTAAAAGGTATCTCCAAGTTCTCCCTTCTGCAGAGCGTGATTGAAACAAGCCGCCAAGATTTCTGACACGGGCTTCTTAAATTCTTTGTAACATGCATAAGGCACCCCGTCGGGTCCTGGAGTAGAGTTAGACCTGCCTTCTGCCACAGCAGCTGCCACTTCCTCATGAGAGATGGGAGCAGTCGTGTTTAGAACTTCCTCCTCTGAAAGTTCACCGTACCTATGCTTGTCTACTTTCTTCAAGAAGCCTTCCATCTCCTCCGCATTTAATACTTTCCCTCGATACAGATCCTCATAAGCACGTCCCACCACCTCCAAGATAGCTTGTGGATCTGAACTCAGTTCGTCCGTTTGGGGGTCACGTAATGCAGCCATGCATTCCCGTTTCCCCCTTGGCATCCTATCTTTTTCCCATTCCTCTTTTTCTATCACCGGGCCCCTGGTCCTAGCCTGCTCTGCTTCCATCCTCTTCTTCCTTTGCAATTGCTGAAACTCCCTAAGTTCCTGTTTCAAATCCCTCACTCTCCCGGCTTCCACGGGAAATCCTTGAGACATCAAAGAATGGGCCCTCAAATATCTGTACAAGACCTCATGGTACCTTCTCAGGTCCCTCCTGTCTGCCCCCATTTGGAGCCCTGTCGCTCATCTCCTGAGCTCTTTTTTCACTCCTTCCCACCAACCTATCTCCATTGTTTCCCCATTTCTGATCGCCAACATAGTCTTCAAATCTTTTTTAAGCTCCTCCTTACAGAAAACGTTCTTTAACAGCACCACAGGCATCCTCCAGCCAGGCTTGCCTTGAGGGACTGCTTCTCCTTTTCTCAAATGCACCACCAAAAGTCCGTGATCTGACCAAGGGGTGAGCACCACTTTTACTCGCTCAGGGCAAAGTTCCTCTACGGCCCACACACTGTCTATGCGACTGGCGAACAGTGGATGAAAAAACGTATAGGAGACCCCATCCACTTTTGGGAAATTTTTGTGAAATGCCCGCTTTTCCCATATTGGAAAATATTCCAGTTCATTCTCTCTCTCCAAGCCAACATCCCTCAAACCGAGATCTTGTGCCAACATCCGGTTTAACTCTTTCTCTTCTGCCGTTAAAGGGTGTTCTCCTCCCATCAACCTTTCTTTTGTCCCTGTCCGAACCACTGCAAATCTGTCAGCCACCCAGCTCCTGTTATTAACTTACTTGTTGTTAAGAAGAAGAAGAAGAAGAAGAAGAAGAGGAGGGGAGGGGGAGGGGGAGGGGCAGGAGACGACTGAGAAATCATGCTAGCAGTATCAGAAATGGGTTAAAATTATGGATGGCACAGTGGCAGCCAAAGCTTTGAGGGCAATGAAACATGCTAGCCCATTTTCACTCCCCACCGAATGTTGTTATCTCATTGTGATGTATGCCTTTCATTTAACATAAGTATATTGACTAGCTTAACATTTTTTTAAAAAATTAAAGAATAAAGTCAGACTCAGGCATAGTGTCTTTTTACAATGACACAGTAATATCTTTTGGGACACAGTAAGAGAAAAAAATACACTTTGCAAAGATCATGGTTGTCAGCAAAGTTTAAACATTTCAAACAGTAGTGATAATTATATTCTGATTGGGCAGATTTATTTCCAGAATAGAGCTCTTTAACTAGGCGGAGGAGGTATATTTTAGGATGACAGGGTTCAAGGGGACTGAATCCACCTACTTCTATGTTGGATAAAAGGAGTAGTTAGAGAAGAGATGGAAAGATTGAAAGGTCAGGCTAAATTATTATCCCTGCTTCAAGTTCTGATTGCTTCATGAAAGGAGAAACTAAATGTCCAATTGTCATGGGAGAGAAAGAGAGAGCAGGAGAGAATATTACGGTCTTTGCCATGTAATACTGCAGAAATATATAGTCATAGTGAAACTTGTACGACTGCTACACCGATTTGTGAAAACAGCAAGCTGGAATGGTGTTGCCAAGGCAGATAACAGCATGGAAAAGCTGGGGGAGGGGGTATTCCAGCTCCAAGAATGTTCTTGGATGCACTGGCTAAGCAATTATAGGAGCTGCTTCCCAAGTTTTGAGGCAAAAGTGATGGTAACTATTTTGCATGGAAAACAGTAGCATGGGCTGCATCCTTGCTCTTTTGAGAGGCCAAAGTATGCTTTACTTCAATTTGTGTTGTTTAAAGAAATAAATATCACTGAGCCAGAAATTTATTTGGCTGTCAGTTTCTGCTTTATGTGTTGTTGTTATTGTTTTTTAATCCAGGTAGAATTCAGAAGCAATACTATTATTTCTTCAGGTGAATAATAATTATTTCGGTGTAATATTTTGTGGGATCCAAGAAAATAAACCTTGTAATGGAACATTACGCTGCTTGTCTTGACTGCTATATTTTACAATACAAATGCTTTCTCTCTGCATTCTCTGGAAATCTGCAGGGGAAAAAACAGGGATATGAGATAGAGCAGGGTTTCCCAAACTTTATGTGCCATGGGGTGGTCTTAGGGTTGAGTGAACCAGTCATGTGGTTGAGTGGGCCATTTATGTGATTCCTCCCACCATCAAACACATCTATGGCTGTCGTAAATGCACTTATGACAGCCCTGGGTGCACGTCTGCTTCCACTTCCAGTAGCGAATGATTTGGTGCCACAGACCATAGTTTACCCACCTCTGGATTGCTGTGTTCCTATCTAAAAGTGTCTTGTTAATCTAATTTGGATAATTTCCCAGGCCTTCCATCTTTGCTACATTTCTGGCCATTATATATGACTAACAAGATGCTATCGAATTCTTCCATCAAGATTTCAAGACACTGAGCTGGTGTCTAAGCCTACAGAGTTTCTTATAATCTATCCAAAGAAAGGATTTCTCCCAGGAATTCTTTAAGAAGAACAGATTTATTCTACGATGAGTTTTTGTGGATTACACTACAATGCCTAGAGTCAAGCCTCATGTGTATAGTCAGAATGAACATGACATGAGAGCTAGAATCAGAGTAAAAATGGCATATAAAATGCTAATTGTATTATAGACACAAGGGAACAAATTTCAAAGAAGTGGCTTGACGAACATTCTGACAGTTAAAGTAGTTAGCTATTATTTATGTCTGTAATCACTACACAAATCTGTTAATCCATATATGCTGAGACTGCCAGGAAAGGCTCAGGTCGTCGCATGCTCCATGACAATCATGGATCTATCCCAATTAGTATTTGGTCTCTCTAATGCATCAGGATGCAGTTGGGACCTTGTTTTCTGTATTGGGCACATGATTGTGCTCTGGCAGTGGATGAGATCTCTGTCTTGCCATTGTCATGGACAGCTCACTATTTAATGGGGACTACAGTCATTGAATCTCACAGCATCTATGGTGGAGGGGGATAATAAGATGGTCTATTCCAGGAGGCTGGTGGATCTAAATTGTTTTCTTATGACTTTGGAGCCATTTCTTATTGCTCCAGCAGGCAATCTTGTTAAAGTCATCAATGACATCTAGAAGGACAATGGACACTCTTGCCCCTAAGCATTGCCTCCTATTGAGAGAAATGAGTTGGCTCCTTGGTTTACTAAACAGCTTGAGAGTGATGGTATGAGAATGGAAAGATGATGTGAGGAAGCTTGCAACCCATTGGCAGGCCTACATCATGGCACCTGCCAACATTATGCCTGTTCAGAGCTGTCCAGCAGAACCGTTTCAAAGAGTCAACAGCTTAACAGCATGAATCTCAAAGCTGATCTCTAACTAGCAGTTCTGGCACCCAAAGCAAGCAGAACCATCTCCCACCCACTCTGCCCCAAGGCAGGAGTATAAATCCCAAACAAAAAGGTGGAGTAGAATCTGGTATCCCCTCTCCAAAAAAAAAAGGGAAAATTTATGCTTTTACGGGGAATAAAGGAAGTTAATAAGGCCAGAAGGCATTGCTATATATTTTCCTAACATTTAAATTTGCATCCAGCGCTTTGTACATTTTGAATCTCTGGGGCAAAGCCTCAATTTCACTTCACTTTTTTATAGCCTTGTCTCAAAGCCAAACTGCTTCCATTTGAGCAGCTACAGCTTGCATTTCTTGTACTGCACAAGGTCACACAGAATACAGACTCTCTGACTTTTGCCAGCATATCTAGGTAATATGATTCTGGACACTTGGCTTGGACAGTTCAGCCTAGCAATGTTGGTTTTTTCCAACATTCAGAAGTTTCTATCCCAAGATATTCTACAAGATGAGAAATCCATTTCTTGATAAAGTCTTTTCAAGAAATTACTAGAAACTAAATTCTCTAAAGTACCTAGCAGTGTTTGTATCCCCAATTTAAAGTTTTTCTGTTGTGTGGGTTGAACCAGTAGTTGTTGGCAAATTTATGCCACAATTGTTCATTCCGCAGCTGTAAAACAGGAATCAGCAATAGGCTTACTGGCAATAGTTGTACGATATGCATCTCAAACCATCAAGTAGAGATGAGCAGGACCAACCACAGTAGTTTTGTTTTGCTGTACCCTTCATATTTTTATTTTTATGCCTTTCCTCCCTCAAAATCTTTCAGTCATTCTAGAAAGTAATACTGCATAGCTGCTAGTTTAAGAAAAATAATCCCAAAGAATTCTCCCTCCCCCAGTTATAAGAAAAGTCTGAAAAAGTGCATTCAGGCCTTTTGGTAAGGGAAGCATTAATTTCCTTCAGATAAATACAGTTGGAAGAAGAAAAGGTCAGAGTTGCACATCTATAAACAGGGATGTTCCCACCCACTGTGTTATTGAAAAATCAAATGCGACCCAGTTGTTTGACCCGTGCCTGACTGCATATTAATTGTGTGCATTAGTGTGCTTTGAAAGTAGCATGTCACTTGGGGCTCACCTACCCCTACTGACAAAAATCACACGAATATTCAGGGATGTCTGAGACAGTGCATTAGAAACCAAGGCATAGTCAAATCTTTGCTGTTCTGCATGTTTTAAAACATCACAGATACAAGTGGCTGTACAAAGAAATCCCCAAGGGCCTAATTAAAACCATTCAGCAGACCTGAAACTAAACTCTTATGTTTGGACTGACAACTGGTCAAACACAATGGTGGCCAAGCTTTGGTAGGTGTCCTGCAAGTGAAATGCAAAGGATGAGATAATGAGACTTTGTTCTGCACATACACTCCACTTGGAAGTCCTAAACTGAGTTTGCCTGTATTATATGAACTATTGGGGAGCAGCTAGGAGCACAAAAAGATTCCGTGCTCCAGGAAGGAGTTACACACTCTTCACTACAATGAACTGAGTGATCCTCACTGTGTACCATTAACAATTCTTCCGTGCCTAGGCCAGACGTGCCAAAATGAAGGCACCTTTTGGTGAGTTCATTCTGCAGTTCCTTTTGTCTGACCCAGTGTGAGTTGACACCCCTACAAGTGGATAATGGACAGACCCCCCACCCATCGTACCATAGTTCAGTTATGGGTGGATTTAGCAAATCAACTATATTCATAATTTTGGAAGTCACTTTCCAAGCTCTGGATTGGAAGAGATACTCTTGAGATGATTCACATATGAAGCGATTATTATTCCGTATTCTTGCCATACTGAAATTTGTCCTTATGGGAATAATGCAATCATATTGCACAGTCACAATAAATCAATTTGGTATGATTGCAAATTTTCTCTGACTTCAGAAATGTGGACTTTCTTTCTTGCCATATGATATTCAGATGAGAGTTGTTATGCATAGAGATAGGTATAAAAACAGGGCCTTGAGAACAGGGCATGATCCTGTGTCATACACCTTTGTATATTCAGTTGTATTCTCATTGACAACCTACACAGAAATCGAGGTACAAAGATATAAAGATAATACAATAACTATAGCTGTCATTCCAGACTCTCCTCATAGTGCTGCCTCATTGAGAACCAATCTTCCAACATCTCCTCTACTCTCAATTTACTATATATTGGTAGGGTTAAATTATTCTGGATCCTTCTCTGGCTTCAGGAGTAATGTCTTCAGAGTCATCTTCTTCTTCCATCTACCCTTGGAGACTCAAAGGATAATATCCATTCCAGATATGATATCACGTAAAGCCACTCTTGTGAGAGGCATTCACAATAAAAAATGAGATTAAGCTCATTTAATCTACTGGAATGTTATTCTCAATGGGATAAAATGAATCCTCACTCTTTCTTCCAACAGTGTTAATTTTCAGTTGCCTGGGTAAAAGGGCTCTTTCTTGTTGGCACTGGAAGCAAAGAAGACGGATTATGGAGAAATAGAAGATTCCACTATGAAAGTGAATATATGTGTCATGGCTACCTGTAAAGCAATTAGATAAAGCATTCATGATGATGACGATGATGACCTTCTTCTTCTTTTTCTTCTTCTTCCTCTTCTTCTTCTTCTTCTTCACTCAGTGGAGCTAGAAGAAACCCTATGGCTCAAGTCCAGGTCCAGTCAAGGTGGCACAGTGGGGAATCAAACTCCCAACCAGATACCTAAACCACTAAGCAACCCAGCAGTTCTTCATCACATTGTCCATGCATGGCAGTCAAAACAGTCCCATCATTAGTAATACTGTTCCTGACTCCATTATAATCTCTACATTTTTATTTTAGTTGATTATTAACTTTTTCCTCCTATATATGTTTTGTATGGGAGAAAGGCGTCTCCCATACAAAATCTAATTATATTTTAGGAGGTAAGCAACACTAATGCAATTCAAAGCCAAACCAAATCTCATTTGCAGGGAATCTGGGTATATGTGTATTCATGTATATACACCCCAGGCAGTGTTTTCATCAGAAAGGTGTCAAGCACTATCAAGTAATTATGTATTTCTTATTTGACCATCAGGCTTTTAAACAGATGCACCAATTAACTGATCCATTCAAAGTTGCATATTAAGAAATTTTCAATAGATACAGATTTGAGACGGAGAAGGAAGTGTGAAAGAACTTAGAGTTTAATTAATCATGCTAATATTTCATTAGAAAGCAAGCCCATCTGTCATTTCTTCTCATTTTTCATGCTGTCCTTTAAATCAACATCCACAAAAGCAGACAAAGAGAGACTGAAAATATATACATACATTTTAAGGTACAGTGGTACCTCAGTTAACGTAATTAATGCATTCTCCAGAACGTTTCTTACAGTGAAAATTACTTTAACTGAATTTCCTATAGCAATGCATTGAATGTAATTTCCTATAAGAATGCATTGAAAACCAAAATACATTAACCAAAACACAGTTTCCCATAGGAATACATTGAAAATTAATTCATTAATTTAAAAAAATTCTACAAACTGAGCCACTATTTTCTACGGATTTCCTTTTGTTATGCGATTTTTATGTTAACCGAGCCGTTTAGTTAACCGAGGTTCCACTGTATTTATTACTATTTTTATTATTACTACTTATTTATTATCATTTGACTCCACTGGTTCCTCTGTTTAGTCAGTAGCTTTAGCTTATTAATTGGTATAGAAATTAAAACAAATTACAGGCCTTGTTAAAAATGATCCATTTGGCTTGGTTCATTTCTTCTCAGTTACCAAAAACTGACATAATGCTTCATGTCTTACTTCTCTATTTCATACCTTTTGCAATCTTCCTAAGACATACAGTCAAACCTCACATAAAGAGTACCTTGCTTAAAGAGTAACTCGCTTAAAGAGCAGAACATTTCTCTAAATGTTCACTTCGCCTAACAAATAAAACCAACCAAAAACTCGCTTAACAAATAAATTAGGGTTCGCAATTCCCCCCCAATGGTCACTTACAAAGGTGCTTCACTTAAAGAGCAAACTTGCTTAAAGAGCAATCCTGTGGAACGCATTTTGCTCTTTAAGCGAGGTACGACTGTATTTCTCATTTCTTGTTCAGTCGCACAGTCGATTACGACCCTTTGCAACCCTATGGACCATTGTCCTCCAGGCACCTCTGTCCTCCACCATCCTCCTCAGCCCACACAGCTCTGTGCCCACAGCATCCACAATACCATCTAGCCATCTCATTTTTGACTGCCCCATTCTTCTTTTTCCCTCTACCTTTCCCAGCATCAAGGCCTTCTCAATTGAATCCTCTCTTCTCATTTGATGTCCAAAGTACTTCAGCTCCATCTTTATTATTTGACCTTCTAGGGAGCAGTCAGGGTTGATTTCTTCTAAGACCGACCCATTTGTTCTACTTGCTGTCCAGGGGACTCTCAAAACTCTCCTCCAACACCACATCTTCTGCACTCCGCTTTTCTAATGGTCCAGCTCTCACAACCATACATTGCCACTGGGACTACCATTGCTTTGACTACATGAATCTTCGTTTTCAATGTGATATCTCTACTTTCCACTATGTTCCCCAGGTTTCTCATAGCTTGCCTCCCAAGAATCAGTCACCTTTTTATTTCATGGCTGCAATCAACATCTGCAGTGATCTTGGATCCTAGGAAAGTAAAAACTTTCTCTGCTTCTACTTCTTCCTCATCTATTCTCCAGGGACTGATAGGGCCTGTTGCCATTATCTTGGTTTTCTTGATATTAAGTCTTAAGCCAGCTTTTCAACTGCTAGTCACCAACAGAGGCCTAGGGAGAGGTGAGAGGCCCATTTTGCGCCCCCCCCCCCTCAAAACCTGATGCCAGAGAGGAAGAAGGCAGAGATCGAGGCTTCACCTGCCAGTTCCCATCAGAGGCCTTGGGGGAGGTGAGAGGCCCATCTTTCTTGCCCCCTCCACCCACCACATCCAGGATCACCTCTGGCCGTCCTCCAAGCACACCTCTGGCCACCCTCCAAGCACTGGAGGTAAGGGGAGAAACCGTGTGGCTGGTGTCATCATCTGGGACCACAGTATTGTATTTGACTTAATATAGTAACTGATATAGTGACTTCACAAGTAACTTATTTACATAGTGACTTGATATAGTGAACTTACAGTAGAGAATATAGTGGATTTTCCTCTTCATACCAAGGTTTTTCCTTTCATACCAAGGATGATGACTAATTAGATACTTAGCAACTCCTGACTATATATATAACTTCTTACTTCTCATATAACTTTTAACTTCATATATCCAGTACTATTTAGCTCAACTTTTAGTCTGATACTGTGTTTTAAACTGTGATAATATACATGATAATACTTTGTTTAAAACTGTGATAACATATATGATGGGAGGATATTGGCATAGAAACCAGCAAACCAATGTCAGGAAGTTTTCCAAGAGAAACCTATGGACCAAAACAAAAGGCAAAACAAAGGGGGCAATTTAGATGAAACAGTATGCTTAGCACATCACATCAGAAAGAGGGGATAGACAGGAAAGGGGGAGGAGAAATACAGTGTTGTAAAGAACAATACTGTATAGGGACATGGAATGTGAGATCTATGGACCAGGCAAAACTAGAAGTGGTAAAAATGGAAATGGAAAGAATAAGCATTGACACCTTAGGAATCAGTGAGCTAAAATGGACAGGGATGGGCAAATTCAGGTCTGGAAACTATCGTATCTACTATTGTGGACAAGAAAACCTAAAAAAACCATGAAGTAGCCATAATTGTCAATAAAAAAGTGAGAAAAGCTGTAATGGGATATAATCTCAAAAATGATAGAATGATGTCAGTCAGAATACAAGACAAACCTTTCAATATTTCTCATAACTACTGCTTAATTAAACCCTGTTCAGATTTTAGAGAATACTAGTTTGTCAATAAACTTAGAGAGAAGCACTTGCTTCACTCTATCCATTTTTACTTTCCACACTCATTAGCTGTCAAGTCTGAACAGGAGAGGGTCCTGCCTAGCTAGAGGCCCTCTACACAAGAAAGGACCTTCATTTTGCAGGACTCTTCCTTGCATGAGGACTCTTTATGTGAGCATGAACCTCTTACTTTTACACTCAGCATCAGTGAGTACATGTGGAAAGTGACAACAGAGGTTGGTAGGGCTAACCATTCCCCTCTGATTGGGTGGAGGTTTATTCTGTTCTTTCATTCAATAGGTTGGACAGTATTATACATATGCTGGCACTCGATATGGCAGTAGTAAACAACAATGTTGTATCCAAACCAGAGTTGGATGGAGAGATCCAGTCTTTTTAATAAGACTAAATGAGAGAGAAGAGAGAGAGAGATGGCCTTTAAATATAACCTTTTTGAAGCCACCTCTGTTGGAATAGGAACCAGAAGAAAACCTTGGAATTTACTGTGCATGATCCTTATGTTAGCTACCACTAGCCATATTATTTACTGATGGATAAACATAAATACAAGGAGTATTACATGAAATTAATAGTGATAATCATAAGCAATAATACATGTCTGCATTTTAAGGAGAATTGGCAACTATTTTTTCTATATATACCAAATATGGAAGAGAGCCAATGTTATTTAGTAGATAAAGTGTCAAACTAGTACTCAGAAGACTTGGACTCAAATCATCTTTGGTTGTGGAAGCTCTCAGAATGAGTAGGCAATGCTTTACCACTCTCTGAGAATCTCAAATACACTGAAGACTATGTTATGGCCACTGTAAGTTGGAAACAGCTTGTCAGCCCATCACATAAGTCAAAGAAGCTAGGAAAAAGGTTGGTGAAAATGTCCTGCACACAGAGCAACAGCATAATGATGATGCACCCATTGCAATATACACACTTATGGCATCATAGAACTCTAAGCCTTCTCTTCATGATAGAGATGTAAAGTTTTTGTTGCTGTTCAGTGGCATAGTCAATTCTGACCCTTTGCAGCCCTACGGGTCACCTAAACTTTGCTGTCTCCTTATGTGGCATCTCTTCATATTACACATAGCACTTATGGCTGTTTAACCCTAAAGTATCCATAATACAACAGAAAAAAGAAATTAGCTGTTTCAACTATTTAGACCAGGGTTTCTCAACTTACAGCCCACGGGCCGGCCCCGGCCCATGGCACCATTTCATGTGGTCCACTGCCCTCACTCCTGCCACCACTGCTGCCATTGCAAGTGATGAAGTGGCTAAAAAAGCCATAAATGTGCCCGTGGCTATCATAAATGCTTTTATGGCAGCCATAGATGCATTTTATGCCAGCTTTTATGGTGGGGGGAATCACCAGTCTGGATGTCTCAGCTGTCTGAGGGAGTGTGACCTGGCTTTCAAAGGTTGAGTACCCCTGATTTAGACCATATTAACAATTCTTTACAACTGTTTAGATGAATTTGTATAGTACCAATGTTTTAATAAAAGTACTTTTCTGAGGTACTGAAGAAAAGGTAAATTGATGTTAAAAATTAACAAGCACACCACCAATTGTGGGAAGGAAGATCATTAATATTTTGTCATTTATTCCCTACTGCAGTAACAAGCTAGACGCAAAACTAGATCAATGGACTTTACTTTGCTTCAACATCATGTTGCAGAAAAGGAAAATCCTTTCAGCTTGCTGTAAAATAGAAGCTACATCCTTCAAAGCAAGGACATTCAAATCAAAGGCCAGCCCCATCCTCATCAAAACATGCTCTCTTCCTGTACATTAATTTCAGCTCTGAGTAAACCATATACAGTAAAACCTCATATAACACTAAAACCTGGTTCCACAAGTCTTCGTGTTATATGATTTTTAGTGTTATCTGATCCTCTATGGGATCCATAGAGATACATTGTAACCACACAGGCTTTTGCGGTTGTTATCTGAAGCATCCCATAGGATCTTAATGTTATCTGATGCAATTCTTCCCCCCAGATTCCTTGATGTTATGCGATTTTCGTGTTATTCGATACTAATGTTATATGAGGTATTACTGTATCATAATCCTCCTGGTTACCCGTCTTCCTACCTAACACCCCAGAAGTGTTGTGGAAGACCTGAAAGGAAACACAGCTTTGATAGCATCAACATCTATGGACAGAAGATTTGCAGTGCTGGTCCATCCACAGTGAGGTAAAGGTTTCCCTTGCTCTAAAGCCAGATAATCTTTTTAAGTTACTCTATTCAGTCTGCATGTGAAGGGTTGAAATCTCCTTATTTTTAATAGGCTTCACCACAGCTAAATAAGACTCCCTCTTCTGCATCATGGAAACATTGAGGGAAATTGCTCTGTAGTCTGAACTTCCTTGCTGAGGGTTATCTGTGCACTTTTGATGTGAAGTGCAGCATTTTTAGAAATGTTCTTGGTTTTTGAAATGCAGAAAAAATGTTGACATGATACTAGAAAAATAAACTCGTTACTGAGCAACCTATGGTAAAAAGGAAAAATTGAAAGTTGACAGCAATCAGTCTGCTGCAAAACAATGACATGCTGCAACATAACAATTTGGGCAAAATTTTCCCAGTCACTTCAGAATGGATTCTGTAAATTCTACAACCAGATATAGTTAGTATTTAATGCTGTCTCTTAAAGAGACAGGTCCAGTATACTACAAAGTGTTACTCACAAATCTGCTCCCATTATAGGTGTTGCTGTGCTCTCAGAATTTCCCCCTAGCAAACACTTTCCAGAATCAAGTGTACAGTTGTACCTCGCTTAAAGAGCATAATGTGTTCCACAGGATTGATCTTTAAGTGAGTTTGCTCTTTAAGCGAAACACCATTGTAAGTGACCAATTGTGAGTTCTGGGGGGGGGGGGATTGTGAACCCCGATTTATTTGTTAAGTGAGTTTTTGTTTGGTTTTATTTGTTAAGCAAAGTGAACATTCCGAGAAAATTCTACTCTTTAAGCAAGGCACTCTTTAAGCGAGGCACTCTTTATGCGAGGTATGACTGAATTTCACAAAAAGCTAGTCCTAGCCTGGAGACAGGGAATAGTTAAGGATGATCACACATGCTCTGGTCACCTCCAGACTTGATTACTGTAATGTGCTCTACATGGGCCTACCCTTGATGACCATTCAGAGACTTCAGCTGGTCCAGAATGCGGCTGCCCGGGTGGTGTTGGGATGTGGGCGGTATGCACATGCCTCACCCCTCCTCCGGGAGCTGCACTGGTTGCCAGTATGTCTCCGGGTGCAATTCAAGGTGCTGGTTATTGCCTTTAAAGCCCTACATGGCAGTGGTCCAGGATAGTTAAGAGACCGCCTCTCCCCAAGAACATCTGTCTGTCCCACCAGAGCAGACTGAGAGGCTCTCTAGTTGTTCCATCAGCCAGAGAGGCGCATCTCTCTGGCACTAGGAGTAGGGCCTTCTCTGTGTCCGCTCCGGTCCTGTGGAACCTCCTGCCAACCGAGCTATGTCTCCAAACAGAGTTGCTGCCCCTCAGGAAGAATTTAAAAACATGGCTGGCAGGGCAGGTATGGGGTGCAGGAGGTATAGTGACCCCAGCCTGCTGGATAATTTAAGCCCCTCCCTCCCTCATGATGTAGTAATTTGGTGTTTTTTTTTAACCTTTTTAGATTTTAGATTTTAAATTTTAATCTTGCACAGTTTTATATCTGAGGGTTTTAGGAATGTTTGTGTTTTGTTGGAGTGCTTTTGTGATTTGAGAGCTGCCCTGGGTCACCTCGGTGAGGAGGGTGGTGGATAAATATGAATAATAAATAAATAAATAAATAAATATAAATAAAAAATTTCACCCCATAGTTGCCATTCTGCATTGCCCAGTTCAAAAGAATATCAGTAACTGATTAAAAAAATGTATCCCGTTGCATGGTTGTGGACTACCCTTTACAAAGACATGAAGAGTGCAGGTTTTCTTCTTCTGCTGATCATAGAGACAGTATGCCATTTTTGCTGACTCTGTGATATTCAACTTTAATGTGTTCACAGAGAGTAATTATTCTGTCAGTCCTCCCCTCCCAACACCTAATCATATTTTGCACTGAGCTGTATCTTTCTTCCTCCTTTCCCCCTCTCAAGAGCTGTAACTTCAATTAGCCAACTCCGGAAAATTCATTTCAGTCCAAATGAAACTACACCGGAAAAACCACAGTGAAGTCAGTACTTGTAGAAGAATAATCATCTTGAAACAGTCATGATATTGTAAAGCTGCTTCTGTTTCATTGTTCTCTTCTCCAATTCTTGATTAAAATAAAATGTAAAGTCTGTATGTGATCAAAAGGAGCTATCTTATTTTTCATGCAATATGCCTTCTTTGACTTGAAGGGGAAAAAGAGATCTAAGAATACTTTATACTCGATAGTCCTGTTTCAGAAGATTACTTATTCTTTGTGTCTGATCTTGCTTTTTTTTTAATTGTGATTTACAAAGATTTTTTGCTCCTCAGTGGATGCTGTCCTACTTCATTGCTAGTGCATATGAATAATATTATTAACAGTTTTTACAGCAGGTTCCATCAATAATCATTGCCACCACTAAATGTTCCACTAAAAATAGACAACATGTCATTGGAAGAGGTTGGCTTTCCAATTTAATTGATGCCAGTGCAGGGAAACTTACTTAACTGTTGTTTAGTTTCACAGGGCTCATATATTGGCAAAGGCAACAATTCATGGGAGCAACTGGCACATTTATATATACATTCATGGATCTTGAAGGGAAGGGGAGGTCTGGCAAATGTCTTTCCCTCAAAGAGGAAAACCACTGTTCAAATTAAAATGGAGAGTGTGTGGTCCTTCGGTGTCTATAAACAAAAGAACCATAATATAAAAGAGGCTCTTTTGGCAATTACCAAAGGTGAACCTCTAAAACACGAAAGATTTATGTTTACAAAAAGTTTTGTTTCTTTTCTTTTCCCTTTCTCGTGTACTTTTTGAGAGCTCTTTGTGTGTTAAACTACCTGAGAAAATTTTTAACCCACTAAAGTAAAAATCCTAATAAGAATATGTCAACATGATGGAAAACAAAACAATGCCTCACAGACTGGGTATGTTCAACATACATGCCAGCAGCTAAGAAAGGAGTATCCAAAGAGTGCAATAAATATAAGAACCATTGCTCTAATATTCCATGCAAGCAAAGTGATGCTCAAAATGTTGCAACAAAGGTGTTTATCTTTTATGGAGTGAGAAATGCCCAAAGCCCAAGTTCGATTCTGGAAAGGAAGAGGCACTTGAGACATCTTGCAAATATTCACTGGCTACAGGAGATCACTAAAGAAGTTCAGAAGAAGATAATTCTATGCTTTGTAGAGTACAGTAAAACTTCTGTCTGTGTGGATCATAAAAAGTCACGTGGTGTTCAATGGGTATGCCTCAGCACTTGATTATCCTAACCCAGTGATGGCAAACCTATGGCACACATGCCAGAGGTGGCACTCGGAGCCCTTTCTGTGGGCACCCATACAGTCACCCCAGCACAGAGTTTGTCCTGCTCCTTTGTCCAGCAGCCCAATGGGAGTACTTCCTCCCTCCTCCAGCAGAGTTCACCCCACCTCTCTGCTCAGCAGCCCAATGGGAGCACTTCCTTCCTCTGTCTAGCAGACCAGTGGGAGTGTTTCCTTCCTTCCCTTTTGCTACTTTGCGATAAATAAGTGGGTTTTGGTTTGCAGTTTGGGCACTTGGTATCTAAAAGGTTCGCCATCACTGACCTAACCTGTCTTGCAAAAAACTGGTGTCTCTGCATTTTTTGAAGCAAAGCACATTTACACAGGGAGGACATAAGTACCAGCCAACTGTTCCAAGGATTCTGGTTTTCAAAAGTCCATTGTTGTCATAAGGGTTTACTAGCCCACAGTTCCTACAAAAGTTGTTTGTCTGGATGCAAGAACAGCCATCAACACCAGCAAAAAAAACCTCACCTCTTTACTCTTTATTCTTGTTTCAACTAGAACAGAGTTCCTCAAACTTGACTCTACAGGTGTTCTTGGACTTCAATTACCAGGAGCCTAGGTCAGCACACCTGCTGATCAGGGCTTCTGGGAACTGAAGTCCAAGAACATCTGGAGATACAAGTTTGAGGAACCCTGAACTAGAAGAATCAGTTCGTCCATTCAGAGGAGAAGTACAACTGAAGCTGTGTCAATTTCATGGCTTTGTAGGGTGGTTCTCCCAGTATGTTTATAAAAGAGAATGGCCATGATAGAAAAGCTACCATGATGACTACTACCAATCTTCTCCTACAATATGTTATAGTAAAGGAGAGCTAATCATATCATGGTGCACACCTTCAGCATGTAGGAAACAAAACCCAGGTCAAACTAGTGCACAGAGGGCAGTTCACCACAGGAACCAAAGGAGCACCAGAACTTGGAAACAAATTACTTTTGAGGGCTGAAGAACATGGAAAAGTCTTGGCAGCAATCAGAATCTCCAGTTAACATGGCCCTGAACAGCATACTTGGGTGGGTGGGAAGGGAGTCTTATGTCAAATGCAAGGGTTTCATGATAGGGAGACAAGGATACCTAAACAGGCAAATTAATGAAGAAAGTGTTCCCACCATACAGGAGATTTGAGAAAAATGAAACAAATAATGTATTACAAAAGGTAAATACACCCTCGTACATTTCCCTGGTAGAATAAACAACATTTTTGTCTTTATGCCGTTCTTCCCTCTCAATTCCTTTGACTTGATGTTCATGTCCACTTGCATTTCTCATTTTTCATTCATCTGTGTCCTCCATCTGCACAGGTGAACCTGAGCTGCTAGAGCAGACACTGTATTACAACTACAGAGAAACAAATCAATTTTATTCTTCGGAAAAAAATAGGTACAAATCTTTTTAAGAACAGCCAAGATGTATATATACCTTATTCCACTGACCAGTTGTTGTCAATGATATTTTTTAAAACACTGGAAGTATAAGATGGCTTCAGGATTCTTTTAAACTTATAGCCTAACAAACAGTAGTTGTGTTATTGAGAAATATAAACAGAATGTTGAACTACAGCTACAGTGCTACTTGCTGGAAAATTGATCTGCTGAATTCATCAGGGCTTGCCTCAGAATAAACGTAGGTTCTGTACACAGTCAAAGGGACTAGTCGTGTAGAAGAGAAGCAGCAAGGGAACATGGTGGGTGTCCAGTTGGAATGTAGTGCAACTACCGGTAAGTTTCTACAAGGAACAGTATTCCTCCAGGGAAAGGGAGAGACAGGTTGGTCAGCAACTTCCTCACCTGTAGACTGAAACTATCTGGCTTGACTTCACTCCTTACAGGCTTCTCTCCTTTCCATCTCTCCCACCCCAATTAGTTATGTTGTTAATAGTAGCAAATTGGCAGCCATGGTGTTTTCATTATCTCCAGTATGGTCCTCTCCTCTACCTTCATATGCAATGTTGTGAAGGTGCCACTGGTTTTTCTGCTGCCTCTCCTTCGTTGAGGAGGAAGGAAACTAGATGTGCACCCTATGCTTGCATTCACCCAAGCATTGTCAATCAGTCATGCTGGCAGCTCCAGAACTTCAGCCATCCCTGGGCTTCCTCTTCTTGTACCGTATCCGATTCTGAATATTGGTGATCATCATGGCAATCAGCCATTAAGACTGCCCTGCGAATATAATGCTGTGGCCTTTTATCTGCCTTTCGCATTGCAGCATGACACCCGTACCACTGATCCAGCACCACAAGTCACTTCTGGTCCTGTGCCCTTTTGGCACACAAAGTTCTCTTCAACCAGGATTAAAGAATCTGCTGCCATCCATCAAGATGGATTTAAGTGAGATTTAATCCACTTGGGGATCATCACCCTTCCCTGTGGACTTCGCTGAGGCTGCTAGTCCTCAGGGTTTTCAGGTTAGTTAACCGGTGTGTTGAGTCGCTGGCAGTATAGTCTTCTCTAGCAGGACAAGTTGGCCAGACCTCAGCCCTGGGCAGTTCACCCCAATTGTTTTCAACAGTATCTTCCACATGCACAGGGAAATAGAGGTTGCTTCCTTGTAACAGATATTTCTGAGGAAGCTCTGCTGCTTGTATAAAGGTCACCCTAGCTCAAAGGCCAATTGGTTCAGACTCTAGGGGGTGGTATACACCTCCTTTTACAGCCAAAGAGCCAGTACTGTTTGTGTCTGAAGACATCCCCATGGTCATGTAACAGGCATGCCTAGATGCCACAGCACATGGAATGTTGTTACCTTTCCACCAAAGCAGTACCTATTTATTTACTTGCAATTTCTTGCTTTCAAACTGCTAGGTTGGCAGGAGCTGGGGCAGATGACAGCTCACTCAGATCTTGAACTGCTGACCTTCCAGTCACCAAACTCAGCATTGTATCCACTAATCCACTGCACTTATAACAGACTATAATGGGGGGGGGGGGAGAGAGAATGGAACCCCAGCATATATCTTTCCTACCCTGCCCTAAATACACAGTTTATTCTAAAACAAAAGCCTGACTTTTTTCCCATCAATGATAACATGAGGGAAGAATCCCATTTGGTCCAAGAGTCTCAAGGAAAATAGCCTTTTCATAGCTCCCAAGACTCATTGTGAGAAGAAATTGGCCTTACCTCAAGAATTCACATAAATGGAAGAAATAAAAGATTCACAGAACAGTATCTCCTTTTAAAAATGCAAATAGCTAAAAATGCATAAAATTGAAAAAAGATATAAATAAATGTGCTGTAGCCAGTGATGGGTGGGCAGAAGTGCATGAGTGTCGGGAGTGTATATTAGGCAGGATGCATAAATAAATACAGACATCAGCAAGAATGTGCAAAAATATATGCATGGATTTCTGTGTACAGAAAAAGAACACCCCAAAGTCTGAGAAACCAATATAAAATAAAGGCAGACAAACTGTGCAAATGGGATTTTAAGAAATACAATGAAAGCAAACAGAGAGACTGTGACAATTATCTTCAAACCCAAAACACAGACCTGGAACATTGCTTGAGGCTGCTTGCACAAGCTACTATTATTACTAGTTGGTTAGTTATGTGCCTTCAAGTTACCTTCACTGTAGCAAACCTAACAGGGCTTTCAAAGTAAGCAAGATATTTAAGGAGTGTTTTTACCAGTTCCATTCCTTCAGTAAGTCTTCATGTCTGAGCAAGGATTTGAACCCAGAGCTCCTGAAACCCAGTCCATCACTCTATCCACTGCACCATAGTGGGAACCATTCTTACTACCTAAACCTTAAAATTAATATGCAGTAGTAGTGGTGGTGGTGGTAGTGATAATAGGCCAATAAATTTAAAGATAACGTATTATATGTTTAGAGATGACTGTCTGGACAGGTTATCCTGCTATGGTAATACTGCCAGTGACTCAACGCCAATTGTCAGCTGGCAGTTAACTAACCTGACAACCCTGAGGACTAATGGCCTTGGGTGCTGAAGTTCACAGGAAAGGGTGATGGTCTCCAAGTGGATTAAACCCCACTTAAATCCATCTTGATGGAGGGCAGCAACTTCATCAATCTTGGTCTGGGCTGATGAGGACTTTGTGTGCCAAAAGAGCTCAGGATCAGAAAGTGACTCACTGAACTGAATCAGTGGTATGTGGCTCATGTTGTGATGTGGAAGGCAGATGAAGGGCCACTGCATTATATTCTCAGAACAGTCTTCATGGTATAGGTACAGAGAAAGAGCCTTCTCAAAGACTGTTATTTTTGAACCACAATTTGGTGTAACCTGGTAACAGCAACCTTGTTTTGCCAGCTAATCTTTGTCACATTAGATCAGGTCAAAAGAACTGCAGAATGAATTTACCAAAGGGTGGCTTCATTTTGGCAGTTTCACGTCTGGCCTAGACATGGAAGAAGAAGTTTAGAGATGCTGTCTTCAAATTCTAACATGGCCAAAAAGCTGTCCCTTCTTCCAGGCCAAGGGTTCAGCAGCAAAGCAGAAAATAAGGTATCTTGCAGTTACTCAGAAGATTTCTACTCCTTCTCCTTTCTTCTTTTCTCTGCTCCTCCTCCCTGAACATCATCTTCTTCTTTCCTTCATCCTCATCGTCTTCTTCCTCGTCACCTTCTTCTTTTCTTTGTCTTCATCACCTATTTGTTCTTTTTTTCAGATTGGTTGCCTTTGTCGCCTCCTCCTCCTCTTCCTCCTCCATGATATGAAACTGATATGAAACTGTCAAAATAAAGGCACCTTATGGTGAATTCATTCTGCAGTTCCTTTTGCCTGACTTAGTGTGAGAAAGATTAGCCAGCAACACAAGGTTGCCGTTGCCAGAATACACCCAACTGTGGTTCAAAAATACCACAATCTTTGAGGAAGCTCTTTCTATGTATCCTAGTGATATCTTTATTAGACCACTTTTTTAAAAAATCAAACAATCAGCAAGCTTCTCTCAATAAAAATCTGTTTCTTCAAGCTTAGGTGCCAAGTAAAGCTGTAAAGACTGTGAAGATTCCAAAAGTTCATGACAGATACCTGTGCCCAGTTTATTTGTGGTTGCTTCAAACATCATCTGCAAACCTTTCAGAGGCATGTTCTCAAGCATGGCTGTTTGCAAGGTCAGTGATTACAGAGTGATTAGCAAACCTTCCTTTGAAGACCTGGGTGGAAAATTCCAACCATGATAGAATTTTTGGCCAAAGGAAATGATTTTTTTAAAATTCATGAAAGCCTGCTGCTTGTTTGATTATTATTATTTTAGTGGTTTAATAAAGGTATCACCTACTCTTGCATTTGTGTAATTTTGAAGAACACACAGTGTTTTCCTTTCCTTTTTTAAAGGTAGTGAGGGGTGTTCAAACCTAAATCTTCAGTTTTGAGGGATGGATTCAAGGCTTTAGATTTTTCAGCAGGGAGGGATGAAGTAACTCAATACAGTACTTCAGGGTCTTTTCTTTCACCCATTCTGACTGCCTTATTCTCCTGAAATTACGACATAAATCGTTTGCTTCAGATTGATCAGCTGAAGAGGGAAAATTTGGATGAAGAGCCATCTGGTTAAATATATGAACCCATTTTACCTCAGTACTATTTTTCTACAACTCTGTGAACAAACATAGAAGAGGATACATCTCAAAAATGTCATCCACATACTGCAATGTGCTAAAAATTAATTATGTCCAGGACAGTGGGAATTAGAGGGACCTTATGTTATGTTTTTCTTTGTGCCCTTTAAAGATCTACCATCTTATGAATTTTAGGTAGGGCACCAACAGTGCCAAAGCAAATCAAGGGCTATTTTGGAAGTTGTTGTGGGTGGAAGAAGCTGAAGTTCTGACAAACCATTTTATAAAATAAAATAAAAGCAGCACATTGTATTACACAGAACTAGACTCTTGCATAACTAGAGTGACATCTAGTGTTTGAAATACTTAAAAATTCCACTTGGAGCCTTTCGATGTTATTCTAGTTTCTTTGAATCCATATTCAATTGGATCTTGTAAACATTTAGCACATCACACCGCATTTTTTGAAAATAATCTTACACAAAACATAACTATTATTGTAGTGAATTCAATTGTGTTTCTAACAGGTTATTAATTCTTTTTATCCTACTGGCAAATGATCAATCATCCCAACCAAGCTATTGACTGGAGTGAGTTTTAATGATAATATTATTCCTCAACTAGAACAATTACATGAGTTACCTGTTTCTGAGTTCATTTGCCATAGTGAGCTAGATCTATAAGGACCTAACTATCTTGTTTTCTGACTTGGTTTCTTGAATTACAATATTTTCTCTTGCAATCCTGCCCATCCAAGGACTGGGATGTGCTGAAGAAGCTTTTTGTTTGTTTGTTTGTTCCATCATGTACTTATGTGTTTGGTGAAAGAAAATGAAAGAGGACCATCTTAATTGTTTCTGCTTAGACTTGAGAATTTCCTGTCAAATAACCTACTAGTTGATCGCCTTCCATTTGCAGACAATATATATGCCAAACTCATGTTGCTTAATGTTGTTAATTACACCTGAGTAGACCCCCTGAGTCAATAGTGATTTGGTATGACAACTTCATTCATTCCCTTGGTTCAAATGGACATACATAACTGATTTATGGTGTTAAAGTAAGTCACAATTAAGAGTGAACCTATTTGAATCAAATCCCTATTGATTTAATCATCCTACTGTAGTGGAATTTATTACTCTAAGCAATAGGATTTTGGCCACTGTTTAGAGATATGTTTAGTTTATTAAACACATTTGTCTTTTTTCTCCTGTACTCTTACATGTTTGATTTTTAAAATTGTATGCAAATGTGTGTGTGTGTTTTACTGTTATGTACCATATGAGTTTTGTATTGCAAATAGTGAATCAGTTTAACAGCCAAATAAAAGAGGTGGTTCTCTTGGAATCCATTACTCTATAGCTCAAGATTTCCAGAATTTTTTTTTTTAAAAAAATACATAAACTGGTCTTGTACTGAGCAAGACTATTGGTCTATCTTTATAACCTCAGATTATCTAAACATTGTGAGCTTTGCCCTCCCAAAATGCATAACCTTAAATATGATAATTATACCCAAGATCTTCTTCACTGAAAGAACATGTATTACAACTGAACCATGGCCAGAAGCTTGGACTTTTGTTGCATTTTCCAGAATTCCCCAGCTGGAATACTAACTGACAACTTGGCTGTTGGATTCTGGGAGTTGCAGTTCCCAAAATGTAGTGGTTTCTTATACAGTACTGGCTATGGCCACCACTGACTCAGAAAATTTTATGGAAAATTAAACCATCCTTTTAAAAATTCTACAAACAAACTCTATTAGTCTGTCTCTATGAAGCTGTTGCTAAGAAAGCATCTTGTGACTGCATAAATACTAATGTATTTATTGTAGCTTCAGTTTATAAAGACAATAACCCATCACATTAATGTATTGGTTGTTTTGTTCAACTGACAGATTGTACGTGTGTGTGTTTCTTGTAATAGAGCATAGCCCTCCGCCTGAGTAAGCAGGCAGTAGTTCAGGAAATGGGCCAGTCTAATGGACCAAGATGTTCTTTGTTGATTTAGAATTAATGACAAAACTATTTGGTTTACAGGACTGCTTAATTTAAGAAGCTTTCATCTTTTTTTTCCATCCCCAAAGCCTTAAAAATGCCTCCCAGATAATTGAGTGATGCTACTTTTTGTGTTAGATAGCTTTTTGCAGAATGGTGCAGCTAGTGTGTCCAAAAGGACTGAAGCTGAATATTTTGAAATGCAAGCCCTCCTCAGTTCCCCTTTGTAAGTAAGCAAGCGAAGAAGTAGAAGGGAAAGAATGATTACTTACAAATAAAGTTGTCAGGTAGATGGCAAAAATATAATACATGAGATCACTTTACCTTGGTTGATGTAAAGGCAGGAAGAAAAATATCTCAAACAAATGATGATTCCAAGAGGATACTGAAGTTACTAGCTTTCTGACAGTAAAACATTTTAAGTCAGAATGACAACTAGAACCAATAAGACAGACCAAATTAAACTCATGCACATAACTTAGAATGGGGAAAGGTAGCTACATTTAGATAGAAGAAACACTTAACTGATTGTTAAATGACTATGTTTGTTAAATACTGGCCCTTCTTGTCTGTATACAAATGTAGAAAACAAACATAAAGCATGATAGGATTGTCTGATAAAAGCTCAACACTTTGTTACTCAAAGCTCTCTTTAACCATGAAGACTAGACAGAAACTCATAATCTCACTCACCTGTAGGACAAAATTTAGTTCAATACGGTCTATCTTGTGTTTTTGCATCTCCTGAGACTTGTCATGAGAAGAAACTCCTTTGTGAAATTTATAGGGCCATGATGGTGAACCTTGGCACTCCAGGTGTTGTTTGACTTCAGCTACCAGAAACCCAAATCAGCACTCCTACTGATCAGGGCTTCTGGGAAGTGAAGTTCAAGAACAGCTGGAGTGTCAAGGTTCTCCATCACTGTAGGGTATCTGAGAGAAGGCAATAAGCAGAAAACTATGAGTATACATTAACTTGTGAATTTTAACTTGAGTAGTTAAAAAACACTCATAAACATGTTTTATTTAATGCATAAATCAGACAAGAAACATTTGTTCAGATAATTGAGTCTTAAAGATGTTAGATTCCATCTGCTAACAATTGTGTTATTGTCACCTATGGTGGAGGGTGCTAATTTCATCTCAGCTGTCATCTTTTCCATTTACCCTGGTCCCTGAACAATCAAGCAGCTTTGCATCAAGTCTTTTCATTCGTGTTCTGTCCTCCTCATTATATTAAACTTATGGATTCTTTTTGCAGAAGTCTTACTACATTTTTAAAAGTTAGGTCAACGAGTATGCAACAAAAATGTATATAAACCTCAGTGCAGGAGGATATGTACAAAGGCTCACAGTCTCCAAACAAATAAGAATGGGGAGGAAAATATAGGTGAGGGTTAGAGAAATACAACAACATTGAGAATGAGAGAATTTCACATGCCTCATTTCAGTTTTCAGCTAAACTGACATAAGTGCAACTAAAACAATTGTACAGTAATACCTTGGATAACGCTAAGGCTTGGTTCCACAAGTCTTGGTGTTATCCGATTTTTAGTGTTATCCAATGCATGTTAAAATCCTATGGGATGGATCGGATAACATTAAAGCTCCATAGAGATACATTGTAACTGCACAGGCTTTAGCGGTTGTTATGCGATCCATCCCATAGGACCTTAACGTTATTCGATCCAATTCTCCTCCCCAGATTACTTAACGTTATGCAATTTTAGCGTTATCGAGGTAAACATTATCCGAGGTATTACTGTACCTGCTTAGCTCTCAACTTACAGCTCCTACCTTAAGTTTTGCTTTTGTCACTTTCTATATCAAAAACCATTGGTACAAGCAGATTTGCTTTGTTCATCTCTGACTTCATTGCTTAACATCATATAACGTAGTGTAAAGTCCTACAAATAGAACCTATTCTTAAGGTAAAGGTCACCCTTGCTCGAAAGCCAGTCATATCTGACTCGAGGGTTTAGTGCTTATCTCCGTTTATAGCCAAAGAGCCAGTGCTGTCAGCATCTGCAGATGTTTCCATGGACATGTGGCAGGCATGACTAGACACCAGAGTGCACAGAATACTGTTTACCTTACCACCAACATGGTACCTATTCATCTACTTGCAATGTCTTGCTTTCAAACTTCTAGGTTGGCAGGAGCTGGGACAGAGATAGAAGCTCACTCAGTACTGCAGCTCTTGAGTCTCAAACTACTGATCTGCTGACCTTCCAGTCATCAAGTTCATCATCTTAACCACTAAGCCACTGCAATCCCTAGAAGCTATTTTTATGGGCTATCAAATCAGAATTGACTTACAGCAAGCCTGCTAGGGCTTTCAAAGTAAGTAAAATATTTAAGTACAGTAATACCTCTGATAGCGCTAAGACTTGGTTCCACAAGTCTTGGTGTTATCCGATTTTTAGTGTTATTCGATGCATGTTAAAATCCTATGGGATGGATTGGATAACGTTAAAACTCCATAGAGATACACTGTAACCGCACAGGCTTTAGCTGTTGTTATCTGATCCATCCCATAGGACCTTAACATTATTCGATCCAATTCTCCTCCCCAGATTACTTAACGTTATGCGATTTTACCGTTATCCGAGGTAAACGTTAACCGAGGTATTACTGTAGTGATTTTACCAGTTCCATGCCACCAGTGATTTTCCTTGGCAGAGACATGTAATCAAACTCATGTCTCCTTGAGCCTTACTTTATCTATTATGCCATACTGGGAACCCCTTATAGAACTGGGAACCCCTTATAGTCATGGTTGAGGAAGGATGATAACATGGACTTCTGTTGCCTCAAACTCTACCATTTGGTGCAGAGGATACTGGAACTTGGACCCATATACTGGCTAAAATCTTGTTGCTTAGGTTAGTAAGTTGCAACTATGGCACAACTATTTGAATTAATGGAACTTATATAGGAATTGTCTCGCCACATCACTATTATTCAGTGACCCTACTCTAGTGTGACTTACTACACTAGGCAACAGGATTTCAGCCACTATTTCACTGCGAATGATTTCAAGCAACCAGAGGAAGACTTAATCATCAAGGGTCAGACTAACACATTCAAAATCAGAAATTAAGAAATGTATTTTTCTAGACTACAATGTCCAGAATCCTTTCACCAGTATGTCCAGCAGGCAGGCTGCTGAGAGAACACTGGGTGTTGTAGTAAAAAAAACAACTTTCCTAAACTGTGCTTAGAGTCCAGCATGCTTAGCAAGAATAAAAAATGGAATTTTGTATTATTTTTCTTTCTCAAATTTCAAATATCATTTTTTTAGTTTTCTTTTGACGCTCATCCTGGAAAACTCAGTCCATGAATGTAAGTAATAAACATCCAGTTTCTAAAATGTGAGGAAACCTTTTTTTAAAAATGGCTGCAAAGTTATTCCCTGGGGAGCCCAAACTAAGAAATGTCTTTCACAAATAAAAATCAGCTATGTCAACAAGTTAGACTCAAGAGACAAGGCAACTGTTACTTTGATATAACATACTGTACTTGTTTGCCATCAGATATCTCAAAATCAACTATATGAACCTGCTTGAATTGTGGAAAGATTAAGGACTGACTGAGGTAGCAAAAAATGATCCAGGACAGCAACAACAACAATAGACCAAAGGCATATTAATAAGTCCCCTTGTACATTCTAAAGATAACATTCAGTAGTTTCACTCAGTGTGGTGAAGTTCATATAGAACAAAACTCAGGAAACAAGGGTTCAAATCTCCACTCAGACATGACAACTCACTGAAGGAGTGGTATTTGTAATGCCACTTCTTAAATATCTTACTTGCCTTGAAAGTCCTATAGTGTCATTATAAGTAAGTTCTGACTTGACAGTACATTACAACAGTTTCACTCAAACTTAAAGCATAATATCATCCTAGTTCAGACACAATGGGGTCTTCTTAACAAACAATGTTTTTTCTGGCAAATGGATAAGAAACTAAGGATTTCAATCCCTTCTCAATCACGTAACAATGGTTTAGTTTTAAGCATATACTGGGACAATGAGATAGTACTCAGAGGAAGTTACAAATTTTCAGAATATTGAAAGCTGTAGTGGGCTGACTTTTACAAAGATTTGTTAACTCATTTCCATAACTCATAACATATATGCAACAGAATCAAATTGAAACTACTGTACATGACTGCATTAAAAGCCTCCAGCTGTTCTGTAACGGACCCTTCATCCTCTAAGATATTTTGCTCTGGAAACTTGTTTCTAATTCAGCTCTGAAGGTCAACTGTCCTACTGTACCACAGTTTATCAGAAAAGGTCAGAGAGTCCTTCTTTGTACAATTTTTCCTAATGTGCCTTGCATTTTAACAGAAGATAATTTGTATCTCACAGAAATAATAACCAAAGCAGCCGAGCAGCGCTCGCCAGCAAAAGGCTCGCCCTCCACACACCTGGGAAGTCCTGCACGCGCGCGCTGCCCACCTCCTCCCGCCCAGCCACCCAGCCAGCAGCCAGGGGCTCCCCGCTACGGCGCCACCCCCCCGACGAGCGCCCATTCTGACGGCAAGCTGGCTGGGTGGCTAGGGGTGGGGGGGAGGAGGTGGGCAGCGCGCGCGCGCGCGCGTGCAGGACTTCCCAGGTGTGTGGAGGGCGAGCCTTTTGCTGGCGAGCGCTGCTCGCCTCCGTCCCATTGGCTAGGGTACTCCTTTAACCGGCCTCGGTTGCTGGCGACCGAGGCCGGTTAAATGAGTACCCAAGCCAATGGGACGGAGGCGAGCAGCGCTCACCAGCAAAAGGGCCGCCCTCCGCCTGGGAAGTCCTGCTTCCTTCCTAAGCCCAGGCAGAGGGAGGAGGCCAAAGTGGTGAGGACATTTTGCCGCCCCCTGAAAGCCGCTGCCCGGGGCATCCGCCCCCCCCGCCCCCCCCACGCTACGCCACTGCCAAAGCTAAACTTCTTACCTTAGTATTTTTTTAAAAAAATTAAAATGTTAACTTAAGAAAAAGAGTGACTTCTCTCTCTCTCTTTTTAAAGGGACAGTTTCTTCACAATTGTGAAGATAGATGTCACTTCTTCATTTTCCTTCTCTGCTGCAGAAAATATAGTGCAAATTGATGACCAAAGCAATTTATATTAAATCCAAAATAATGTCTTTTCTCTTTCTCATCAAATATTGCAGTTCATGTTGGCCCATTAGTTACGATGATACAATGAAGAATATTGAATTTTAGTCCATTTTTTTTTACATTTGGCATTCATCTTTTATCATCATTAAATGTAAATGTACCATCTCCAGTCTGACTTTTCCCATTACATTACCCATTAATTTACTGTAAACATCCCTTGCAATAACTTTGAATCACAGTTGTACTGAATAAACAAGTGAAAATTACTTTTTAATTTTTAAAAAAATCTATTCATTTTATTTTGTTAAAAAAAAAGAAAATAAACGTACCTGTTTTTTTCCTGTGTTTTTATTGGCTATTACAGGATGGTTTTATATATGTATATATACATTGTAAGTGGCCCTGAGTGATGCTTGCAACAAAAGGTTGGGTATAAATGTAATAAATAAATAAATAAATACACAGGGCTACTCCTCACCAGGCACATTTGGAAATAGCAACCATTTATTCTTTTGGAGCTCCATTTTCCTTCCAGACTCTTGCGATGATCTTCACCATGTTTACTAATACAAAATCAAGGAATTCTCCACTTATATCTCTAATTTAATCCTTGCCTGTTACTCCCCTCCTAACATTTATATTGCATGTAAGCTTATAATTAATAGCTATATCTCAAAATTTGCTATACCAATCACACAACCGGAAATTACACAGTAGGCTCACTGTATCCATGAGGGATATGTTCCGAGGACAATGGGGGATGACTGAAACCATGGAAAGTAGCAACACCTATATAAGTGATGGCGAACCTTGGCACTCCAGGTGTTCTTGGACTTCAATTACCAGAAGTCAAATTCAGTATTCCTGCTGATCAGGGCTTCATGAACACCTGGAGTGCCAAGGTTCGCCATCACTCCCCTATATACTACCTTGTATTAGACTCTAGTGGCCAGTACTTGTAATTACATTTTAGAAGTACTTTAAAAAAATATTTTTCATGCCCTATTGTCGAGGTGTAGTTAACTGAAACAGCAGATACTAACTCCCCGAATATGGCAAGTCTACTGTATGCTGTTTTCCGATTCCCAGCAATAAGCAATTTCACCAATTTTAGAAGCTGACTTTTTTTTTTTTTTTAGTTTTCTAGTTACCACCCTCCTTTTCAAATATTGATAAAAGCACTAGGCAGAGAGTGTAAGTTTGTCAAGAGTATTCTAAGGGTAGCGTAAAATCAGTTCAAAGGGTTCAGCTCCTTAGATCATGAAAGTAAGGAAAGGGCGAGCCGGTGAGAGGAGTCAGAAGCCTGTTGTAACCTACAATGGCATGAGCACAATTGTAAAAAATGTGTGGCAAATTGCTGTTCATTTGCATTTCTTGGCAATCAGTGAGGAATACAAGCAACAACTCATCAACTGATGGCAATCTAAGCCAACCACTGCCATTTATTTCCACCGCATTTATGCCAGTGTAAATACTACCCAACAAGAGTCTGTCCAGGGTAAACTGTGTGCCAATTTCAAACACAAAAGGGATCCACAAAAGCAGATAGTGCTTCCAGCATCTTTTCTGCATAGCTCATAAAGGCTGAGCTCTCAGTGCCCCTCTTGGGCAATCACTGGCAGCATTTTGCCAGGAGTCTTCTTGATGACAAGTGCCTTGTTTATGTGGAAGCTGTTATTCCTCGAATGCATTTCTTTATAATTTTGCACTCTTATAAACAGCCGTACACTTTGCCTAGACTTTCACCTGCTGGGGCTCTTGATTAGCTGGCCTATTTGGAGGCAAATTATGATAAGCTGCTTTATACATCAGAACTGACGCATGTTGGATATCTCTCATTGGGTTCTCACAAGGCATTTGAGCAGCATCCAATTTATTAGAGGTTTCTTTTTTCTTCCCTTAGCCACATGAATTAACTATTCTCTGGCTACCAAGAAAGACATTGAAAATCCCACAAAAGTACTCTTGTGAGAGTCTCATGTAGGATGTCCTTAATAATGATGATAATATAGTGATATGGGATGAGTTTGTTAACTATGTACTTGTTAAAGTTAAAAGGATAAAACCAGGAGAAGAATACTTAACCATTTGGAAAGAGGGGATAAGAATAAGAAAAAGAAACCTTTGTTCAGATTATAAGAACAAGATAATAATGTCCCATACCATGGTGGTGGGTGCACATATTTGTTGATGTCAAGTTATTTTTAATTATCATTAGTATTGTGTTTCTGACATGTTTTTTATTGTTGATATTAATAAAATAAAAAATTATGATAATTGTGTGCCAACAAGTCAGTTCTGACTAATAGTGACCCTTTTTACAACATGCATTAATAGCAGTGATGGGATGTTACTGGTTTGGACTGTTTTGCCCGAACTGGTAGCACTCCATCAGGAGGGGGTCACCGGGGGTGGTAAACCCCTGGGCAACCAGTTCAGTCACCTCTCTGGCCCCTCTCCACAAATGTATTTCCAGGCATCCAAAATGGCTGCCTGGAACTGTGCATGCGTCAAACCTCCATTTGATGCATGCTCTGTTCTATTTTTTAGTGTGCATGTATCAAATAGAGGGTTTGACTCATGCACACTAAAAAAAAGAACTGTGCATGCATCAAATGGAGGTTTTACGCATGTGCAGACATTTTTAATTTTTTAATTTTTTTGCTCTGCCGACGATGTCATGATGTCATGACGTCAGCTACGCCCACGATGTAATGATATCACGGTGGGGTAGTAGAAAATTTGACAACCCACTAGTTATTAATAGCATAGCACAGTGATGGTGAACCTTAGCACTCCAGGTGTTACAGAACCTCAATTCCCAGAAGCCCTGATCAGCAGGGCTCCACCTCTTGAAATCCCTTAGGATGAGGGAGATGAACCTCTCCCCGATACCTTCCAAATATGCAGGGCTACAAGTGTCATAAGTGCCATGCAGTATGTTTGACATGTAAACGATCTGTCCTCCAACATATCTGAAAGGCACAGCACTGGGCAAGGTTGAGATCATCCCATATATTCTGTAATTTGCTCCTGAGAACTATTGTGAAGGACAGACTTTTGACACCTAGGCATAAAATATGTCACTAAATTTTAACATTATAGTGTTTCTAAAATCTCAGCAGCTAGAATGATCTATTTGGCATTATTCTGATCAAGTACAAAATCCAGCAAGGAGGAAAGTAAATTCATCTCTTCCTACGGTGACATTTTACAACTGAAGTTAAATTATTCAGCTATGAACGAGAGATCTTGGTGCACTAAGGACAGCAACTGTTTATGATGTCTCCATTAACATTTGGTCCTTAAAAAAAAGGAAATGTGACATTTAAAGTTAGGTCTGGCTATCATTTCTATTTATTTTGTCTTTTAGTGGCTTTTCACACATATTTCTTTCCCATCCAGGTATCACTACGGATTATGGCAAAGCAGGTTGAGACCACATGTTTCAGCCAAAATCCTGGCGTGTAGTTGCATCAAAGGCAGTGATGGGATGTTACCGGTTCGGACCGGTTTGCCTGAACTGGTAGCACCCCATCAGGAGGGGTCGCGGTGTGTGTGTGTGTGTGGTAAACCCCTGGCAGCCGGTTTGGTCGCCTCTCTGGCCCCCCTCCAGAAATGTATTTCCATTTGACGCATGCACAATTATATTTTTTAGTGTGCATGCATCAAATAGAGGTTTGACACATGCACACTAAAAAAAAAGAACTGTGCATGCGTCAAACGGAGGTTTGACACATGCACAGACATTTTATTATTATTATTTTGCTCTGCCCATGACATCATGACGTCATGACTTCATGATGTCGGCTATGCCCATGACGTAATGATGTCATGGTGGGGTAGCGAAGATTTTGACACCCCACCACTGATCAAAGGTGTAACTTTTTGAAGCAAATTCACATAAAGTAGGAAGCTTTGTAAATGTTATCTGCTGTGCCTGGCCACCTACCTTTAGAAAAACCTCTGCTTCCAGCATACCAGTCCAGGTGCATCTGGTCTGTGCCTTCCAGGAATCAAAAACTACAAAACTATGTACTTTTGTCTTGCACACCAGCTCTGCAATGAAGAAAAGCTGCCATAACACACACATACACACAAGCCAAAATCTCCACTAGGTAGTCAAGGGGTAAAGTTGGAAACAATGCCACAAGCCCCTTGGTCAATAATCCAGCCTTTAATAAAACAAAAAGAAATGTTTTATTAAAGAAAAAGAAAAATGCTTTAAATGATAAACTGTAGCAAACCAAGGTCCATCAAAAGTATTATTTTCTCAGGATGCTTAAGGTAGGGACATAAGAAACTACTTTAGACAGAATCAATTGTTTGCTCCCTCTATTCCAGTATTTTCAACTCTGACTGACACCACTTCTCATAGGTTGTAGGCAAGGGTCTTTCCTGACCCTACCTGGAGACCCATGGTGGTCTCTCATCCAAATATAAGCCAGACTGGCCCCTGCTCAGATTCTGAAAGCAGATGAGATCTAATATGACCAAGATGGCATAACATCCTAGCATGCTTGTCACTTGGAAGCATTTGTTGTAGCATCAATTCATGAACAAAGGAAAGAGGGACAAGCAAGGACATTCAGGGCTACAGATAAAAATGACCATCAGAGGTAGACTGGCAGAGTGATGGGGGCTCATACAAATTGGGGGAAGGAAATTCACTGCTAATGATATTGCTTGAGACAAAAAAAAACTTATTTTCCTACTTCTGACTACACTCTTTTCAAAACTGTGTAGAATATGAAGAATTCTATGACCCTTGTTCAATACATTGCATTGTTAACACTTCTATTTATATTGTGTCATATATGTTGTCAATACTGTGGCAAGGAAACCAAAGACGCCTCCCAATAAACCCCTTTCTTTCACCGCCAAAGTTTGTTCAGGTGTCTTTGTTCTTTCACTGAGAGTGAATAAGACCCTTGTTTGCTGTTTTGTCACATCTTGTTGCCTCTCTCTGCTGCACAGAAGCAGTGTGTAAATCTTGTATTCTGAAGAAGGGAGATGGTTTAATAATTGGGAAGAAAACAACATGTGAAATTGGGGAGCCTTTAATTGTTGGCAGATGTCATGGTAATTTGGAGAAGCAAACAGGGTCTGGTGAAGGTTCATCAGGGACCCCACTGACAGGGCATTCCTAGGCCTGTTGACTGGCAGACAAGTCCCATCAAATTCCCTGAAGGCTTTCTCCCCAGAGAGTTGCATTAAAGAGACAGTCTGTCAAGTGAAAGACTGACAGTACTGAGTCTGATCTAACAAGGATATAATTGTGAAGAATGCTGCTGAGATGAGATAACTAAAATGAGAGGTAAGATTGTCAAGCCACTTTGAAATGGTGAACAAATCAACTTTTTAATAACTTCTCAAGAGACCCATACCATTCAGAAAAATCACAAGTATCCCTTTACTGACTGGGAAAAAAGTCTCATTTAAAAGGCAAAAAGCTTCATGTACTGCCCTTCACTGTCACAAAAGTTAGCAGTTTCAACCTAATCATACAAATGTATAACTTCATCCCATTGGTTTCAGTTAGGCTTACTTCTAAATAAATCAGTATCAAAGACCTGCATTAACCATCAGGGCCAACCTTGTTATAAGCATGGTGTAACATGGTCACCACAGTTGGCAAAGTGCTAGAGGTGGCTGTAGAGGTGTAACCACCACCTACTCAACATTGCCTGAGCCAACCTCTCTTAGAGCTGGGGCCAAATAGCCATTTCTTCTCCTCCTTCTCTTCAGCTGTACCATAGGTGATTAATTTTTTTCCTGTGCCTTTCTTCCTGCCCTCTTTTTTAACCAGATCTGGTTTTTAAACCAGGGTTGGAGAATATGTTATTCTCCATATATTATTTATATGTAGATTCCATCAGTCAACAGCCCACAATGAGGAACAATGGAGACTTGTGTTCAAGAACATATGGAAACCAGGAAAATATGCTCTACTCCTCTTTTAAACACTGAAAAAACAATATTTTCAAAATCATTTGGAACTACAGTGGTACCTCATACAACGGTTTCAATCCATTCCACAGGGCTCGTTGTTGTACGAAAAAAATTGCTATATGATACATGCATCGTATAGCAATTTTCCCCATGGGATGCATCATACAACATTTTTTTTTTTTTTTGCTAAGCAGTTTTCCCATTGAAAAATCATTGTACAATATTTTTCCATAGGGAAAATTGTTATGCGGGACACCGTTTCCCCTCCAAAACCTAATTGTTATGCGATTTCATTGCTATATGGGACAATTGTTGCATGAAGTTCCACTGTATCTGTGTTATTGATGAGACATGGTCCAAGGTTGTCCAAGACTCAGAATTTCATTTAATTTGGGGAAATTAGGGTTGTGCCCATTTACTTCAGTTGGACTTTCTCACCAAGGATAATTATTAGCCTCCTTCTCATAGTCTTTATATATATAAGTAAAATATAACCTATATCCTGTCACCTTAGTTTTATCATTGATTTTCTATTTCCTTTCAGCTGTTGTCTCTCTTCTGTCAGGTTCCAGTCCTAAGACACCAGGCACAGTTAGACTCTTTCTACCACTCATCAAGTGATGTTCTAAATGTTACTTGTGCTAATCCTAGTTCACAGTGTTATTGTTTGAAAAGACATAACAGGTATCGTCTGATGACATTTGGCTGAGGAACAAATGAGTAATTCCCTGACCTTTGCGCATTCCATATGACCAGTCTGACTAGACATTTCGGGAACAGAAAAGTCACACTTTCCTGAATGATGATGTCCACCACAACTCATCCATTTTTTCTTGGAAGTGTACAGTGCAGGGTGTTTGCGGTTTGTTTGTTTTTTGAGACCAAGTAATTCTCTTTTCTTGCATTCCACCATCCACTACATCTACATAGTATTCCAAATTCCTAATCATTAACACAGACCTCTAAGGTTAAGAAAATTGAGAAGATGGACAAAGATGAACAGATAAACATTACTACAGCCTTATAGAAACAAAGAACAGTGGGATACATTCATCAGATTCCCTTCCAAGCTTGCTGGCTGACACTTGATGCTAAGCAGAGACACAGAGGGCCCCATCACCATGCAATGCAAATGTCAACATTCTGGCTACATTATTAATTGCCCTTTCTTTAAAAAAAAACTAAATTATTGTCCTGTGATTTCAGAAATTAACTCCATGTTCTATCTGAAAGGCCTGTCAAAAACTCACACACACGTAATTTCATTAAAAACAGATATATCCCAGCTGGCTCTCCATGGTGGCAAACATATTGAATTAAGACTAATCTTTCTAGACAGTTGCTTTCTGAAAATGATTAATATTTCATACATACAAAGGTAGTCTTGTCCACAATTGCTGTTCCACAGTTCACAAGTGCCCAAACATCCTGTGAATGGCTGTTCCTCGAAGATGTGAAAAGACAGGGCCTTGAGCAAGATAACTAAAGGATAACTAGGGGAAGGGGCTCTTCACTTTGTATCCATTCCTCTAGAAGCCCCCTTCTTTTAGATGACAGCATCTAGACAAACCCATGTAAATTAAATTGTATTTTTTTAAAAAATAAGTACATTTGAGAAGCCACAAATGTGTCAAGGATGGGCAAATTCTATTCAAGATGATTTTCAATCAACCCTGAGGAACTCATGAAACAGTGAGTGTGTCTAGATCATTCCTTTCTACCAGCTATGCTAGCTGGGACAGATTGGAACCACAGTTCAGCAACATCATAAGGTGCCTTAGTTGTGCAATCTGCCAGAGAGGCTCGACTCTCTGGCTCTAGAAAGAGGGCCTTCTCCTTGTTCGCTGCGACTTTGTGGAACCACCTGCCTTCAAAGTTGTCCCTCCAGACAGAGCTTTTGGCTTTCAGGAAGGGTGTGAAATCTTGGCTGGCAGGAATGGTGTGGCGTAGTGATGGCTTATTTAACATCTTATTTAATATCTTACACTTACCCTTTTATTCCTCTTAATCCTTTATTTAAAGGAATATGTTGTTTTAAATGGTTTTTAATTTGTTTTTTAAGAATTTACAATACAATTTTTATATAATTTCTCATTATTAAAAAATCTTTTAAAAGTCTTCATTAAAACTCAGATGCTATAAGACCCAATGGATTAAATAAATCAATAAGAGTGTGAAATATTTACTCCACAGTGGCCTGCTGTTCAACTTTTCAAAAATGACCTATTGACCAGAACCTAAAAACCATGTCCCCCACAGTTACATGTTTTAACTTTCAAATCCCATAGAGTTCAGTTGCACTTACTACTAAGTAAATATTTGTGGGATTCACAGCCAGTTGCAGCTCTCTGTGTGAACATTTCGAAACAAAACCAGTTAAATATTGTTTCTTGTAATGACTTTGTTAGGAGCAGCCCTCTGGTAGCTCTGTAGTAATAATAATTTCATGTCAGAAATTATTCTGGGTTGAAAGGAATTTTTTTTCTGGAGAAACTCCCCTCAGGGGACTCCTGAATGAGGCTCCTTTCATGTCCCTCAGCTCTTTTCCCACCGAAGTGGTCCCTATTTATCTACTTGCAATTTCTTGCTTTCCAACTGCTAGGTTGGCAGGAGCTGGGACAGAGACAGGCACTCAATCTGTCATGCAGTACCTGGGTCTCAAACTGCTGACTTGCTGGCCTTCCAGCTACCGCAGCCCCCAGTTCTGTAATACAGCCAACTGAATATAAAAAGAGCCAGCCCATAGAGAGTATGACTTCTCTCATATGTTTACATTTGTCTTAATTTCTAACAGTGTAATACTTCAAAACCTCCTAGATTGAATGGAAAGAACCAGGCATTCTCAGTTAAGAGAATGTGTCCAATATGCTAAAAAATAATTAATTAAAATAATTAATAACAGAAACCTTAAGAAGTAGACCTCAAAGGACACTTCTCAAACCATACAACACAGTCATTTTCAGGAAGGCTAGATTAAGAGGTGACTGTTTAACAATCACCGACAATATGCCATATTTGGTCTAAGGAAGAAGGCATTACAAAACTGGGAGAAAATGAAGAAGTATTTGTTTCCGTTCTTGTCTGAAGACCATAGGACAACAATAAATGCTTGTGGAAGTCTTGTTTGACCTGACTTAATGTTTCACTTTCCAAGTCATAATGTTGGCTGATACTTTCCACATTTGTACAGATGTTGTCATTTTGGCTAGATAACAACCAGCACTCAACTGAAACAGGAGACTGGAAATGTGGTGGCCAGCGTAAACTTTGATAGCATTTCTTGGATGCAGCACAAACTCAAGCCCCATCAAACAGTGGCATAATTTTACATATAAAAGCAACAAAAGAAGCAAATTTGAGCCATTCAGGACATTTGCTAGGCTGGGGTTGTGTCCTATGAGATGTCACACTTGACTACATATCATCCCACACTTATTCACTGAATTGCTCACCCGTGAACAATTCTAAATGTATCCAATGGATCAGTCATACAGCAACAGTTCAACAAGGTTTTCATGAATTCAGCAACCTCTTAGCATGAGAAAGGTCTAATGTCTGCTGAACCATGACTGACTCTTATATAACTTAAAAATTAATAAATAAACGGGGTGAATTTTGACTGCTTCATATAATGTCCACTGGGTTCTATCATGAGTAAGTAAGAGGTCAATTATTCTTATGTAATCTAGGTCAACATCTCCATAGCTTCATTTTCTAAGATTTAATAAAAGTGGTCAATATTTATTTGCCTTAATAGTGAATATTAATACTGTACCAACTTATCTATCTGCAATTCTGATGCAAAATTCCTACATATTTATATACCTGTGTTTGGGCCCAAATTTGGTCCTACTTTAAATGTACCTGTTGAAATCAGTGGACTTGAGTTAACAACATCTATTTTGTTTTTCAAAATATTTTTATTGGGATTTTAAAGAATTCTAAGATAACAAAAATATTTTAAACCTATTTAAAATAGGTTATTTTAAATTATTTAAATTACTATTATTATTATAACACTGGTCTACTCAAAGTAGGACTATGTCTGGATCCAATTCTAGGAGGGAAATATTTTATTTATAGATGCTTGGAACTATCAATGGATTAAGAACTGTTGATTAGTTCTTACTTGATTGGAAACAGTGTATTTAAATCTATTTATCAGAGCCTGACTGTGATCATTTGGAAAATATTTAAGGTAGGGTAGAGTTGCCTTTGAAACACTGATATCCCATGGTATGAACTGGTGACAAATGTGCTTAGTGCTTAGAACTAAATAAAGAAAAGCATTAACATGCATGAATAGTTTAAATGTAACACTCACAATAGTTTAAATATAACACTTTGTCAGTTTGGGAAACTAGAATACACTAGTACCCCGAATAACGTTATGACTTGGTTCCACAAGTCCCGTCGTTATCCGGTTTTTAACGTTGTACGATACATTGAACACACAATGTTAAAAAAAGCCCTGTTTCCCTGGAGGCTGCAGGAAGCGAGAACGTCGGGATTTGAATCCTGACATTTTGCCTTGCTGCAGCCTCCAGGGAGGTGGGAGAACTTTGGAAATAGCTTGGAGCGGGTCCCCACGCCTCCCTGGACCCGGCGGGGGGGTCAGAGCCCCCAAAATTGGTAAAAAAAAGTCCGTTTTTTTTACCAATTTTGGGGTTTCTGACCCCCCCCCCGCCGGGTCCAGGGAGGTGGGCAGATCTGATCCAAGGTGTTTCTAGGCTTCCCCGACGTCCTGAGCCAGTGCAGCAAGCCAGAATGTCAGAGTTCGAATCCCGACATTCTGGCTTGCTGCACTGGCTCAGGACGTCGGGGAAGCCCAGAAACACCTTGGATCGGGTCCCCACACCTCCCTGGACCCAGCAGGGGGGTCAGAAACCCCAAAAATGGTAAAAAAAAAACTGGGCGTTTTTTTTTACCAATTTTGGGGGCTCTGACCCCCCCACCGGGTCCAGGGAGGTGTGGGGACCCGCTCCAAGCTATTTCCAAAGTTCTCCCACCTCCCTGGAGGCTGCAGCAAGGCAAAATGTCAGGATTCGAACCCCGACGTTCTCGCTTCCTGCAGCTTAAAAGAGGGTGGGGGAAGTTCAAAATTAGCGCGCATCAGCTCTAGGGAAGTCGGGAGACCCGATGCGCGCTAATTTTGAACTTCCCCCACCCTCTTTTATGCTGCAGCAAGCCAGAATGTCGGGATTCGAATCCTGATATTTTGCCTTGCTGCAGCCTCCAGGGAGGTGGGAGAACTTTGGAAACAGCTTGGAGCAGGTCCCCACACCTCCCTGGACCCGGCGGGGGGGTCAGAGCCCCCAAAATTGGTAAAAAAAAGTCCGTTTTTTTAACCAATTTTGGGGTGTCTGACCCCCTTGCTGGGTCCAGGGAGGTGTGGGGACCCGATCCAAGGTGTTTCTGGGCTTCCTCAACGTCCTGAGCCAGTGCAGCAAGCCAGAATGTCGGGATTCGGACTCTGACATTCTGGCTTGCTACACTGGCTCAGGACGTCGGGGAAGCTCAGAAAAAGCTTGGATCGTGTCTGCCCACCTCCCTGGACCCGGCGGGTGGGGGGGTCAGAAACCCCAAAATTGGTAAAAAAAAAAGTCCGTCTTTTTTACCAATTTTGGGGTGTCTGACCCCCCCCCCGCTGGGTCCAGGGAGGTGTGGGGACCCGATCCAAGGTGTTTCTGGGCTTCCCCGACGTCCTGAGCCAGTGCAGCAAGCCAGAATGTCGGGATTCGAACTCTGACATTCTGGCTTGCTGCACTGGCTCAGGACGTCGGGGAAGCCCAGAAACACCTCCAGAGAGATCAGAGGACCCGATCTACAGCTGCAGGGTGGCTGGGGAAGCTGACGGGGACTCCCTGTCGGCTTCCCTAGCCACCCGCCCATGCCTCCGCAGCTGTGGAGTGGCTGGGTAAGCCGATGGGGGAGCCCCCCGTCAGCTTTCCAGCCTCCCCACCCCTGCCTCCGTAGCTGCAGGGTGGCTGGGAAGCTGAACGGAGAACCCCGTTCAGCTTTCCTCCCACCCTGCTGCTAAGAACAATTGTATCGTATAACGTTAAAAATCACGTTATTCGATACAAGATTTTTCTGAAAATCTTGTAACGTTATGCGGTTTTAACGCTATATGATACTCGCGTTATACGGGGTATTACTGTACATGGGATCAGTAGTAAAACTGTGCAGTGTGAAATGCTCTTGTTCATTGCTTTATAGTAAGTCACTCATGTCTTCCTTCATTATTGATTCCATTCCCTTTCCATCTAATGATTTTGGCCTGTCACTCCCTGCCTAACTATTGAGACTGCAGTCCATAGCTAGCAATCATCATTCAATTGTTTCCAATGTTTCTCCCTCCCTTAGCATTATGGCCTTTTTTAAAAAACTGCTCAGATGTTGCCAATTTGGCTAGATAACTAGCGCTCACTGTCGAAATATATGGAACAGAGGGAATTCCTTTTTAAATAACATGAATCTTCTTGTTGTTCAGTCACACAGTCGATTCCTTTTGTGACCCTGTGGACCACCGCACGGTCATTGGCTCATTTATGCAACAGCCACAAATGAGTCTCTGGCTGTCATAAATGCATTTACAACAACCATAAATGAGTCCGCAGCCAATTCCACTGGCAGCTGGAGTGAGGGTGCGGGCCGGTTTATTTGGCGCCACAAATCAGATCTGGCCCATGGGCCATAAGTTGTCTACCCCTGTGTAGGGGAATGGTGTTGTGCATGTCAAACCTATTCTATTGCACAAAGCATGTTGTCCACTCTTAGGAAATATGAGCAGAATGCTCCAGGGACAAAAGTATTGTAACACATGTATGAATTTATTTTCCTTACATATGTAAACAGGCTTTGTTGCCAACAGTCAAATTTCATGACAAATGTCCATGAAATCTCAGGCAATAATTTAAAACTGTAACTAGGAGATACATATCTATTGCTTTCTGGCTCTTGTATTAATCCAGAGGTCCTTACACAGAGCAATACTGTACAATTGAGTGGCCGGCAGCTCAATCCCAGTGTGGGTTACTAACCTGGTTTGAAGTTCTACAGTGAGGTTTAATAATTTAGGTTGTGCACAGAGAGCGTAGCTGCAGTGGTATAGAACTGTGTGGCCAGAATGTACAATGTACAATGTACTGGAGCCACAACAGATAACGTGAGGCTAGATAAAGGAAGTGGGAATCCTATGGAGTTTGCCATTCATGACTTAACTACCTAATGAAACAGCAATTTCCATTCCTAGAGCCAGCCTCTCCACTGTTGCCCTTTCTTCACTATGGCCTGGCATCAGTTAGAACCTAGGAGTCACTCATCAGAAAATTGGATATTCAAGGCCAAAGTACAGTAATACCCCGGATAACGTTATGACTTGGTTCCACAAGTCATGACGTTATCCGGTTTTTAGCGTTGTCCGATACATGCATCAAACAACGCTTTAAAAAAAGGCCTGACTTCAGGGACAAACCGCTTTAAAGGCAGGCAGGGAAAGAAAGAGACCTCCCTACCTTTAAAGCCACACCCGAGACTGCAGTAGGGTCGGGGAAAGTGCCGTTCTGACGCTACTGCAGACTTCCCTCTGCTTATCTTTCCTTCTCCGACTGCCAGCTGATAGCTGGAGGCTGTTTTTTTTAAAAACTGCAGGGAAGGGGGGAAAGCGAAAGGAGTTTCCACACTGTTTTTGCTTGCTTTACTTCCTGAATTGGAAAAAAAGGGAAGGGGGAAAATACAGAGCTGTGATTGGTTCTCTAGATCAGCTGATCTAGCTGATCAATTGTGGGGGGGATTGCAAACTCCGATTTATTTGTTAAGCGAGTTTTTGGTTGGTTTTATTTGTTAAGTGAAGCGAACTTTCAGAGAAAATTCTGCTCTTTAAGCAAGGCGCTCTTTATGTGAGGTTTGATTGTATTATTGTTACAATTTTAAATTTCCTAGCTTTTCAAAAGTGAATAAAATAGCGAATTTTAAAAAATAATAACTGATGTGTGCTACAAAATACTTTTCCCCTTCATCTACCCTCATCATCATTTCAACATCTAGGATGGATCATGAAGCAGCAGCCACAAAGCAGCACTTGAATTATGTGCTATTTCTCCTCTGATATTTATTCCATTTGCTTTAACAGTTACACTGGAAAAGAAATGAAGTTATCTCTCATTCTATTACAGTACTAATTCAATGTACAGTAATACCTCGGATAACGTTTACCTCGGATAACGCTAAAATCGCATAATGTTAAGCAATCTGGGGAGAATTGGATCGAATAACGTTAAGGTCCTATGGGATGGATCGGATAACCACCGCTAAAGCCTGTGCGGTTACAATGTATCTCTATGGAGCTTTAACGTTATTCGATCCATCCCATAGGATTTTAACATGGATCAGATAACACTAAAAATCGGATAACTCCAAGACTTGTGGAACCAAGTCTTAGCGTTATCCGAGGTATTACTGTACCTTTATTACTGGGGAAAGGAATTACCTGGGGAACTAAGGAATTCTATATAGCAGGGGCACCCAAACTACGGCCCGTAGGCCCAATTAGGCCCGTGCATATCATTAACTTGTCCTGTGATTAGTACCAGGCTCACCGTGGATCGCCCCTCCCACTGCACCCACCGCCTGCTGTCAGCAGTGGTGGCAGCAGCGATCACACTTTGTCCCGGCTGCTCCGAGCAGCCTCTGACTCAGTCCCATCCTCTCTGCAGCCTTTGCCAAAGCCAGTCGCCGCGTTGGGGAAATTTTTGGAGCCTCCTCCATTTCAAAGTCTGCAGCACTAGGAAAGCCCCCTGGCGTGCCCAGGATGATGTCACTGCAGTGTGTCAGGTTTGCCCTTCCAGCGCCATGGATTTTGAGACAGAAAAGGCTCCAAACTTTTCCCCAACATGGCGATCAGCTTTGGCAAAAGCTGCAGAGGGGATGGGACTGAGTCAGAGGTTGGTCAGAGCAGCCAGGACAAAGTGCAATCACCGCCACTGCCGCTGATGTCAAAACTGTCAGCAGTGGGAGCAGCCTGCCTCCAGCCCCCGCAGCTGCATGTCGGGGCGGGACTGGCCCACAGGAAAAAAAGTTTGGGCACTACTGCTATATAGCTTACTATTTCCAATTTGTCACTTCCAAGCTGCACCAGTGATACAATCACAAGGCAAAACCACATTAAAAAGGGCATTCCTGTAGGAATTGGAAGATAGAACAGAATTTGTGACATAAGCCCAATGCAAGACCATCGCAGGATTTACAAACCATGATTTCAGGGAACACAATATTAGCTTAAATCCAACAAACAGGCAAATCACTACTCTTTTTCCCAAAGAGAGCAATAGCAAACACACTTATATACTGCTCCATAGCATTTATTGCACTCTCTGGGTGGTTCACAAGGTAATTAGTATTTTGCCCCCAGCACCCTGGGTACTAGTTTTACTGACCTTGCAAGGATGGAAGGCTAAGTCAACCTTGATCCCCATCAGGATCAAACTTACAATGTCAGCAATTTTGGCTGCACTACAGCAGTTTAACCTCTGAACCACCAGGGCTCTTCAAAGAGGCAAGGTAGCATGTCAGTATCATTCAGATACACAACAACCGCTACTAAAACACAGCATATTACTGAACATATTAAAGTAATAAATAAATGTAGGTGTGGCTTGGAGAAAACCACCTTCCTTCCCCTGTAGATATCAATGGTCATAATGTTTGTACTGGCCTACAAAAAAGACACATATGGATGACAATAAAAGTAATACACTGGATAGCATTTTTTTATTGTTTGTAACATGGTAATATGGTAACAAATATTGGCACATGACAGCACATTCCTTGAAGGTTCTCCAAATGTTACAAAATATGTGTACAAACTTTCATTCCATATAAAATTAACAATTCATTAGCATTCTTTTGATGTACAAAATTAGCATATTAGAAAAATGAATTACATTTCTCACATTTTACATATAAAAGAAAGATAAAAAATAAGGTTGTACCAGCTTTTCTTGTTTCACTTGCCAATAAATTTAAAACATAAAAGGCTGTAAGATAATACCTTTTATTTTCCTCTCTTGGTTTAAAAACTGTACTAATTCATACTAACATCAAACTAGTTAATCAGTATAATAGGGCTTTTATTAATCCCTTAGTATTAGGCATGGATTTAAGAATGGCTAATAGAGTCAGTATTAAAGAAAATAAGTAATAGCAATGTGGCCTTTCTTGTAAGATTTGCATATATTTGACAATTAAAAATGAAATAATAATTCAAAATATATGCAGCAACTATTGGTAAGCCAATGAACTTTTTGATAAATGAGAACACTGCCTTTACAATGTCATATATAAATTTAGATTATATTGCAGAATCAGTTTTTTTGTAATTGTGGCAATTAGCATTATTTATATACCATTACTTTCCCCCCGGAACACAGAAAATGACTGGGAAATAGGATAAGCAACAAAAGGCCATACGCTTCGTGGAATTTCAAGGAAGCAACTAACTGTGGAACCTTGGCATTTACCAAAGGGAAGGTTTCACTAGCCCTTAAGAGTATCACAGAAGAGTTATGGAATATTGGGGCACTCTGCAACCATGAAGAAGTAGACTTATACACAAAAGCTCACGTTAAAATATAGCAGTTAGTTTTCAAGGAGCCGAAGCTTTTTTGTCATGCACTTGAGTGAGGTTTTTGTCTATTTCACCTAGTTCTTCAGAAGTATCTACATTGTTCATCATAAAGTCACCATATTCCTTTTTTAGTTTGATATTGCTGTTTCAGAAATAAGCCTGGCACAGCTATCCTCTGAAAACTGCTGAAATTATAAGGTAGATGTTAATAAAATATTCTGTGTTGAATATTTAAAGCTTTCTGCATTTGCAAGATTTTCATCTTACCTTCAAAACACTCTCGAGGATGGCTTGTGAGGTCACTGAAAACTTTAGTCCTTTATAAATGCAGAGTCTAAATTTCTGCATTGAGAATCATGACATTTTGACATATCTGGATTGGTCAAAATAAGTTTAGACATGTTTTAGGGGAAATTAACTGAACCTCTTATTAATAAATATATTTGATAGGATGCTGAAATGAAATCCTCTGTGACACTGGCAAGGATTTTGAAAAAGCTAGAATTATAATTAAATTTAATTATCTCCTTGCAGATATCTGCTAGCATAGAAGAGGTTTTTTTTAGCTGATGATGTTCTCATAATTGTATGCAATTCACATGCACCTTGAAATCGAGAAAGGAACTCTTCGGTTAACGGCAATCTCCTGGGGATGGTGATGTCATTCCTGTTTTGCCACAGAGCTGTGGAACAGGATACTGGCCAGTGCAGCCAATACAGTAACACTGTAATAGCACTAAATATAAATCCATAACATGTTAACAGCTTAGAAGAACAAACAGATCTTTGCCTGGCACCAGTAACATATTAAACACAATGCCAAGTTAGCCTCCCTGGGGAAGGGATATTGTATACTGAGACACCACTATAGCAAAGGATCCTTTTGTGGTATATGTCCATCTTACACTGCTGTTGAAATGTAGCTGCAACACGTAACAATATTCTTACTGATTGGTATAATATTTCTAATGTGTTCCACGACTGGACAGAAGTGCCCTTCTGCCAGTAAAATGGAGCTCTGACAATTAAATCCCAGTTTGAATGGTGCTGTTCCTAGTGACAGCCCACAAAACAAAGTACAAAGTAGGATAAACATGGGATTATGGATGCAATACTTTCTGGATCTGGAGACCTTTCATCCATTGGAAAGGCCCTCAGTTGTATCCAGAGGCCCTTTACATGGCAAACTGGAAGGAGAAAAATATAATTAATTCTTTCCTCTGGGGGAAGAAGCATCTCCACTCAACTTTTTTTCGCAGGTGGCACAAACTGGCAGGGCTTTTGAAGTGGCAGGTGATTTACAAATTTACACACACACACCCATGCTGCCATGTATGCACTTCAACACAACTGAGTGTATTTGAACAGACAAGTCTGGAATGGTACAAAAGTTTTGTTTTTTTAATGTAAAGTCAGGAAGGTCACATGCCTAGCAGAATCCATTACATCAAGTAAAGCGGTATCAAAATTATTTGCAGCTGCTAAGCAAAGGCTGCCTTTTGTCATGTATGTAGACTAAACAAGGCACTTTTCATGTAAAAAAAAAGTACCCAAATGTGACACTAAAAATGGTAGACCACATCCAGTAGCAGTCTGTTATAAACCATGAAACTCCTGCAACCTAAAAGCCTACAAAGGGTCTAACATGGAGAAATCTATATGCAAATTTTTAAATGGTATTAATTACCATTACCCCAACCCCCCTAAATCACGTGGTTTCTCTGTTTTCCCTGATGTGAAGAGAAACGGCAGAAGCATGGCCAACTTGGACCCTGAGGACGCCTGCCACCCCACCCCTGGACTCCCATGTGGTCAGGGGGTTAAAAGTGCCAGCTCGAGTGGCAGAAGACAGTCCCGCCCAGAGCCTGAGGACACCTGCCACCCCACTCCTGGACTCCCACCTGGTGGGTTTTTTTTTTAAAAAAAATCTGGAGTCACGTGACTTCACGCCAAAGCACACCCACCCCATGACTTTCCATGACTTTTGGTAAACCCTCCCCCCTAAAATGGTCATGTGGTATTTGAAAGTCCCCTTAGCTGACAAAATAATAAAAACTCAGACTAGGATAGAAATCAGATGTCATGTATGCAATCCACAAATATGGTTATAAGGTCATCATGGGTCACATTCCTTTCACTGGCAAAACCTCCTGAATGTATTAGATAATTATCTCTTGACAATTAGCTTTATGCAACAATAATTGCAATCATAAATAAAGAAATCCTGCCAGGTTGAATCCACCTTCATTTGGCAGAAACTGAGTGCTATATTAGCATTTAATGGCTATGTTTACCAGAGTACATATTTTTGCATGACAGCAAAAAGGCAGCTGCCATAATAAAAACATTTCTTTTAGCAATTAAGGGAATGCAGGGGAATAATCCAATGTGAAAAGGATAATCCGTTAAGGAGTTTTGCACATGTGTCATTCTGGAGAAAAAAATATCATTCAGCATATACAATGCAACTGCAAAAAGGATGGAGTCTCCTTCAGCCCATCATCAGATACCAAACTCCTCACTGTAACACTTTGACCAGCCTTCAGTTCCATTTTTCAGAGGCATTCACAGTTTGTGTTCCAAAATAAATGTAAAACTTGAAACAAGGTACTGTAGCAAATGTATTTTTTGTCAAGGCACACATGCACTTAAGTACGCAGGCTTTTTACCTGCGGTGGCCTAGCCACCATGGAAAGCTACACAGACATGGTGAGAGATCCCGGATAATTCCATAACGTCCACAACAAGTTCCATCACAAAATTTGGATCACATCTCTTTACAATGTTTCCAGCTACAGCAAGTAGGCCAACTGTCCCTGTGCCTCCAACAGTTGTATTAAAAAGATTATGGCAGCAAGTGTACTTGTGTATGAATGAAGTGTGCCTTCGTCACAGGACTATGAAACACTGAAAATGTAACTAATCAGAAAAAGAAAGATGATTTCCATATTGCATTGGTGATATAGGAACAAAATACAAGGTCAACACATGTGAGATAAGGTAGAGTTTACCTAGTAGAGGAAAGTCAACAAACCTACTGCTATTTTATGTCTTTGTTCTGCAGTTTCAGCTTAATTTCTTTATATTTTAAAAGGACCTTTGGATTTTAGACTTCAATTGTCAGAAGCCTAAGTCAATTCCCCAAAGCACTGATCAGCCAATGTACTGATTTAGACTTCTGGGAATTTATGCCCCCCTGTGGGGCGTGTGCCCTACGTTGAAAACCACTGATCTAGCCTATCTGCCAACAACATTATGGGGGAAAAGAGGTGGTATGTTTAATAATGTAAAACTTTAACATGATTTTTTAAAAACCCTCTATTATATACCATTTAGCAAAAATCCAGATTGCAATGTTACTTATGATATAGTAAATTAATGTTACAGTGCCTATCAGATTAAAAACATTAATATTTTTGTACAGACTGGAGACACTACCTTCTTATAACAATGTATAACAAACTGATGGATGCTTTGTAATATTAGCATAAGACAATATTCTTTAAATTTTTTATAAATACAATATAAAAAGATGCAGAGTTTTCAAATGCTCAGAGGAAAATAAAAATCTGGAGTGAAACAAATAAAATGTTTATGAAACATATGTAGCTTTATAAGCATTCTGTTTTCAGATGGCTTAAAACAGAAACATTATAATGCTTTAAAGAGACAGACACACAGAGAGAATAACTGATGTGTTTGTCTTCCATTATTTCTAAATGTTTCATTCCCAGACATGATACTCATTCAGAATAGTCTGATGCCACAATCCAGTTACGCTCTGTTCTGAGAAATGATGCCTTCATTGTGTGACCTCTAGGTATGGTTATTACTCTGTGGCTTGTTGAAGTACCTCCTGGCTTCCACGCTGCTGAGGGATACAGAACAGCGAGATGGGTTATGTCTCCTGTACTCAATGCTATCTGCTATGGCTTCCTTGATTATCTGCAAAACAGAAGCAAAACAGCATTGATTTCAGCAGGTGCAATGAATGCAGAACAAAGAATGTCTTCCAGCTGTCCTCATTTCCTGTATGCACCCCTGCTTTAAGTGGATGCAAGGTTGCTTGTTTACTAAGCCTGTAAACAAGCATGACAGAAGATCAAGAAGAGGCAGGTACATTTGCCATTTTACTTCAGAAGATAATCAAGAAAATCGGGTGGTAAACAAGATCTTTCAACCTTACTTGAAATACCACAAGAGTTAACCCACCACACTTTGTAGACAAAGTCTATTTAAATGCAATCTATAAAACCATTTAATGTACATTTGATTGGTGTTTTCAGATGCTGTTCTAAGCATTCTCTTGGGGTTACTTTACTTTTGAATGAGGGGGCAGAAAGCTTCCTCAAGCTGAGAGGAAAAGTAATAAAGTAATTACAAAGTATTTATTTTGTAAAGTATTACAAAGTAATAAAGCTGTGAAATATCACTTTGAAATACAGTAGAAGGAAAATCCTAATAGCAAGGTACAAGGCATAAAAGAAATAGTGTAAGTTGTGGTAGCAAATTTGTTGCTTATCAATAACATGCTGGTTGAATTCCTGAGTACATACCTAGTCACCTGACTGAGTATGCACTGTACTGTATTAAGTGAGCAGCAATGTAACACAGCGATTTTCTTTACACAAGGATAAATAAACATCAGGATTCTGGCAGTCGTTTTATACGTGAAGTAATATATAAACTGATTACATAATATTTTTTTAAAAAGTTAGTGAGGTCCTTCAAGTGTCTCTAGACCAGTGTTTCCCAATGTGGGGCCCAAGCTCCACAAAGGGACTTCAATTCCCAGAAGTCTACATTAGCTGAGCAGTGCTTTGGGGAATTGACTTAGGCTTCTGGGAACTGGAGTCCAAAAACCAAAGATTGGGAAACACTGCTGCAGACGGAAGAAGAACCCCCAATTAAAACTCCTCCTGGTGAGCCTTTACAGTGCAGTGGTTAAACTGATCTACTGCAACCAAAAGGTTCTGAGTTCGATCCTGACCAGGGCTCATCCTTCTGAGGTCCATAAAATGAGTACCCAGCATGTTAAGGGCAAAATGCTAATTAACTTGTGAACCACCCAGAGAGTACACTAAGCGCTATGGGGCGGCATATACAGTTGTACCTCGCTTAAAGAGCATAATGGGTTCCACAGGATTGCTCTTTAAGTGAGTTTGCTCTTTAAGCAAAACACCATTGTAAATGACCAACTGTGGGTGGGATTGCGAACCCCAATTTATTTGTTATGCGTGTTTTTGATTGGTTTTATTTGTTAAGTGAAGCGAACATTCAGAGAAAAGTCTGCTCTTTAAGCGAGTTACTTTTTAAGCGAGGCCCTCTTTATGCGAGGTTTGACTGTAAGTGTAATTGCTTTGCTTCTTTGGCAGTCAATTACTTGCCAAAAGCCTGATTGCAAAGGTGACAGCCTGTGCGCTCTTGGGAAGCATTCCCACAGTTTACATGGCATGCAGCAGCACAGGCAAATGGTATTTCAATCTCTTATACAAATATTTGTATATTATACAAATATACAGATACAACTGTTGTTGTTTTGACTGTAAGCCACCCTGAGTCGCCTCGGCGAGTGGGCGGCAATATAAATCTAAATAAAGAAATAAATATGACCCACTACTGCTTGAAATGAATGTATCGCTTTTATGCCACAAAGGTCAGATTCTTCTTCGTCTAGGCAAAGACATGAAACTGCCAAGTGTTCATTCTGTAGTTCCTTTCGCCTGACCTAGGGTGGTCAAGATGGTGCCTTTGATTGCTTTTGAATTTTACATGCAGGTTGGAAATCAACCTGAGATGGAGAGTGAAACTCAGCCACTAGATGGCATGATGTGATCATACATGCTCAGATTTGGCCATCCATAGTAAGGTGGCTGGCTCTTGGAAACACTTCGTCTAATATATGCTAGCACAAGGGTAAATCTGTGCATATGCACATTGAAGGGAATAATTGTAATATGATTGTGCACTGAGTCAGATCCTTGAGAGAACCCTGGAATTGTATATAACACTAATCCTACGTATGTGGTTGAGCCTGATCATGTGAGACAAAGTCTGGAGAGGATATTGCTGCTCAGGCAAGGCCCCAACATTACCATTGATACCCACCCATTTCCTGTCTTTCCCTGCAGTTGGGGTGGTGGACTAAAGGAGGCTTCTACTTGCTTTAACATGATTAGAAGCCTTTGTGTGATCAGGAGCCCTGCATCATTAGGATTCCTGGTTGGTATTGAAAAGGTTTCTAGTTGCTTTCAAGCAAAGATATGTAAAAGCTGCTCCATACCTCCCTGCTCAAAATGGGAAGGCTGGGGGCTGGAGGGATGTGAAGATTGGGTAAAAGATACAGGAGATGTGTGTTTGTGCAAACTTGATAGAGTTCTTAGTACTGTATTGTGTTGTAGTTCTTGGCTACTACATTGGTGCTATTATAATGTAATATAAAACACTCTGGGATGGCTTCACTATTGACTTTATGAAATTGAACTAGTTCTAAGTACAGTATTTGTATAGTATTATTGTCCTAACATCCTAGTCCCAGGAAAAAAAAAATAATTTTCTGGAATCTAATTCCCCATTTTGCTTCCCAGGCAAACAGCCAGCCTTTGACAAGCTCTCACAATCTCATGGTGTCCCCAGAAGAAGGGAGTGGTGAACTACTTCAACCTAGAAAACCCTGGGCAACCATAGATCAGAACCAATTTGATAACTTGCACTTGAAATCATATTTAAAAAGGTAAACTAGAGCTCCAGAATTGATAGTAAACAGCAACAGATCCATAGAGAACTAAGAGGAGTTACAACTCTAGGCTTCTTCAACGTAACTCTATTAGACTTGACTGAACACAGACTTCTGAAAACAACATGCAAATAGTATTGTCAACATAGCCAGCCTACAGCTTGTGGAAGAGGAAGGATTTGACCGATGAAGCAATGCATGTGTGCATGCTGTTCCATGTCTGTGATTGCCTTTACATACAGAGCACGCTTTGCTTCCCAATATCCTGTACAATCACTTTCCTATGGATTTTCTGCCACTGCCTCTCACATGCCAGGCATCAGAGCAGACAAAACATACTTTTGGAACTACAATCCCGAGATCCCCTCTAGTTGGCCATTAGGGTATGAGTATCTGCAGTATTTTGGGAGGAGTTGTTTTAAAAAGTAGCTCTGCAAGCAGTGGCATAGCATGGGTTTCAGCCGCCCAGGGCATAGGCCAAATTTGCCACCACCTGGGTGGGGCCCAGGACACCAGCAGTGGTGGAGGGTCCTGACGCCCGTCCCCACAGCGGCCTCTTTGCTCCGGACACTAGGAAATCTGGAGGCTGAAGCAAAGTCCTGCTGCCATAGCAGCCTTTGTGCCCTGGCCTGGGGCGGAGCCCAGGATGTCGGTGGTGGTGGAGGGTCCCAGTGCCTATCCCAGCAGCAGCCTCTTCACCCCGGCTGCTAGGAAGTCTGGCAGTGAAGTCCTATTTATTGTGAAATTTTGTTGCCCAAAAAAGTGCCACCCGGGGCAGGGGGCCCCCATGCTACGCCACTGTCTAGAAGGCATTCACAGTCTTGCATGATAGTCTTGGTGTCGAAGAATTAAGAAACAACAGCAAAGACAGCCATTAGTCTGAGACCATTTTGGAAGGAATACAAGAACATATTAACTCAGATAGCTCTCATTCCAAAAGTATTTTGGTTGTCTCACTTCTCCGTTATTTTTTCTTTCCATTTCACTACTTTGTTTAGCCAGAGTTTACAAGAGGCAAAAAAACGAAGAAATGATTTAAGGAGTGCATTTGCTTAAGCTCTCAAATTGCCAGGCTTGACAACACATGACAAACAAAGCATACAATATTCTCCATATACAATTCTTTGGCTTTATTTGTTCACTACTGTGTCCCCTTCTGGCATAAGATGAAAGAAACTCCCTGCTCATCTATTTTCCTGTTTCACTGAGGATAACCAGATGTGTGGCTTGTGTTTCAGCATCCCTTTCCACAGAGCTACACATTATTCTCTCACTATGCAGCTTTGTTATTCTTTCCTTACAGACAGCAGAAGCCGTTTCCATTCAGGATATTGTGCTTTTGCAAGATAATTACATTTTGAAAATGCAGGGTTTTTTTGTGTGATATTATCTGCTTTGTAGAGGAGAGCTCCATGCTGTTTTTGTTTCTGCTTTTCAGTGACAGTTATAGAGCTATTGCTACCACTTTGAAAATTGCTACAAGAAAAGGAAGGAAAGCAATCACACATATATACTGTGGTTCACAAGTTAATTAGCATTTTGCTCCCATCATGCTGGGTACACATTGTACCAATCTCAGAAGGATGGAAGGCTGAGTCAACCTTGAGTCCCAGTCAGGATCAAACTCACAACCTTTTCGGGTTGCAGTACAGCAGTTTTACCACTGTGCCACCCCTCTGTCTCTTCCTTCTCCCTTCTCAACCTGCTCCTCACTCATGTATTTCCTACAATGTCCAGTATCAATTAAGTCTGGAACAAGCTGTTCTCTCCTTAGCTCAGCCCCAGGACTCTTCCCACCTGTCACCGGAGGCTCCGCCTGGGCTGGGGGCTTAAAAGCTGCAATGGCAGCAGGACTTTTTGTCCTTCCAAGAACACACGCGGCCAGGCAGAGAGGCTGCCTCAGCATCCAGCCCCGGGACTCTTCCCACCTGTCCCCGGAGGCTCCGCCTGGGCTGGGGGCTTAAAAACTGCAATGGTGGCAGGACTTTTCACGCCGTCAAGAACACCTGCGGCCAGGCAGAGAGGCTTGGCAGTTGTTGTGGGATTTAGTAATTTTTGCTTTGTTTTGTTTTTTTAAAATCCTTGTGTAAACTTGATGAGTTTTGTAATTTTTGATTGTTGCTTGAAATTGATGCCTATTGAATTTTCGATGCTGTAATGATGTTGAGATGTTTTGTGGTGTTGATACTGATTGTTTTTGATATTTACATGTTGTGTCTATGAACTTGCTGTTTTATCTATGCTTGTGAACCACCCTGAGTCGGTCCAACCAAGTAGGGTGATATAAAAATTGAAATAATAAATAATAATAATAAATAATAATGGGCCAGGCTAGAGCCTCCACCAGTTTTCACCAGTATAAGCCAAGGCTGAAGGTTGATAACAGCCATTTGTCTGAGAGCATATTGGAAGGATACACATTTTCCACCACTGCACTTGACTTTACCTGTCCCTGCATTCTGCAGAGGTCCCAAGATAGCACAGAAATCGAAAGTATGTGCAACCGTCACATTTCCAATTGTATGCTCTTTTCTATCTTAATCACTTATATTTTAATTCATAGCTATGGTGTCTTACAACAACCACCAAACAACAACAGCAACAACAATGCTGAGTGTCTTATAGGTCTGTGCAAATTGTCCCCTTTCATTGCTAAATGTTTCAGTGTGGGATTCTCTATTCCATTATTAGAGAGAGGCTAAAATTCTGTTGCCACAACTTATACCATGTAAGACTATTGACACCAGAATTAAAAGTTTCAGAATGCTTTCCTGAAGGTCTGGGGATTCTAGTGCATTTTTTTTCACTATTGGGGTAATATACGACAAACGACAGTGTCATGGGATAGAAATGGGGCCTGTGGTTTTTTTTAAAAAATGATGTAGATTTTTCTGTGTGCTGTTCATTGTAGGGAAGCAGCTGTGGGGCATTATGGGTTGTCCCTGGGCAGGAACTGTTTGCTAGACTAAACATTCTAACCCTCATGTTGTTGGAGAAATGAAACTTAAAGTTTGATAGACAAGGAGTACTGAGTAGTCATTGGCTGGACTCCTTCAGAGGAAGGCCCAAAGAGTGGAGTTTGTGAAAATAGTTAAAAAGGAATGGAGAATGGAGGATGGTCCTTCTGCTGTTTTTCTGTGTAAGTAGTTCTTTGGGGGTGCTTTGAACTCAAGCAATCATGTAATCTTTTAAGAGAGATGAGGCCCCTCTGGGCTTCCACACTCAGTCAGGTTTTCATTGTTTCCAATGTGCTATCTGAACTGAAAATGCTTAATTTGCCTAGAATTGTTTTACTTCCTGAAACTTTGTTTATGTAACCTACTTTTGCTACAATATATGTTTAAAAGACATGAAGATGACTGGAGTTGTTTATTTTTCTGACCTCTACCTTACTAACAGCCTGATTTTGGTCAGGACATGTGAGAAGGAAGCTAAATTCCTGAAATGCTTAGCTGGAGGGCGTCATTTCAGGTGCAGTCTCACTTACGTGTAGACCAAGGTTCAGCTGTTTTACAGACAACAAGACAGACTCAACAAGTGCAATGGGTCTCTTCTTTTAGAAGTGATACATTCTGTTATTGCAATGTTTTAGCCTGTATTTTATCACAACTTAAAGGCAACACAGAAATGGAAGGCAGAGCTTCAAATACCAAAAACATTTGTTTAGATATGGACTTAAGAGGGATGGGGACTGCATGCTAAAGATCTACAGATACAGGGACTATTGAGTCATTAATGGCAGTCACAAAGCATGTAACGTTCCTGTGAGCCAAAGAAAATAAAATATAATACATACGTCTAAATTGTTCAGGGTGTTGAACTCCATCAGATCATGCAATCTGTTAAAGGCATCATTTGAGTATTGAAAGTTAAATGTGGAAAATGGCGTGTCAGGATCATCAAAAATATCAAAGTCAGCAAAATCTTTTTCCTCCTGAGTCTCCCTTGGAACACCTATGATGAGACCACAAGAGAAAGAGGCATTTTAAAGAAAAAGTAATCAGTAAGTAGGGATAGAATATAAGTAGTTTAACACAAGGACAAAAATGTTCTGGATTAATGTCTTGGACAGTAGAATCCCTTTCCTTGGTCAGCAGCTAACCAGGAAAAAAGTTCAAATGAAAAGCTCTCATCTCTAGGTAACGGTAAGTTTGCCCTTCCTCGAAAGTCAGTTGTATCTGACTCTAGGGTTCAGTGCTCATCTGTTTATAGCCAAAGAGCCAGTGCTTTCTGCATCTGCAGACATTTCCGTGGACATGTGGCAGGCATGCCTAGACAATCAGAGTGCATGGAATGCTGAAGTGATACCAATTTATTTACTTGCAATTTCTTGCTTTCGAACTGCTAGGTTGGCAGGAACTGGGAGAGAGACAGCAGCTCACTCCGTCATGCAGTACCCAGGAATTGAACTCTTATCTCTAATCATTGATTAAAAGTGTGAAATTTTCAACACTCTTCACCCTGATGGAATAAGATTAAAAACCAAAATAAAATCTTCATCGGTGCCCGGAGAAGCCTTTAAAAATCCAAATGAATTACAAAAAGCATTTTAGAGGAGTGCGTGCTTGCCTAAGAAGAGTTAAGTGTTCAATGCTGCAACACTCCTGAACACATTATCCTTCTCCTAGGGCAGCTATGGCGAACCTTTTAGAGACCAAGTGCCCAAACTGCAACCCAAAATCCACTCTTAGCTGGGGGGAGGGAGGAAGCACTCCCATTAGGCTGCTAGGCAGAGGGGCGTGGCATTCTGTGCTGGGGGAGGGAGGAAGTGCTCCCATTGGGCTGCTGGGCAGAAGAGCAGAGTGAACTCTGTGCTGGGGAGATGACACACATGACTACAGTGAGGGCTCTGAGTGCCCCTCTGGCACGTGTGCCATAGGTTTGCCACCACTGTCCTAGGGTTTCAAAAAGGTCTTTACTGCTGCCAATGAAGGGCTCATTAATGATTAAAAGCATCACAGTCGTTAAATATAATTACAGTTGTACCTCGCTTAAAGAGCATAATGCGTTGTACAGAATTGCTCTTTAAGCGAGTTTGCTCTTTAAGCGAAACACCATTGTAAATGACCAATTGTGGGTGGGATTGTGAACCCCAATTTATTTGTTATCGAGTTTTTGATTGGTTTTATTTGTTAAGTGAAGCAAACATTCAGAGAAAATTCTACTCTTTAAGCGAGTTACTCTTTAAGCGAGGTGCTCTTTATGCGAGGTTTGACTGTAACTATGTTGCTGGGGGTCTTCCAAAAAGGGAACGGACGTTTGAGCTTACTGTGTTAACACATCCGCCTTGTTCATTCATCCTTAGTTCAGGTATATACATTGCTACTAACATTTGGCACACTACTCTAGGTTGGAGACCCTCAAGGTTGTAGTAAAGAGATTCCACAGGCTCTTAGAAATACACCCACTCAAAAAATAAATCACAACTATCAATTTCATATTTTTGTACAAGGCTGTTTGAAAATTACATTCCATTAAAGACACGTTTTTTCAGCAAATCTCAAATAAAGAATAAACTATGGAAAAGTATAAGAATTAGGACAAAGAATAAAGTAGAGTAGGTAATTAAAGAACATGCACATATAGTATTTTATTTTCTGACGTAATTATTTGGTTGTTTTATTTTATTTTGTTGTTTGTTTTATTATTCACATAACAAATAAAACCAACCAAAAACTTGCTTAACAAATAAATCGGGGTTCACAATCCCACCCACAATTGGTCACTTACAATGGTGTTTCACTTAAAGAGCAAACTCGCTTAAAGAGCAATCCTGTGGAATGCATTATGCTCTTTAAGTGAGGTACAACTGTATATCCCCAAGGGGCAATATAAAAATGCAATCAATCAATCAATAGTTATGAGAAAAGATACAATTAAAAAATTCTGTAGGCAAGTGATCTTCACAGTCTACAAAGTTATTTCTCCCTTGTGCTGTTTATTTACTGACCTGGTGCTTTGTACTTCCTGAAGTTGATATTGGCTAAAACAAAATGGATAATGGTTGGACAGTCTATGTCAGAAGGATTCTTGGGTTTGAAGACATAGCACTCCTTTAAGCCTTCACGGTCAAACACATATGGGTCTATTTTGGGGAAAGGAAGTTTGTTCATTTTGGCCCATTTTTCAGCAAGTAAAATTTCCTAGGGAAAAAAAGCAAATATTTAAATTTCCACAACAACCAACTGACACTGAAAGGGACATTTTGATAAACAAACAGGAATTGTTATTAATAGTTAACTATCATCATCATGGCTTTGCATCTCATAGACTCTCATAAATGATCATACAGTGGAACCTTGGTTAATGTAATTAAAACATTCTCCAGGACATTTCTTACAGTGAAAATTACTTTAACTGAATTTCCCATAGGAATGCATTGAATGCAATTTCCCATAAGAATGCAATGAAAACCAAAATACTTTAACCAAAAATGCAGTTTTCCATAGGAATGCCTTGAAAACCAATTAATCCATTCAAAAAAAAAATTCCGTAAACCAAGCCACTATTTTTAATGGATTTCCTTTTGCTATGCAATTTTTATGCTAACGAAGCCATTTGTTAACTGAGGTTCCACTGTAGTTTTTAAACATGACCATAGTAAGCTGATGGGCCCAATTCACATGGTTACATGGTGAGATCATAGGTAACTGGGGCTGCATTCCACACTGTCTTGTGTCCTTGGTGAAGGGGAATATAGAACCTAATTCCCCATCAGAAAGAGGGAACCTGTTGTGATCCAGTCCTCATCAGACCCTGAAAATGACCTGGATCAGGAGGCACTTTCTATGCCCAGCCCAGTTCTGCCTGCACCTGAACCTGAGAATGTTCTAATGTTCTGAACCAGGAATCTCAACCTGCTTATGACTCAACTGTTTCCCCAGGCAGATGACCTGTCGGAAGACTGACTCTGACAGTGATCAGCCTTCAGTCAGGGAAAGATTCAGAAAGGAGCTACTCCTGCGATGCAAGCAATCTAGGACTAGTTACCAGAAAAGGTTTCCAGATAGTAGTGATTAGCTGGGAAGGCTTCTAAGCAAGCTTGTTGCAGCATTCCAGTGTCGGTACAATTCTTCAGTCCTGCTTGACTTCGGATACCTCTTGTAATTGCCTGCCTAGACCCATGCCTGCCTGCTGTGACCCTGACTTCTTTGCCAACCCTGACGATGCTCCTTGACATCCTTTCAACTAGATGCTTGCCTGAACTACCGGTAACCAGACCTCGACTTGCTCTTTGGACTTTGATATTTGGACTCTCCTTGAATAGACTTTCTCTGTAGCACTTCTGTGTAGCGACTGTGCCCACTAGGGTAGGTCAGCACGGCACCTGGGTGGGCATGTGAACCTGCCCATAGTATTGAATGGAGAAAACCAACTAATCCTGGATTTTTTTTTGAAAATCCAAAGCACCTACAGAATGTATAGAGGAGCACATTTTCACTATCTAATGTACATCCCCTTCACAGGCTTTGTTGATTTCAGAGGAAAAGAAAACAAACTGTTCACTTCTGAAAATGAACTGATCACCCATATATCAAGTACAAAAATGTAACATTTTGCTTTTAGTCTGATGGGCCTTTGCCTTCAGTTACTAAGATTAAAACAATGAGATACAGAAGTATCCTGACATAATCAAATCCATTATCTCTACATTTGACCCAGCCTTACAAAATTGAAACTCCAGGCTTTCTTAAAAAATATTATGTAACATACTGAATTCTAGCCTTCCCTTCGACAGCCTCTCATAAAGTGTTTTAACACAATACTAATGAAACACTTGCAAATTACTTTGTTTATTGAGCTGAGATGTGAAAATTGTTTTAGCTATCCCCTTCAGTTTTCCTGTTACAAGCTAGTAAAAATATATGCTATTTTGAGTTTGTGTCTACTATGATGTCTCTCATTTCTACAACTCTACCTCTTAAAAGTCAAAGAGTAGTTCACTAGCCCATTAGTTGCTCTTCAGAAAAGCCTCCATAGAGGCTGCAGCTGCAAAAAATACCCAAAGAAACTGGGTGTTTCACTGACTAAAGGAGTGCAAATCACTACAAAGCAAAATGACCAAGAAATTCCCTTGCATCATGAAGGAATTCCTCTACAGTGCTGGAAATTACATAGATACTTGTGGCTTGCTTCCCAGTTTTTACATTCTTTCCATGTTTATCAGGAGACATTGCATTAGTTTTTAAAGTATCTTTTGCGTCATCTTTGTATCAATTGCTATCTGACGATATCTTTAAACGTTACTGATCCTGCCTTGGGTGGTGTAGGAGGCTGGACTAGCACATAGTACCCTAAGGAGTCAGATGTCTGTTACCAAAAATAAAATACAAGACCCATGCCTTATTCATTATTTGACCCATTCTATGCAAGATCAAATGTATATGCAATGCTGGAAAGCACAGCAGGGTGAAGCATGTAGAGGTAGTCCAATTATGTGGAGGAATTTTCCAAGAAATCCTACATGTCTCATTTCATATGTGCCGCAGGGGATGGCTCCGTGATCATAGTGTGTGGGTGACTTCATGGCAACCTGGGATCCACCTTAAACAAATTCATGCAAATAGCATTTTTCCTGCATCTGGAAAAATATGTACTTGGATACTAGCTGCAGCCAACAACGATGGGGGAAATGAATAAAGAAGAGGAAGAAATTGTTTGCCTCTGAATATATGGTGGAAGAAGATATTTCAACTAAACTTTCAGGCAAAACTAATCCTTATGAACAGAATACAGTTCAGCAAAGACATAATATTGTTGATCTTTTGGCAGTGGTTTGGAGATTAAAAGCACTTCATGGATTTACACTTTCCCCTATCCTTCTCCCGCCTCACATTCACATTTCCATTTTATTTACAAAGATCACTACATGCAGATTTACTTCCCTATCTATATTTAACCATATAGGTCTAAAAATGGAAAGGGGGAAGAGAGAGACAAGAGACTTTTCAATATTAATCCTGTATTGATGATCAGAAGTGTTATTTGCACTGGACTTAGACATCATTTTCACTCTGCCTCATCTACACCCCTTTGAAAATCAAAAGGGCAAATACAGTAAAATAGATGTAAAACATAGCTGAGACCTAAAACAACTTTCTTAGCCAAAACAGATCATGGACTCCTTAAGCTAAGACTTGGCATGCATACCTTACTTTTAAGCTCATGAGTAATATATGCAGTAGACAAATACAATGGGCAAGTTCCTCTGTAAGAACTCTTGTGAATATTTCATGTGAAAAAAATGTACACATAAAAAGGACTACTTTCAAATGACAAAATAACTTCAATTTGTGCTGAAAATGTTAGAGCCAGAAGATTCCCAATACCCCTTACAGGCATGTTCTTGTCTGTTGAGTTAAGTTAAGCAATATTTTAAAACATTTGAGCTAATTTGTTTTTTTAAATCTTACATAGGTATTGAACTCTAGTCTACAAATTACATAGATTAAGACTACTCACCTTAAAAGGAGGACTGGAGTCACTGGGACGTGCTGAGAAATCAAATGAGATTACGAGGTCAACTCCTCGTTGTGGTCTTAAAATAAGTGGATACGGCAGATTAAAAGTCAGTCCACTATCCACAATGTGAATCTTTTTGCTCTTGACATCTAAAGGTTCATATATCCTTTCAAATTCATCAGGGTCTAAAAGCAGACAGGTGAAAGATGCTGGATATCAACATTTTGAAAATAGTTTTCATACACACCTGTCTGGAAAATGCTTGAAAATCTCATTTAACTCATATAGATGTCAATAAACTTTTTCCACAGGGGTTGGCAACCTATGGCCCATAGGCCAGATCTGGTTCATGGTGCCAAATAATCTGGCCCATGCCCATGCTCCAGCAGCAGATGCATTTATGACAGCCATAAATACATTTTACGGCAACCGTAAATGCATTTATGACAGCTGCAGACGCCAAACCCTGATCTACCACAATGGGCTCTATATGGTGCTGATGGGCTGGTTCTCAACTACCACTAAAACACAGCCTGACTATATACAGAAAAACCTTGAATCCACATACTGACATGTCCTTCTGCTTCCCTTCATGCACACAGCTTTAAATAATTATGTCCACTCATACATATAGTTTCCAGGTTTATTCCCCATGCTGGGTGCTAGTTCCATTTCCAAATCCACATTTAAAAAAAAATCAGATTAAGATAAAAACACCCGAAGAAAAGACCAAACTTTCATTTTGCATTTTTTCCTGTACAGTCCCATTTCTTATTTACAAATGATTCTCGTCATAACAAAACCCTCAAATGTGTACAAAGCATTTCCAAAAAGTATGAAAAGTTGTGTATTTCAAATTTAATACTATTCCCAGGGCGCCTTCTCAATTGGCTATTAGTTTCCTTGGAAAATTCTCGATGAAAGTAATTTTTAATGGCCATCAGCAATGAAGGCTGACACTATCTCCCAAATGTCTCTTGGGAGTTAAAATATGTCATGACTTTGCATCATTCAAAGGAAACAAATTTGGGGGCCATTATCTGAAAAGAAAAATTGTGAGTTTCAAAACCTTGAAATTGTTCCCGGCTCCTAAAAATTAATATGCTTCTCTTCACAGTCAGTGAATAAAATCATAACTTGAAGCACATTTTAGCACATTAAATATAAAGTGAAGCAGACTGGAGCTGATGGTTGTCTGATTTCAAATATTCCCTGATGAGGTCAGGAGAAAAGTACTGTGTTTATGGTAAATAACTCAGTGAAAAAGAGTGTGTCGTTTTTGTAGAGGGCAAATTCCAAGTTAGAGCATTACGTTTCCTCTTTGAATTTTTTAAATTCAACAATATTAAAAATATATTTAGAAATACAGTGATATCTCACTTAAAGAGCATAATGTGTTCATGGGATTGCTCTTGAAGGGAGTTGCTCTTTAAGCGAAACACTTTGGAAAAAGCGCTGCCACTGCCATTGTAAGTAACCAATCGTGACTTCTGGGGGGGGGGGGGCGGCGGCGGATTGTGACCCCCAAGTTAGTTGTTAAGCGAGTTTTTTGTTGTATTTAGTTGTTAAGTGAGGGAAACCATTCTGAGAAAATTCTGCTCTTAAAGTGATTTAGTCTCTCTGTTTTTTGTTGTTTAGTCGCACAGTCGATTCCGACACTTTGCAACCCCATGGACCATCATTGAGGTGCTCTTTATGTGAGGTTTTACTGTACAAAGTTCAAATAAAATGATTTAACAATATTGTTGTGTCTTAGATACGTTCAAGATGCATCATTTTGGGAACAATTTTTTAAAGGTTTTGTTTCCTAAACTGGAAAAGAAAAGATTATGGAGATTAAATGGTACAGAAAGGCTGAATCATGGATTCTTATGTATTTTATTAAAAAAATCTATATGATCAGGGATTTTTAGTGCTAACAAAAATGCTTAAAGATCAATATATCACAGCAACAACAGAGCATGATGGAACCCTGCATATTTTTTTTAATGCATGTATGGTTTTGCACACATTTCTTTCTTTGCCCCAGCATACTGCAAGTCTTGGAAATTATGGTTTTCTGAGGCAAGACTGGCTTCATTCTGCTCCTAGTCTTGAGATGCATAAAAACAGTATTTTTGCAGAGGAAATATGAATCCAACAGATTTCTATCCCTCCTCTCCTCAGCTGGTGGATGCTGAGGAGAAAATGGATTGACCAACTGAAAAAAAAATGTGTCATATTAAAGGAAAGATGAAGAACCCAACACTTAACATACAATGTAGGAAAACCATTGACAAAGAAATAGTGTTGGCACTGAAAACTTGCTGGGATGACTTAAAAGAGGACAGATTAATTCATAGGCCCAAATCCAACTGCTACTCCTGAAAACAGTAGGCCCACTGAATCAGTGGGATTTTACACAAGGGTTGATCTGATTTGCCACTCAATATGTGATTTAATGGGACTAGTTTATTTAGGACTAGTGCCTGTTTAGGCCCTAGAGGACAGAGATATAAATGGTCATCTGCCACAAAGTCAAACAGAAGCTTACTGCAGAACTGAATGTTTGCTGACACAAAGTTGGGGAGAGCACTTAAAAAACTAATGCTGCTGTAAAATGTATTTTCCCTATGACTTTCAACATTTTAGTGTGCTAGATGTACCAGTAAATATTTGTAGAAGGTAGCTATAAACAATTATAAGTAGATAAAAATATTTATCAGTGTACAGGTGGAAATGATGAGACAGCTGCTTAAAGTAAGCATACTTGTTAATAAATGCCAGTTTAGATATTCCTGTGTTGGTTCAGCTTTTCAAACACTTAAGTACTATTTAGAATTCCACAATGACAAACAGTTTCATTATACTTAATTACTTTTAAAAGGCATTAATTGTTATGATGGAGATACTTAGACTTAAGGCATGAATTAGAGAGTGTGGAGATCAATTTACAACATGTATAGACTATGCATTGCACTGATTAAATCTCCATCAAGACTTCTGTGATTTGGGTGTAATAAGGCTTGGTCAAGAAAACTAATAAACTAGAAATCCCTTATTTAACACAGAATCTACAGTTCTAGCCTCCAGTGATTTCACTATAGTGAACATCTTCATTGACAAATGGTTCCTGATAATTTATTGTTCAAACTCCTGTTTCTTGGTTATGACTCTGAAAGACAGAAGGCATGACTTGCAGCAAATTATCACTGGCAATTAACAAATCTCTTTTGGAATTTTCACGTAGTTACTGGCTGCACCTGAATCTCCAAGCAGGGACTCATTTACTGGCAGCCAGAGCCTACTGCAAGTTACATCATTAGAGTTCTACAGGCATAACTATGCAACAGGATTTTGGCTAGCATATTAGATTGGTTACATGATCATTACTTTGGCGGTGGTTAGTATTATTAGTGGGTGGTAACACCCACCAATCAATACAAAATAAATAATTTCTATTTCTTTGCTGATGAAATTCCAGCATTTCACCAATTTTTCTTCATTTGAGCACAGATTGGTCTTATTGTATGGGATTCCAAAGAATAAAATACGTACAGAAATATATATGATACAGTCAAACCTCGCATAAAGAGTGCCTCGCTTAAAGAGTAACTCACTTAAAGAGCAGAATTTTCTCTGAATGTTCGCTTCGCTTAACAAATAAAACCGACCAAAAATTCACTTAACATATAAATCGGGGTTCACAATTCCCCCCACCAGAAGTCACAATTGGTCATTTACAATGGTGTTTCACTTAAAGAGCAAACTCACTTAAAGAGCAATCCTGAGGAACACATTATGCTCTTTAAGCGAGGTACAACTGTACATCTATGCTGGTAGTGACATGTTCAATATGTCAAAGAACCCTGGTAACACAGTGGTTAAACTACTCTAGTGAAGTTAGAATGTTGTGAGTTAAATCCTGACCAGAGCTCAAGGTTGACTCAGCCTTCCTTCCTTCCTTCCTTCCTTCCTTCCTTCCTTCTTTCCTTCCTTCCTTCCTTCTTTCCTTCCTTCCAAGGTCAGTAAAATGAATACCCAGCATGTTGTGGGCAAAATACTAATTACTCTGTGAACCACACAGAGAGTGCACTAAGTGCTATGGGGTGGTATTTAAGTTAGTGTGACCTTAAACACAAAGAGGGTAAAATGAGAGTGGGACAATATTTAATGCTGCAATGAACATAGTCAATTTCTCTCATTTTGGGAGTGGGTGGCTAAAGGCATCTATACTAACCTGCTACTGCAGTATCCATTTCATCTTCCTCCATAGATTCCTGAGAGATGAGACGAGACAGAGGAGAAAGTGGGAAACATGTATTGAGGTTCAAGCCCAGCATGAAATTGTGTACTTTGCCAGCACGGCCTTCTCGGGTGGTGAAAAGGGCACTGTCACCCACCAGAGCCATAAACATGCGCTGGACCCAGCTTTCCTGGGAGCTCTGGTCATGTTCCTTTTCAGCGTTAGGGTTTTCTGTGCCTGTGTATAGAAGACATGTGGAAGAAGCACCAACACATAACATATCATAGAAAAGAAGTCATAATTCTTCTTGAATTAATATTTCTGTACAACTACCAGTGTGGTTCTTGGCAAAGCCAATTTCTCTCTAAACACCACAAGGAAGTGATACCAAAGTCTATGCCAGATGTAGAATACCAGATGGTGCAGTGGTGCCCCAACAGTGGACTGATTGTTAGCTACCTGTGACCAGTCTAGCTTGGTCCTCAAAGGCCAGAAGTAGCCAATAGCCTCCTAGAGATGAAGTGGCCACAGCCATTCTGAGTACAACAATTGTATGAAATAGTTGTGATCTTGATTGTTGGAGGAACTACACTAGTACCCCGGATAACGTTATGACTTGGTTCCACAAGTCCCGTCGTTATCCGGTTTTTAACGTTGTGCGATACATTGATCACACAATGTTAAAAAAGCCCTGTTTCCCTGGAGGCTGAGCAAGCCAGAACGTCGGGATTTGAATCCTGACATTTTGGCTTGCTGCAGCCTCCAGGGAGGTGGGGGAACTTTGGAAACAGCTTGGATCGGGTCTCCCCACCTCCCTGGACCTGGCGGGGGGTGGGTGGGTCAGAGATCCCAAAATTGGTAAAAAAAAAATCCGTTTTTTTTAACCAATTTTGGGGTCTCTGACCCCCCCTGCCAGGTCCAGGGAGGTGAGGAGACTCGATCCAAGCTGTTTCTGGGCTTCCCCGACGTCCTCAGCCAGTGCAGCAAGCCAGAATGTCGGGATTCGAATCCCGACATTCTGGCTTGCTGCAGCCTCAAAGAGGGTGGGGGAACTTCAAAAATAGCGCACATCGGCTCTAGGGAGGTCGAGAGACCCGATGCGTGCTAATTTTGAAGCTCCCCCACCCTCTTGGAGGCTGCAGCAAGCCAGATGTTGGGATTCGAACCCCGAAATTGTGGCTTGCTGCACTGGCTGAGGACATTGGGAAGCCCAGAAACAGCTTGGATCGGGTCTCCCCACCTCCCTGGACCCCGCGGGGGGGTCAGAGACCCCAAAATTGGTAAAAAAAATGGACTTTTTTTTACCATTTTTGTGGTCTCTGACCCCCCCTGCCAGGTCTAGGGAGTTGGGGAGACCTGATCCAAGCAGTTTATGGGCTTCCCCGATGTCCTCAGCCAGTGCAGCAAGCCAGAATGTCAGGGTTCGAAACCTGACATTCTGGCTTGCTGCACTGGCTGAGGACGTCGGGGAAGCCCAGAAACAGCTTGGATCGTGTCCCCTGCCTGCTCCAGAGAGATCAGAGGACCCAATCTACAGGGAAAAGATCCCACATTAGCACCACCATGTCGGGTAGATTCAGCATGCACACACACACACAAAAACTTCTTCAAGAGGCACGACATGCCACCGCTCAGCCAACATGTCAAATTGTGGTGGTCTGAGAATAGGGTATGAAACCAACTTCTCTTTTAACAAGTCAAAAGACTTCTGACACTCATCAGTCCACACAACCTTAAGAGGTTTTCGTTTTTGTGTTAGCTCGGTCAGGACACGTGCAATAGTACTGAAATCAGGAATAAACGCACGGTAGAAACCAACCAGACCTAGAAACGATTTCACAGATTGACTCCCTGCCGGCTTCCCTAGCCACCTGCCCTTGCCTCCGCAGCTGTGGGGTGGCTGGTGAAGCCAACGGGGGAGCCCCCCATCAGCTTTCCAGCCTCCCCACCCCTGCCTCTGTAGCTGCAGAGTGTCTGGGAAGCTGAACGGAGAACCCCGTTCAGGTTCCAGCCACCCTGCTGCTAAGAACGACTGTATCGGATAACGTTAAAAATCGCGTTATTCGATACAAGATTTTTCCGAAAATCTTGTAATGTTATGCGGTTTTAGCACTATCTGGTACTCGCGTTATCTGGGGTATTACTGTATATGCATCAGTGAAGCCAGACCTTCAAGTTACCAATGTCACAGAAATAATGCCTTATTTGAAAAGAAATTGCACATTACATATAAATGTGATTAAAAATGCTTCAGTAAGAATGCAATTAATGGTACTTTCACTGTTGTTCAGTCAAGTAGTTTTGTGTACCTGCAGTTTTGAGCAGAGGAATTGCATTACAGAAAGGAGTGCATTATCATTAAACAATGGGTGTTTTTCAGTTCCCCAAGTTTATTTTATTTATTTTTTATTTATTTATTTGTATTTGTTTATCATCCTCCTTTCCGAAGGGACCCAGAGCGATTTCCAACAATTTTAAAAACACTTCAAAAATTATAAACTTTACAAAGCTTAAAAACTTAAAAACTTAATTAAAAGCTAGGTGTTATAACTTGGACGTACTGGGGGTCAAACCATCCAACTGGCTGGGGAAATTGAACCATCCACTCCCCAGACCAGACCTGCCAGCCAGGTTTTCACTCCTTTCCTAAAGGACAGCAACTCCGTCTGCAGGCATAGCTCTAATGGGAGGAGGTTCCACAGGGCCGGAGCGGACACCGAGAAGGCCCTCCTTCTAGTGCCAGAGAGAGGGCGCCTCTCTGGCTGATGGCCCAACCAGAGAGCCTCTCCGGTCCGCTCTGGTGGGCCGGGTAGATGTCCTTGGGACCAACATCATGCCTCTCAATAGGAATCAAGATACTGTACTATCCTTTCTTTGACAAGAGAAATCTATCTTGTATCCTGTATTGAGAAGCATGTGAAAGAGTAATCTAGAATAAAATGTCTCCCAGTGGACTTGCAAGATCTTTATGATGGCCATGTCTAATTAAAAATAAGTTGCCCTCTGTTCAATGACACTGTCAAATGGGAATGCATAGCACTGCTTCGAGAAGTCCTCTTCAGACTTACTCATCCAATTCAGCCATAAAAGGACATAAATTGTAAATTGCAGGGGAAAAACAGTGAGGTCTTCCACAGGACCCAGATTGTTTTACTACAGACTCACTCCCTTCTGAAACTGGAGAGGGTGGAGATAACACATTCCCCTCATCACACATTGGCTAAAACAGGTACGTGAAAACTGAAAAGTGCTTTTATTTTTTAAAATACACACATAAATACAGAACTGTACAAAAGTGTTTAGATTAATTTTTATACTGATATATCTGTTTCATGAGTTAAAAGTCCACATTATATTATGTCTTTTTTTAAAAAACACGCTATGGTTTTTAAATAAAAATCCAAAACAAGCTACCTTTGAAACACAGCCTCATGGCAATTTTCTAATGAAATCTGTCATCTCATTGGCTACCTGAGGAAATATTGCTCAAATGTTTAAATTGTTCAAATATTTTGAATGTTTCATTTGTTATTGTGAAGCTGCACCCAAGGCGGGAGCTTCCACAGTTGTCGATACAAAACTCTGTGAAAGAGCTCCTTCTTCCCCTCCTTAACAGATGTTTTGGTAAAAAGAAGCAAGACGATATGCTGGGGGAAAGAAAGTAAGGTTGCACAGGGAAGATAATGCCATCTCTCTGGATTTTAATGAATTAATAAAAAAAAATCAACTACACAGTAACTGCCTTTTCTTGAAGGTCCCTGAGTTCCCACCAAAGTGGTACCTATTTATCTACTTGCAATTTCTTGCTTTCAAACTATTAAGTTGGCAGGAGCTGGGACAGAGACAGAAGCTCAGTCTGTCATGCACCACTCAGGTCTTGGACTGCTGACCTGCTGACCTTCCAGTTGTCAAGTTCAGCATCTTAACCACTAAGCCACTGCAGTCCATATCTTCACCTTAAAAGGAAGGAGAAATTGTCCCATTACCCTCACTATATTAACAAGCAGGAAAAAATACCTTTCTTGACAAGAGCTGGTATAAGAAAATGGTTAAAGAATTAGATATGGGCAGGGGACAGAGCATATCTGAGCAGGATAATATTTTAATCACTGATGCCACTGAGAGGAGGAAAGAGAAGTCTTAGAGTGCCTCTGAAGGCACAAAAGGCCTAACTCAAATCTGTTTTTGCATTGTCCACTCAACAATTCTGTAGCAGAGTGATGTTTGCATAGAAAACTCTCCCTTCAGAATCAATCAATAAGCCAGATGTCATTGATTCAGGAATGTGAGTCCCACAGACTCCTGCTTTCTGAGAGAAATTATAAGGAGAAACACTTTTCTCATCACAAAAAAAAAAATCTGCTTGAGACTTTGTTCCTGAGAAATCCGATGGGATTTCTTGGATGTCTCGTCATCTCCCCCCTTGGAAGAAATGCTAAATTCTGCTGGGTTTTTTTAAACACAATGGCAACTATCCTATGTAGGATTCACTTGGAAAGGGAAGACATAAGAGAAGAAGTAACACCAAGGTATGGAAGATGGTTACAGTTCTTATGCAGAATCTTGATCAGGATTGACCTGGAATCATCAAACTACACTGTTACAATTTCTGCACAGTGGCTTTTGTGTGTGTGTGTGTGTGTGTGCATACAGGATCCATCAGAAAATGGCATTAAGGTGAGGAGAAATTAGGTACTTTCCTATGTAGAAAAATTAGTGGGGAGGAAAGGGAAATGATACTGGTTTTGAGCTTCAAAATTATAGATCACATAAATATCCTGGTACAGCAAGTCACCAACTGTCTAGCAAGGGCTGTCTTCAAACAATATTGAGCCAGGAAATGACTTGCATTTTTCTCTGAATCAACTCTGAGTGAGAGTAAAATAAATAGCCTTGCCTATACACAAGGTTGTGAACAAAACTGACTAGGGAGCTAAGAATTCAAATCTCACCTCTGCCATAAACTCACTAGGGTTGTTCAAACAAGCCATACTAAGCCTCAATTCTTATTGGATATAAGGGTAACGCTGATCTATATTCAGATTTATTTATTATTTACTTTTGAGAGAGAGAGAGAGAGCTTGAACATGGTCTTGGTGACATCTTTGGCCTTCATCCACCCTAGTTCAACAGAGTCAATGACAAACTTGTTGTTGTTGTTCAGTCGCATAGTCGATTCCGACCCTTTGCGACCCCATGGACCACTGTCCGCCAGGCACTTCTGTCCTCCACCATCCTCCTCATCTCGCTCAGCTCTGTGCCCATTGTGTCTACAATACCATCTAGCCATCTCATTTTGGGCTGCCCCCTTCTTCTTTTGCCCTCCACCCTTCCCATCATCAAGGCTTTCTCAAGCGAAACTTACTCTGAGCATTTTAAGCCACTGAACATTCAAGCTACGTTGGCTATTCCCTATTATGTATCACCTCATTTTAAAAAGTATGCTGGTCTTGGACCATAATAAAAATTTCATTTGATTCATAAAAAAGGCCTACTCCATTCAATGTCATTACTTAACCTATGACCTTAATGCTCCCCATCCCTTATTGCTATGTTTTACATTTGTGGGACACATCAATAAAAATATTTTATAAAAAGTGTCATATTTGATGACTTACCTTTTGGCTCTTGTGACTCATCATCACTGTCTGAATCATTGCTGACAAGATGCCGTAGCCTAATATTTTCTGTGATAAAAACCGAAAAAGGTTTTAACATGGTATGAGATGGAGAGTCAAAAGCAATGACATAAGACACCATACCCAATAGAGATGGAGTAATCAGCACCCCTGGTGACATGTACAGATTCGCCATACATACTCCTCTATGTGCAAGGAGTTCATTCAACATTCAATGGATGTTTTGAGACTGAAGTAATGATGATATACCTTTGATGACATCATGTTGACAAACACATGGGCTCTCACTGTCTACTCTGTACAATAATTTGATATTTGGAAGCAGTTGTGTGCCTATTCCCTAGCATACAACAGGGTGCTGTCCGTGCCGCAGAGGGGCAGGACAAACTCTGTGCTGGGGGAGGGAGGAAGCACTCCCACTGGGTTGCTGGGCAGAGGGGTGGGGTGAACTCTGTGCTGGGTGGAGGGAGGAAGCACTCCCATTGGGTTGCTCGGCAGGGGGGTGGGGTAAACTCTGTGCTGGGGCAATGGGACACATTCTGAGTGCCCTATCACTTCCAAAGAATTAGATAATTTAGCAAGCAGTTATTTAGTCTCTTACTCCAAGGGATCCTTTCACATGCATAATAGCAAATGAATTAGTAAGTAAAAACTCACGATAGTTAAATGTTTCATGTAGTTAACACTGCAATGCATGCTACTCCGCACTAAGAAGGTCTGTTAAAAAATTAGTATTTTATTACTATATTTTCTGGACCACTGACAGGGCTTTTGTTTTGTTCCTTTCAATATTTCATCTAAAATGCTTACATTAAGCTTAACAAAATGAAATAAAACACTGCCTGAATAAGTTCCTTAATCAACTTACTTCAGCAAAGGTTATAGAAAAATCTATTTCATGGGTAGAGAAGAATACTAATTTTAACTTTAGCACACGAGAATGATTGACTAACAGGGTAAGAAACAAGTCAACCTAGTAATCCACTACCCTCCTTTCCAGGCTAAAAGAATATTATTTGGTACATTAAGCTCACATTGTTTTGCATCCTCTCAAAGCAACAATAAGAACCAAATGGTTACCCATGAAATATAAAGTTAAACTAAAAGATGCAGATTGGGACCCTGTATGCTTACTTGTGAATAAAGGGGAACACAGCAGCAGGCTAATATATTTTATGCAAGACGTGATCTGTAATCTCCACAAGAACTTTCTATTTACATAGATGGAAATGGGAAGACAGGGATATAGTGTCAGTAGGCAATTTCTGCCATTCAAAAGTAGTTGGTAGGGGGGAAAGACTAGTGTTCAAAAACACCTAACCCAACCTCTTGACTCTTCTCCAATAAACCTCTTAAACCTATATCCTACAATCACACTATAGCAGGAGTTCTCAACCTTTTAAAGCCAGGGGGCAGGTCATGCTCCCTCAAACAACTGCAAGGGCTGGATGGCCATTTTGCCCTTTCTCCACCATATGGCACTTCCCACGGGCCACAGGTTGAGAATCCCTGCACAAAAGGATCCTTTTTTACACTGTTACGTTATGGCCACAAAAATACTCCTTTATATTGGCTCTGTTGTTGTTGTTGTTAATTACTACTACAGTAATACCTCGGATAATGTTTACCTCGGATAACGCTAAAATCGCATAACGTTAGGTAATCTGGGGAGGAGAATTGGATCGAATAACGTTAAGGTATTATGGGATGTATCGGATAACAACTGCTAAAGCCTGTGCGGTTACAATGTATCTCTATGGAGCATTAACGTTATCCGATCCATCCCATAGGATTTTAACATGCATCGGATAACACTAAAAATCGGATAACACCAAGACTTGTGGAACCAAGTCTTAGCGTTATCCGAGGTATTACTGTACTGCTGCTGCTGCTGCTACTACTACTACTACATATCAAAAGATTTTCACATGTAGGTAGACATGTGGACTGTATGGCAAGAATGTACAAGAGAAGGAAAAGAGAAAGAATTGTGTTGCCTTTGAACTCATTCCCAGATTCCTAAATCATGGCTTATGAAATGCAGAGCATACGTACAAAATGTTTTTCACCCACATTAAAAACCCACATTTTCTTACAAAGACTCCTAACATGTTAAAGACTTTAAACAATTTAATAATTTTAGCCATTAATCTGTGTCAAATGAAAAAGGAATACATATTGAGTTTTTAAAAAACCCATTAAGTTCATATCAAGGAATCTGATACATTGCTCCACAAGTTCACATTATTTAAAACACTTCATATTAGGTGAGCTTAATTCTTCCGTCTTTCCTTCCTTCTACAATTCATATAGCAATATTTAACTAGGAGAGGTCTGCATTTGAGACAACGAACGGAAATGCTTCTTTAAATTATACTTAATTATATGTGTCTGCTATGACTTTCACAAGAGTCATGCACTTATGCAATCTGCATCTGGGTGTATGTCTAGATAGATCAGTGTCAGGGTTATGTCATGGGACATTTACTTTTACCCCATTCAGACACTATTCTGTCATTTATGCAAACACCATTTACTAAAGTTAAACAACAGACATTTAAGGGAGCTGTCCAAATGAGACTGAAAAAGAAGCAAACCCAAACATACAGATTCTAAATGTCCTGCCTTAACTCTAAAACATATGTAAGGGTACTGAAACGAAAGGTATATGGGTACTGAGTTGAAATTGCAACATTTTTTCCATTTGAGATACAAGAGTAAATCCAATATCAGTCCAATCTAGTGCAGACCCATTAGAATCAAGAGGGCATAGGTAAGTGGTTCTTATCATGAAGCATTTATCGAAAAGTGTGTGTCATGAAGCATTCATTGAAAAGTGTGTGTCATATGTAATCAAGTTCAAACCAACTTATCAACAACCCTACAGGGGTTTTCAAGGTAATCAAGGTATTTAAGGATACGTTTTACCAGTTCCACCACATCTGCAGTGAGTTTCCACAGGTAAGAAAAGTTATGAACTCACACATTTTCTTTGATGATACACCAATTCATAGGTACAATTAAAATAACCAAAGGAGATCCAGCAGTATTTTAAATTACTGCCAAGAGTTTGGGAACTTGGGGGGTCATGGATTCTGGTGCTCTTATGGCATATTCAGGCTTTGTAGCCCATGCCTAGAATTTGCTGGCTGGGAGAAATGGGGTGGAGGGTTAATGCCCACCATCAATTTAAAGGGAGTAACACCTGCAGCTTATCAGTGTGAGAGCACCTTTAAAGGCTGCACTGGCTTATTCCCTGGTACTGAATTAACTGGGAAGATGTTTTCAGTTGAGTAAAGGGAGGGGGCAGAAACTGTTATAGTCTTCAAGAAGGTTTGAGAGAACTTGCTATCTGATTGGAAAACTCAGGAAGATCCAGATGTACTAGGTAGTTCAGTTAATTTTCTTGTATGCTTGCTCTGTATAGCTTCTGTTACTCCTAAATACTTTTAATGTTTTGTTGAACTGCCCTATCTACTTGTTTGTTCCATTATTTACCGTATTTGCTGGTGTATAAGACACACACACACCCCTTTAAAATACACTGGAAAAATGGAGTGCATCTTATACTCCAAAGTGTCTTATACACCAGCAAATATTGTATTTACCAGCATATAAATGCACTCCCCCCTTAAAAAAACAGTGTGTGTCTTATATGCATCTTATATGCCGGCAAATATATTAATGCTTCCTTTACTTTAACAATTCCTCTCTCTCTGCCTCTTTTCAAATCTCTGTCAATTTTTCTTAACAGTACTCCCCCCACTTTTTTAGAGTATCTCTTTTCCCAAGGACCATGATTCCTCTACTCCTGCTTTCGAAGATTTGCCTTACCAAATGAGATAACAAGCACGAAGGCCTTCTTGCAGAACGTTCTGTCTGGTGTATATAATCTAGGGGTTCCCAACATAAAGCCTCCGGGCTGGATCTGCCCCCTGGTGCAAGTTCATGTGACCCTCCACCCCCTCCAAGTGGCATTTGAGAAACAAAATAGCTGCCCCTTTGAAGCTGTTAGGACAAAATGGCCACCCCCATCATGCAGGCAGGGCAAAATGGCCATCAGGCCTTTGAAGCTGACTGAGAGTGTGTGACCTAGCCCCCGGCTTGAAAAAGTTGGGAACCCCTGATATAATCTAATATTTTTATTATCAAGTGGAAAGTGTTTTACTTTCTATGGCCTGCTTTATATATACCGTATTTGCTGGCGTATAAGATGACTTTTTACCCCTGAAAAACATGCCTCCAAGTGGGGGGCCGTCTTGTATGCCGGATACACTTCAGTTGAATAAAATACAGTAATACCTCGAATAATGTTTACCTTAGATAACGTTTACCTCAGATAACGTTTACCTCGCATAATGTTAAGCAATCTGGGGAGGAGAATTGCATCAAATAACGTTAAGGTCCTATGGGATGGATCAGATAACAACTTTTAATATCAGATGACGAACAGGAGTTAGAAGGCTTTTAAAGGGAAACTGTCATGCCAGCAAACTTGCTAGGGACTTGCCTGGCACTTGCTCTCTCCCTCTATTTGTTATCTTCCTTCTATCATTGACAGTTCCAGTTTGGTTAACAGATTAGAAAACAAACAGCATGGCAGCTCCCATAGATTTATTGTTCCATTCAGCTTTAGTGAATTGTCTTTGGTGAATTACGTTTAATAAACTTGCACTGTTTTATGTTTACTGTACATGTCTGATAACATACAGCCTTGTGACAGTTTTTCTGCATGTCATAAGCATTTGAATATAAATTAACATGTTGAAATCAAATCTGATGTTCTTTTATGTTTTATTTGGTGTGTGGAAGGTTTGCGGAAGAGGGGGTAGTCTTATACAGCAAGTATATAACAAACTCTATATTTTGAGTGGAAATGTTGGGGGTCGTCTTATACGCCTAGTCATCTTGTACGCCGGCAAATACGGTATATATATATATTCCTACTATTTTTATTTTCCACCTCCAATCCTGCTTTTCATTTACTCTGCCCAAATGCTTATTCTTTTGTACATTATGTTTTTTATAATGTGTATACTTTATGTCAGCCTTCCATATCCCCATGGTCTGCAAATTAGTTGTATTACTTTTCCCATGTGTAATACAAAGCATAATCCAATACAGCTAGAAAACATTAGGCTGTGGAAACCTATTTTATGGATTTAACTTTTATGTGAACGTCTCAAACACCCTTTTTGGTATTGGGAAGTATTTGAACATTATAAACAATACATATAACTTATGTGATGTAGTAGAAGAAACCATAAAAGGGGATAACTTGGTCATTATATATTTGAAAATTAAATGAGAGCAATTACAAGTATTTATTTCGTGTTAATTCATTTTCCCCTACAACACTTGAGATGGGCATTTAAGAAATTTATTTCCCATAAAACATTTATTGTGTATGCTCTTGTGGTCTCTTGTTTCATCCATTTTATCTTGCTTTAATTAGCAATGTTTAAGTTGCTATAAATCATCATGGCAGCACTTCTTTTTCCTAAGAGCTAAAAGTTAAAGAAATATTTTCAATACGTGGCATTTATACCTTAGAACACACCATTTCTAGTTATAATAAAACATTTGAAGAGCGAATAGAAAGCAAATCAAAGCAGAAAATCAAAGCAGAAATAAGCAATCAGATATGCCTTGATTCCAGATGGAATGTATGAACATAATAAAAATATAGCTGAAACCTAACAGGCATCCATTAGTACAGTGGTGGCGAACCTATGGCACATGTGCCAGAGGTGGCACTCGGAGCCCTCTATGTGGGCACCCATGCAGTAACCCCAGCACAGAGTTCACCCTACCCCTCTCCCCAGCAGCCCAATGGGAGCACTTCCTTCTCCCCCCCCCCCAGCACAGAGTTCACCCCATCCCTCTGCCCAGCAGCCCAATGGGAGTGTTTCCTTCCTCCTCTGTTGCTGTGTTGGCACATTGGGATAAATAAGTGGGTTTTGGGTTGCAGTTTGGGCACTTGGTCTCTAAAAGGTTTACCATCACTGCATTAGTACAACATCTTGCTTCCAACCATGATTGGCTAGATCCTGCAAAAAAGTTGAGGGAAATATGGGAGGGAAATTGTGTTTCTTGTTGTTGCTCAAAGACTTATCATTTCTGAACATGGGTATTCCTTATCAGTAGTGTGACTAGCAGCTAGCTGAGCACTGATAGGTTACTTTTATTGAGCAAAGCTCTCAGGATCTCCCAGTCAAAAGGAGCACAGGATCATGGAAATTGTAGTCCAAAAAAAATAACTTCTCCAAGCTGTAGAAGCCACTGATAGCTTCAACTCTTGAATTTTCACACTAGAGGGCAATAACACATCTTGAACTACAAAACCAAGAGATTTTATTTCAGAATCTTGCAGAAGTTTTCTCAGAAAAAAAGCATAAAGAGTAGAAGTGATAACTGAGGACAGATATCTAAAATCTAGCTCTCATTCTAACAAATCAGCCCCCCTTTACACAAACACCCAAAAAATTACAATACCTAATTCTTCTTCCATTGTAGGCCCTTTATTATGTGAATTAGAAACTCCAAGGACTCTGTTGAATAATATAGCAAAGGCACTTCCCCAAACACCTGTGAGGAAAAAAAATATTATTTAACAATTATATTGTGAGAAATAATAATAGCTGAAAATCTGTTGGTATAATTTATGCTATATAAGGTGGATGAAGTCATCAGTAGTTATTTTTTTAAATTAAACATTTCTGATTTCTATCTTGAGGCTACCAAGGATGCTGCACAACCCCCATTACATAATCCCATGGGATCAACTGCCTCGAGAAGTGGCGAGCACTCCAACAAGAGTGAATTGGGCAGTCATCTGTCATATCCTTTGATTCGGATTACTGCACTGAGAAGGGGATGGGGCATGATGGCCTAAAACTCAGTTATTTTGTGATTCTATGATGGTTGGGAAGCTATGGGTACTACAGGAGGGGAAGTGGAAATCTTTAATTACCAAAAATTGCCACAGCCAGTAAAGTCATCTCAGCAGTAGCTATTTTTAGTAGGGGTTGAAGGAGTGTAGAGGTTTAAATGATGAAAAAAACTACATGGGTGTCTCAGGAGCTTCAGAGGAGAAGTTGGAAATTTTTAATTTCAAGATTACATCATCATAATTACATGGTATAGGTTATGCCAGCACAATTTCAGCCACTCTTTCTTAACATTAAAGCACACAAAGCATTAGAGCAAATTTTAGGAATGGAGAAATGGGAGGTGCAATGTTCAATAGGTTACGGCACCCAATCCGAATCCAAGCCATACATTGGGTAGTAAATGTTCAACTTGACTCCAAAGGCAACTCACATTTGGTGTAAATTTGTCACTGTGTTATGTACTACAACCCACAGAAATCAACAGGGTTTTTAAATCAATCAAGTGGCCCTAGTTGTTCTATCTGTACGGAATATACGCCCAGGTTTAAAACTTTTGGCCACAGATGTACAGTAATACCTCGCATAACGAATTTAACACATTCTGCGAGGCTGCTCGCTATATGAGTTTGTCGCTATGCGGGTCAGACTCGCATAGCAAAAATCCCTATGGAAAAAAATTACATAACGGACTTTAGCAATTTTTTTTTTCATTATGCGAAAATTCGCATAGCATTATGCAAAAATTCGCATAGCATTATGCAAAAATTCGCATAGCAATTTTTTTTTCATTATGCGAGTTTTCCCCATAGAAATGCTCGCTATGCAAGTTTTTTATAGGTAAAGTCAGACTCGCATAGCGAATATTTAATTTTTTTTTCGTTATGCGAGTTTTTCCCCACTCGCTATGTGAGCGTTTCCAAAGGGAAGTCTGACTTGCATAGCGAAAATATTAGTTATGCGAGTCGGATCGCTCTTTGAAAAACCCGCACATTATGTGAGTTTTTCGTAAAGCGAAACGCTCACTAAGCGAGATTTGACTGTACTCAACACCCAATGGGGTAAAAGAGAAAGCAAAGAAAAGAAGAAGGCCGTAGATGTGACACTGTATAAATGTCTTTTGTAAGTAGGATTTAACTACACTAGAACCCCGGACAACGTTATGACATGGTTCCACGAGTCATGACGTTGTCCGGTTTTTAACATTGTTCGATACATTGATCCAACAACGCTAAAAAAAACCCTGAGAAGAGGTGCTCGCATGCGCACGAAAAGGCGCGCCAGCGGGAGCCTCTTCTACCAAACGGGTATAGCAACGGGCATCGCACGTCAAGGCAAGGTATCAAAGCGGGGCTGCCACCCCCCGTTTTGATACCTTGCCTTGACGTGCGATGCCCGTTTAGGCGCTTTGCGATGGGAGTTTGGGTGCCCAAACTCCCATTGCAAAGCACCTAAACAAGGGTCGGCATTTCCGAATTTCCCCCTCCCCCGGGGGAGGGGGGAATTCGGAAAAGCCGATCCTTGTTGAGGTGAGCGAAACGGGGATCCCACGTCAAGGCAATTGCCTTGACGTGCGATCCGCGTTGCTATAGCGTGCCCGGGAAAGAGGCGGCTTGGTCAAAATCCTCACCCCCGCACAGGGGGAGGGAATTTCAGCCAAGCCTCCTCTTTCCCACGCCGGGGAGACCCTGTGGAAAGGCGCCTCTCCTCTCCCGAAGTTCCGAAAGGGTAAAGATCCTTATCTTTTTGGAACCTCGGGTGGCTTGCAGGCGTGCGCGCGTTGGTGGGGGTTAGTGCAGGGTACGGAGGTCCCCCCGTATCCTGCGCTAACCCCCACCAACACGTGCACGCCTGAAAGCCACCCGAGGTTCCGAAAAGATAAGGATCTTTACCCTTTCGGAACTTCGGGAGAGGAGAGGCGCCTTTCTGTGGGGTCTCCCCAGCTTGGGAAAGTGGCGGCTTGGCTGAAATTCCGTCCCCCTGCGCGGGGGTGAGGATTTCGACCAAGCCGCCTCTTTCCCGGGCACGCTATAGCAACGTGGATTGCACGTCAAGGCAATTGCCTTGACGTGGGATCCCCGTTTTGCTCGCCTATGTGAAAATAACGTGAAAATCGCATTATTCGATACATGATTTTTCCGAAAATCTTGTCACGTTATGCGGTTTTCACGCTATACGATACTCGCATTACCCGGGGTATTACTGTACCTCCATTTCCTCTGCTAGGTGACAATCCTATTCTATCTGTGAGGACGTGCTATAAAATTATTGACACAACATATGTAAAGATCTTTGAACATTAAAATAATGGCTTTAATAAAGATTAGATGGAAATTCTTAAGAGCTATTAGACTATGTTTATTACACATAATGCATAATTTTGCATATTACTACAGATTATACATAATTTGACATACTACTTTGGCAGGCACAGCAACACCTAACTACCAAACAGGAAAAAATGGAAAGTTATCATACAAACAATTACTTACCCATTAAGAAATGCAAGGGGTTCTCTTTATATTTCGTCACTACAGTTCCCATAAAAAATTTGCTGCCAAATAAACTGGGAGTCATAAAGGTTCCATATTTAGCCATCCCAATCTCATAAGGACTGAATTCCACCCAATCTGTTAATAAAGTAAAAATATAATCAAAACACTCATAATCACAAAAAGATGATCAGCACTTGCGGAGAGTGATTCTATCAGTTTCATTATCTCATTGTTTACACTAAACTTACGAAGGAAACGGTGAATGTTGAAAAGCATTAATGAAAAAAGGAAACCAAATAAAATTCCAAGTACCAAAGAAGATTGTAAGCGTGGAATGAAAAATGGGGAACTAGACTCACCTGAGGCATCCCAGTTGTGGCTGAAACAGCAGTCCCAGGGCCAATTGCATGTCATGGATGGGGCTACAGGGGAATGGAGGATTTCTCCCTGCTAGCATCCCATTGGCCATCAGGCTTTTCTTTAAAAATAAGGCAGGCAGATTGGAAGGAGACATGGTTCAAACTGGTTTGCCTGCCTAGCATAAAACAGAGCAGTGAAGCTGCTCTAGTCAGTCTAGAGCTCACCTGTTTTGTGGTGATAGCATGGTTAGTGGTTGAATATTTAGGGCTATCATCAATTATTACAAGTACTAGTGTTGGGTGGTGAGTGTTGGGCAGTGGTAAATAACCTGACTCCCTAAAGGGGCCATGGGCAGATGAGCCCCTTTAGGTGGGGTGATGGTCCCCCTCAATGGAGGAAATTCCACTGGAAACCATCATATTGGGCCCAACGGCAACATGAGCAGAGGAGGAAGTCTGATTCCTAACAGTTATGGAGGCGGAAGAAGCCATGCCAGATGGACTGGCTGTGAAGGCGCACCTTGATAATGTCCTCAAGGCTGCAGCAGTCTATTGCAGTCCCAGTGTTAAATCCTGCATGTCTTATTTCATATATGCTGCAGGAGATGGCTCCGTTATCATAGAGTGTGGGCCACTTCATGGCAAGCTGGGATCTACCTTTAACAAATTAACGCCAATGGCATTTTTCCTGCTTCAGGGGAAAAAATGCATTGTTGGATATGAGTTGCAGCCGCTGCTGATGTTTCTTATTTTCTTTATCACAACTTTATTGGCAGTTTGGGGTTTGGGAGTTAGATTTAAGTGCTATGATGGCAGCAAACATGAACCTGCTCACGTGGGTTGTTAAAGAAATCCCCTATAAGGGGAGCTGGACAGGGCCATGGTCTGGCCTAGCTCAGATAACCCATTTGTCCAGCCCTGTCCTTCAGGTGGCAAAAGGTTATGGAGTAGGGACTGAAACCATCAGCAGTTGCTGGAGGAATCAGTGGTAAACATCAGGGGACATTTGGATCTAATAAATGTGTTACTTCTGCTGTGTCTAATAAATGTCTTACTTCTTCCTTCCAAAGAACTGTTTCTGGTATTGTTTGTACTTTTGGTTCAAGTGGCCTGAGACTTGCTCAGGAAAAGACCAACAACCTTCAGATACTATTTAGTTTGTCACAGACACCGCAGCTGCATGTAGATCCCCCAATTCTCAGAGCATTAATTTCCATGTGTCTTACCCACCCAACACACAAGCAATGGATATCTGAATGAGTACATGAATGCCATTATTTTAAAGCAGAGCAGGGAGCACTTCAGATAACTGTTAGACTGTGCCTCCCAACTAGATCAGAAAAGGTATCATGATAAGGTATCCTGGCAAGCTGTAGTCCAATAGCACTTGGGGAGCCACATTTTATTCCTGTGTTACAGGGATGGAAAAGGGTAGCCCTCCCTTTCACTTTTATACCAGTCGGTCTTCATGTGAAAATGGGCATTTTTATTTCACAAGGGGAATGGGCTGGATGAGGGCTAAATGGCATACACGTATCTTTTTTCTAATGATATATTTTGTCTGTCTGAGTGAGCAGAGGATGTTGGCAGCACAACAGAGATCCTCTGAGCTCACAGGGATAATTTTGCAAGAGTGCTACCCCTACCACAACACTGGGTTGTGGACATTGAGTGAAAACATTCCCAGATGAGTTGGATAATTTTGAAAGACAAACAAAAATACACACAAAAACCACAGCTGTGTTAACAATGACCAAAGCCAAGGAAAAAATTTAGAGGGGGAAAACCCAGAACATGTGGTATTTGATTCATAGCCCAACAAACCCTTCTTCTGCAAAAACAACAAAAACAATAACCACCCCAGTATTGTTACTTGGAAAAACCTTTCTTGAGTAAAGCTATTTGTACTACTTTCCCATTTAGTAAGCTATGTTTCAACCAAGCAAGGTTGAGAGCCAATGGGACAGTTACAAAAAGAACTGAGGAAATTAAAAGATAAAAGATATAGGTTGTATATGCATGGTAGTAAGTCCTCTGAACTCAACAGGACATAACAATAATGCAGTGTTTGCATGGCAGAAGCATTCACAAACTAGACCAGGGGTGGGCAACTATGGCTCACAGGCCAACCCATGGCACCATTTCATGTGGCCTGCAATTACAATGATGCACTGGAAGCAGAAATGTTTATGTTTATGACAGCTGTAAATGCACCTGTAGACATGTTTTACAGCACATGTTTACAGCTGCGCTTATGGCACACATTTATGGCATGTGACCGGCCCGCTCAGCTGTCGGGGGACATGGTCAGGCCCATGGCATAAAAAGGTTGTGAACCTCTGAACTAGACTATCATTGCTAGAGCCTATACAGATGCACAATGTCTTGTTTTCAGTTGGCTTCGTTACTATACTTACACACACACACAAAGGTACACAGCATGTATGGAATGAGGATCAGAAAGCCATTAAATCAAGAGAGAATGTCAGCAATGTTTTCTATATGAATCCAAGAGGACAAGAATGGCCAATCAAAACAGCAGTAGCACACTCTACTACCCCTTCTACACTTTTCGTTCTTCCAACTGCTACTTCAAGATTGTGCTCATTCAGCTAATTCTGCTGTGCTGTTCCCAACCAGCACAACGTATCTGCTGTTCCAATCTGCCTGCCAGTGCTACTCAGGGTATCTGCCCACTCCTTCGTGTGGTCTGCCCTCTGCTTCCCCAATGCTCCTGACATTTCCATTGTTCAGGGTTCAGTCAGTATGCCCAATACAGCCATTTTTCCAATGCCCTAGTCACCGCTGGTTCTTGGTGTATACTTTTTTATTTGACATAACTGGGAATATGTGTGAAGACACAGAAAAATTCTTTTTAAAATGTTTTGCCTGTTAGAGGTTTTTTTAAAAAAGGAGAAATAATTTCTCTATAGTATTCCTTCCAGATATATGGAAATTCCAAATTTTAAACAATCCTGAATTCCAAATCCAAAGGGCTGTAACTCCAAATTCCGAATCTAAATCTCGAATCTGAATTTCAGTATCACTGCCTATCCCTACCTTCAAGTGAACTAGTCAGAGAGTCTGAAATGTCGAATTAGTTACTGGATAACTTATGCATCTGATGTAGTCCGAGCCCACAAAAACTGACACCACAATCTATCCATTAGTCTTTAAAGAGCAGGGAGACAGTGAGCTATCCATATTGAAGCAGACTAATGAGACTGTCCTGTGGAAAAAGAAATGATATCATTCCACACTGAGACCACAGAACAAGGCTTCTTGGTATTCAAAAGAATTGGTCTACTATTAAAAGACTCTCAGTTAAATCAGTTCAAAGGAGGGCGGGGGGGGCAGCCAAGTGGTCCATGCGGCCAAGTCTCTGATGAGAGTGGGCGATAATTTTATCAGGTCATTAAAAAAATTGCAAAAGGAAGCTAGTTTTCCATCTCAGGCTGGTCACTACACAACTATGCATGGTGCATTAAAAATATAAAAGCGCTGGTAAGCTTGACCACAGGTGTGGGTCAGGCTTCTTGGCTTAAAGGAAGTTTCAAAAGGGGGGCCACAGTCTCAGCTCTGAGGTGCTGGTTTCAAACACCTCCTGAGTTTTAATTGGAATGTTCCTCCCAAGCTTCCTAGCCTTTTGAGTAGCACCCTTTAGTCTAATATTGCCAAATTAAGATATCCATCATTTTGATCCTACTGTACAGTTTTAATTTATGGTGTCCTAATTATCATTTTTAGTTTTAACTGGAAGGAGTATTTCTATCATATTTTAACCCTATCACAAGCAGTTTAAAAAAAACTAACATAAATATCAAATTAAGAAATAGCTAAGTGGTTACTTCTGGTTGTGCGTACAATCATTTTCACATTTGACAGGAAAAATACCATTGACATGAATTTGTTTAAGGTGAATCCTTGCTTGGGGTGATATAGACACATACTGTACTCACAGAGCCATCTCCTGCAGCAAGTATGAAATTAGACATGTAGGATTTAACAACGGGAGTGCAATGGGCTGCTGCAGCCTTGAGTAGATTAACGAGGTGCACTTTCACAGCCAGTCCATCTGGCATGGCCTCTTCCACCTGCATGACCGTTGGGAATCAGAATAATGAAGTGGTTACTCCTCGGCTCATTTTGTTGATGGGCCAATATGATGGTTTCCAGTGGCATTTCCTTCGCTGAGGAGGCCATCACTCCACCTAAAGGGGCTCATCCGCCCATAGCCATTGGCCACTTTAGGGAGTCAGGTTATTTACTGTCGCCCAACATTCAGAGTTGATATGCCATATGCTTGGCCAACAACCAGTGCTGTCATAAGGATTGATGACATGTAGTCAAAATTTGTATTCTCCAGCAAATCTGCTCCCCTATGGCAAATGTGTGCGGCCAGTATATCAGGCAACTGCAACCTGTTTAAACCTTTTACAACATTTCAAGTATAAACGTCAGGATCATCCAGGGAAGCAACCAGATACATTATATATACTGTTTGTTGGACTTCAATGTCTCTGTGATTAAAGCTGCTAATTTTTTCCTTCTTTGAAACAATGTAAATGACAGTTACTGAATGATACTCAAAAATTTTGTAATTGGTTTGGTCCTTGACTGGTTCATATGACTGTAGGAAACTGTATTTGAACTGGTTAAATTATATAACCAAACAAATATTTAAAACATCTGCTACTGAGATCAGAATAAGAAACCAAAAAAGTTTTAAAATTGAGAAGTTTTGCTTTCTAATTACAGTGGAGACGTAATGATTAACTACAGCACTAGCCAGGCATTGTTGATTCAACTCTGAACAAGATCCCCTACTTATAGTAAAATAACACTGCAGCTTGCCTTCCTCAGAAGATAGACAGAAAGAATGATTCATACGTTGAGCCTGTTATCCAATAATTAGGAAAAAAAAACCTGAGTATGTTGTGAAGTGGCCTTAATCCAAGTTTCCTCAGCACAGATGTGATTCTTAGCTGTAACTGTAATTGCTTGCAAATGTTGTTTTACAGACTACTTTGCAAGCAGCTCTTAATCATGGTTAAGGTATCCTAGGATAATGCTGATGAATGTTTAATTGGAGACAAACTATAGCTGATCACAATTTGTGACATTGCACACTGCCATTTGTGACACTGACACTGCTCTGTTCATAATGGAGCACAGGATCGCTCAGCGTCCAGCTTCCTGGCTTTCTAGTGTCTCAGCCAAGAGGATACAGTCTTAACTCAAATTTTGAACTGGCAGGTGTTTTAAAAGTAATTGGATATACTTTCAGCCAAGTGTTTGTTTGCAATAGGGCAAGTAGAAATTGCTCTTTTCTCATTCTCCCTCCAACTTCTGGCATCTTCCCTTTTCATCTTTATGGAACTCATTTAGAAGCCAATTGTGCTATTATGGGGAACCCCTCCAGCAAACTACATGCCAAAATGTGCAGCTTACATAGGATGAGATTTGAAACCAAGATATCTACAGGCAGTAATGAGAAGTGGCAAAATGAATTGCAGTGACACCACCTGAGAACAAGTCTAAACCCATCTCTTTCTTAGGCTGTGTTACCACAGCAGATGCCCCCCATATGTAATTCACATATTCCCTTTAAAACTTTGTGACTCCATAAAAGTTCTCTAAAAACAAATGGTCTTAATTGTGTCTGGCTCTTAATAATTACTTAAAGCTCTAGGCATGATGAATGAAAATCTTGAGGGCAGTATGAACTCAAAAAACCTCTATTGTGAAACCTGCTAATAACTAGCAGAGATCTTGCTGAAGTTGTTCCAAAGATGCTATTTCGACTGAACAAAGACTACTTTAAATAGCACAACTAGACTGACTCTAAAAATCCACAGATGAAATAATGAAAGGAAAACTTCTTGCTTCCCTACTTCAAGACACAGGACCAGGATGCCATATATCTATATTCTCTCCTAAAACAATGGTTATGATCTGCAGTTTATGGAAGCCATCAAAGGTGCTGAATTATATTCTACAGAGGCTCAGTACCTTGAGTAACTCTTTTAAAGTTCAGAGTAAAACCCAGAGTGGATTAAGAGCACCATCACCAGCTACCATTGTTTTAAGGATACAGTGGTACCTCACTTAAAGAGCTTAATGTTTTCCACAGGATTGCTCTTTAAGCGAGTTTGCACTTTAAGCGAAACACAATTGTAAGTGACCAATTGTGACTTCTGGTGGGGGGGATTGCGAACCCCAATTTAGTTGTTAAGCGAGTTTTTGGGTGGTTTCTTCATTAAGCAAAGCAAACATTCAGAGAAAATGCTGCTCTTTAAGCGAGTTACTCTCTAAGCGAGGTGCTCTTTATGCGAGGTTTGACTGTAATTGTATAATCACTCACACACACACCAGCAGCCCCTTCTGCACATGACTGATCTCATACTGGTTGAAAAAGTGGTAGCACAACTGGCGACACACCTGATCAGGGGAAAGGGACTCTGAAGGGGGAAGAAAATTGCTATGCAATTGCCCTTCCACACACTGTTTTTCTTCAACTAAATTTTAGCCATCAAGCTTCCCCCCCACCCCCAAAGACAAAGCAAAGAGAATTGTTGTCAGAGGGATAGGTAAAAAGCAGCAATCCTAAATCCAACTGCTAGTTGTAGCCTAAACAAAACCCACTCAATCAATTGCAGAATGTGAATACTAACTGAAATCTCTTTGGTTCATTGTGTCTACTCTAGTTTGGCTTACCAACTGCTTTCAGGAGACAGTTTTATTCTGCTCTTGCAGAATGTCATGTCTTAGAATGTGCACAAGGCCTTCTCCTTGTTTTAACAGGTCTTAAATATCTGGATGTTGCAATCTACAGTAAAACCTCGCATAAAGAGTGCCTCGCTTACAGAGTAACTCGCTTAAAGAGCAGAATTTTCTCTGAATGGTCGCCTCGCTTAACAACTAAAACCAACCAAAAACTCTCTTAACAACTAAATTGGGGTTCACAACTCCCCCCCCCCACCAGAAGTCACAATTGGTCAGTTACAATGGTGTTTCACTTAAAGAGCAAACTCTCTTAAAGTGCAATCCCATGGAACGCATTATGCTCATTAAGCGAGGTACCACTGTACTTCTAAGTGAAAGGATGGTATTTTTCTTTTCCAATTTCTATTGTTGTTATTATTTTAAAAGTCGTATGTTGCTGATCTAATTATATTTTGCAATGTTACATTGTTACTTTGTCAACTGCTTCAAGTTGCCTTGGCTAAATTAGCTAATATAAAAAATATTTTCAGCACAAGACAGACAGATCTATTGAGCTGAAGATCACACTGTGTTTGGGAAAGCACACTGAACATCACCATCCATTTGTATAAGCTGGGCGGGAAACATGTGTAAGACTGCATTGTGGACCCCATGGCTATATTTGAACATCCAGCCCACCCCTCCTTCACCTCAAATAATTGTTTGAAATGTTTGTCTAGAAAGTTTCCTTATTCTCTCTAGGGCATGGGAGTAATTTTGTCATGTCCCTGCACCTTCAATTAAAAAAAATCTGGTCATCAGAGGGCAAAAGAATTTTTAGTTCATTTGTAAACTTCATTTTCTAAAAGCCACTGCAGCAACCTTTATAGTACAGCACAGCACTAAAAAAATCAGAACATTTTAAAAATAAAATTAAATCTACAAATTCATGTCTTTGGTTTCCTCTCGGGAGTGCAGGTCTCAAACTGCCAGCAAATTTGAAAAATGGCCCTGAGACGCAATGCAAGCCCAGAAGTGAAAAATAAATAAATTAAAGAACTGCAGGACAGATCAGCTGCTTCCTGACTCCGTTAATATTAATTTACCTACCATATATGCCGGTGTACAAGACGACTGAGTGTATAAGACGACCCCCCAACATTTCCACTCAAAATATAGAGTTTGTTATATACTCGCCGTATAAGACCACCCCCTCTTCCGCACACCTTCCACACACCAAATAAAACGTAAAAGAACATCAGATTTGATTTCAACATGTTAATTTATATTCAAATGCTTATGACATGCAGAAAATCTGTCACAAGGCTGTATGTTATCAAACATGTACAGTAAATATAAAACAGTGCAAGTGCAAAGTAGTACTTATTTATCTACCATATATACATGAATATAAGCCGACCCGAATATAACCCAAGGTACCTAATTTTGACCTTGAAATCCAGGAAAATAGATTGACCTGAGTATAAGCCAAGAGTGGGAAATGTAGCAACTGCTAGTGAGTTTCAGTAATTAAAATACAGTAATATTAATTATTTTATTGATTTTTTAAGAACTGTACTTGCACCACCCACCAGTGGTGGCGCTGCAGGTAAAGTGGGTGGGCAGGTCAATTGCACTGAGGCAGGAAATGTTGCTCTAGCCTAGCCTCTTGCTTCCCCTGCAAGCATGGCTTTTTCCTCCTTTTTGGACAGAGCAAAGATAAGGGCAGAAGGTACTAGTAAATGAAACCCTTTCTTTTTCCCCACCAGTTTGAAAGGGAGACACAATTTTAATGTAGAGCTTCTTTCTTCACCTGGATGGTATGTAGAATGAGGTGGGTGAGCATCGGGAGGCCACTATGGGCAGCTATGTCTATCCCAACTGAAGTGCACCCGGCGTATAAGTTGACCCCCCCCCCCACTTGGAGGCATGTTTTTCAGGGTGAAAAAGTCGTCTTATACACCAGCAAATACGGTATTTAAAATAACATGTTGATGTTAAATGACTCAGATGATGAAGGCCAGAACACTTACCTGCAAACATCAGTTCTGATACGTCAGGTTTGACATGGAGGCATGTAAAAAGGGGCAGAGCCGACTGTGCATTGCTGATTTTCTCTTTCATGGCGGACAAAGTGGTGTCCATTCTCTGCAAGAAAGGAGCAGAAGGGAACATAAAGGATTTCTGTGAGTATTCTTTCAATTTCTGAATACCTAAACCAGATATAGACAGCTCAAGAGGTTTGGGGGCTAAATGTATGTCCCTTGCCCCCTTTGGAGCCTGCATGCAACTCAAAAATGGTAAATTTCAGCCACTTTTTTAAAAAGTGACTTCCAGTTTTAAAAAACGTTTTTAGGGTAGGAGAGCTTAGGGCCAAGGTTCATTCAGCATGGTTAAGTATTATGTCTTCAACCATCACTGAAACCTAGTAGGGAACTACATTAGAAGGAGGATAAGGAAAACTCTCTTAATTATTGTGCACTGCCAAATTAGACTGTATTTTATGAAATTGCACAATGAAATAAATTTGTTCATCTTAATATTGTTGTTGCTGAAACTAACATGGCTACCTCTCTGAAAACTGCTAGTTTACACATAACGTCATTAACTAATATTAATTTCTTATTGAATGAATGTACAATGAGTGGATGGAAGTTGTGTGACTCTTTTTTCTTGCATTTGCACACTTTTTTTTTACTTTAAATATACTTTTTATTTCAAATACATTAATTCACACAACATTCCATTCCATTCTAGGAAATGAATCATACAGTAATGCCCCGGATAACGATTGCATCGGATAACGCTAGAATCGGATAACGATGCAAGTTTTTTGGAAAAAACTTGCATCGGATAACAATTCTGGATAATGATCCTTTAGCATTATCCGATTCAATCGTCTGGGGGGTGGGGGTGGATAGGGTAGAATGTCTACCCAATCCACCCCCCACCCATTGGGAGATGGATTTGGTAGCCCAATTCACCCCCCAACTGGAGCGATCTCTGCCAGCACAGTAGGGTCAGGGGAAATACACACTCACAAGCGCATTTCCTCCAACCGTACTGTGCTGGCAAGAATTCTTGCCAGCGCAGTAGGGTTGGGAGGAAAGGCGCTCATGAGTGCACATTTCCCCTGATCCTACTGCTCTCGTAAGAATTGTCGCAAGCGCAGTAGGGTGGGGGAAATGCACGCTCACGAACGCATTTCCCCTGACTGTACTGCGCTTGCAAGAATTCTTCCCAGCGCAGTAGGGTCGGGAGGAAAGGCGCTCGTGAGAGTGCATTTCTTCCGACCCTACTGCACTCACAAGAATTGTTGCGAGCACAGTAGGGTGGGGGAAATGCACGCTCATGAGTGCATTTTCCCCGGCTTTGGCTACAATCCTCTCCTTCTTGTGTGCGAGCTGGCGCCTCTTCTCCAGAGTTCCCACTGGACTCTTAGTGCTCACTAAGAGTCTGGTGGGTTTGGTAGAAGAGGCGCCTGCAAGTGCTAAGGGTCCCATCAGGTAGGTAGAAGAGGCACCTGCTGGCACCCCTTCTCACGCGCGAGCAGGCACCTCTTCTACAGAGTCCCCACTGGACTCTTAGTGCTCACTAACAGTCCGGTGGGGTTGGTAGAAAAGGTGCCCGCAAGTGCTAAGGGTCCCATCGGGTCGGTAGAAGAGGCACCCGCTGGCATGCCTTCTCACGCGTGAGCAGGCACCTCTTCTCCAGAGTCCCCACTGGACTCTTAGCGCTCGCTAAGAGTCCGGTGGGTTTGGTAGAAGAGGTGCCCACTGGTGTGCCTTCTCGCATGTGTGCGAGCACCTCTTCTCTGGACACCACCAGACTCTTTCCGAGCACTAAAGAGTCCAGTGGGGTCCCTGAACTCAGGGCTTTTTTAAAGCGTTGTTCAATGCATGCATCGGACAACACTAAAAATCGGATAACGTCATGACTTGTGGAACCAAGTCATAACGTTATCCGATGTTCTATTGTATTATGTTAGGTAAGCTGGTCAGGTTGGAGTACTTAGATATTAGTTGCCATTTTAAGACTTGTTGGCTTCAGGTAAAGTACACTCTTAAGATTTAGACAGTTCACCATAATTTAAACAAAGACGTACATTTGGAATAAGTGTTTCTCCAATCAACATTCCGAAGATGTCAGTAAAGGTGACAGGCTGACCAGCCCTCTTCTTCTTCCATAGTGCTTCAATATATCGCTTCACCTTTTGAGGGGTAAGCAACTTCAATGGATTGTGACTAACATTGTTCCTCAACTCTTCATTTATCTCCTTTGGTCCCTTCTTTGGGAAGTCTGGGTGAGAATACAGTGTTGACATGTACCTGTAAAATTAAACAAAGGTTTTCAGTGTGCTTCAAGTAGTTCCAGAGATGCTCACAGGTTCACCAACATGCAAGGACAGAGCCTGAAATAACACATTATCTATCATGTTGAAATCTGCTATACCGGTTTCAATAGCCAGTTTCAGATGTCAAGGCTATCAGTCCATTACAAATGGCAAAGCTACCAGTATCTGGCCTACTATTGTGTACTTTAGCAATGACTCTCAAGGGCCTTAGACAGAAATGTCCCATCACCTGCTATTGGGATCTTTTAAATGGAGATATCAGATAACCTGGGGCCTTTTGAATACAGGTGAGCAAAAGATCTGTATGGTTATCTCCAAATGATGCCAAACTATTATTACAACACCCTGTTGGAAGTACTGAGAGAATAGCTCTGAATCTCTACTAACTCTGTTGATGTAGACAGGATGGCTTCTATTGTTTCATAATTAAATATTAGTGATAATGCTGTTGGTCTGTGTTACAGTGCATTTGATTTCACTAGTAGACCCAAGCTTTGGAAATGAATGAATAAATTGTTATGCACAATTAATCATGCCTCAGGTTTCACTTATCAACACTGCTTCTCAAGTCTCAGGCAATAGGATCCTGCACAATGGGGATGTGATGATACTGTAGCAATGATACTGTAGCATGACCTTTGTTTTACTACACATTACTAGGAAGAGATCAAGAGCCGTGGTTCCCACCTTTTCAAGCCAGGGGCTGGGTCACCCTTCTCTCAGTCAGCTTCGAGGGCCTGACAGCCATTTTGCCCTGCCTTCATAACAGGGATCAGCAATTTTGTCCTAATAGCTTCAAAAGGTTAGCCATGTTGTTTCTTAAATGCCCTTGGAGGGGTGGGGGCACCTGAAATGGTGTCACAGGCCAGATCTGGCCTCTGGGTCTTAGGTTGGGAACCCCTGATCTAGAGGGTGATATTTTAGACTGCATTCATATATCTCTAGGAGGCAGCTAGGTCTGAACTAATTTGCTAAAATTATGTTGGCATAATTTATGCCACATTAGTCTTCCTAGCAGTGATGATTTTTTATAATTAAAGACTTCCTCTTCCCATCCTTCAGCCCACATGGTTTCCAAACAATATAAGGCATTACATGAGAGCCAAGGGTATTTTTGGGACAGCACAAATACTATGTCATGTAAAATAGGGGCCCATGTGAAAACATCCACAAGACAATTCATAGTCTCACTATGTACTTGCTGAAAGAATCCACAGAGACACACTGCCAGACAGCAGAAGGAATCAGATAGCCAAGCTGAGCAATCATGTTGAATAATGATACAGTTGTGTTAGTCTCCAATGGACATAAACAGGAAGGAAAATAAAGAAACATGATACAAATGTACCATACTATGACAAAAACAGCTAAACTGGAGGTCAGCTAGAATAGGAGTAATAATCAGATGGATCTAATTGGGTCAAGGGCCTCTGCAGAGTCATGTTTAGAGATGACAAATGATGACTAAAAAGGTCCTAAATATGGTTAAGCATCCTCCTCAAAATGGAGAGAAACCAGACATACATTGCAACACCGATGACAACAATAGCCAATTCAAAAGGAAAAATTCTTTGCTGGATTGGATGAGCGTCTACATTACATTTACTAACAAACATATCCTGGATCAGCACACTGTTAGGTTCTTCCTAGTGCCCTTTCTTCTTTCTCCAATACATTCTCTCTCTCCCCCTCCCCCTTTTACCCTGTATTACTGAACTATTAAAAGACAGATGCTTTCTCAAAAAATCAGAGCAGGAAAGTATTGCTGTTTTGGAGTTCACCTCCCAAAGCCCTCCAATCAGCATCACTACTGCCAAAACAAGAGGAGAAATGGTCTTTCTCAGATCTACAAAAAGGCCAAACAAATCTGGAATGCTAATAATTATTGGTAATGTTACACTATAATAATAGCAATGGATAATAGACTTAAGTAATGCAGAGTATTTTTCTTCTGAGAAAGCAACTGATTTCTTTTCCTCCAAAATAGAGGGCCAATTATCGTTCCCATTTTTAACATACAGTAAAACCTTGGATAATGCTAAAATGTGGTTCCACAAGTCTTGCTGTTATCTGATTTTTAGTGTTATCCGATGCATGTTAAAATTCTATGGGATGCATCGGATAACGTTAAAGCTCCACAGAGATACATTGTAACCGCACAGGCTTTAGCAGTTGTTATCCGATACATCCCATAGGACCTTAATATTATTCGATGCAATTCTTTTCCCCAGATTACTTAAAGTTATGCAATTCTAGCATTATCCAAGCTAAACGTTATCCAAGGTATTACTGTATATTAGTTTCTTCTTAAAATTTATATGAAAGTAAGTACAGTATCATTGAACTCAATGTGGCTTAATTCAGAGGAAGGGAATAAAGGACAGATCTCAGCCTGAAGAGCAAAGTGAATATAAAAGGGGTCCCTCATCTATACCTCATTTCCACTTTTTTCTGATGTATACCACAGAGAGAGAGAGAGAGAGAGAGAGAAGAGGCAGCCAACACATAGAGAATATTATGTAAGATTTTGTAATGACTTTAGTCCCTTCTCTCTGCCCCAAAGGCATGCAGTGTGAGGCTACAAATTCAGATATCCTATTCTTTAGCTGTTCATCACTGAGGGCTATCACTTTAATCTTTGACAGCAATGCAAGCAAATGTGTGTACAGAGTGCAAATAGCAGTGCAATACCAAGATACCATTTCTAAGGCCCTTAATCATTATGAATGCCTAAATTTCTCCGTTAGAATTCACTATCAGTCCCACATTTTATTGCTAGAAACTGCCTTTACTAATTCTTCTTCATTTGTGTCCCAATCAAACCCGGGACTGCCAAAATGCAACCACTTTCTCCGCTTTGTCTTTGCCCAAACCAAGTCCTCATCTGTGCATGCCTCTTGCAGCAATCAGCATAACAATGTTGCATTTTAAAGAACTTCACAGCTTGAGTACAAAGATACAATTACATGATGCAGGGAAGTTAAAGTTTAGGACAGGGGTTGTCAACCTACGGCCCGTGGGCTGGCCCTGGCCCATGGCACCATTTCATGTGGCCTGCGTCACCGCTGCCACCGGAACCAGAACCGGACGCATTTACAACAGCCATAAATGCACCCATGGCTGTTGTAAATGCATTTACAACAGCTGTGGACATGTTTTACAGCAGTGTTTATGGCGGGGGGAACCAGCCCGCTCAGCTGACCGAGGGGATGTGGCCCAGCCCACAGCTTGAAAAGGGTGAGAACCCCTTGTTTAGGACATCTATGAAAGCCAGATTATCATATAGATACTGGCCATATAGATTGGTGGTGGTGAACCCTTGGCACACATGCCAGAGGAGGCACTCAGAGCCCCCTCTGTGGGCACATGCGCCATTGCCCCAGCACAGTTTGTACCACCCCTCTCCCCATTGGCCCAATGGGAACACTTCCTCCCTCCCTCCAGCACAAAGTCCCTCCACCTGTGTTGGCACTTAGTGATAAATAAATGAGTTTTGCTTTGCAGTTTGGACACTCAGTCTCTAAAAAGTTCGCCATCACTGATATAGCTCAAGCAAGCAACAGGGATGTTATAATATATCTTAACGGGAGAGTTCCACTTTGATAAATCTGTTTGCTTCACTTCATCACAGCAAAATAAATGTTAGCACCAAATAGAGTAAATCCAGTGAAATCAGCAGAATTTACTTTATTTGTCATTAAGTCCCTGTTCCCTGGATCTATATTATATTCACTGGAACCGACCCTGAATCCTTAAGTTTCAGAATCAGAAACAAATGACCAGAAGGGCCCAGAGGCACTAATAACAGAATAAACTAACACTAATAAAAGAATGCATTTGTATATATCCCTACAATCTAAGAGGGTAATTAGATAGGCATATAGCTTGCTACCTGGATTGCTTTTGGTATGGTTTAATTTACCCTACAGTACTCTGAAGCGCTCTCCCATGTGAATGGAAGCATCACTCAAGTGTAAGATAAACTAGATTGCTAGTCAGCTTTTTAAGTGTAAACAAGATCACTCCAAATTCCATCATCTACACATACATATTCTATGTCTTGGGTAAAATAATTGGTAAATTTGATTTGTCAAGACTTAGATTCCATCTAGATTAAAGAAGTATCCAGTCATTCACATGTACCCAAATTTTAATACATCAAAAAAAATCACTGAAATTACTTTAGAGTAATTTACATAAATATTGACCTACCATGTGGATCCAGATAAGCCAGCAATATAAGTTGCACAGTCCAAAATTCCCGATTCATACAGTGCTTTCATCACACCCGAAAACCCCACCATGGCACGAAATCCGCCACCAGATCCCAAAACTGCAATCACTGGTACCTGAACAAAACATATGATAAGGAGGTATTTAAAAGCACTCACTGCTGCCCATATTAGATGTTTCTTTATATGTGTCGGTGGCCTTTTTCAATCTAAAAGAAAAGCTCAGAAGAGCAAGGGAAGGAAGAAGCTGCTTTACCATTCTCAGCCTGTTTTTTCCTCAGACTGGGGCCCTTGAAAATCCAGATCCAGAGAAGCAGATGGAAAGTGAGAGCCCCATCCCAGGTCACAGTTCTTTTAGGGAAGGCTGGTGGTTCCTTGCATCTCCAGAGCTTTATCTGAATCAGGATAGGTGCTGCGGCTCCTGCCGGGAGGCTAGGAAGCCAAGACTGGGGTACAGCTGAATCAGCTGGAAAATGTGTCATTGGAGCCTCAAGTCCCTGAATGTATGCATCTGAAAACATGTTAACTTGGATAGAGTAACAAGAGACTCCCAGAACTATTAAAGTTGTGTAAGCCACTAACACCAGTAATTTGATAGATAACTAGAGGCACCAAATGGTGAGGACTTTTTGGATCACAAAGCTGGGTTACCACAAAAGGTGTTTTTAGCTGAGTGAGCATGCAGGTTTTCCCTTTTTACAACACATTTCAATTACTTGCTAATCTATTTTATGCTTTACTTCCATTTGTTTTGTTAGATTTTCCTGTTAGACTACCTTATTTGGGGGATAAGGCTATATACAAATCTAAAACTAATGTAAAACACATATATACATGTACATATAAAGAGACATGTACACTCCCCATAAATGATCAAGACCCAGTGGAACTACTAAAAATACTGCAGCAAGAAAGTACAGATCAACTGAGAGTGCTGGGACAGAAAATAGGCCACATAGTCCAGGGGTGCCCAAACTTGATGCTCCAGGTGTTCTTGAACAGGTGTGCAGACTTGGGTTTCTGGTAACTGATGTCCAAGAACACCTAGAGTGCCAAGGTTGGCTTTTTGACATAGTCAAACAGTATAAAGAGAAGATATGCTTAGCACATTACTATATTAATATTAGCATCGAATCCTGTTCTTTTATTTTCTCAGCAAAACAAGGTTACAATGCACACAAAAAAGCAGTTACAGTGAACTGCTGACACAAATCTTCCAGACTTACATCACGAGTGGAGGTTATATCAGTCCCCATGAATTTGTTCAGATGGCGCATTACTCGAGTTTTCCTCTGCTGTCGAAAATTCTTTTCTTCACCACACAGAGCCATGCTGAAACGGAGGTCGGTTTGAGAACTGTTGAATACAAAATAAACAAGATCAACACTACAAAAGAAACAAATTTGAAATAATAATAATAAACAAACCAGATAATACAGAATCAGGTTCATTTTTCTCAAAGTAAACTAAATCCTGCAGTGCATTCTACATGCCATGCCTGAAACTGAAGAGAAGGCCTTAATGTTGCCATTATACAACTTGAAAGACTACAGAAATAATGCACAGGGACATTTTTGAGTGTTCTGTGGGAAAGAACATGAGCAACACTTGCCACTATTACATAGCGCCCTTTCTAGCACTATACCAAATATCTGACCCAATAATGTTGTCATGGGGACAAGAGCCAAAGACCTGTGTTATTTACATAGATTAAATAAAATTATAATAAATTATAATGATGATAAAAATATACAATAATTTTTCAGAGGTTGGCTTACAATAATAAAGACAAGGTGGTATTGGGTTGCCACTATGCAGGTGGACAGCTCCTTTTCTTTTAACAACATCCTTGGGAACCACACAGATATAATATACAGTTGTACCTTGCTTAAAGAGCAGAATGTGTTCCACAGGATTGCTCTTTAAGCAAGTTTGCTCTTTAAGTGAAACACCATTGTAAGTAACCAATTGTGACTTCTGGTGAGGTGGGGGGATTGCAAACCCCGATTTATTTGTTAAGCAAGTTTTTGGTTGGTTTTAGTTGTTAAGAAAGGTGACCATTCAGAGAAAATTCTGCTCTTTAAGCGAGTTAGTCTCTACACAAGGCGCTCTTTATGCGAGGTTTTACTCTAGTCTTCTTTCTTTTGGGCCAATCTGTAATGACAGCCAATACTTACTCCAGTCCTGCTACCACTTCAAGTGGCAGCATGGCTTCTTCCTTTTTCTAAGAAGGAAAGACTACAATTCAGTGACCAAAATCTTCCTCTGACTGTTACACTCACAAAAGTGATTATGACCTCAGCTACAGTCTCCTATAAATGACTTAATTTTTTCCCTATTCTACCCCTTCCCCCAAGTACCAAAGCTTCCAAAGGGCTCCCCGGGTCAAAAGGGACCATTAATAAATGGTGATGCTTTGACAACCTTCCTGCCAATTCTCTTTAGCAAAACAGGAAGTAACCAGGTACAGTGTTTTTGTTTGTTTTCTGACATGCAGGTAAGGGGTTGATCTGAGACCAGAATGGGCTTTCTCCACACCTTTGAGATTGAAAGGGAGAGATTTAGAGCTAATCTGAATAATCTATTGTTGCTAATGGCTGTGGGAAGCAGTATTTTTATGCTGGCTTGTCTGATTCTGCTTGAGCAAACCCTTCTTCCTTTAACCCCTGAATTTGGTGTATATAAACCATGCCTGTAAATTTCACTCCTTGTCTGAAGAAGTGGACTTGATCCACAAAAGCTAACAATAAAAATATAGCAGTTAGTCTTTAAAGTGCTACAGTGTTTTTTATTTTGTTTTCTGATATGCCTGAACCACAGACTAACATGGCTACTATTCCAAAAAAATCAGGTGATGCTTTGAAGTTAGCTTAACAACCATAACGACAGCAGCAGCAATAAAGCCAATTCTCAAAACTTATATTGAATCTGTAATTGACAGTTTTGTTTTGTTTTCAGCATGTCATTATTACTTACCAAACTTCAAGAGAGACTTCCAAAATAATTTCTGTGACCTAAGTGGGAAGAAAATTTAGAATAGTATTACAGTTTTGGTCAGTGAGCTCACGGCCTCTTTTTACAGATTATTAACATAAAAACACTTCAGTGTATTTTGCAGCAGGAAAAAAGAATTATATAAGCAAAAGAATGATAGAAAATGTCAACATTTTCTAGTACAGCCTCCTAGTACAGTTTCCTGAGTGCCACACTGCCTAGTCAAGCAATTGCAGGAAACACACATGCAAGACATACATAGAGACTTTTAATTTATCTTAGGGATTGGCTATAAAATGGAGCAGACTAGAGAGAACTAAATAGGTCCTTTAAAAGTCACATAGTGGTCTACTTGTCCACAAAGAAGCAGAGGAAATTTTTAATTTCCCCATGTCATTAAGCGGCTATGAGGATGGGAAATTTAAAGCCGCAATCCCAGGGAGCGTACATTCTATAAATTGAACCAAAATGATTGTTTCTACCCACACCTATAAAGCAGTAGCCCTCAATGGGGAAAGAAAGTTGTGGGTAGAAACAATCTGAGGACATATTGTCTTGCCCTGGCACTTATGTGGTCTGGTCACCAGCAAAAAGAGTGAACCAACTCATTCCACATACTATATCTACAGAGGAGCCTTCTCTTTACCTGCTTTTACTCTTTGATCCTCTGGGGTGGCATTATCACTAGGTAGTTTAAGGTGGCTGCCTCAGGCATCAGGTGTTGGGTGGAGGTAGCAACCACCTGCCTGTTATTCTGGAACCACTTGCAGTTTCCCACTGTTAAAGCTGTACTTGGGCCCCAGAATTAATCATCTGGCAGCAAAACAGATTATCTGGGAACCTGTGTTGAAAAAACATCCCACTGCCGATCTATTAAGCTTCTACATATGGAATTGGGTTAAAAACATCATCTTGTCTTTTGTCTCAGGGTTAAAATGACTTAAACTAACACTTTGAAAGCTAGCCTACAAATTAAACTCATTTCTTCCTACTAAGAATTCTAAAGTTTCCCCAACAAACATGCTGAGAAAGTTGAGGGAACTATGCAGTAAAATAAGCAGTAGAGGATTTGTTGACATCTGGATTCCTTCCCCTTTATTTATCACCACAATTCTCTCTAATTAGACCAGTCTTCTCAGCTCCTTCCCTTCTTCTTCTTCTTCTTCTTTTTTTTTTTTTTTTTGGGGGGGGGACACCAGAAAGACAGGATTATTGATAGAAGTTTTGTTGTTGGTCAGTCGCACAGTCAAGTCTGACCCTTTACGACCCCCATGAACCACAACACACCATGCTCCTCTGTCATCCTCAGGATCTACACCTGACTCTAAAAAAGGGTTCAGCAACCTTTTTAGGTAGAGGGCCAGCTCATCCTCCCCCAGACAGTTGAGGGGGCCGTACTGGTGGTCACCCTGCCATAAACGCTGCTGTAAACATATCTGCGACTAGCATAAATGTGTTTACGGCTGTCATAAACGAGTCTGCAACTGATTCTGGCAGCAACTGAAGGGAGGGCATGGGCCAGATGATTTAGTCCCATGGGCTGTATCCGGCCCATGGGCCGCAGGTTGCTAACCTCCATTCTAAATCAATGACACCACTTCTTCTTTTCCTTTATGTCCTACTTTCTTCCCTATTTGTGCCACCAAGTCAATTCTGACTTGTGGCCATCCTTTTCACGGTTTTCTAGGTAGAGAATTTTCAAAAGTGGTTTACCATTCCCTTCTTCTGGGAGCTTCCTGAAATTGTGTGGCTTGCCCATGGACAGTTTTTCTAGAGGCTTGTATATAAATCTTTATGTACATCATCGGTGCTACAAGTTAACGCTGAAGATCTGGGCTTCTGTCTTTGTCAGCATCTTAAAATAATACCTGCCTATGTTTTAAGGTTGCCTCTGAAGTAATCTTGAGAAATCAGATGTGTGGGAATTATAGGAAGAAGGGCTTCAACTGTAGTTGTGCACCACTGAATTCAATCTCCAGGAAAAGTCTGGCATCTAAATAAATTATCTCTTCTCCTCAGTTTTTCAATGTTTTATTTTCCCATGACCCATGTGTTACCATATTTACAAAAGCATTATTTGCACAGGGTCCTAGACAGATTCCCTTGAAAGCATATTTTTCCTAAACAGTGATAATCAAAGTATTTATTTGGCTTTCTTTTGCCCTCTTTGTTCCCAAAAGAGTTAATACAATCCCTGAATACCACCTAAATGCCTCATCACAAAAGTGTAGAATTTATCTTTTACAGAGGAAAAAAAATCAAATTAAATTAAAATTCTAAACAGGTTGCCATTTGTTTAATTAACGTGGCATCTTATTGGAAGTAGATCACATGTCATTGTATCTCAAGCAGCTGTCAAGGAAAAATGTAACATAATATTAAGTGTTTTAAAATATTGTTACTGCCACTTCCTCTCCAAAGAAAATATTAACCAAGTATCACAATAAGGATCTGATTTAATTAACTTTAAAATGCATACTACATTTTTCTTTCTCCTCTCACTCAGTACAGTTAATAACATGGCCTTATCACAGATCACAACAGCCCAGTAAAGCTACAATAATTACTCCTCTTCTGTACATAAGAAAATAAGGCTGAGAGTAGTATCATAAGTTATACACTTGAGGTAAAGCTGAATAGGACTTTGCATTGAGGAAGCTGTCCAAAATTATATATTAGACATCAGTAATGCTCCTGAAGATGATATATTGTTAAAGAAGTACTTAAGGAAAATCTCTCAGTCCTAGATGGGGTGGGGATAGGGTTGCCATAATTTTTTCTGCCAAACCAGGACATAATTTTTTCTGCCAAACTGCCCCCCCATCTAGGCTTGCTGCCCCCCTCCCATGGCACCTGTCCCTATTCCACCCACTCTACCCTGGCTCCTCCCTGTCCGCTTTCTCATGTGTGCCCCACCCGTCCCACAGTTCTGCCGTAACTGCAGGGACCCAAACCGCGGGTTGCTCACATTTTTGGCAAAGAGGATTGGTGCCTTATAAAAATTTTTTGTTGTGTCCTGTCTTTGAAATCCACAGTGTTAGGGTCCTCATGACAATGACTAAATTTCCCAGACTCCCTCAGTGAACTGCAGCCCTTGAAGTCCCTGTTTCCCTCCAGAAGGAGAAAAGGAAGGGACTTATTTTGGAGGAGGTCCTTTGTGAGAGACAACTCTTCACTTCCTATCCACAGTGTTCCCTTCCTCTCTAGGAATGCTGACTCCATGCATTTAAACCTTTGCAGTCATGTGAAGAAGGAATCCTCCATAGACATGGGCATTTCTTGCTCCCTCCCTCCTGGGACTTTTACATGTTTTTCTTTTAATCAGACGGGACAGCTTGAATCCAGGAAAATCCCGGAAAACCGTGACATATGACAACACTAGGTGGAGAGCAAATGACAACACATAACAAAAGCCCAAATCCTCCTGGGACTAACTCTGGAACAATATGAGTGCAACTGGTTTGATAATAACAGCACTGAAAATTCAACTAACTCCATGTCAGAAAACCCTCATCAAATGAATCCTGGGTTAATTTGGTTTCTTGCTTTAGCCAATATTCGTAGGTTCGGGACACAAGTCCTGTATAACTGAAAACCTGTCCCTCAATCCACAACAATTGATGACATTATTACATATATTACAATAAAATCACTTCACCAGAACATTTTCAAGGCCATTTCAAATTAAAAATCAGAACATGTTCAAGGTCAAAATATGAAACAGAACTCATATGAGTTTTAGCCAATGGTAAACTTCATCACGTGAGCTGTTCAAGAAAATGAACACATAGTTTTGCTATCAACACAAGTTTACAAATGCTCAGAAAACTAAGGTTGCTTGTGGAGCTATTTCTGTACAATCATGGATTCAACTGATAACCTATCATAATGTTGGTGTTAACAACTATGACTCTTCAGATGCAATGCAATTCCTAGCAGCTCTAAAAAGGACAGCCACTGATGAGATATCATGGCAGCTACAGTCCAATAACATCGGGAGGACCACACTTGCCAATCTTGCTGAACAGTAATGGGAGTTTTTGAGATTGACAGCAAGAGGATTGACATGCAACCAGTAAAATATTGGAACTTACTTTACTAATGATGACTGAAACGTCTTTTTTCTCTCCAACTTTCAAAGATGATATGGGAAATGTTGCGGTACCAATCGTCTCATCCATTACGTAATTTGCGTCCATAAGAATAATCTACAAAAGACATGAACTTTTTGAAAATACCTCATCTCTTCACCCAGTTTTCCTTTAAATGATATGTCCTAAAGCTTACATCAAAGTAAAAGCTATGAGATGGGTTAAGGCAGGGGTGCCCAAACTTTTCGGGCCACAGGCTGATCACATGGTTCAGGGAGTTGGTCACTAAAGCCCCAAAGCCAATTCATTCTGCCCAAAAAGCCCTTGTTGCTCCTGGAAGTGGAAGTAAAACACGCCCGTACGGGCGTGTTTTACTTCCACTTCCAGGAGCGACGAGAGCTTTGTGGGCTGGATGAATTGGCATTGGGACCACATCCAGCCCCCAGACCATAGTTTGGGCACCCCTGGATTAAGGCATCAACACAAGAAAATATATGCTTAGCCTTTCAGTCATCAGAGAAAGTGAGTCTGTTTGGAAAATGTAGAGAAACCTGCTTTAAGCAATTAGAATAATGACTGAAATGTATACTTTTAGGAAAATCGCAAAAAATAATGTACATGACAAATATGTATCAAAATATGTAAAGATGTTTGTGTAGGAACAGGGGGAGATGTCACAACCCTACACTGAACTTAGACTACGAATGCTCACAGGATTCTGAGACACACAAGATCCTATGGGATGCATCGGATAACAACTGCTAAAGCCTGTGTGGTTACAATGTATCTCTATGGATCCCATAGGATTTTAACATCCATCGGATAACACTAAAAATCGGATAACACCAAGACTTGTGGAACCAGGTTTTAGTGTTATCTGAGGTTTTACTGTACAGTAATACCTTGGATAACGTTTACCTCAGATAATGCTAAAATTGCATAACGTTTAGTAATCTGGGGAGGAGAATTGGATCGAATAACGTTAACGTCCTATTGGATGGATCGGATAACAACCGCTAAAGCTTGTGTGGTTACAATGTATCTCTATGGAGCTTTAACGTTATCCAATCCATCCCATAGGATTTTAACATGCATCGGATAACACTAAAAATCAGATAACACCAAGACTTGTGGAACCAAGTCTTAGCGTTATACGAGGTATTACTATACAGTAATACCCCGGATAACGCGAGTACCGGATAGCGCTAAAACCGCATAATGTTACAAGATTTTTGGAAAAATCTTGTATCGAATAACGCGATTTTTAACGTTATCCGATACAGTCGTTCTTAGCAGCAGGGTGGCTGGAACCTGAACGGGGTTCTCCGTTCAGCTTCCCAGACACTCTGCAGCTACAGAGACAAGGGTGGGGAGGCTGGAAAGCTGACGGGGGGCTCCCCTGTCGGCTTCCCCAGCCACCCCACAGCTGCAGAGGCAAGGGCAGGTGGCTAGGGAAACTGACAGGGAGTCCCCGTCAGCTTCCCCAGCCACCCTGCAGCTGTAGATCGGGTCCTCTGATCTCTCTGCTGCAGCCTCAAAGAGGGTGGGGGAACTTCAAAAATAGCGCACATCGGCTCTAGGGAGGTCGGGAGACCCGATGCGCGCTAATTTTGAAGTTCCCCCACCCTCTTTGAGGCTGCAGCAAGCCAGAATGTCGGGATTCAAACCCTGATGTTTTGGCTTGCTGCACTTGCTGAGGACGTCGGGGAAGCCCAGAAACAGCTTGGATCACATCTCCCCACCTCCCTGGACCCGGCAGGGGGGGTCAGAGACCCCAAAATTGGTTAAAAAATTGACTTTTTTTTTTTACCAATTTTGGGGTCTCTGACCCCCCCCCCCCCCGGCCGGGTCCAGGGAGGTGGGGAGACCCGATCCAAGCTGTATCCAAAGTTTCCCCACCTCCCTGGAGGCTGTAGCAAGCCAAAATGTCAGGATTCAAATCCTGACGTTCTGGCTTGCTGCAGCCTCCAGGGAAACAGGGCTTTTTTTTAACATTGTGTGATCAATGTATCGCACAACATTAAAAACCGGATAACGATGAGACTTGTGGAACCAAGTCATAACGTTATCCGGGGTACTAGTGTATATGGTTACCATTGAGTGGGAATCTACTGTATGCTGCTCATAGCTAGCTTGTACGCAAGTATCATTGTTTCATCTATTATTATACCTAGCCAAACAGAGGCTATAGTGACTAGAAAACACGTATGAAAAAGAGTAGAAATAGAATTGACTATTAAATAATATAGTTTAGGTATTAAATTATAAATTAGATAAAACATGTATGCATTCTTGAAGCTTACTAACTGGATGAAAGCAAGCTTCTGAAATGAAACTGCATTATTTTAAAATCTGCTATACACTTAGGGGTACACTAGAATACACCTTGGTTCTACAGCATCAGGTTTCAGAAGTTTTAAGATTCTTTTCAATAATGCTTTATTTCAAGTAAACACTCCAAATTGCAGATCATCATATGTGCACCTTTAGGAAACAGTGAACTGTCTCACTTGTGCATTCAGCATTACTGACATCAAATTAATTCATGGCCGTGCACATTAGGAGCTAGCTCATAAAACAACAAATTTTGTTATAACTTCATGAAAAGTTCATAAAAAGCAAGGGACTTCTCATAAAATAAAAGGTTTCTAATGCTCATTTTAGAAACTGTCCAGCTGCTCGCCTTAGCAGGAAATGTCTACATCTGTTTATAGTTCAGCAGCAAGCAAATGACTCATCAGTGAAAATGGAAGCTCTATCCCGCTAAGAAACAAATGAACAGGCAAAATGCCTTTCTAGTTTCTCCCAAAAATAAGGCAAAATAACAGAGCAGATACTAAAATCTGAAAAAGTTTTAATGCATAAGAATACTTGGGAAGATGGGAAGTCTTTCATCTCACGAACTATTTTCTTTACCTGAAGTAATACAGACCAAACTTTAATCCTGTTCTGGTGTTCAAATAATTATAATTTAAAAGTATGAACAGGAAGAGAGTTCTAGTCCCAACCCCATCCAACCTCAACTTGAAAGTTAATACAAAGAGAAGACCATCTACTACAGCCTCTCTATGCAATCAGGAATCCTGTTTGTTTTTTAGGATCTCCTGCTATGTAGAAGGAATCTACATGCAGTAGAGTTTTCTGATCAGACAGTCCTTCTTCCCACAGAAACACAGACAGCCACAGGGTAAGACTTGATCTAATTCCCTGCTCACACATTTTAATTAATCCTTGTTTAATACTATATCATTACTCCTGCAAGCCCCCTTACAGATGGACCGCTATCTATGCAAGAAAGGCCACTGTCTACGGTTTTTTAAAAATCATGTCTTGAAAAATTATCTTGCTTGTTGCAATGTCCTATCATCGTTCCTTGTAACCTCAGGAAATCCACAGACAACATCAACAGGATCTGTTTAGTTCAGAAAATACAGTCCATTTGTTCTATTCAGACACTCCCCATGTCCATGTATGGCTGCTTCCTGACACTATTCCTTTTTTAAAAAATGCCAGGAAGGCCAACATATTGATAGCACACTCATAATAAATGTTAATCATTTGTTTAATTTTGAGTAAGATATTGGTCTTCTGGAGTTGGGAGGAGGAAGATAGAAAAAGCATGTATATGTAACAAAAATATAAATAAGTCTGCATATAGTCCATAAGCCAATACAGTTTGCATTGTTACCTCCAAAACATTTTCCTGGTTAGGATCCAAAATCATCTCAAAGGTCTCATCCCACTCTGGATTCACGTTATTATTGATGTGTTTTGTTCTCTTTCTGCTCTCTGGGGCTGTTGGGATGAAGAGTTCCACATAGGGGTCGGGTGTGTCCACTGCAGTAAAATGAAGATGTGAAGGTGTCTATTCAGGAATCAGGAGTACATGTACAGTCAAACCTCGCATAAAGAGCGTTTCGCTTAAAGAGCGTTTCGCTTAAAGAGCAGAATTTTCACTGAATGTTCACTTTGCTTAACAAATAAAACCAACCAAAAACTCGCTTAACAAATAAGTCAGGGTTCGCAATCCTTCCCGCCCCCACAATTGGTCATTTACAATGGTGTTTCGCTTAAAGAGCAAACTTGCTTAAAGAGCAATCCTGTGGAACACATTATGCTCTTTAAGTGAGGTACCACTGTATATCACATTGCTTTACTATTGGTAGACAGGAGTTCTCCAGTCTTATCCCCTCCATTTCTGGTTTTGTCCTTACCCTCATCCATGTGGAAGGCAGAATTTCCAAGAGGGAGAATTGACTATCCATGGCTACTCTTCAGCATGCTAAATTATGGTGTATTTTACCACTAAAATCTAATGGAGAGTAAACAAAAAAAATGGCTACAGTACATTGTCCCTCCTACCCTCCTCACAAAATCATGGTAGCATTCTGAAGTCACCTGGTGACTTCACATCTAACAGGTGACTTCACATCTAAGTCAGTGTATTCTGCGCCCTTTAGCATATACCATGTGAGATTTGATTTCAGCTGCCCCAAATGCTGTCGAGCTTGACTGTTACTAGGCAAAAATTATATGATGAAGGGAATTGTAAACCACTTTTAAATATTCTCTACTTAGAAAACCCTGTAAAGAATCACTATAAGTCAGAATTGATTTGATCACATGGGATTATTATTTTCATAGACAGCATAATACACTTGTTGCATGTTTCATTTAGCAATGTCATAAAATTTAGAGCAGAGGGGAAACAGAAGATACTGTATCTTCATTCTCATCCAAAAATGGATTCTTGAAATGTGAATCAGAATCATTCATTTGAATATTGGACTGGACAAAATCTTTGACTAGTCCCTTTCTGTGAGCAGTTTACATAAAGCATATCATTTACAAAATTCACAGCCTAAATATATAATATATACCATGAAACAAATGCAATAGCTAGCCAGATTACACAAACTGGGTAGAATGAATACAAACCCATCCACCGCCAACAGCCCTGGCCCACTAGCAAGAAAAATAAATCGATATAAATAAGAGATACAAACAAATACAACACGCATTAACCATTTAAGAACACAGAGAAGATGGATTTCCAGCTCTTGGTTCAAAGTTTCAACTGTACTTAAAAACATATACAAACATCTCCAGTGCCTCCATTAGGTGATACACTGTTCAGCTTGTTTTTGGAAAAATTGGCAATTTATACCTTTACTTTGTTATGCAGTGGCTCAAGTGGCTAAGATGCTGACTGGAAGGTGGCAGGTCAGAAGTTTGATACCCGAACACTGCAGGATGGAATGAGCTCCAGTCTCTATTCCAGCTCCTGCCAACCTAGCAGTTTGAAAGCAAGAACTTGCAAGTACAGTGGCACCTCGCTTAAAGAACATAATGCGTTCCACAGGATTGCTCTTTAAGCATGTTTGCTCTTTAAGTGAAACACCATTGTAAGTGACCAATTGTGACTTCTGGCAGGGGGGGATTGTGAAACCCGATTTAGTTGTTAAGCAAGTTTTTGGTTGGTTTTACTTGTTAAGCAAGGCAACCATTCAGAGAAAATCCTGTTCTTTAAGTGAGTAACTCTCTAAGCGAGGTGCTCTTTATGCAAGGTTTTACTGTAGATAAATAGGGACCACATTGGTGGGAAGGTAAATAGCATTCCATTTGCTCCGGTGTCCAGGCATGCCTGCCACATGACCATGGAAACATCTGCAGAAACAGGCAGTGCAGGCCCTTCGGCTATGAAACAGAGATGAGCACTGAACCCTAGAGTCAGATATGACTGGCTTTCGAGCAAGGGTGACTTTTACCTTTACCTTTGTTATTGCAAAGGAGGCCTAAAACAAGTACCTTCAGTTCTAAGCATTCTTTATGTTCCATATCAGTGATGTAATTGCCTTACCAACTGTACATAATGATAGTAGCAAATGTTTGCTGTTCTCTCTATCCAAAAAGCATGGAGATTTGCTCCCTTGTTGTTTACTGTACATACTGCAGGGGTTAAGGGAAAGAACTACAGATTGATTTCTCAGACCACCAGGCATTGATTGGTATTAGATGGCTAGGTGGTATTGTAGATGCAATGGGCACAGAGCAGGGCAGGTTGAGGAGGATGGTGGAGGACAGGGGTGCCTGGAGGGCAATGGTCCATGGGGTCGCAAAGGGTCAGAATCGGCAGTGCGACTGAACAACAACAAAATAAAAGTATTCTTTAGCCTGCCTTTAGTTTCGGTTTAGCTCTAAAGATTTAACAAAACATGTATTTTTCTTTCGAGACAGCCTCTATTTTTCAGCAGATAAGAGTGCAACTTTAGATATGCCTACTCAAGGTTAAGTTCCACATAATTCAACAGCCATTACATCTTGATATATGGATTCAGGATTAAGTGACATTAGTTCCAGAGCCCATTTTAAATCCATCTCAAAATCCTAACTAGAATTGACTACTCATTCACTTCTACCAATGTCTGGAAGTATAAAATAAGATGCAAAACTACCAAGCTTAAATTCAGGTAATGTAAAATTTTATTTTTAAAAAAAACTCAGAAAAACTGTGTTGCTCTTTGTTTAAAATCAGGATCCCAACTAGCAAGGACTTCTCTTTAAGTGGATGATTTAAAATGGTTATATTGAGCAAAACACATTCCAATCAAATGGAACACCATGCAGTAAAAATAAAGTTATAGGGGTACTCACGCATATCTCCAAAAGCACCCTTGGTGACATTCTTTGCTCTCTTCACTGTCACGGCAAATTTGTGAGAATACTGGTGCTCTACCTGAATGAGAAAACAACCATCAGTGGGAATGTAGTAAAATAACACAGAACAAAGAAGTGACACTGAACTCTCTGACAACTATTCCAACTTTTCTACCATTTTCTCAACCACTGCTCTTAAAGGGGAATAAAATCCTCACTCGAAGACATAGCATCTTGAATGAGAAGACAATCAGTTTTCAGTATAAATTCAGGCAGGCTATGTTGAGCTTAACCAGCTCCAGTCACTCCTGCACAACTGTTTCGTCTTCATGCGCAGACACATTAATTTTTTTGCTGCGTTTTGCTGTTGTTTTTAATGTTCATTTTACTGAATTAATGCTCCTCCCCTTCAAGCCAACTATTTCATAAGTCAACACCTGCATGCTGCGGAAGATGAAAGTTTGTAGCAGCCTTTCCTTCACTCTGTGCCTGCAATTTTCCCTCCAGGAAAAATATAATTATATCATGATGCACTCTCCTGTGCACAAGGACATTTACAAATGGGTTTACATTTAGGATACTACTGTGCAGTGTATCAGAACTTTCCACAAACTCCACTATCAAGTTCAACTTGAAGGAAGGGACGGAGGGAGGGAGGGAAGGGAAGGGAAGGGAAGGAAGGAAGGAAGGAGAAGCAGTGAAAGTAGCGGAAGCAGCAAAAACAGCAGAAAATGTGCCATAAATGTACCCATGTCTGTTGTAAATGTGTTTATGACAGCCACGGATGCATTTTATGGCAGAGTTTATGGCGGGGGAACCACATGTCCAGCCCGATCAGCTGTCTAAGGGACTGTGGTCCAGCTCACGGTGCAAAAATGTTGAGAATCCCTGGCCTAGAGCTTGAAATATCACTCTCTAAAAAGAAATTGTTAATATTGCTCCTTGTTCATTATTGAAACAATGAGTTGTGTTACTTAAAAGCTAGTCTGTTGCTTTTTAATTAGTTTATTTTTTGAGTGTTTATTATTATTTTAAATGCATGCAATAATCCTTAGGCACTAATGTTCTATGCGTAACAAGTAAACTTTATCCATTACATCAAAAATATGTGACTTTTCAAAATGTAACAGACTGTTGGTAACAAATGACTGCATATTATAGATTACGTGATTACTTCTATTACATTTTTCTCAAGCTCTGGAAGTATCAATCAAACAGATTTTCATTGGACCAGCTATGTTATACCTGGTTCTCTGTTCAGACAGTCTGTCTGGTTTTTTATCTAGACATTTTTCATTTAAGCCACAGGTTCTCAACCTACAGCCTGTAGGCCAGATCCAGCCCATAGTAACAAATCATCCAGCCCGCAACCTCATTCTAGCCACCGCTTTTGCCCTGCTACCAAGTGCCATTGGGAACATGCCAAGCCAAGTGGAGGAGACAAGGATTGAGGCGGTGGCAGTGTAAGCAGCGGCGGCGGCTGGAGCAAGGTCGTGGGCCAGACGATTTGGTACCATGCAGCTCCTCCAGGCCAGTAAGCATGGAAGTAGCATGGGGGCAGAGTGGTGGGTAGCCCCACCACCACTGGCAATGATGTCTGGGGAGTGGTGGGTGTCTCAGGGTGGTCCCACCCCAATTTGGCAGCAGCACCTATCCAGCCCATCAACAGTCTGAGGGGGTGTGATCTGGCCCCCAGCTTAAAAAGGTTGAGGACCCTTGATTTAGGCTATTGACCTTCTAGTAGAAATAGTACCTTCTAGTACAAATAGTAAATAAAACCATAAAACAAACAAAACACTTTAAAAATGCAGCAGTACATTAATAACTCTGGGGAAATGCCATTTTCAATGATGACCAAATTGATGATAGCGGTGCAAAGCACACAACTCCATGCAAGTCTGAACACTTCTGATTTCGCCTAATTTTAGAAGCTAAGTAGGATGTGATGGGGAATTCTAGGTAAGGCTCTAAAACAGTGGTTCCCAACACGGGGTACACAGCCCACAAGTGGACTCCAATTCCCAGAAGCCTAAGTCAGTACATTGGCTGATCAGTGCTTTGGGGAAATGACTTAGGCTTCTGGGAATTGAAGTCCACAAACCAGCATTTGGGAAACACTGCTCTAAAAGAATCCTGTCTGAAATCATGGAGTCACTGCTAGTCAAGGTTGATGATAACCAATCACTCGGAAGGATGCCTGTACCATAAATGGCATTAAAAAGATTCATCAATTCTTTGATGTTATCTTCAGACAGAAGTTTCAACATTTCTTCTGGGATATCATCTGGCCCTCTTGCTCTCCCATCTTTGGATATTTGCATAGCTCACTCCCCAGGATTGGTGGTCCAGTATTGCCATTTATGACAGGTTGTTCTATTTCATCTCTAAACAGCTCTTCTATGTATTCTTTCCATACATTTAGCTTATCTGTTATATCTACTGTGAGATTCCAATCCTTGTCCTTTAACAGTGCATATGCCTTCTGCCAATAACTTCTCTGATCTTTTTAAGTACATTGAAAGAATTGTGCTAATTTTGGTATTCCTCTATCTCAGTGCATCTGTCAGCCATATAAGCTTCCCTTGCACCTAATCATCCACTGCATATCATTGTTTCTTCTCTTGTCCTGATTCTTATAGGTCCTTCTTATTTCTATTAAATGGAAGTATATCAAGTCAATCACTTGATAAATGTGAATCAAGGTTCCCAAACAATCTTTCAAGGCAGTTTCAGGTAGTTACAGTGGTGATTGTTGACTAACATCATGATAACCAAGTGTCCACTGCCTAAAATAAGTGCCAGGAGCTAAAATCTAGTAAACTTCATATTCTTTCAAATTCCAACGATAATCTCCCTTTATTTTAACCTGATCTTACAGAACTGACTGCACCTTACAAAAATTTTCATATTCTAACCTGGCTCCATCTGTAACCAAACAGACTTTGTTTATATGCTATCTTCTCTAGCCCTACTTTCCTGGGGTATAATAATAATTTCATGTCAGAAATTATTCTGGGTTGAAAGGGCTTTTGTGGAAGAAACTCCACTCAGGGAACACCCAAATGACGTTCCTTTCATGTCCTCAAGAGCTGGAACAGAGATGGATGCTCAATCCATCATACAGTACCAGGTCTCGAACTGCCGACTTGCCAGCCTTCTAGCTAACAATGTGAGCTTCTTAACCACTGAGCCACCTGGGGTTGAAATGCAAAGAGAGATCATAGACTTAACATCAAGAATGCAGATCCATTTTATAACTGGAGATGGAATCCAAATGCTTTAGTAAGAGGTCAGCCCCCTCAACATAACAAACTGTAAAGTGGTTTTTTTTTTCTATAAGGAATTTGGCAAAGTTTAAGCTATGTGCCATTAATATTATCTGATCACCAGTTATATTCTGTAGTTATGTAGGAACTCTTCACAAATTTGAAGCAGAATTTATAAGCTGACCACATTTAGCTCTGAAGGCAGAGCTGTGGAACATCACTAAACCAAAAGATAGGCTGATCAGTGAGGATATACCTAGTGCCGAAAACAAACTGTTTGAAAGTGATACTGGTTGAAAAATACTGCTCCCCAGTCATGCCTGCTTAATTGTTAACATCTCCTTTCCCCTTTTCTAAAATAGGTTTTGTAACCTATCCATCTGCAAACACTCTTGATTCTTACACTTTTAATCAGAAGGCAATGGCCACGGAGCCAAGGTAATTCTGACAGTTGTGGTCCAAAAACTCAAGTTTAAATTTCTATACTTTTAACAGACTACTGCATACACTCAACAAAGCTGAATCATTAGTCAGTTTAACTTGACTGCATTGTGCTCATTACAATATTAATGAATTCACTTTTAATAATTAAAAGCAAAAGTACAGTGCAAGCTTATAAAGCCCATTTGGATAATTAGAGAGATAAACTTATCTAAAATCAAATGAACTGGCTTTTCCTCCTCCCTCTTCTAAGCCATCCGTTTGCCTCCCTGAGACCAGGTACGTTCTCCAGGTGGAGCCAAGCAAGAAAGAAAAAAATGTTTTTCTTTGTAAACTTGTAATTATTGCCTTGCAACAAAGTTGGCATGGGAAGAAGCACTGATTTTGATCTTTCTTATGCCTAGCATGAAATTCCAGTTTTCCTTTATCATTTAGTACAACGTCTAAACTTTTCATTCACTGGAATGACACAGAAATTGAACCTATGATACCTACACCTGTGTTTTCCCCCCTCAGGAATGGCAAGGAATAAAATGGTAGGCATTTAGGAATAAAAACAAATATGGTTCAACATCTCCCTTCATCAAGGACCTCTACCACCTTTCCCAAGGACACCACTAGCAACATGCTTCAAAGGAATACCCATGTCATTGAGAAATACTCGGCCAGCGCATGGTTCAACAAATATGAAATGCATGGCATTTCACAAAGTTCTGAGAATTCAATGTGCATTACTTAAACAATCCATCCAATTATTTTCCAGAGCTTGGAAACTTAATCCTATGAAGAAAGAATTTAGTGACATGCTGAGGTCATCAATTAAAAAAGGCAGGATGATGCTGTGAGAGGCAGAGCCTACAACTGATGTGCTATCTAGTAATGGTGAACTATCTAGGTCAGGGGTCAGCAAACAAGACTTTCCAGATGTTATTGGACTTCCGTTCCCAGAAGCCCTGATCAGCAGGTGTAATGACTTGGGCTTCTGGGAATTGAAATCCAAGAACACCTGGAGAGCCAAGTTTGCTGACCCCGATCTAGTATGATCAGGGGTCCTTCAATCATTCAACGAGGGGTGACAGGTAAATCATGCGCAGGTAGATATGACAGATCTCTGGGAGATTTTCTTACCCACAGGTCCTCAATGACTATCAAAAATGTGAAGGGGAAGACTAAAATCTGGAAATATATTTCCAGTTAGGGAGGGGAGGGAAATACTGTTAATTTTTGTGTTAAATAAAAGAGGAGTAGGTCTTCAACCTATTTAAAAAGTCAACTGCAGTTCCTAGCGGCTTCCAGTAGCTCAAATACACTATTTTTTATTTTTATTTTTTGCAGAAGGACACTTTTGGCTAAGAGTCTGCAGAAGTAAAGTTGAAGAAATATCTTAAGAGAGTACATGCAGCCCCATGGCCACACTTTCCCCATCTCTACCCTAAACCTTTTAAGAAAATTTTTCACATCCTGAAATATAGACAATATTCTCTTCAGTGTCAGTTTTTCTCTTTTATGAGTGAAGAAGAAGGTGGAGGAGGAGGAGTTGCAACTGATGCAAATACAAACACATCCTACTCCAGAACTCTTAGTGAATTTTTTTAAAAATCCTGCATACACAATAAAAAAGGGCAATTTTATTTATTTATTTATTTATTTATTTATTTATTTATTTATTTAGATTTATTATCCCCCCCCAATCAGGCGAACCTGACTCTAGGTGGCTTACAGAAAAGGGGGAGAGACTATACACAATGCAAAACAATTAAACAATCCCCTTACAAATTCATAAATTAAAACCTTAAGGTTCAAAATCACTTAAAAATCAATTTAAAAAGAATTAAACTATGAATTTACAAAAATCTAAAAGATTTAAAAAGTTAAAAGGTTTAAAAAGGTTTAAAATGTTTAAAAGAGCGAGGGAGGGGTGGCTGTCCCATCAGATCAACCACCCAACATGGGACCCCATATTACTGGAGCCCCACACCTCCCCTGCCAGCCAGGTTTTTAGGCCCTTCCGAAAGGGCAGGAGCTCTGTCTGTAGACGTAACTCAGTTGGCAGGAGGTTCCAAAGGGCCGGGGCGGCCACGGAGAAGGCCCTCCTTCTGGTGCTAGAGAGATGCGCCTCTCTAGCCGATGGAATGATAAGAGAGCCTCTCCGATCCGCCCTGGTGGGACGGACAGATGTTCTTGGGGTGACGCGGTCTCTTAAGTATCCTGGCACACTACCATGTAGGGCTTTAAATGTAATAACCAGAACCTTGAATTGCACCTGGAGACATACTGGCAACCAGTGCAGCTCCTGAAGCAGCGGTGAGGCATGATCATAACGCCCACACCCCACCACTACCCGAGCAGCCGCATTCTGGACCAGATGGAGCTTCCGAATGGTCACCAAGGGCAGCCCCATGTAGAGAACATTACAGTAATCAAGTCTGGAGGTATTTTCTAGTATCTGGGCTGGGTGCATAGATTCATTTACAGATGCTTCTGCGATCTGCACTTTTTTTGTTTCCAAAAGAATCATAAACCAATGATACCTTGACAAAAAGAAAAAAATGTAGCCCAAGCACCATCACAATGCCACCAACAACTAATAAAATCCATAAAAAGATCATTAAAAGGTACAGACAGAAAACAAAAATACTACAACAATTTCATCCAAGGTATAATGCAGGGATTCTCATCCTGTGGCCTGTGGCCCAAATGCAGCCCACAACACCATTTCATGTGGGGGCCCCACTGCCTCCACCACACCAGGAAGTGCCATGTGGTGGAGGAAGGGCAAAATGGCCCCCAAATCTGTCTGAGAGAGCATGACCCGGCTCCCAGCTTAAAATGGTTGAGAAATCCTGGTATAAAGAAATATTTTCTTTGCCTGACCTTATTTTTTACAGTGTTGCTGCACAGCTGAAAAATCAATTTATTTCCTCTGCCATTATATCTAACTCATGACTGACAGCACAACCAATTCACAGAAGAATTCTAGTGGCCTGCTTTCCCCATTTTATCACTACCACTTTCTACCATCATCCAAGGAGTGAAGCAGAGAAAATAATACAGTGCATAAAGAAAATCTTGAGACAGAATTAGTCATATTTTGCTCTTTTAGGCTACATGCCAAAACCACTGACAGCAAATAGATCACAAAAAGACTGTGACTTGGAAGAGCAGCAAAAAAAAAAAAAAAAGGAATTAGAAAGGTTCATCAACAGTAAGGATGTGTCACTGTACAGGGTTGCCTGTAAGTCCCTATTGAATCTTTCTCTAAATTTGCTACTTATTGTATCCAGAGTGTCACCAGTATTCTTCCGCTCATGTACCCATGTATTTTTCACAATATGCTCTTCAAGTGTACATGGGCTTAAATCAGCCATGTTTCTCTGAAGAAGAAAAAATTATAATACTGTATGTATGGACGGGTAGGGACTTATGGGCCACCCTGTAGATCAGGTCCAAGATCATCCGCATTGTTGCATTTTCAATTGCAATATATAAGTGTGAAAGCTGGAGAGTAAAGAAAGCTACCAGGAAAAAAACTGCCTTAAATCTATGCTAGAAGACTGCTATTCAGACATCCTAGACCAGGGGTTCCTAACCTTTTTGCACTGTGGGCCAGACCACCACCACCACCGGACAGCTGAGCGGGCTGGTCATGTTGTTCCTCTTGCCATAAACACTACTGTAAAAAGTATCTGTAGCTGTTGTAAACATATTTACAACAGCCACGGGTGCATTTACAGCAGCATTTATGGCAGGCATGGGCACGTTTACACATGCATGGGCATGTTTTACAACTGTCGTAAACACGTCTGCTTCCGGTAGTGGCAAGAGTGGTGGCAGGCCACATGAAATGGTGCCATGGGCCGGGGCTGGCCCGTGGGCCACTGGTTGGCCACCCCTGCCCTAGACTGCTGGAAAACAAACGAGTTCAAGAGCAAATCAAGTCTGAACTATCTCTGGAGGCAGAAAAAAGGAAGCAACTGAAACTGTCCTACTTCAGGCATGTCAGGAGAAGACAAGATTCTCTGGAAAATACAATAATGATGGGAAATATTAAAGGCAGCTGGAAAAGAGAAAGACCAAATGCAAGATGGGTTGATTACCTAAGGAAAGCCACAGCCTTGAGTACGCAAGAACTGAGCAAGGCCATTGAAGAGAATACATTTTGGAGATCTCTCATGCAGTGTCACTATAGGTCAGAGGGAAATTGACTGTACCTAAAAACAAAATAATTCATCCAGTACCTGCTCATCTCAGTTCCTCCCAGACAGCCATTTGGGTTATCATTCATGATTACTACACACTAATTTGCAACATTTCCCAATTCCTTTCTCCAGTTCTTCCACCAGCACTAAAACACAAAATACTCTGCCATTACTAAGAGTGTAGCATGGTGGAATATCTGCAAAGGCTGTTCAATGCACACTCCTTCTGAGGATGTTACTGTGTGAAGGGAAACCCAAAGCCACACAGTAGATAAAGCATTTCAAGGAAGCAGGATATTTTTAGCCACACTCTAGTTCTGAGTTATGATGAGTAATTTGGGAACCACCTCAGAACACAAACTGCCAACTATTTCTAGAGGATCCAAATGTGTCCTGCTTCTAGTTTCCTACAGTTCTCTTGAAAAAAGGAGTGGGTGTATAGCTCTCCAGAAAATAAAATCTGTGTCTGAGAACATATTGCAGCACTAAGCAAAGACTTTTTAAAAAATTGTTGACTATCTCCCCATTGCGACCTCAATGTAAGATACCATGGCTGAACAATGCGATTAATAGTTTAATTCACAAACACTAATGCATTTGCAATAAGTTCATTTTACTTGTTGGGTTTTCTCTTTTTACCCACAGAGATAAAAACACAAGTATCGATTGATGGTTTTGTTTGTATTTCTTTTTATTTCTATTGAACTAATTACTTTACAGGCACCCCCATGATCGATCTACAATGTAGCAAAAGCCTTCTAGGATTTCTCATGGGGAGATATTCCTTACAATTACAGATAACGTTTGCATCAGATAATGCTAAAACCGCATAACGTTAAGCAATATGGAAAAAAAAATTGCATCACATAACGTCAAAATCCTATAGGATGCATCGGATAACATTCGCTAAAGCCTGTGCCGGTTACAATGTATCTCTATGGAGTTTTAACGTTATCCGATGCATCCCATAGGATTTTAACATTAACATATGCATGCATCGGATAACATTAAAAACTGGATAACACTAAGACTTGTGGAACCAAGTTTTAGCATTAGCCAAGGTTTTACTGTATCATTCTTTCTAACTGGCATAAAGCTATCAGATTTCCTATCAATAGAGCACCGGAATAAGTCCACCTGCTGAAAAGATAATGGTTGATATGCAGCAAGGTGCAAATAAAAAATCTGTAGAAAGGAAAAAAATGGGATAAGAAGACCTAAGTAGACCAGTTGTTCTGTAGGATGTGTGGGAAGCTCATTAGATATAAATGAGACTGGTCAAGGGGGCATATAAGAAGGGAGCTGAGTTTCATGTACAGTACTGCCTTTCTGCCATTTTTATATAATTTTTCCTCCTCTTTTCAACTATTTGCTACCAGCACAGTTTTCTATGTTTTGCTAAGCAGCATTGCTTGCCATACACCTTTAGCTGTAGGTAGCACACCATAAAAGACCAGCCAATTAATAAGTCACAACACAAGATTGCTTGCTAACTAAAAGAATTTTGGGTGGCTGCAGCCCAGGAAAAAATGTAATAGCACTGGCTTGCCAATATGGGTTGGTGGGCTTCCAGGACAACCATTTTGGGGAGATGCTAGCTCCCTCTTCCTACACAAATGTAGGCTCTTGACGTCAAGGAAGTAACCACAGTGGTCATACAGGGCATACATTCACACCAAGCTGCCTTCAAGAAATGAGTAGCTGTCCTGCAAGTAAGTGGCAGTACTCCACAATCTGAGTGATGGTCTAAGGGTTGCCCTAAGGCAGTGTTTCCCAAATGCTGGTTTTTGGACTTCAATTCCCAGAAGCCTAAGTCATTTCCCCAAAGCACTGATCAGCCAATGTACTGACTGAGGCTTCTGGGAATTGAAGTCCACTAGTGGGCTGTGTACACCTTGTTGGGAACCACTGCCCTAAGGTATGAACTGTCTCAGAAAGACACTAGTTCAACATGTCTTTCATGTCTCCTAATCTCCGACTCATCTCCTGGTGAGCAGGAATACACTACAGCAGGGGTTCCCAACCTTTTCAAGCTGGGGGCCGGGTCACTCTCTCTCAGTCAGCTTTGAGGGCCAGATGGCAATTTTTGTCCTGCCTGAACAATCAGGGTGGCCATTTTGTCCAATAGCTTCAAAGTCGGCAGGCATGTTGTTTCTCAAATGCCCTTGGAGAGGCGGAGGCCAAATAAAATTGTGCCTTGGGCTGGATCCGGCCCAGGGGTCTTAGGTTGGGAACCCCTGCACCACAGATTCATATGTTGCCTCTTTCCCATTCTGCTGTTGGCTTTCCTCCTCCTTTCAAAGGATTACTTCATAGTTTGCTTCTAAAGCAGGCCCAGCTGTAGGAGTTAATAAACTTTTTAAAAAGTCCACATTAATGAATTAAAATTAAAATGAATTAAAACTAAAATGAACGAGTCTTGTTACTTCTCACTTACGTAAGTCCCACTGGTTTAAGTGACTTGACAGCATTTTGTATCCAGAGATTTAGCTAGCACAATAAAACTACAGATTGAAAAACAGAAGGGAGCGTGGATAATTGTGTGAAGCAGGAAACAGGAAGGTTGCCTATCATGGACAAGAGCAGTGGTTCCCAACGTGGAGCCCACGTCCCACAGGGGGACATCAATTTCCAGAAGCCTAAGTTAGTACATTGGCTGATCAATGCTTTGGAGAACTGACTTAGGCTTCTGGGAATTGAAGTCCAAAAACCAAAGGTGGGGAAAGACTGGTCTAGCAAGTGAGACATGTGAACTGGATCACAGGTGTTTAATACAGCTGAGACCCCTCAGTAACATCAATCATTAGCCCTTTATGTTAGAAGACCAAAAGGTAAAGTTCTGTTTAGAAGCTTCCAACACAAACTCTTCTCATGTCTTTCTCTAAAATTTATTATGGAAAAAAGCAATGTGAATGAACAATAAGACACCCTTCCTAATCCCCAAATCATTTGTTTATTATAAATTTAATCAAATTATTTTTTTAAAAAATTCAATAAACATCTAATTCATGTCTCAACATGGGATTTCAAGTGTAATTCAGCATGGCATTTTGTTATAGATTTTGCCATTCTAAGCATACAATTTTTGATTTTTAAAAGTTTCTAATTTTAATGGCACCCCTCTGAAATATTTATGGCCTCAACTCATTGCTTCCCCCCCCCGCCGCCCTTTCAAGTTCTTTTCAAGGATTCTAAACTTATCCAAAACTTGTGCTGTAAAAACATTTACAGTTCCCAAAGCTGCAGGCAATGATGCATTTTATCCTGGACAATGACATAAAAAGTCATCGTGCACTTACCGTAATTTGCTGATAGGGATCTATACTAGACATTTTTGTTTCCGTAGATGACTTTGGGTCAGACAATGAATGACGTTGCTGATGTGCTATTTGTTCACAATGGATGGCCTTTAAGTCGAACAGACACAGTTCTTTAAAGGGCTGTGTGAGAAAAACAAACAGTTTCAAAATATTTATGCTGTACTTTACAATGTATCTTAGGATATAATATCTTGGTCCCTAAATCCTAAAATTCCAATAGGAGGAGGGGTCAGTTCAGGATTACTGATAGAGGAATGCTTTCAGGGTACAGTCTTATCCAGGTTGTGCATTACTATTATTAGTACAGTAAAACCTTGGATAATGCTAAAACTTGGTTCCACAAGTCTTGGTGTTATCCGATTTTTAGAGTTATCCAATGCATGTTAAAATCCTATAGGATGTATCGGATAACGTTAAAGCTCCATAGAGATACATTGTAACCACACAGGCTTTAGCGGTTGTTATCCGATCCATCCCATAGGACCTTAACGTTATTCGATCCAATTCTCCTCCCCAGATTACTTAATGTTATGTGATTTTAGCGTTATCCAAGGTAAACGTTATCCGAGGTATTACTGTACATTGTAACCACACCGGCTTTAGCAGTTGTTTTCCGATGCATCCCATAGGATCGTAACGTTATTCGATGCAATTCTCCCTCACCAGATTGCTTAACGTCATTCGAATTTAGCGTTATCTGATGCAAACATTATCCAAGGTATTACTGTACTGCATTACTACTGCATTACTACTATTGAAAAGTCTCCCTTTATGCACCTGTCCAGGTTTTAAGATTGCCTTTCTGACTGAAAGATTAAAAACAATGGATTATTACTACAGTAAAACCTCATATAACACCAAAACCTGGTTCCACAAGTCTTGGTGTTATATGATTTTTAGTGTTATCTGATGCATGTTAAAATCCTATGGGATCCATAGAGATACATTGTAACCACACAGGCTTTAGCGGTTCTTATCTGAAGCATCCCATAGGATCTTAATGTTATCTGATGCAATTCTTCCCCCCAGATTCCTTAATGTTATGCGATTTTAGTGTTATTCAATACTAATGTTATATGAGGTATTACTGTACAGTAATACCTCATATAACATTAGTATCGAATAACACTAAAATCGCATAACATCAAGGAATCTGGGGGGAAGAATTGCATCAGATAACATTAAGATCCTATGGGATGCTTCAGATAACAACCGCAAAAGCCTGTGTGGTTACAATGTATCTCTATGGATCCCATAGAGGATCAGATAACACTAAAAATCATATAACACCAAGACTTGTGAAACCAGGTTTTAGTGTTATATGAGGTTTTACTGTATATTGTAAAAGAGTTGATCTAATATATTATTAGTAGAGAACTAAAAACACATTTAGAAGCAACACATTTAAAAGCAGCAAGGTTGAAACAAACTTTTTTTAAAAAAAATAACACCACTCTCAGCTAGTCTTCTCTCTGCAAAAGGACAGCATTTGGGAGCCAGCTTAACCTCTCATGGGAAGGAGTTCTACAATTTGGGAGTGGTGACCGAGAAGAAAAAACAGTCATAGAATTTTGAAGATTTGAGGAACTGAAAATGTTCGAGTCAACTATTTGTTGTTGTTGTTCAGTCACACAGTCGATTCTGACCCTTTGTGATCACCGCCCTCCAGGCACCTCTGTCCTCCATCATCATCCTCAACCCACCCAGCTCTGTGCCCACTGTGTCTACAATACCATCCAGCCATCTCATTTTTGACTGCCCCCTTCTTCTTTTGCCCTCCACCTTTCCCAGCATCAAGGCTTTCTCAAGCGAATTCTCTCTTCTCATTTGATGTCCAAAGTACTTCAACTTCATCTTCAATATTTGACCTTCTAAGGTGCAGTCAGGGTTGATTTCTTCTAAGATTGACCTATTTGTTTTCCTCGTTGTCCAGGGTACTCTCAAAACTCTCCTCCAACACATCTCTTCTGCGCTCAGCTTTCCTAATGATCCAGCTCTCACAACCATACATTACCACCAGTGCTTTGACTATGCAGACTTTTGTTTGCAAGATGATGTCTCCACTTTCAACTATGTTCCCCAGGTTTCCCATAGCTTGTCTCCCAAGCATGTCACCTTTTTATTTCATGGATGCAATCCCCATCTGCAGTGATCTTGGATCCTAAGAAAGTAAAATCTGTCACTGCTTCTACTTCTTCCCCATCTATTTTCCAGTGACTGATAGGGCCTGCCAAATTTGCGTATAGATTTGTTCATTTATATAAAAGACAGATAGGTTGGGGTTGCAATTTTATCAAAAAGGATATGCAAAGGAAGGGATGTAGACCATTCTTACTGTTCTGCTTACTTCTCTAAGGTCCTTTTCCCTCTCCTCTAGTCTTGCTCTAGCACCAGAAATATACGAAGATGAAATAACAGTACAGTAATACCTCAGATAACGTTTACCTCGGATAATGCTAAAATCGCATAACGTTAAGTAATCTGGGGAGGAGAATTGGATCAAATAACGTTAAGGTCCTATGGGATGGATCAGATAACAACCGCTAAAGCCTGTGCGGTTACAATGTATCTCTATGGAGCTTTAACGTTATCTGATCCATCCCACAGGATTCTAACATGCATTGGATAACACTAAAAATCGGATAACACCAAGACTTGTGGAACCAAGTCTTAGCGTTATCCACGGTATTACTGTACACGGGACAGGAAATGAAGTAAAGCAAAGGGAAAGCTTCGATTCCTTTTACTTTTGAACCACTTTTATTTAAAAAGTAGACCATTGTGACCTATCTCCTGCTTTGAACATAAGAAGAGGAGTAATACGAATAAACATGGTGGCTGCTACCATATCTATTTGAATCACAATCACAACCTGTTATTGAATTCGGCCAAACCTGTATTTTTGGTGCCAGTACAACTGCTACCTTCTCAGAGTAATTTACGGAAGGATACGATTACATTCCAGATATAACCACCAAAACCACAACACAGCATCCCCCTTATTTAAAAAAAAACCTGAGGGAGTACAAGAGAGAAAGACTGAAAAAAATATCTTGTTCTACTGTTTCCAGAACTGGCTATTGTTAAGCCATTTTTATGTTAACTGAGCCATTAACCAATGTTCCACTGTATAAGGAATTTTAACTGACAAATCAGGATTGTTTCCTAGCAAGTGACAAAATAGTTTGAGGTACTTTCTAGAACTGTTCCCTGGGTTGTTGTACTATACTTCAATCATTCATGTTAAATGGGTTAAATGTAAGAGATGGCCTTCTATAAGCTACTCTTCTAAGGAGACAAGTATTGACAAGCACTAGTGCTCAGCTGCCCACAGGAAAACTGAAAAATAATGTACACTAACCTCTTCCTGTGCACAATGAAGCTGGCTTTGGGCTGAGTCTGGACAAGGTTTATACATGGTGTACAGTATTTGTCTTTGATAGATTAACAAATGAATGCACTGCTCAGCTTGTTTCTATTTTACAAAATCTCTTGCTACTCAAAAGTAGTCAAAAGGAAATGTGATATGTTGCCTGTGCCCACAGACTAACATCCATCTTTTCATGGAACTAAATGTTGCATTAGTTGCCCTGAATCAGATTTTTCACAACTTGAAATCGAACTGAATAGTAAGTGAAGAGAATGAGTGATTGAAGCTGAAGCATACCTCAACAAAAGCATACCTCAACAAAATCAAGTTAAACTGTTGATATGTCACTGATATAATTGTCACCGTCCCACAGTGTGCCACCTACACATGTCCCTTCTACTACAAGAAAGAGCCACTGACCTGAGATGGCCATCAATTCATTCAATCAGTACATCAGAATCCAAATCTCTCAACCACAATACAAGCAAGAAACCTATGTACTGGACAAGCTCCTTTTTATCCCACTACTGGTGTGGCCACATGGAGGACTGGAGTGGCCTCAAGTGTTACAGTGAACATTTTAGAGGAAACTACATAGCTTTTCTCAAAGCACAGAACTGTAAAAACAACCAACCCTTCTGAAACAAAGTCAAGACAGTATTTTTTTAATTTAACTATTACTCATTGCTTTTGTGTACTTAGCTCTTGGAAATGAGGAGAGTAGCATGCAAATTCCAGTGTTCCAATACCTGCCTCAGTAACTCCCAAGGACATCACTCATCTCTTGAATAAGGAAATATTTTTCTCTTGCTCTTAAAATAAAAAGCCCAGGATCATCCATGTAAACTCAGCAGCAAGAGACAAATGACAGAAAGATAATGGGATTCTTAACACACACAGTACAATTAAAATACAGAACTTGCTATTAGAAGATAGCAGCCAGTCTGGGTAACTTTATGGACAATTTTATGGAGCATAAGACTTAATATTACTTCTAGTAACAAAGAGGAGTATATGTCTGGACACCACCAGACTAAGAACATGAATGAAGACACAATTGTTCGCCCATCCTAAGGAGTTTCTCATAAGCATCTATTTCCACTGTAGGAACAGGAAACTGGACTTAAGCTGGTCTAAGTTAGTATGACTCTTCTTACAGATTCCTTCTTATTTTGACATACAACTGTGGACTTTTTCCACTGATACGCAGCAACTTTAGTATGAGAACTCTCTACCCATGAAAAAACTAAATGATATGACATACCCGGTTTCGGTTGATGATGAAAGGGGGAAATGGAGGGGGGAAATTTTTTTTTTTATTCTACAATACTATAATGATCAGCAAGAAATGGGACAATTGATTAAACAGTTCCCTTACCTCTCTACAAAGATGCAGGATAACTGTTTCATTTGTCTATAAGGTGATCCACTTCACCAGTGGAACCTCAGTTAACAAACAGCTCAGTTAATATAAAAATTGCATAACAAAAGGAAATCCGTAGAAAATAGTAGCTCAGTTTATGGATTTTTTTTTTCAGAATGGATTAATTGGTTTTCACTGCATTCCTATGGGAATTTCGGTTAAAGTAATTTTTGCTGTAAGAAACATCCCGGAGAATGCATGAATTACATTAACTGAGGTTCCACTATTCAGGGAAAGGTCACTTGGAATATTTGGATAAAATGACCTGAAAATTAGTAGACTCAGATGACCCCACTTAAAATGACGAATCAAGAAAGCAAGTAGAAGCAGCAGATATTCTCACCTCGACAATAAAGAATGTCTTAGCTCACAAAGGTATCCCAACAGAAAAAATGTTGAACTGCTATAAGATTTTACATTCCTGTACCAGAGTATCAGGGACTGCAATTCAATATCCAAATACCTCAGGATGGAATGAGCTCCCATCTTTGTCTCAGCTCCTGCCAACCTAGCAGTTCTTCAGCAAGAAATGGCAAGTAGATAAATAGGGTCACTTTGGTGGGAAGGTAAACAGTGTTCCGAGCACGCCGGTGTCGTCATGCCTCCCACATGACCACGGAAACGTCTGAAGAAGCAGACAGCGTTGACTCTTTAGCTAGGAAATAGAGATGAGCACTGAACCCTAGAGTTGGATAAGACTGGCTTTTGAGCAAGGGTGACCTTTACCAGAGTACCAACAGAATTATCAAAAGCAAATCAATCACACTTATATACCACCCCATAGTGCTTAGTGTACTTTCTGTGTAATTCACAAGTTTATTAGGATTTTGTCCCCAAAATGCTGGGTGCTCATTTTACCAACGTCAGAAGGATAGAAAGCTGATTCAACCTTGAATCCTGGTCAGGATAGAACTCACAACCTTTTGGTTGCAGTACAGCAGTTTTACTACTGTGCCACCAAGGCTCAATTAAAAAAAAAATACTTCCATGATTTTATTACCAAAAAAAAAGTGCCAAAATACAGCAAATACACAGAATTTTTCATAGTGAAATGATCTCCTGCGGCACATATTAAATGAGATGTGCAGGATTTAACACTGGGACTGCAATGGACTGCCCAGCCTCACGGATATTATCAAGGTGCACCTTCATGACTAGTCCATCTGGCATGGCCTCTTCCACCTCAATGACCATTGGGAATCAAGAGTTTCTCCTCCACTCATTTTGCCATTGGGCCCAATATGATGGTTTCCAGTGGCATTTCCTCCACCAAGGGGGACCATCACCCCACCTAAAGGGGCTCATCCACCCGTAGACATTAACCTCTTTAGGAAGTCAGGTTATTTACTGCTGCCCAACAATCGACGTTGAGTCGCTAGCTTTATGGTCTACTCCATTACTGTACCGGGCTGTCTGGCCAGACACTCGGTAGCGTTTAAAATTGTTCAGTGATTTTTATCTGAGCATGGTTCTAAACATATGTTTGTTCAGCTCGATTTGAAGGAAGACAGCAATAAAGTCACATCTAATATTGTGATAAAATTGGCATTCTAGAAGTATGTGTTCTGATGTCTCCACCTTCCCGGCCTGACAGATACATAGGTGCTCCTGAACACATACAGCTTTCATTCATCTTTCTGGCAGTCCAGGATATCTGCAAAGCTCTCCTCTGGTACCATATTTCAAACAAAACATTTTTTCTGTCTACTTTCTTTACTGTCCAGCTTTTGCACCCCACATGGTGATATGAAATATAACAGTGTGGATGATTTTGGACTTTATATCCAGTGATATAGCCTTACACTTGATGATATTTTCTAATTCATTCATTGTTGCCCTTCTGAGTCTCTGTCTTCTTCTGATTTCTTGGTTGTTGTCTCTGTTTGCATCTTGTGAACCAAGATACACACAATCTTTCACTATTTCAATTTTTTAAATATTTTTTTAAAAGTGTCTCACTGACCTTTCTAAAATGCAGTCTAACCAGTCTGACTCACATAGTCACAAATGAAAACTATGAGTTTCAGCTGATAACCAATTGAGAGGCCAGTAACAAATACAAATTTCTGCTGGACAGGGTATGGCATGATGAATTATTCTGGGAACAAGGGGTTGGTCATTGTATGAAATAGATTTCCTCATTAGTTGAACCATTGCTGGGCCTCGTTACTTCTTGTTTGCTTAAGTTATTCGCACTTTCCCATAGGACTCTAATGGTTGTGGAAAGTGACATATGAGAGCCTTTAATATCTGTCCATTAGAAGGACTCTGGCAGGTACAACTTTTCTAAATTTCCAATTTATAATCTGACCTAGCCCAAATTTCCTCCTTCGTGTCATTTAAAGGCATAAATATCTTATATTCATATGCAACTGGCCATCAACAGGGAGATTTTGGAGTGATTTGCAGTAGATCAAAAAAGACTACTTGACTTTGCCCACAATACGGCGGAATGAGGAATCGCACACATTTGTTTGGTTGAAAAACTGGGCCACTTTATTAACTCAACCACACTGAACTCTTATAACGCATAACACTTTAACAGGCCCGCACCGGGCCGAAGTAGCACTGGTAAGTGATGAATCAGGGTTGGACCTAATTTGCATTGTTAATTTTTTAAGCTACCAATTTATGATCCCTTGTCCGAGTGCTCCGTAGGCCCTCGGACCTCTAAATCAGGCGAACAATTTTGTTGGGAATGCAGTCTGTCAAAACTGGCATTGCCTTGTTCCCGGACGCCTCTCATCGGCCAGTCCTGCCGTTCTATGTATGCTTCACCCCAAGCTGACTGATGAGGTGCGTCCCAACCAGATTAACAGGGATCGGCTCAGTATCTTACCAGTGCTACCCGCATAAGTGACCGTAAATGCCCCTCTAGCTCCTCAGCTTGCAAGCAGTGTGGGATGGGCGAAAACGCCAAGAGACCAAGTGCCAATCAGGTCTCAAGCAAAAATTCCCATCCGGCCCCGAAGCGACCAACTCAATCACACTGCAGCTATAGGGAGGGAGGGTGGGGAACTTGCGGCGCTTTGCTGCCGCTCCGGGATTCAAAAATGGCGCTGCTCCGTGCACGAGCGCCCCTTATATGGGCCGCTCGTCACCGCCCACGGAGCGCGCCCTCTCTGCTTCCTCCTCTTCCGCCCGATGTGGGCAAAGCGCGCGCCGACAGGAAGCTCCTGCCGGCGCGCGGTCATTGCCCACAATACGGCGGAATGAGGAATCGCACACATTTGTTTGGTTGAAAAACTGGGCCACTTTATTAACTCAACCACACTGAACTCTTATAACGCATAACACTTTAACAGGCCCGCACCGGGCCGAAGTAGCACTGGTAAGTGATGAATCAGGGTTGGACCTAATTTGCATTGTTAATTTTTTAAGCTACCAATTTATGATCCCTTGTCCGAGTGCTCCGTAGGCCCTCGGACCTCTAAATCAGGCGAACAATTTTGTTGGGAATGCAGTCTGTCAAAACTGGCATTGCCTTGTTCCCGGACGCCTCTCATCGGCCAGTCCTGCCGTTCTATGTATGCTTCACCCCAAGCTGACTGATGAGGTGCGTCCCAACCAGATTAACAGGGATCGGCTCAGTATCTTACCAGTGCTACCCGCCACACGGGGGGGAGTGCGAACTACGCCCCGCCCCACCCCTCAAAGGGGCGACAACTCGGCCCGCAGGCCCAGGTGCAGGGCCTCCAGAAACGCCGCCAGGCCTTCCGCCGAGAGGTGCACCCCATCTCGGCGGTACCAACGCGGGTCCTCGACCCTTATACGCGGATGATCCACAACGGTGCCCAAGGCTTCGCTCCGGAAGAAGCGGGCCACGACTCGATTGACGCCCCGCCGGGCGCGATCAACGCGCCGCGGGTCACCGGCGCCCCGGTAGACCACGCGTGGTATCATAGCCGACCAGATGAGCCTGGTGGCCGGCCACCTGGCACGGATGTAAGCGAGATCGTGGCAGATTGTTCTAGATAAATCGATACCCGTGCGCTTTGCCAGGTCATTGCCGCCTAGGTGGATGACCAGGACATCGGGAGGCGGGGTGCAGCCGGGGGCCTCCACCAGACGCAGCAAATCGCTCCATTCCATGCCCCTGATTCCCCGCCACGTAAGGTCAGCAAGGTTCCGTAAACCCAGATGGGTCCCGCACTCGGAGGAAGCCGCATGGCGGGCGGCCCAAAAGACGTAGCTGTGTCCCACGATCCAAACCCGCGCGGGCACCGGCCAGGGTGGTTGGTCTGGGGAGGGAAAAGACACTGTGCCAGCTAAATGGTTAATGCAGAAGCGGCCGGACGTAGGTACGAAACCTGCCAGACCCCCACCTCCCCACACGCATGATGTCCTCATCTGCGTAGCCCATTGCCGCTGCCGTAGAGGCGGCGCCGATGCGGAAGGAGTGGGACCCGTAGCGCACCCCTGGGAGTCCGACCGTGGAGAGGGCCATTCCCGTTACCTTCCAGAATTGGAATCGGGTGAGTGGGGAGGAGTTGAAGTGGATAAAGAAGGGGCCCGCTCGAGCCGGGCGCACCGCCAGATAGCGGGACACCGCCCCAACTGGGCAGATGTCCGTAAAGCTACAGGTTCGCAGTAGCAGGGTCGCACCCCTTCCCTGTTAGTCCGTCTTAGAGAACCGGATGGTGAGTTGGACCGTGTCCCCTGTCAAGGTGACGTCAGAGAGGTCCAGGGCCCTCCCTGACCTGTCGGCTTTGGAGGCCACCACCAGCTCGCTGACTCGGAGGGCGGCGAAAAAGGCCACGGAGGCCGCTGCATGGAAAAGGCAGGCCTCGTAGGGGTCCATACATATTTGTTGCCAGGTTGCTGCCAAGCGCCGCAATACCTGTGGTGAGATGGGGTGGCGGGAGTCCGGCCTGTGACCTCTTTCCCTGCCCCACCCCTCCAATACGCGGCGGATACGGAAATCGCCCAACGTATCGGGGTAACCGTTGGCCTTGGCCACGAACGAGAGCGCGGATAGTCGCCCCCCGATGGTGCGCGGTGCCAGGCCGCTGTCGTGCAGGTAGACCATGTACCGTAATACGTGGTCAACCGGCAGGGGCCATAAGTCCGGGATCTGCACGCGGGTCCTGAATTCAGCGGACTGGTAAGCCTGCTCGTAGGCCCGGCGGGTTCGTGCGGAAAGGGAGAGGCCGACGGCTCTGATCACCTCAGCTCTCCAAGGTTCCACAGCGCGTCCGGGAGTCGAAGGGGGCGTGGGTGGGCCCCGGGTGCCAACGCCCTGAACCGTGAGATCTGTAAGCGGGACAGGGCATCAGCGATGGAGTTGTCCACGCCCGGTATGTGGCGGGCCCTAAAAACGATGTTATAACGGAGGGCCGCCAGCACGAACCGACGCACCAGTGCCATGACCCTGGGGGAGCGTGAGGTTTGCGTGTTGACGATCTGGACCACGGCTGCATTGTCGCACCAAAAGGTGACGACCGAATCGGCCCACGAGCTGCCCCACAGGGTGATGGCGCCCAGTATCGGGAAGAACTCTAGGAACGTGAGGTCCCGAAGGATCTCGGTGCCCTGCCAGTGGGAAGGCCACTCGCCGCAACACCACTGACCATCAAAAAAGATGCCGTACCCGGAGGACCCCGCTGCATCCGATTGCACCTGGAACCTCGAATTCAACGGCAACTCGGCGCGCCAGAAGGAGACCCCGTTGAATTCGCGCAGGAAGTCAAGCCAGACCCTGAGGTCGGCCCGCATACCCTGCGTGACCCGGGTGCGGTGCCGGGGTTTTGTCAGACCAACTGTGGCGTCGCAAATGCGTCGCGCAAACGCCCGGCCTGGGGCTACCACCCTGCAGGCGAAATTAAGGTGGCCGTGCAGCTCCTGCAATTCTTTGAGCGTCACCTTACGCCTGCCGAGGAGCTGCCGTATTAATGAGGCCACCTTCTCAACCTTCTCCAGCGGTAGCCGGGAGGTTTGGGCAACAGTGTCTAGTTCTATGCCCAGGAATGTGAGGGTGGTGGCCGGACCCTCGGTCTTCTCCGGGGCCAGCGGTAAAGCCAGTTCGGCTGCCAGCTCCTGGAACGAGTGCAGCAGATGCGCGCAACCGCTGGATCGTGCAGGCCCTGCCAGCAGGAAATCATCAAGGTAGTGTGCTACCTTATCCGAATGCGCCCTGCGGCTCAGTGCCCACTGGAGAAAGGTGCTAAAGCGCTCGAACGCGGCACATGAGATGGAGCAACCAAATGGCATGGCCCGGTCAACGAAGTACTGGCCTTCGAAACGGAAGCCCAGTAGTTCGAAGTCATCCGGGTGAACCGGGAGGAGCCGAAACGCGGACTTGATGTCGCATTTGGCCAACAATGCCCCCGGCCCACAGGAACGGACCATGGCAACGGCCTCGTCAAACGAGGTATACCGGACCGAGCAGAGTGCGTCCGGTATAGCGTCGTTAACTGACGATCCCTCGGGGTAGGAGAGGTGATGGATCAAGCGATACTCGCCAGGGGCCTTTTTGGGGACCAGCCCCAAGGGGGACACTTTAAGGTTGGGGTATGGCGGTTGGTCAAAGGGACCCACTACTCTACCCAAGCGCACCTCCTTAAATATCTGCTCTCTGGCTACCTGTTCAAGGCCCGCCAGTGAGCGTAAGTTCCGCGCGTCCTGGGGTGACCGAGGGCCGGAAAATGGGATCCTGAAGCCGAAGGCAAACCCGTCCGCCAGGTAGGCCGCGTCCGCCCGTTTAGGGTAGTCCCGCAGCAACCCGTTGAGGACCTCAAGCCGAATTGGACTGGGGCCCTTTTGAAGCGGCCGACTCGACCGTGGGGCGCTTGCTTCCGGACTGGTCACGGCCCCGGCCCCGTGCCGAGCCCGCTTTGAAGCAGGACGAGGCAGGGTGTGGGCCGGAGCAGACCGCGCACTCGTGCCGGAAGCGGCATTGCTTTCGGTTGCACCGCCCCGTGGATGAGAAATCCCAGCACAGCAGGCGGGGTTGAACCCCCTGCCCCGCCGATTGGCGGGGTGATTGTGTCGGGCCGGGGCGCTGCACCAAATGCCCGCAGTCATAGCGGTCGCCGAGGGCCGGGCGAGACGGGGTCATCAGCTGCAGCCAGAGGTTGGAGTGCAGCTCATCCCAGCGCATGGTGGGCCGGATGGCGGCGCGCATCCGGAAAGTCTCATCATAAACCCTCCATGCCTGGCCCGGGAAGTCTACGTACGCCCGGTAAATAATGTCCAGGTACTGAAACAGGGGGATGGCCATGTCGGGATACGCCTTGGTAAGGACCGTCGCGTAGATAAGGAAACCAGGGAGCCAGTTGTCCCACGTGCGTGGCGGCTTCTTACGCCGCAGCAGTTCCTTATCATGATCGTCCTCCCTTTCCCGCTCCTCTTTAGTAGCGTCGCGGTTTAATAGACTAAAGATGTCCACGTACTCCCGGCGCCATATCTTGTCTCTGGTCGCCGGGAGTAAATGGTCACCGAGGGGTAAGGACTGATCACCGAACGGTAGGGCCGCCCTGGGAACTGAGTTGTACCCGGTGTTACCCACCGAGCCATATGGCCAACCCGGTGGTGGGAGCGTTGGATGGCCGAAGGTGGCATCCATTGGGGGAGGAGGGTATGGTGCAACCCATGGGGCGGCCTGTTGCCCCGCCGGCGATGGCCACGTGGCCCCCGCTGGCGGGGTAGGCGGGGCAGGCTGGGCGGTGCTCCCTGGCCAAAGCAGAGGATGTTGTGCCGTCCCCGCAGCGGCCTGCGGGCCGGGAGTTGCCGGCCAACCAGGGGGCGCTGGCGGGGGCGCGACGCCGGCCGCCACCATGGGCGGGGGCCACGTTGGGTCGGGCGGTTGTTGGGCCCACGGCCACTGGGCCGGTGGACCGGTGGTCGGGGCAGGGGGGGCCGGGACGCTAGGTGACGCTGCACACTCACCCAGGCTCCGCGCTGCGTCCACAGGGGCCTCCGTAGGTGGATCCTCCGCCGCCGCCGCCACCTCTGCTGGTCCGGAATCGCCGTCCGGCTGTTCCTCGGTCGGGGTCGGGCCAGAAGGTCGCGCCGGCTGCTGGGCCGCCTCCAGGCGGTCAAAGCGTTGGAGTAGGGTCGCGAGGAGAGTCCTCAGATCCGAATCGCTGGCCTCTGGAGGAGCAGGTGCCACCTGGCGGGCCGGATGGCACACCGCCGGATCAGGTAACTGGCCCACGGAACCCTCTTGGACCGCGACATGCTCGGCCAGGCCTCCCGCCTCGGGCAACGTCCCCGCTGCGGTGGAGCGTGGGCCAGCGGAGCGTAGGCCGGCGGCCCGCCGGCTCCTCCGCGTGGTCGTGCGGTTGCTCGGCGCGGCTGCCTTCTTAGCCAGGGCCCTCCTTGGAGCCATGCCGCGCGCCTCCGACGTCAGCGGACCGAGCGCTGGGTCCTGCTCGCAGATGCGGGCACCGATGTGGAGGCGGCTGGGGCCGGGCCTTTCGCCGCACGCGGCGATAGTTTTCGGTCCGGGCGGCAGGGCAAGGGCGGATCGGTCAGCGACCGTAAGTCCCGAACGCTGTGTAAGCGGTCCGGGAGAGTGAACCGGTTTTTTCTTTTTTTTTTTTTTTAAATAATTACCCGCCGAAAGGGTCGAGCCCTTCGCCGCACGCGGCGACAGCCTTCGGTCCGGGGCAGAGGCAAGAGGAGCGGTCAGCAACAGCGAGTCCGCACAGCGAGGAACCGTTTTTCAAATTTCCCGCCGAAAGCCGAGCGGCGGGGAGAACTTGCGGCGCTTTGCTGCCGCTCCGGGATTCAAAAATGGCGCTGCTCCGTGCACGAGCGCCCCTTATATGGGCCGCTCGTCACCGCCCACGGAGCACGCCCTCTCTGCTTCCTCCTCTTCCGCCCGATGTGGGCAAAGCGCGCGCCGACAGGAAGCTCCTGCCGGCGCGCGGTCATTTTAGTAATTTAAAGATTGGAGCAATAAAACGTTCACACACATACACACAAATGGAAATGAAAAAAGCTTTGAAGAACCACTTCTAGATGTGTGTGTGTGTGTGTGTGTGTGTGTGTGTGTGTGTGTGTGTGTGTGTGTGTGTGTGTGTGTGTGTGTGTGTGTGTGTGTAAGAGCTATTAGCTACATTCAAGTCTGATACCCAGAAAAGAGCCTCAAACTCATTAATCCTAGAATTTATTTAATTATAAGCATATGTCCTTAGTCCCAGGTTCCAGTCAGCCAAACTGCAGTCTTAGTATACAGAAAAGAAGTTTCACATGCCTGAAATCTATTATGAGCAATTTGAATTGGTTGTGAGAACAGATATGAAAATAATCATTTTCCTGCACAGAATTCAAAAGTAAGTTACACATGAAGAATTAGAAACTAGTTAGAATAACAGGAGGCAGGCAGGGGTGTCCAGGGAGGCACAAGGCGTGCACATGCACGCGTGTGATGCTGCCAACATGCCTTGTGTGATGCATGTGCCTGCGCATGCACCCATGTGATGTCACAGGTATGCCTTGAGCGGCACACACATAGTGAGGGGAGGCACTGTATGCGCACACACCCACACCCATGTGACATTACCAGCACACGGGCAGCACACACGCGTGTGTCACTCACAGTGTGATGGCTGTAAACTGCAGCCACCACCTTGGGCACTCAATCTCTAAAAGGTTCGCCATCACTGCTCTATGACGTCACATACACAGACAACAAAACAAGTGAGAGAGAAATAATGTAAACAGAAAATTCCCTGGTGTTTGTTTGTTTTTTAATCCCTGTAATCTAGTATGACTTATTGTTCATCTCAATAATCACAGAACACTTAGAAATACTTTGCTCAACATACATAACTCCAAAAATGATTTTTAAAGGGGGGTGGCTTCTCTGCCTTTTTAGACTACATCAAGTCAACATGACACTTATCTAGGAAACATGTTGTCATGCATAATCAAGCAGCCAAATGACACATACTGACAATGAAGCTCTGCTTATTCAACAGATGAGCGTGATCCCAGACATGTTGAAAAAGGACACATACAAATTGAGAGACAGACATAGAGATTTAGTAAAGCCAAAGGAACAGCCTTTGTTGTTGTTCAGTCGCATAGGCGAGTCCGACTCTTCGTGACCTTATGAACCACTGCTCGCCAGGCACTCCATCCTCTACCATCCTCCTCAACCTGCCCAGTTTTGTGTCCACTGTGTCAACAATGCCATCTAGCCATCTCATTTCTCTGCCTTCCCCCTCTTCTTTTGCTCTCAATCTATTCTTCTGCGCTCAGCTTTCTTTATGATCCAGCTCTCACAACCATACGTTACTACCGGAAATACCATTGCTTTGATTATGCAGATTTTGGTTTGCAAGGTGATGTCTCTACTTTTGACTATCTTCCCCAGGTTTCTCATAGCTTGTCTCCCAAGAATTAGTTGCCTTTTTATTTCATGGCTAGTCGGAGTCGAGGAGTCAGAGGAAATGTCGGGTACCTGGAGTCGGAGTCGGAGTCAGAAGTACATAAAACTGAGGAGTCGGAGTCGGAACATTTATCTACCGATTCCATAGCCCTGGGAACCACCTCAGGGGCTTATCTTTTTGCCAGTTCCCCCAATGTGCATGTGCACCAAGCGCTTGGTGCACATGCACGCCTACAGCACTTGGCACGCCTACAGCACTTGGTGTGCCTACAACGCTTGGCACGCATTTGCGCCTACAGCACTCTGCCTGCTAAGCCAAGCAGACATTTGCTGCTTGGAGTGTGGCAGTGCAGTGTCGGGCCGCCATGCACAGCCATGGAGGAACCAGTGGCTGCTGCTGAGGCCCTCGGCAGCCTCCTTGCTGTCCTCCCAAGCAGGGAGAAGGAAGAGCAGCTGCTAGCCTGAAGCTCCCTACAGCCTGTTGCCCAGGGTAAGTGACTCGCCTTTGGGTGTGGGGTGGATGGGTATATTTTAATGTGCATTTAATGAGTATTTATTTTAATGTGTATTTTATGTGTATTTATTGTGTATTTTATTTGTTTTTATGCCTATTTAATGTGTATTTATTTTTAATGTGTATTTAATTTATATTTTTGTTTTATGTGTATTTATTTTAATGTGTGTTTTATGTGTTTTATGTGTATTTTATGTAGTTTTATGTCTCTTTAATTTGTATTTTAATGTGTACTTATTTTTATGCTTTTTTTTTACTTTGGCACCGCCCATGATGTTGGCTCTGCCCATGATATCATGACATTGGCTCCGCCCATGACATCATGACATTGGCTCTGCCCACAACATTGGCTCTGCCCACAGTTTGGTAGTAAAAATTTTGGCTGCCCACCACTGCTGCTTCTACTTCTTCCCCATCTATTTTCCAGGGTTTGATAGGGCCTGTTGCCATTACAGTTGTACCTCGCATAAAGAGCATAATGCGTTCCACAGGATTGCTCTTTAAGCGAGTTTGCTCTTTAAGCGAAACACCATTGTAAATGACCAATTGTGGGGGGGATTGTGAACCCCGATTTATTTGTTAAGCGAGTTTTTGGTTGGTTTTATTTGTTAAGCAAAGCGAACATTCAGAAAAAAATCTGCTCTTTAAACGAGGTACTCTTTAAGTGAAGTGCTCTTTATGCGAGGTTTGACTGTATCTTGGTTTTCTTTCTTTTTTAAAAAAAAATATTGAGATTTTAAAAATTATAAGATAACAGAAATACCAACAATAAAAAAGTAAGAAAATTACATACATAAAATATACTGATGGAAAGAAAAGGGGGGAAAATAAAGTAACATAAGCTGCACCTATTATCAGACATATCTTTTCATTTTTCCATCTTCCTCATGCATTTAAATTCTTCCTTTTATACATTTATATCATTCTTCATATACTTCATTTATCTTGTTTTTAATCTTAAACATGATTATCTCATATACTAACTTATTTAATATCTGATTATCAACTTTTCTTATTCTAAATTATTACTAACAGAAAGAAAATCTAAAAAAATAATATCACCCATGTGCTATACATTGTTCCAAAATCACCACTTATTTTTCTAACCATCTTGTTTTCCAAAGAAACTCAACATATCATGTGCTGGCTTGTTCCCTCTATTGTTTTCCAATTTATGCACCAAATAGAGTTTCCAAATGTCCCAAAATCTATTTCTTTAGTTATTCCTTTTTTAAAAATGCAATTCACATGTAAGTTTTTCATTCAGGACAATTTCCCAAATCTCCTTATACCAATTATCAACTTCTAATTTTAAATTATTCTTCCATTTTTTTGCTATCTCTTATCTCACAATTATTTAAAAAAAGACATTAAATCTTTTTTAATTTGTGTCTAGATTCTCCTCCTCTAAATCTGTTAATAGAGCTATATTCACATCTATTTAATTTTAATACCCATTATATCTCTAATTCCATTTCCAATTTTTACCCCAAAATCCCTAGTTATTTTGCAACACCACCACATATGTCCGTACTGTATGTTCTTAAATTTTGATTGAATCTCCTGCAATTTGAGGATTTACTCCTATCCATTTGATTTAACCTAACTGGGGTAAATACCATATACATAATACAGTAAAACCTCATATAACACTAAAACCTGGTTCCACAAGTCTTGGTGTTATATAATTTTTAGTGTTATCTGATCCTCTATGGGATCCATAGAGATACATTGTAACCACACAGGCTTTAGCGGTTGTTATCTGAAGCATCCCATAGAATCTTAATGTTATCTGATGCAATTCTTCCCCCCAGATTCCTTAATGTTATGCGATTTTAGTGTTATTCGATACTAATGTTATATGAGGTATTACTGTATCTTGAAATCATGTTCCTTAACTTTAACAGAAAGATTTTTTCATTATTCTTTTTGTCCATTTGCTTTTCCAATTTTTCCAGAAATTTTAACATTTAAGTCATTCTCCCAAATTTTTCTTATCACATCTTGTATTACCATTTCCACATTCAACATCTAATAAATTTTACTTAAAAGACCTTTTATCCCCATTGTTGCTGTTTGCCTGTCGAGGGAAACATGTTATAACAGTTTCTGAGACAGCTTAACAAATAATTTTTTTTTCCACAGCAATCATTGCTGTTTCTCTGTCAAGGATGGAAACATTTTATAACAGTTCCACAGTTTCTGCTCTTTAAGCAAGTTTGCTCTTTAAGTGAAACACCATTGTAAGTGACCAATTGTGACTTCGCGGGGGGGGGGATTGCAAACCCCGATTTATTTGTTAAGCAAGTTTTTGGTTGGTTTTATTTGTTAAGCAAAGCGAACATTTAGAGAAAATTCTGCTCTTTAAGCGAGTTAGTCTCTAAGCGAGGCATTCTTTATGCAAGGTTTGACTGTACATTGAAGCCAAAAGGATATCTAGGGACCCAAGCATACAGAAATGAAAGAAAAGTCCAGCACTATACAACACATACAACTGGAATATGCAACATGAGAAGCAATTACAGTAATACCTCGGATAACGCTAAGACTTGATTCCACAAGTCTTGGTGTTATCCGATTTTTAGTGTTATCCGATGCATGTTAAAATCCTATGGGATGGATCAGATAACGTTAAAGCTCCATAGAGATACATTGTAAACACCCAGGTTTTAGCAATTGTTATCCGATCCATCTCATAGGACCTTAACGTTATTCGATCCAATTCTCCTCCCCAGATTACTTTATGTTATGTGATTTTAGCATTATCTCAGGTAAACGTTATCCGAGGTATTACTGTACACTTATATACCGCTCCATTGCACTTAACACACTCTCTGGGTGGTTCACAAATCAATTAACATTTTGCCCCCAGCATATTGGGTGCTCATTTACTGACCTCAGAAGGATTGAAGGCTGAGTCAATCTTGAGTCCTGGTCAGGATCAAACTCACAACCCTTTTCGCAGCAGTACTGCAGATTAGCCACTGCGCTACCAGGGTGCTTGAAGGTAAATTGGAAATCATAATGCAAGAAATAGAATGTATAAACCACAGGTTCCCAAGTTTTTTCAGCCGTGGGTCAGACCACACGGTCTCTGACAGCTGAGCGGGCCAGACTGGTTGTTCCCCTCGCCTTAAACGCTGCTGTTAAATGCATCCATGGCCATAATAAATGCATTTACAATGCTCGGGAAATGACAACCCGAAACAACTGGAGATGCTCTAGTCCAGATGCAACAAGCAGCACAGGAAGCTAGGGGCTATAGTGAAAGGCCTGAACAAATAATATCAATCAGATTCCAGGAAAATTCTATCAACATAACCATAATTCAAGTTGATGTTCCAGCTACAGATGCTGAATATGAATATTTCACACAAACATCCAAGAAGAAACCAATCACATACTGGAACACTTCCTTATAATATCAATTGACTGGAAAACAGGAAAATGTGGCCTAGGTGGCAGAAATGAAGCAGAAGATTGACTCATATAGTTAGTTCTATGAAACCAACAATCTGTTTATTGCAAATGCATGCTTCAAGTAACTGAACAGACAGCTATAAACATGGATATCACCAGATGGTCAATATAGAAATTAAACAGACTACATAATTAAAAGCAGGAGATGGAAAAGCTGTATTCTCTGTGCTGCAACAAGATCTGGAAAATAACACAAAAAAATTGTAGTGCCAAAATACAATATAAACAACATTCCCAATGCATTTAAAACCCATATGAGAAACAGAAGTTTATTATTACACTCATTTGACCAGGAACTAGAAGAATCGTGGATTGAAACCATAGATATTATTAGAGAATAATGCAAAAAGATAATTCTTGTATAAAAAGAAAAGAAATTATAAATGTCAGAAGAGAAGTAATAGTAAAAGGTAGCAGAAATAGAGTTGGAATCAAGAATGCAGTTTCTCAAAGATTCACACATAGAGACAAACAGAACTACTGTATTACAATAACCAGTGCAAAGGAATACAGAAGACTAAAAGGAGAACTAAGAAATGAAAGTGAAATTTAAGACTAGATTAGGAAAGCTAAATGACAAACAGGAAAGCACACTGCATGTCTAGGAGAAAATAAAGATAAGATGGAAACAGTACAGGACTTTGTACACCAAAAGGGCTCAGCAACAGAAAGTGACTTGTGGAACTGGATCAGTGGTACCGGTGTGTCACAATGAGATGCAGAAGGCAAATGGAAGACTACTGCATTATACTGTTTCCAATACAATCTTCATCGCTGATTGCAATGACGATAGCCAATATTCAGAATTGGATGTAGCACTTGAAGAAGAAGGAAACAGTATACTCAAGATCTACAGCAGAGATGGTGAACCTTGGCACACCAGGTGTTCTTGGATTTCAATTCCCAGAAGGCCAAGTCAGCACTCCTGCTGATCAGAGCTTCTGGGAATAGAAGTTCAAGAACAGCTAGAGTGCCAAGGTTTGCCATAACTGACCTATACAGAATAGATAAAAAGATGACAAATTCTTTTGAAGAGAGATCCAATACTGAAGAACCTACTGTTCTGGAAAGGGAACTGCTCTGAAATAATTAGGGAGTAAATTGTCAAGGCTTGACGGAACACCAACAGAAATATTTCAAGTCTCAAAGATTTAGTGTCAAAATCCTAATCAAAAATATGGCAGCAAATATAGAAAAATATAGAAAACAAAAGAATGGTTTACAGAATATCATATCAGAAGCCATTACTTCTCAAGTGAAAATTAATTACATTTGAAGAACATTTGGAGTGCATCACAGGTAAAGACGAAGAAAAAGACGGACAGTTATATCGAATTCAGGGCCTCTCCGGGTCATTGCAGAATGATTGCACAGGAAATCCATGAGGTAAATGAGTAAATATGGCAGCAGGGGGATCGTAGCTCAATGGCATAACATGTCTTTTACACCATTTCCCAAACTATGTTCCAGAACACTGGTGGATTTCAATTCCCAGAAGCCTACGTCAGTACATTGGCTGATCAGTGCTTTGAGACATTGACTTAGGTTCCTGGGAATTGAAGTCCCAAAACCAAAGGTTGGGAAACACTGATCTATTAGATGATGAAGACTGAGTATTTGTACCACACATTTTCCCCTTAAATCTAGGGAATGTCTCAAACCATTTTTGATTGTTTCTCATGTGTAGGAGAAATCCAAAAGGCTGCAGGATGAGCCTTGAAATGCTAAGAGATCCTGAAAGATAAAATCCCCCAGTGAACCCCCAAAATTGGGGTGGTCATAGGACCATATTTTTGTTACCACCTTCTCTCTTTGCATTGCCTAAGCCAGTGATGGCTAGCCTTTTAGAGTGCCCAAACTGCAACCCAAAACCCACTTATTTATCCCAATATGCCAACACAGCAACAGGGGAGGAAGGAAACACTTCCATTGGGCTGTGGGGCAGAGGGGAGGGGTGAACACTGTGCTGGGATGATTGCACAGGTGCCCACACAGAGGGCTCCAAGTGTCACCTCTGGCACATGTGCAATAGGTTTTCCACTACTGGCCTAGGCTGGCTGCTCACAGTTTCTGCCATAATATAGACAGCAAGACAGAGCGATACTCATTGGAGCTCCACCAATAGAGCAGGCTCTCTGACAGCATCATTGCATTTGATTTTGTGAGCAGATGGCCCAAGGTGACAGAAACAGAAAAAAGAGAAAAGGACTTCAAATGCATCTACCTTTCTTTAAAAAAAAAAATCTTCTCATGAACAAAAAACAGCCTTCCAGGTAACAGTACTGCTACCCAAAGGGAATGACCAGGAATGAACAATAAAAAGTAACTACCAAAGCTAAGCCATCAGGTTATGATTAAGTTTGTAAGATCTACCTACAGTACTTCAAGGAGAAACATCACCATCTAGCTCCTAAATGATGACAGCACTGGCACCAGACAAGCTTTTTCTGGGAAGACAATTCCATAACCTGGAGGCTACTACTCAATTACTGGAGTAGTAGACCATACAACCAGTATTAAATCCTGCATGTCTCATTTCATATGTGCCGCAGGAGATGGCTCCAAAATCATAGTGTGTGGATCACTTTGTGGCAAGCTGGGATCCACCTTAAACAAATTCATACCAGCAATATTTTCCCCGACTGTCTTGGAGGGCAAAGGCGGCCCAGAACCAGTTGGCCTCCAAGACCAGGCCCCCCAGCGCCTTGGGGCATGAAAAAAGTATACTCAGATAGAGTCGCAGCAGACACGACTACAGAAAAGGACTGTCCAGCTAAGTGTTAAATTAAAATAACTCAAGAGAAAAAATAATCGTATGTGCATGAGAGAAAAGGGGAGAAAGATTTGCACTTTGCTTTGCTACAATTGTAGCTTTTTAAATTCTGTTTTCAAAAGAATTTGTCAAGACTGAGCTAGTCCACCACACCCTTCTCTTTCCGAATAATGCTCATAGCTCCTTCGGTTTATTGGCACGGAATGTGCTTGACTGTTAAGCTTGGATCAAAATGTAATGTATTTGATTAATAAAACAATAAGGAAAATGTGGTAATAGGCTAAGTAAGATAAGATGGTTCTGCTGTAATATTATCTTAACATAGCCTTAATGCAGGGTATTAACTTCACAGTAGTTAATCAGCAATCATACCTGAAGCAGCTTAATTTTTCAGATCCGTGTTAGGCCAATCCTTTTTAGCAGTAGGAGCTGAGCTGGAAATCAATAAAACACAACAGACCACTCATTGTGCCTTGCAAGAGTCAAATACAAAATCTGAAGACATGGGAGTAAATCCAGTATTAATCACATGGAACTTCATAACAACAAGAAAACTAAGGACTTGCCTTGACTGTCAAAAAAAAAGTGGGTTTCCAATTAAAAAAACACCAAGTTAAGCTCACATGGTGCATTCATCAATTTGCCAGTCCTTTGTGAAACCTTGCCCAAACAGGGATTTATTTTTTAAACTTGCAGCAATCATCAACAAGCAACCTCCTGATTTGCCTCTTCCCCTCCCATCCCCGTTATTTCTTCTTCTTCTTCTTCTTCTTCTGCTTCTTCTGCTTCTGCTTCTGCTTATCCCTACCACAAGTCAGGGGTGTGTGGTGGCTTAGTGGGTTAGATGCCGAGCTTGATAACCAAGAAGACCTGTGCAGCATTACTCTACATTGTACATTTAAAGAGCAACACGGGGGCTGGAGCACACCAGAAACCTCTCTAGTCTCACATTATGATCACACAGGGTGGTGTTGGGGTGTAGGCGGTATGCACATGCCTCACCACTGCTCCGGGAGCTGCACTGGTTGCCTACATGTCTCCAGGTGCAATTCAAGGCGCTGGTTATTACCTTTAAAGCCCTACATCAATGTTTCCCAGTCTTTGGTTCTTGGACTTCAATTCCCAGAAGTCTAAATCAGTACATTGGCTGATCAGTGCTTTTGGGGAATTGACTAAGACTTCTGGGAATTGAAGTCCAAGAACCAGAAGTTGGGAAACACTGCCCTACATGGTAGTGGGCCAGGATACTTAAGAGACCGCCTCACCCCAAGAACATCTGCCCATTCCACCAGAGCAGATCAGAGAGGCTCTCTAGCTGTTCCATTGGCCATAGAGGCACAAGACGGAGGGCCTTCTCGGTGTCCGCCCCAGCCCTATGGTACCTCCTGCCTATGGAGCTATGTCTCCAGACGGAGTTGCTGCCCTTTAGGAAAAACTTAAAAACATGGCCAGCAGGGCAGGTATGGGGTGTGGGAGGGACTATGATCCCAGCCTGCTGATTGATTTAAGCCCTGCTTGCCCTTAATTAGTTTTTAGATTTTAAAGTTTTAAATTGAGGGGTTTTAGGGATGCTTTTAAGAGTATTTTATTGTGGTTTTTATGAATTGTGAGCCACCATGGGTCACCTCAGTGACAAGTATGAATAATAAATAAATAAATAAAACTAATATATGAAGGAAATACAACAGACACAAGAGCAACAGCACACGGTCCACAAATATTCAACTGCTGGTACTGGAGATAGCAGAACCATAAATACAAATCCATGAAGAACAATATTATTGTGTATCTGTGTGCATAGATGCAAACGGATGCACGTGTATTGAAAACTGCAAAATTTGGAGGTCCAGAATGTCATGGGGTCTAAAGTATGTCAAATCTGCCCCTACATTCTCTAAACAGAGCAAAGGGACTTTTTGATCAAAATGCTTTTCTAAAAAACATTATGTTAAAAGTTAATAATACTGTGGAAGGGCCCATACATTATTTTACACGAGATCATGGGAGCCTCCAGGGCTTTCCTTCACAGGTTGTCCCATCCTGCCCTAGAACCACTGCATCTTTTTAAATTAGCATTGTATTAGCACTGCTTAGTGATTAAGACACTGAAATTGACAACTGGAAGGTCGGCAGGTCAGCAGTTCAAGACCCAAGTGCTGCATGACGGAGTGAGTACCCATCTCTTTCCCAGTTCTTGCAAACCTAGCAATTCAAAAGCAAGAAATTACAGGTAGATAAATAGGTACCAGTTCAGTGGGAAGGTAAACAGCATTCCGTGTCTAGTCACATGTCCATGGAGACGTGTGCAGACGCGGACAGTGCTGGCTCTTTGGCTGTAAACAGAGATGAGCACCGAACCATATAGTTGGATATGACTCGCTTTTGAGCAAGGGCAACCTGTATTATAAGCCTGTGACATAAATGAATTTGCTCCCAGTCAAGTAAGAGCTCTGGAAGACCGCTCAGAAGATAGGATAATTACTGTATATACTGGCGTATAAGACGACTAAGCATATAGGACGACCCCCCCCCAACATTTCCACTCACAATATAGAGTTTGTTATATACTCGCCGTATAAGACTACCCCCTCTTCCGCACACCTTCCACACACCAAATAAAACATGAAAGAACATCAGATTTTATTTCAACATCTCCCTGTGGCTGGCACTAGTGTGCAAGTGCGCATGTGCGAGCTCTGTGTAGACAAGAGGCGGGGCGGAGCACCGCTGCTTCCCACCGAGCAGAATGGGCCGGTCACGCCAAAAAGGCTGGCACCCCTGTCTCGCTGCTGATGCTGGCCGCAGCCATGCTGGATACCCCGTAATACTGGATGGTATGTAGAATGAGGTGAGTGGCCATCAGGAGGCCACTATGGGCACCAGGCGGGCATCGGGAGGCCACTATGGGCAGCTATGTTTATCCCAACTGAAGTGCACCCGGCGTATAAGACGACCCCCCCCCCTTGGAGGCATGTTTTTCAGGGGAAGAAAGTAGTCTTATACGGCAGCATATACAGTAAATGGAATATATTCCATTTCTGAATAAAACTACTTGAGCCTATATTGTTTTGTTATTCAGTCATGCAGTCAAATCCAACCCTTTGTGACCCCATGGACCACAACATGCCAGGGTCCTCTTTCATCTGCCATCCTCTGTAGTCTGCCCAGATCTACACCCACTGTGTCAATGATGCCATCTAACCATCTCACCCTCTGCCACCCCCTTCTCCTTTTGCCTTCGATCTTTCCCAGCATCAGGGCCTTCTCCAGTGAGTCCTCTCTTCTCATTTGGTGGCCAAAGTAACTGAGCTTCAACTTCAGTATTTGTCCTTCATTGACAGACATCCTTAAAAGCCAATGTTAAGTGAGATTTTTCTTCCTCCCTTACTTTTTTTCTCAGTGTGGAGGAGCAATTTTTATAACAGGAAATTTTGTAAGACACCTTGCCCAATACGATGTGCCTGTTACTTCTCCCTATCTTTCATAATAAGCTATTTCAAAGCAGTGCTTAACATGCTGGGTCAGGCAAATGACACAAACGCTTTCTAAAAACAGTTTAAAAAAATACTATTCCTGAGCTTCATAGGGTATCATTTTTACTTCTAGTTCTGGCTTGATTTCTTATAGGACCCTCTTGCTTGTTTTCTGTTAGTTCAGGGTATCTGCAAAGCTTTCCTCCAGCATCTTATTTAAATGAAACATTTTTTTCCTGTCACCTTGCTTTACTGTCCAGTATTCTCACTCATATATGGCAACTGGGAATACAAGAATCTGGATGATCTTGCTCTTGATCTCCAGTGACTCAACCTTAAACTTGATGATCTTTTCTAATTCCTTCATTGCTGTTTTTCTGGGTCTCAGTCTTCTTGTGATTTCTCGGCTGCAATCTCTGTGTGGATTGATAATTGAACCAAGGTGTATAAAATATTCACTATTTTGATTTCTTCATTGTCAACTTTAAAGTTGTTCAGTTCTTCAATACTCATGATTTTTGTCTTCTCAGTGTTCAAATGCAGAACTGCTTTGCCACTTTATGCTGTCATTTTCACTAAAAGTCATTTCAGGTCATTACTGCTTTCTGCTAGTTTGATGATCCAGTACTACAGTCAAACCTCGCATAAAGAACACCTCGCTTAAAGAGTAACTCACTTAAAGAGCAGAGTTTTCTCTGAATGTTTGCTTCGCTTAACAAATAAAACCAACCAAAAACTCACTTAACAAATAAATCGGGGTTCGCAATCCCCCCCATTGGTCACTTACAATGGTGTTTTGCTTAAAGAGCAAACTCGCTTAAAGAGCAATCCTGTGGAACGCATTATGCTCTTTAAGCAAGGTACAAATTGTATCTTCGTAACATATATTATTGATGTTTCTTCCACAAATTTTCATTCTTCCTCCATCTGAATCTGGTCTAGCCATCTATATGATATGTCCTTTATAGCAATTGAATAAAAAAATGCATACTTATGTGGCACATTTGCTTAGAAGATACCATTCTGTTTCTCAATATTTTGTCCCAACGGTAGATTCTTATCCATAATACAGATTACACATCAGAACAATCAGGTGCTGAGGCACACCCTTTTCTTTAAGAGTAACCTATTCTCATTATCTGTACAGTCAAAGGCTTAGCTACAGTCTGTAAAGCATAACCTGGATAGTTCAGTGGTTTAGATCTGCAGAGCTAGAGTTGGGATATTTGATGAGCCAGCCTGCATAGTTCTTGGCAAGCCATATAGTTCCACAGAATTCCAAGAAGGAAATTATTATATTATATAATCTTCTTCTGAAATTATTTGGTGTGCTCTTGTAGCCAGCAAATATTTGCAATACAATCTTTAGTGCTTCTTCATTTTTAGAATCCAGATTGAACATCAAGCATTTGTCACTCCATATAAAATAAACATCCTTGTTGGGACATCTTAAGTATTACTTTGCTTGGGGACATAAATGTATATTAAATTATTGTAACAGTTCTCTTTGTTTCTGTCTGACAGTCACTGAAACTGGTTGATCAACCAGTTCCTGACAGTACAAACTGTTCATCTTTGCAGATGACACATCAATGGCCATACAAGGATCACATTTATTGAGATAGCTAGAAAACGTACTGGAGCACTTGTTGGTATCACTCCCTAAGATAAAGAGAGAAGCAGCAGCAAGCAACAAGAAAACTAAACAAGAGAATGACCCTCAACATCATCTGAACAGATATGTTCCTCAAGTCCACTGTCTCAGGTCCACAAAGAACTTTATGGCAAGAACAAACATTCATGGCGATATGGAAGGACAAAATCAAATTAGAAGATGGAAGAGGGAGTTCACTTAACTAGGAATAACATTAAAGGAGGAGATGGCTGAGGAACTCAACCTCCCTTATATCACTTGGAAGACTCTGAATAGGCTGAGGGTTTAAGTACCTAAATGTAAGAAAAACATGCTCAAGTAGTGGCTGCTGACGGATGACAACAACATGCTGTGTGAATGTGGAGAGATACAGAATCCGGCTCATTTTCCAGTCTGCTGATTATTTACCAGAAGCATGTACCAATTAGAACTTAAGTTTGGCCAATGACAAAGTCAAGAAAGTAGCTTCATTTTGGCAGTTTAAAGTTTTACCTGGACAAGGGGGGAGAGTCAGTGAAACACTGCATTCAGGTACCTGACCCTGTTTCTGTCATATTTGCTTTTGCTTCTTGCCTGCCTTTTATAATGTTAAGTGATTTCCCCATCTGCCAGTTAGGTTTGCTTTTTTTTTTTTTTACTATGGGAATTGTCTTTTCTCATTCTTCCCTAATAATATTTCTGGTCTAAATCCACAGTTCTTCTAGTTCTTGGTCAACTGAGCTTAGTAATAATAGTGTTCCCAATGTGGATTTTGAATCCAACAGAAACGTTGTTTAAATTATATTTTGGTACTACACACCTAGTAATGTTATTTTAGCTTTAGTCTAATGATAGATATTAACAGTTCATGATCAGCAATACCATCTACTCCTGATCTTGCTTTAAGCAGTGAGACTACAGCTTCTCCACCTCCTACTTCCAATTATATAGTCTGTTTGATTTCTATATTAATCTAGTAATGTCCACATGAGCCTCTGTCTGTTTAGCTGTTTGAAACATGTATTTTCAAGAAATGACTGCTGGCTTCACAGAACTCCAAGTCATTCTTCTGCTTAATTTCTATTCCTTTGGCCAAATTTTCCAACAACATTTGGTTCTGCTCTGTTTCCTAAATTTGCATTCCATTTACCTATGACTATAAGCATTTCTTGTTTTGATGTGTGATCAATTTCCTCTGAAATGCCTACATAAAAGCTTTCAGTTTCATCTTCTGCCTCTGGTAGACTTGAATGACTGGTTTTCCATAGAGTCTGATTGGTGTTATTTGTCCAGGTTTTGTTATACTGTATCTCTTTACTGCCTGTGCTACATCTTGCCTCAGTATTAGAGCCACTCCATTTCTTTTGAGCCTGCCATTTCCAGAGCAGAACATTTTGACTAAAAGTATCCTGTTCCAGTTTGCTTTAGTTCAGATATCAAGCACTGTCATGTTTACATGTTCATTTACTTACAGTATAATTTCCCATTTACCTTGACACTTCTTGCATGCGCAGCATTGAATTGACCTTTCACTTCTTTGCACAAATGCCTTATGTTAAATCTGACATTGATGAGCAACATTTAGAAGTGAGGACATGGAAGGAAAAACAGAGTCCCCAGCTCTGAAACCACTCTTTCCTGCCTTTACTTTTAGTCAGAGAACCACAAATGCACCATTACCATCACGGACTCATTCAGAGTGTCTTCAAAAGGGCACATGATGGGCCAGACACTAATCTGTGTGTTCTTAGACTGGCAAAGCCGCACTGAGGGCTAATGTACTTCCTTCATTCAAGCCCTTCTTAAGCTGTCAAGGTAATTTCCCTTTGTTCTTCCACCATCTCTAAACATAGGCTACCTGACCAGGTGTCCAGAAAATAAGCAGGCTGGGCAAAGGAAACATCTACACCAGTGATGGTGAACCTATGGCACGTGTGCCAGAGGTGGCACTTGGAGCCTTTTCAGTGGGCATCCATGCAGTCACCCCAGCACAGAGTTTGCTCTGCCCCTCTCCCCAGCAGCTCAATGGGAGTGCTTCCTCCCTCCCCCCAGCACAGAGCTCACCCCACCCCTCTGCCCAGCAGCCTAATGGGAGCACTTCCTCCCTCCCTCCAGCACAGAGTTCACCCCCAATCCCTCTGCCCCACAGCCCAATAGGAGCGTTTCCTTCCTCCCCTGTTGCTGTGTTGGCACTTTGTGATAATTAAGTGGGTTTGGGGTTGAAGTTTGGGCACTTGGTCTCTAAAAGGTTTGCCATCACTGTTCTACACTGTCCTGAGTTCCTTGTGAACCAACCAACCAACCAACCAACCAATCAAATAAATAAATAAATAAATTGCACATTTATTTCAGTTTAGGCATGGCTGGTGCAGATATTAGGGACAATTTTCAAAAATCTATATTCAATAATGAAGCTTTAATCTTTAATACTGTTGCTCTCTGCCTTATAGACTGCAGTGGCCCAAGTGATTAAGATGCTGACTGGGAGGCAGAAGGTCAGTAGTCAAAACCATAATACTGCATGACGGAATGAGTTACCATCTCTGTCCCATATCCTGTCAATCTCGCGGTTCAAAAGCAAGAAATTGTAAGTAGATAAACAGGCACCATATTGCTGGAAAGGTAAACAGAGTTCCTTGCACTTCGGTGTCCAGGTGTACTTGCCACAAGTCCACAGAAACATATGCAAATACAGACAGTGCTGGCTCTTTGGCTATAAACAGATATGAGCACTGCACCCTAGAGTCGGATATGGCTGGCTTTTAAGGAAGGGTGACCTTTACTTTACCTGCCTGACATCACTATTATCAGTTTTCATACATTTTCCTTAACAGCAAGCTGAAAATTCCTCTTAGCACCAAGGAATATAAATATTAATATTAGATTACAAACTGGTTTTACCAAGAAAGCCAAAGAGAAGTGAGTGAAGTCTGGAATGTAATATATCAGGGTCAAAGACAATCTGAAGAAAAGCACTCACAAACAGTCTGCAAATTATACTGACACCTGAGTAAGCAATGACGGGTATTGACTTGTTTACACACACACACACACTGCACTAAATTCTATCCGAGTTTACTCAGAGGTTAAGCTCGGCTGACCCATACCAACAGTTTATTGTGGTCACGGGACTCCACTTTCAGTGACAAAAATCTGCCTTTTGCTACTTTGGAAGCTGAGGCTGAAAATCTTGACTTTTGTTTCTTGGAAAGCTCTACACAGCACCAAAAGAGGATGATAAATAAAACATTCCTGAGATTATTATGACATTTTTCTACTCCTGGCCCAAGGACTATGGCTGTAAATCTGTTCCTCTGTGATTTTCTGTCTTCTACTGCATGCCTTTGTCACATTCCTCTTCATCAGGCCTTTTTCCTTTGACCACTATGTTCCTATAAACTGCCTCCAGGACCCAAACGTTGAAGATGAGGTTCTTCTATTTTGGGCACATGTTGAAAAGGCAAGACTTTTTCTTTTTCTTCTTTTTCTTCTTCTTCCTCCTCTTTCTTCAAGTACCATATCTAATTCTGAATATTGGCTGTCATCATGGTGATCAATCACGAAGATTATCTTGGGAACAATATAATGGCACTGGTACCACTGATCCAATTCTACGAGTCACTTTCTGGTCCTGAGCTCTTTTGGCACACAAAGTCCTTATCAGACCCAGGCCAGTATTGATGAAGCTGCTGCCCTCCATCAAGATGGATTCAAGTGGAATTTAATCCACTTGGGGACCATCAGTTTCCCTGGGGACTTCACCACCCAAGACCTTTAGACCTCAGGATTTGAATCCTTGGTGGCAAGGTCTACTCCAGGGATTCTTAACCTGCGGCCTGTGGGCGAAATGTGGCCCACAGTGCCATTTCATGTGGCCCCACCACCACCACCACCACCCCAGGAAGTGCCATGTGGTGGAGGAAGGGCAAATGGAAATCTGGCCACCGAAGCTCTCTGAGGGAGAATGACTTGGCCCCCAGCTCAAAAAGGTTGAGAACTTGTCTACTCTATTACCATAGCAGGATAGCCTGACTTAAGACTCTTTGAAAAAGACAATAACTTTGGAGAAAGCACAAGGCAGCAAAAAAAGAGGAAAACCAAATGTGAAATGGTTTTGTATCCCTAAGAAACCACAAGCTTGAGTTTGCAAGACCACAGCTGTTGAGGACAGGACATTTGGGAGACCATTCATTCAGAAGAGTCGGAGATGGCTTGACAGCAACCTAACCACAACAACAACTCCTCTCTTATCACTGGAAGAGGGTAGCAAAGGCATACAAAGACCTGCCAGGCAAGCCTGAAGCGTCATTTTATAACCACAGCAAGGAAAGCACATTGGAACAACACCATGCTTCTCCTTCAAGAGGACAGCTGGGCTTTTGGACCCCTGAGGGACGCATCCTCAAAACTAGGCAGTTCCTTCAAAGATCCTGGAGCACCATTTTCCCCTCTTGCCATGCAGCCAACCCTCATAGCCTCAAGCATCTCCTGTGTGGCTTGGTGGCCTCAAGCCTACACCAGTTGAGAAATATATATCCTCTTGTTGGTATCGCTCCATCTAAGACCAGGAGAGAAGTAGAAGCAGAAGAAGAAGCAAGAGAGAGACCCTCGACATCCTCCGAATGAAATATGAGCCTCCAGTCTGTGGACTCAGATCCAGGAAGAGCTTTGTGGAAAGAACAAACATGCTTGAGAGCACAGATGAGCAAAACCAAATTGGAAGATGGAGGGAGGACCTCACTGGACATGGAACAACATTAAAGGAGGATGCAGCTGAGGAACTCAACTTCCCCTAAGACACTTTGAGGACCCTGAAAAAGCTAAGGGTTGGAGTGCCTAGGTAAAGGTAAGGTAAAGGTCAACCTTGTTCCAAAGCCAGTCATATCCTACTCAGTGCTCATCTCTGTTTATAGCCAAATAGCCAGAGCTGTCTGCGTCTGCAGACGTTTCTGTGGACGTGCGGCAGGCATGCCTCGACCCCGGAATGCACAGAATGCTGTTTACCTTTCCACCGAAGTGGTTCCTATTTATTTACTTGCAATTTATTGCTTTCTAACTGCTAGGTCGGTGGGAGCTGGAACAGAGACGGGAGCTCACTCCGTCGTGCAATGCTCGGGAATCGTACTCCGACCTTCCCGTCGTCGAGTTCCCCGTTTTAACCACTTGAGCCAGCGCCTAAATACAAGCCCAAAACATGCTCAAGTAGTGGGGGTTGCTGGCGGACAGCAACACGCTGTGTGAATGCGGAGCGATGCAGAACTCGTCTCATTTTACTGGTCCGCCGATTACTGCCGGAAACATGCACCGAGGAGGGCTTAAGTTTGGCCAACGGCAGTGGCTCAAGTGGACTGGAAGGCGGCAGATCAGCAGTTCGATACCCGAATGCTGCAGGACGGAATGAGCTCCCGTCTTTGTCCCAGCTCCTGACAACCTAGCAGCTCGGAAGCAAGACGCTGCAAGTCGGTAAGTAGGGACCACTTCGGTGGGAAGGTAACAGCGTCCCGTGCGCTCCGGTGTCTAGCCATGCCTGCAACCTGGCCACGGAAATGTCTGCAGGAGCAGACAGCGCGGGCTTTGAAACAGAGATGAGCACTGAACCCTAGAGTCGGATACGCCTGACTTTCGAGCAAGGGAAACCTAAGCCGAGAAAGTGGCTTGAGTCTGGCCGTCCGGGGTTAGATCGGGACACGGAAGAAAAAGAAGAAGAAGCACGTCTACAAGACCAGTGTCACGTCGCCCTCCCCCTTCTCTCGCAAGGATGCGGGACGCTTCCTCGAGGCGCTAACTTCTCCTCCCCGCGTCCCCCTCGACCATGTCCATCCCGCCGTCGCGCCCTTGGAAGAGCCCCCCTTGGACGGCTTACCTTCCAGGCGCTTCACCCTGGCCGCTCCTACCCCGCCTTCCCCACGTCCAGGGCTCTCTCGCTGGCCTCGGGGTCTTCCCCGCCCCGCCCCCGTCGGCGGCCCCGCCACTCCAGGCAGGCTTGGACGGGCGGCGCTCCCATTGGCGGAACCTGAGCGCCCGGCTCCGCCCACCCTCGGTGTTTTAAGGTGGCGCCTAGAGTTGGGCCGTCGAGGCTGCTCCGCTGACGTACAATGACGGCAGGGAGACGGAGGAATCCGCAGAGAGACGGGCTGGCGGGCCACGTAGCCGTGAAACTCGTGACCCTCTTTCCCTTTTGAGCAAGGCGTGAGCCGTCGACTGAATTGTGAGGACGTCACTCACCTCCCGCTGCGGTTTCCCCTTCTTTTCCCCTCGGAAATCCCCGCAGCGTCGCCTATGGAGGGATTCACGTCGGACAATGCATGATCACCGTCTCTTCTGTGGTTTTTGTAGCAGTGTCACAGCTTCTCTGCCCCAGCTCCTCCTGCCAACCTAGCAGTTGGAAAGCAAGAAATTGCAAGTAGAGAAATAGGGACCACTTCGGTGGGAAGGTAACAGCGTTCCATGCAGTCCAGTGTCTAGTCACACCTGCCACATGATCATGGAAAGTCTGCAGAAGCAGACAGAGCTGGCTCTTCGGCTTTGAAACAGAGATGAGCACTGAACCCTAGAGTCGGATACGACTGGCTTTCCAGCAAGGGTGGCCTTGACCATCCATTGGGGCAACAGCAAAGCCAAAGAAGGCAATTTAAAGTTTGACACAAAAGAACAAGAACCAGCTGTCAAGCAGCCACCTCTCTAGGGATGTTTTAGCGCAGCTTCTCCCAAGCAGACACCTCTGATTTTTTGCAGTTTCCAACATCCCTAGTCTTGACAGCTATTGGTCATGGTCCAACAGTTGGGAAGTCTCAACTTGAGGAAAGCTAAAGCTGGGCGGGCTGAAGAGGATGGTGGAAAATAGGGGTGCCTGGGGTGCGGTGGTCCATGGGGTCACGAAGGGTCGGAATCAACTGTGCGACTGAACAACAAAACTACTATTAGACAAGCTAGCTGCTAGAGCCTAAGAACATTTAGACCAGGAGTTCTCAACCTTTTTAAGCCAGGGGCCGGGTCATGCTCCCTCAGACAACTTTGGGGTCCAGACGGCCATTTTCCCCTCCCTCCACTACATGGCACTTCATGGTGTGGTGGAGGTGGTGAGGGGCCGCATCTGGCCCATGAGCCGCAGATTGAGAATCCCTGATTTAGATCATTTTCTTTTAATGGTTGGTGACTCAGTGGTTAAGAAGCTTGCCTTGTTATCTGGAAGGCTGGCAAGTCGGCACTTTGAGACCTGGGTACTGCATGATGGATTGAGCGCCAGTCTCTGTACCAGCTCTTGAGGACATGAAAGGAGCCTCATTTGGGCATTCCCTGAGCAGAGTTTCTTCACCCAAAATCCTTTCAACCCAGAATAATTTCTGACATGAAATTATTACTGTTATGGTTAAGAATATGGACCATTACCAAAGGGAAGCAGACTGTCCTTAGCTGGTACAGGATAATTAAAAAAAAAACCCTTTTTTATAGTAAGATTACTGCCTTCGAGCCAATCTCACTTAGATCCAGGCAGCAATAATGTTATGATCCAAGTTAAAAGAATATACGAAAAATGCTTCAATGGCAACTGAATTGAACAGACACTCTGCCAATGCAACAGCTAATCTGGTAATACTGTAAAGGGATATTTACAATTCAAGGACTGACAGTTTTAACTGTTAAGTGTTGTGTTCAGGAAAGCATCTTTATAGGGCTGAATTTTGAAAGGAACCCAATGGGAGTTGGTTAACAAATAAACCAGCTAGGGATTGAATATTAAAGATGCAGAAAGGGCTTCAGCTGGATGGGAGCTGGGTAGGGCTTGGCTAGAGAAGCAGGCAGACGGGACTGACCTTGGGAAAGTATTGTTAATCTTTGTGTTTTCATTAGGCTGTGCAGAGGTCCTAGAAGAGTAGAAAGTGTGATAAAGAGCAAAGAATCAATCTGGGAAGAATTAGTACTTTAGCAAGCAGTTCAATGATTCAAATCATATGTTGTGTTCATACTGGTACGTTGAATTCATATATTTGTTATGAAATAATAATGTCTCTTTTTAAAAAGCAACAATTGAGCTGCATTCCTTTTATTGTTTTGGAAATAAAAATCTGCCTCAGTTTCCATTTATTCCCAGGTCACATGATAGACGGTTAACTAAACTGTCATTAATTCAAAAAAGTTTTAAGTTATTAACGTAATGTCAATAAAGTGTTGCATTATTAACATCACCTATTATTATTGTTTATTACATAAAATACAGGGCATACAGGTAAATCCCCCCTCCGAATATGTGTGGTTTTAATATCCACATTTTTAATTATCAGTGGATCTAAAAAATTCCATTTTTAAAAATCCTGAAATACATAATATACTGTACAGTCAAACCTCGCATAAAGAGCGCCTCGCTTAAAGAGTAACTTGCTTAAAGAGCAGAATTTTCTCTGAATGTTCGCTTCACTTAACAAATAAAACCAACCAAAAACTCGCTTAACAAATAAATCAGGGTTCACAATCCCCCACACACACAGTTGGTCACTTACAATGGTGTTTCGCTTAAAGAGCAAACTCGCTTAAAGAGCTCTCCTGTGGAACACATTATGCTCTTTAAGCGAGGTACAACTGTATATGTATTTCAATGGCTCATTGCCAGAGCTGACCACAAGAGGCCACTGTCTGCAACACAAAATGTAGGGTTCACTGTTATCTGCAGTTTTAGGTATCCACTGTAAGTCTTAGAAAGTATCCCCCACAGATATGGAGGAGGGAAAACCTATATATAAATCTCTGATCACTCCTCTCAGCTACATTCTCATACATCTCTTTTGACAAAGCATCAGAAATACTTCCTGTTTGTTCAATCAAGAATTATCCTGACTACTTAAGCAGCTATTAGGGAGCCCCTAATAGCATAAAATATAATGGATGACTACATCTTATATGACAATAATGTACATCTCATGTACATAGACTGTTGCACAGAAAACCTCTACTCAGCATTAGCAGCTTGGAATAGGGAAATTTATAATCTGTTTATGACATAGAATGCTTGGGAACTGCAAACTATAGCTTTCTAAGCTCAGGTTTCCATGCACATCAGGTTGCTCATACAGACCGACAGAGCAGGGGATAGGGTGTGCCATTTTTGACATCTTTATGGCTACTGTTGGTAAAGTAACTAAGGATGTTTATGTACAAATGACAGAAGAAACTGACAAACTGAGAGTTGTATCAACATAGTGTAGTACAGTATATTTGATTTGATGTGCTACATCATCTAGTTGTGGATTTTAAGCTTCCGTAGAACAATTCGTACATACATGCCCTGAAAGCAGATACACTAGAAATGGCTAGGAGTGTTGTTGTTTTTAAGTATCAGTAACAGACATACCCTATTCTTGCAGGGGAGATAAAACAGGTGGTTACATGGAATTGAACAGCTTGGACTTAAATACCCCCAGAAATTATACCTATTTGTAAGGTGTGGGAGTGCATTGAGATGTCCTTCTGCCTCTTGGGAGGATACATTCTAGTCTTCACTAGAGATGGAGAGACTGCGTATAACTCTGTTGGTTTATGACTGGGATGAACAACTGATATTTGGGATAACTGAACCTCCAAGTCAGCAAGCCCTGCTTTTATAGCCAGCTGTCTTTTGTGGTGGACAGACTAACTGAATGTGTCTGGAATGTCTCATAGAGTTAGATTACATGTGTAGTGATACCCTGCCCATCTTCAGAAGGTCTCCTACCCATCCTACAAAGGCTGTCACAAATGGGAAAGAGCTTTTACTCTCCCCTCTAGCAATATCATCTTTCTCACCACCACCGCCACCTTCCTGGCTTTCTTCTTGTTTCTTTACAGCATTCACTTGTCTGTCTTTTTACAGCTAGGGAAGATAGCTGAGTAGTGAGGAAGGAATGAGCAAACACTAGAGGAAGGACATGCAAACTACTGAACATATCCCCCACAGTGGGATTCCCCTCAAGACAACAGCCTGCATCACTCACTCCTCCCTGATTGCGCAGCTCTAGATGCTCAGAAGGCCATGACTAGGAGGAGAGCCTTCTCAGTGGTGGCACCAATATTGTGGAACTCCTTCCCAGTGGAGCTGCACCATCTCCCCATATGTTTAAAAAACCATTGAAAACATCTCTTTTTAAAAGAAGCCTTTGGGAATATTTTACCAACAGTCGATCATTAGACATTTTATTCTGTCTCTCCATGTCACAAATAGATTTTCCCTTTAGGGTTTCTTGGTTTTGATGTATTTATATGAAAATTTTAAAATCTGTGTCTGTTTGCATTGCTGAGATTTATGCTGTTATCCCCCCAGAGTAGGAAAGTCTTTCCTAGATGGGTGAGGTATAAGTTTAATAAATAAATAAATACTGGCAGGAAATTTTGAACATTGCTCCCTACTACCTAATTCTCAGTTCTGTAGTACCTCACTGACTGATAATGGCACTACTGGCCCTGACGATGACATGCATGCATTACTTGTGTATCTCTGGCTCTGCAAATAGAAACAAGTTTCAAAAGTTCATGAAATGTCATGCCCGTGACAGGCCAGGATGGATCAGTCAGATTGACTGGAGTAGGGTTTAAGAGTAACCTAGTAGTCCAGAGAGAAGGGTGAAGACATCTAGAATTTATTTTAATTCATCATATTTCTGTACCTCCTTCTCCAATGAACTCAAAGTGCCATATGTTGCTCTACTTCTCTCTGCTTTATCCTTACACCAAACCTGGGATGTAGGTTAGGCTAAGAAAATATGAATAGTACCAACACCTAGTGAGCTGAGCAGGAGGGGTTGGACTCAATGGACTAAAAGGCCACAGTTATTCTGTGATCCTGTGAGTTTCCTAGCTGAGCCTGGACCAGCCTGGATTTCTCAATTTCTAATCAAACCATTACATCACCCATTAGACTTCACCAATGACAGTACTGGTCACTTTTGTAAAAGATGCAGGAAACAGACGATACCTTTATTGGATCACTAATAAAAAAAAATGTTGCATGAGCTTTCATGGTTCAAGACCACTTCTTCAAGCATGTGTTAAAGTGTTCATGATATGGTGGTCTGCCAGGTTTGTGGCATGGCATTCTGCCAGGCTCTCTTCTTAAGGACAGCAAAATAGTTCATGGATTTAGGATGCCACTCCCACAGGTAACTGGGCATTTGCTCCCAGCCCATTTGATCCTCTCTGAAGCATAGGTAGCTTCCTTTTGTGGCCAGACAAAGAAATACAGATGCCATGTGCTTCCCAGCAGGGGGCAAAGCTTCAATTTGGTATACATACAAGGCAAGCCAAATGCGGTCAAATTAAAGTCAATCAAAATTATTACCTAGTGATGTGGTGTTCCTTCAATTTGTGATGCTGTCCCAGTGTCAAAAAAAAAAACCTCCAGATATTTTACAGTATCCAGTAGTTCCATAGGCAAACAAGGAAGATTAACTGAGCGATCCATATTCAAATTGTAAAGATGCAAAAAAGAAAAGTTGTAAAAGGCTAGCTTTATGTAATTTTACTAGTTAAGAAAGTTGTCTTTTAAAGGCCTTACAATTTCAAAGCAAAATTCAGTTCACTTGTAAGAAACTTTCTGTTCACCCACTAAACTCCTGCCCTTGGAGCACAGCCTCAGGTCTTTCTCTAATAGGAGAGGCCAACAGATTCATTAGACCAGAGCAAAGATCCACAGACATGGCCCTTAAGATGTTTTTCAAATCTTCAATTCCCATCAGTTTTAGCCAGCTTAACCAGAGACAAGGGATTAAGGGATCTCCAGTCTGACAATGTATAAAGGGATAAAATTGCTCATTGGGATGAGAGGCAGCCCAAGGGAGAGTTGCGGGAAACTGACTCAAGCTAAGAGTATGGAAGTACAGCTCCTATAATCCTCCCAGTAACAAGACCAGTAGCTATATCAGCTGGGGTACACAGAAGGGGTATCCTCAAAGATTATGGTATTTTTGAACCACAATCAAGCATACCTTGGTAACGGCAACCTTGTGTTGCCAGCTAATCTTTCTCACACTAGGTCAGGCAAAAGGAACTGCAGAATGAACTAACTGAAAGGTGCCTTAATTCAAAAGGCCAGTTTTGCATCTGGCCTACACATGGAGGGGGAGGAGGAAAAGGAAAAGAAGAAGAAGAAGAAGAAACCAGTAATTCTGGGAGCAGAATTCCAAAGAAAAAAGCCTATTACATCTCTGGGATCCACATCTTCAATGCTGGAAAGAGCAGCAATGTCTTGGGCACCAAATCTCCTCCTTAGAGGCCTTCCCCTTCTCAAGAAATAGACAGAAAGTCTGTTCCAATTGCCTTCTGTCCTCCTACTGCTGCCTGAGGAGATTCTTGTCAACATCAGGACCAGAATAAAGGACAGGTCCTGTTCACTCCCAGATTTTCAAGTTTCTCAGCTTGGAATGGCTCATACAACAGTCTGTCTTAATTTGTTTGTGTTTTATGTATAACATACAGACACAAAGCTTTAAGAATGGAGAGAGAGATCCCTTAAGGAGTTCTGCAAAATTAGATTACCTTGGATACCTTAGAGATGTTATTCAGCAAGGAGTCCACACGTTGGTAGACATCTCCATGATGACATTTTGCACATGAAAGTGGACCTGGAAAATCAAGTTCATATGCATGAAAGTTTTTTTAGCCATTTTGATATCATGTCACCTGCTGGCTAGGCAGACCATGATGTGTGCCCTCCGTTTTCACCTTGCTCAACGGATCCGATGGAGGACGCTTTGGGGAGTCTTAGATTAAGATAATAAAATACCAGCATTCAGGGCAGATAGTGAAATAGCAGCAGCCATTACAAATCTTTGCCTACAAACCAGCAGTCAATGAGATAATAGCAATGTCAGTTCAGAAGCAGATTCCAACAACCAGTTCTTGGCTCCAGTTGAAAGCAGACAGTGTGGGATGCATTGTGGGAGTTGTCAGGAATGGTGATTGCTAACAAAAGGATCATGCCTTTTATGCCCCTGATGAAAGTTGTTGGCAATAAGGCTATAACAATGGGTGATTCCGTAACCCACAATCTTTGAACCACAATACCACCTATTCTAGTAAATATGGATACAGAACATGGTGAATTTCAGTGGGACCCCAACTTTAGGTACTTATCCAAAGAATGATATTTGAAGTTGTTCAGGCTATCTTAGCAAACTTACTGCTGCCCTAAGCAATAAGCTGGGGTTTTTCCAGCACCACAATTATCACCATAGCCGGTCAAGAGCCACTTCTGAGTGTGAGAGATGGACCAGCTTATCCTGTGTAAACCAGGTTTCAGACACTCCTAATTTACATCAGAAGTTGACCTTTACCTCTGACTCCTTAGTGCATTTGCTTCCTCCCTTGCCTTCAAGCCAAAGGCAGTTATAATAATGGAATGGGATCATGTCCAAAGTTGCTACAATCCAGTACCACAAATCTGGGAAGTCTTATTTGCATATCATACAAATGCAAATTCAAAATATGCTAACTATGCAAATAATTATGGCATGTCAGGAAAGGATTAACCAACCAGTACAGTACTAAAGTTCTGATTTCCACACTGGATTGCCCTGCCAAAGTTTAATTATAAGGAAACTGATGCTTACCCCTCCCCCCAGAAAAAAATCACTAAGTTTATATTTGAATCCTCAAATGCCAAAGTAACAATTATGTTGTTACTTAGGTCATTGTGAGAGTTTGACTCCTACGCACCCTTCTGAGAATAGGTCCTGTGGCAGACAGGGGGCTTTATTTCTGAGGGTGGAAAATATGTCCCACAGAAGCACCCTGTTTCATATTTCTTAGCATCCGTCCCTTGATTGGATATATGCTAAGATAGGAAACAAGATGTTTTTGTTGACGTGGCAAGGCTAGAAGTTTGTGACCTATTTGAGAAGCATTCTTGATTTTCCTTGCAAAGCTTTCATTTATTTAAATCTAATGAGAATGTGCAGCAGTGGCGTAGCCTGGTGGGGGCATGGGGCACCCTGGGTGGCACTTTTGGGGGGTGGCAGAATTTCACAATAGGTGGGACTTCGCTGCCGCCCTCGGACTTCCTGGCGGCCGGGGCAAAGGAGCCACTGCAGAGACGGGTGCCGGGACCCTCCACCACTGCCGGCTTTCAGGGCCCCACCCCAGGCCAGGGCATGGGGGCCTGCTGTGGTTGCAGAACTTCACCACTGCCCCCAGATTTCCTGGCCAGTTGCCTTGAATTAATTGCCCATGTTTTGTGCTCGGATTGTTCGCAGTGAATTTATGTGGATTTTGGAGCCTTTTGGATTTGAATGCCTAAATGGGGGGCGTCGAGTTTGGGCTACACCCCAGGCAGCTGGGACCCACACTATGCCACTGAAATGCAGTATGATTGGGGGTTGTGACAACTGTTTATGTCTCACAGTTACTGGGGCAGCTACGTTTTGCTCATGTACTGCAAATCATTCGGAAGTCAACTGCTAGGCTCCAATTTCCCATTTTACAGGATTGCACAACAAGCCTAAAAAAATAAACCTCAACTGATTTGCCAAAGATTGCAGTGTCCTTCATCCCTTTCCCTGTGCAGGGAAATTCCTTTTTGTATTTCTCTTTGTGTGTAGCACAGTTCATGTTACATTTCTTTTGTGAGCCTTAACACAGTACTTCTAGGTGGTGTAATATTTGCCCAAGGCCTTTTGGAACATATGTTATTGTTTTTCCTTCAAAATTGTACTTTAGTGTTATGGATCTGGAGAAACAGGGAAGGCTGGGAAGAGCTAATATTTCCAACCAGTAAGGTTGGAAATAAAGGGATGAAAGGGAGAGCATGGAGAGAGCCACCATAAGTTCATTTCATACATCCAAAAAGATATATTGAAACTGGAGATTCACAGGGCAGGTCTTTCTACCAGGGCTATAACTAGATTGGAACAACTGGGTCTTTGTCTCAGGGTAGGGACTGTGGTGGCTTAGTGGTTAAGATACCAAACTTCATGACTGGAAGGTCAGCAGTTCAAGACCCAAGTGCTGTACGATGGAGTGAGTTCCTATCCCTGTCCCACCTTCTGCCAACCTAGCAGTTTGAAAGCAAAAAATTGCAAGTAGATAAATAGGTGCCACTTCAGTGGAAAGGTAAACAAGATTCCATGCACTCTGGTGTGTAGTCATGCTTGCCACATGTCCACAGAAATATCTGCAGACACAGACAACTCTGGCTCTTTGGCTATAAACAGAGATGAGCGCTGAACCCTAGAGTTGGATACAATTGGCTTTTGAGTAAGGGCAACCTTTACTACTAAAATTTAGAAGGGATCAGTATCGAGGAGTTGATCTACTTATATTAGGAACTCCCACTATATTCTGCTTCCCTTTTTTAAAAAGTATAATTTTTCTCTTTCTTTTTGGGGGAGACACTATATTTTTCTCCTCCTTTTCCTAGGAGGATGGGCTGACGTCTATTCCTCATAGGTGGGAGATCATTCCATTTGTCTCAGTGCTCCTAAATGGCTAGTTACAGCTCTGCTTTATATTATATCCTCTGGACCTGCAGAATATGAATCACAAATTCCAGAAAAAATGTGCTAGCTGATTCCAACTGAAGGCACAAAACCTAACTATATATGTGCATATTTATAGTACCTTTCCTAAAAATATAGTGGTATATCTACATACAGTAGAACCTCAGATAACGCTAAAACTTGGTTCCACAAGTCTTGGTGTTATCCGATTTTTAGTGTTACCTGATCCATGTTAAAATCCTATGGGATGGATCGGATAACATTAAAGCTCCATAGAGAAACATTGTATCCGCACAGGCTTTAGCGGTTGTTATCCGATCCATCCCTTAGGACCTTAACGTTATTCGATCCAATTCTCCTCCCCAGATTACTTAACGTTATGCGATTTTAGCGTTATCCAATCCAATCTTTATCCGGTGTTTTACTGTATATTAAAATCTTGGACAGGATTTTTTTTAAAGTTAGGTTGGCCCCTCATAAGCCTCATGCAGCGCTGTCCCTAAGAAGTCATATTGGGATTCTGTAAAGGATGCAGACTTATCCCAGACAAAAAACACAACTTGTCCAAACGATCTGCTAAAAAGCATACAAGCTTCCAGCTTCTCAAGATTATGTGATATAAAAAGTAGTGGAAAAGAAAAGAAATGGAAAAATTCAAGCATCAGACTTGCTAGTGATACTATAAACTGGAGTCTGAAACTTTCAAATTGAATAAATAAGTCACTTGTATTTTTTGGAATAGTAGCCGTGTTAGTCTGTGGTTCAGGCATATCAGAAAACAAAACAAAATAAACAAAATAAGTAAGTAAGTTTCACTCTTTGTCTGAAGAAGTGGACTTGATCCACGAAAACTAAAAATAAAAATATAGCAGTTAGTCTTTAAAGTGCTACAGTGTTTTTTTATTTTATTTTATTTGTTTTGTTTTGTTTTCTGATATGCCTAAGTCACTTGTGAGTCACTGTGTTAAAGAAATAATGCCTAGAGATATTTCTTAACTTACATCAATTCTCTCACCCTAGAGATGGTTACAATTGGCTTTCAATCAAGAGATAACTTTATCTTTACCTCCAGCAGCTGGCACCCTGGAAGTGGGACAGTAATATCGCATTCATTGGGGCTTGGTGTGCTAACCTCTATTTCATCTCCAGGTTAGAGTCCAGGAAGCAAACTTCCCTTAAGGCTCAAGCATATTTCATTGAACTCAACTTCTCTCCAGCAGGCAAATGAAAAGTAGGTTTTCTACAGTATACAAAATATTTAAGAAATTGTTTTACTGGTGTCAACAACCTGGCTGAGTAAGAATTTGAACCCATAATTTGAGTCCATAATTCCACTTACTGCATCTTCGGTCTCCCCTTTGTTGCCTGAGAAATCAGATTTCTTACCTCCTTGGTAAAGGTAAAAGTTTCCCTCACTCGAAAGCCAGTCGTATCTGACTCTAGGGGTCAGTGCTCATCTCTGTTTCAAAGCCGAAGAGCCAGCGCTGTCTGCTTCTGCAGACGTTTCCGTGGTCATGTGGCAGGCATGACTAGACACCCGAGCGCACGGAACACTGTTACCTTCCCACCAAAGTGGTCCCTATCGATCTACTTGCAATGTCTTGCTTTTTGAACTGCTAGGTTGGCAGGAGCTGGGACAATAATGGGAGCCCATTCTGTCCTGCACTACTCAGGAATTGAACTGCTAAGTGAAGAAAATTTCTATTGTGGTGAACACACCTTGAGCAATTAAAAAATTTCATCATCTCCCAACACAGTCAACCCTTAAATATGCATCACGTTACGTTTGCTTCTGTTGCAACATTAGCCTTTTTATGGCATTTCCTCAGTCTTAAGAGATTTTTAAAGATCTTTGTGATTTTCTTTTTTCATTTTTGTTTCTGCCCTCTGCCAATAAATTGATTCTGATTTATACTGATCCCTTTCCAGGGTTTCCTAGGCATAAACTCCTCGGAAATGACCTATCTATACCTCCTTCTGGGACTGTACAGCTTAGCCAAGTCTACACAGAGTGGCTTGTCCTGGGAGATACAGTACCACTGGCTCTTCAGCCAGGAACAGAAGTGGCTGCATCCAAAATAAGGCTGAGTTGTCAATGCTGATGAATTCACCTCTGACTCCAGATAGTTTATAAGCAGATGAAAAAGCTTTGGTACACAAACAGATCTGTGGGGGGTCCACTGTTTATAACCCATCCTTTAGAAATACTGACCATTTATTCCTTCTTAGTGACCTTTTCTTCCATTAGTTACTGGTTTTATGATCGGATCTTTCCTTTTATCTCATGATGGCTAAGTTTGCTCAGAAGTTTATGGAAAGATACTTTTGAATCACCTTTTGAAAATCCAACAGGGTCACAAAAGAATTTAAGTTTGCTATTAATCCTATAGGGTTGAAGCTGTGTTTACAAATTGCAATGGAAATATTTCCTCATTGCCAATTAGTCACCTCTCCAATTGAGTGTTTTCATTCTTCCACTTGCAAAATAAGGTCTCCCTATGTGGTTTCAAGGTGGACTTGAACATTTCTCACACTAAAGATCTAGAAAGTATCTGTGTCTGCCTCAACATGTTGGCAAAAGAAAAAAAGGGGGAGAGCAAACTATTGTAATACAGTCAAACCTCACATGACAAAATTAATTTGTTCAGTGAGGCTGCTCGCTATGCGAGTTTTTCGCTATGCAAGTTTTCTTCGCATAGCGAAAATTCCTATGGAAAAACTCGGAAATTTCTATGGGGAACCCACATAGCGAGCATTTTTTGCTATGCAGTTTTTCCCATAGAAATGCTCATTATCCGAGTTTTTCCATAGGAAAAGTCTGACTCGCATAGCAAAAATTTTCATTATGTGAGTCGGATCACTTTTTGAAAAACCCGCTGGTTATGCAAGTTTTTCACTAAGCGAGTCGCTCGTTAAGCGAGGTTTGACTGTATTTTAAAGACTAACCATTTCATTTCAGTGTGGGATTTCATAGATTGAAAAAGGGCATACTTTTTTCCCTTTGTAAATGAGCTCCCGTCTCTATCCCAGCTCCTGCCAACCTAGCAGTTCAAAAGCAAGAAATTGCAAGTAGATAAATAGGGACCACTTCGGTGGGAAGGTAACAGCATTCCATGTGCTCCGGTGTCTAGTCATGCCTGCCACATGACCATGGAAACGTCTGCAGAAGCAGACAGCACTAGCTCTTCGGCTTAGAAACAGAGATGAGCACTGACCCCTAGAGTCGGATACGACTGGCTTTCGAGCAAGGGAAACCTTTACCTTTACTAAATCTACTGAAGTTTCTTGTTCTGTATTCCTGAACTCTTTATTTCATGCTAAGTTATGCTTCTGTTCTACACAGTGCTATTGCATATTACAAAATATTCACTATTCAAAATATTGAACTTTTTATAGTTCTCTAATGGGATTTATGTAGTTCATGATGTAATTGTTGTACGCTGCCCAGACTCACTTGCCGAGTGGGTGGCAATACAAATGTGACTAATAAATACATAAATAAACTTTCCCACAGGTTCATTTAATATATTTTCCAAGGTGTGTTTAATACAGTTGTACCTCGCTTAAAGTGTGTAATGTGTTCCACAGGATTGCTCTTTAAGTGAGTTTGCTCTTTAACACCATTGTAAGTGACCAATTGTGACTTCTGGCAGGGGAGATTGTGAACCCCAATTTATTTGTTAAGTGAGTTTTTTGGTTGGTTTTATTTGTTAAGCGAGACCATTCAGAGAATATCCTGCTCTTTAAGCAAGTTACTCTCTAAGCGAGGCACTCTTTATGCAAGCTTTGACTGTATATTTAATCTGTTTGATTGAGACCTTGGATCTGATAATTAATGTTTTCAAGCTTTGTAAATTCTACCCTGTGAAGTGAATCTTATTCTAGAGTCCTTTTAGTTAGATATGCCTAAAATCATAATACAGTATGAGACTTGCTAGGTCAGATGGTGAAAGTTTGTCACACTACCTCTAGCTATCTCAATATTGTCTCCATGTTCTTTCAGAGCTCAGTTGAGGCCTGGAAAATATCACCTTATGAGTCCACCTCCAAAGAAAGGTAAACAATATTTTAATATAAATAATGAGATGCAAAACCAGGTGAACTCCAGAAAAGAAGACTTTTACCATAATCATTGGCAGCAATAGTTACAATTGGGCATTTATTTCATGAGTAACAGAAATAACCTTGTATGACCTTTGGAAATCCTTTGGCACGTTACTAATTACAACACAGACCATTAGTTTGCAAAATACAGTACTCTGGTTGGTTTTCCTTTGCTTATAAGTGCAGTTAAAGAGTAACAGTCTACAACTTTCACTTCCTCAAAAGGTGCCTTTTTAATGACCGGAAGCATTCCCTACCCCTAATAGCATGCTCCATAATTTGTTCCGGACGCTTTTGTGACCAACCATACTAGATAAAGTACATTCACCACATATTATGGTCTGCTAAGTGCTTTAAACGTCACCAACTCAATCATCTATAGTTTTCGAAGAATTAGTCATGTTTGTTAGTCATGTGCAAGCATATAAGAAGAAAGAGAGAGAAATAATGTGGCACCTTGAAATGTTAATGCTATATTTTAATGTGAGCTTTTGATAAGAGCATTTATAAGGGGGGGGGTCAGTTTTCTGTAGAAGCAGCAAAACCTATAGATCAATTGAACTGTTGGTGGACTGCACCGCATGGTTGCTAAGTTGCTTTCGGCTCAATGAGTAAAATGCTGTAAAATACTTGTGACAGATTTTAGGAGTATAGGAAGCTGAATTCATATGTTTCTGCCTCAAATAAAGCTGGTTCCATCTGATATCACTGCTTCTGACCACTAGCACCTCAGAGTTTCAGGCACCACTGAACATTCCTGATATTGCCTGGTTGTCTCCCATTTAAGGACTACCAAAGAATGGTCCAGTTTAGCTGATAAAAATCAGTCAGGTTGTGATGGGCAAGGTGTTGAGTTGGTCCTTACTCACCATTAAGAGGAATATTTCTGCCTCAGATGAAGCTGGGTCCATCTGGTATCTAGATCTTGGCTGTTTATTCTAACATGAACTTGCTTTAGTCTGCATTTGTCAAAATAGTTTAGTTTTGTTAATTTATCAATTGGCAAATAGCACAATTAAAGATCTGTGCACTTCAGGAGTAACATTGTTAGAGGAGGAAATGCAAATTTGTCTTAAGGTGTGATCTGACCTTAACATGACTGAATTTCCTGTATTTCTGTGCATAATGCAGGAAACATATTTGCATGCCTCTGCTTCCTAAGCCAGCGATCCTATGAACTAATGAACTTAAAAACAATTAATAGTCCTCTTTAAGTGTTACAGACTAATGGCCATTGCTTCTTTTCCTGAGTCAATCCATCTCTTGTTCTTCTTTTCTACTGCCTTCCATATTTTGTAGCATTATTGTCTTTTCCATCGAGTCTTCTCTGTTTGTGAATGTTGAAAATATGATATTTATTTTTTAACTTTTAGTGAGTGTTCATGTTTTGTTTACTCTAGAATCCACTTTTTTGTCTTCCTGGTAGTACACAATGCTTTCTCATTATAGTGGTCTAATTCTCCTATAGTCATTTTTTTTAGTAAAGTCTGGTTGTAATCCTGCTTTTGCTTTAGCTTTTCCCCCCTAAAACCTTCATCAGCAGCATTTTCTATCCATTTCTTTTTTTTCTCAAGAAACTGATGTTTCTACCACCAATTTTCACTTCTCCTTCATAAAAGTCCAGACCATCTTTAGATATGAACTTCCTTACTGGTTATATAAAGTTACTGCTATTATTATAGGAGGAGATAGTAGGCTGAGAAAAGCTTGCAGAAAAGGAAGATTCAAATTGAGACATTCCGTATTTGTAGCTTCGTCTCTGAACCAGAATATCACACCATAACCATATCTAACTGTTCTATTCTAAACTAGACACATTAGGGTTTGACATAAGTGGTTTGTGATCACTGAAGTGTGGAGTAATTTAGCAAATCACATTGTTTGAAATAAAGCTCAGAAGTTATCCTAAAATAATGTGCTATGAAAAATTATTTTTATCACAAAGCACTTAGTAGTCTACTGTTTGGGCTTTGTTCTACAATTCCAGGCAATCTTCAAAGGCATACTTTAATAGTCTAAGCAAGGGGCTGAGGTGGCTTAGTGGGTAAGATGCTGAAGTTGACAACTGAAAGGTCAGCAGGTCAGCAGTTTGAGCCCCAAGTGCTGCATGACGGAGTGAGAACCTGTCATCTGTCCCAGTTCCTGCCAACCTAACAGTTTGATAGCAAGAAATTGCAAGTAGATAAATAGGTATTGCTTTTGTGGGAAAGGTAACAGAGTTCCATGCACTCTGGTGTAAAGTCATGCCTGCCACATAATCCCAGAAATGTCTGCAGACACAGACAGTGCTGGCTCTTTGGCTGTAAATAGAGATGAGCACCGAACCCTAGAATTGGATGTGACTGGCTTTCAAGCAAGGGCAACCTTGACCTTGGATAGTCTATGCAGGATATCACTAGAATAAGGGTAAATGTAGCAAGTTTCTCTCTGGCAGGAGAGGTTGCAGTTGGCATATCTGACTCAGGTGGGACAAAGAAGAGCCTTAGCTTAGATGTATAGGACACACTTTACCTGAAGAACCCAAATTTGATTGTCTCCAGCTAGGGAAAAAAACCCATCTGAAGTCCTGAATCCACTTTATCAGTGAATGTCTTGACAATACTGAACTAGATGAATCAGAAAAATAGTATAAGACAGCTTGTAGTTCACAGAAGAAGCTTCATATCACTAAGGCCTTGATGCTGTGTGCTCCTGTCTGAATCTCCTTCATTGCGAATACAGCCATATCCAGATCAGGTTAAATACCACCATCAATACCTCAATACCTCGTCTAAACAAGATTGTGCTTCAATTTGTTGTCCCTCACCAGGTCCATCATTGTGTCTGGGCAGTGATTTACCCTTTCCATCAACTTGCCTGAACCCAATACTGAGGAAGGAAGGAAGAATTATTCTGTCATGTTGATGGCGCTCTGTGGCCTAATGCTGGAATTTTACTTATTTTTTTATATTATTTTATCTATTTCCCTTCTACTCACTAAAAGACAGTACTCAAGGCAGCATATAACCTCTTTAAAAGAATAGAAAACCATAAAACCACAAAGGTCCCGTCATTGTCCCAGCTCCTGCCAAACCTAGCAGTTCAAAAAGCAAGAAATTGCAAGTAGATAAACAGGGACCACTTGGGTGGGAAGGTAAACAGAGTTCCGTGCACTCTGGTGTATAGTCATGCCCGCCACATGACCACGGAAACATCTGCAAAAGCAGACAGCGCTGGCTCTTCGGCTTTGAAACAGAGATGAGCACTGAACCCTAGAGTCAGATATGACTGGTTTTCAAACGAGGGAAACTTTTACCTTTTACTTTACCTTAGCTGAAAAGGGAAACTTTGCAGGAAACATAGGAGAGACTTATTACACAAACAGCATGTGGTTCCCCCAACTGGCAGTTTAAAGACACCATTCCAGCATCACAAAGAGATCTAGATTCCAGTTAAGTTCTACAAATAACAGCTGGTATGGATACTAAATTTCTGTCAGAGATGCGGTGAGATTTCTAAGAGAACCCATTGTGCTGAATAGGTGGTCCCCAGCCCTTTTTGACAAAGAACATGACAAAGACATTCTGGAGAGTAAAGCAACTACATTTTATTGCTTTTATTAAACCTCAATTGGCAGTGTTTAAAAATGCCATATATACTTGACTATATGTCGTCCCGAATATAAGTCAAGGTACCTCATTTGGACCTCTAAAACTAGGAAAATATATTGACCTGAGTATGTCGGGGTGGAAAATGCAGCAGCTGCTAGTGAGTTTCAGTAATTAAAATACATGAAAATGTGGTACAATTAATTTATTCAGACATTTGTGTGGTTATGTATTCAAATTTTTATGGTAGTGTTAGTGCTTTTTAAAAAAAATGTATGTTTGAATTTGCTCCACCACGGTTTTGGGACCCTTGAGGTCGTTGACCCGAGTATAAGTCAAGTCCCCTTTTTGGATCTCATTTTGGAGGCTAAAAAACTAGACTTATACTCAAGTATATACAGTAACATTTTCAATAGAAAACTCTTTCACAGCCGTGAAGGATAATACAGGTTGCATAGTTTTTAGGTTTTTTTTTTTTTTGTATGGTATGAATAATTTAGGGCTTGTACCACTCTGAGAGGCACCTTCCTCTCTTCAGGTTTACGAATTCCAAGGGCTTATCAGCGTCAGATTGTATTGTCTTCCCTTCGCAAGCAGTCAAATTGTGAATGCTCTTACTTATACAAATGATATAGTTAAGCAATCTCCTGATATTTTATTACCCTTCCATGGTATGCATCCAAACTCACTTCTGAGGATCAAAATAAAATTGAGAATGAGACGTTCTTTGGACACTAATCTCTCTGCTTCGTCTTCTGGACTGTTATCATCTGCTTGTCACATTTGAAGAGTACCAGCCACAACCATACACAGAGATGTTTCAGAAGCCTGCTGTATAACCGCAGACCTCCCTCAAGAAGAGATCCATATGTTTCAACACCTTCTCCAGGGACCATAATTCTTTCCCTTCAGGACCTGGCATTTAGCATTCAAAGTATAACAACATGTAGAAACTTGTTTAATTTTTTTTAATATTATACACTCCCTTTAATTCTTAGCATTCACTTCCAAATTTCATATTTAACATACAGACTCTCCTTCATATTTGTATTTCCTTGCAGGGAGAGTCCTGGCCTGAGAATCCACTCTCCCACGATGACATGCTATTGAGATGCTTGATGTGCTGTTTATTTGTTACTTACTTTTATATCCCACATTTCCACCGATACATTGAAAGCAGAGAAATAGCTTTCCTCTCCTTTTTACCTTAACAGCAACTTTGTGATTTAGGCCAGTCAAGGCTCAGAACGAAACAAGTAGCTGGTAGTCATCTCAAGAATTTCATGAGTTAATGGACAGAGTGGTTTGGAATAAGAAAAGGAGTAAGACAAAGCTGCATTTTGTCACCCTGCTTATTTACCTTACACACAGAGCACATAATCTGCAATGCAGGGATGGAGGAATCACAATTTGGGATCAAAATTGCTGGGAGAAACATCAACAATTTGAGATATGCAGATGATACCACCCTAATGGCAGAAAGTGAGGAGGACTTAAAGGAGCTCCTGATTAGGTTGAAAGAAGAAAGTGAAAAATCTGGATAGAGACTCAATATAAAGAAAACCAAGATAATGGCAACGGGCCCTATCAGTCCCTGGAAAATAGAAGGGGAAGAAGTAAAAGCAGTGACAGATTTTACTTTCCTAGGATCAAAGTTCACGGCAGATGGTGATTGTAGCCATGAAATAAAAAGGCGACTGATTCTTGGGAGGCAAGCGATGAGAAACCTGGGGAACATAGTGAAAAGTAGAGACATCACATTGCAAACAAAGATTCGTCTAGTCAAAGCAATAGTATTCCCAGTGGCAATGTATGGTTGTGAGAGCTGGACCATTAGGAAAGCTGAGTGCAGAAGAATAGATGCCTATGAGATGTGGTGCTGGAGGAGAGTTTTGAGAGTCCCCTGGACAGCGAGGAGAAAAAATAGGTCAATCTTAGAAGGTCAAATAGTAAAGATGAAGATGAAGTACTTTGGACATCAAATGAGAAGAGAGGATTCACTTGAGAAAGCCTTGATGCTGGGAAAGGTGGAGGGCAAAAGAAAAAGGGGGCGGCCAAAAATGAGATGGCTAGATGGTATTGTAGAGACAATGGGCACAGAACTGAGTGAGTTGAGGAGGATGGTGGAGGACAGAAGTGCCTGGTGGACAGTGGTCCATAGGGTCGCAACAAAAATGGTGCCTAGAATCCAGGCTTCATTCTTGAACCCTAATCACACTGGCTCCACAGAAAAAGTTAGGCATCACCAAGCTCTGTTGATTTAAACAGAAAGATTAATGTCCCATGCAGGACATGTAATTAGGGGTTCAAACTAAAGGAAGCCAGATGTAGGCTGAGTATCAGGAAAAACATCCTAATGGTTAGAGCAATATGACAGTAGAACCAACTGCCTTGAGAGGTGGAGAGTGCTCCAACACTGGAGGCATTCAAGAGAGAATTGGACATTTGTCATATCTGCTTTGATTAGGATTCCTGCATTGACTTGATGGACTAAAAGGCCCCTTCTAACTCAGTTATTCTATTATTCTAATTTCAATTTAAAATATTTAACTTTAATTGCATCAAGCAATGATGGCTTGTGCTGATTTCTGAAGTAGGTATGTTAGTCACAATACTAACAAATCAGCCATCCAAGATGTAACACTAGATATTACTGCACTGATATTAGATTTAAATACCTTGCATTCCTATTGGAAAAAACAACTTTTTGGGACTCTAATAACAAACAGTCCTATCTCTTTCTGGGTTTAACATGCACATTGTATACAGAACTGCCAAGTTCATAATTAATGCATCAGTTAAAAGAATCAAATATATCAATCAAATTGGGGTATCCCGCAAGGGAGATTCACTTATCTGACTATGGATATGCATGTATTAATTGTATTAAGGCACCTTCTCCAGTTTACATTCTTTTAAAAGTAGCTCAGGTATGTACATATTGTATTTTATTGTATTTTAATTGTATTTTAATTGTATTTTTATTGTATTTTTATTGTATTTTATTGCACTCCATTGCATTGTACAGATTTTTAATTCTTCTGTTATGTTACTGATAAGGTCATAAGACTAATCAATTAATAAACATTCATTCATTCATTTACTCATTCATTCATTCACTGGATATTACTGTGTTAATAATGGAATGGAACAACTGAAATCCTTTCATTAATTTTTATTGCCTGGGTAAAGGTTTGTATGGTAGATCTGATACTTTGGGTCTCTGTCCACTCATTTCTGCATGTGAAAAGCAAACATACTTTCCCAGCTCCTTGAGTAAAGAGTAGATGAAGGAGTAATTGTGGCTCAGAAGACTGTTACTGTATATACTCGAGTATAAGTCTAATTTTTTAGCCTCCAAAATGAGATCCAAAAAAGGGACGTGACTTATACTCGGGTCAACAGTCCTAAGGGTCCCAAAACCATGGTGGTGCAAATTCAAACATACATTTTTAAAAAACACTAACACTACCATAAAAATCTGAAAACATACCTACACAAATGTCTGAATAAATTAATTGTACTGCATTTTCATGTATTTTAATTACTGAAACTCACTAGCAGCTGCTGCATTTTCCACCCCCGACTTATACTCAGGTCAATCTAGTTTCCTAGTTTTAGAGGTCCAAATTAGGTACCTTGACTTATATTTGGGATGATTTATAGTTGAGTATATACAGTATTGAACACACCAATTTTCCTTTTGATTTATTGGACTTCAATTCCCAGAAGCTTAAGTCAATTCCCCAAAGCACAAATTGGAGTAAATAAATAAAATAAATAAATACTGGCTTAGGCTTCTGGGAACTGAAGTCCAAACACCAGCATTTGGGAAACACTGGTCAATGTGGCTTAAATGCAGTGCACCCTCTAGTGCTGAGCAAGAGAAAAATTATTTGTTCAGCTGTCTCAGAAACTTTTTTTTTTTGGGGGGGGGGATAGTAGCCGTGTTAGTCTGTGGTTCAGGCATATCAGAAAACAAAATAAATAAAATAAAATAAAAACACTTTAGCACTTTAAAGACTAACTGCTATATTTTATTGTTAGCTTTTGTAGATCAAGTCCACTTCATCAGACTTCAAGTCCACTTATCTGATGAAGTGGACTTGATCCACGAAAGCTAACAATAAAAATATAGTAGTTAGTCTTTAAAGTGCTACAGTGTTTTTTATTTTATTTTATTTTATTTTATTTGTTTTGCTTTGTTTTCTCATATGCCTGAACCACAGACTAACACGACTACTATTTAAAAAAACAACAACAGTTCCTGAGACAGCTTAACAAATAGTTTTTCTCTTGCTCAGCACTAGAGGGTGCACTGCATTTTTGGCACAGGAGAAACATTCCCATGTTTGTACAGTCAAACCTTGCATAACGAGTGTTTCGCTTAGCGAAAAACTCGCATAACGAGCAAGTTTTTTGCTAAGCGATCTGACTCACATAATGAATTTTTTTGCATAGCGAGCAGCCTCGCAGAACGAATTAAATTCATTATGCGAGGTATGACTGTATGGGAGTACAACATTTACCATCACTATTTGCCTCAGACAAAGACACAAGAGCTGACCCAGTGGTGGTATGTCAAAAAAATTACTACCACACCGTGGGTGGAGCCTAATTTGTGAGCGGAGCCAATGTTATGGGCGGAGCCAATGTCATGGGCTGGACCATGTCCCCTGGTGGGCGGGGCCAAAGTTGGTCATGTGCACATAAAAATGCAAATTACATAGACATAAAAATACATAAAAATACACGTAAAACACAAATAATACACATTAAAATAAATATACATTAAATAGACATAAAACACATAAAAATACAAATTAAATACACATAAGACACATAAAAAAACATTAAAAATAAATACTCATTAAATGCACATTAAAATACACACCCACACCCCACACCCAAAGGTGAGTCACTTACCCTGGGGAGCAGGCTATAGGAGCTTCAGGCTAGCAGCTTCTCTTCCTCCTCCCTGCTTGGGAAGACAGCAAGGAGGCCGTGCATGTGCACCAAGTGCTGTAGGCGCACATGCACACCAAGCGCTTGGGATGCATGCACATTGGGGGAACCGTCGAAAAGGTAAGCCCCCGAGGTGGTTCCCTCCAAAAGCCACTACTGGTTCTCTGGGACAATGGGGAAAGTTACTACCGGTTCTGGCAAACTGGTGCAGACCTGTAGCATCCCATCACTGAGCTGACCCCACCACTAGACCAAATATGACAGAAGCCTCAGGTAGTTGATGCAAGGAAGCAGGGAGTAGTAGTGAGTTCTTGGAGAGCAGAGGCCATTTTTTTGTCCAACACTCATAAAGGTGGCCTGCTGTCCTCAGGTATAGAAGGGAATCCTATCCTTTACTCTGTGTCAAAGTTAGCCTTAGTTAGGGTTTCCATACGTCCCAGAAGACCGGGATTGTCCTGGATTCAAGAGCAGAAAAATTGTCCTGGCCAGTTCAATAAAAATCATGTTAAAGTCCCAGATTTTTAAAACTTACTGATTGTGTATTATAACTCACCATTAAAATAAATTCAAACTCTTGCCATCAAACGAGTGATTTCCTGCCACATTGGAGTTGGAGTATACCTGGAGACAAATCTTAACATCTTCGCCTCACACCACTACCCGATAGGTGTGACCAGTGTGTTTCCTGGAACTGAGGATGTTAACAGTTGACTGCGAGGCAAGTTCTCAGAAGTACAACAGATCGTCTTACAGTAAGAATTAATTGTTGTAAATAAATTCATTTATGTATTGATATATTTAATGTGAAAGTGTTTTATAACTGTCATTATATTATATTTGTTTAAAAAAGGCTATTTTGTAGATAACCCACCCATTTTTATCAAGTATACTTCTGTCCCGGTTTTGTGGGAGAGAATTATGGCAACTCTAACCTTAGTGCATAGGACTGGAAGGGCTGCCACTTTGTTTACCCCAGGACTAAAGTCCGTGGATTTTCAACAGTTGTTCCCCCAATTATTCATAATTAGTGAATAATTTCGATTATAAAGTAAAATTTGATAAATTGGCAGAATTGGCTTACATCTTCTCTTAGAAATGCATTGCCTACATATGACCAAAGTGTGCTCTAACTAGACACAGCATAGCTCCTAATAACCATTGTAACTTCACTTTTGAAAATTATAAATCTTTATGGGTTTCCTGTGGAAAAGTGTATATGTCTAACATTTTTGTTGTTCCACTAGATTAGTGAAGGACAATTAGCTCTCTCATTAACATTTTCATCTCCTGTGTGTTTAACTCAAAATGAATGTAAATAGCTGCAAGCCAATTTTCTCAGAAACAATAAATTATGGCTACTCTACAGATTTTGGCAGCAGCTGGGTGAGAAGAGGAAGGGAATCAAAAGCTACATGTTTACAGGATCTAGAAGAATGGAAAGTACCCACCAGTTCACAGTAAGTTTCCCTGAACCTGAGCAATGAACGTCAAATACTAATTACCTACTTTTCAATATGAGGTTAGTTCTAGGTACATCATTATTTTGAACTGAACTATAGTCCTTATTCTTGATTAATATCAAGAATAAGAGCTATCAAGAGCTATCTCCCTCTTCTCCTCCATGCTGCTGACCTCACATACTGTATCATATAGGTATGTCTCAACATTCATCTCTATCACTTTGGAGAGCAATACATATCACTACACTACTCTCAGTCTTCTATTACAAATAAAACTACTCTATATACTCGAGTATAAGTCAGGTTTTTTAGCCCCAAAAATGAGGTTCAAAAATGTGACTCGACATACTCGCGTCAGTGTAAACACTCAAAAACATACGTACACAAATGTCTAAAGTAATTAATTTTACTGTATTTTCATGTATTTTAATTATTGAAACTCACTAGCAGCTGCTGCATTTTCCACTCCCAATTTATACTCGGGTCAATCTATTTTCCCAGTTTTATAGGTCCAAATTAGGTACCTCGACTTATATTCAGGATGACCAATAGTCAAATATATACAGTATATAAACTTTGACTAGAAGTACTGTTCCATGGTCTGAAGATCTTGTCCTTCCTTGCTACTCAATATCATCTTTAGGTGGTTATACCAAGACTAAACTTGGGCACTTCTACATGCAAAGCTCAACCATTGAATTAAGGCTTCTTCTACTAAAGCAGGGGTGGCCAACTTAATTAGACCCAAGATCTACTGTTTACTGACAAAACCCTGTGCGATCTACCAATCACATACCTCTGTCAGGGGCTCTCCACCACCTACCACTGACGAGCGCCCCACGTGCGCACGTGCGCTGCTCACCTCCGCCCGCCCAGCCACCCACCCAGCTAGCCGTCAGATGGCTAGCTGGGTGGGCGGGCGGAGGTGAGCAGCATGCGTGCGTGCGTGGTTCTCGTCAGGGGTAGGTGGCGGAGAGCCCCTGACGGCTAGCTGGGTGGGTGGGCGGGCGGAGGTGAGCAGCGCACGCACACACACACACGGGGCGCTCATCAGCAAAAGGGCTGCCTTCTGCCTGGGTCCTGTGGGGGGGTGAGGGCGGCAGCGGTGGCAGCGGCAAGCTGGGAGGAGCGAGTTTGTTCTTCACCCCAGGTGGCTGAAGTCTGCGCGACGCCACTGGTGTGCTGCAGATGGTAATTACGTTGCACAGTCTGTTCTACATATTTATATTTTTGCCTTGCCACGATCGACTGGACTAATAGTCGCGATCGACCGGTCGATCACGATCGACCGGTTGGCCACCCCTGTACTAAAGTCTGGTTGCATGTGCAGATATAATTCAATAGCTTTTGAATAATCAGATAACTATTATATGATGACTAAATTTATTGTTGTAATCCAGCCAGAGTGGTGCTTACATTAATTGGGGTGGGTCATTAAATAAATAAATAAATAAATATTTCATGTATGTAATTATTTCATGTATATAATTACAGTAATTCATGTATGAATTAGACTATGATTTGCTACAAATTTAACTCCTGGATATAATATTGTCATATATATCAAGAGTAGATATAGAGAAAGAAATCTAAATTGTCAGTCACATTTACAGCAGAATCAATGAGATGTGTGTAAATGTTGACTTACAATCTTTTCCTGGGTTTGTCTGGTATAATGTGCTCAAAATACCCCTTTTTCTGGGGGTATCCTTGCATTGTGGAACTTGCCCAAGGCTACCTAGACTGGATCTTCTCCAACATACAAGTTGGGATATTTAATTTCCAACTCCAGGTACCTAATTAACTGAGCTATCCAGCCATCTCTGAGATGCATACATCATGACTATTATCAAACCATATTAGAGTAGCTGGGCTGATGAATATCAATAAATAATTCACCTTGGGCAAGAAAACAAGATGTAGAATCATTAAAAGGAAAAGCAGGATAATGGAGAAAATGAATGTTCACATTAAAAACGGTGTTCAAATATTTGCTATATGCAGACAAAACTGGTATTCTGTCTCTCCATAAATAGTATATATACACATATTTTTTTCTGTATATGGTATGACATCTTTTTTAAAAAATGTGTAACGTACATTCTGTAAAACAGGTGAATAAAAATGTTAGACGTCTTAAGAAACAACAGTTGACATGTAACTGTAAACTCTCCATAATCCATCCTGAGTATATAAGCTGTTACAGCACACATTCAAATCTGTAGATTTAACACTTAAGATAACAGTTATGGAGGGGGATGGGAATGACAAGAACAAGCTACTATGTACAGTTCAATCTGAAAAACCAATTAGTGTTCAGTGAAGCAAATAAAATAGTTGTAACCTTTCTTATATACAGATAATGCCAAAAATGTATACCCATTTTAAGAAAGAAATTTTTAAATTAAAATTGTAATACTGTACTCAATATATACCGATAACAAAACATGAATACAAGTCACGTACCTCTTGCAATTACAAGAGATACACATAGTGGTTAACATCAGTGTCCAGACACTGATGCGGATGCGGATGCGGATGCGGATGCGGATGCGGATGCGGATGCGGATTAATTATTATTATTATTATTATTATTATTATTATTATTATTATTATTATTATTATTATTATTATTATTATTATTATTATTATTATTATTATTATTATTATTTCATGTCAGAAGTTATTCTGGGTTGAAAGGATTTTTGCAGAAGAAACTCTGCTCAGGGAACACCCAAAAGAGGCTCCTTTCATGTCCCCAAGTGCTGGGACAGAAATGGGTGCTCAATCTGTCATGCAGTACCCAGGTCGCAAACTGCTCACATGTCAGCCTTCTAGATAACAAGGCAAGCTTGTTAACCACTGAGCTACTGCAGTTCCTGACTCTTCTGATTACAGCAAACAGCTTGAGCAGCATTGACCAAAGTATCCACTTGAATTGCTGTGCATGCCATTTCAATTTCTTCTCAAAGTACCACCAGTGTATCCAGTTATCACAAATGCGTCAGGTATAAAGAGGCTACCTTCGCCACTAATCGAGTTGGTGTCCACCTTCGCCACTAATCAAGTTGGTGTAGGTTGGGGTAAATTAGCCAAACTGTAGCACAAAGGTGGATCAACTAACCCCAAACACTGGATTATATGCCAGTGAGGAAAAACTCTGAGTGAGTGACATGCAGATCTGATCACCACAGAGGGGATGGGGCAACAGATTTCAAACAAAGTTTACTAGGCAACAAACATTCAAATAAACTCATAATCAACATATTATTTAAATACTCTAATTCAAGTCTTACTGGAAACAAAAAAAGTTTGAATTAGTTCTGACCAGATATCAATTGACACCACACCATTGTGGAACAATAAGTAGGTGAAAGGACCTGGCATGGCACTTATATGTGATCTGAAAGGCTTTTTCAGAGATCTCTGTATATGGGACTGTTTTCAAGAAAAATTATGAAATTGTACCATTCAGTTGAAAGCAGTAGTTAAAACAATGATGACAGATTACAATGCATTCTAGAGTGACAAGAAAGAGTCATAAACAAATTTGCTTTTGCAACAGGAGAAATATTTTTAATAACATTTTTTCAGGTGATTTGGGACAACAATCACCTGAAAACTGCTTCCCGGGTGCTCTGACATCTCCGCCTCCCCCGGATGCGAAACACATGTCTGGGGGAGTGAAAAGGACGGCCGGCAGGAGCTTTGGCCAGAGACACTCCCAACCGCTTCCCGGCTGCGCGACGTCTCCGCCTCCCCTGGATGCGAAACACCTGTCCAGGGGAGTAAAAAGGATGGCTGGCAGGAGCTCCGGCGTCGCCTCCACCCTTCCTCCGGGACCCTTTCCAGCTTGGTCTGGAGGCCAATAAAAAGACTGGCGATGGCGGCGCGGAGAGGACGCTCCCACATTTCCCGGGTCCTTTCCATCTCGGCCCGGGAATGGACCAAAATGGCCGCAGCTGCAGACGGTGAGGTGTCGCCTCCGCCCTCCCTCCGGGACCCTTTCCAGCTTGGCCCAGAGGCTGATAAAAAGACTGGCGGCGGCGGCACGGAGAGGACGCTCCCGCATTTCCTCTGGGCCCCCTCCACCTTGGCCTGGAGGCTGATGAAGAACAGCTGTCGGTGGATGGGTGTTATATTTGTGACTCTTGATGATAGTTGTATTTGTGACATTTGATATTTGTATTCATGACACTTGATTATATTTGTAATGTGGACTGAATTTTTGTTATTATATTGCTATTGTTATTTTGCTATTATATTGTTATATTTTCATATTGTGTGTAATTTTTTCCTTATTGTTGGACTTTGCTGATTGTCTGTATACTTATTATGTTGTACACCGCCCTGAGTTGGTCGCACCAAGTAGGGCTGTATAGAAATCTAATAAATAAATAAATAAATAAATTCCTTTTGATTCCAACACTTCCCCATTCAGTGATATCCTGTTACCTTATGAATAGATAGGTTGGTAGGTAATCAGAATGCAAAAGAGTCCATTAACAATGCATAACCAAAGTGTTGCGTGCAAGCAAAGAGGAACGCATGATGAGTAAACACTGGGCAATGAATCAAAAATCTGTTTCACAACATATGCCAGTCTACTAGAAACCGCACAGGAAATTTCCCCCTGGTTTAGAAATAATATCTACAATAAGAACAAAAAAATTCATTATAGGCTTTGTTAAACCACAAGACAAGGAAATTTGTAATTATTCATCACCATTGGAACTGCTCCCTATTCAGATTCTCTGCTGATATCTTTTTTTTCTTTTTTACTGCAGGTGCATTTCAAAAAAGGACAAATGTTTGCACAGGCAGTTCTTTGGCCATTTCACAAAACCTTTTGGCAAATCCTTGCTAGCTAGCCTGATGAATGTTTTGGAAAAGGTGAAAAAAGGAGGCTTTCAGTGATAAATCAGAGGAAATGACAGTTGAGAGATTTCGGGAGTGATGATGGTGAAAAATTTCAGAGGGAATGAGAACTTAGGACGGTGATGAGAAGTGAAAAAGCTGAAAGATGCCATAGACGAAGATAATGAATAAGACAGGCTCACGTGTAAAAAGGCAAGAAATGGATGGAATGTTTAAGCTGGTGAACTCTTTATAAGATACCCTTGTAAATCTCACAATGCTTCTACTTTTTGGATTACAATGTTTGTTTAAGGCTCAGCAACTGGTAGGATGTTTGATTGATTAGACCAAAGGAAAGATAACACAGTTAATCTCCCACTCCTGAAGCCATGGAGAAAAGTATTAAGAGACAAGCATGAGGAGAGAACAGTTTTGAAACTTTGAATACCTCTAATCTACTTTGAAAGTAAAACTTTGAAACTCTGAATATTTTGAATACCTTTAGTTTGCTTGGAATGCGTTGGACTTAAGATTTGATAAATGGAGAGAAGAAAAAATGGTGGATTACTATTAAGAGACTTGGTGTGAATTGCCATGAGAGACTGATTATTGCAGCTGATAGAGATTACCGGTGACACAGCTGGAAGGGGAAGTTGGAGATAAAGTATACTAAAAGAGTAAGAAAAGTTGTGGACTATGATGTTTATTTAAAGACCGGCAACTAAAGAGATTTACTTGGTTAAAGATAACACTGTTAATTACTTGGTGCAGAGTCCGAGAGAAAGTTGGGAGTGAAATACTTAAAGGACAAGTTCCTTTTTTCTTTTTTGAAGATACAAGTGGAAGGAAGTTCAAAATGTATGACCAAGAATGACTTGGTATGAGACTGATTATTAAAGGGTAACAGTGGTGAATGACAACTTGAATTTAACATATAGTAGTGGAAAATTTGGTAAACAATAATGAGCTATATAAACATTAAACATATAAACATTAAAGACACTAGTGAATATAAACAAATTATATCCTTCTGGGAGGAAATGAGGAAACAAATGGAACAAACGAATAATATACTCAAAGGGAAGGAAGAAATAGTAGTTGCTACAACGGATAAACAGGACTTGATACAATCAGAAGATGAAAAAGAAACAGAACAAAAGAAAACAGAGGCAGAAAATTTGAAATTAATAAAACTAAAAGAAGAAGAACAATGCTTGGATGCAATGGGAAAACAAATGGACAATTGGGATAAAATAGAGAGAAAATTGGATAAAATGAACGAGATAAGGAAGCAAGAAATGAGTGATATCATGAAAAAACAACAAGATCTGAGGAATTTGTTGGAAGATTTTATGAAAACAATAAATGACAAATTTGCGTTATTAGAACTAAAATCAAAATCTATAGAAGAAGAGGTCAAAAATATTACACAACAAACGAAAGATTTTATGAAAGAACAACAGGATTTAAGGGATGGACTGGTAAATTTAAAGTCAGTAACAAATGAAAAACTTGCTGCAACAGAGGAAAGGTTAATATCTGTGGAGGAATCAATTGAAATTATTCAAGGAAAAGGAAAAAAGGGAGATGAAAGAAGTGATAGACAAGAAAAGAGGCTTTACAAGTTGGAAGTAGAGGCAAAAAAGAGGAATTTATTGATAAAGAATATTCCAGAACTTAAATTTGACAGATTAAAGGAAAGAATCATCAAATGGTTGAATGAACTGAAGATGGGGAGAAACTTTACTCAAGAAGATATATCAGCAGTTTACAGACTGGGAAAGAAAAGAAATGGGACATTTAAAAGATATGTTTTGGTAAAATTTGTAAGTTTGGAAAGCAAATTAAAGTTGTTGGCTTATTTAAGGAAAAAAGGTACACAGGTGCCAAAGTTGGAGGGTGAACAATTGGATATTTACCAGGATTTATCAAAAAGAGAAAGATTGTGGAGGAAGGAAATTAAACCAATTACAAAACTATTAAGAGACAAGGGAGTGAATTATAATTGGCAACAATTTCAACAGTTGAGATTCTTTTGGACAGGGAAAGTAGTGATGATAAGAGAACAAACTGACTACATGGATACATTGGAATCATGTAATATTATTGAAAAAGGATCAAAAGAATGGAGGGAAATCAAAGAGAAACTGTCAAATATAGGCAATAATTGCAGTATTAGCAAATAAATTTTAAAAAAAGTAAAATCGACATGATTTCTTTCGTGGACTAAAAGAATTCTGATTTTGATTTTTGTTTTTCTGAATGAAAAGAAGCATAGAGTAATATAGTTATGGGAAAAAAATATTATTAGCTAACCGATGGACGTAATTCCCAAAGCAATATGAAGTGTTTGATTTATGTGTGTAAAGAAAACTTAATTTAAAGGAATATTAATTTTGGAAAAGAATTAATGAGTTGTTATCATATGTTAAAAAGGAGAAAGGGGGGGCGTGGCTTGGATGGAGTAGGAGAAGCAGCGGCTTTTCCTTCCTCCGCCATTAATGGGACTTCAAATGCGACTTTTATTAAAAAAATAAAGGTGAAACTGGAGGAAAGGGACCGCTGACGAGATAGGAAGAGACCCCCGACCAGGGGAGAAAAAAAAAAAAGCGGCGGATTTGCGAGAGCGGGTGAGCGGGTGAGCGGGGCCTGGAGAGCTCGGCTCCGGGCGACGTGGGGGCCTAGAGGCTCGGAAGAGCGCCGTGGTTCTCCCTGTCGCCCGTCGAGCCGCTCCCGGAGCCGGAGTGGAGCCTTGAGGGACGCCGCGGAGACGATTGCGACGTAAGAGAAGAGTCACGGAGACAGAGACGGAGGCTGAAGTAAAAAGAGGCTGAAGTAAAAAGCAGAATCTTAAGGTGCCGTTTGGAGAGCGCGTCCCCGGAGTTTGCCCCGTGAGTTGGATTGCCGTGAGTTGGAGCTATGACGGTAGTTTCTTACTGAGAGGGGGAGACGGGGGAGACGCGAGGAAGAAAAGAAGACGGCTTATAGAGAAACTGGTCGGGAGAACTGAGGAGGCAAGGGGTTTGGAGGAGAAGAGAAGAAAGAACAAAGGGAAAAGTTCAGAGGGGGAACAGCTTGGAGGTCCGTGCTTCTGGAGAGCAACTGACTATATTTGAAAGCAAAGAGGCTGCCCCTTGGTAGTATTTCACCCCTGATAACATTTTTAATAAAAAAGTTTTGTACTGTGACTCGGTGGGAGTGGAAGAGAACAGTTGTTGTGTGTTGGGACCGGGACAGAGGGGCGAGTGGGAAGGAAGCAACAACAATGGCGGAGATAAGCGAAACCTAACTTGGAGTGCAGAAACGAAACTAAGATCGGCAGCGAAGAGGGCTTTTGTAAAACTTTTTTCCAGCTGGGCTTGGGAGGCCGTGTTATGACTTTATATCCTCTGGTCAGATCCTGATTAATGTGGGGACAATCACCTTGTCTATTTGAAGAAGAAAAAAAAAACAGCGGTCTTTGTAGTATTATAGCTTGATTGTCCTTCCATTCCCCCCCACTTACCCCCTTCTGGTTTTTTTTCTTTTTCTGGTATTCTTTTTCTGGTATTCATGTAATAGATATTAAGTGCTTATTTTGATTTTATGTATACAGGACACAATATTGTAACTTTGGTGATTGCAATTCATACAAATATTGATTTAAGCATATTGATTTAAGCATATAGCTATTATAATAGCAGTGGTGTTAGTAGGGTTATAGCTAGTTTGCTCCTCCCTTTCTTATTCAACTTCTCTTTCTCTGGTTTTTGGGCTTGTCTGTAATAGATAATAAGGGTTACTTTACTGTTGAATTTTGATAACTTTGGAGAGTTAAGCTTGTTGGAGAGGCATTAAGGTGATTTTAAAGTTGAGTTTCAAGCCACATACATCGGTTATGCAGGAAGGGGAGGAGTCAGTTAGACCAAAGGGGAGGAGAGAGAAAAAAGAGAAAGATCAAAAAGAAAAGGAAAGGCACACACCCTCACCAACTATGGAGACCACAACGGCAGCAACGGATTCTCAAGCAGGCGCTGGAGGACGATCAGTGGATTTATCGGAAAGAATGGACAATATGTTTGCTATTTTACAACAATTGGTTAAAAATGGAAATGAAAATCAGGTTGCAATACAAAAATTGAATAAAATGGTGGAGAATAATTGTGAAGAAATGAAAAAAGACAGAGAACTGGCCAGGCTACAGCACGAGAGCCTGGCCAGGACTCTGACTGACATGCAGAAGGAGGTTACTGAGAATACAAAAAAAATTAATATGATTACTGATACAATGCAAAAGGATTTAGAGCAAGCAAAAATTTCTATGAATGAGATGTTGATCCAAGAACATGTGACTGCTTCAAGAGTATCTGTTCAAGAGAAAAGGATGATGATGGTGGAGGAGGGGCAGAGAAAACAGAATATTGTGATACGCAAAATGGCCGAACGAACGCCAGACAAGCTAAGAGATAGAGTAGTGGATTGGCTGAACTCTTTGAAAATGGGAAAAGAATTTGCGGCAGAAGACATTGGAGCTGTGTATAGAGTGGGGGGAAGGCGAGATAGGAGATCATCAAGGAATGTTTTGGTTAAATTTGCAAATTGGGCGGATAAGTTAAAAGTGATGGCTTACATCAAACAAGCGGGGTCTGGCGTTCTAAAGATTGAGGGGGCTGATGTGGAAATCTACAATGACATAGCGCCGGAGGAAAGAAAATGGAAATATATGATGAAACCTGTGACGAAATTTTTGGCTTCAAAAGACATCAAGTATAATTGGAGATTTCCACAACAGTTGAGATTTTTTTATGAAAAAAGATGGCATATTTTGGATGACAGAACAGATGTCTTGGAGTACTTGACTCAACTAGGGTTCATGAAAGTGGCTAGTTCAGAATGGATTGCTATGAGAACTGACTTGTACGCAGTTGGGGTGATGGGCCCGGTTTTGAATAAGGAGGGGGAGGTGGAGGGTGCAGTGGGAGGAGCGGAAGTGTCAGGGACATCGAGTGCGGAGCTTTTTGAATAAATAACTTGCAGAATAAATTATAATGGTGGAGGGAGGGGGGCCTTAGAAGAACACAATGCTTTTTTCCCCCGGTCCCCCCCTCCCCTCTTTGAAGGATAGAGGCGACATCTTGGAACAAGGTGTGGGGAGGGTAACAGGAAATGGAAGAATAGGTAAGTTTTTCTTTTTTTTTCTTTTTTGTAGTTGTATTAAGTAAATTTTTTCAAGTATTTTATTTTTTTGAGTCATTTGTATTTTTTCTTAGATTTTTTTTTAGATTCTTAGTAGGGGATGGGGAGGACACGTCCGGGGAGGAATGTAAAGAAGGGGAGGGATTAGTAAATACGAATGGTTAAGAATTTAAGGTTGTTAACATGGAATGTGAAAGGGACAGGGAATGCCGTGAAGAGGAGGAGGTTGCAGATAGCGCTCAATAAATCTAAATCTGATATCATCTTTCTACAGGAGACCCATCAAAAATCGGCAGACACTAATAAATTATTTGTGAGAGGAATTGACATTTATGAAATGGCTTATGGGACATCAAAAGCGAGAGGTGTTGCAACCCTTATTTCGGAAAAACTGGGTTTTACTGTGATAAAATCTATAGCTGACCCAGAGGGGAGATTTCTAATAATTAAGGGGAGGATAGAAGATGAAGAGATAACTCTTGCAAACATATATGCCCCGAATACCAATCAGGCAGAATTTTTAGAAAAATTAAGAATAATTCTACAGAAAGAAGGAACGAGGAATATGATTATTGGGGGGGATTTCAACTTGTTAAGTTCCGAGATTGACACCACAAGTACTAAGAAGAGAAGTAATAAATATATTCTAAGCGATTGGACAAAATCAATGAATATAAAAGATGTATGGAGGGAACTTAAAGGACAGGAAAGGGACTACACTTATTATTCTCAAGTTTATGATATGTATTCAAGGATTGATTATATATTTGTAACGCAAGGGTTATTGAAAAACATAGAAGATATTAAAATAGGGACATTTAGAGAATCAGATCATGCCAAGATAAGTATAGATATAAAATTGGATGAAGGCGATAGGAAAAGATATGTTTGGAGATATGATTCAAAATTATACAAAGAGGACAGCATGAAAAAACAAATTATGGAGAAATGGGATGAATATTGGATATGGAATGATAACAATGAGGTCAGCTCAGGAGGGGTATGGGACACAATGAAAGCGATTTTTAGAGGAGAATCAATAAAACTAAGTAGTTGGAAAAAGAAACGGAACATCAATAGAACCCAGGAATTGGAAATACAATTAAAACAACTTCACCGGGAATATATAAAGGGTAAAGATCAGAGGGTATTACATCAGATACAGAAAGTAAAGAAAGAATTGGAAGCCCAGGACATGGAAAGGGTAAAAAAAGACTTGATATTTTTAAAAAGAGAATATTTTGAGTATAGTAACAGAAATTCTAAGTTATTAGCAAAAGCAGCGAGGGATAAAAAGAATAAAGGTCAGGTAGAAGTATTGGTAGATGAGAAGGGGAAGAGATGTAATAAAAGGAAAGAGAAAGCAGTAATAATAGAGGCTTTTTATAAAGAACTATACTCAAAGAAGCAGGTAAATTTGAACAAATTGGAGGATTATTTTAAAAATTACAACATATCATTAATAACAGAAGAGCACAGAAATAGGATGGAGGAACAAATATCGGTAAAAGAAATTGAGGCAGTAATTAACAAATTAAAATTGAACAAAGCACCAGGAGAAGATGGGCTTCCTGCTGAATTCTATAAGGATTTTAAGCCCTGGATTGTTCCAAGATTACAGAAATTGTTTAATGGGATTTTAGAGGGAGAATCAACACCGGAATCCTGGAATAGATCTATTATCGCACTGATCCCTAAGCCGGGTAAGGATTTACAGAAAATAGAATCATATAGGCCGATATCCCTAATTAACCAAGATGCTAAAATTTTTTCTACAATAATGGTGACTAGGCTTAATAGTTTCATAGCCAAATACATAAGGGATGATCAAGCAGGGTTTGTAAAGGGCAGGTATATGTCAGATCTCACAAGGAGGGTAGTGGATTTATTGGATATAGCTGAAAAGCAAAAGGATAAAGCGGGATTTTTAGCATTGGACATCTTTAAAGCATTTGATTCTTTGCAATGGGCAACAATACATGAGGTAATCAAACTGTACGGATTTGGAGATAAATTCCAAAAAGTTATTAAGAATTTATATAAACAGGGGATAGCGACAGTGAAATTTAATGATAGTTATACAGGAGAAATAAAATTGGAAGCTGGAACTCGGCAGGGGTGCCCTTTGTCGCCTACTTTGTTTGTATTGGCTATGGAACTATTGGCGAATTTAATACGGCAGGACAAAGAATTATTTGGAATAGAAGGGAATAAAATAAGTTTATATGCCGATGATACACTAATCACAATTAAACAACCAGTACAAGGAATACCAAAGATTAATGAACATTTGAAAACTTTCGAGGAAATGACAGGTTTAAGGGTGAACTGGGATAAATCCGAGATGATTTTAGTTAATGGGAGTAAGAAGGATGAAGAAGAAATAAAGCAAAAATTTAATATTCACACTCCGAATAAATTAAGATATTTAGGGGTAATACTTGCTAAAAAAACCGGGGAACTTAAGGAACTGAATTATGGAAAACAAATGAAAGAGATAGACAAAAAAATACTACAGTATAACAAGCTGAATTTATCGTGGTTCGGCAGGGTCGCAATGTGTAAAATGATGTTGTTACCTAAATTAAATTTTTTATTTGATGCTCTGCCAATAAAACACACAGATAAGGAATTGGAAAAATATCAAAATATTATAAATAGATTTTGCAATGGGAAACGAAGAGCTAGAATATCTAAGTTTCTGTGGTACGTATCGCAAAAAGAAGGGGGACTGGGTATCCCGAATGTTAGCAAGTATTATAGATCCTTTCAATTACGAAATGTTGTCAAATTACTAATTAGAGAAGAATCAATATGGGGAAAATTAGAATCAAAAGAGTTTTCGAGGAAAGGGAAGGCATTTTTTTTATGTGGGGATAAGGATAAAAAAATGAGAATTCAGGGTAAGATGATAGGAGCAACAATAGAGGAATGGAACAAAGCAAGAAAGGATCTTATTCCAGGGATCTCATTGGTTACAGAATTAGAAGATTTTAATAATTTTCCGATGAAAATAGACGGTAGGATTAGGGATATCTTATTAGAAAATGGGGTCTCTATGTTGAAAGATTGGATCAAAAGTTGTAGGGATTTAGTGAGGAGAAAGGAGCTATATCGGCAATTGGAGTTAGATTGGTTCAAAATCCTCCAGATGAACAATTGGAACAAGAGATTTTTTTTGGAATTGGGATCAGACAGGGAGCTTACAGAATTTGAAAAATTGTTGGTCAAATTAAGAAAAGGAGACATAGGAATAAAAGGGATAGTTAGTAAAATATATAAAATATTAAATAAAGGGGGGAAAGCTCAACAAATATTGAAAGATAGCTGGGAACAGGAATTGAACACAAAAATCACTGAGAAAACATGGGGGAAAATGTGGAGAAGACGTATTATGAGATCTATGTCGGTAAGAGTGAAGGAACACAATTATAAACTAATTTGGAGATGGTACAGAACCCCAGTAAGACTGCATTTAATGTATGAAACTGTGAGCGAGAAATGTTGGAGATGTAAAAAAGCCAGAGGTACATATGAGCATATGTGGTGGTCGTGCGATGTTCTGAAGAACTTTTGGGGAGATATTGAGGATGAAATTAAGAATATATTGGAATTGCAGGTCAAACTGGGGTCAAACACAGTCTTGTTAACTGAGGTGGATAAATATAAAATGAGTGAGGATAACAACGAACTGATGGCGATAATGTTATCGGCGGCCAGACAATGTATAGCGAGAAATTGGAAAAACAATGAAAATTTACAAAGAAGGGATTGGTATAAGGAAATGTGGGATTTGGCACTCAATGAAAAGCTCACCTGGGAGTTAAATTTTAATAAGGGTAGAGTAACAGGTAATGGGTTCTGGAGGATTTGGAAGCCTTTCGTTGATTATGTGATGGATAAAAATAAAGGCATATTCCCTGCATCTGAGCAAGATGATTTTTGGAAAAAATAAGGAAACATTAATCTCCGGACAATGTATATATCACGAGGGTGTTTCTAAAGTAAAGAAATAGTAGAGTTAGAGAATTAAATATATTGGTTTTGAGGTGATGTGGGGAGATATAATTTACAGTTTGAAGTTTTATCATGAGGTAATAATATTTGAATGATGATACAAAGGTAGTTTTGTTAATTATGGGAATTTATTATCTTCTATTTTTTTGATTTTTCTCTATATATACTTTGGATTTATGTATTGTTTTTATTTTTCTCCTTCTTGTTCTATGTATTTTTTCTGATTTGTAATACTTTTTATACCTAATAAAAATTTATAAAAAAAAAAAAAGGAGAAAGGGAAAGAAAGAAAGAAATAGAAACATAAAGATGGTAAATTATGGGATGTAAAATATTTATGGGTAAGGGGGTGTAGGGCCAAAGCCTAGATTTTCCTCATTGAGTGTGTTGATGTATTACTTATATAATTAAGGAAATAAAAAAGGTATATAGGTGACAAAGTTGGAGGCTGAATATTTGGATATTTATCAGGAATTATCAAAAAGAGAAAGAGTGTGGAGGAAGGACAATAAACTAAATACTAAATTGTTATAAGATAAGGTGGTGAATTAAAATAGGTAACAATTCTAACAGTTGAGATTCTTTTGGATATGGAAAACAGTAGTGATAAGAGAATAAACTGATTACATGGATATGTTAAAATCATGTAATATTAATGAAAAAGGAAGAATGGAAGGAAATCAAAGAGAAATCCTCAAATATAGGAAATAATTGCAATAATAGTGAATAAACTTTAAAGAAATAAAATTTGACATGATTCTCTTGTGGATTAAAAGAATTTTGATTTTGATTTTGATTTTCTGGAATAAAAGAAGTACAGTGTAACATAGTTATGGAAACCTTATACAGGTATATATATTAATAGAGTATAGAATGGGATAGATAACTGATTAGAATGGGGAAGTATGATAATCTCTATAAAAAATGGGCAATGGAGTTGGTAGGAATTAAATAAGGTGCTGACAAAAATGATAAAAGAGAGTAGTTTAGAATAAATATGAGAGAGAAATATAAAGTATTGAAAAGATAAAGGAGCTGAAGATGGGGATGAATTATAATAAAAATACAATAGTAGCAGAGGTAAAGGGAAATAAAAGAAAAGGGTTTGCTTAAGGGTATGTTTGGAAATATGAAAATGAAGTTTAGGATATTACAGATGGAAGGAAATATTAAGTCAATGTAACACTTGAATCGTTAGGAAGAGTTAGCTGTTCCCAGTGTCTTACAAGTTGTAGGATATTTATAAAAATATTATTGAAATGTAAAGAATTTTTGTTAAAGAAAGCTAAAGGGGAATAAGGGTTGAAAATATAGAATAGAATATAAAAAGAATAGGGGTAGACAGCCATAAGCAGAAGGAAGGAAGAACAAGGAATAACTGTATAGCTGTATAGCTTTGAGCAAGTTGATTTATTTGATACTTTCAAATATTGATATGAATTCGCCTAGTCCCGGTCTCCCCCCCCCCCCTTCGACACTCGGAGGCGGTTCTTCAATGGAAGGATGGGGGGGAGAAGATGATAGAATGGTGAAAGGTTTAGGGTGGGTGGTAGGGATTTATGTTGCGTTAATATGGAAAGATGGGAGGTGAAGGGTTGGATGAGGGTGAATTTAGTTATCTGTTGTAGGTCTTTTTGATATGTGTATGTGGTATTTTTTTTTGTAATTTTTTGTTTGTGTTTCTTGTTTTAAAGACCAATAAAAAAAAAATCCTTGCTAGCTAATTGTCCCAGGTGTGGATCAAAATAGGTTTGGCTTTCCTTGTGGTCTCCATTGCAATTTCCATCTTCTTCTGAAGATTGCAGCATGCTAACAATGCTTCATTGCATTGCATTTATGTTCAGAAGCTTTCTCCATGCACGACGAGAACAGGAGTGCATCAATGCTATTATTGACTGCATCAATGCTATTATTAGTAGATCTCTTCTTTCCTTGACCTATGTCTCGGTTCTCTCCAAAATTGATTATTGAAATGCTATCTACTTGGGGCTGCCCTTCATGCTAGTATGAAGAGTCCAAACATGGGTGCAAAATATAGCAGTCAGATTGACTGTGGGTATTGATCTCCTTGATCATATTATCCCGGTCCTGGCCAACCTGCATTGGTTGCCCACTGAATACTATCCCAAGTTCAAGGTGTTAGTATTAACATTCAAGGCCCTATACCCCTGTTAGTGAACCTATGGCACGTGTTCCAGAAGTGCCACACACAGGCCTTTCTTCTGGCATGCAGGCAAGTGAGGGGAAGCCCATCCCAACCAGCTTGACTGGCAGCATTTCCCCACCACAACTCCACCAAAAGGGAGGCAAGAGGGGAGGTTGAAATGCAGGCCAGGAGGCTGGGCCTGGGGAAGGTAAGGTGGGGACGCCCCATAGGGGGTGGAGAGCACTCATGGGAGTGGGGAGATCCCATAGGGAGTGGGGAGGCCCCACAGGGGAGCACTCACAGGGTTGGGGAGGCCCTGCAAGGTGAAAGCACTCATGGGGGTAGGGAGCACTTGTGGAGGGGTAAGGAGCCCCCATTTGGGTGGGGGCTCATGGGGGTGGGGAAGCCCCATAGTGAGTGGGGAACACCTGGGGATGGGGAGCACCCACGGGGGGTCAAGGGCACATGTGGTATCACCAGTACACCTTAAGCGGCATGCATGCCCACACACCCACGTGACTGCCAGAGGCATGTTGGGAACATTACATGGGTGTGTGGGCACTCATGGTGCCTGCCCACGTACCGCCTCCTCTTCCTTAGGCACTTGGTCTCTAAAAGGTTCACCATCAGTGCCCCCTATAGTTTAGGACCATGTTATCTGCAGGAGCACCTCTTCCTATGAAACAGTACCTCGAGTTCACAAATGATGAAGCTAAGGGTAGCCATGCCAAAAGAGGTAAAGAAGATCTCTACAAGAAACCAAGCCTTTTTGGCTGTGCCCCCCAGGTTCCCAACATGGGGCTCATGACACACAGAGGGACTTCAGTTCTCAGATACCAAAGTCAGTACTTTGGGAGATTGTCTTAGGCTTCTGGGAATTGAAGTCCAAAAACCAAAGGTTGGGAAACACTGCTTTAGAACTATCTGCCACCTTCCCATACTTGGCTTTTTGTAAGTCACTGAAAAATATTCCATTACCACGAGGCATTTTCTCTGTACATGAACCTCCTATATTAACATTCTTTTTTGTGGAACTGCCTTACTTGCTGATTTGTTATTTTATTATACTGTCTCTAACTGGATTAATTTAAAGGGGCACCTGCAGTTTGGAATAATCTATTTTTGTCTGTTTTCATGTGTTATTATTTTTATGGGCTTTTTTTAAAAAAAATGTATCATTTTGAGTTTTTTATTGTGCATGTTTGTTGTATATTATTTGTATCCTTTTTGTTGCATGACACCCAGAATATTTTTTGAGAATAGTAGCTGTGTTAGTCTGTGGTTCAGGCATATCAGAAAACAAAATAAAATAAAAATTAAAAAAACACTGTAGCACTTTAAAACTGCTTTATTTTTATTGTCAGCTTTCGTGGATCAAGTCCACTTTTTCAGACAAAGAGTGAAACTTACAGGCATGGTTTTTATACACCAAATTCAGGGGGTCAAAGGAAGATTGGTGTGGTGATGGGCTTTCAGCAACCTTGAGACTGAAAGGGAGTCATTTAGAGCTAATCTGAAGAATCTATTGTTGCTAAAGGCTGTGTGAAGCTGTATTGCTGTGCTTGCTTGTCTGTCATCTTGCTTGACCACACCCATCTCCCTTTGACCCACTGAATTTGGTGTATACAAACCATGCCTGTAAGTTTCACTCTTTGTCTGAAGAAGTGGACTTGATCCATGAAAGCTAACAATAAAAGTAAAGCAGTTAGTCTTTAAAGTGCTACAGTGTTTTTTATTTTATTTAATTTTTATTTTGTTTTGTTTATTTTGTTTTTTGATATAACCCAGAATAATGATTCACTGATTGATGTAGGATATAAATCTAATCAATCAGTCAGTCAGTCAGTCAGAAATAAGGGTGCTTCCAGATGAGGAAATGGCTTGCATCACTCACAGAATTGTTACAAAGGTTCATAATGATTCACAAAATTGTACATAAGGGCCAGATAATGTCATCTTCAATCTGCAATATTCCTGTGTCTTCCCCACTTCTTTTCCACCAGTGTTTTTGCTGTGGAAGACCTGTCAAGATATTCTGAATGACTGGAGATTGACTGAAGAAAATGAAAACAGGAAAGGTATAAGAAGGTGATTAGAAAGACCAAATATTGTTTTAAAGGGTAGAGATGGAAATGAAATCAGAGACAGAGAAGATTACTAAACATTTCTATAAACAGCTGTAGAAACAGTGGCATAGGGTAGGAGGGAAGGGGGTGTCCAGCCCCAGCGGCACTTTTTGGGCTATGGGTGTTCTTGGACTACAATTCCCAGAAGCCCTAGTGGGAGCGGGTGTTGGCATCCACCAGGGGGTGGCAAATTTGGCTTAAGCCCTGGGCGGCTGAAATCCATGCAACGTTACTGTGTAGAAACTGCTTCTTTGACCTCTTTGCACCACCATGCAGTGTGTTTGGACCTGTGGCAACTTTTTCCACTTTTCCTTTTACCGAATAGGCCTTCTGTAGCACTAAGCAGGGTAGTTCTGTGACCCTTCAATTCATCCTCTACTTCATCAGGAGTTCCCAACCTTTTCAAGCCAGGAGCCAGGTCACACTCTCTCAGTCAACTTCAAGGGCTGTACAGCCATTTTGCCCTGACTGCATGATGGCGGAGGCCATTTTTTTCCCCAACAGCTTCAAAGGAATGAAAATTTTGTTTCTTGAATGCCCTTGGAGGGGTGGGGGGCCACATGAAATAGTGCCCCAGGCTGGATCCAGCCCACAGGTCTTAGGTTGGGAACCCCTGCTCTACTTTCTTCACCTCTGGGAGTAGTTGGTTAAGTAAACACATTTTATTGTGTAAATAATCATAAAAATTTAAAACAAAAATAAAACAAATCTTACTGGCATCAACAGTATCTATTTCATTCTTAAAACAATTAGTTCAGGCACAAGTCAGTATTTCCACATTTCAGCGCACATCATATATTTCCATGATTGGCAGGTTAAGAAGAGTAATAATTGCTAATGGCAATCACATTATAGGAGAAACTACACGTATTTTTAAGATATGCTAGACTAGATATCTGTAGCTTCTTTTATCTAGTGGTTCCCAAACTTTGGTTCCTAGACATTGGATTTCAGCTCTCAGATGTTCCAGCCAATACACACAATAATCAGAAATCCTAGCTGTTAGAGTCCTAAAACCATTAGTGACCCAGATTTGTGAACCACTGCTTTACAAGGACATGACTGCCTCTATTCATTATCATTCATTCAATTAGACTTAAAAATAATAATAGAAATCCATTTGGGGATATTCCAGACACTGTGGAAAATACTATATATTGAGTATTAATAATAAGATTAAGAATGAATGGAAGAGTTTAGCATAAATAGCTTGTATTTTCTGACCTCACTGTGAATCCCACACCCACCAAGTAGGACCAATCTACCAGCAATCAGAATAAACCCAAGCACTCGACACATAAGCAAGACTCTTGGAAAGATGGGTGTAGAGAAGTAACGTTGCGTGGATTTCAGTTGCCTGGGGCTGAAGCCAAATTTGCCGCCCCCTGGTGGAAGCTGGTGCCCGCTCCCACTAGGGCTTCTGGGAATTGTAGACCAAGAATACACATAGCTCAAAAAGTGTTCCCCAGGGCCGGCCGCCCCCCTAGCCCCCCATACGCAACGCCACTGGTGTAGAGCCAGTCTGTGAATAGCAACCTTCTATTCTTCAGAGTCAGCTCTGAAACCATAAGCCAAGCAATGAGAGAGTGAACCAGGTTATACATTCATTTCTAACTGAATTTAAAACACCAGGTAATATAATACCTGAATAGGACAGATGCCATTTCTATGTTTTGGTGTTATAACTCACTGAACTATATAATGAATTCCTTTTTCTTCTTGGCCCAACATATTATACTGACAGTGGAAACATTTGCAAAAAAAAAAAAAAAAGGGGGGGGAGACTATTTTTGACTTAGTTATTTTTGTCTATTTTTTAAAAAAACTATGAAAACTATGCATGGCAAGAAACCAAAACTTAGGGACATTCTTCACAAGCTTTCAGATGACGACACCCTGTAGGTCTAGTTTCGTACAAATTCTAAAAGAAAAACATGACTCTCAGGGATTATATGTCTCCTGCGAGTAGATAAAGTTTAAGAAGCACCCAGTCATTCTGGTTCCCTAACTCCAGATTTTTTTTTCACAGCACTCCACTTTCCTATAGAAAAGTGTACACATGTGTACCCTCACAAAACACAAACAATTTAACATTTGGAATTTCATCTTAATATCCAGGCACTGCCCTGCCAGAGAACTCTTATACAGTATAGTTGTATTGAATAAAATACATATTTAGCCAGCAGAACCATGTCTTACAAAGTTTTGTGTTCTACCTTAATATTAATATTTCAGACCCAGTGCCATAAGAAAACAGCTTCCTCCCAGTGGCACCTTAGAGAATATATATATATATATCTTCTATGCCAGAGATTCTCAACCTATGGTCCATGGATCAGATCCAGCCAATGGAACCAAAACATCCAGCTCACACCCTCGCTCCAGCCACCATTTCCTCTGCCGTTGCCTCCTCCACCTCAATCCTTGTCCTCTCCAGTTTTCATGTCTCAGTTGGCACTCCATAGCAGGGCAGATGTTGTAAGACTTACATCTGCCCTGCTGCAGAGCACTGCCAGGGATAGGCCAAGCCAAGCAGAGGGGACAAGGATTGATGCGGCGGCAGAAGTGGAAGCAGCGGCTGGAGCGAAGGCACGGGCTGGATGATTTGGTGCAATGCAGCTCCTCCAGGGTGGTAAGCAGGGAAGTAGCATGGACGGGAGTGGTGGGTGGCTTGGGGTGGTCACCAGCGGTGGTGGCATGACCACTAGTCCAGCCCCTCAACAATCTGAGAGGGCATGAACCAGCCTCCAGATTAAAAAGATTGAGGACCCCTGCTCTATGTCCAAAGGATTTTTAAAACAAACAAACAAAGATTATATAATGCAAGAAGAGTTTGGAAAAGTACAGACTGAAGAAATGAATCTGGTAAATCAATCCAAAAATGTCAATTCAGCTTAAGCTGGATGACTCTTCTACCAGAGTTAATTAGAAAGGAAATGAGAAAAAGAGTGAAATATTGATGAGTCATGTTTGTAAAATAATGGAAAGTTTTCCCAGGGCCGGCAGATGCAACAAGCTGAACCACTGAGAAATCTTTGAGGAAACAAACAATTATAACTATTAAATATTTTTATTTTATTTTACGGGGGGGGGGGGGGAGAGAGACAATGTTTTATTACCTCAACATGATATCCCCACAATTAATTAGATAGTCAGATATGCAAAGAAAACAGGGCTTTTGCATCTGTAATAATAAGGGAAAATATAGCATTTGGTGTGCTTTTAATCTTTTTTAGATTTTAATTTTTAATTTTAATTTAAACAGTTTTGAGGTTTTTAGGTAGTGTTTGTGTTTTATTGACATGTGTTTTTTATTATTATTATTACTTGTAAACCACCCTGAGTCACTTCGGTGAGAAGGGTGGTGGAGAAATATGAATAAAATAAATAAATAAATAAATATTTGGTTAAGTATTTTTTGTTACACATGACCAATAAAGATGTAGGAACCCTTCTTCTGTTGCCTGTGGCTATCCTATCAATTATACATGCATACTTATAAAAAGGGAGAACAAATGAGGCTCAGAAACAGAACTTTAAATGAACTGCCATAATTCTCACCTGAATGAAGACTAAGACAAGAACTGAATTATTGGCATTAGAAAAGAAATATATACAGTTGTACCTCGCTTAAAGATCATAATGCGTTTCACAGGACTGCTCTTTAAGCGAGTTTGCTCTTTAAGCGAAACACCATTGTGAGTGACCAGTTGTGGGGGGGATTGAGAACCCCAATTTATTTGTTAAGTGAGTTTTTGGTTGGTTTTATTTGTTAAGCGAAGCAAGCATTCAGAGAAAATTCTGCTCTTTAAGCGAGTTACTCTTTAAGCGAAACACTCTTTATGCGAGGTTTGACTGTAGTTCTTCTTGGGGCCATTCCATCTGCAGTTGTGAATCATTCTTTAAAATAATATATTATTGTAATTATTTTGTATTGTTATTTTTTAATATTGTACACCACTCAGAGTGGGTAAATTACTCATATGGGTGGTAAGCAAACAAACAAATAACCATATACGCTTGTCATATGCATTGGTTGCTCTATTCTGTACTTATTTTGAGATGGCTGAATGGCTACATATGTGTTTTTTTAATTGCTTTTAAAACATGAAATGTCATTTTTATATAGGCTATCTGTGGGTTTTTTCAATTCTAATGGCAGTATCCAACCTGTAGCTGGGTTATTGTATGTGGGGTTCTCTTTTATTATAAACCCAGCTCTAGCAGGGAATGGGGTTTTCTCTTTATCTTGAAAAACTACTACTACTACTACTACTACTACTACTACTACTACTACTACTACTGATTTATTTATTTATTTATTTATTTAAGCAAACACCTGTGCCGTCTTCCTCAAAAAATACCTAGGGCGGCTGACACAACTCTCACTACTACTACTACTACTACTACTACTACTACTACTACTACTACTACTACTACTACTACTAATTTATTTATTTAAGCAAACATCTGTGCCGTCCTCAAAAAATACCTAGGGCAGCTGACACAACTCTCACAACTACTACTACTACTACTACTACTTATTTTTTTATTTTTTTATTTAAGCAAACATCTGTGCCGTCCTCCTCAAAAAATACCTAGGGCAGCTGACACAACTCTCACTACTACTACGACTACGACTACGACTACGACTACTACTACTACTACTACTACTACTACTACTACTACTACCTTTTTTTGTCTAGGCCAGACATGAAACTGCCAAAATGAAGGCACCTTTGGGTGAATTCAATCTGCAGTTTCTTCCACCTAAACTAGTGTGAGAAAGATTAGCCAGCAACAGGGTACCAGAGTATGCCCGATTGTGACTCAAAAATACCACAAACTTCAAAGAGGTTCTTTCTGTGTACCCATTTTATCTGCCGAAGGGCCCATATAAATTGTAGATGAAAGTAATCTGTTATTTCAATATGTTTTTTGTTGTTCAGTCGCACAGTCGATTCCAACCCTCTGCGACCCCATGGACCACTGACCGCCAGGCACTCCTGTCCTCCACCATCCCCCTCAACTCGCTCAGCTCTGTGCCCATTGTCTCCACGATACCATCTAGCCATCTCATCTTGGGCCGTCCCCTTCTTCTTTTGCCCTCGACCCTTCCAAGCATCAAAGCTTTCTCAAGTGAATCCTCTCTTCTCATTTGATGTCCAAAGTACTTTAGCCTCATCTTTATTATTTGACCTTCTAAGGAACAGTCAGGGATGATTTCTTCTAAGATTGACCTATTTGTTCTCCTCGCTGTCCATGGGACTCTCAAAACTCTCCTCCAACACCACATCTCAAAGGCGTCTATTCTTCTCCGTTCAGCTTTCCTAATGGTCCAACTCTCGCAACCATACATTGCAACAGGGAATACCATTGCCTTGACTATGCGAATGTTTGTTTTCAATGTGATGTCTCTACTTTTCACTATGCTCCCCAGGTTTCTCATCGCTTGCCTCCCAAGAATCAGTCGCCTTTTTATTTCATGGCTGCAATCACCATCTGCAGTGAGCTTAGATCCTAAGAAAGTAAAATCTGTCACTGCTTCTACTTCTTCCCCATCTATTTTCCAGGGACTGATAGGGCCTGTTGCCATTATCTTGGTTTTCTTGATATTGAGTCTCAAGCCAGCTTTTTCACTTTCTTCTTTCAACCAAATTAGGAGCTTCTTTAGGTCCTCCTCACTTTCTGCCATGAGGGTGGTATCATCTGCATATCTCAAATTGTTGATGTTTCTTCCAGCAATTTTGATCCCAAATTGTGATTCCTCCATTCCTGCATTGCGCATTATGTGCTCTGTGTATAAATTGAATAAGCATGGTGACAAAATGCAGCCTTGTCTTACTCCTTTTCCTATTCCAAACCACTCCGTCATTCCATTTTCTGTCCTAACTGTTGCTTCTTGATTCATGTACAGATTAAGATTTTTTTATAAGATGCTGACAATAAATTATCATAACTACTTCTATTGAGACGTCTAATCTGTATCACCTGACGACCAATACCATTCCTACATTTCATAAACTCCATAGTAGACAGGTTATCTGAGTATTGTGGATCCATTTTGTTGAGATTCAAAGTGTGCTTTTAGCAATTTGCAAACTGCTAGGAGACAGGTTACTTTGAGAGTGAGTAAAACTCTATTGGATTCCAACTATCTTTGGGCCAAGCCAGCATGGCCAATGATGAGGGATGATGGGATTTTCCCTTTAGCAACATATGGAGGACCACAGGTTCCCCATCCCTAGCTAAGAGTCAAGTGGAGCAGGAAATGTATGTGACAGGTTCAGCACAGTCTTTTAAACAACAACAACAACAACAACTCTCCTCTTTTCACACCACTCCTAACTTGGCATTCTCCATATGTATTGGACTACAAGTCTCACAATCCAAGTGCAATGATAGGAATTATAGTGCAAGACGTTTAGAGGATACTGCTTCTGATGTATGTAACATGGATAAGGGTCATGCTGACCTTATGCTGTTTGAGGGGGTGGGTAGAAGGGCATATTCTACAAACCCCTCTCTTACGCTACTCATTTTTTCCTTTTCTACTCTTTCCTTACTTCTTAAGCTGCTTCTAATTAACTATTAACAGCTGCTTTGAACAGGACTGTAATTAAGATACTTATAAACGTCAAAACATCTGCATCGTTTATTAGTTCCATATGGATGCTCTAGTTTAATGGAAATCTACAGAATTCAGGCAACCGCCAGTATAACCAAAGCTGATCATCTGCATCCAACAAGTCCTTTCTTCCAGTCAGATGTTGTTCCCACATAGACAGCAACAAAGAAAAAGAAATTAAATTCATTTCCGTATTAGCTCAGACATTCATGACAAGGAAATTATATAAGCAAGCGGGTAGCAAAACTCCTTAGTCATCTGCACAATAGAGCTGAGGTTAAAACACAGAAATACAATTTTGTGTGAGAAATCGAAGATGAACTGTTAACTATCACTCACAAAAGAACACAGAGTGTCAATAGCTTTAACCAGGATGTGCATGTTTGAGTCTATAGTTCCTACCTGTCCTAGCCAGTGTAGCAGATGGTGAGGAATAATGAGAACTGCAAAACAACAATATCTGGTGAGCTCCATGTACCTGGTTTTGGAAGGATACCTATTAAAAGCTATAGCCTCTTAATAAAAAGAAGGCATCGGTGGCATTGTCACAATTACTACTTAAAATTATGGCACTCCTTTGTAATACTAAAGTTCACTTGGCACAAGAAGAAGCAGCCTTCAGGCAACATGGAGATGGTTAAGGACCAGACCTACACTGGAATACCCCCAATGGATTCCATCTTTCTTCACCTTAGAGCATCTAGCCGATGTAACTTCCTGTTATGGAGGAAGGAAACTTCATTTTTGTTGCCTATTAGTGACTGGTAATGATAACAGAGATTTCCCTTCACCATTTCCTTTCTGTTGAGGAAGGAGAACAACATGTAAAAGTAGCCTATCTCAAGTAGTGTTCACAGCCATGGAACAGAAAAGGTCCGTGCATACTTTCAGATTTCCTTCAAAGCCTCCACTTTTGCTTGGTCATGTTACATAACTTCCACAACAAACATAAATAGACTGACTACAGTAGAATGTAGGAGGAGGGCTAGAGGAAATATAAGCACAAACAAACCCACTCCCTTGACAAGTCACCACATGTTAATTCCCACTGCCTTGATTATATCTGTTTTAGGGCAAGGTTTGCAACTGGAGTCTGGCTTACACCTGCATAATATTTTCCACAAAGTAGCAAAGAACCTAGTTTTCTACTATGAACAGAACCAGTAACAACATACCTGAATTAAATGTACAGTATCATAAATTCAATGCAAGGATGGTAATTGACAACCAGCTGTTCTTGAAGGCTTTCTCTGAAACCATCACATTGGAAATATTCAATACAGAGAGATGCAATATAATTAAATAAATGTAAAGAAGACCTATCCCTGTTTTGGTATTTGGAAAAACAAATGGAATCTGCAACAAAATTCACCAAAACGTGTGTTAAAGACACCACATTCATTTCCCCTGTGCCCAGTTTCTCATTCTCTCCTCCTCTCCATCAAAAGTTACTATTTTGTGGTTAATAAGCATACGGACCTCGTTGGGCTGTTTTTGAGAGTCCCCTCTCCAAATATTTTCTGTATTCCTACAAAAGTCAGGATAATTATGCACCTGCTCATTCCTCCTTCTTGTGCATTGATAGTCCTGTTATGAGTACACAAAAGCTTGTTTTTGGAGAACATTGGTCAATATTGATATGTATATTAAGAGGAGTTTTCCAGAATTTCTGTCTTCTTAGTTTCTGCAGTGAATTGCCTGCAAGCAGGTCCTGGTCAAAGATGGGAGAAGCAAGCCAGTCAGAACAAAGTGTGAACATCCAAGAAGACTTTTGTACAAGACAGTCTGTAGAGTAGCAGGGGAAGCATTTTTAAATTATTCTCAAAACAGTTGGGTTTCTAGCAAGAAAAATATAATTTAATGTCTTGGCATGTTATGTCTTCGCTACAACCACAGTCATCATCATTATCCTAACCACTTTATTCTTCAGCGTTCATTGAGTCAACAGTGCTGCATTGTTTGCATAATAGCATATACAATCTGTGACAAATAAAACACACTCTAGCTGCCATATTATGCTCACCAAACCTATGCAAGAACTCAGTGGAGGAACTTGGTCTCCTACTTCTGAGGAGACATCTTTGAGATTACAAGGGCAGTACCAGTCTCAAAATATGAGACAACTGACTTTAAAATAAACTTATGCTGAAGTCAATCTTTCTTCTCCAGTAAGATTGAACTTCTAAGTAATGTATTCAGCATACTCCAGAGTGACAGGAGGGTTTGTGGCCCCTGAAGGACCTCTCCTATTATGAATATAGTCCTTCTAGCATCACCAAAGAGTACCCTTCCACATATATTAGTATCCAGTGGACCCACTACAGTTAGACTGCCAGAAGTGCTCAGAAGACTTGAACTAAACCAGCAGGAGATAATAATGCTGTAATAACAATTTTATGTCAGAAATTATTTTGGGTTGAAAGAATTTTTTTGCAGATTTCTGCTTAGGGAATACTCAAATGAGGCTCCTTTCATGTCCCCAAGAGCTGGGACAGAGACAGGCACTCAATTTGTCATGCAGTACCCAGGCAAGTTTCTTAGCCATTGAAACTTAACCACCTTGCTCTTTGAGTCTAGGAAGAAGGGAAGCTGAGGGTCTGAAAAGGAAAGATATAGAGAAGTCAATTGGTTCTGGAATAAAGTTCTGATTTTTCTATACAGAATGTTCTTCTGCATGGTGATTATCAACTCTACATACCCTTCTGATGTACCTTTGTCAAGATTGCCAATTATATGGGAGATAAACATTGAAATGTTTAACAATATTGAAATGGATCAAGTGGGGTATAAGAATAATAGCCCTAGGAATGTGAAAATGTGAATACAGTATGAAGGTTTGAATAGTAATTATCAGCCTGATAGAAATTACTTCAGAACAGATAAAAAACAAAGCAAAAAGGGATTTAGTTTGTGAATTCGATGTGTTGAATTATGCTCATTAGTTCATTTATTTCTTTTATTTCATTTATTAGCTAAGGGCAATGTTTCAAATGGGGCAAAATAAAGACTTTATGTTCATAAAATTCATTACTGTGACCTATTTACTTGTGACACTATAAAGACTAACTACTGTACTGTATTTTAATGTTAGATTTTGTTGATCAAATCCATTTCAAATTTTAAAATAAGTAGCAATATACTGAAGGTCCATCAGAGGCCACTGTGGAGTGTAAAAGGTAGTGTATTAAATCCCATGTGCTTCTCTGACTAACATTTTTGGCCATCCCTCACCTAAGCATCTCTAAAATCCTGATTGCCCCCCCCCCCCACGACATATAATTCTTATTATTAAAAAAGTGAACCCCTATTTACATGGAGGATTCCTAATGGCCATTCCCTGTGGAGTGTGTGCTCCATGTTGGGAACCACAGCACTAAGCAAAGACCCATCATTTCTCTGTAGTAGGAGTGCCCAAACTACGGCCCAAGGGCCAGATGTGGCCCCTGTTGCCTATTCATCCGGCCCACGAAGCCCTCATTGTTCCTGGAAGCAGAAGTAAAACGTGCCCATATGGGTGTTTTACCCCCACTTCCAGGAGTGCCGAGGGCTTCACAGGCCAGATGATTTGGCATCAGGGGCTGCATCCGGCCCCTGGGCCATAGTGACTGGCTCCCTGAACCATGTGACCGGCCCTCAGCCTGAAATGTTTGGGCACCCCTGCTCAATGGGGTTTTGCTTTAATGTGAAGAGCAATGTTAAGCAAATGGAAGTGTCTACGGAGGCAGATTCAATGAAAAAATCTACTGCATCTGCTAAAGTAAGAAACAACATAAAGAGACATTACTAACAAATTTTATAAACCCATTGTCTGTTATGGATGCATCAGCTTTCTCCTGCTGAAATATACAGTTGTACCTTGCTTAAAGAACATAATGCATTCCACAGGAATGCTCTTTAAGCGAGTTTGCTCTTTAAGCGAAATGACCAGTTGTGGGGGGGATTGCGAATCTCGATTTATGTGTTAAGCGAGTTTCTGGTTGGTTTTATTTGTTAAGCGAAGCAAACATTCAGAAAAAAATCTGCTCTTTAAGTGAGTTTTTCTTTAAGCGAGATGATCTTTATGGGAGGTTTGACTGTACAGTACTACTATAGCAGACAAGTGGAAACATGCAGAAGTAAACAATAACAATCTATCTTTATAAATAGGCCATAGTAATGTAAGCTAAAACTGGAGGGGGGAAAGCCACAGGGAAATGCTCTACTCGGGTAAGCAAAGATGCTTAAACTAAATATTACTAATCTACTTATTCTGTAGACTTTAAGAGAGCTGTATTTTGTAAGCTATTCATTTTTAAAGATATATTTCTTAGATGTATTACTTCATTTCTTCATTCATTGGAACTGTTATATTTCAATTTTAAGTCTCCTATGCCTGCTACATGTATTTTTAGTGAAAAGGCATTAACATTTAAACCTGCTTGCATATTCAATTAAAAAGTTCACTACCACACCGTGGGTGGAGCCTAGGTCATGGGTGGAGCTAACATCCTGGGCAATCTAGTCATGCCTGCCATATGTCCATGTATACATCTGCAAACACAAGCAGCACTGACTCTTTGGCTGTAAATGGAGATGAGCACTGCACCCTAGAGTTGGATATGACTGGCTTTTGAGCAAGGGAGACCTTAAACCACTTGCAAGGACAAAACCTGACAGGGCAGGGCAGGGCGGTGGGCATGGTCACCCAATTTTGCTTAAAAAAAAAAACCTGCCCTAAGTCCACCCAATTTTGTCACCCCCCTGCCAAGAGGCCACCCAATTTTGCTACCCTCCCCTCCGGGGGGGGGGGGGTTGCGAACCTGTTGTTGCCCACCACTTATCCAGAAGGAGAAAAATGTTTATGCAGAATGCATCTTCTGGTTCACATTGCATACAAAATCCATAATTTGATGAATTTCACAAGCTGAACAGTGAAGGAGTATTGTAAATTATAGTGCACTGATCACACAATGTCTAATGACTTAGCACATTCGCCCATGAAGAGCAAGGTGGTCCACAACCAGGTATATCAATGTCCTAGTTAAAACTACAAACTTCATGCCTCACATGGCTAAATAAGATCCATGGAACAATGAAATAAGGCTCACCGTGTACACATGTTCCATGATAGAGAAAGAGCTGTAGTGATAACTTCTGAAGAAATTAGCAGCTGTGTATGGAAGGAGCCGAGAATGATTTTATTTCCATAGCAACTTGGCTACACCTCTGGAAATTGTGAGATTAAAAAAGAGACTAAAGGTAAAGGTAGTCAAATTCTCTCCTACTCTCTGTGCCCTGAAAGCACTTTCACCCCAACTCACTTCTGTTGTAGGAATTTGTGTGCTGTTAAGTAGGGGCTGTAGTGGCTTTTGTGATTAAGATGCTGAGCTTGACGACCAGAAGGTTGGTAGTTCAGCAGTTTGATACCCAAGTGCTACACGACAGAGTGAGTGCCCATCATCTGTCCCAGCTCCTGCCAACCTAGCTTAGTTCCCTAGCAGACCACTAAATGAGCTGGATTTTGTCTCTCCCCACATTCACACCATGTGTTGTTGTCTGCCAGCAGCACCCACTTGTGCATGTTGGTGTGACGTAGGGGTGGTTGAGTTCGTCAGCTATATCCTCCTTTAATGTTGTGTTCCTTGTCCAATGAGCCCCTTCCTCCATCTTCTCATTTGGTTTTCCTCTCATGTACCCACAATAATGTTTCTTCTTGTCTTAAAGCTCTTCTTGGATCTAAGCCGGCAGACTTGAGGCTCATATCCATACAGAGGATGTTGATGGTCATTCTCTTGCTTAGTTCTCTCAGCATCTGCTGCTACTTCTCTCCTTATCCTAGTTGGAGCAATACCAACAAGAGGGCAGCATATTCAGCTGTGGAGACACTCAGAGCCAAAGCTGATGTACACAGTGTGGGTGGCTGAGTTCCCCATTTATAGTTTTTGAGTCTCCTGTTCGGGTGAATCCTTATGAGTCTCTCCCTTTGGAAGATCTCAAAATCAATAAGAGAGAAAGAGAAGAGTTTATCTCCAGCTGTGGGCTCAGAGTTGGATTTCAACCCGACCTTTCTAAGTCTCTCCATGCAAGAAAGGCAAACCTGTGAGTGCTGCCTCTTATATTAACACCTGGCTGGATATCCCTCGACTGTCATAGAGTAGACTGTACAGCCAGTTACTCAAGGCTGAGCGTCGGGTGGCAGTAAATAACCTGACTCCCTAAAGGAGCCAATGGCTACAGGAAGATGAGCCCCTTTGGATGGGGCGATGGTCCCTCTCACTGGAGGAAATGCCATTGGAAATAATCAGCCTCTGGGCCCAACAGCAAAATGAGCAGAATAGGAACCACTTTACAATTCTGATTCCCAACTGTCATGGAGACGGAAGAGGCCATACCAGATGGACTGGCTGTGAAGGCACACTTTGATAATATCCTCAAGGCTGTGGCAGTCCATTGCAGTCCTGGTGTTAAATCCTGCATGTCTCATTTCATGTGTGCCACAGGGGATGGCTCCGAAATCAGTGTGTGGGTCACTTCATGGCAAGCTGGGATCCACCTTAAACAAATTCAGTGGCATCTTTCCTGGTTGTCATGCTGCAGAAAAATGTATAGTTGAAGACAAGTAGTAGCCAATGGAATATTAATTGTGTGCCGTCATGTCCATTCTGACTGAGGGCCACCCTCTCTGGGGTCTCTCTAGGTCAGCGATGTCGAACCTTGGCCGTCCAGGTGTTCTTGAATTTCAATTCCCAGAAGCCTTGATCTGCTGATGTGTGCTGACTAGGGCTTCTGGAGCTTGAAGTCCAAGAACATCTGGAGTGCCAAGGTTCGTCACCATGGCCCTAGGTTTAGTAAGGAGTTTAAGGAAGGGATGTAGCCAGAATTCGAGATGTGAGTGGGCAACTATTTTCTTCAGGCTGGGCAACGATGTCATATATATCTATATACTGTTTCTAGTAAAGGTTTCCCTTGCTTGAAAGACAGTCGTATCCGACTCTCGGGGTCAGTGCTCATCTCTGTTTCTAAGCCGAAGAGCCAGCGCTGTCTGCTTCTGCAGACGTTTCCATGACTAGACACCGGAGCGCACGGAACGCTGTTTACCTTCCCACCGAAGTGGTCCCTATTTATCTACTTGCAATTTCTTGCTTTCGAACTGCTAGGTTGGCAGGAGCTGGGACAGAGACGGGAGCTCATTCTATATCTATATAAAATATGTGTAAACAGCCGGGAGTTTGAGGGTGGGCAAAGTGCTAACTCAGGGTGGGCACCCTCTGGCTATGGCCCTGGGTTAAGGTGTGCTGGAATTCAGCCTGTGAGTCATGTGTATGTGTGTATGTGTTTCTGCCTGTCTCTCTCTCTCTCTGTGTGTCATTGCGTGCAAGTCGACACGATGTCATTCCGCCTTATATTCCCCTTCACTCCAGTCGTCTCCCTCTCCTGCCTCCCCCTTCAAGTTTTCCAAAGAAGGACGAGTAGGAGGATAAGGGACTGCCGGCTGGAAATTACCCGGGAGGTCCCCCCCCCCCTTTCGCTCCCGGCGCAATTACGTCGTACCCGTGATGGGCAGGGCGCTTCTGACTCACCATCAGGTCCATAAAGAAGCGGAGAGCCAAAGCCAAGCATAACCAGACGCGAGGAAGCCGGAGTGTCGCCCTTGGGATTCCCTCTCTGAGACTGAAGCTGCCTGCCGGGGACCCCGTCGACGTTGGCGAGATGATTGTGCTCTGCGCGGCGGTGTTTTCTCTCCTGGCTCTGAGCGGAGCAGGTAAGCGAGGATGAGTTGTTAGCTCTATGCGCCATCGGCAGTTCAATTCCCGAGCACTGCAGGACGGAATGAGCTCCCGTCTCTGTCCCAGTTCCTGCCAGCCTAGCAGTTCGAAAGCAAGCGATGGCACGTAGCTCCATAGGGACCACTTCGGTGGGAAGGTAAAAAACAGCGTGTGTCTAGGCGTGCCTGCCGCATGGCCACGGAAACCTTTGCAGGAAGCAGACAGCGCTGCTCTTCGGTTTTGAAACAGAGATGGGCACTGAACCCTAGAGTCGGATACGACTGGCTTTCCAGCAAGGGAGACCTTTAACCTTGACACTGGGGGTGATTCTTGAACTTGTATTGTATTGTATTGTATTTTTCGACTTATATGCCGCCCCACTCGCATAGCGACTCTGGGCGGCTTACAGAAGAAACAGCACATTCATAGCATACAAACAGTTACAAATATTACATAGCAAATTACAAATATCACATATACAGTACATATATCTCTGATAACAATTGCAATTACAAAACATCAGGACATCCTAATAATAAATCAAGATGCAGTACTACAATAGATCAATAATAAAATAAAATACAGTGCAACAAGACAAAATAAAATAAAAATAAATATAACACAATATACACAGGCTACAGTCCATAATCAATCTTCAGTACCAAACTTCAATTCCCAGAAGCTCTGATCAGCAGGAGTGCTGACTTGGGTTTCTGGGAATTGAAGTCCAAGAACATCTGGAGTGCCAAGGTTAGCCATCACTGTATTCGCCCTCTGGTTTCATTTACCCGGGGGGGGGGGGGTTGTAGTTGTGGGGGTAACTTCTGAAGGAGCCTAACTTTGTGCCACTTAAACTCCCCGGGGATGCCTTCTGTGCTCCTTTGGATTTTTCATTGTGATTTCTAACATTCGCCTCCACATTGCGCGGACCTTCGGAGGGATGCCAGGTTTAGATTCCTTTTGAGTAGTAAAAACAGAATGGCGTTCCCGAGGCAAGGGCTCAGAGAGGTTTGAACACAGATAGCTTGGATCTAGCTTGCAGTCTGAAGTTGAGAAGTAGAGATATTTTTTTTTTGATTGGGGAAATGGAGAGTGGATTCCTAGAAGTGATGAGATCTTGATTCAGAACTGTGCCTATGAATAGGTTTGGGCTGAAATCATCTTAACCAACTCAGTTTTCTCCGAATCAAACTTCGCTTGTTTATTTAAACCTATCTATCTCTCTATCTAAAAATTAACACAGATTTATGTAATAATTTATCTATCTGTCTCTAAAAATTAAACAAATACAGTATTTATTTAATAATAATAATGATAATGATAATAATGATTTTTAAATACAAGTTGAGTTTACATTAGGTATAATTAATTCATAAAAGTACAAGTCTATAAAATAATCCTACTGTACAAGTTTCATGATACCATTTTTGTGCCAACAAACTAATGCTGCTGCACAGAAACTGGCTACTTTAGATGTTACCGCAGGGTGCTGGTCTGCCAACAGATAAGGGAAGTGGAACAACTGAGGTTTTCAGAACCTTTGAAGACACAGTAATTCAGAAAACAAGCCAACCCATGTGCTTTTTGTGGGAAAGGATGATCAGGAGAATATTACTGAGGAGGCTTTATAAATACATACATAGTAAAAGTCATTTTAGCAGTAAAGGAAAATGTAGACGAAATCCTTGCATCTACTAATGCTTGCTTCTAGCTTCTTTAAATAAAATCAAGGCATCTGTAGAGTACCTTGAAATATTACTATATGTCTAGGCTTGGTGCTATTGCTTTTGCAGACAACTTGCATAATTTATAACTTAGTATTTATACATTATATGTTGGCGATACATATCATAGTAGTCCTAGTGATGTTTTCAAGGTTGGTGAGATATTTAAATACTTGTTTTACTAGACAGACTCCCATACAGAGTAGGTTTCTGTGGCCAAGCAAGGCTTTCAGTTTTCACTCTATTCACACTTGCTATCTCTTTAGTGCTTAGAGTTATACTACTTGTCATATTGAACACGTTTTAAAAATGCTGTTATGTAAGTACTTTCAAGCTACCTTTTATAGATAAAGTTCCCTCAAGGCAACTTGCTTGGAAGAATCCTGTGACTGTTTATTATCTATCTATGTTACTGCAGGAGGAAATGAGCTCCTGTGTTTGTCCCAACTCCTGCCAACCTAGCAGGTCGAAAGCAAGAAATTGCAAGTAGAGAAATAGGAACCACTTCGGTGGGTAGGTAAACAACATCCCGTGCACTCCAGTGTCTAGTCATGCCTGCCACGTGACCATGGAAATGTCTGCAGAAAGCAGACCGCTCTGGCTCTTTGGCTTTGAAACAGAGATGAGCACTGAACCCTAGAGTTGGATACGTCTAGTTTTTGAGCAAGGGAAACCTTTACTTTTGCTTACTATCTAAAAAAATAAATAAGACCAGCTGCCTTTATTGAGACTTACTGTCACATTCTGTGCATAAGAAATAATGTCATTAATTTATTGAAGCAAAATTTGGAATATAGTCAGTAGTAGAGGGTAAGGGCATGGCCAACGGCAGCTTGCAGCACTCTTTACTACCTAACTTCTTTCCTCCGCCTCCCATCAGGGAAGGCACTGATTGAGCTAACTTCTGTGGATGTCTATAAGACCCTAGAGATTCATTCTTTGTACTGTACCTTCTTTTTCTTTCTAGTTAATCCTTGCTGTTCAAATCCATGCCAGAATAGAGGATTATGCATGACAACAGGCTTTGACGGATATGAATGTGACTGCACACGGACTGGATATTATGGGGAGAACTGCACAACACGTATGTATTTTGGAGATGCTCAGAAAAAGGTAGCCCTGTTAGTCTATTTCAGCATGTATACTAAAAACAAAAGAGGAACAACCCTCACCACTCCCACCCGAAACATTATGGTACTTTTAAAACCAGAGGTTCACACTTACTGTGTCTATTTCTTACAATGGAGTTTGAAGCCATTAGGGTCAGATAAAATGATGAGGTGAAGCCTCTGAGTGAGAGCTAAGAATATTCATTGTGCAGCATGAGTTTTTACAATAATTATATTAATAATGCTGCAGTGGAAGGCAGGGGGTCAGCAGTTCGATTCCTGAGTACTGCAGGAGCGAGTGAGCTCCCGTCTTTGTCCCAGCTCCTGCCAACCTAGCAGTTTGAAAATAAGAAATTGCAAGTAGATAAATAGGGACCGCTTCGGTGGGAAGGTAAACAGTGTTCCATGTGCTTGGGTGTCTAGTCATGCCTGCCACATGACCACAGAAACGTCTGCAGAAGCAGAGAGCACTGGCTCTTTGGCTTTGAAACAGATGAGCACTGAACCCTAGAGTCAGATACGACTGGCTTTTGAGCGTGGGAAACCTTTACCTTTGCTAATGCTGGCACAGAATAAAAGGAACAATTATTACTAAAATATGGTTTAAAGGCACCATTAATCTGTAAAGTAAAAGTTTTCCAGTATCTATGGAGAGTGCCAGACATTTTCAAGTGATCTGTGAAAAAGGAGACAGATTTAGAGAGGACAAGAAGAGCGGGTTTTGGTGAAGCTGATCTAAATAGATCGATAGTCTGAATTAATATAAAGCAGCAGCTTATATTTCTACTAAAAAACTGAACGTTAAATATATATATATTTCTAAATGTTCCATGCAGCGGAATTTTTTACCTGGCTGCGACTGATGCTGAAGCCGACCCCTGACACAGTCCACTACATACTCACTCATTTCAAAGGAGTGTGGGATATCATCAACAATGTTTCATTCCTTCACAATTCTGTGATGAGATACATACTGATGTGTAAGTTACCCCATCTTTTCTGCAACCCTTACAACAGGGATGCCCAAACTTTTCTGGCACGTTTTACTTCCACTTCTGGGAACGACGAGGGTGGTGTGGGCCAGATGAATTGACATCAGGGCGGATCTGGCCCCTGGACCATAGTTTGGGCACCCCTGCTTTATAATGTTCTTATAATCCAGTATTTGCTTAATAAAAAGCAAGTCCCGCAGAGTTCTGTGGCACTTGCTTAGTGGATATAGATTTACAGCCTTACTTAATGGCAAATATTTACCCAAGCACTTTTAGAAATTGTCTGTGCCAGTTGCAATATTTGCAGTTTAATGCTGGAATCTCCAACATAGTAACCAAAGGCCCCTATGTTTTCCTAGGGGATTGCCATGGTTGGTTTGTGATTGTGGATTGACAAAGAAAATTAGGAGATTGAAAAATGTGAGTGATTAAATCATGGGGGATAACGTAAAATAAAATAGAGCAGGCCATCTAGGTCCACATATATACATTATAAGTGCACAGTCCAATTGAAGAGACACTTCCATCTGAGATGGCAGATTAGGGGCCTCCCCCTCTTTCACCAGCTTGAATCAAAAGCCCTTCATGGTTTTTGACAGTAAATATGCAAGATGTGCATGCAATCTCTCAGGCAGCTCCCTTCGGATAACGCTAAAACTTGGTTCCACAAGTCTTGGTGTTATCCAATTTTTAGTGTTATCCAATCAATGTTAAAATCCTATGGGATGCAATGGATAACGTTAAAGCTCCATAGAGATACATTGTAACCACACAGGCTTTAGCGGTTGTTATCTGATCCATCCCATAGGACCTTAATGTTATTCGATCCAATTCTCCTCCCCAGATTACTTAATGTTATGCGATTTTAGCATGATCCGATCCAATCATTATCCGGTGTTTTACTGTATGTTAATATTTAAAGGTAGAGACTTGTTTTTATTTGTTTTATTTGATACAGTTGCTCCATCATCATTCATTTATATACTCATCTTCCTCCCACCTTCATTTTTTCAGCAAGAGCCCACTTAATTGAAAGTCCTCCAACATATAATAGCCATTACTCCTACAAAAGCTGGGAAGCCTATTCAAACCTTTCCTACTATACAAGATCGCTTCCACCCGTGGATCATAATTGCCCCACCCCAATGGGCGTGAAAGGTAAGGATGAAAACAGATCTAGGTATGTGGACAAGAGGGGATGGAGTTCTCAAAGGTGAAGTGTGCCTGAGAACATGCATCCAATACTATGAGCTTTAAGTATGGCGGGGGTTCCAAATAACGCATGAACCATATTTAGTGCAATGAGGTGTAACTGTTTTTGTTGTTCAGTCACACAGTCAATTCCGACCCTTTGTAACCCCATGGACCACTGTCCGCCAGGCACTCCTGTCCTCCACCATTCCCCTCAACTCGTAACTGTGTAACTGTGAAGACTTTAAATTTAATGTTCAAGGCTATTGCCTGCATTCTATAGGAACACAGTGGGCAAAATATTATCTCCTTGATAACTGTTGCACTGTGGTTCAACGGATCCCTTACTCTTAGCAGTGTGGTGGCTAGAGCTGTGGGGATTGTGATTCCGAAAACACCAGGATGTTTACAGTTTACAAAAACTTTCTTCAAATAAAAATGGATGCTGTTTTTTCCTTTCCATTTGCTACAAATGTGAGAGAGTTTAAACATCAGCTTTAAATTCTAGGTAAGAAAGAGCTTCCAGATTCCAACGTCATTGTAGAGAAGTTCCTGCTGAGGAGAAAATTTATTCCAGACCCTCAAGGCACAAACGTGATGTTCACTTTCTTTGCCCAGCACTTCACCCATCAGTTTTTCAAGACAGATCACCACAAAGGGCCAGCGTTCACAAAAGGCCTTGGGCACGGGGTAAGGCTGAAACACTATGACTTGGCCTAATTAATTGCTAACAGGCAATACTTACCATCTCCTGTAGTAAGAAGGATACCTTGGCGGAAGTGCATGAATATTATGATAGGCACATTTCTGCTCCTTGGGAAAGGATTTGTGTTTAATTAGTCAGTCCAAAAGTTTACTGTTCAGTTTCTTATCTACTTAGTTTAAATACTGCTATAGTATCACTTGTACATCATTTATATGCATGCTTCACTGAAAGAAGAAACCTTGGTTATAAACTAGTTCTGTTAACACTTATTAAGATAACATGAGTCAATGATAAAGATGGTATCCCCTTATAATACTAAACATTAAGTGTAAAGCCATTTTAAGGCATAGAGGAATATTCAAAATGTTCATGTAGTACTTAGATTTGGCTAAGTTGTATCCCAAAGATACTTTATTTGGCTGAAAGTACATTGTTGGAATTCCATGAATATAAATGGTAGAAGAAAACTCTACCATTGTTTCCCCATCTCATCAATGTATGTTGCTCTGGGGCCTTACAGGGGGAGGGTTGGTCTATCTATATGTTCAACTTGAAGAAATTGAATCTATTTTTAATTGTTCTAGCAGTTCTGCAAGGATTCAGATGTTTGCAGAAATTGACATGTTCATCTCAATAATTTCAACAGGTTGATTTGAATCACATATATGGAGAAACTTTGGACAGACAGATGAAACTGAGACTGCAGAAAGATGGAAAACTAAAATTTCAGGTTAGTTTTTGTTTCCGAGGGAATTCTTGAAGGAAAATATTAAATTTTTATACAGTATATCTGGAGGAAACATGCTTAAGTGCCATAACCCCAGTAGCAGAAGCAATTTCCCTCTGAACACAGGTTAAAGTTTGCTATTGCTTTCATCTCCTGGTTTTGTGGGTTTCCCATAGAAAACTAGTTGTTTACTATATGATCAGAATGATAGACTGGATAGACCTTATTGTTCACAATATTCTATCTGATGCAATAAATTGTCACAAAGGCAGATTGTTATCTGTACCAGCGTCAGCCATCCTGTTTGCACAAGACAACTTTTGCACAGTAGTTAATGCATTTAAATCACAGTTTGACATAAACTGAAATGTAATTTAAATCCATTGAAACTGACAAACTTGAACACATTAGCTTTGTGGCCTGAAGCTGCTGTCCAGCATTCTTGTGTTGCCACTCTTATTTTTCTATTTTTAATTACAGATGATTGATGGAGAGATGTACCCACCTACAGTGAAAGAAACTCAGGCAGAAATGATCTATCCACCCCACACACCTGAACACCTGAAATTTTCTGTGGGGCAAGAGGTCTTTGGTTTGGTTCCAGGATTGATGATGTATGCCACATTGTGGCTTCGGGAACACAACCGGGTCTGTGACATTCTCAAGGCAGAACATCCAGAATGGGATGATGAGCAGCTGTTCCAAACAACCAGGCTGATCTTGACAGGTAATTTGGACAAATGGTCAATGCTGTTACATATGGTGTTGTGACATTTAGTGGCAGCTAAAATGGCAATGGCCACTACCTTAAGTGGCTTCAGAATAATAATTTGTAGACATGTATGGAGAATAGGCCTATTGGCATATGTTGTTGTTGTTCTCCTACTGGAGGCTAGATGCCCTCAAGGCCATTTTAACTTTGGGTATGGAATTCTAAATGTAATGTGTTACATTTGAGCTAGACTCCAAAGCTTTTCAGCTAGGAGACTGTTCTCCTTGCATCTTATATGTTATTTAAAAGAGCCTCTGTATATAGAAACAGTATATGTTTGAACACTAGATGTTAAAAAGGAAAAAAGGATGGCCTATCATTCTTTGTAATATATGTGAGTTTTGTAATAACATTGGCTAGCTGATGTTGAGAATATAACACTAGATAAGATACATCATCTAGTAAATCTATTCTTAAATATCAAGTGGTGGAATAGAATGTCTTAAGTGATGGGTTCCATTCTAGATTGCTCACTCAAACCCACCATTTTGGAATGACAGGGTTGTGTGTGCTCAAGAAAGAAAAGCAAAACTGACTGAAATGTATGTTTTAACAGGTGAGACCATCAAGATTGTGATTGAAGATTATGTGCAGCACTTAAGTGGATACCACTTCAAGCTGAAGTTTGATCCAGAGCTTCTCTTCAACCAACGATTTCAGTATCAGAACAGAATAGCAGCAGAATTCAACACCCTGTATCACTGGCATCCTCTTTTGCCTGACACTTTCCAAATACAGGATCAAGAGTACAACTATCAGCAGTTCATCTACAATAACTCCATCATGCTGGAACATGGCCTTTCCCACATGGTGCAGTCTTTCTCCAAGCAAAGGGCTGGAAGGGTAAGATGACTCTCCATCTCCTTTTCAATCTACTAGAGATGTTGTGTCTTCCCCATTGTGAGGCAGTAGAGCACAGCTGCCCCCTCTACTGCTTTAACGCAAGGGGGAAAATTGTAGAGATATCTTTGGAGACTTAGAACAGTTATACATGGTGTGTAGTTTTTTCTGGAACAGATGCATGCATCTGTCTTCTGTGAAATATGCATCTTCAAATGAAAGGCTGAATGACACAAAGATTTGCATATTGTTAAATCTTAGGGTCAAACTACACTGAGCTGGGAATGTATGTTACCTCTGCTCAGCTGTTCTGCACCCTTCCATTGAATTTTATCAGTGATATATACTTTTACAATCAGATTTGCACATCAAGCCCATTTTTACCTTCCGACAACAAGGGTACCTTCGACGCAGTTCTTGCTGCAGGAGAGGGGTCTTTGCCGCCCCGCCCCACCCCGGGAGGAGACGACGGCGTGGATAGCTGTGATTGGATAATGTATTTTGGGGGCGTGTCATCTGCCTACTGTTTGAATTCTGTTCTGGTGTGGTATGGTGGGCATGGCCAGGGGGAAAGCCCTATGTTGCACCCAAATTAGGACTACTTTATTTCAAACTTTGAATTGGCAGGGCCAGCCAGAATTTCTGCTACCAGTTCTGCTACCAGTTCACCACTGGTTACATGCTATAACAACCAACTATCACTCACCACTTAAGTCTAATGTTTAGTTTACTTCTTACTTAATGTTTCAATGTCATTTCATTACAAAAGAATGTAGATGTTGATATTTCAGATATTGAATTCCAACTCCCATCAGCCTTTGCCAGCATGGTCACTAGATGGGAGTTGTATTCAACAACATATAGACAGAAGATGTTAGCTTGGTGAGAGTTCACGAGCTGTCCTCTGCATGAGAAAGATACCCGAGAAGCTCTGAAGAACATTCTCTCCAACAGTGCACTCTTTTGTGTTGACTTTTTTAGCCAATTACCTTTGGGACCTGGGTGGCAAAAATACCCAGTTAATGTCACTCTATAAGTGTTAAAAAACAACACTGGTCAAATCTCCATTTTAATTCATTATATTTCCTTTCTTTGCAACAGGTAGCTGGGGGTAGGAATGTTCCTGCTGCAGTGATGAAAGTAGCAAAAGCTTCCATTGATCAAAGCCGACAGATGAGATACAAATCTGTGAATGAATACCGGAAGCATTTTCTACTGAAACCTTTCAAGTCATTTGAAGAACTTACAGGTAGGACTTTTTAAATACAAAGAAACTACTTGGTAGGCAAGATGGTGAAAAGTAGAAATTATGATTTGTAAATGAAAGATCAAATTCTTGGTATCTCAGATTAAAGATTTGGAAGTAATTAGTCAGTGCTGAAAAGCAACTCTTTAGTTGCAATAGGTGTTCCAAAACTAGTTGTTTCGAGGGGTTGATTTAGGCTCACAAAGTTTAAAATAGTTTGAAATAGTTATCTAGATTGTAAAGTTAATTTAATGTAGCAATATGTGTGGATCATCTTCTTAGAACAAAATTTACACATTTTTAAGAAAAAAGCTCGGATGCTTTGAAGACTTGGTTATCATTGCTAATTGCACAGCACTCAAGTTGCTAATCCCAGCCATAATTAATAAGAAATCAGAAGCAATATCTCTATGCAAAAATATCAATGAAATCCATTTCTGTAGTTCCACTGGCACATAGATGAATCTTTGAGGTGATGAGCTTTTCCATAAGAGAAATCTGCATGAGCAGGTAGTCTTCCCTACAAACATGTCTATAGGCTTTGTACTTGATTTATTCATTCTTTGTTGATTCTTCTGCTTATGCAATCTTTCTTCACAATTATTCAAATCTACTCTTGTCCCTGTTCTCTTCTCCCAGTCTTCCATGACAGCTGCAATGGCAGAGTGAACAGCACCCTTTCTTCTCTTTTACTTTGTTCAATTATGTATAATATGCCTCCTTTTCTTCCTCCTAGAACTTAAACAAGTTCCTTTTGTCTAGCTTTGGGATTTTACAGAGGAGATCCTAAGTGATGTCAGATGTATAAGGGACTAGGTGATAAATATCTTAGCCTTTATTCCAATTGCAAGTTTAAACTAGAGAAGTCCCAGTGAATCAGTTACTGAATTACTCACCAGTCATAAAAATCCCCTTGTTTTAACGGAACTGTGCTAGTTGGGCCTAGCAAACAAATTTCAGCCAAAATGTTCTTTGTAAGTATTGAAGGATCCCTACTAACAATTATTTACCTTTTTATTGTAGGAGAAAAAGAAATGGCAGCAGAACTTGAAGAGCTCTATGGAGATATTGATGCGATGGAGCTGTACCCAGCACTTCTTGTAGAAAAGCCACGCCCTGGAGCCATCTTCGGCGAGACCATGATAGAGCTTGGAGCGCCATTTTCTCTGAAAGGTCTCATGGGAAATGCAGTCTGTTCACCTGAGTACTGGAAGCCAAGCACATTTGGGGGCAAAGTGGGATTTGACATTATTAAGACAGCCTCACTCCAGAGACTAGTTTGCAACAATGTGGTGGGATGTCCTCTCACAGCTTTCCATGTCATAAACCCAGAAACTACAGCAACAAGCAATATCAGCTCTTCCAGCACATCAATAGAGGAGATCAGCCCAGCAGTACTACTAAAAGAGCGATCTGCTGAACTATAGGGGCCAACTGTTTATGTGGGGTTTTTTAATTTATTTATTTATTTAAATAATTTTCTATGTTTATTATTATTGTTTTTATTATTTATACAACAAAGAAAATACAATGATTTTTTTCACCCTTAGTATTTAACTTGTCGTGACCAGTTTATTGGGAGTTCTGTCCAGTTTTGTAGGACAGTATCCCACATTTTTTAAATAATTTCTTCTGTACCAGAAATATGTATTCCAAACTGGATAAAAAGGCATTAGATTTGCTGCTGCTTATAACTTGAACATGAGATTTTCTGGAAGTGGGGTGTTAAAACCTCACACAACTTGGAACTTGATTAAGTATCATCAACTCACATCCTGAAAGTGTCCTTTCTGGTTAATCAAATCCTTTACAAGAAATCTAGGCTCACAACAATTACCCATTTATCAAAATATTATTAAATGAAAGGGGAGCAAAAGGTAAAATTATAAGAGCTGTTGTGCTAGTCTTCAGAAGTAAAAAAATGGTTTATCCATAGACAAATGAGAAGCCAGCAATTTTTCACCATACTTAGGTTACAAAAAAAGACAAATACCAGTGGAATCATTCTTCACTGACCATGCCATTTCAAAAAATGATCAATGAAATGTTCACCATCTTTTCAATGCTAAGATGTTTTTGTTAAAAACTGTCATAGAAGAAGCTTTAAATGGTTCAGCATAATTTTGAAAAAGTATTTCTCTGTAATATCCATAACTGAGACGTCTGGATCTTCCATACGAAAAATACAAGAGTTCTATATTCAGTCTAGACTTCATATTTATTCCTAAATTTCAATAGTATTTGACAGTTAGAATCTTTAATACAGCACTTTATATGCCAAGGTCATTTCAGTTTGGGGGGCTATGATGCTCCTTTTTTGTAAGTGGTGAAGAAGACAAGTCTTCCTCAACTGGATATTTTCCAGATGTGTTGGCCAATGGCCATGTTATCAGGGAATATAGGAATTGTATTTTAGCATCTGGGAGAATTAAAGTTGAGGAAAACTAAGGTAAATCAGTTTCTGTAGTTGACTTATAACTTGAAATATGCAATGTTCTTCATGCACTGTTGAATTTTTCACAATTACTCAAGAAAAGTGTGAAGACTAAAATGGTACCAAAGCCAGGATGCTCTCAGCTGAAAAACCCAACTACAGTAATTTTTATACTTCCATACTAAGATTCCTTGAAAACCAAGGAATTAAGTAAATATTGCTAATTGGATGGTGAAGTATCAGTCCTATTGAAGAAACATAATCAAGGACCACCAATACCCCATGGCTGATCTTGTGGGGTTTATTTATGCATCTGTTAGATTTCTTGAGCAAGATCTGGAAGATACCAATAGGTTCTTGAGAACATTCCATTGAAACTGATTCTCTTATCTAGGTTTGCAAAGTTTTTTCATTTGTTTTTAGCCTTCATTGTGTCCTTCTCTCATCCCCCTCCTCAGACATTGGGACAATGCTACCACTTTGTGCATTTTGATAGTTATACCTACTGTCTCTAAATTTTACCATCCTAACCAATGTCAGCTCTTTAGCTCCAGCTTGTTAACTACATTATGACTCTAAGGACAGGCAGGACCTCTCCCTCTTTTTAAAGTCTTTTGTACATTATTTGTAAGTGGTGGCCCTAATTATTTGAGCTCTAATTAACAGTAATACACTGGAAGGTCAGATTGTGGAACATGTTTTGTATACTGTGTACATAATGCAAACCAATTATTTCACTGTAAAATGTTAAACTTCTTTTTTTTAAAAAAAATATATTATCAGCCTGCTGGTGTTGGTTGGGTAAATTGATTGCTGCAGATGCACAGAATGGCAGTAATTTTCCTTGTGACCACAATCTAAAGAACATTAGTCACATATATATCTGATTAAGCTCAGTGAAAATGTATTTATTTTAATGTGGTAGGGTTTTGTCCATTGGCTTACAGTCTAAAGGATATTGTTCAAAGAGTTTGTAGGATGTGGGGGAAGGAGGAGAAAAGCGTGGATTCAGCCACAGAATTCTCTTTGGATTGTAGAATTATTTATAATGAACATAACTATTTTTAAGATATATTTTTATTTTCCATGATGAAAGCAAGATTGTGTCAAAAATAAACTGTTTGAAATTAAATATTTTGTGTGAATTTATTTTTAAGACTTTATTACTTACTTCATATGTTCTGGGAAGTAAAATGTCTCAGTGTTTAAGGTGGAGAGCATTTTTGGAAGAGTCTAAATGGCTAAAGTAATATGTGTTTCACCCCCAAATATCTGGTTCAAGAAATGGCTGTTCATTCATCCAGCTCTCTGTTCTATATCCATGCTGAACTTTTCAACACACACCATCCTTAGATAGTCCAGCAGCAAGCAATATTCTCCCTTTGTTTCTATACCTATTGTGTGTATTATTTGTTTATTTATTAGATTTATATACCACCCTACTTGGTAAACTGACTCAGGGCGGTTCACAGAACAGATATATAAACAATACTGTACAATACTACAGTATACACATTCAATAATATGAAGAATACAAAATCAACAATTACAAGTTCCAAATACAGTAATACCTCGGATATCGCTAGGACTTGGTTCCACAAGTCTTGGTGTTATTCGATTTTTAGTGTTATCCGATCCATGTTAAAATCCTATGGGATGGATTGGATAAAGTTAAAGCTCCATAGAGATACATTGTAACCACACAGGCTTTAGCGGTTGTTATCCGATCCATCCCATAGGACCTTAACATTCGATCCAATTCTCCCCAGATTACTTAACATTATGCGATTTTAGCATTATCCAAGGTAAACGTTATCCAAGGTATTACTGTACAATGCTACAGTTACAAGTTACACATTCCAAGTTCAAGTACAAATTGCAGTACAATGCAGCAATATCACAACTTCTCACCCCGGCCACAGCAATTCTCAGAGCAGTGACAGTGGCTCATTGCAGCGGCCTCCCGTTGCCCGGGGGGGGGGGCAGGGCTGGGGAGTGCCAGCAGGTGGAAAGTCATGGCACTCCCAGCCAGAGCTCCTCTTCAGCCCACCGGGCCAGAGTCCAAAGGGCGGCAACGGCGAGTCCCATCCTGCACAGCTGTGCTCCATTCCTTCGAGGGCAGGGCCAGCCAAGGAACTGGCGAAGGGTGAGAGTTCAGAGGGGTATGTGCAGCTGTTGCGGCTTTGCTCCCCGACCAGGCCGGCTGGGGGAGCATTCAGTGGTGAAGGATGCATTAGTCGGGATGAAACCAGCCCCATTGAGAACAGTGCACAAAACCTATTTCTCCCAATACTGCTTTGTTGGCTTTCTTTTCCTCTTTGTTGTACTCATGATTGTAGTCACGATTCAGTTTCTGCATGCTTCATAAGTCACTGCTGGAAGAGGAGACGGCAATTCAAAAACATTGCTTTAGCAGATCCTCAACCCACTTCCACAATTGTGATCTTAGCTATGCTCTTTCCTTTTATGACTATATTAATGCAGCAGCTCCCCCCTCCTCTGCCAAGCATTACTTTTCACGTTTTTAGTGAAAGCCTGGGCTAGATGGATAGTTCAATGATTTAGCTATATGGTTGTGGAGCAAGTGGTTGCAAGTTTTATTCCCAACCATCTTCTGTGTCTTTATCTTAAAACCCCTACAAAGGGTCACTCTAAGTCAAAAGAGATTTGACAGTATGCAATTACAGTATTATTATTAGTGAAAGGTTCTAGAGAATAGAAATTTTGTCCCATGCTTAGTTCTGGAAATTTCATCCTTACTTCTGAGTTCTGTATACTTGATCTTTCAACTATAGTGCTTTTTGCTATCTCCTCTGCGTGTAGTGCTTTAAGCAACAGGTGATCTGAGGGCTGGACTGTAGGTATACCTTTTCTGTGTAATCAAGATTGTTGCTTTTAAAAGAATGTTTTATTTTTAGTGTCCCTCCCCAGTGTAACAACTTCTGTCTGTTACCTGCACTAACCAGCTGCATTTTATTATTATTTTTTTGCCAGGTCAGCAATCTCATACCTTGTTAGATTGTTGGTGGGTTTTTATCTTCAGTTTTTATATTTCAGTTACAATGCCTGATTTACTCAATGAAGTTTAAATCTCATGTGAGAATATATACAATTGCAGGCATGTGGGTCAATCAATTTTTGCTATGTACAAAGATTATTTCCCATTTTCCTTAGTTTGAATACTCGTGGGTTAAATTCACTGTTCAAAGAGTGGGGTACCTAACCTAGATGAATGGGCAGCTATAAGAGCTTGAAAAGAATCAGCTCTTTTCCTGCATTGCTCAAAGAACATCTATCTTTCTTTCTTTCTTTCTTTCTTTCTTTCTTTCTTTCTTTCTTTCTTTCTTTCTTTCTTTCTTTCTTCCTTCCTTCCTTCACACAGCTTAACAAAGCTTGAATTTTACTGGGCCAAACATTTTGCTCAAAAGATGAGCTGGGTGAAATGGGATTGGGGTAGCTGTAAACTCTTCTTCAGTTTAATTAATTGGAATAGGATAGCTTCTCCTTGCAAGGGACTCCATACCTAAATGGAAGCAGTTGATTTCACCTCTGGCAATTACTTGGGTCCTCTTCTGTTGAATTTGCCCTCTAGTATTCCAAGACTCAGGAACCTTTTCTAAATGTGGATTTTTCATTTACACCCACTCTTCTAGGAGGACAATATCACACAGAGATCCTACAGACCTGAAGTCCATCCGCTGTTGATGTTTTCTGCATTTGTAAGAAGTTAAGAGGATGTCTCTCATTGTTTAGTGCTGATGCTACATAGAGAGCTGAGACGTCAGAATGCAGGTGGTCAAAACTGCAACTTAGTTTGTTTAGGCTGGGTTTGTCAGAATGCATGGATGAATGAAGCAGCTCATAATAGAAGGGTGCCTCCTTCCCTTTGGGCGTTGACAATGATGTAGTGGCAAGACTACTCTCATGTGAGACAGTGAAATATCTGCCAAGAACCACTTCATCTCAGTGCTGTGTTAGCTCACTGATGGGTATGCATCTCACCTGCCCTATCCGTGTCAACAGAGACTCCTTCTTGTATCCTGGATGACACAAAGATATTGAACTGGGAGAAACAAACTTCTTGTCGTAGCTTTCAGGAGAGGTCTTGGCACTTCCCTCAGGTCCGCATTCCAGTCTGACAATTTCCAATCAGCACCACCATAGGGGTCTTAGGTCATTTACCTCTAATAAAGTCCTTCATCTCTGCCAGCTCTCTACCCCCATCCTTCCAGGCCTATAGCCTACATGATGATTTATATGCCCACACCAGCTTCTCTGGGTAGGTTGTTCCTCTCTGGTCTGGCACTGATGTTGTCTTTTTCTTCTCCAACACCAGATTTGGGTGGCAGTGAATTCCTCAGCTTTAGCAGAGCATTCAGGGGAATTTTAACCTGGAAAATGGCATGAGGCAAAGGGTTAAAACTAGCCAGCCTATAACTGCACCTCCACTCTAAAAGTCAACACTATTCCTGTGGTAGTTCTAATTTGATCCTGGGTTGGCGCCAGGTTAATTCCATTACACTTAAGTCCTATCAAAATTGTTACCAAATCATTCTTAGAAATTCTTAGAAAACAGATGGAAACTATATATTGGCATTCCCCCCTAAAAACAAACAAACCTCCTTTGTACCTATTTTGCGTACACCTGTGATTGTATTTACAAGAAACAGAATGACACAGCAGTGGAAGAAAGCTGGATGAAAGTGAAAGAAATATATATCCTTCAGAAACAGGCTATATGAGGCTATCTCAGATTGTATCAAGCCGTTGATCTTTTTAAAGCAGCAGTATCAGTTCCTTCCAAAGTATCAAAAAGCTAATCTGTGAAGGGAAACCCTTTAAATGGAGGTTGAATCTGGAAACTTGAAATGTGGCAAATTCTATGTGCAAACCACATATCCCTTTGCTAAGCCATAATTCCTCCCACATACTTTTTTTGTCTTTGAATAGGAGGAAATTATGAACCAGCCTAGCCCACAGATGTTCTGTTTCTTTCCCCCACACTGATCTTTGAAGCATACTTAACTCACCCGTAACCAGGCGTATTTGATTTTAGACAAAACATACAGGAGCATAGGTGTGCCCTCTTTCGTTGTTTAAACCTGTCCTCTGCCTAATATTTATAACATCCATTCATTTTCTTCTCTTTTTTATTATATTTTTGCATTCCTTTGAACATGCACTGAAGGCTACACCCACCCACCCCTCCACGCACAGGGAAAAAAATCACCTTTTCTGGGAATCTTATGCAAGAATGAAAACATGAGTTGAGTTGGATAGCTTATTTCAAAATGGCTTATGTCTCCCTTACTTTCAGACTATTGTACATGAGGCCATTTGTATACAGTACTAACATTTGGTCTCAAAAATCTCTCCTCTCCTCCCCAACCAGGTTGACAGTCAAAAAGCAAAAGTGTGCACAAAATTGACTATTTGGCCACAGAATGATAACATTGTCCCCATTTAGGGAGAGGTGACATGAACATAATGGAGAACCATGACATTTACATTTACTTTGACTATAAATTGCTTTTCTACTTGCTGTGAATAAAATAGTGGCCACTGTCTGCTTATCTTTGCATTTATTCCAGAATAAATTCTTAGACTTTAAGGTACTACTTGTCTCTTGGCTATTTTAAAGCAAGACATTCTGAATACTGAAGGAGCTTTGTGAATTCTGATCTGAAAAGTATTTAGTATTTCCTGGACAGGAATGCATTTACCTCTGTGGGATGAAAAATAGTTTTACCCATAAAATATATATATATTAATTAAACTCAGAGCAGATATGCACAGGATCACATTAAAGGAACAGATATACATGTGCTTTTAAAAGTTGTAATCCTCAAGTTCAGGTGCATGTTGAAGAAGTGTACAGTCAAACCTCGCATAAAGAGCACCTTGCTTAAAGAGTAATTCGCTTAAAGAGCAGAATTTTCTCTGAATGTTTGCTTCGCTTAACAAATAAAGCCAACCAAAAACTTGCTTAACAAATAAATCGGGGTTTGCAATCCCCCCCCCCCTTGGTCATTTACAATGGTGTTTCTCTTAAAGAGCAAACTTGCTTAAAGAGCAATCCTGTGGAACGCATTGTGCTCTTTAAGTGAGGTACAACTGTATTATGAAAAGCTTGTGTTAAAATAAATCAATCTTAAAGGTGCTCCAGACTTGTGGTTTTTTTTAAATAATTATCATGCTACATGCTGAAACAGACTACTGCAGCTACATGTTCAAAAGCCAACATTTCTCCTTTCATTGGTATTTTCAGTTATGTATATTCCAATTTCCTTGCTTCCAGTTCTATCACGCAATTAAGAACTGTGTTTCTTGTTACTACAGTAACACCAATTCACTCTGTTGAGGAACAAAAAGGAGAGTTGCTAAGTATCTGGTCTTGCTTGTTTGGGACAAAATAATTATATTTTACTTCCTCTGCCGGTATCATTCAAGTTGTTTTGTAAAACAGGAAGTTTAAATTGCTCAACTAGACACTGTTTACATCATTAAGCAAATGTAGCGAAAATGTGTTGCATCAACATAATTGTTTGTAAATGCTGGGATCTAGAAACAGGGGACCTAAATATTTTCCCTAGCAATAATTTGAGTAAAAATATATGTTTAAATTTACTATTTATTTGTACCATTTACTAATACCAATAAATACATAATATTTTATTAAGGTACAGTAATACCTCGGATAATGTTTACCTCGGATAACGCTAAAATCGCATAACGTTAAGTAATCTGGGGAGGAGAATTGGATCGAATAACATTAAGGTCCTATGGGATGGATCGGATAACAACCGCTAAAGCCTGTGCAGTTACAATGTATCTCTATGGAGCTTTAACGTTATCTGATCCATCCCATAGGATTTTAACATGGATCGGATAACACTAAAAATCGGATAACACCAAGACTTGTGGAACCAAGTCTTAGCGTTATCCGAGCTATTACTGTATTTGCTTTTTTCATTATTTTTAATGTTTTTATTGCACCTGTCTTAGTTTGATTTTAACACTCTTAGTCACTTTACAATTGATCAGTAGAAGGCAGAAAATAAGTACAGTACATTAATACCCAGTATAATGCGAGTATCATATAGCTCTAAAACCGCATAACGTTACAAGATTTTCGGAAAAATCTTGTATGGAATAACGCGATTTTAACGTTATCCAATACAGTTGTTCTTAGTAGCAGGGTGAGTGGAAAGCTGAACGGGGTTCTCCGTTCAGCTTCCCAGCCACCCTGCAGCTACGGAGGCAGGGGTGGGGAGGCTGGAAAGCTGACGGGGGGCTCCCCCGTCGGCTTACCCAGCCACCCCACAGCTGCAGAGGCAAGGGCGGGTGGCTAGGGAAGTCGACAGGGAGTCCCCGTCATCTTCCCCAGCCACCCTGAAGCTGTAGATCGGGTCCTCTGATCTCTCTGGAGCAGGCAGGGGACACGATCCAAGCTGTTTCTGGGCTTCCCCAAAATCCTGAGCCAGTGCAGCAAGCCAGAATGTCAGGGTTCAAATCCTGACATTCTGGCTTGCTGCACTGGTTGAGGACATCGGGGAAGCCCAGAAACAGCTTGGATCGGGTCTGCCCACCTCCCTGGACCCGGCGGGGGGGGGGTCAGAAACCCCAAAATTGGTAAAAAAAAATGGATGTTTTTTTTTACCAATTTTAAGGTCTGTGACACCCCTCCCCCCCCCCGGGTCCAGGGAGGTGGGCAGACCCGCTCCAAGCTGTTTCCAAAGTTCCCCCACCTCCCTGGAGGCTGCAGCAAGGCAAAATGTCAGGATTCGAATCCCGACATTCTGGCTTGCTGCAGCCTAAAAGAGGGTGGGGGAACTTCAAAATTAGTGCGCATCGGCTCTAGGGAGGCCGGGAGACCCGATGCGCGCTAATTTTGAAGTTCCCCCACCCTCTTTTAGGCTGCAGCAAGCCAGAATGTCGGGATTCAAATCCTGACATTTTGCCTTGCTGCAGCCTCCAGGGAGGTGGAGGAACTTTGGAAACAGCTTGGATCGGGTCTGCCCACCTCACTGGAACCGGCAGGGGGTTCATTTTATGTGTAAAATTTTACCAAAATTTGTAAAAAAAATGTCAATTTTTTAACCAATTTTGGGGTTTCTGACCCCCCCTCCGCCGGGTCCAGGGAGGTGGGCAGACCCGATCCAAGCTGTTTCTGGGCTTCCCCGACGTTATCTGATCCAGGCAGGGGACGTTATCTGAGCAGGCAGGGGACACGATCCAAGCTGTTTCTGGGCTTCCCCGAAATCCTGAGCCAGTGCAGCAAGCCAGAATGTCAGGGTTCGAATCCCGACATTCTGGCTTGCTGTACTGGTTGAGGACATTGGGGAAGCCCAGAAACAGCTTGGATCGGGTCTGCCTACCTCCCTGGACCCGGCGGGGGGGGGGGGGTCAAAAACCCCAAAATTGGTAAAAAAAAATGGATGTTTTTTTTTTACCAATTTTGGGGTCTCTGACCCCCCCCCCCCCGGGTCCAGGGAGGTGGGCAGACCCGATCCAAGCTGTTTCCAAAGTTCCCCCACCTCCCTGGAGGCTGCAGCAAGCCAAAATGTCAGGATTCAAATCCCGATGTTCTGGCTTCCTGCAGCCTCCAGGGAAACAGGGCTTTTTTTAACATTGTGTGATCAATGTATCGCACAACGTTAAAAACCGGATAGCGACGGGACTTGTGGAACCAAGTCATAACGTTATCCGGGGTTCTATTGTGTATTAAAATACATTTTAAGAAGGCAGATCAAGCTGCTGGATGAGACTTTTGTCATCCTCTGATTTGATTAAGGGGAAAGAGAGCTTTAGACTTAAATAATATTTTTGTTGTTGTTGTTCAGTTGCATAGTCGAGTCCAACCTTTTGTGACCCCATGGACCTGCAATGTAACATTCTTCAACTCTTAACAGAAATGCTGAAATCATGCTTAGGTCTCCCTTGCTCGAAAGCCAGTCGTGTCCAACTCTAGGGTGCGATTCTCATCAATATTTACAGCCAAAGAGCCAGCACTGTCTGCATCTGCAGACATTTCCGTGATCATGCAGCTGGCATGACGGAATGCTGTTTCCTTTCCTTCTTGAGTGGTACCTATTTACTTACTTGCAATATTTTTTGCTTTTGAACTGCTACTGTGGCAAGAGCTGGGACAGATGACAGGAGTTCACTCCATCATGCAATACTCGGGTCAAAAACTGCTAACACACTGACCTTCTGTCCATCAAAATCAGCATCTTAACCAGTAAACCACTGCAGCCCCAAAATTATGTCTAGGCTCTGACAAATAGAAGAGGAGGTTGTACAGGAAAGCTATGCTTATTTGTATAATTTTAGTCTTTATGTAGTCTAATAATAGAGAGACTCAAATAATGGGACTAACTGTATTTCCTTTGACTATTACATTTTGTTTTAACAACTGTCTGATGGCTCTGTTCATTTGTCTTTTATATGTCTGTTAAATGTTCATTTGCTTAATTCCAGTGAATCATTTCTATTTCTTAATACCCTAAGGGACTTATAGTGTTTTACCATAGCACTTCTAGACCTGTTTTCCCGTTACTAGTAATTCTTTTCACACCATGAAAACCTGGAGTCATGTAGCTGTTGCCAATCACGTAGGTCGAGTTGTGTTGCATGAGATAAAGCCATGAGCTTGACCTCACTTACGTAGTTCTAGGCTTCTAAAGAGTATCATAAAGGTTTGCAGAAGAAGCAAGGGTAAGGGGCTCCTGCACAGGCCCCAAAATGATCACTTTCTGGTCTATCAAGCATCAGGATTGTCTCAGATTTCTATAGTTCTATTGAAGGTCTTGCAAATAGGCACAGAATTTGGTTCCCTGTGAGTCCTAGCTTTCTAGAGCTTTGTTCTGTTTCTAGCCGGTAGGTTAAAACACAATTCAGTTATTTCCCCCTTCCACACCCTTAGTAATGAAGTCTTTGTTACACATATACCTCTCATAACCTAATTCTTGACATCTCTAACTTTTCCCACAGTTATTTTGTTGTTTGTTCCCGTGGGGAAAAGCAAAATGCTGCAATGATTCAAACATCTGGTTTTGAATTAAGTGGATGGACTACACATAAAATGAATACTAGGGCAGAGCATTATACTGATTTTTCCTTTTATTTGGAGAACAAAATTTCCAGAAAGAGTTATCTGGACTACACCAAATACACTTCATAATTATACAATTTTAACCAACCTTGAAGGTCATTTTGTTCCATGCAAGTTCTGCAACAAACTGCCGCAAGTTCAATATTCTTGGTAAATTTCATCCTATCTTTGTCCAAATACCCTTAGTAAAGAAGAACTCACCATGTGCCAAAACAATTTATTTCACTGCTGATGTACTGCCACTAATTACCAAGTTTTTCCTAATGTTTAGCCAAAATTCCCCTGCAATTACCATTCATTCATTCAAGAACTCCATGTTTGATGGAACAGAGAGGCTGCATTGGTATAATCTACATCAGGAGTTCTCAGTCTTTTAAAGTCACATTCCCTCAGACAGCTTTGAGGGCCGGATGGCCATTTTGCCTTTCCTCCACCACATGGTACTTCCTGGTGTGGTGGAGGTGGTGGTGGGCCACATAAAATGGTGCCGTGGACCGCATCCAGCCTGTGGGCCACAGGTTGAGAATCCCTGATCTACACCTTCTCTTTGGACATTTAAAGACCACTACTATTCCTCAAGGAAGAAATCAAAACAGTGAAATAATTTGTATACCTTGCTTCAGTCATCAATCCAAATGAGGACTGCAGCCAAGAAATCAGAAGAAGACTGAAACTTGGAAAGGCAGAAATGAAGGAATTAGAAAAGATCATCAAGTATTACTGATGTATGACTGGAGAGCAAAACCAAGATCATACACATAATTGTATTCCTAGTTGCTCTGTATGGGTCTCAAAGTTGGACAATAAAGAAAGCTAATAGGGAAAATAGGTTCATTGAAATGCATTGCTGAAAGGAAGCTTTGTAGATACCCTGGACTGCCAAAAAAGACAAACAAGTCAGTCCTAGAACAAGACAAGCCTGGACCGTATCTGGAGGCAAAAATAATGAAACTGAAAATGTCCTACTTTGGGCACATCGTGAAAAGGCAAGACTCTGGATGAGACAATAATTCTGGGAAAGGTGGAAGGCAGCAAGAAGGCCAAAAACAAATAGATCGACTCCCTAAGCCAGAGGTTCCCAACCTTTTCTACGCCGTGGGCCTGACTACAGCCCCTGGACAGCTGAGCGGGCTTGGTCATGTGGTTCCCCTGCCATAAATGCTGCCATAAAACACTTCAGCAGCTGCTGTAAACGCGTCCTCATCCATTTCTGGGGCATCAGCATTGGCATCATGGGCAACATGAAATGGTGCCATGGGCCGGGGCTGGCCCATGGGCCATAGGTTTGCCACCTCTGCCCTAAGCAGAGCTACAAACTATAAACTAACAAGTTGAGCAGAGCTGTTGAGGAGAGGACATTCTGGAGAGATCTCATTCATAGGGTTCCCATACGTCAGAGGTGACTTGACGTCATGTAACAACAGCAACAACCACTCCTCAATTTAATCTTCTCCTCTCCAGATTCCATTTCACATGCGTCATTCAGAGTGGCCAAGGCTAAAGTCTCTATCTGTCATCACAGGACCATTAATGGTACCGCTTTAGTGGAGTCAGAGGTTGCAGGGTCAAAGTTTCAGGACTTTTTGTCTATCAGGCACCATGTCATCACCTTCCACACCCATCAGGCTTGCCTCAGCAGCTGAGGAAAAAATGGATTTCCCCAGGAACAGTATATTGTTGCGAAGACACCTTGCTGCAATGCAAAGTATTTGAGGGCAGTCTGGTCTTCTTTGGCAATTAGGACCTATTTGCTTTATGAAAGGCCTATCTTGGTTGAAATGAAAATCAACATAAATGATTTGTGAATAGAGATCAATCTAGCTATCTACAGCTTTGACATTCTTGTAGGGAATTCTCAGGATGATGATGATGATGAGCACTACTGGCAATGGCCACAAATGTGATTATGCCCATTCTGGAGCTTTGGTATTTCCACTGGACAAAATCACACTAGTATAATGTCGTAGCAACATAACCCAGATTAGGTGCTGAAGACATTTAATTTCTACTAATTAAAAACTTCCCATCTCCAATCTCACTTTGGGTTCTGAGGCTGCCTGTGACTCCCTTTTGCCCTTGAGGACCTTTGGTATCTTTAGGATGAGCAAGGAAGTCCGTAAAAGTCAAAAATTGCCTCCAACCGTGACAATTCAGGGGCAATTTTTAATATCTTAGAGGCTTCCCTTCACCTCCAAGCTTCCAAAGATGTCCCCAAGATAAAAGGGAGCCCTAGGAAGCCTAGATCCTAAAACAAGTAATATGAAGCTTTTAATAAGTGGAAAGTATATATTTCTGGCTTAGAGGTTAAGATGCTGGACTTGATGACTGGTAGGTCAGCAGACCAGCAGTTTGATACCCGAGTGCTATGCAATGGAGTGAGCATCCATCTCTGTCCCAGCTTCTGCCAACCTAGCAGTTTGAAAGCAAGAAATTACAAATAGAAAAACAGGAATCACTTCTGTGGGAAGGTAAACAGCATTCCATGCACTCTGTGTCTAGTTATGCCTGCCACATGTCCATGGAAATGTTTACAGACAGCACTGGCTCTTTCTCTATAAGCAGAGATGAGCACCCAACCCTACAGTTGGATATTACTGGCTTTTCAGCATGGATGACTTCTACCTATATGTTTCTGGCGCTCAATCTGTCTTACACTGGAACAAAGTTCCACAACTAGATTTTACCCAAAATATTTCATATTCTTCTTGTCACTGTGCTTCTGTGACTGTCTACCTACTGAGGCTACACTTCACACAGCTGATGAAGTGGGCTGCAGTTCATGAAAGCTTATGCCAATAAATTCAGTCATTAAGGCAACACAGAACTCTTTATTATTTCCTGAACTCCAAGGAAAATGAGCTCTATGTAAATGCTCCAATTCCTGGAAATCCTCACCACTCAGAGGAAAAAATGTATGTGCACTGAAAGTGTTCTTTCCTAGATGGAGAAGTGATCTGACTCCATTTAGCAGCTCGGTGTGTTTAAATCAAGAATAGAGACTAGTACCCAGCAAGTTGGGGGCAAAATGCTAATTAACTTGTGAACCTCCAGAAAGTGCACTAAGTGCTATGCGGTGATATATAAAGTGTGATTCAGTGGTGGGCAGCAACAGGTTCACACACACACACACAGTAAAGGGGGGGAGGTAGCAAAATTGGGTGGTCTTCGGGCAGGAGGTCTAGCAAAATTGGGTGGCCACACCCACCTCCCTGCCCTGCCCAGACTAACACAGCTACCATTTAAAAGGTTTTATTCTGTGCAAGCATATCAGAGAGTAAACAAAACAAAAAGACAAAAACGTTGTGGCATCTTAAAGGCTAACTGCTGTATTTTAATGTGAGCTTTTGTGGATCATGTCCATTGGCTCTTTGGCTATAAGCAGAGATGAGCACTGAACCCTAGAGTTGGTAACGACTGGCTTTCGAGCAAGGGCAACCTTTACCTAATAACAGAAGACCCCTGATTGGTCTTCAAATTTGATGTCAGGTTTTGTCCCTGCAAGTGGTTCAAGGTCTGCCTTGCTCAAAAGCCAGTCATATCTGACTCTAGGGTGCAGTGTTCATCTCCATTTACAACCAAAGAGCCAGTGCTGCCTGTGTTTGAAGATGTATACATGGCCATATGGCAGGCATGCCTAGATCACCCACGATGTTGGCTCCGCCCATGATGTAGGCTCTGCCTACTGTGTGGTAGCAACAATTTTTGCTGCCCACTACTGTTGTGATTGCTTTGCTTTTGCTTTGCTTTAGTATGGGACATCCTGATGGATAACTGGAGCCATTTTTATGATGGTGGACTATTCAGGCAACACCTATTCATGTATGAGGGAAGCACTTTAGCCGTATCTCCCTCTGTGGTTTGTTTCATCACAGCTGAGATGGGGAAGATGATAACCTTCAAGAGGAAGGTAACAGGGATCCTCCAGCTAAGAAACACACAGAGAGCCAGGCAGATAGCATAGCTCTTCCTTTCCACATTCATTATCCCCCATGAGTAGGAGAGTGATGGAGGTGACAGCAAAGCAGGTGTGCCAAGAATAGTCCCAGCTACATATAATGACTTTACAAAATAGATGACGCCTGAATGGACCTGTTCTCAGGGAAGCTGGTACATATTTCAAAACCTGTTTGCAAGTTTTTGCACTGCATATCTTGCTCAATGATTCTGCAACAGTGGCAGGAGTCAAACTGTCCTGCCATAACCTTCGTTATGTGTGAATTGCATTTTCTTCATAGTTCTCCATTCCTTGCTTCCTCTTTAGCTTAATTCCTCCTTCCTCCTTTCAGCTTCTGTTATTTTTTCCTCACTATTTTTCAAAATGTGAGATGTATGCCTTGCATAACAAATTGAACCCCACCCTTCCTCTGAAACTGAGCAGTCTTTACCATTTAATCCTTTTTGACTTCTCTCTTTTTTGCTGAGACAGCAAATGACTTACATTACGTTTTCATATGATATTCATTTAGATAGGGACCCATATATGGGAAGCCTTTTAAAATGTAATTTAAAAAGCTATTGTAAAGCATAAGTGAGCAATGCCCATCTCCTCTCCATAGCATCTTGTCACCATATTTCAACTGTATATCACTGCAGGTGATATTATGTTCTATGTTGGCTAGCTGAAACCAAATAACACTAGGAACAACCTGAACTTACCAAGCCAAAGGCATCCTCAGGCTTGTAGCAAATATCCAGGTGCTTGACAGCTGCTTGACCTTGCCTTGGCAGATAATTCTATTAGTCATCCACAAATCTGTCATACATGATTAGTGGTTTTGTCTAACTTGATAAGTAAAAATGTATATAAGTGTCTTACAGCACCAGGTATTATGAAGAGAAGTGGAAATTTGATATCAGGCTACCCAGTTTTTTACATCAACTTCATGGGTAGTTTGTTGGGTTCTTAATTTCTTGAAGGAAAGAAAACAGCAAATTTTCCCCTTGTCTCTTTAGGTACGTAAGATTTGCCAACATTATATTAATTTCATAAATAAGGGAGCTTGTAATTCATACACAGCAATTGGGCTGTAGCTCCTTCTCTTCTCCGGTTTTAATCTTCATAAAACCCTGCATCAGGTTTTTCTGCCTCACTGGATTCTTTGCAACAGAATCCCTTCTGGGTCCCCATTCCAGCGGTTGGCAGCAAAATAAAATTCATTACTACATCATGGGTGGAGTTTACATTGTGGGTGAAGCCTACATCATGGGCGGAGCCTATGTCATGGGTGGAACCCACGTTCTGGGCGATCTAGTCTGGTCTGCCATAAGGCCATGTATTATGTATACATCTGCAAACACAGGCAGCACTGGCTCTTTGGCTGTAAATGGAGATGAGCACTACACCCTAGAGTCAGATATGACTGGCTTTTGAGCAAGGGAGACCTTGAACCACTTGCAGGGACAAAACCTGACATCAAATTTGAATACCAATTGACTCCGCTGTGCAAGGCCACCCAGACTTGGAGGAGGAGAACGTGGAGGAGGTGGGAAGGGTGGGGAAGGGAGGTGGGTGGGGCAGGACAGGGAGGTGAGCAGGGCCATCCACTTTTTCCACCTCTCTGCTCAAAGGCCCCCCAATTTTGCTACCCCCCTGCCCAGGGTGTCTGTGCGAACCTGTTACTACCCACCACTGCCCCATTCCTTTAGTTACCCTACAACCTGGGACCTCTTGTATTTCTCAGTGTGAAGGCTTTACCTTACAGGCCTGGACTCATAACTGTGTAACCTGCACAAACATTCTGAGCCATCATAGCACCTCACCCAATCCCTGCCAGAGAGGCCACCCGCCCAAAGTACAATAAAACTGAATGGGGAAAAAATTATGCTGGACTTTATAGGATACCTGTACGTTGTGTGTGCATGTGTGAGCAGGTTATTTATTGGGACTTCAGCCAAGATTGTTATCAGTATATCCTGGCATTATGAAACTTCTGCAGAATGAGCAAACATTAAACAATATTAGGAAATGATGACTTTGGTTGCTATATATGGCAAGAGGCTCACAAGTCAAAAAGATTGGCTAAAGCATGACTCAATGCTTATACTTATGATAATAGGCATGATAATAGGCACAGAGGAATCTTCCAAGCCACAAGCAAAAACAGAGCTGAAAGCAGCATTCTAAACTATGTTATTTGTGGAGCAGACAGACAGGAGCTTCTTAGCCACTATATCTTTCTACCCTTTCTGCACTATATCTTCCTGGCCTTAACCACCCTATACATGGACAATGCACAAATGCAGCTGTGACTAGAAGACAACCCTGGGCCTCAATCAGTTGCACTTCCTCTTCCACATATACGCAACTAGGTGAATATTGGTCAGAAAAGCTGTCTTTCTTAGTAACTGGTAAGGCCTACATGTTGGAATGTTGCCTATCTCCATGGCAATGCATCTGAAGAAGTGAGATGAAAGCTACAAATATTCTTCTTCTTCAGGTGCTGTATCCATCTCCGGATATTGGCTATTATCACGGAGATAGTCCTCCTATTCTTAACTCCTTGGGACAGTTCTTCCAAGGACATTTCACACCACTACAAATATTATACTAAATAAATCTTTCTTATATTTTAGATGCCAAAAGATTGCATGTTGTTTTTGCTATAACAGAATAACACAACTGACAGCTGCAGTTCAAGAAATTGCTACAAAATGTGTGCCAATAAATGGAACAAATTTGGGACTGATTTTATTTGAAAGCCCCAAGCAGAGTAAACCCACTGAATCATTGGGTTTGTGGGGACATTGATTTATCTTTCATCAATAGATGAAATTGATCAATTCCATCAGGGTCTAGCAGTGGGATTTAGGATTTGGAGTCCATAAAGGCAAATTTGTCATCCCTTCCAAAACCAATCAGCAAGCACGTACTGAAATGGCTATGAGAATAGATTTGGCCAAGACACATAATCCCAATAGCTGTAACCTTCTTTATTTCTTTTTAATAATTATGGTCTTGTTCTATAAGATGGAGTGTTGACATGTAATTGGGTAGGACTGAATACTGTAACTCCAACACCAATGCAAAGTCAACCCTTGAGGTAAGAGTATGTCATTTAGTGCCAAGCCTACTATTAGGTAGATGGTAGGCTCATGAGGTAGATCAGGAGTGCCCAAACTATGGCCTGTGGGCTGGATCCAGCCCCCAACACCAATTCATCTGACCCATGCCACTCTCGCTGCTCCTGGAAGCAGAAGTAAAATGCACCTGTGCATGCGCAGAACACTGCCATAAATGTACCTGCAGCAGTGATAAACATGTTTATGACAGCTGCGGGTGCATTTACAGCAGCATTGTGCACATGCACAGGAACGTTTTACTTCCAAATCTGGCAAGAGGAACCAAATGATCAACTGGTGGCCTGAAAAGTTTGGGAACCCCTAAGTAGATAGCGATTGGGCATTGTTAACAGTCTATCTGCCACAAGATCAATTTATCTTCTGCGCTAGCCTACCTCCTTCGGGTATGGCTGAAAATGCAAGTATTGTACTGTATAGAGAACAAATATTCAGAAGCTCACTCATTTAAGCTGTGAAAGTATTGTTCTTTGCTTTGTGCTGGGGATGATCTTTCATGATGTTAGCAGATCTTTGGTGCCTTTGATACCTGTCTTGTCACTAGACAATTGTTTGGTAATAAACTCCAAATGTTATATGTATGTCATCAAGTCACTTTTGATGTTCCATGACTATATGAGTTAATGACCTCCAAAATTTCCTGTAATCAACAGTTCTGCTCAGATCTTGCAAACCAAAAGCACCTCATGTTAGGTCTTCCTAGCCAGTGGTGGGATGTCAAAAATTTTACTACCACACCATGGGTGGAGCCTAATTTGTGGGTGGAGCAAATGTCATGGGCAGGAACATGTGACCTGGTGGGCAGAGCCAAAGTTGGTCATGTGACTTTTTAATTTTTTTAAAAAAAATCAAAATAATAAATAAATAGCAGCTAGAAGCTTCTCTTCCTCCACCCCGCTTGGGAACACAGCAAGGAGGCCGTGCATGCGTGCCAAGTGCTGTAAGCACTCACTCACACCAAGTGCTTGGCGTGCATGCACAGTGGGGGAACCGGCAAACAGGTAAGTCCCTGAGATGGTTCCCTCCAAAAGCCGCTACCGAATCTCCGGGACACTGGGAAAAGTTACTTACCGGTTCTGGCGAACTGGTGCAAACCTGTAACATCCCATCACTGTTCCTAGCCCATTGCTTGCCATTGCCTCTTACCAAAATCTGGCAGTGTGCCAGTAGTTGACATTAACTCTTTACCTGCTGATATGGAACAAAGGAAGCAGAGAATATATATCTTTTCTTAACAGAGATTTGAGATTTCAAGATGATAATATTACTTTCACAAGGACAAAATGCCTTGTGCATTATGTACCAAAGCAAAAGCATAGGATTGACTGAGTTTTTGTTTATTTGTTGTTCATTTTATTGCCACTGTGCTGCTGAGTTTGCAAATATGTGCAAGTCCCTCACATGTGTAAGTTGTGGGGTCATAACTTGCTCATCCTAGGAAGAGCCTGCTGTTCAAAGGATTTGTTATATAGAGCAGGACTGAATGGAATAGACCAAGAAGTAATGCCATTGGTATCTTTAAACATTAGTTTTTGAATGGCACATGTATTGCTAAAAACAAAGATTTTTGCAGACAAATCTCACTACCTGACTGGTACTTCACATTTAATCTCTACCTGACAGGAAAGCAACACACTTGTGAGGAATAAACTAGAATGCACCAACAAGAACAGGATGTTTCCTCCCATAGGTATGCTCAGAAACCCATTACTTCCCCCTTCAATCTGGCTCCTAGAAAACACTTTCGGAAACATTTCACTGATAATTTAATGGGGTTTCCTGAGTTTGCGTCAGCTCAGAATCTGCCGCTACAGGCTTCATTCATTAAAACTGCTCATGTGTACAGTTCTTAAATGGCAAAGAAAAAATATCAGGGCAGTGATCAGTTCTTGACTATTAATGTGTAACCAGGGACACAACAATCTTGCTCAGTGGAATGTAAATAACAGCACTGAAAACTAATGCCTTCCTCAATAAAGCGTAAAAATCTATGCTATTTTTAAAAATAATGTCAAGTATGACGTCAATCATTCCCCCTCTACTTCTTTCATATTCACATTGCTAAATCTAGCTATTGTGGTAGTGGCGCCAGTTGTATATATTCAAATAACTCATTCTGTAACTGAGGAAGACTTGGCCAGAGCTCTAACTTTGCAGAACTCAGCAGTAATACTTGATCTAGCCTATAATTTCCAACAGAGAATTGTTGGTATCTCAAGAGGTCAGAAAATTTGTTTCAAAAGAAGATTTAAGCAGCTGTTTATTAAAAGATGTGGACTAAAAGCAAACACTTGTTAACCTTTTTATGAGAAAAATTCAAAGTCCTCAAGGAAATCAGACAGTTGTGTCTGATGTACTAATTTATTTATTTCATAATGGTACTTGATGGAGCCATGCAGGCAAGTTGAAAAAAATATATATATGCAAAGACAAGGGATACTGAACATAGAAGGGCAGCAATTTGTTATCGATTCCGTATTACTATATTCTTACTACCATGAAGAGTAGCACATGTAGGATTTTACACTCAGGTACTACAGTAACTTGAATAGTTTTGGGTAGTATGTGTTATCTTGGTTAAGGAGAAGAGAACATTTTCTCCTCTGCCTCAGGAAGCAAATGGTCTTCAGCCAGCTCTGGTGTTACTCATTCAGGCACAGTCCATCCAATCAGTTAGCATGTAAAGTAGGAATGAAATTGCAGAACCTTGGATAGCTCCAAGCAGACCTTTTGTCCTGACAGTAGTTGCCACAGAAGCCTTCTGTACTCCTATGGCTTTTTCCATCGCTTCTTAGGTTCCACCCACTTGCTGAGGATTTAAGAATTTTAAAGAGGCAGTCCTTGCTATTCTGATCACCATTTCTCCAGAAGATTCTTATTCTTTCATCTCTTCGTTATTTCTCATGCATTGGGTTGCTCAGTACTTATGAATGAACATTCAAAATTGCAAGGGTCGGGGGAGATCATTCAAGGGAATTAGACTCAGTATTGTTGACATGATGGGTGCAAATCTGGGTGGACTCCTGAGGATAGCAGATGACAGAGGAGCCTGGCATGCTGTGGTCCATGCGGTCATGAATGGTTGGACTCAATTGTGCAACTGAACGACAATAACATACTGCTGCTGGTGTCCCAATTCATGAACCTTTGGCTTAAAGTGCTTCTCATTAACATTAGCTCTCTGGCAATAAAATGTAGTCAACACTGCTGCAACAGAGCACAGCTAAATGGGAATACCCAGTGTGGTGTAGTGGATTTTTATGGACTAGGGTTCAGGTGGCCTGGGTTCAAATCCCCACTAGGCCATGGAAACTAACTCGGTTTTCAAAAGCATTATTAGGATTATGTCTTGATAACACATGACACCATACCAAGATGCAGAGTATGCGGAAAACAGATTCAACAGACTCCTGTCTTTTAAAAAAACTTCAGTTGGTAAAGTCAATTCTGTGTGATATTTATATCATTTATTCATTAAGTGTGCAAACCTATACTGAAGGTTCGCCAGATACCAACAAAAATGTTTTCAATAACATGTGAACATTTTTAATGCAGAAAGACAATGCGAACATTTCTAAAATAAACACAAATACATGCCGGGAATGAATGCTAGCCTTCCAAATTGTGTACAACTGGGGGGAAGGTACACAACTAGAAGACAATTGCAATGTGGATTTGAGATGGGTGGAGGATACTGTACAGAACCAGATTGGCATAAGATTAGTGGAGATAAATGAGAACCTCTATGTGATTGGACTTGACAGAATCTTCCATCCTTTGTGTATGCTAGATCAATGCTATGCAATCATTTCTGCTATGCTGGCCCAATTTCTCTGGCATGATGGAAACTTGGATGAAACAGAACCCCACACTGAGTATACAACCAAACACATAATGCACGGCATATTCTTGATTTGTGTCCTCTTGTATTGGAATTCATGATCTGGAAGTAGAGAAGTTACATGTGACTCCATTTTCATGGATATAGCACCATTTCATTTGATTTAGGCTGATGGCAGATCCCCACTCAAATGGTCCATCCCAGGTAACTAATAGATACAAATGGTTTCCTGCATGTACTTTGAAGAGCTTCCTTCTTTTTTTCCCTTGGTGTCTTTTTCAAAGCCCTGCCTGTCATAAACTGTGGAGTGCTTTGCTGAATAGGGTGACTGACACTATTACTCCTAAGTACCTCCTACCATAGTGGCAGAGCCAGTTCAGATCCTTGGTTAAATGGTGAGCTGAGGATGATGGGAGAGGAGGTGCTGAGAGGAGACTATCACTGAGAGAAAGATAAATGAATCTTACTGTACGTAGGCTAGAAAGCCTCTGTTCTGTAGCAGTGAAGGGGGTTCTAATGACTAACATTAGACTAACTAAGATTATATTATATTATATTATATTATATTATATTATATTATATTATATTATATTATATTATATTATATTATATTATATTATATTATATTATATTATATTATATTATATTATATTATATTATATTATATTATATTTTTTGTTGTTGTTCAGTCGCACAGTCGATTCCGACCCTCTGCGACCCCATGGACCACTGTCCTCCAGGCACTCCTGTCCTCCACCATCCCCCTCAACTCGCTCAGCTCTGTGCCCATTATCTCCACAATACCATCCAGCCATCTCATCTTGGGCCGTCCCCTTCTTCTTTTGCCATATTATATTATATTATATTATATTATATTATATTATATTATATTATATTATATTATATTATATTATATTATATTATATTATATTATATTATATTATATATCATAATAACTAACATAAAGACTAACATTAGGCATTTCCTGTGGCCAGAGCACCCTTTGCCAAGGCCAAGTTACCTGAGAACAAGTACCCACCAAAGCAGGTACTTTTATTTTATTTTATTTTTTAAAAAATTAAAATCTTTAATCTTTTAACTTGTATGGGGTTTGTTTTAGTTTTATTGTTGATATTGTTGTTTTCTGAGATTTTGTTTTACTGTGTTAGCTGCCCTGAGTCTTTCTGCGAGTAGGGTGGCATACAAATATGAACAAACAAATAAACAACATTATGCCTACCCAGGATACTAGAGTAATGCTTGTCTAAATAGTGTGATGCCTTCTTAACCAAAGTTTCAAAGAAGAGATGCCAGAGCAGTTGCTTGTTTACTGTGAGAGGTGTTATGGATAAAATTCATTTGACTTACATTGACTTTTTCCTGAATCCAAATATGAAATACAGTAAAACATCGGATAACGTTAAAACTTGGTTCCACAAGTCTCGGTGTTATCCGATTTTTAGTGTTATCTGATCCATGTTAAAATCCTATGGGATGGATCGGATAACGTTAAAGCTCCATAGAGATACAGTAATACCTCGGATAACGTTTACCTCGGTTAACGCTAAAATCGCATAACGTTAAGTAATCTGGGGAGGAGAATTGGATCAAATAACGTTAAGGTCCTATGGGATGTATCGGATAACAACCGCTAAAGCCTGTGCAGTTACAATGTATCTCTATGGAGCTTTAACGTTATCCGATACATCCCATAGGATTTTAACATGCATCGGATAACACTAAAAATCGGATAACACCAAGACTTGTGGAACCAAGTCTTAGCGTTATCCGAGGTATTACTGTACATTGTAACCACACAGGCTTTAGCGGTTGTTATCCGATCCATCCCATAGGACCTTAATGTTATTCGATCCAATTCTCCTCCCCAGATTACTTAACATTATGCGATTTTAGCGTTATCCGATCCAATCATTATCCGGTGTTTTACTGTACAGTACAACTTAAAGAGCATAATGCACTCAATGGGATTGCTCTTTAAGCAAGTTTGCTCTTTAAGCGAAACACCATTGTAAGTGACCAATTGTGACTTCTGGTGGGGCAGGATTGCGAACCCCAATTTATTTGTTAAGCAAGTTTTTGGTTGGTTTTATTTGTTAAGCAAGGTGAACATTCAGAGAAAATTCTGCTCTTTAAGTGAGTTACTGTCTAAGTGAGGCACTCTTTGTGAGAGGTTATACTGTATGTTAACTAATGTGGTAAGAGGATATGTAGGGTTAACTTTGCAGATAGTTAAAAGACAGACCTTCTTTGGAATGGTTCCTTGAAGGATAAGTCTAAGACTAAGAAAACAGCAAAAAGTAGATAGTCTCAGTGTTAGTTCAAGGAAGCCCTATCACTTGGTTTCTTACTGTGGATAATTTAGATAATATTTTACTGAAATGTATGGAAATAGCAAATCACTTCTGAGTATTCACTACTTGCTCTAAGTCAGAACTAACTTGGCAGCATGTTGTTTTTGTACGTCACAAATTCAAACCACCCTGGGAAAAAATCCCAAGAAAAGGAAGTTGCCTACAAAATGCCTTTATCTCCTAAATGTTATATTTAGAAATCACTCTTACTTTCACACTTGAGTCAACATTACTCCGTGAATCAATACATATCTTTCCTACACTCCCCACTTTATCCCTAAGCAACAACTGGCGTCAAGATTGGTAATCATTAATTTGGGTGATTACACATTTATAATCATTTATCTACACAAGCAGCTAAATGATGCATACCTTTTAATCAAAAATTCCAGAGTTTGTTCCTGCCACATAATAGTAACACTGCTATTTTAAAGTATGTTTCATTTTTAAGGAGAGACAGAAAGAGTGAAGCAAAGCTGGGAAAGGGAGAAAATTACTCAAGTAGCTGATCACAGATTGTGAAAGAGCCATTCTTTCAGGAAGGGTAATTGCAATAGAACTAGTAATTATAGAGCAGCAGAACTGGAAAGGGTCATCAAATCCATCTCCTGTCAATGAGGCATAGTGAGGAATTGAACTCTCAACCTCTGACTCCAAAGTCAGACACCTAAACCAGTGGACTATTCTGAACCAAGTTGCTCATCGTCGTGGTGCAAAAAAGGTCAGAGGTGATGCCAAGTGTTTGGGCAGACAGAACTGGAAAGGATCATCAAATCCATCTCCTGTCAATGAGACACAGTGAGGAATTGAACTCTCAACCTCTTACTCCAAAGTCAGACACCTAAACCAGTGGACTATTCTGAACCAAGTTGCTCATCGTCGTGGTGCAAAAAAGGTCAGAGGTGATGCCAAGTGTTTGGACAGACAGAACTGGAAAGGGTCATCAAATCCATCTCCTGTCAATGAGACACAGTGAGGAATTGAACTCTCAACCTCTTACTCCAAAGTCAGACACCTAAACCAGTGGACTACTCTGAACCAAGTTGCTCATCGTCGTGGTGCAAAAAGCGTCAGAGGTGATGCCAAGTGTTTGGGCAGAGAGACCTGACAAATTGGGTCCAACAGAACTGCACGTTGATGAACCATGTGCTTATTGTTACACAGCACATGAAACCTCATTCCACACTTTTACTTACTCACCATGTTGGTTTTAGCAGTTCTCTGTAGCAAAATGTCATGTAAGAACAACACCCAAGTGCATGTGTGTATGTGTTTAGGCTTCTTAGGATGCCCATCCAGTGGTGGGATGTCAAATTTTTTACTACCCCACCATGACGTCATGACGTTGTGGGCAGAGCCAACGTCATAATGTCATGATGTCATGATGTCATGGGCGGAGCCAAAGATTTTTTTAAAAAATTATTATTATTATTTTAAAATGCACATAAACATTAAAATAATCAACCCACCCACCAACCCACCCCAAACACAAATCAAAGTTCCTGATCCAGATGTAATCCAGCATAATAGTCATGAGCACACTTAGTGGGACCAAATGGGAATGAACAGTTGCAGGGGATCACACAGCAGATTTTTCCAGCAGGTCACCATTTCACAATGTGCCAGTGGAAGGGGATTCATGGAGAGCATTTCTGTCTTGGTGTTTTTGAAGCTACTGCAAGTATAACATCGAGTTATACTTCTAAGGCTAAGCATAGCAACAGAAGGCTGCCTGCAGGTTTTACATACAAAGTGTGAAAAAAAAGTTAAACGAAAGAGTGAAATGTGATAGACTCTAAAACTTTTGTCTACCCATCGTTTGTCAAAACAAACCATTTGTGTTTTAGAGGCACTGTTTTAACAAAAGAATACAAAAATATGGTGGGGGGAGTCTTTTGAGGGCCTCCCCACTGCTGTGGGAGCTGCACTGGCTGCCTATATGTCTCCGGGTGCAATTCGAGGTGCTGGTTGTCACCTTTAAATCCCTTCATGGTAGCGGACCAGGATACTTCAGGGACCACATCCTAGGACATCGACCCGTCCCATGAGAGCAAATCGAGAAGACGCCATTCAGGTACTATCTGTTGGGAAGGCTCGCCTCTCCAGCACAAGGAAAAGGGACATCTCGGTCATATCCCCCACCACTATGGAACCTCCTCCCAGTAGAACTACACCTCCACGCCCAGTTGCTACCATTTAGGAAATAATTGAAGATGTGGTTGGCAAAATGGGTCTGGGGGATGGGATTTTCTACAAGCTCCTCTTTCTGGCTTGTCTGAGGCTCTCCCCTCCTGTAATTAATTTTTTAATGTTAAGGTTTTTGTAAATTTTATAATTGTTTTTAGATAGTAAATGGCACAGCGGGGGGGGGGAGGTTAATATTGCTATGTTTTCATGGGTTTTTTAATTGTTTTATATTGGTTTTAACTTGTGTACACCACTCTGAGTCCTTTGGATAGGGCGGTATACAAATCTATTAAATTAAATTAAATTAAATTTTCTCAGGTAAACATGACAGGCCTATCCCTAGTATAACTATGTATCAAATATGTTCCAGAAAACATGTGCTATATAAACACATACAAAGATACACATACAAAGTGCATTCAAATGCATAAATAGTTGCTGTTCACCATTCCAAGCCATGGATGACATTCAGGACAGAATAAGAGAAAAGGGAAGTTATTATTATTATTATTATTTTGACTGCAACTCTCTGAACACTCTAGCTACTCAAGCTACACAAGTAACAGGATATAAAATTTGGAAACATATAGGTATAGGTAAAGGTCATCCTTGCTTGAAAACCAGCCATATGCAACTCTAGGGTTCAGTGCTCATCTCCGTTTATGGCCAAGGAGCCCAGCGCTGTCTGCATTTGCAGATGTTGCAGTTGTCATGTGGCAGGCATGACTGGATGCTGGAGCGCATGGAGTGCTGTTTACCTTTCCATGGAAGTGGTACCTATTTATCTACTTGCAATTTCTTGTTTTCAAACTGCTAGGTTGGCAGGAGTTGGGACAGAGACAGGAGATGACCCTGTTTGTGCAGCACTCAGGTTTTGAACTGCTGACCTGCCAACCTTCCAGTCACCAAGTTCAGTGTCTTAACAATTAAGCCACCACAGTCCCTTGAAAACATATGCCAAGTGTGAAATGAGTTTGGGCAGAATTGCCTTAGGTCCACCGTCCATTCATATAGTGATATGAAAATAACATGGAATTCAGGGTGAGTCTTCCTTAGTGAGGCACCACAGCTAGAAAGAACTGCCGTCCAGAAGCTCACCAACAATCTCTGCACCAAAATTCAGTCATAAAGAACCATTTTTAAGTTGATTAGGCATTTCTTAATGCTGGCATCTATATCTTTACAGGTTAAGTTTCACTGTTGCTTTTAGAGTTTTATTTTTTCTATGATTTCTTACCTAAATTGTTTTGTAGACTTTTGTGGGAGATAGAAAGCAAATTAATACACTGTATAAATTCATGAATGAATAATAGGGTCCTAAATATACTCGATGCTTTGGCCTAAATCCAATTATTAGTCCCAATTGTTGCAGACCCACAAAATTAATTGGAACATAGTAATTCAATGCTTGATTAGGTAAAAGGAAAGGTAAAGGTTTCCCTTCTCGAAAGCCAGTCGTATCTGACTCCAGAGTTCAGTGCTCATCTCTGTTTCAAAGCCGAAGAGCCAGCGCTGTCTGCTTCTTCAGACATTCCCATGGTCATGTGGCAGGCATGACTAGACATCGGAGAACACAGAATGCTATTACCTTCCCACCAAAATGGTCCCTATTTATCTACTTGCAATTTCTTGCTTTCAAACTGCTAGGTTGGCAGGAGCTGAGACAAAGACAGGAGCTCATTCCATCCTGCAGTACTCGGGAATCGAACTGCTGACCTTCCGCCTCCCAATCAGTGTCTTAGCTGCTGGATTATGTCCCAATGAATCAATGGAAATAATTTTCCTGGGACTAAAACAGGATTAAGACCACTGGGTATAGACGTTAGAGTGGTTACATGATGAGAAAAACATGGTTTTAATAGTGGTGCATAAGGGATACTTCAGCAGGTAGTAACATCTCCAACAGAGCAGCACATATGACAGAAGCCAGAGTACCTCAACGGTTCTGCAGACAAGAGCCCAAAACTAGGCTGAAGATGTAGCACTTGCACAGTCAAAACCAGGGATCAGCAGGTTTCCAGGGAATCTGCTTCATGCTCTGTTTCTCTCCTCAAGGATAATGCAGCCTCAGGCAGACCACAGATCTGATGCAATGAAATTGTCATAGATAAAACTCAGCATGCGGGTGGAGGGGCAAGATTTACAAAACCACAGCACAGAAGTATTGTTCCCAGTACATTTTGAGATAAATTTTTATCAAGGGTAATTCAAAAAGAAACATTTAAATGGAGACTTACCTATCTTGAAGATATGAACATTTTGTACAACACATTGGTCCAAAACCTGTTGGTGCTCGCATAAGGTTTGTGTAACTTGCTGTGGTTAATGGTGGCTAATTGACAAAGGGCAGAGGCACATCTTGGATGTGCAGTAAGACACTCAGCAGCTTGTCAATTGGCTATGGAAAGTTTCGCACATCTGGACATTAAAATATGTTTTTCTGTGTACATTTAAAATGTCTGTCTGTCATTCTTACACAACAATATACAAAGCCCACATTTTCAATTTCAACCAAAGACTTGAAACCTGCTTCTTATTTGCTTGGAAGGGCTGCTATGAAATGAACTTGATATGTAAGAATGTGTTGATGGAGACCATGGTCAAGATCATTTGTACTATGGTATTACCATTTGTAGTGTACAGAAATGAGAGCTGGACTTGAAAAATGCTGACAGAGAGGGGGGGAATACAATTCACTGAAAATGTGGTATTGAAAAAAAAAACCCATTGTGGATATAATGCACTGTTCTGAAGAGCAAATACATAGATCCTATATCAAATTTAGCCTGAACTTTCAATAGCTAAAATGTCTAAACGGGTGTTCCCCAGGCTTTGGTTTTTTTGGACTTCAATTCCCAGAAGCCTAAGTCAATTCCCCAAAGTACTGATCAGCCAATGTACAGGTTTAGGCTTCTGGGAATTGAAGTCCTCCTATGGGGCAGTTGCCCCATGTTGGGAACCACTGGTCTAAACAGAGGCTGTCATGCTTTGGATATATCATGACAAGACAGGACTAATGGGAAAAGATAAAAGCAGTAGGAAAAATTGAAGCCAGTAGAAAAAGCAGAATATCGAACAGATGGATAGATTTTTTACTGAACAAAGGAAGCCACAGTGTTTTCTTTGCAGGAGTTAACCATCACTGTTGACAACCAGGATCATTTACAGGTCATGTGTTTATTCGGAAACAACTTCTTTTGAAGGGAGCTGGCAACCTATAACAACAACAACATACTTCTGTTAATTAAAAGAAAGCTCACAACCAACTTAATTCCCACAAGGAAACCTGAGTTCTATGTGCAAAAGCCAATACAATTGGCCACTGAATCGTATTTGAACCCTGGCAATGGGGCAATGTTGTCACCTCACTTCAGTGCCCCAGAAGTACAGGACAAGTGTGTAAATGTGGGCAAGCCCATCTTCCAGCACCTACTGATAGTTGCTCACTGTCCCCTGCGAAATAGCCAGCTGTGGTGGCCTAATGGTAGGATGGCCATAATTTTGATTTGAAAGTTTCACATTTAAGTTCTTCTCTTCAAGAGCTCTTAGCTAGGCGCCATCACAGCTATGCAAACAGTCATTTTTCAAACAGGAGAAAATATATATAATGAGTATTCATCAGGCACTGTCCAAGCAATATGTTTCCTTTCACCTACAGGATCAGCATTTGCTCATTGCCAAATGATTCAAATGAGTTTTGCAACTGTAAACAGATATTAATCCCTGACATTAAGATGAATGCAAATAGTAACATTCCTTTTCATATTGCCATAAAAATACAGCAGCTGAAGACCATCTTCTCCATACAGAAAATATTCTGAAATACTTACAGATCTCCCTCACACTGTCGTCACAATTGAGATGAAAACTGGTTTTGGAAACACGCACGGAGTAGTCATAATAAATTTTAACTCGTGCATAAGTCTGAAAATATGTTTCTTTTTCTACAAATGTTTATTCCTACAAATGTCAATGTCTGAAATAAATGTTTTGTCATTTATGCCCTGCCAAAAATTGGCCAAGTTTAGATTCAGCTGCAAATGGGCAGCCATCTCTCCCCCAAACTCAGGGTGACAGCTGAGAAAGAATCGATGCCACTTCTTCCTAAAACTGAGAACAAGCCAAGCTTCTCTGCCCGAAAGATCCAGGTTTCCTAACAGATTAATTCAAATGATGTAGAAATTAATGATTAATCTAATTTAATCCAATCTAATTTTGAATAATATTTTACCAAAATTTGAAACCCTTTTCATATTCATAAATAGAACAGTTTTAAAATGGCGGGGGAGGAGGGAGAGAGATTGATTTTTCATTCAGGCACAGGCCTAGGACCTCGAGAGTTTAATTATTCAAAATCTGGGTTCAAACATTAATATATTCCAGTATATATGTGCTTAATTACTGCACAAAAATCTTTTCAGAGGTGTCCTCACCTTAACACACACATGAGAGACAGGAACCACATTTTCTTTTCCATCTTGCTAGCAGTTATACCTATTGAATTTACTTAGAATGCCTGGGAAAAATTTGATATTCAATTTGTTGACTTTGTTTTTCTATTTAAACAGTTTGTCAAAATATACAGATCACATTTTTAGGTTAAAAAAAACCTGAAGTTTGAACGTTCATTGATTGCAGAATAAGTTGACAGATTTTCCATTTATTATTTATATCTCAACAACTGAATGTTTATACCCTGCCTGACATTACAGGATCTTGGGTCAAGTTATAAAGCTGTATAAAACAATTTTAATACAGTATATAAAATATTTAAAACAAATTGTAACATGCAAAACAGTCAAATAAATAAATAATTTGTGGTTTTATATTGAGTTGTGGTTTAGCTATGTATTTTTAAACTGTGTATGTAAGCCGCCCAGAGTTGGGTTTTTTACCCGATTGGGCGGGATAATAAGTTGAAGGAAATAAATAAATAAATAAAATAAATTACCCCCCCCCCCCCCGAAAACTACTCAGATGTTGGACAGGAATCATTCCCCAAGATACGATATTTAAAATTGGATGGGGGGTGTTATCTAATTTTAACTATGGGTGTTTAAAAGGCTTATTATTAATTGAATTACCTCCCAAAAGTTGACAAAAAAACTAGAGAAAAACCTAACCGAATAAACGAGTTAGACTGCATAGAACTAACTGTTCATAAAAATAGCTCAAAACACCTCTTCTTAACTTAAGGAATTCTAAAAATACTTCCTAACTTAAAAAACATTCCTAAACAATAATTATAGTAATTCATTGAGCTATTTTTATTGCAGCAATATATTTTTATTTTGTTTTCGCTTTACATTCCTTGTACATAATTCAGCATATTCATCTATTCCTCTTAGGGCATTTCTAATATAGATATAATATTCAGGTTGACTATTTACTAAACAAACTTTACAGCCATGTTCAGAGGGATATGGAGCACACTAACTACATCTCCATCTCTAGAAAAGAAGTGTAATATGTTATTATGAAATTAAGATGCCCAGAAAGAGAAAATAGGAGGCTAGCAAACAAATGTGTGAAATATTCTAAACATTGTGACATTAAAGGTAGTATCAGAATAAAAATCAGATTGATTGAAGAAAGGAAGGAAGGAAGCATGGATGGATGGATGGATGGATGGATGAATTGCTCTCACAGAGCTATTTTTCTTGTACCATCCTGATGTATTTGTCCATTTCACAGAATCACAGAATTGTTGATTTGAAAGAGAATCCAAGATAACCAATTCAATTCCCTGGCTGAAGCCAGAGCATGATTGCTACTAGCATATTGTTGATTGAATTTACATCTTAATATTTCATTATCTTTTGCTCAGTTGAATTGCTATTGAAGCAACAGAAGGATTTTTTAAAAACATTAATCTTTAATAGGGCAAACTTAAACTGCAAATATTATGGCAGTTAGATAAGAAAAAGGGCAATTTCAACTGTCGGGGAGAGAGCATCCCCTTTGGCGGCTCCAGTCACATCTGCTGAAAGTTCTGCAACCATAAATGTGGTGCTTCCATGAATGGTAAGTCCTAAAACTGGATGTACCATGGTTAGCGGGGGTGAGTCACTGGCTCCCTTGATAGCCTGAATCCACACCAGTCCTTGATGGTCCTTCATTTTCTTCATCTACCCCAGGATAAACCTTGTTCAAGATAATAATTTGGAGATGACACATTTAGCTCCCACTTTGCAACCATGAAAATATGTGTATGGCTAGAAAGATAACTAGAGATTATCAAAATGTCAGATTACTTTTAAAGAGCCTGTTTCCCTTCAGATCACCACAGCTGATGTTGTTTCAACCTCTGAATTACATCTGAATCATCTCAGGCTCAAGTTCTAAGGATCAACACCTTTTGCAACACTTTCAACTACTCCACTTCTCTGCTCTGGAGGAAAAGTCCCCACCTTTTAATCTTTATTTCCATTCACTTTATTTTTTAAAAACCTTTCAAACAAAACTTGGCTTCAAAGACATGCACATCAATTAAAATTAAATACCCAGTGCCAGAGGCAAGCAATAAATATAATTTGACATAAAACACAGCCTCTGCCTTCAGGTTTAATGAAAGTTAAAATGAACAATCAAGGCATACTAGAGAAGGGATATAGAGGGCGGAGATAAAATTAATAATGTCAGAACAAATAGATGAATTGCTAATAGGGCCAAGCTAAGAACTTAAAATATTTAGGCACTTGAAAGTGAACAGCAAACAGCAATCTTCCCACTAAAGTTAAGGTCTATTAGTCAACCAAGCCAAACCAATCACAGGTTGTACACTAAGCTTATAAACCCCTGCTCCTCCTCCATGGCAATTGTCATATCATTGAACTGGTGAGATCTCTGGGTTATATTCTGTTTAATATTTTCCCACAAATGGAACCATCCTTTGTCTTGGAGATTTGTTTGTGATTTCTGCACTGGAAAGAAAGAGTGTACTGGAAAATACTCAACATACCTTGGTATTTCAGCTGCCTTCCTTGACTTGATATATGCTGAAGAAAAGTTTGCATTCTAGTTGATTTTGGTGAAGTCGTAGAAATGATTTGTAATCTAAAGAAGTAATCCCTTGCAGACATATGACAACTGTTCTTCTTGTACTTACATTTTCTATAGCTGCTGTAATCTTGTGTCACCAACTTTCATCAATATTACCCACTTTATCTTTGTGTTGAGTTCTATCAACTGTGTGTGTGTGTGTGTGTGTGTGTGTGTGTGTGCGTGCGCGTGTGTGTGCGCGTGCGGTGCCTGTGTGTGTGTGTCTGTTGTCTAGGCAGCCACATAATTACAAACATTTTAAATCATTGTGACCTTAAAAGGTTATTCCATTCTCCCACAACCCGTCAACCAGAGCTGTTGGTGAATCTTTATTTCCGTTTATTCCTTTGTTAAAAAACAGACAGTGATGTAAGCACCCAACCCAAAGCGATGTTAGACAATGGACTAGAACTGTGGCTTTCCTTCACACAGAGGTGGATGGTATTTGCCCCATTTGTCCAATTTGAATCTCTGCATGCAACTAGACCTAACAGTTTACTAGTCTAGTGAACAACTAGTATTTAAAATTCCACAGGGACTAACTCATTAATGACGGATATGGCTAATCAGATGTGATGGGCAGTCATGTGTGGGTTTCCATTCTTTCATGGTGAGTAGCAGAAAAATAACTGGCTTTGGTGAAAATGAAACAAGTTTGACCAGGTTGTCCTGAACCCAAATGATCCTCCTTTTGATTTTACCTTTGGATGTAAGAGAAGACAAGAAATGTATTTTAAAAATGCCAACCAAAGAAAAAGTTCAGGCTTGATCTCATCTCAAACACACATTTGTCTTCCTGGAGATCCATAATATCTGTAAAGCTCTCTTCCAATACAAGATTTAGAATGAATCAGTTTCTCCAACAAGATATAATTTATCTTAATCTCTGACATCATAATTAATCTACTGTTGATTTGTTGTCGTTATTGTTGTCGTTGCTACATGCTGTAAAGCCTCCTGTGACTTATACTAACCCTGTGAATCAGAGATCTCCAAAATGTCCTGTCCTCAACAGCCCTGCTCTGCTCGTGTTAACTCAAGTCTGTGGCTTCCTTTGGGAAAATGGTTCCCAACATTGGAGCCCCAGATGTTCTTGGACTACATCTCCCACAAATCTTGGCCATTTTAGCTAATGGTGACAGCTTCTGAGTGTTCAAGTGTCCACTGCTTTAAGGAGTCAATCTATCTCATTGTTGGTCTTCCTCTGTACCTGCTGCCTTCAGTCTTTACCAGAATTATTATCTTTTCCAGAGAATCTTGCCTTATCATGATATGCCAGAAGTATATTAGCTTCAATTTCACTATTTTTGCTTCCAAAGTTTCAGATGCTGCTCTAAATCCTCCAGGATTGGATTCCCCAGCCTGGAAGCAGCTGTCCAGAATCCTGCAGGAATGGACCATTACTCTGCTGCAGCTACTAAGTCCCACCTGAGGGCTCTGGGAAAGGTTCCAGACCTTCATAAGCTCCACCTGGAGATCCTGGGTAGCTTAGTTATATAAGAGCCAATCCTTCCCCCAGAAAGCTGTCTTAGAAATGAAGGTCAGCAGACTTATAGTTGCTTATCTCCTGGATCTCTTTCCTTAGTTTCTGCTATCACAGATCTCTACCTTGCTCCTGATTTGTTCTCGAAAAGATCTCCTGCCTTGTTGCTGTGGTCTGTTGTTGTGCCTTGCTTACCTGGATCCTTGCACTTGCAATTTCATTCTTGCCTTGGTCTGGCTCCTTAAGATTCTTTGCTCCCACCCCCACCCCCAAATAATGAGATGGATGATTGTGCTGGATTTAAAAGAAGGGCCACTTTGTTAAAACAAGCTGTGGCATAACTATCTGCATGGTGTAAGTAGCACGGGTAAGTGATCAAATTGCCTTTGTTTAAGCTTATTCTTTTGTTTTGTCCATGACAGAACTGGCATCTCCTTGTTCACACTTCTGCCCTGTTTTCAGGTGAACGTGTTTAGTGACCACTAAGCTGTCAAACTTGGTGGCCCCTTGTTTTTGGATGGCACTTGACTCACCAAGCCTGTCTTTTACCTTGCCTCGCTATTGGCTGGTGAATCAAATGCATTCCTTTCCTGAGATGGCTGGACTTAAATTACTGGCTTACCTGTGCTACCCGCCAAATGGAGAGAAGTAATTTAACTACTCTCCAACCCACCCAAGGCTGCCAGTTCAGTCTGGATGCCACCATGCAGATCTTCCAGGAAAATTTGCATGCTGGCCTCTGATAGGTGGATGCCATCATCCTGAAAGAGAGACTGGTCCTCCACCCTCAGCGCCGGGTGTTTGACCACAGTGCCAATGGCCTCACCACAGAAAAACAGGCAATAGTCCTGTTGACCCTGTGTCGTGCCTGCTCAATGCGTATGAGATCACCAGGGACCCAACATACTGCCTAAGGGACAATGCATGACCACACAAAACGAGTATGGGGCCACCGCTGGTGCAGCAAGGACAAATCCCTGTGCACTGGGTTGCTGAGACTAATGCTGTCGAGGTTGCCACCGCCAAGGTGGAGCAGCAAGACAGCAGGAGGGGGACAATGCAGGTTCTCCTCAACAAATGGCAGGAGATGGCACCAGAGCATACCATGATTGCCATGCCAGACCAAGAAGGCTTGTTTCTGGAGGCCCAAGTGGGGACCACACGGTGCATGGGAGGCATGCCAGCCAGCCCAGTGAACAAAACTGTGGCCCACATTCCAAACACGAGACTGGCATTGAAAGAAATGGTGACCTGCAAGGAAAGATGGTGCCAGCAAGCATTCAAAATGGGTGAACATATAACTGAAAACAATCTGAGGACCACCTGCCGAAACGTTTGATGTCAATAGCAATGTAACCCAAAGAAGTGGCAGTTGAGGCTGCGCCAATCCGGAAGGTTTGGATACAGTAACGGGCCCCGGTTACACCCAAGGCTGCTAGGGTTGAACCAGTAACCTTCCAAAACTGGTACTAGGTGAGGGGTGTCCCATCCTGTTGGAGGAACAAGACCCCAGGGAGGGAGCCCCTGACAGACAGCAGGAGAAGGTGAGGACCAGGCAGATGGCCTCCCAACTGTAACGGAGCAGTAGGACCATGGTACCCATGGCCGAAGGGTCCATCTTAGACAGACAAAAAATAACGGTCACCAAATCAGGAGGTCAGAGAATTGGAGGGACCGGCCAGACTTGTCCGTGGAACTGGATGCCACCAGTTCGCTAATCTGGAAAGTGCCAAGAAAGGCGACAGATGAGCTGGCATGGAACAACCGAGCCTTGTACTCGTCCCTACAGAAGTGGGGCCAAGATGTGGCTATACACCAGAGGTGGACAAGGAAATGAGCCGCCTGGTGTTCAAATGGGAGCCCTCTTCCCAGGTCCAACCAATGGGGACCCTGTGGACTCGAAAGTCCTGAGTTGTGTTGTGATGGCCTGAGGCCTTGGCCATGAAGGCCAACACAGAGAGCTTGCCTCTAATGGTGGAAGGGGCCAGTCCCTGGCAGTGCAGCACAACCATGTAGCAGAGCACATGTTGCACTGGCATCTGAATGACATGGCCCTGTCCACAAAGTATTGGTCCTCAAAAAAGAAGCCCAATAGTTCGAAGTTGTCCGGGTGTACCAGCAACAAGAAAAAGGCAGATTTGATATCGCATTTCATGAGGAGCGCACCAGGTCCACAGGACCAGATCATGCAGACTGCCTCATTGAACAATGTATACCGTACAGAACAGAGTTCTGGCAGTATAGTGTTGTTGACTGAGAGGCCATCAGGGTAAGACAGATGGTGTACCAGTCTAAAATTACCTGATGACTTCTTCAGGACCAGGCCAAGGGGAGATCTATGGAGGTCTGGTGTTAAGGGACTCATCTGCCCAACTGGGAAATGTGGTCTCTGTGATGGGCAGGATGGCTCCCTCCCCGAGGGACCAAGTACACAATTTAGGGGTCATATTAGACCATAATCTGAGCCTTGAGGTGCAGAATGCAGTAAAGCTGCACCGAATTGCTCAATTGCGTTCCTTCTTGGACAGGCGGTTCCTCATGACAGTAATTATCTCACTGGTAGTCTCTTGTATTGACTACGTGGGGCTTCCCTTGTACCTGCTACAGAGACTTCAATGAGTCCAGAATGCAGCAGCCAGGCTGATTACAGGAGTGAGAAAATGTGAGTATATCTCTTCATTCTTGGCAGGCCTGCACTGACTACCCATCCTTTTACATATCATGTACAAGGTGTTAGTGCTAACTTTTAAAGCCCTAAACAGTTTGGGACCTTCTTACCTTGTGGAACATGTTCCCTTCAGGACAGTAGCCTGCATCACTCGCTCCTCAAAGTCAGCACAGCTTCAGGTGCTGACCCTGAGACTGGCTAGAAAGACTGTGATGAGGAGAAGGGCCTTTTCGATGGTGGCACCAATGCTGTGGGACACTATTCCAGCTGAGCTACGCCAGGCCCCATCCCTGCAGTCTTTTTAAAAACAACTAAAAACACTATTCTTTGAGTATCCCTTTGGGAATGTATTGCCTATGTCTGGTCATTAGATATGCTGCCTGGTACCTTTTCATCCTAAATAGGTTGTGTTATAAGGGTCCTGGATTGCAATACTTTCTGTAATGTGTGGTGATGATTTTATTGGGAGTTTTATTATGTGTATTTTTTAACTTTTGATTGTTATATGACTGGTTTTATGATCTTAGTAGAGATAATTTTTTTCCTAGAGGGGCAGGATATAAGTGTAAATAATAAATAAATAAATAATTGCCTTCCATGGCCTTCCAGCTAACAAGGCAGGGTTTTTGACCACTGAGCCACTGCAGCTCCTTATCTACTCTGCTGATATATTTCTTCCTAGTACTTTCATAAAAGCTTTCACTTTACTTTCTAAACAACAGTTCCTCATCCCTTTCAAATGAATCTATCATCCTTTTATCTCTTTAGGATAGATCTTCAGTGTGCTGTTTCCGCCTTCTCTTCATTTTCCTGGTCAGAGAGCGTACTTCTGCATTGATTTTTTTAACACTCCTAAGAAGACTTCAGACCATCTTTCCTAATTATAAAGGAAATTAATTGCATTATCAACAGGTGAACTGAAAATGCTAAAGCAAGAAATGGAACAGATAAACATTGTAGTTCATGGTATCAGTGAACCAAAGTAGATTGGAATAAGATATTTTCAATCTGACAACTACAAAGTATTCTACATAGAGAGCTGCATGTTCATTGTATGACTACCTGAAATCAAAAGTAGCCTCAGAGAAACTACAGAAGCTGATAATGTGTAGGTCTACTAACCTGCACAACCAGTGATATACTGGTGCTTCTTGTATAAGAGTTATTCACCATAAAATTTTGGCCTCTGGGTGATCTGTAATTCATTGTTGCTTTCACCCATATGTTCTTTTAGCTTCAGGTGATTTGATGATTTGCTAACTCCAGCATTCACACAACTCTGTTTCTTTACTATTTATCCTCATTTATAAATTGACAATTGGTTTTTCTTCATTTGTTGCCATTTTCCAAAGCATTAGCTTTAATTCATGATATCTCAGAAATATTCTTGGTTTGGGAGACTTTGGGATTGCTTAAGTAATTATTCCATGATTATATAATGTAACCAGTTACTCGCCATTGGAGGCCAGTGCAGCTAGAGCAGTACAAGTATAAGCTGACTGCCCTGTCCCCACAGTCATAGTCTGCTGCAAGTGACATTTCTGAGCCATTCTTAAATGTGATCTGGTGGATAGAACAGGACAATATTTCAATCTGGAACATAAATACCCAACACAAGGTCAGTGCTCTCCAGAGAAAGGTTCAGCTGATATAACATGTGAAGCAGGTGTAGAATCCCATTTGCAACTCTTAAGGGTTTGCAACTCACCCGCCAATAACCTTGAGGGTTACACTCAGTGTAAACAATCACAAAATGGGGAAGGGGGCCTGGGTATCTGTAATCTGATTTTATAATAGATAGAAAAACCAGATGATAAGGCTCATGTGGAGAGCAAACAGGATCCAAGCAAAGATATGCATCATACATACATTTTATTTATTTGTGGTACCTTGAATATGTGGTTTATGTGTTTGTACTTCCTCTGTTTTCATATCCCAGAACAGATGTTTTATTTAATATGAACACACTGTTCTAAATGGCGATGTTTCTGTGTATGTTGCTATGTCCTGTATCAGTACTCTCAAATAGATAAAGGGGAAATGTTACAGAAAGTGGAGCAAGCCTTTCAGATAACTATTCCTAACCATATTAGCTGATTTTCTTTCCAGATAAACAGTGGGTGTGAAGAGGAGGGGAGGGTTGTTCCATCAAGAGAAGATAAGGATAAGTGTACACACAAACAAACACACACTCATTTGTGCAGTGTATTTTCTCCAACATAGACACATACTGAGCACCAAAATGAGGAAAGGTGAATGAGTGGAAGGGATCCTTAGGATGCAGATCTTAGCCCAAGAAAAATGCTCCTAGAGGGCAGAGGAACATTTTTAAAAGGATTCTAACCTCTAGCTCAATCCCATAAACCCAGTGACCACTACAGAATGCACAACTGTCCCATTGCGGGATGTCACAGACAGAACAATGCAGCCAACCCAAGAAACAGATTTTTTAAAATGTCATACAAGTAGGTAAATTATTCTTAATTTATGTTGCTGGAGATAGACAAGAGGTGTGGGACAATTTTTGTTTTGTCTCAGGTGGCAAATAAGGATGGAAATTCTTATTTGAGCAACAACAGAATTTTCCACTGATTTGGACCCACCCATCCTCTAATCCTGTCTTCTCTTCTATGATTTCCTATAACTATGCTATGTGTATGCGTGTGTATGAATAGCCCAGATGTTGATATCCTTTGGAAGGTAGGCTGGTTTTCCTTTTAGTACCAATCGTTCTTATTACAAAATAAAGATAGTTCATCCTTGAACAAAGGGAAGAAGATGAAGAGCAGATGATAACACTAACAAACCCTGAAACTGACATCTGAAAATTTTGGAAATTTGCACAGTTGTACCTCGCTTTAAAGAGCATAATGTGTTCCACAGGATTGCTGTTTAAGTGAGTTTGCTCTTTAAGTGAAACACCATTGTAAGTGACCAATTGTAACTTCAGGGGGGGGGGGTTGCAACCCCCAATGTATTAGTTAAGTGAGTTTTTGGTTGGTTTTATTTGTTATGTGAAGCGAACATTCAGAGAATATTCTGCTGTTTAAGCGAGTTACTCTTTAAGCGAGGCACTCTTTATGCGAGGTTTGACTGTACTTTGAATAAATTCTGTCTGATCCCTGTCAAAATAATTTAGCTCTGGATATTATGTTCTTTGATTTTGAGGTAATCTTACCGTTTTGAAGCTCTACATCAGGCAGCACTCATATATTTCAAGTAAATCCTGGCAACAAAGACAAGGATGAAGGACCAACAGTTTAACTGCCATAGCTAGGAGTGAGACTGATGAGAAGAAGTTGATGTGAAGGACAAATAAGGCAGAAAGTATGATGAGAGAATGCATATAGCTTCAGGTGTTGGGCCAATTCTAACCTTCTTTGTTTAAATTGTGAACAGGTCTGCCCACTAGAGGCTTAAATTTAATAAGATTGCAATCCAGACAATACATTTTAGAGCACTGGTGGTGAACCTTGGCACTCCAACTGTTCTTGAACTTTAATTCCCAGAAGCCCTGATCAGCAGGAGTGCTGACTTAGGCTTCTGATAATTAAACTCCAAGAACACCTGGAGTGCCAAGGTTAGCCATTACTGCCTTAGAGCATGCCTACACTGTCAAATACCCAGAATTTGCTCCACTTATAAATTAAGTGAATTCTATCTCATTTTAGTGACCGCCCAACCAGGGGTGTGCAGGACACCATGGGAAGGCACTGGATAGGGAGTGGTGGGGGCACCTATTTGGGGGTGGTGGTGGTGGGAATCCCAAACATTGCTATCAGTGCTCCAGGGTGTCAGAGGCAAGGTCAGGGCAGGACAAAACCCAATTGCCTGATATACCAGGATGCGTCTGCATCCAACACAGTTTTTGTTTCTCTCCCACTGTGGGACTTCTACATTTCAAGCTGGAATAATTTGAATTTTGACCATGCATTCCTTCTTCTAAAAATGGAGAGCATACCTACAAAAGTTTTGGTGATGTACACAGTTGGGGTGTGATGCCCTTGTGTTTGGGGAGGTCTCTGACATTATTGTGTTCTCTCTCTCTCTCTCTCTCTCTCTCTCTCTCTCTCTCTCTCTCTCTCTCTCTCTCTCTCTCTCTCTCTCTCTCTCTCTCTCTCTCTCTCACACACACACACACACACACACACACACACACACACACACACACACACACACACACATGATTGTTACTCTCTCGTTGTCATCACCACTCAACAGCCTGTGTGAAGCATCCATTAATCATGTACAATTATAAAATAGATTTGATTTCTGAGGAAATGAGTACAGAATTATAACATATACTGCAGCAGCAAACCATTGGAAGCTGGATCACTGTACAGTATTTGTAAATGATTTTTTTTGCAAGTTTTAAAAAGAAAGGCATCAGATGTATCCACAATAGATTCATTTTTAACAGCATTGACCACAATATATATAGTGTACACATTTTTTTCAAAGGAAAAATAAAAGAAATGCATAGTAAGACTTGGGACCTAAAGGTCACCTTTTTGAAAAATGATAGCTGTTGTTTAAACTATATAACCATAATTATATAGTTATAGCCATGGGAAATAGCAGCTTGGTGCCCTTTTGAGAAATTCAGACAAACATGCCCAACGTCTGACATTTTACTATTATGAACTTCCCAAAGTCTGTTATGGTAATGGGAAATGCCAAATAATTTGTGAATGGGGCGAGGAAAATGATGTGATACTCCTGTTTTTAGCTGGGGGTCTGTAGTTCTCATGAGAGGGATGCTTCTTATGAGATGCTTTCAGGCTGACACTTATATGTAGGAGAGCAAATCACATATATGTCAGTCATGAAAAGAGAGCTGATATAGAAGTTGAGGACAGGGTTGGAAATGCAAAGAACTGGCTTCGAATTAACTTGAATATGGTTACTATACATGTTTAGCTGCCAACTTAATGAATGAAGGGTTGCTGAAAAAGCAGATGTTTACTGGACTGTGGTGGCTTATGTAGTTAAGATGCTGAACTTGATGACTGGAAGGTCAGAGTTTGATACCCGAGTACCGCATGAGGGAATGAGCACCCGTCTCTGTCCCAGCTCCTGCCAACCTAGCAATTCAAAAGCAAGAAATTGCAAAGAGATAAATACTGTATATACTCGAGTATAAGCTGAGTTTTTTAGTCTCCAAAAGGGGGCTCAGCTTATAATCAGGTCAATGACTACAAGGGTGCCAAGACTGTACCAGATTGAGAAGTGCCAACAATTTAATTAATTTTACCATATTTTCATGTATTTTGATTATTGAAACTCACTAGCACCTGCTGCATTTTCTCCTCTTGGCTTATACTTGGGTCAATCAATTTTCCTGAGTTTCAGGTCAAAATTAGGTACTTTGGCTTGTATTCAGGTCAGCTTATACTCAAGTATATACAATAGGTACCATTTTGGTGGGAAGGTAAACAGCATTCTGTGCGCTCCAGGGTCGAGGCTTGCCTGCCCCATGTCCATGGAAATGTCTGCAGATCCAGACAGTGCTGGCTCTTTGGCTGTAAACAGAGATGAGCACTGAACCCTAGAGTAGGATACGAATGACTTTCAAGCAAGGGTGACCTTTATCTTACTGAACCAATAGGCAAGGATTATGTTGCCAATTGCACCTGGTCAGCTCATCAAACAATCTTCCTTGGTGATGAAATGTGGGAATTTGTCTGAATAGCATTCTTGATTCTGGTCCAGAATTCACCATTGTAAGGCAATCCCCCAAACATTCTTACTCCTTGGTTATACTGTACTAATAACAACACTCTTGATATCTTTGGCCAGTGCCAGTAACCACTCAGACCAGGCACAGACCAAAGAAAGTTCTCACCACACTCTTGGAATGTTCTAGATAGACAGTACAAAGCATTCATTATCATAACTCCCTGTTCCTGGCACATAATGCATTCTTTGCAGCAGGCAATCAAAGCACAATCTGTACACGATTGTTTGCTTACATGACAGAGCTGCTTTAGAACAAGCCTAAAATCCATAACCTAGTTCCACAATTTGTTCCTGGATTCTATAACATCCATAATTTTAAACTGTGCAGCACTCTGATACAAATAAATAAAAATTTGTTTAATGGGGACCAAGGGTTATCTAGGATGACTAACAAATGGTTCAGGTACATTGGTGTCTTCCACCTGGTGCTTGTTTAAGGAGAACATCTACAATTTCTAAAATAAAAATATCTTTTAAAGCATGTTTTCACAAGTATGTCCCATTAAGAATGTTAATTATGGAGCAAGAACTTCTTCTGATTTCTTCTTGATAGCACTCAGGTTTGTGTTACATATAGGCATCTAACATCAGCATCTAACACAAAGAACTGCAAACAAACTGCAAACAGAGCAAATACATGTCTGCAAGCAAAAGTATAAAATGTATGAACCAAATCCAGTACAGATTTCAAAAATCTCATTGATTTTCTATGAGACTTACTATTAAGACCCAGTAGTTTGTGGTCCAAGCATAGGTTGACATCTCACCTCTCCATTTGGAGGTATCGTGTCTCCCCCTGCTCAGATCATCAGCTCCCCCTGTTGTCAAATAATTTTGCACAAGCAACAGCCTGAGTGAAGCATGCTGAGAAGTACATAGTCCAACTGATTGCAAAAGACTTCTTCGTTTCTCAGTATTTGGGGACATAAGACAAATCCAGTAAGTAAGTCCTTCTCATGTTATCATTTGAACTGGGATGGATTCCAAAACACAGTAAACAATGATGGGTTTTTTTTCCAATTATCTCTGAAACTGGATCATTCTTCTTCTACTACTACTACATGTGCCATATCTGATTCTGAATATTGGCAATCATCATGGTGATAAGCCACGAAGATTGTCCTCAGAATATGACGCCGTGGCATTCCATTTGCCTTCTGCATTGCACCGTAACCCCCGTACCACTGATCCAGTTCCACGAGTCACTTTCTGGTCCTGAGCCCTTTTGGCATGCAAAGTTCTCAACAGTCCCAGGAGAGTAGTGATGAAGCAGCTGCCCTTCATTAAGATGGATTCAAGTGGGATTTAATTCACTTGGGTACCATCTCTCTTTCCTGTGGACTTTGACACTACATATTTTTCCCATAAATATGAGATAATCAGGAAACTTGTGATGTGACATGAACTCACTAGGTGGCCTTTAGCAACCTGCTCTCCCTCTTATCAGCTTATGTGTCCCACATCTGTGTGATGAATGAGAGATGTATAACCCTGCAGCTGTTCTTGGATTTCATATCCGATCAGCCTCAGGCAGCATGGAAGGTGATAGATATGCATTGGTGGGACATGGCTAAAAAAGGTTGGGAACCACTAGACTGAATTTTTTGTGGTAGAATTAACTTTCTCTCACACCACTTCCTTGTTTTTCCTTTCCTTTCTGTCTCAGCCATGTAACCAAAGGTAGAAGTTTCCATTTTCATCCCCTACTACTCTCTCTCTCTTCAAAATATATGCTTCACTTATTTATGCCTGAACCACAGACTAACATGGCTACTATTACAAAAATTCACTTATTTACAAGAGTCTTTAATGACATTTCCAGATATTTGGGTTCATCTTTAATCATGTCCCCCTCTTATGGTCTTCCAACTGCTGCTCACATATTCTCTACCCCTGTTCAGGTCCTTGAATTTGTCATAAAATAAACAGAGGTTAAGCATAAAAACTTTGTTTGCTTCTATACAGTGATGGGCAGCCAAACTTTTTACTACCACACTGTGGGCAGAGCCAACATCATGGGTGAAGCCAATGGCATGACATCATGGGCGGAGCCAACATCATGATGTCATGGGTGGAGCCAATGTCATGGGTGGAGCCAAAGTAAAAAAGCCCATAAAAATAATTACACATAAAAATACAAATTAAATAGACAAAAATACATAAAAACACACATAAAAACACATAAAATACACATTAAAAATAAATACACATTAAATACACATTAAATAGACATAAAAACAAAAATACAAATGAAATACACATAAAACACCTAAAAATACACATTAAAATAAATACACATTAAAATACACCCACCCACCCACCACTCAAAAGTGAGTCACTTACCCTGGGGAGCAGGCTGTAGGGAGCTTCAGGCTAGCAGCTGCTCTTCCTCCTCCCCACTTGGGAGGACAGCAAGGAGGCTGCCAAGGGCCTCAGCAGCAGCCACCAGTTCCTCCATGGCTCTTTGTGGCCACCCAATGCTCTACGCTGCTTGGCTCGGCAGGCAGAGGACTGTAGGCGCACATGCACACCAAGCACTGTAGGCATGCCAAGCACTATAGGTAAAAATGTGTACCAAGCGCTATAGGTGCACCAAGTGCTGTAGGCATGCATGCATGCCAAGCGCTGTAGGCATACATGTGCACCAAGTGCTTCGCATGCACGCACAGTGGGGGAACTGGCATAAAGGTAAGCCCACGAGGTGGTTCCCCCCAAAAGCCACTACCGGTTCTCTGGGGAACTGGGAATAGATACTACTGGTTCTGGCAAACTGGTGTGAACCGGCTGCTGCTCATCACTGCTTCTATAGCATTTCATTTCCTACCCCACCCTAGCATTGGTTTTTGAAGAGGCAGCCATTTTTCTCTGTTTCACCATGCATAGCAAAGATAAAAGGAAATTTAAGCTTCGCAGCAGCTTAATGACATTTCCAGTGTGTCACTTATGATCCACTTGTGTCTGAAACAGTATTTGAGAAAGTGGATTATGATCAAATAGAAATGGATAATATTTGAGGAAGTGGATTGTATCCACTTGAGTATGAAATTGTATTTAAACTAGTGGAATGGAAGCTCACACAAAACAAATCTACTAGAATTTAGTATGACTAAATACAGTTGTACCTTGCTTAAAGAGCGTAATGCGTTCCATGGGATTGCTCTTTAAGTGAGTTTGTTCTTAAGTGAAACACCATTGTAAGTGACCAATTGTGACTTCGGGGGGGGGGATTGTGACCCCCAATTTAGTTGTTCAGTAAATTTTTGGTTGGTTTTAGTTGTTAAGCAAGGCAACCATTCAGAGAAAATTCTGCTCTTTAATCAAGTTAGTCTTTCTGTCATATCCACACTTTATATTCATACTGTTAAAGACTCAGACCAAAATTATGTGTGTTGGCAGCAGGCCTATCTCTCACAATGTGGGTCTATCCCAATCACATATAAAATGGATAGTGAAGGTCAGTTTTAAAAAGTAAAAAGGGCCATGCCCAAAAATGGTACTGACATTCCTTCCTGTCTGCAGCTTGCTTCTCTCTCCATGTTTCCTCTAATGTCATATTTTTCTTTCTGATCTGAACCATATTCTGGATTGAAACTACATGGCTACTTTTTCATCAGAATAAAAATAGCCAGTTTAAACACATTTTGTAAAAAAAAGACCCAATAAGGTACTATGTAGCTTGGCCTAAGGGGAAGGCTTCAGGACTCAAAATAAGTCCAAGGCTCTGGAAAGTATACATTTAAGATTGTCAGGAGGCCAAAATCTTACTCTTTACTGGAAGAACGCTGGAATGTGTAGGATATGAAGTCAGGGAAAGTTCCAACTCAGCAATTTGGTTTATTAATAAGTATTTACGTGCTGTTCTGAATTCACAGAGCTTGGCACATAAGGAAGGAAATAAATGGGGGTCTCAGAGAAAAGGAAAGACAAGGTGGAGAAAGTATTTGTCAGAGAGCATTATTAAATCCTACAAACACCCCCCCCCCCCCCGCTGGTTTCAGGTCCACACATTTGAGCTTTGGGTCTAAGCTCTATTATTATTATTATTATTATTATTATTATTATTATTATTATTATTATTATTATTATTATTATTATTATTATTATTATTATTATTATTATTATTATTATTATTATTATTATTATTATTTATTTATTTATTTATTTATTTATTTATTTATTTTTCTCCACCACCCTTCTCACCGAAGTGACTCCGGGCAGTTTGCAAGTAATAAAAAACATCACAATAAAATAAAAACACTACCTTAAAAAACCTCAAATACAAAACTGTTAAAATTAAATTTTAAAATTTAAATCTAAAAAGATTAAAAGCACACCAAATGCTACATTTTACTAATGTTACTAATTAAAAAGTAGAGGGAAAGAGGGGCTCTGATCATCCAGAGAGCTGGGGTCATTGTACCTCCCATACCCCATACCTGCCCTGCCAGCCATGTTTTTAGATTCTTCCTAAAGGGCAGCAGCTCCGTCTGGAGAGGTAGCTCCGTTGGCAGGAGGTTCCATAGGGCAGGAGCAGAAACAGAGAAAACCCTCCTTCTAGTGCCAGAGAGATGCACCAATGGAACAACTAGAGAGCCTCTCCGGTCCACTCTGGTGGGACGGACAAATGTTCTTGGGGTGAGGCGGTCTCATAAGTATCCTGGCCCACTACCATGTAGGGCTTTAAAGGTAATAACCAGCACCTTGAATTGCACCCGGAGACATGCTGGCAACCAGTGCTGCTCCCAGAGCATGTGCATACCGCACACACTCCATCACCACCTGGGCAGCCGCATTCTAGACCAGTTGAAGCCTCTGAATGGTTGTCAAGGGCAGCCCCATGTAGAGTGCATTACAGAAATCAAGTCTGGAGGTGACCAGAGCATGTGCGATCATGAGCAAGGAGTCCCAATCTAGGAGCGGGCGTAACTGGCAAATCACACGAAGGCTTTGTTGGCTTTGGTTCCAGACAGATTCTCCACCCCCATTGTTCAACAGTTATTGATAGAAATCAATATGTTTGTGAAGTCAATAAATCAACTCTAAAAATTGGCTTGTGATGGTTTCCAGAGCTTTGGAGGACCTTTTTAATTTAAGGTACAACTTCCAAAGTCCAGAAAGGAAATGGACTGATATTAATGTGTTACATGGAGGGGGGATGTCTTTCAACTGATAAGAAAATGGGCCTTAATTCTGAAAAATTCCACTGAAAATACTCTAAAATTTACAGTATTTTAAAATATTGTTTAGAAAATATCATTCAATGTATTTATTAAATTTAGAATGTTTTCCTTCCCATTTTAAACTATTAATTCATTATGCCCCCATAAAAAATGTTATTACCAAATTCTGTGTGATATCATGTTTTTCCTCACGTTGCTGTCAGTGTTCTCACACAATGACACAGCATATTGTATTTCTGGTGGGAATTGTCTAGTTAATTCCAGAAATATGTTGCAACAAAAGTTTGAATCCACTGTACCTGAGTAGGAAATTAAACAGCTGAGGCATGACTTTCTAGACCATCATTTCCTAGAAACTCCTCCCCTACCCATGTATAGCTATCAGAACAATGAAACGGAAGCTTGGCATTCGTGATTATAATAAACAGAAAGGTTGGGTCTTTGAGTCAAACAAAAATAATATAGGGAAAAGTCAGTTTCTTTTTATACTAATAAGAAGGAACAGTTGAAAAACACATGGCACACTGCCTATATGTTGGTGTGTCTGAGGAAGTCAATTGTAATCCAAAAAGGTTCACAGAAAGAGAAATCTGCCAGTTTTAAAAGTACCACAGTTATTTGTATTTGTATTGGGGTTTTTCTTATTCATACCTTAACTAGTTGGTTAGTTCATTTTAGAACTCTGAAGTGGCACTTCTGAAAAACTACTTACCCTATCTACATCTCCAACCATGTGGAATAATATCCAAACATCAACTTGAAGAAACCAGAGCTTCTCTCCATTTTCACCAGGTTATTCTGCTATAGGAATAGAGTAGCCCATACTGCCAGAAACTCAACACCAATCATCAAGTGGTAGTTAACTAATCTGACAACCCTGAGGACTAGCAGCCTTGGGTGGTGTAGTTCACAGGGAAGGGTGATTCTCCCCAACTGGTTTAAATCCCACTTGAATCCATCTTGATGGAGGACAGCAGCTTCATCAATACTGGCCTGGAGCTGATGAGGAGTTTGCATGCCAAAAGGGCTCAGGAACAGAAAGTGACTCACGGAACTGGATCAGTGGTACTGGGATGCAGAAGGTAAATGAAAAACCAATGCATTATATTATCAGGACAATCTTCATGGCTGATCACCATGATGATTGCCAATATTCGGAATCAGATATGGCACAAGAAGAGCTTCCTTGAACTGCCTCTACAGAATGTAACCAATTAAAAATTCTTTTAGGCCTATAGTAGCAGGGCACAAGACAAAACTAAATGGAAAGTTATGAAATAGTAAAGAAATATATATGATTTTCATTAAGGAAAAGTATAAACATGACATCCTATGTTATTGTTACAATTTTCTTTTCTTCATTCTGTTACTGTTATATATGGTGTATTATGCTCAAAATGGTTGGAGGAAGAAGAAGCAGCATCAGTTGCAGCCAGTCATTCTGGGAGCTGTAGTCCAAAGAAAATAATAATATAGCACCAAATCCATCCACATCATGGACCACAATCCTCTAGACCAATGGTTCCCAACCTATGGCCATCCAGCCCGTCACTGCCTCTGCTGCATGTGCATTTACGTCATCTGTAAAACAAACGTGTCCATGGCTGGCCTAAATGTAAATGTGCCCTGCGACTCTGTCTGGGGGCATGGTCAGGCCCACGAAAGAAAAAGGTTGGCCACCCCTGCTCTAAACCAGTGGTTCCCCACCTTTTTTTAGCCATGCCTCACCTAAGCATCTCTAAAATCCTGATCCCCCCTCCCTGTGACATATAATTCTTATTATTGAGAATGTGAACTCCTATTCATGTGGAGTAAGCCTACAAAGCTATTAACTTGGTCTAAACAAGTTTCCAAATTCATCCCTTGAAATTAAATTGCCCCACATTGGGAAGCACATCTCTAGACAAACTTGAGGAGAAGTTTTCTGCACTCCTCTTGAACTCTAAATATTATACCAGAAAATGCTAGGCTAAACCTATGGAGATCAAAAACGAACCTTAACAAATACATAAATGTCGAAGATTGTTTCCCACCAGGACAAGATTCTGGCTAGACAATCTAGAAGTCACTTAATAGTCTCAGAAGTGAAGGAGGAAGATCAAAGAACAATCAAGTAAAATCAGGCTATTTAGATACAGGACAAAATTTATGTGAAGGTGGAAAAATTATTCAATGCGACACTTAGGTGCAATTAAAGTATCCACTTCCGTGGGTAAAAAGGAAGATTTCGTACAATGGCAGAGATAATGTTTTTAAAGAAGCCTGCTTCTGGTTAAAAGTAGTCTATTATTTTTAATATTATTTTGTTTTATAATGTACCTATAGTTCATATATATCTATAATTATAAATTGTGAAACACTCATCTGCTAATGGAGAAAGAAAGCCACAGTACTGGTTAATTCTTGTAATGGTTGGAATTTAAAAAATTTTTGTTTTGTTGCTAACAATTTAAAATAATAAATGGCTTGATTTCACAAAGATCTGAGCAGTGATGGGATGTTCCCGGTTCACACTGGTTTGCCTGAACCGGTAGCAACATCCCTGAGTGGTTCGCTGAACCGGTAGCAACCACCCGGGATTGTTTTTATGTTTTTGTTTTTTGAGTCATCTGGTTTGGACGCCTCACCAGGAAATTTTATTTTAAAAATTGGAGTCAAAATGGCTTCCGGGTACTGCGTGTGCATCAAACCTTCATTTGATGCATGCACAGTTCTATTTTTTACTGCGCATGCATCAAATGAAAGCTCCATTTGTTTTCTTTATGTGTCTGGGAAAGGAAGGGCACAGGGAGCACCTGAAGACATGGCGGTGGCTGTGGCTGTGGCACCCTTTCCGCACCTGGCCCTGCCAAGATGCCATGTCGTTGCCATGGTTTGCCACCACCGCAGTTTGACACAGCCATGGTTTGCTGCCTCTGCTGCTTCAGTAAGTGAGGGTTTTGTGTTTGGGATGGGTGGGTGGGTGTTTGGGTGGGTGGGTGTTTTTTTATTTAATTTGTATTTTATTTATTTATTTTATTTATTTATTTATTTACAGGTATGTGTTGTTGTGGTTGTTAGTTTGTTTGGGTGGGTGGGTTGAGGTGTGTGTGTTGATTTTATTTTAATTTTATTTATTTTATTTTTTTAATTTTTTAACTTTTGGTCCCGCCCACAACATCATGATGTCATGATGTTGGCTTCACCCATGATGTCATGATGTCATGACATCATGATGTTAGCTCCACCCCCACTGTGATGACATCATGGTGGGGTAGTAAAATTTTTGACATCCCATCACTGGATCTGAGATCTTTGATCCTGAAGTTCATATTATTTTCTATAACCAGCAAAACATGCTAAGCTTTTGAGAATATCTGTAGTTGTATTCTCAGCTTTAGTGTTACCATTTTAACATGAAATTAAAAAACCTCCTGAATGGAATAAAAGCCAAGGAAAACAGTATTTCTGGGCAAGCATATCAGAAGACTTTACTTTCACAAAGTTGATGTTGGCTGACAAAACAGGCATTCATTTTAGAACAGATAATGAAGGGCACTATTTCTCAGAAATTATTTGTTTGTAATCTTATCCTGTTTCAATTGGATTCTGTTTATCTCTCACACACAGGCACACACATTTCCACAAACAAGAATGTCATTTTAGTCTGGTGTCTGCATTTCATGAGAAAATTCCAAGATTTTTGCAGATTTATTCCTGACAGATTTTGTTAGAAGTTGACAACATTGCCTGGATATCTCATTGGTTTTGATATCTGGCTGCAGAACTAGAGGCTGGGAATTCAATTCCCCACTATCCTTCCTGGGAGATGAGCCAGTTTGTGTAGTCTTGGCCAAGCTGCACAGTCCCATGGTGCCCCATTAAAAGGGAACGGCATACCACCTCAGTGTAGTCTCTACCTAGAAAAACCTGGAAGGCACTACCATAGCCATCTTGGTGGCAGGCTATTATTAAACAGGTATTGTAGGACCACTTTTACTTGTAACAATCTTCATGCACTCCTCTGTAGGAAAACGAACACTAAAAAGTCCTCTCTACAGTTGCACAAAATGAAAGTTCAGAACAGGAGCATCCAATCTTACAGTATGCCCTATCCCATGTTCAGTTTTCTTGTATTTGCACCATAAAATGGTAGAGTCAATGCTGGGGCTACCAGGGACAGCACAAGTACAGAAGTTGCCCAAAGCATCACAGAGTGGGTGCATTTGGACATGCACAGTGAAATAGGATTGTTGTTAATGTGTGCTAGCAATTAGCTCCCAACTTATGGTGACCCCAGCAAGGTCCCCCCCCCCCAGGTATGTAAGATGTTAAAAGAGTAAGTTTCTCATTGTCACCTTCCAGTGAGTCCTGGAAACAGGACCCGGCAGCAAGCCAGGCAAACTCCTAGTGGACCATGGAACTCCCTACCAAGTAAGCCCTGGCTGGCTTCCTTCTTCAATTCCTCCAGCCAGCAATTGAAGAACATTCTTTAAGACAATTTTTTTGGCAAATATTCAACTGGTAATGATGGAATTTTAGCTGAGGGGTGTTAAATTTGTAACCTTTTCAATGTGATTTTACCTAGTTTCGCTAAGTTGTTTAAAAATGTTCCATCTGTTGCCTAAGAGAGCAAAAGAGAAATCATGCAAGTGTCTCAGCCACATTGGCACTTTCTCATTGCAGAACATATTGTTGATCAATGAATGGGAAAACCAGCTTATGGAATTTGCTTACCACTATGTGTAGGTAACGCAACAGCTGTTTAAAATCCATAATGATCAACAATTAAGTGTGCAAGTGAAATTCTTTGTGGAGCATTGGAAACTTACAAAAGGTTTTTTTTCTGCACTGAAGGCTGGAATCTATGTTAGTGCTTTATATTTGGAAGGTCAGTGAATCCGACAGTACATCACCCCAAGATTCTCCATATTTGGAAGTACTAGAATGAAGATGCTGACGCAGTTATTTGGGCATCTGGCTGTGAAAGTAGAAGTTTGATTACTCACTGTACCTGCTGGAAGAAGATCCACTTTCTATATAAGCTGCACAATCTCAGAGTGCCTCCAACAAAAGTGAATGGTAACTCAATTTTGAGAATTCTAGATCTAACAAATCCTGGAAAAGCTCATCATTAAGTTGGAATCAAGTCATCAATATGCTATTTTTTATCACCATTAGAATTAGGAGAAGAAGACAGAATGGCACAGCAAGTAGCTCCCCAGTTCCTGTATAAAGTTGCGTATTTTAGGTGGCCTGGAATTTGTTCTGACTGTATCATTCATGGGCTTCTGCTTATTACGAACTTGTTTTATAGTTCTTAAAATAAATATTGCGTTTTCGGGGCTTGGTAGTAATGTGTCAGTGAAATTCATTCTTCAGGGGATTGGAGAATCTAGATAAATCCATGCACCCACACAAATCTTGGTATAGAAAGGTTGTAATGATGCCAGATTAATGTGACCAACGGCCAAGATATGCTAGCATTGAGCCTGACCTCCTCTAGTATAATCAGGCTCAAGATCCTGCCCTTTTGGCATTTCTCCCACCCACCACCCACCCGCAAAATCATTTCAGGAAATTCGTAGGACTGAATCATTCATTGGACAAAACAAACACATTGTTTCATAAGCAAAGAAAGTTCAAAGGGAAACTTGGCATAACTGGAAAAGCATCTCTCTTCCAACTTCCCTGATCTTAATTTCAGTTAAGAAGAAAACATTCTAATATCAAAAACATAAACTCATGGTGACCTGATTTCCTGATTTCCAGTGTCACAATTTCCTTATTTCCTTAATTCCAGTATTACAATTATTTTTGGAGCTGATCAGTGACTGGATGTCCATATAAGTTTTTTTTCCGGGACTCAAAGAGGGTCTGGTGAGTTTACTCAAACTCTTTCCCTTCCAATAAGTCACTTGCAGTGTCTGTAACACATTGGAGAAATCTTTTTAATTTCTGGAACTTCACCCTGGAATAAATGACTAATTTCACTTCTTTTGTGAAACAACTAGCTGAAGAAAATAATAGTATTTACTAGAGCTGAACAAGCCATTACGGTGGTACCCCGTATAACGAATGCTTCGTATAATGAAAAATTCGTAGAACAAAGCGTTTTGTGCTATTGGCGATGCACCAAATAACAAAAAAACTTTGTTATACAGATCGCTATTGGAGATACCCTGCACAGCAACAAAAATTTGTTCATTGTACGGTGCATCACCCATAGGGATCTATATAACAAAAAAACAGGGACCACTTCAGTGAGAAGGTAAACAGTGCTCCATGCATTCCTGTGTCGAGGCATGCCTGCCACATATCCATGGAAACTTCTGCAGACACCAGCAGCGCTGGCTCTTTGGCTATAAACAGAGATGAGCACTGAATCCTAGAGTCAGATATGACTGGCTTTCGAGCAAGGGCAACCTTTACCTTTATCTTACTGTAGTTGAAACTTACTACACTAGGCAACAGGATTTCACCCACTGAGTTGGAAAAGTTGTATCTGAGTTGTAGCACATCAGAGTATAGGCAGAAATTTATTGAATTGTATGTTCCTCCATACCAAAACTTTATTTAACCAAAAACATAGCTATCAGGGAAACAGCTATGCTAGGGTACTCCTGCCTTGTTACTCGATCTCTCCACCCCCCAATCCTGTTGGCTCATTTTTTGCTAACATAGTAGCCACCACAACATAGTGCTGTGGTGGTGTCTTGGTGGTTGGCCATGGCTTGCATCTGCATAGCTCTTTCACCAGCGGATTATTACCTCAGCCTAACATGAAACAGGGCTACGGTGGTGGTTTAGCAGCAATTCACTTGAGTCATTTGTGTGACTTCCACAAGCAGCTCGTGGTCTGAGCAAGGAGGGAGGAGATGGGGGACTTCCTCTCTTAGGCCAACAGGACTGGCTGCACTGTGTAAGAAGTGGGGCTGTAAGAAGGAGTGAGGCAGGCTCTGCTGAAGTATATATTTTTTAATACAGCAAGCTGGTTTTTGTCCCCTTCATCTCCAGCTGGGACTGTCCCTGACAGAATCATTAGAAAAACAGGAAGTGGTTTGTCAGAATGCTTGGAAGTCTGTAATCCTGCAGCTGTGTTCACTTCTACTAATATAAATGTCATTTTTGGACTAAAACTGTGGGGTGGGGGCCTTTAAAATGGAAGCTTCTCATTCCATCTAGCATGACTCATGTTGTTGTTACATGACATAAGTCACTTCCAACTTATGGTGCCCCTATGAATGAGTGATCTCTAAGATTTCCTGCCCTCAAGAGCTCTGCTCACCTTTTACAAAGGCAACTTGGCTCAACCTATGCCATTTGTACTGTTTTTTAACTTTAATTGATTTTAGATAGTTTTTTAAATTTCATGATTTTGTATGTTTTTATTTTTTACCTCCGTTTTATGACGATGTAAGCCGCCCAGAGTCGGGTTCTCCCGAGTGGGGCGGGGTAATAAATTCAATAAAATAAATAAATAAATAAATAAATTCTTGGGGGAGAAAATCCACCTCAGATTTGGTCTTACATTTTTCCTGCTGCCCTCAACATTTCCCAGCACTATTGTTTTTTTCGAGGGAATCTTGCTTTCTCATGATGTGCCCAAAGTCAGGCACTTTCAATTTCATCATTTTTGCCTCCAGAAAAGTGTGCACCCAAAGAGTGTGTTGTAATGGACAAAGTAACAGATTAGGACCCAGGAGAATTGGGTTCGTTTCCCCAGCTCTGCCAAGGAAACTAACTAATATACATTATATTAATGTTAATACAGGATTGCTCTTTAAGCGAGTTTGCTCTTTAGGCGAAACACCATTGTAAGCAACCAATTGTGACTTCTGGTGGGGGTGGGAATTGCGAACCCCAATTTATTTGTTAAGCAAGCTTTTTGTTAGTTTTATTTGTTAAGCGAAGCGAACATTCAGAGAAAATACTTCTCTTTAAGGCAGTTACTCTCTAATCAAGGCACTCATTATGCAAGGTGCTTAATGTGCAATCCTGTGGAACGCATTATGCTCTTTAAGTGAGGTACAACTGTACATGCATTCAAGAATGGGATCTTCTAAAAGTAATATCTTCAATATCATCATCTTTGAATTAATGTAAATATTTTCTCTAACTTTAGTTTGAAAATATTAATATTTAGATTTCAAATATCATTGGATTTTGCAAGAATTTTATACACACCTTTTCCCACAAGGAAGAAATATACTGGCTGATACCTATAACACAAAGACACACATGTACATTGTAATCATGTCATTAGCCACAGATAGTAACCTTTCTTTTATAGTATCCTATCCCTAAATCTCTCAAGTTTAAGGTTTCCTAATGATCCCTTTTGACCTGGAGAAGAAGCCTTTGGAAGCTTCAGAAAGGGAGGGAGCATTTAATCACTAAAAACCACAGCCAGTGGTTTCACCTCTGAGATTTGAAATGCCGGAGATAATTTTCAGACTTCATTCTCTATCCTAATGTTCCTAGTATGAGACCAATACACGGTTTCACTAACCAATATATTGCTCATGGTCACACATGCCTTAGTCACCTCTAGACTTTATTATTGTAATACGCTCTACATGGGGCTGCCCTTGGTGACCATTCGGAGGCTACAGCTGGTCCAGAATGCAGCTGCGTGAGTGGTGTTGGGGTGCAGGCGTTATGCCCATGCCTCACCACTGCTGAGGGAGCTGCACTGGCTTCCAGTTTGCCTCCGGGTGCAATTCAAGGTGCTGGTTATTACCTTTAAAGCCCTACATGGTAGTGGACCGGGATACTTAAGAGACTGCATCGTCCCAAGGACATCTGTCCATCCCACCAGAGCGGACCAGAGAGGCTCTCTGGTTGTGCCATCGGCCAGAGAGGCGCACCTCTCTGGCACTAGAGGGAGGGCCTTCTCTGTGTCCGTTCCGGCCCTATGGAACCTCCTCCCAATAGAACTACACCTGCAGATGGAGTTGCTGTCCTTCAGGAAAGGATTGAAAATCTGGCTGGCAGGTCAGGTCTGGGGAATGGATGGATCAATTTCCCCAGCCGGCTGAATGGTTTGACACTCAGTGTCTCCTAGCTACAATGTCTAGCTATAATGCCTAGTTTTTAATGCTAAGTTTTTAAGCTACTTTTAAAACTTTTAACTTCTGAACTGGTTTTAAATTGTTATCAATATGCTGATGTGTTGGGAATCACCCTGGGTCCCTTCGGGTAGGAGGGCGATAAACAAATTTAAATAAATAAATAAAGTAAATAGAACCTGAATATGTATGGCAAACATAGATACTAGTTTAAAGATGTTGAGAGTCTAAAAGAAATGTATTTCCAAGTACAAATGCAGAGATGAAGTTTGAGACTAGAGCTAACCCCCCCCCCCCTATATTTGCTACCAACAACAGTAACCATTAAATATTTGCACATATTCCTGCTGAAGCATAAAAATATTTGTCTGTATGTGTTTTGTTTTGGATACATGCACCCAACACTTTGGAAGTGATTCATGTTAAAGAACTCTGCATACGGGACAGACAAGATCAATGGATGCAACTTAAAATCACAAGCCTCTTAGCTAGTTATGACATGATAAAGAGATAAATATTTGATTAAGCAAGCCTGTAATAAAGTCAGTAATATATGTCTGAGGTGGAATTAAGTAGGTAGATTCCATACTCATTAAAGTTCTAGAAATGGAAATTCAGGGTTTCTTCAAAGAACATATCTAATTATGTCTTTCATAACAAAGTACTTAAAAGGCATTGCAAGGTTTTACAGATTCCACCATTTAGCTAGAACTCCTTATAGGAAGTAATTAACTCATGCACTTAGGTCCATAATTAACGAGACAAGTCAAAAATAAGGCATTTTTGTGCATCTGTTTCAGTAGTTGTGGCTGCAAAACAATTTAGAGGAGTTAATGGTTGTCTAATATAACGGTGGTGTCTGGTAAGTCTATCTGTGTCAAGATCCTGGCTAGCATACAGTATAATGGGTGTTATAAAATAAACCTTGGTTTCAATACATGTTTAAGCCATTTTATCACAACCTAGCATCCTTTTATTATGTTGGATTACAGTACCTGGAATTCCCACCCAGGCTTTGATTTGATGGGCGTCCAAAATAGCTCACGGTTAATGAATTAGGGATTTTAAAAAAATTAATTGGGGGTTTTATATCTATCATAAGCTTCCTTATCTGCACAAAGGCACGGTTCAAAGTTTTTCAATAAATTGATAATGCAAAGGACTGTCCTTGTCATGAGAAGCCAGTCTATGTGGGTCCTCTATGTGTTTCAGCAGTTAACAGAGTAAGTGTGTAGTTTCTTTGAAGTTCACCGCTGCCCATGAGATGAATAACTTGCCAGATAATTGGCCCTATGAATTATCAGTGGCGTCGCGTGGGGGGGGGGGGCGGGGGGGCGGATGCCCCGGGCAGCGGATTTCAGGGGGCGGCAAAATGTCCCCACCAGTTTGGCCTCCCTCTGCCTGGGGCCGGGCTTAGGAAGCAGGACTTCCCAGGCGGAGGGCGGCCGTTTTGCTGGCGAGCGCTGCTCGCCTCCGTCCACCTGGCTGGCCGTCGGGGGCGAGGAGGAGAAAAAGGGTTTTTTTTAAGGCGGACAATTCAAGGAGGGGGCGCCTTCTGCCTGGGTCCGGGGGGCGGGGCGGCAGCAGCGGGGAGCTGGGGGGGCGGCGATTTTCTTCTTCGCCCCAGGCGGCTGAACACCGCGCGACGCCACTGTGAATTATCCCATGGATATTAAATATGGTAACCAAAAGAAGAAGAAGAAAGATGTCTACTAGACCATGTAGCAGGCCTAAAAGACTTAAAAGACCAAAAGATTTTACTTTAACTTTACTTCTTTCTAAAACAATTTCACCAAGAATATTGAACAAATGTACAGTATATTTCTCTGACCTAATTGTGAGTAATTGTGTGTTTTGCCTCTAAGCCAGCAGTGCCCAAACTTTTCATGCCGCAGGCCTGACCATGCCCCTGGAACAGCTGAGCGGGCCTGACAACACCCTCCAGAAGGAGGCATTTTTGCACATGCACAAACATGCCCACACTGTACTCAAAAGTGGATGTAACCGGGTTTGCATATGCCTGTCATCCAGCTCCATTCCCAGGCAGTTCTCTGGCAAGAGAGGGAGCCAAACCCCATCCCGTTCCCTCCTGAGACACTCTCTCTCTCTCTCTCTCTCTCTCTCACACACACACACACACACACACACACACACACACCAGTGGCACTGCATAGGGGGCCCCCAGGGGGCAGCTGCCCTGGGCTGCACTTTTTGGGCTATGGGTGTTCTTGGACTACAATTCCCAGAAGCCCTAGCATGAGTGGGCACCAGCGTCCACCAGGGACACTTCTGCACACACTCTGCCTTCCTCCAGTTCTGGACGCTGGAGCAGCAGCAGCAGGAAACCTCCTCTGTTTGTATATGAAGATAATACCCCAGCAAGCCTCTGCTTCCCTCATGCTGCTGGACCCTGCCATCCTTGGCCAGACAACTGCCCATAGCTAAGAGGGGGTGGGATGGGAGCTGCAGACATGCAGGGGCACGACTGCATCCACTTCCGGGTGTGGAGAGAAATGGAATGTATCCAGTGGTGGGTTGACAAAATTTCCGATACCCCACTGTGACGTCATGGATGTTGTCGGTATAGCCGACATCATGATGTCATGACGTCGTGGTGGAGCATATATATATATATATATATAATAAAAATGTCTGCACATGCGCCAAACCTCCGTTAGACACATGTGCAGTTCTTTTTTTTAGTGTGCATGTGTCAAACCTCTATTTGACGCAGGCACACTAAAAAATAGAACTCTGCATGCATCAAACGGAGGTTTAACTCATGCACAGTTCCAGGCAGCCATTTTGGCTGCCCGCGAATACATTTCTGGAGGGAGCTGGAGAGGTGACCAAACCGGTTGCCCGGGGGTTTACAACCCCCCTCCCGGTGACCCCTCCTGATGGGGCACTACTGGTTCGGGCGAACCAGTCCAAACCGGCAACATCCCATCACTAAATGTCTCCAGTCCACGGGCTGTAGTTTGGGCACCACTGCTCTAAACATTTAGTGTGCTGCTAAGCACATTTACTGTGCTGCTGTGAAGTATAACTTAACAGCTTTAAGCCATTGTGGACCCCTGTGATGACAGGAGTCCATAGACCACATGTTGAGAACCTGTGGTGTAGTGGATAGAGTGCCAAACTGGGACTCTAGAGACCAGAATTTGAATCCTCACGCAGCTATGGAAACTCACCAGGAGAGTGGAACTGGTAAAATTATTCCTTAAATATCTCACTTATATTGAAAGGCTTATCAGGCTCTCTATAAGCCAGTTCTGGCTTGACAGCACATAACAAATTAACTAACCAGTCTATACACAATTCTTCCAAACCTGAACTTATTTGTTTCAATGGGAATTGCTGTTCAAGAGACATGCTTTGGATTGCAGCATTATTTTAATGTTCATTATACCACTAACTTCTGATTTGTATGTGAATTAACAACAAGAGTTCAGTAGTGACAGGGATGATTTATCTGAAAAAATAAACTGTCTCTCCCTCATCCTACTCTGAATTCAGCTATGTTGCCAGCATGTGTCAGGATTTTCAGCTGCTCCTCTAAGTCCTGCAGGACTGGAGCCCTCAGGCTGGAAGTTGCTGCTCTAAGTCCTTCAGGACAGGATCCTCACTCTGCTACTGCTTCTAAGCCCCATCTGACAGCCCTGAGGAAGGTTCTGGACCAGCCCTTCATCCCAGAAGTGGCCTCAATAATGAAGTTGCTTGGCTTTTGTGTCACTTGTCTTGCTTATGGTTCTCCTGAGCTTTCCCTGTCTTGTTCCTGTGGACTTTTGTTTTCCTTGCCTGCTTCCTTGCTTCTGGAATTCCACCCTTGCCTTGTCCAGGCCCTGAAGATTTTTTGTTCTTCAAGTAACCTGAAATCTGGCTCATTTGGACTATGTTTTCATCACCAAGACTAACCCTGATCTCTGCTTTCACTTGGACTAAGACTCTGGATTGAGTTTCTGTTACTGTTTGGCCTGTTACCTGGTTGTCCTGGTGTTCATGTTGCCTGCCAGCCACCCATGCCCTGGACCTTCACAACATGACATCAGCTGAGCTGCAAGTCATTCAGTTCAGTGGAACTTATGACAAATAAATTGGTACAGAAGCCTAGTCTGAAGTCATGAGAAAATCCTTTTTTCTGCCAAGCTATTTGAGATCTTTTCAGCAGATTGAGTCTGATATTTGCTATATGCAGATGGGAGTGCTACCACCCAGTTTCTTTTCCTGCATTGCCAAGTCAGAGTGGTTTACAGAAGATAACTTGTGGTGGACATTGACTCCTCTTCTACTCCTTGTTTTCCATTCTAACTTTTCACAATGAGCAACACCTTCTCTCTAGCCATAGAGATGATGTTGTTTATTTACCCATTGCTTGCACCCGCTCCCATCCTAATGACTTCTTTTGTCTTCCCACTGCTAACACTAATACTTTCATGAATTGCAAGAACAATAGTTTGTATCCTTTGGTCTCCATACTGGATGAGACACCCACGTCTTCCCATCCAAGCTCCTTTCTTTTGCTTTTATATGTGAGATGGAAAATAGCAGACTATTTAAAGCATGTAAGAAATTTCCAAATTTCTAAAATTTATTCATGGCTCCATTTACTCTGTGTTCATTGTCATCCATGCCGTGGTCCTCACTCATTTGTCTCAGATTTACTATTCAGGCAGAAAAGATTAACCAGTATTGGCATACAGTCAAACCTCACATAAAGAGTGTTTCGCTTAAAGAGTAATTCGCTTAAAGAGCAGCATTTTTTCTGAATGTTCGCTTCGCTTAACAAATAAAACGAACCAAAAACTCGCTTAACAAATAAATCGGGGTTCACAATCCCACCCACAATTGGTCACTTACAATGGTGTTTCGCTTAAAGAGCAAACTCGCTTAAAGAGAAATCCCGTGGAACGCATTATGCTCTTTAAGCAAGGCACCACTGTATTCCATTATTGGTGGTTTGTTTTTCCTCTTCCACTGTTGTTTAAAAATTCTATCCATGACATTTTGTTGCCTGGGAAAATTACATTTCTCTAGCACATTATACACATTTGCTGAAAGGCTAGAAACCCACCATCAATGATTAAGATGTTTAAGTGGTTTGCAGAAATCTGCCTTTTATGGGATACATGGAAACAAGGACTAGTCTAGGTCTTACACTATCCTTAATTGTTTCCAGTCATCAGATTCAGAAAAGGGAAGCAATTGCATCCAAGATAATTATAGGCAGCCACAATGCTGGGAAAGTTTCATACACCTTTGGTTTGATTTTCAGCAAAAGGGATTTGGAAATACTTTCCAAATGAATAATCAGGTGAGTGAAAGCCTATTGTAAATCTCGAGGCACTGCTTTCATTTGAAGTCACTTTATCTATATATGCTACATATAACAAAGTGATCATGGACTAGCATGAAATTTTGGTCAGACAAATTTGTCAGAAGTTTCATTTAAAGAACCCACCTTGATTACTGTAATGCGCTCTACATGGGGCTGCCCTTGGTGACCATTCAGAGACTCCAGCTGGTCCAAAATGCGGCGGCCCGGGTAGTGATGGGATACGGGCGTTATGCTTGGGCCTCACCACTGCTTCGGGAGCTGCACTGGTTGCCAGTATGTCTCCGGGTACAATTCAAGGTGCTGGTCATTACCTTTAAAGCCCTATATGGTAGTGGGCCAGGATACCTAAGAGACCGCGTCACCCTAAGAACATCTGCCCGTCCCACCAGGGCAGATCGGAGGGGCTCTCTTGTTATTCCATCGGCTAGGGAGGCTCGCCTCGCTAGCACAAGGAAGAGGGCCTTCTCTGTGTTCGCCCCGACCCTTTGGAACCTCCTCCCAACTGAGCTGTGCCTGCAGACAGAGCTCCTGCCCTTCCAGAAGAGCTTAAAAACCTGGCTGGCGGGACAAGTGTGGGGATCCAGGAATGGAGGATCCCATGTGGGGTGGCTAGTCTAGAGATAATCCACCCTTCTGATCATACCCCCGATACTGTTTTAATTTTTATGAATTTTTATAATTTTTTAAATATTGATATGTTCTTAATCTATGCTGTAAGCCGCCCAGAGTCGGGTTTACCTGATTGGGGCGGGATAGCAAATATGAGTAGTAAAGTAAAGTAAAGTAAAGTAAAGTAAAGTAAAGTAAAGTAAAGTAAAGTAAAGTAAAGTAAAGTAAAGTAAAGTAAAGTAAAGTAAAGTAAAGTAAAGTAAAGTAAAGTAAAGTAAAGTAAAAAGTAAAGTAAAGTAAAGTAAAGTAAAGTTAAACTGTGCAGCAATATTTTTAGTTCTCTTGAAACAATCCAATATAAGAATATGGCTTTAATAGTGCTTTTCCTTGCTTTATGCTGCCCAGTAACAGCAAGGTGTTTTCGTAAACTGTGACAACTTAGCCTTTTGGACATATTTTCCAGTACTGTATCTGTAAATAGTAGTACAACGGGAAAAAGTTAGTGGATGCAAATCCACCCACCCCTTTCCAACACTGGGAAGCTAGAGGGAAACCACATCAACTAAGGACTGCCTTGTTATGAAACTCTGTAGTCTTTAATCTCCCCTCTAACCAGAGGTTGGCACTTAAGAAGAGTTCCATTTGTTTTCTTTATATGTCTGTGAAATCCAACAACAGATACGTGACTAACTATGGAGGAACAGCAAAGGGGAGATTGGGTGTGCCACACCATCAGTATAGTAGTTGGCTTGAAAGTTAGGAAAGTGAACATTACCACAGGAGAAAAGAATGCAACTAATTTCTCAGGTATGTCAGTCTCCCACTTTGATTATATTGCTGTTAAATAGCAAGGTGCTCCATAGTAAAACATTTGTCATCCATACCTGCATGTTGGAGAAGGGAACTGACCTGTTGTCTGTAACTGAGACCTGAGTAGGTGAGCCAGATCTAACGTAGCTTTGATCTGCCTGGATCTTGAGTGTGACACCAGTATTTTACCCAGGGTTATGGTTCAAATTTTCCTGTAATCTCTAAAAATTCAGTTGTTATTATCAGTGAACCAGTCTATATAAGATATAAGTGAATCCTTCTAATCTTCCCCTTCCACTAATGTACTATAAATTGTACTATTTATTTATTTACAATAGAACCCCGAACAACGTGATGACATGGTTCCACAAGTCATGACGTTGTTCGGTTTTTAATGTTGTTCGATACATTGAAAAAAAGCCCTGACGTCAGGGACAAACCACGCCGAGGCAAGGCTCGGCATTCCCCCCCCCCGGGTAGGCATGCGATCGCGTGTCGTTCGGGGTTAGGGCAAGGTACGGGAAAGACCCCCGCCCCCTGCCCTAACCCCGAACGACACGCGGGCGCACGCCCGAAGTTCCGAAAGTGTAAGGATCTTTACCCTTTTGGAACTTTTGGCGGCTTGGAGGGTTGCGCGGCACGGCGGCAGTGACGGGAGGATGCGGGAAGGTCCCTCGCATCCTCCTCTCATCGGCGCCGCGCGCACGCCCGAAGTTCGAAAAGTGTAAGGATCTTTACCCTTTTGGAACTTCGGGCAGCTTGGAGGGTTGCGCGGCGCGGCACCGGTGAAAGGAGGATGCGAGGGACTTCCCACATATATAACCTTTTGTTTAGTTTATTCATTTATTGCATTTAGCATTCTTCTGATCAAATTTGCCATTTGTATTCCTGACATAAAACTACTACGAACTTCTTTAATGTATTTAACTATAAAAATTTTCATTCCGTTCCATAATATTGCGATAAAAAGCTTAGTATTTTGATTTATTATAGAAATAGGTCTGTAAACTTCAGGGTCAGACATCCTAGAGAGTGAAGTCAGAAAGGCCCTAAAAAGCACTGCAAACAACAAAGCCAGTGGAGATGATGGTACCCTAGCTGAATTTTTCAAAGCCCTAAAAGATGATGGAATCAAATTATTGCATTCTATATGCCAGCAGATTTGGAAAACAAAACAATGACCACAGGATTGGAAAAGATCAGTATATGTTCCAATCCCTAAAAAGGGTAATGCCAAAGAATGTTCAAATTATCAAACAATTGGGCTCATCCCACACACTATCAAGGTTATGCTCAAGATAATACAAGGTAGACTTCAGCAGCTCGTGGAGAGAGAATTACCAGAAGTGCAGGCTGGGTTCTGAAATGGTAGGGGAACTAGAGACAACATTTCCAACATATGTTGGATCATGGAGAAAACAAAAGAATATAAGAAACAAGTCTACTTCTGTTTCATTGACTACACCAAGGCCTTTGACTGTGTGGACCACAACAAAATGTAGCAAGTAATTAAAGAGATGGGAATACCAGAATACCTTATATGCCACATGAGAAATCTGTACATGAATCAGGAAGCAACAGTTAGGACAGAATACGGAATGACAGAGTGGTTTGGAACAGGAAAAGGAGTAAGACAAGGCTGTATTTTGTCACCCTTCTTATTCAACATACACAGAGCACATAATGTGCAATGCAGGGATGAACAAATCACAAGTTGGGATCAAAATTGCTAGGAGAAACATCAACAACTTAAGATACGCAGATGATACTACCCTAATGGCAGAAAGTGAGGAATACCTAAAGAAGCTGCTGCTTAGGTTGAAAGAAGAAAGTGCAAAAGCAGGCTTAAGACTCAATATAAAGAAAACCAAGATAATGGCAACAGGTCCTGTCAGTCCCTGGAAAGTGGATGGGGAAGAAGTAGAAGCAGTGGCAGATTTTACTTTCTTAGGATCAAAGATCACTGCAGATGGTGATTGCAGCCATGAAATAAAAAGGTGACTGATGCTTGGGAGACAAGCAATGAGAAACCTGGGGAACATAGTTAAAAGTAGAGACATCACCTTGCAAACAAAAATTCACATAATCAAAGCTATGGTATTCTTGGTGGTAATGTATGGTTTTGAGACCTGGACCATTAGGAAAGCTGAGTGCAGAAGAATACATGCCTTTGAAATGTGGTGTTGGAGGAGAGTTTTGAGAGTACCCTGGACAGCGAGGAGAACAAATAGGTCGATCTTGGAATAAATCAATCCTGACTTCTCATTAGAAGGTCAAATAGTAAAGATGAAGCTAAAGTACTTTGGACATTAAATGAGAAGAGAGGATTCACTTGAGAAAGCCTTGATGCTGGGAAAAGTGGAGGGCAAAAGAAGCAGGTGGCAGCCAAAGATGAGATGGCTGGATGCAATGGGCACAAAGCTGGGTGGACTGAGGAGGAGGATGGAAAACAGAGGTGCCTTCTTGACCGTTTTCAGTAGACATCTTGTCTTTTTCTTGAGAGATGCAGGAGCAGTCATGAGTCTTTGCATCTTCCCCTTAGATGGCTAGTGCCAGGACTCCTTTTATGTTTCCAATTTCACTGTATTTCTCTACTAAACAATGAGTTTTCCATGTAGCATAAAAACTGTGCATGCAATTCCTTTCCGAGGGGAAAGACATTCTTTTAATCATTCCATTATTCAGGAGCTGAATCCGCAAGTCTACATAGCTGCTGTTTGATGCTTCTTGGTATGCTAAAAAGATATATGCTATGAAAGGCCTGTCTTGGCTAGATAGAGATACTGTGGGAAAATAAATTGCTTCTCTTCACTTTAAATCAACAGATGAGACAGCATTTACAGCTTCTTATGCTGCACAAACTTGACAGTTGCTTTCTGTTTCTGGTTTCTAATCATTGCACACTGAGTGCCAAACTAGCTTATGGCAGATGCAGTATGAGAAACAGAATTAGCTACAAGACTAAATATTCAACAGCTTCTGATCACATCTCATTTTATCATCACACTGAGAATTTCTGACCTATTAAGTTAGGCCTGTACAATTTGTGAGCTAAAAGGTAAAGTGTAAAAGCCAGATGGAGGTATGTCAAATGCCTGATAATATTCCCATCTCTTTCACATTCATGCTCCTTCTCTTTCTCTCTCTTTCTCACACACATACACATGCATCTAAACAGTCTTCATATGCTTCAAAAACACAGTACAGTATTCAGTTTGATGGGCTATAGGTTAATATGCCTTATCAAGAGCATGCATAAAAGAGATTCTTCTATATTGAGTTTTCTAAAAATAAAATAAAAAATAAAGGAAGGAGTGTTAAAGCAGAGGTTTATGAACAGTGAAGAAGATATTTCCTAGCTTTTATAGCTTTTTCTTCCATGTCTTGGCCAGATGTGCAACTGCCAACCTGAAGCCACCTTTGGAGTGTTCATTCTGCAATTCCCTTCACTTGACCTAGTGTGAGAAAGATTAGCCAACACAAACTTGCAATTTCCCAGGTACACCTAATTGTGGTTCAAAAATACAATAATCTTTGAGGAGTCTCATCTGTGTAGCCCATTTTTATAGCTATATCTCAGTTATAGGTAAGTGCTAATGAAATTAGATGATTCTTCTTGTGACTAACATTGATGTTGATAATATACAGTACTGTGTAAAGTTTTAACATTCCTTCCATTGTTATCTCTCACTCTTTGGCTGATGACAAAATGGAAGAAGACAGATGAGCCATTTTACATCAGCCACGTAGAATTGCTTTAAATATATGACTACTCCTTGACCACGTTCTATTTCATTGGTTAAATAACAGAACACTGGGACTACCGTGAAATGACACATAAGTTTGGCATAGATGGATCACATCGAGATGACTGTACAAAGACATGCAATGCGTAATTGTATTTCCTCATGGCACATAGAATATACAGCGCTTAAAGGAAAGTATGATTGGTATTTAACCTTGTTGTTAGTAGGGGTTTGAGTGTGGTCTAGCTCATTTTATTTCAGTCTGCGGCTTTGCGGTTTAACACCCGTAATAATTTTTTCTTGGCATGAATCTCGGCATAATATGAGATATCTCCTAGTCCCTTTAATGACTTCCCTAGTAATAACATTCTATAATTTTAAACTCTAACATAATATAATGTTATGCTGAGTTCTCATTAGGGTTTCTGTAAATTGTAAAATGCTTCTCCTGAAATACATTCTTCTGCTCTGGCTTTGTGCTTTTCCTTAAGATATTTCTACTGGATATGTTCACTTACAAACAATAGCCTAACAATTGTGGATGGTAGACATTTTAAATCTTTCCCTCAAGAAAACAAGAACAAGAAGAAATGGGAGTATGCCACTGGAATATCCTGTTCAAACATATAAATGGTTTATTTGTTCTACCGCAGCAGATGGAGTTTCATTATTATTTCCATTTTAGATCAAGTATTGAAATAGCTGCAGAGAGGTCAGATGAAGGACACAGGATAGATGGTATAATGCAATAAAAAAATCAGATCAAATCTTGTTACAGTCCAAGACCAATATAGTACAGGAGAAGAGAGACGTTGAGGGTACTTAAAATATTTTTTAAGAGGAGTATATTTTCTGGTATACTGATGTATAAATCACTTGTAGGTGCAGAGAAGATAAAAGGATGATACCATAGGATCCCAATCCTAACTCAGTCTGAAATTTTGGGCACATCATGAGAAGACATGAATCTCTGGGATAGATGCTAGGTCAGTGATGGCAAACCTTGGCACTCCAGGTATTCTTGGACTTCAATTCCAAGAGGCCCAAGTCAGCACTCCTGATGATCAGGGCTTCTGGGAATTGAAGCTCAAGAACAGCTGGAGTGCCAAGGTTCGCCATCACTGTGCTAGGTTATCAAGAATATCAACAATGAGATGGTTTGGCTTCCTAAAGGAAACCACAGCCTTAACAAGAGCTAAGCAGGGCTACTGAGGGCAGGACATTTTAGAGACCAATTATTCATAGGGTCACCCTAAATTGGTAGCAACTTGGCAGCATGTAACAGCAACAAATCCAAACAAACAATGAGAATTCGAGCCAGGTTTAATATTATGGTGTTCCCATATATTTTATTATTCAGTTCCAGAGTTGAAAAATAGCAACTTCAATGGAGTCCAATTGTCCACGTCATTTAAAGGTGTTGACATTTCCCCTGTTTTTTCCAGCACAATTGTCTTATCCTACATGCTTATTTTCTTTCCTGGATTATCCATAGATCCCAGCTTTCTAGAATCCTATGGTAATCAGACTAATTGGCATGGCACTCTGTCTATAAGCATTTAAGTCTTGCCAGATGGTGATATTACTTTTTTAATCATGTCAGAACCCCACAAAGGTGCTTTCTGGGCTGAAAGGATTTTTTCTGGAAGAACTCTATTCAGGGGATGCCTGAAAAAGGCTCCTTTCCTGTCCCCAAGATCTTTTCCTCACCAAAGTGGTCCCTATTTACCTACTTCCAATTTCTTGCTTTCGAACTGCTAGGTTGGCAGGAGCTGGGACAGAAAGGGAAGCTCACCCTGTCATGCAGTACTTGGGTCTTGAACAGCCAACTTGTTGACCTTCCAGCTAACAAAGTGAGCTTCTTAACCACTGAACCATTGCAGTCCCTGGTGATATTACTAAAGAGAACTATAAAAAACTGAATTAGTTTAGTTGTTGATTCCAGCTAATCAGGGATCACACAGCTACATAACCTAAAGGCAAGTGCAAGGCAGCATATCAGAATTGGTTGTGTGATTATGTTGCTTATTCCACATGAAGCTAATCGAGAGTAAAACTGGGAGTGAACAATGGAAATAAACAGCAGGGGGGAGTGCTGAAAACAGTACAAAAAGTGCTGAAAACAAGCAGGTGGTTTTCATCCCTATCAAAGACAATTATGCACAGAGATACAACTGGTTTCAGCTTAGAGCTGAGCAGAAATGAGAATGATTCAGTTTGAGAAGTACCTCACATGGAGAGTGTCACTATCTTTGCATCTGGATGGGCTTGAGATAGATAGAAAAGGTGCCACGATGTTATATTTAAAGAAACCAGCTGGAGATCTTTTTCTTTGTTTATGTCAGAAGTATCACTATATAATTAAGAAATGTATTATATAATTTCTCCCAATAACTGGCAACATCAAGAGCTTCCATAGTACATGTTGAGGAGCATAGTGTACATTGAGATAGTGTATATTGAGGTGTGAAGTTGCCTTTTCTTTTCCACATTCACAAAGGACTGTGGCTGTGCAAAATCCTCATTCTCTTGGCTTCGTTTTGGTTCTGCCAACTCCAATCCATAGCCTATTAAGTGACTTTCAAGTAACCCAGTTTAACAAGGAGTTAAACATGTAACATTGAGCTAGAGTTCCATCAATTTTAAGAGGTGAGTAGTTTGTTCTTTCCACATTATAGTCCTGGCATTCCCTACTGTTCCATCAAGATTCACAGTTCCTTTCCTTTCCTTTATTTTAACTTGAATAAAGTGGGATGGTAGTCAAAGAATGGATACAACTTCTCTGATATAGATGTTTCCAGATAAATAAATAAATAAATAAATTTTCACTAGTAGCTCCTAACCTGTCTCCATATGCCAAAGGGTAGAGTGTTGCTAAGCAACTGATTTTATCAATAAATGTTGGCTTCAGCCTTCCAATAATGATTCTACATTTTTCACTGAGTGCTGTGTCTGCTTTTGAAAGTCTGTTTCCAAGCTCTATTTCCTTTGCAACTCATCCCTTCGTTTCCACTCCCACAAATTGGAGAGTATGCCCACATTCATATTTCATATAAACACAGGTTTATAGCAACATAGCATCTCCATATTGTCAGACTACAACTCCCATTAGTCCTACCCAGCATGGATGATGATCAGATATTATGGGAGTTCTAGTTCAAACATCTTAAAAACTGCACGTTGTCTACTCCAGCTATATTGTAGAAGCGGAAAATATAACCCTATGTCAACCTCAGAGGTGTCTTGACCATTCCATTTTGTCCTCTAAAGGCCTTTCATTCCTTGGGATCTGTGTTAATGATGTCACCGTACCTTCTTTACAGGTTTATGACCTTGTTATCTATTAGAGTGTCTCTCCCTCAGAACAACCCCCTGCATCACCTGGTCATCACAGCCAGTGCAGCTCCAGGTGCCGACCCCAAGGATGTCTCAAAAGTATTTGGCTAGAAATAGAGCCTTCTCAGTGATGGCACCAATATTCTGAAATATACTACCAGTGTAGTTATGCCAGGCCCCATCACTGGCTATTTTTTTAAAAAAAACAACAACTATACTACACAAGGCTGACATATTTGCCTACAGAGTACCAAAGGGCCACAGTAGTAGTTTTCAGTGTTTGTGTCTGTGTGCTCCAAGTGGTTCCCAGTAGCTTTTGAAGAATACTGTTCCTTGTAGACACTTGGTAGAGACCATGTAGAGACCTTTTGCTTTGTATTTAGGCAGTATTTGTTGTAGGTCAGCATATGATACGAAAATAACACCTAGTTATTTGTGGGCAAAATTGTGGTCCAGTTGGATGACTTTCCAGGTAATCCAAAGTTTTCAAGATGCCTTCTTGTTTCTCAGATGGAAGATACATATTTTAGTTTTACCAGGGTTCAATTTTAAGTTGACTTCTATCATAATATACACCAAGTTCTTCTAATGTATCTGTTAGCAAATGTTCCCTCTTCTTAATGGAAAGATGTTCAGGACGTCTTCCACATTTTGAAAAAGGATAGGAAAAATATTAATTAAAATTAGCCTTTTTTGTTATTTTTAGTCGTACAATAAATATAGTTAAATAGAGGTTTGGGTGTCTTGCTGTGGAGCCAAACATTGGGAGTACAATTCCCCATGGTGCCTCTCTGAAGAGCTAGCCGGTGTGGCCTTGGGCAAGCTGCACAGTCCCCGGAGCACTCTCCAAAAGAAAGGAACAATAAACATTTCTATTTATTCTCTAGTTAAACAACCCTGAAGAGGGTCACCATAAGTCAGACTTGACTTGAAAACATGAATTCTGCATCAGCAGAACAAACTTAGAAACTGACAGCTATAGAGGAATATGTTTGTTTTATAACAATGAGAGAATTGGGCAGATAGTGTGGATGAGATGTCAGATATGACCTGAAGGCTTAGTGCTTGAGCGAGACATGTTTTGCACACAAAATGATAAAGCAAACAAAATAAATCCATCAAGAAAACATCTTAGTATAAAGGAGCACAGCATATTAGTCAACCAAGCCCCATCTTCATGACTTGTCACGAGTAATACAATCTATATAGGAGGGCCTCATCATCTTGTGTTGATTGTCTAGCATGGCAATTGGCACCACCCTTAAATAAAACAGGCAATTCTAACCATAGCTGAGCATGTGGTGCATCTGCTGCTAGCCTCTACCCATTCAGGGTCAATACAAAACATCTTGGTTGTCTTTTTTTTAATCTCCCAGAAAATCCTATAGTAATAGCAGTTTTACTTATATACAACCCCTTAGTGCTTAGCAAACTCTCTGGGCAGTTCATAAGGTAATTATCACTTTGCCCCAATTACACTGGTTTCTTATTTTACCAACCTCAGAAGAATGGAAGGCTAAATCAACCTTGAGCCTGTCTGGATCTAACTCTAACTGTGAGCAGAGTTTTGGCTGTTCAGCTTAACACTGATCTCAAGGGCTCTATGTCAGGAAAGCAGCAAGAGTAGAATATTTCTTAATATATTTAGTACAGTTTCTATATTAATAAAAGTTAATTTTTAATTATTGGTGGTAGCAAAATCTGATGTTTTATTGATTGTACGCCTTGGTTTTTAAAAACTGGCTTGATATAAGGATGGGACACAGAGCCATGTAGAGGCCAAGCCTCTAGCTATTTGAATGCTACATCTTTAAAACATTAGCTAGAATTTCAATGCTGCAAATAGCATAATTTTTGGAAGCAAATTACCTAAATTAAGAAATCTCTGTAGACATGATCTCTTGCATATAGATTCATGCAACTTAGGGCAATTCATATATAAAAGGTACACTATTTCTGTAATTGTGTGATAGGATTTCAACCATTGCCTGACAACAATGTTTTTGAAATCCAATGAATTTTACATTTTGTAAACTCTTTACCTATAAAATTGAAAGTGAATGGAAATCTTAAAAGTTGTACAAAGTTCATTATTCTCTTTGTAGGCAGAGAATGATTTGGCTCCAACAAAGAATGGAAACTGCTACTATGGATTTAGGAACTGGAGGGCTCTTGATCAAATAATGGGTCCTGAACTTACAACCCAATCAGTTGCATTAGCCAAATAATGGTCCAGATGGAATGCAATAATTAGTCCCAAAATGGCCCACATTCCAATGTAAACCTCAATGCTCCATAAAATTGGGCAGAAACTAGGTGTGGCATGGGTGATACAAGGGTGGGGTTCTAGATGAATCATTTCTGAAACAAGCCAGAAGCTTTTCTATTGTGGTAGACTTGTACCTCACTATGCATTCAGTTGTAAAAAGAACCCTATTTTGTGCTATCATGAAGGGTCAGCCCAACACAGTGATGGCAAACCTTTTATAGACCAAGTGCCCAAACTGCAACCCCAAACCCACTTATTTATCGCAAAGTGCAAACACAACAACAGGGGAGGAAGGAAACGCTCCCATTGGGCTGCTGGGCAGAGGAGTGGAGCAAACTCTGTGCTGGGGTGGCTGCACGGGTGCCCACAGAGAGGGCTCCAAATGCCACCTCTGGCACCTGTGCCATAGGTTCACCACCACTGTTTTAGTACAACGAGTTGAACTTTGTGTACCAAAAGGGCTCAGAACCAGAAAGTGACTCACAGAACTGGACCAGTATACGGGGGCCATGCTGTGATGCGGAAGGCAAGAAAGGCCACTGCAATATATTCTCAGGACAGTCTTCATGGCTGATTGCCATGATGATCGCCTATATTCGGATTCAGATATGGCGAAAGAAGAAGTAGAAATTCTACAAAAAGTATGGCTTTTTTAAAAAAAGATTTAAAAATCAAGCAACATTGAGTTCAAGATACTCAAAACTTTCCTCTTGAGGCAGCTGCCTCACTTTGGTTCATGTTAAGACCAGAGGCCAAACAACGTAGCAAACTGGACCTCTCTTTTCTTAATTTATATAGGATGCTGCAGCCATCAAGAGTTGTAGAAGTCATTTCACAATGACTCCTCACTTGCAGCTAAAGCCACAAAATAATGGGGGTTTCAAATCACACAGAAATGAAAGCAGGGAAAGGATGCATGAAGCAGGGAAAGGAAAGGAAAAGAGATTTAGAGCAACAAAGATGTAGAGTTCTCATCTTAATTGGTTGGTTGGTTGGTTGGTTGGTTGGTTGGTTGGTTGGTTGGTCTGTCGGTCGGTCGGTCGGTCGGTCGGTTGGTTTGGTTTGGTTGGTTGGTTGCTCCTTGCTTGCTTGCTTGTATATCCACTTTTTGGTTTAAATGAAGTACTTAACAAGAGTAAAATCTTCTCCTGTTAACCTTTATGGTAAGTTGGTTCTGGCAATAGGTCTGATACAATCTTGTTGGCAAGTAAGGTCTGCATGCTTGTAGCTTCCTAATTTGCAGATCTCCTTAATATATCTTGGGGCTGAAGCCCTTCAGATGTCCATTTCAGAGGCTGTAGTGCCACCTTTAGTTCCAGGCAAGAGAGAAACCACAGTGTAGCTCATGGCAATATGAGCTCTGACTTACTGTTGCCCCATGGTTTTCCCTTACTGGTATTGGGATGGTTGGGATACCTCAGATGTCAGACCTGGCTTCACTGGCCTATGATGCACAATGATACTTGCATTAGAAATCAGCTCACTCAATCTAGGTGCATCACATGCTTCTGTCCTCTTACTCCTGTCTTTTTCCTTCCTAGGGTTGCACATGATTTGCAACTTGACAGACCAAAGTAGACTCTAAAATGAATCTTTTTAATGTGTATATATCCTATCAACACATTGCAATTTTCCAAATGTATTTCGAATAGGCTAACTGGAAACTAGAGCATGGATCCAAACGATAAAATTCTGACTGCATCTTCACTCTTTAGCTGAGCATCCTGGCTATGCTCACTTCATGTTAATGGATTCCTGGATAGTAGGTGGATATTTTTAGTCCAGCATAAAATTAGATCCATTGGCATCCCTCATGACTCCATTCTAATGCTTGCACAAGAAACATTTATAGTAGAATATTGCCCCAGAAACTACTGAGAGACAAAAGTTATTTTCTCTAGCAAACAGAACCTGCTTGATATGTTGCCAATCTGCAGCTTATTTAACAATTCGTAAAACATGCCAGACTTGCAGAGTATTTATACTTGCTAGATTTAATGTTCTTCCCTTAGCATTGTTCCAGGGTTGATTCTGGGGGATTCTCCATCAAGAGGGATATTATCCGTGCACATTTGGAACTCCTAAATGATTTAATTCAGGAGTTCTCAACTTTTTAAAGCCAGGATCCAGGTCATGCTCCCTCAGACAGCTTCAGGGGCCGGACAGCCATTTTGACCTTCCTCCACCACATGGCACTTTCTTGTATGGTGGAAGTGGTGGTGGGGGCACATGAAATGGCACCATGAGCCACAGGTTGAAAATCTCTGATTTAATGTGTCCATTCTTACAAAAATTCCAACACTATCCTGATAAGTGGTTGCTTATAAGTATTATCTGTCAAGCCAGAATCCTTATGTTACTGCCTCAACTTGCCAATTTCTTCTTCCCTATAATATCATTTTTCTCTGCTTAAAAAAATCTGTCTTCTTCTCTGTACTCTGTGTTAATGTGTGTCTGAATGAGTCATATGACAATAATAAAACTGGTTGGTTAGTTCTAAATTAGAGGAAACTTCCTGTGGTTACCTACATGCACTGTAAGATTGAAATCTGAATGCATATGAGAAAATCAAAAGAGCCACAAGTTGATAGTGGCTTCCTTATTTAATCTGAATTTTAGACACATGCATTGCTTGAGGGGGTCCATGGGGTCGCGGAAGGTCGGAATCGACTGTGCGACTGAACAACAACAAATTGCTTGAGGAATAATGGGACGTGCAGGAGACAAAAAGGGTAACATCAAGTGATTTAAGATAAAATATATATACTGTACATGAAATCAATCTTATTCTTTGTTCATTGAGATAAAAGTCAGTAAAACAAATCCTTTAAAGACAAGCAAGGGGAAGAAGCAAATAAAGGAAAACATATTTGATATTGAATGATGAAAGTTGGGAACAAGATGTTGAGGAAAGACATCTGTATTTGAAGTGAATCCTCAGTAGAATTCAGAAATCTGGAAACTTTTTATTGGGGGAAAAATCTGTTTTAACTAAGTGCATGTAAAATTTCTTTGTAGGAGGGATGGCCCTTTGTGTACACTTTTGTTCAAGGACTATGTCGAAATGCTAAGTGGAAAAGAAGACTAAAGTTACCCACAGAAATTAATATTCATCAGATGAAATCCTCTTGTGCAAGTTATACAGCAGGTCCCACCCCCACCCTGAAATCAGACATTACAGATTTCTCCCATGAAGAAGTTCCAAGGCTCCTGTGGAATCTTTTACATCACCAGAAAGCCACCAGGGGCACCAGACAAAAGTAAAGGTTTCCCAGTGGCAGCAGTTTCCCCTCTACCATCCCACAGCCCCCATTTCTTTCCAAAGATGAAAATGGTTAGGTAGGAATCTGTGGACCTTCAGCATAAGAAAGTTTCTTTTTCAGAAAAACAGCAGTGACAGATGACCACATCAGACTTAAGTGGCCTGACATGCTGAGAGAGGATTTCAACCATCAAGTTGCCAAAAGACGCTGACATTGAAAAGTATGAATGTAGTTCTGTGAATGGAAAATGTGGTTTAGGTTCATCACTGTTTATCACTGAGCACATGATGGATTGAGTGCCTGCCTCTGTCCCAGCTCCTGCCAACCTAGCAGATCAAAAGCAAGAAATTGCAAGTAGATAAATAGGGACCACTTTGTTGGGAAAAGATCTTGGGGATACTAAAGGAGTCTCATTCGGGCGTCCCGTCTTCTCCAGCAAAAATCCTTTCAACCCAGAATAATTCCTTATATGAAATTATTATTACTGAGTACCTTGCTGCGTTGGAACTGTTTAAAAAAGCAGATAATCTGAGTTGCAAATTATAAGTTACAAACCGCCCATCACCATTAGCATGATTCAGGAAGACCTCCCATGACTGAACAATCATAGTTGCAAATAAAGCCTATGTTTGTGTGTAGAACACAAATTACACATGCACACACAAATGCAAGGCAGTTTGCAAGCTATGGACAAATTTGAAAAACTTGTGCTGTGTTAAACACATGTTTTGAGGAATCTCCTCCTTCCATTATAGCTATCTGTAGTGCACCATTTGGCTCTGACACTTTTCGAAGTACTATTATGCCATGCGTCTCTTTCTTCCTCATAATCTTATTCAACACCAATACAGATCACATGCATTCCCAAAGATCCAGTTCTCAACAAGATGGCACAGAGAGACAGCAGACTATCTCTGGAAAGAGAAAACCATTTTCTCTCAATACAGGACAGGAAAGCTGTAATATCTGATCTGCATATGGAAGTGGACTAGGAATATCATTAGAAGGGAAGTGTTTCATCTCTTTGCCATAACTCTTCCTTGCTGCTCATATGCTTGGAGAAGTGGGAAAGTACAGAGGGTAGAAGAGACAAGAGCAGGCAGGATGGCAAAGCTTGTGGGTTATGTTCTCTTCTGGATAGTGATTCGACAAATCTCTTAGAGTTTATGCCAATGGTAGCTTGTTCATCTATGATAGGGCCTCTGTATCATTCAGAGGAATAGTAAATGAAATAGTAAGCACTCCTGAGAAGGGAGGGATGTGTCAACCATTTTGCAGATCTGGGTTGTTGTTTTTTAAAGTTGACAAAAATTTGTGCAGGTTTTTCTTTCACATTTCTCCTGATAAAGGGAATTTGTACATATACTTCCAAGTGTATCCACTTTTCTTAAGTGATATTGTATTTCCCCTAACAGCGATATTTCCCCTTTTCCTCAGACCTCTAAAATATTACTTTTCTGGAGTATAACATTCAGTACCTCACACATTCTGAGTATTGTACTCCATACAAGTGGCATTTCCAATCTCCAACTTTTGTGCATTGTTTTCTCTAATATTCACACTGTGCACTTTCCCACCAAACACTCATTTTTTAGTTGCAAGCCACATAAAAAATAAATAAATCTGAAACATAAGCCTTTCAGCACACAGGTGTGTACTGGTTTACATAATCTTTTCAGAGGTGCAAAATTGGGTACCCTATTTGCTGGAATATAAGAACCACTTTTTTCCTCTTAAAATACACTAGGAAAATGGGGTGCATCTTGTATTGTATATAGTGGCCTATAGTAGGCTGTTTTGGAAATAATGGGGTGTGTCTTATTTATTTATTTATTGAAAACAAAACCAATTGCAGTTTAAAAAGCAATAAAATCCATTAAAAACTGCTGTCAAAAGTTTAAAAAGATTAAAAGATTAAAAGAGAGAGTGTGTGTGTTCTACTAAATTAGCCAATAGGCCAGGGTTACCACGTTGCTGGTGCCCCACACCTGCCCAGCCAGCTAGGTTTTTAACCCTTTTCTGAAGGGCTGCAACTCTGTCTGGAGACACAGTTCAATTGGCAGGAGGTTCCATAGGGCCGGAACAGACACTGAGAAGACCCTCCTTCTGGTGCTAGAGAGACACACCTCTCTAGCAGATGGAACAATTAGAGAGCCTGTCCAGTCTGCTCAGGTGGGACGGAGAGATGTTCTTGGGATGATGTAGGGCTTTAAAGGTAATTACTTATACTCCGATGCGTCTTATACACCAGCAAATGTGGTATGTTCATATACAAATTGTAATGGGGTGTCATTTGTAGTTCATCTGCGCTACTGCTTAGTCAAAAAAACTCCCACAATGGATTATATCTTCTTCTGTCCTTACTCTTTTACCCCTTTGGGTGTCAAGGGAGATGGATTATATAAGCCCAATAAAAAGACTAACAAATAAAAAGATGTCCATAAATTTACTGTCTCAGAGACACAACACAAACGAAAAAGAGATAGGAAGTGAGGAGAAAAAGTAACTGCTTCTCTCAGTGGTGGGCTCCCAAAAAAATTACTACCACACTGTGGATGTGGCATGGTGGGTGTGGCCAGGGGGAAAGCCCTGCTTTGCACCTCAATTAGGACTACTTTATTTCAAAACTTGGATGGGCGGGGCCAGCCAGAATTTCTGTTACTGTTTCTGGTGAACTGGTGCGAGCCTGCTGATGCCCACCATTGGCTTCTCTTGCAATTTACATTTGGGCAAATGCATGTAAACAGGTGTACAATCCATTGAAGTAAAGCTGTGTACTTTGGTGTGTGAGGGAGTGGGCGGAACTGGCAACGCCACCTGTACAATTGTGAAATGACTTGATACACAAAAATTCACTTGGGTGGAGACTGGTTGTTTTCAGGCTCTTTTTACTATAGACAATATATGTAAGAGTTCAAATAACATTTGCCTTGCTGCATACCTATGGTAAATTCAACCTAAAATATTTTCACTTTGACTTCTGCTCAGGCCAACATTGTATAATATAGTTAGCTTGTTAATTATCTCAGAGACCCTTCAGTGCGTCAAACTGAAAGTAAGTAAGTATAAATAAATAAATAAATAAATAAATAAATAATCTGCTACTTGGACTTTCTAGTGTTTTCCAAACTATGTCCCACAGAACACTGGTGGACTTCAATTCCCAGAAGCCTAAATCAGTACATTAGCTGATCAGTGCTTTGGGGAATTGACTTAGGCTTCTGAGAATTGAAGTCCAAAATCCAAAGTTTGGGGGGGGGGGAACAATTATGATCTGAAACATATTTGTTATACCTGCTGATGTAATGCAATCAGCATACATCTTCCTCAAGTTGTTACCATAAGCATATGCTTGCTGAGTTGTTTAAATAAGCACAGGTTTAAGCTAACTTGTGACAATTCACCTCACCATTGAGATTTACACCAATTGTGTTACATAGACACAAAAGCATGAGATTCCAGTCAATAAAATGAAAGCTATCAGAGGTATTTTATATCATTGTTTTATTGAGATTCTACTTTTGTGTGATTGTGAATATGCTTCTGTACCCTGCCCTGGTACATCCAAGGATGTTGAGCAGTTTACCAGTATTTTATTAAATAAATAAAAATAATTGCTTAAACTGACCACAAAAGAAAAGCCTTAACAAGTCCATCACCCTGACTTGCCCTGGCTGTAAATCTAACCCTTGGCAGTTGTGTACTGGAAAGAAGAATACAGTACATAAACTGGGGAAATGTTCCAGATTGGTTGCAGCTATTGCAGTACCACCTTATATCTCTGTGCCGAGGGAACTGGACTGGCACAAAGACAAAGCAGAATACTGCAGCCCATAGACATCTCTCATTCTTGTCCACAGGGGATACCTCACCTCACAACTGCTCTCAGTTACAAGGTACCTTTTGTAGGAGTGGTGGGATGATCTTCATTGGGGATACTTCCCCTTCCCACTAATTTTCACACTAGCAGTTCACACATTCTTCAGGTAGTCATAGGCATCTGTTCGCTGTCCTCGCCTTATTTCCAGCCACCATTCCTTAGTGACATTTTCCACAGAAAAACAGACATGAGGAATGGAAGACAAGTGATCTGACTGTCCCCTTTATCATAGGGATGCTGGAAGAGGCAATAGGCAGGTGTAAGAATGGTAAAGCAGACAGCAAGGATAAGATTCAGTTGAACAGATCAAACATTTTGGATTATAATAATGTAAAAATAGTTACTTAGCCTGTATAATAATTGCTTGAATGTATTTCAGATAAACAAAGATATGGAGGAAGGCTTGGGTGATAGCTATACAGTCAAACCTCGCATAAAGAGTGCCTCGCTTAAAGAGTAACTCGCTTAAAGAGCAGAATTTTCTCTGAATGTTCACTTTGCTTGACAAATAAAACCAACCAAAAACTCGCTTAACAAATAAGTTGGGGTTCGCAATCCCCCCCACAATTGGTCATTTACAATGGTGTTTCGCTTAAGGAGCAAACTCGCTTAAAGAGCAATCCTGTGGAACACATTATGCTCTTTAAGTGAGGTACAACTGTACTTAAACCAGGCATGCCACCAGAAGACCCAAAAAGCTACAGGCCCATTTCTCTTCTTAGTCACCTATACAAGATATATGAACGTTTAATTCTGAACTGATTGTGTGCAATAGTAGAACCCCTGCTTACACCACAGCAAGCTGGTTTCAGACCTGGCAAAGATTGTACAGCACAAATTAACCTAACACAGTACATAAAAGATGGTTTGAACTGAAGGAAATCACAGTTGTAGTGTTTATAGATTTCACTGTAGCATATGACACAGTCAACCACACAGCCTTGCTGAAGAAAGTCTCCCACATCACAAAGGATTTTAAATTCACAAAAACTATAGGCTGTTTATTGGGAAACTACAGATTTTTTGTTGATTTCCTCAAAACATCTGCCCCTCCAAACAGCCAGCCCGCACAAACCACCTTAAAACTATGGATGGCAAGCAAGGAGCTACCAGACAACTGGGAAGAACCACATGACTCTCTACTGCCTGGCCAAGAACAACCATTGTCTGTGTGGGAAGCTTTAAATAGACTGCATGCTGGAGTAGGAAGATCAATGGCTAATTTGAGAAAGTGGGATTTCCCTGTAGATGACAGCCTGTGTGAATGCAGAGAAGTACAAACTATCTCTCATATGATACAATGCACACATGCACTGAGGAGGACCTAATGTTGGCAAGACGAAATGCTGTTGATGTGGCCCGATATTGGGTGGATGTCATCTAGCCCCTTTTAATTCTATTTTGTTTTAGATGTGTTAATTTTAGCTTTGTATGTTATTATATGCTGGTGGTGCATCTGACACGAATAAAGAAAGAAGTGACATTAGGATAGACTTTAGCCCAAAGGATAACCAGACCAAAACCTTGGATTTGGGGTTGTCCCTTGTAGCATACCCCAAACATGGCCTCTTTTCTTGCCCCAAGCTGCTGTCTATTTTATATTCAGGTGCTGAGTTAAAACATTTCCCTCCTTCCTATCTGGTTTCACTCTGTCCCTGATGCTGGTCATTGAAGAAAGTGATGTCCCAACATGTGTTGGAAGTGCTTGTTTGTTTGTTTGTTTCTAGGGTTGTAATTGAGGGCAGTTTCATTCTCTTCTCCACATCCTCATGCTGGATATTTTATTTGTTTCGATTTTTCTATTTTGTTGTTGTTCAGTCACAGTCGATCCTGACCCTTTGCGACCCCATGGGCTATTGCCCACCAGGCACCTCTGTCCTCCACCATCCTCCTCAACCCGCCCAGCTCTGTGCCCACTGCATCTACAATACCATCTAGCCATCTCATTTTTGGCCACCCCCTTCTTCTTTTGCCCTCCACCTTTCCCAGCATCAAGGCTTTCTCAAGTGAATTCTCTCTTCTTATTTGATGTCCAAAGTACTTTAGCTTCATCTTTACTATTCGCCCTTCTAAGGAGCAGTCAAGGTTGATTTCTTCTAGGCTCAACCTATTTGTTCTCCTCGCTGTCCAGGGGACTTTCAAAACTCTCCTCCAACACGACGTCTCAAAGGTGTCTATTCTTCTGCACTCAGCTTTCCTAATGGTCCAGCTCTCGCAACCATACAACACTGAAATGCAATTTGCTCATAACCTTTGCCCCTCCAAATACAAGAAAGAGAATACTACATCAACAGAAAGAAACAAATATTTATTGCATACCAGAGAGTAAACAAAACAAAACAAAAAGACAAAAAACATTGTGGCACTTTAAAGACTAACTGCTGTATTTTAATGTTAGCTTTTGTGCATCAAGCCCACTTCTTCAGACATAAGAGTGAGGCTTCATGGCATCACTTTATATGCATCAGGTAAAGAGGTACAGAATGATTAGAATTACTCAGATAAGTATACAAATCAATGTGGTTGACTTGCATCTATTTACTAACCATTTGTAATTCAAAAGGGCAAAGCTCCACAACTAATCAGAATAACAGGTATTACCAGCTGTAAAAAAAACCCACAATAGAACAATGACATTATCATATAAAATAGGATATACATTATAATATCATGTACATCTTGCCTTTTACAATAACTTCTCAATCAGATAAAGTGATTATATCTTATAGGAACTGTTTTTCTAATGTGTGAGTTATACCATACATCTCATTAAACAGCTTTCATGCTCATTGTTACTCATCTTTAGATGATGACGCTGTTTATAACTGTTTGACCTCAGAGCATAGACTAGAGTTGAGTAACCTTTTCCTCCCATTGCTATCATCCAAGGCTTGTCATCACACTCTTTTTTGACCTGTAAACCATTTGTTGAGTCACTGATCATACAAAATAGTGTTTTCTACACAAGTCTGGCTCCATTTAACCTGATGACCTTCTCTCACATTTTGGATATTTTATATTACTCTTCATTTTCAGGTTTTCACCTTTTGTTTCCTGTAGAAGGCTTGGAAAACTTTACAGCACACGGTTTAAGCTTGGTCAGGACTTTCTCTTCATACTAAAAATGACTCCCTTTAATGTCTTTTTAAAGTAAAGGCAAACTCCAAGCTGGGTGGATGATCAGGAATAAGCTGGGTGGATGATCAGGGAGTTAGTCTGTGTTCTGGTTTGGTTGTATTTTGTGAGGTTATATTTTATAATTTTTATTGTACTGTTGCTGTTTTGACTATAAGCCACCCTGAGTCACCTTGGTGAGTGGGCGGTAATATAAATCTGAATAAATAAATAAATAAATAAGTGTGTAAAGACCTGATATATGAAAAAGATTTGGATTAGGGAAGACCCAGATTCAAATCTAAATTGTACCAGAATATGAACTAGCAGTGAGAAGTTCCTCATAGGATAAATTTAAGAATATTCTTAGTCCCACAGCCCCCCCCCCCCAAAAAAAAAAGGAAGAGTAAAAATAGATTTATCTAGAAAACTCTTGAAAGGATCACCATAAGTGAGAATGGTCTTGATGGCACATAATTCTTATTTCTAAACTACCCCATAGGATTACCATAACAACATTTTATGTTGTCATGTGATTCTTTGGAAACTGCAAAGGATGCAAATACTGTACACTGAACTAGATAGTAAACCTTTGAGGAGTGTAGAACTTTTGGATATTTTCTTTCCCCTTTATAAACATAAGTCAATCTGCAGAAGTAAATTCTCTATCTGGAAGCACTGTATTGTTCTACATTCATCCTAAGTAACTTTCCTAAAAATGTTTTACATTTTTCTAAATAACTTGCAAATGGGCAGTGATGATTAACCTTGGCACGCCAGCTGTTCTTGGACTTCAATTCCAGGCATGCTGACTTGGGCTTCTGGTGATTGAAGTCCAAGAACAGTTGGAGTGCCAAGGCTGGCCACAAAGTAGGAATTTATAATTTTAAAAAATAGAACACCCTGTGTTCTGAACATGGAGAGGAACTTTTGCTTATTAACCATTACTCAGTGAACATCTCAGACTTCAAAGCCATGCAGGTCATTCCAAACACTTTCTGTTTCTCCTATCTCATATTTGGGGATAGTGGGGATTGGTGTCCATCATCTTTTCCAACTCAAAAAGCAGGTTATTGTCCTTAATATGGGTTTCATAATTCATTCCAGTATCTTGGCATCCAATGGATATTGTGTTGTTGAAACAGAGAAGAAGATGAAAGATGACAAGGAGAATGACAACCAGAAAAGTTGAGCCCAAGGCCAAATTTTGTTGAGGCAATTCTGCAGCAAATACTGGCATACTCAGATGATGTCCAGACAGAATAATGGGATTCTACATGTTAAATATATTTTAAGGCAACCTATGCTTGCTTATGTAAACCCAATAAACTCTGAGTAATATACACTGGACAGCTTCAGTGATGGAATTTGGCACAGCTAATTGGATTAAAGGTGAAGTGAACGTGCAACAATTTTTTCCATTGAAACAAGTGAGAGAGATGCTAGAGGCGCACAGAAGACTCTTGCCCAAAGGAACACATTGATCATGTTTTAAAAATACCTGTATGCATTGCTAATTCATTCCTCCATTTTATTAAGAGTTTTCCCAGAAGATCTTAATCACTTCCTGGCATGTAAGTATTATAGTATTCTATATATATTAGTATGATATATATAGCCCAGCTTCTCAGACATCAGTCAATTTAACAAGATTTTTTATTTTAGTTCTCTCCAACTAGGGTTGCTATCCTTTTTATTATTAGTCACCATGTGTCCTCTTGAGAAGAAAGATCGGGGATATAAATGTTTTAAATAGTAAAAGAATTTTTTTTTTAAATGCACCCTTTTTTTAAAGACAAAATATTTTCATATTACAAAATATTCCCAGATCAGCTTGATAAAATCCCATAGCAAATTTGTCTTCATCCAGGCTTCCACCTGAAAAGAGAGAGAAGGGAAACATTAAAAATGGTGTCTCGGAGAACCTGTAGCAGCTTTTGGGGGGAACCACCTCGAGGGCTTACCTTTTCACCGGGTCCCCCACTGTGCATATGTGCCAAGTGCTGGGTGTGCATGCATGCCTACAGAGCTAGCCACACATGCGTGGCCTCCTTGCTGTCCTCCCAAGAGGGGAGGAGCAAGATAAGCTGCTAGCCTGAAGCTCCCTATGGCCTGCTCCCCAGGGTGAGTGACTCACCTTTGGGTGTGGGGGTTGACCTTAAAATTCCAAAGGTTTTGTGATAACCACATTGAGGGAGAAGAAGAGTAAAAGAGAGTCCCACAAAGTAGGCCCTAGTTGCTTCCTTTCCATGTGCTATAAAGGTAAAGGTCTCCCTTGCTCAAAAGCCAGTCATCTCTGAATCTAGGTAGTGCTCATCTCTGTTTACAGCCAAAGAGCCAGAGGCCTGCCTCAACACCCAGCAGGGTGGAACAACCCTCTGTTGATATACAATGCCAGCAGATAATTGCACTCAATGAGCACCACAGCTGTTACACCACTGGTTATTGTTGTTATGTGCCATCAAGTCATCGATTTAGGGTAACCCTTCCAACATTTTATGGTGAAGTAATGGTTTACCATTCCCATCTTCTGAAGGCACTCATGGACTGTGCAGCTTGCCCATGTCTATGCAAGTTGGGTCTTCTTCTGGGAGGCATAGTGGGGAATTGATCATCTCCAAACCCAGATGTCTTAACTACTGATATTTTCAGCCAGCTTACTAAAGCTATGTAAACCAATATTTATATTATGACTTGTGGAAATTCATTTTTTAATCTAAGACACTCAAAATGGCCACTGGAATTCTGGGAGTTATCACCCAAAAACCTATTGCCCCTAACCTTTGACTGACAAAATAGATGCCAAGGAAATCAAAGAACATAGCTGTGAAGCTAGAATGTCAAAAAGTCTTCTATTCAATGGGTAATGTTAAAGGTCTCCCTTGCTTGAAAGCCAGTCATGTCAGATTGTATATGGCAGTGCTCATCTCTGTTTACAGTCAAAGATCCAATGCTGTCTCCAGATGTTTCCATGGTAAGCATGACAAGACACTGGAGCACATTCATCTTCTTTCACTCATGTTTACTGCCACTCATGGGAAAGCTGCTGAAAATTATGCATAAAAGGGTTTTGGTGTTGTTTTAGCTCAACCCTACTCAGTTGTGTAAGAGTGCCCCCTTTTGTCCACAAAGGTGACATTCTCTGAAATTACATCAGATAAAAAACAAAAGGGGGGAAGAGAAGACAAAAACATAATATACTAATTGCTCCATTTTAATGTGAGCTTTTGTTAACTATTTATTCATTCAATCATCTGTAGAAGATGACATGTTTATCCAAATAGAAAGAAGCGGGGACAATATGTTGATCTTATGACTTAGACTATATCTAATGATAGAGCCATCACATGCTCTTTTAATATTAATCTTTGGGAGGGTGGGGGGTCCAGATACATTAAAATTCACCCAAGTCATAATCTTCATAAAAATATACCTAATTTACACTAATATGCTTCTGCTAACTGACAGTAAATAGCAGGGATGGCCAAACTACAGCCCGTGGGTCAGATCCAGCCCCTGACACCAATTCATCTGGCCCACGCTGCCATGCTCCACCTGGAAGCAGAAGCAAAATGTGTTTTACTTTCATTTCCAGGAGCAGCATGGGTGATGTAGGCCAGATGAATTGGTATTGGGGGCTGGATCTGGCCCATGGGCCATAGTTTGGGCACACATGGTAAATAGGGTTCAGCAGAAGACCAAGATAGCTCACGAGGATCACAAATAATATAATTATTCAACATAACATAACACTATCTAGATGCTGAAAGCTTTGACCTATTAATTTCACTAAGACGCTGACTGAGAGGCGGAAGAACAGCAGTTCGATTCTCGAGTACTGCAGGATGAAATGAGCTCCCGTCTCTGTCCCAGCTCCTGCCAACCTAGCAGTTCGAAAGCAAGAAATTGCAAGTAGATAAATAGGGACCACTTCGGTGGGAAGGTAACAGCGTTCCATGCACTCCGGTGTCTAGTCATGCCTGCCACATGACCATAGAAGCGTCTGCAGAAGCAGACAGCGCTGGCTCTTCGGCTTAGAAACAGAGATGAGCACTGACCCCTAGAGTTGGATACAACTGGCTTTCGAGCAAGGGAAACCTTTACCTTTACCTATCTCCCCATATGATCCTCCCCAGGTTTTAAGATCCTCAAGCCAGAACTTATTTGTCTCATATTGCTCTTGCAGGTAAACTTGTTGAAGACATGAGAAAAAGTATTTTTGGTGCTTGCTCCCAGCTTCTGAGCTACTTTTCCATGGGATACGAGGATGCTCCTCTTTGGTCAAGCAAAGACTTGTCTTTTTAGGCAGAAATTCAGTATGTAAACCACTGCTAAGAAAGGGGGTTTAATAGAGGAATTGTACCCTTTACCTTTTAAGTGCATTTTAAATTGTTTTAAAGACATTTGATTCTGTTTTTCTAATGATTAATATGTTTATTTGTTTTTAATATTGCAATTTGCTCCAGGTTTTTTCTTATTAATTTTAATTCCTGTTTCTTTAAAGCTTTTGTAAGCCATCTTGGGTACCTGCATGGGAAGAAAGATAGGGTATAAATTAAATAAGTAAATATAATAAACAAACAAATAAGATAGCACAGTATACCTGATTTTGGTGGCAGTGGATCAATCAATGAGTACTATAGCTCAGTGATGGGCAGCATCAGGTTCGCACCAGTTCGCCAGAACCAGTAGTAAATTTTCTTGGTGTTGCGGAGAACCGGTAGCGGCTTTTGGGGGAAACCACCTCGGGGGCTTACCTTTTTACCGGGGCCCCCACTGCGCATGTGTGCCAAGTGCTGGGTGTGCATGCATGCCTACAGAACTAGCCACACATGTGTGGCCTCCTTGCTGTCCTCCCAAGAGGGGAGGAGGAAGAGAAGCTGCTAACCTGAAGCTCCCTATAGCCTACTCCCCAGGGTAAGTGACTCACCTTTGGGTGTGGGGTGGGTGGATTTTAATGTGTATTTAATGTGTATTTATTTTAATGTGTATTGTTATGTGTTTTATGTGTATTTGATTTGTATTTTTATGTTTTTTATGTCTGTTTAATGTGTATTTATTTTGACGTGTATTTATGTGTATTTTTATGTCTATTTAATTTGTATTTTATGTGTACTTATTTTTATTGTTTTTTACATTGGCTCCACCCACATCATTGGCTCCGCCCATGACATCATGATGTTGGCTCCACCCAAGACATCATGATGTTGGCTCCACCCACAATGTTGGATCTGCCCACAGTGTGGTAGTAAAATTTTTGGCTGCCCACCACTACTATAGTTGCTATGTAAATTCCTTCTCCTACAATATATTTTATTTTTCTGTTCAGAGTCAGTTGAACACACTTTCAGCACAAAACCCATCTTTGCTGTGAGATTTAACAAAGCCAAGTACTTGATCACCATTCGGAGGCTGCAACTGGTCCAGAATGCAGCTGCTCGGGTGGTGATGGGGTGCGGACATTATGCCTGTGCCTCGCCACTATTTTGGGAGCTGTGCTGGCTACCAGTATGCCTCAGGGTGCAATTCAAGGTGCTGGTAATGATCTTTAAAGCCCTACATGGTAGTGGGCCAGGATACTTAAGAGACTGCATCACCCTGAGAACATCTATGCGTCCCACCAGAGTGGACCGGAGAGGCTCTCTTATTGTGCCATCTGCTAGAGAGGCTCGCCTCTCTAGCATCAGAAAGAGGGCCTTCTCTGTGTCTGCTCCAGCCCTGTTGCTGCCCTTCAGGAAGTTGCTGCCCTTCAGGAAAGAACTAAAAACCTGGCTGGCAAAGCAGGTGTGGGACACTGGGGATGCAGTGACCCCCGCCTGCTGGCTGATATAGTAATATCACTCCCTTGCTCTTTTTAGCTGTTGGGGTTATTTCTTATTTTATTTATAATTGGGGTTTTTACCGGTTTTAAGTTTTTAGATTGTGGTACTGATTTTAATGTTGTAAGCCACCCAGAGTCATTCTGAGTTGGGCAACTATACAAATTGGAAAATTAAATTAAATTAAAATTAAATTAAATTACTTCAAGTAAGGTACTACAGTATATTTATAACCACCTCAGTCAAGACCAACCATCTCCTTGCCTCAGCTATGCCACTCATTCTAGGAAGTTGGTTGCAGTAAATTCAGAACAAATGACGATTATTTTTAAAGTAACATAAAGCTAATGTCCTTGTGCAGGAGTACAAAACCTCCATATCTGTTTTGCCAGCACTATTGATTCCAGAAGTCTCTTCTTATTTTTGCAGACATGGAAGTATTTTCCTCCTATAGGCAGACTTATAGTATCACAATGTTCTATTGGTCTTTAAACTTACAGGCTCCTGCAAATATACAAATTTACTACTGTAGCATCCCTGGTAAGTGTTAACCTGACATCTGCAGCAATAGTGAGCAAGTTTGCTCTATCATCTTTGTAGCAGTTTGTCAAATATTTGAAGATTGTCACCAAGTCACTTCTAAATCTCATCAACAAGCTAATCTATAAAAATACTTTTTTGGACTACAACATCATCTTTGCTGCCCTCTTCTGGACTTTTTACTAGTACTTATATACTCGAGTATAAGCCTAATTTTTCAGTCCCAAAAATGAGCCCCCAAAAGGGGAAATGGCTTATACTCGGGTCAGTGACCACGAGGGTCCCAAGACTGTGTTGGACTGAGCCAAAAATTTAATTAATTTTACTATATTTTCATGTATTTTGATTATTGAAACTCACAAGCAGCTGCTCCATTTCCCATCCTCAGCTCATACCCAGGTCAATCTATTTTCCTGGGTTTTCAGGTCAAAATTAGGTACCTTGGCTTATACTCGGGTCGGATTATACTCTAGTATATAAGGTTATTTGGCTTATACTCGGGTCGGATTATACTCTAGTATATAAGGTTATTCTAGTAAAAGTAGCAGAAATTGAAATTCAAGAACACTAACATGATTGAATGCACAAAGCTTCATATGCACATCAGACTCAAAGTCCTGCATCTGGATGGATGTCATTGTTGGTTTCTTCCACATTCGCTTTGTTTCAATCCCAAGCCCTTTCCATTCTGAAAATAAAGAAGTTTATGGATTTTTTTATTCAAAAAGAAATTTAAATGAAAGGATCATCCAAATCTATAGTGTACTTCATTCACATAGGTTCTCAAAGGCTAAGAGCATCCCCTACAGGCAGGCACAGAATCTAGGAAAATGTAATGTTTTTGTATGCAAGAGTAACATGCACAGATCTGCATTTGTCTTCCTTTCAGCTATGAGATTTGTATGTAATATTTAATTCAGCTGCACTAGAGAGGAAAAGAAACTGTTAGAAATTGGATTCAATCGAAAGACCACTCTTGAAACCTCTAAACAATTGTCTTGCTTGCAAAGTCTCTTGGGGAATGCAGTATCTTACAAAATTCAGATGGAGGGAAGGCTTTGTTATTACCATTCCACCCACAAAAGTAAAAACTAGAGAAAGGTTTATTTGTAAAGGGAGAAAATGTACTGTTTTTACAGAAGGAGAGAGTGCCATCACAATAGCCGTTGGTTCATAAGAGAAGCAGAGATAGATGCCTAGATGTGTACTAACTCAAGCCCACTACTGTAGTGGTACACTTTGAAGTGGAGATGCTCATCCTGACAGTTCCTACAGCCAAGACATCTGAAGAAAAGTTCCAAAAACTAGGCAGGCAAATCAAAGCATACCAACAAAGGAGTCAAGTTCATGGCTGAAATTCTACTGGTTGATTTTCACACATGCAACAGGAATATCATCATCATCATCATCATCATCAGTGGCAGATTGTTTCAGAAGGATGGATGAAGAGCTGAGAACAACGTTGCTGACTCAGAAGAGTGTCATGTCATGAACACCCTGTTAGATTGATATGTATCTCTGTACAGATTGCAGAATTATTTTACTGGAGAACTAGGAATTGGTAGAATGTTCAGAACTGAAGTGGCATTTGCACCAAATGAAGTAAGGCTGCCACAGACTGTAGGCCGCAGTTAGGAGGTACCTTTTCAGTGGTGGGATTCAGCAGGCTCATCCCAGTTTGCCAGAACTGATAGCAGAAATCCTGGCTGGCCCCGCCCACCCAAGTTTTGAAACAACACAGGGCTTTCCCCCTGGCCACGCCCACCATAACACAGCCACAGAGTAGGTAGTAAAAATGTTTGAATCTCACAATTATACCGTTTTGTAGTGTTCATCTAGAAATTTGAAAGCAAACTAGCATTTTCTCACTTGTGTTCCATAACTGGGTAAACCTGAATGTATGCACCTGACCTCTTTTCAATCTACCAGATGTCAGAGCGGGAAATTGTGGTTCTCTAGATACTGTTTTTACTCACTAACTATCCAGATGGGTTTGATGGAAACTCTCATTCAAGAACATCTGGACAGGCTTAGGTTTCCCAGCCTTCAACTCCATGGCATTAAATCATTGAGTCATTGTGCGACATGACCTATCAGAGCGAAAATTTGCCCAGGGCTGTAGAAAGCAACATTTCTCCAACACAGTTACTAGTACTGCTGAGAAGCAAAGCCAGTGTCATGAGAACAACATGTCCTCATTTAACCTCCTCTGATTCAAAAACGGATTTCATGGCTGGCCACATGTAGGAGACCTGTGCAGAATGCAGAGTTGCAAGGCATTGGGGAGGGGGGAGGAATCAAAACTAAGAAAAATTGTGAATGCTTGAAATTGTCCTGGCAGCATGGATTTCTCTGCCCCATTCTCCTTTCAGCCATGTCCTTGAAGGGCCAGCTGTGGTAAGGAGGAGTGGGGTAGATTGCTTCTGCCAGCCTAGGTACACTAATTAAAGCTGAGTCTAATACCCTGAATGTATGAAGGACTTGTTTGTATGTAATCATCATGAATATGGATAATTTCTCTCCGAGTACTAATCTTTTTCTGAGTTTGTTCAAGGAACAGTTGTAAGAACTGATCCACAAAACAGGCTGGTATCAATCTATCCAGCACTGTTGGTGTTGAGAGTTAGTTGAGGGTACCAATACATCATAGGTAACACAATGAGGAAACAAATGCCACAACACAACTACTACTGGCATTGCATGCTCAGTCTTTATTTTAAGTTAACCACATTTTATGAAAAACCACTGGTTTCATCTACTTGCTTCCACTGAGCCAGTTAGGGTGCCACTAACAAGCTGCACAATATTGTGGTTATTTTCAGATAAGTCTGGCTAGTTATTCTCCCTCTTCTTCTTCTTCTTCTTCCTCTGTTATATCTATATATAAAATCCTTTAAGTCTCTTGGAAGCCTAACATTTCATTGGCCCAGTCTAATTAGTAGAATTTGCTAATTCATTTACAGTAATCCTCTTACTTGCCCAGAGCTATTTCTGTTAGGGTCATCATGATACAGGGGCCTAAATCTCTACCCAGATCTAGCTGTCCTCAAGTGGATAGCACCCAGAGACTCACATTTGCTTCGGCCTCACCTGCTCAAGGAAGTTGAGAAGAACAAGCAAAGCAGCTGAGCTCACAAAGGTATCTTTTGATATATTGTTGCCATCCTCTTTTAAACTTATTTTACAGTACTATCAATTAACCTGCATAGTGCTGAAAATGTATTTGCCCCAAGTTGCTAACAAACCTTTCGATTGTCAGATATTTATTGTAGTCTGGAGACAGCTATAATTTGGTTTATATTGTGTTTGCACTCATTGAAAGATTATGGGTATAGACTCCATTCATGTTAATGATATTTAACTGCCATCTCAGATAAACTCACCTGTTACTCATGATTACAAACATATTTACTTGAAATGAAAGTAACTTTGTATAAAATGCATTATTTAACGGGGCATTTATAAGGCCAAGATTAATAATATATTGACTGACTGTGCAACTCTCTGGAGAGCAACTCAGAATTGATTTTTTTTAAACCTCTACAGGAGTTATTCTTAGGTAAGAATGGGAATGCATAGTAATTTTACTCAATCAATATACGATTTAGGTTATGAATTCATAGTCAATGCTTAACAAGCTAAATACGTCATTGAAATTTTTTTGTATAATATGATCTAGAACAAGGTGGATGCAGATAGCCAAGATGGAATTATTATGGCTGCTGCCTGATAAATTCTCATTTTTGAAAGTTTTTTTTTTAAAAAAATCCTTTTAAAGAAGATTTATTTCACAAGAGTCCTAAAGCAGCCCTTCTTATTTTTGATCAAAGCCATCAATTGCCATTGCTGGTGTGATTTCTTTTTGTGCTATGCTGCTCCTGATGAACAAGATGGATGCATTACTGTCGTCTGATAGTTATGGACCTACGAAAATATTAATGGGAAGGTGTCAGCACTTGAAGACTGGAAGGTCAGAGTTTGATACTCAAGTCCTGCATGACGGAGTGAGGGCTTGTACTTGTCCCAGCTCCTGCCAACCTAGCAGTTCAAAAGCAAGAAACTGCAATTAGATAAATAGGTACTACTTTGGTGGGAAGGTAAACAGTGTTCCGGTGTCTAGTCATGCCTGCCACATATCTATGGAAATGTCTGTAAATGCAGACAGTGCTGGCTCTTTGGCTATAAACAGAGATGAGCACTGAACCCTAGAGTCAGATACTACTGGGTTTCCTTCAGCACTTATGAAAGGAGATGTGCTTATGTTGCAGATTTCTCCTTTACCTTTAACTCCTTTCACCTTCAAGGAACCACAATCAAGCTCCATACAAAATAAATCGGTCACTTTCTTCCCCTGTGAGTGGATCTTTTGCTTATACCAGAAAAGTGTTATTCTAAGCCACAATATTTCTGAACGTAGGAAAACAGATTTTTTTTTTCTTGGTTCGGCTTTCTCAAAGACAGGTGAGCAATTTCAAAACCCAGTAGACCTATTTTCAGGGGTGCTTTGCAGCTATCAACATCAGTGGCCTTGAGAGTCACAAGCGACCCACACCGATACCTGCTCCCAGGACATAGTGGCTGAATCTCTGTTTCTTAAAGCCTGAAAATTCATCTACCAAAAAGAGAGTTGTATTGCTCTTAAATTAGAGCTTGTTACCAAATAAGGCACGTGTTATATCCTTATTTCTTAAGGGCTAAAAACTTATCTACCAAAAAGAAAATTGTGTTGCTTTTAAATTAGAGCTCCTTACCAAATAAGCTCTTGTTAATATTCTGATCAATAACAATATACTCAGTTACAAGTAGTATCAGTATTTTGAATGCCAGTAACAGCACAGACTGATGGATTTGCCCAGAAGTAGGTTCCCTTGAGTTCAATGGGACTTCTGTCTAGGTGTGTGTATACGAATGTAACCTAAAGTCTTTGCCCATAACCCATTTGATTGTGCCACTAACAGTTTTAAAATCTTTCAGGTTTCCACCTCTAAAATGGTTCTCCAACACTTCCTCTATACTGCCATTTTCCATTCTATTCCTGTCCAATTCTAGTACTTTCTTCCCTGGCTACTCTCATTAGCCTCACCTAATGAATACTAAATGGATTACTAAATATATAATGTTGGTTCCAGAAAAGAGTGAGCAAAGGTCCACTTGTTTTCAGGATATTCCTATCTCCTTGTGTCCTGTTCAGTCTTCTGTGCTCTCTGAAGTTCATTCCGGACAAACAGGGGACCATTTGGAAAGGTGTAGGTTCAAGCTTAGGGTTCCAACAAGAGGCAGAATTGGTAACAGTTGCCATTTTGAGAAGCTTTCCCTTTACATAAGACATCTTTGGGTCCAATCTGCTCTTTACTTTGCAAACACATCACACTTTTCAAAATGGTCAACCTTTTGTCTACATAGACCATTATTAAAATGTCTTGTGAACCAATAATTTTAAACTATTGATTGAGTGATTTAACATGTTTATATACAACCCAACTATAATGCACTTGGGGTGGTTCATAAATATAAAAACAAGGTGTTAATAAAATAAATATAGATTTTTCAAAATCTGAGGGAGATCCAAGATGTTAAAATATTAAGTTAAGATGTTAAGACTCATCAATAAGACCTGTAATCAAAGGACTAATATACTTTCATTTGCTTTTTTATTTATAGCAAACTTGATTGTCTATGGCCCAGTTTATATTTAATCCACTGCAGCCATTACCCGTTGCCTTAATTGTTACATAATGACAAACAACAGCTATTAAGATCAGCATAAGATCCTCTGCTGTATGTAGTAATTGAGAACTTGTCTCAGATGAAGAATCTTCTCCAGTTAGATAAATGAGAGAATAACTGCAGAATGTAAGTGTAGTGTGTTGGCTTCTTTCTCATTGGCTTTATATTTCTTTGTTGAGCAAGATATTTAATATCCAGTTTAAGGTTTTGATCTTTACACCAATGAATTGCTTAGATTCGATAAACATCAAAATTATGGACAGGTGTGATGACTATTTGGAAATACAGGGATTCACTAATGAATATAGACATTATTTGGTCAGCCCTTGTTGACTTCTACATGTATAATATGTTTAGACACCATTCAGTTGTTGGACAATTTCAGCCTCCATCCAGAGATTGTCAGCACTCATACCTCAGCATTGAATATTCTATGTTTTGGACTTTTGCTGTAACAACATTTCTAAAAGTTAGTTGTCGTTTGAAATGTATAGACCTAGAAATATAAAATTTTGCCTAGGGACAACAGACTTTCGAATTTTAACAAGGGGATGAAACATATCTCACAAGCCATTCCTTCAGAGCTACAGTTGACCCGATTGCTAATTAAGGGATCATACTCATAACATCTTGTCCCATGGTATGGACCACTTTGGGAATGGGCTGGCTAGCTCCATTTTCTGGTGACCATATTCCATACAACAATCATGAACCAGTTTGACTCTTATTCTTACCTATCTGCATCTTTTTGGTCCATGCAAGGGGCAGGATAGATCCTTCCATTTTGCGGCATTTGTGAACACTGGTATCAAAACAAAGTTCTTAGCTGTCCCGTTGCTTCAGCCACTGCAGGATATAACCTTTCTTCAAGTGATAATGATGACATTAATAAATTTACTACAAAAATCCAGCTTCCGCCCTTCCCCCTGGAGAGGTGGATGGGGGAGACAGGAGAGGATACAAAAGGTTTTTTAAAATCCCTTATAATCCAGTGCTGAATCAGTTAAGTAGCAAGCCATTCAGTGATATGCTATTTATTTATTTATTTATTTATTTATCTGTAAGTAGCAAATACTGTGAGTAAAATTGCAGATTTTCATTCTCCCCCAAGGAGAGTAAGCTCTTCTATATTATTATTATATTTTATTTTAAGTACACAAAAGAGCATATTGTAATCCATATTTCAAAAACTTAATCGGGGTGATTGCACACTATGACTCAAACAACTCATACAAGCAATAAAGTTGTACCTCACTTAAAGAGCATAATGCATTCCACAGGATTTCTCTTTAAGCAAATTTGCTCTTTAAGCGAAACACCATTGTAAGTGACCAATTCTGACTGGGGGGGGGGGGGAGATTGCAAACCCCAATTTAGTTGTTAAGCAAGATTTTGGTTGGTTTTACTTAAGTGAGGCGACCATTCAGAGAAAATTCTGCTCTTTAAGCAAGTTACTCTCTAAGCGAGGCATCTTTATGCAAGGTTTTACTGTATAGCATACTGGTCTTTTAATTGTCATAATTGAATAAATGAAATTGTAAAGTTGATAGCCCCACATTTCTAAATAGAGGACTTCATTTTTATGTGGGTAGAAGGTAGAAGTGTGAATACTGGGCTGAGTGTATACTGGGGTGGAGAAATTTAAAAAGAAAGGTTAAGTGTGGAAAGAATCAGTTGGGAGATAAGAAAAATAGAACAGTTAGGTGAGATGTAGAACCAGTGGGATGGGCATACATGGACAATGGTGTACCTCTCCTGCCATTTTCAGTCCTCTGAAAACAATTTTCCCACCAATGCTTTCCACCCAAATTATCAGAGTTGCTTGGGACCTGGAAGCAACATAGCAAACAGCAATACCATAACTTGGACCTCTTTTTATAAAACTCTGGAATCTTTGGCTAAAATTCAAGAACTGCAACATCCATTACAGAAATCTAATCTCTAACTTGGTGTTTTCCATGTGCAGAAAATCATTGCCAACCAAAGACTAAGCAACACAGGCATGAAGGACAGTGTAGCCTTGACTGTCCTATTTCCTCACTTCTCCCCGTAAACTCCACCAGAGCATAACAGAGAAGAGCTAAAGGAAGAAGAGTAGTGGTGGAGTAGGCTAGAGTGAGTCTCTGTTCTTCAGTCCCACCATTTGGTTTGTGGTGCTTCTGTTCCTATATCAGATGTGTTGGATGTGTTTTAAATCATGCACCAATAATTCCCCAGAGGCAGAGAAGTACATTTAACCTCTCCAAGGCAGCACAACACTAGGAACAATACTGACACCAAAAAATAATCAGTGACACCTGTGGACAATGCAACTAAATCCCCTACAGAGGTTGCAGTTGCTGCTGAAATGTGGCAACAATTGCAGTACTGTAGCTCTTTCTGATTCAGAAGGTGTTATTTAACCAGCATGCATCATAATTTGAATCTCATGGTTTTCTCAACTTTGGAGAGAAATGGAGATCAAAAATATCTTTCCTCCTTGTAGCAAGGATTTTCTTACTACAGTATATTTCTTTCTGGAATAAACAGGATAATTGTAATCTTTCCTATGCAGGATTCACTAGGGAAGGGCAGAGGAAATACAAAATCATGCTAGATTATTACAATCCCTGCATACAATTCTGTCTTTCCTGATGATGCTTAACAGAAAGGACATTAGGCTGCCTTGTATCGGAGCAGCGCAATAAGCAAAAAATGAAAATAAATAATTATAGGAGAAAACCAGAAAATCTTGCTGTTTGCAGGAGAATCTCAGAAATACTTGATAAATGGCCAAGAAAAATAAATTTTGTGAGCATTCAGCACATTCCTATTATAGACTCTTTTTCCCTCAGAATATCTCATTTCCTTCTGGAAAGGAAAGAGATTTTCTGTTGTGTCCACCCAAGTTTGATTTAATCAAATGGATTATTCAGGACCAAAAAACAGCTGGGGAGAAATATGGCCCCCAGGACATATGTTGCCGATACCTATTTTAAACTGCAATTATTACAAGTACATTTACTTCCACAAGTGTAGGCCGCAACAGAGAAATTGATTGTTCATACAGGTCACTACTGTATTTGCGGGTCCTGTTTTTACAGACTCAGTTTTCCTCAGGTCCAAAAATACTCAATTAAAAATCCCTGAAATACTTAATACATGTTGGTATGTATATGGTGCTTTACTGCCGCTGGCTACTAGAGGCCACGATCTACAAGGTAATGTTTAGAAGAGACAAATTGTGTTTTCTGGCAGCCATTTTGTTAGCACATGAGTAGAATGACAGAGGCATTTGCATACACACACATACACACAGCTCCTATGACTCAGATATGTGTGCTTAAATTTTGAGTTTGGTGTTTTCCATGGTTTGAGGCATCCCCAGAAGATATTGGAATGTATTCCTTGCTGATATAAGAGTAACCTGTATATGTTGCATTTTGTCCTCTTACAGTGGTGCTCCTCATCATTTTTTGTGATATTTAAGTTACTACAATAAATATATAACTGCAGCTCAGTGTGTAAAACAGGAGGCAGCAAAGTACAAGCTGAATGTAGATACATGTCAATTGCAAACAAGATCTGCAGGTCACTCCTCATATCTGTGGGTTCAGAAACCACAATTTGAGTTATCCACAGGTCCAAAATCTTGAGTGAAAAATCCCTGAAAAATAGATATGTCACTGAAGAAGGGAGATTAATCCTTAGCTTCACGTGAGCAGACATTTAGCAAGGAATTTCTAAGCAGGAAAAGGTTGGTTGACTGATTTAAAGTATTTATTGATCACCTTTTTGCCCACCAGAGATCCCAAAATGCTGTAGAGTAAAACAGTCAAATGCATACTTTGAAAACATTTTTTAAAAAATTGATTTAAAACAAGAAAAGTTTTATATGTTAAAGCAGGGGTGGCCAACCTTTTTTCCATTGCAGGCCTGACCATGCCTCCAGACAGCATCATGGGCCGGACCATGTCCCCTCCCAAAGCAGGTGCATTTACGGCTGGTGTAAATATGCCCACTTCTGTGTTTACACCAGCCATGGGTGCATTTGCGCATGCATGGGTACATTTTACGTATGATGTAAACATGCCCACTTCCACTTCCGGGTGCAGCAGAGGCAGCAATGGGCTGGATGGGATGGTGTCGGAGGCCGGGTCCATCCTGTGAGCTGCAGATAGGGAACCCCTGTGTTAAAGGCTATATGAAGTAATAAAATTTTAGCATTCTGCCTGGCCCTATACAAGCACGGAAACTAACCAGTCTTATTTCTTTGGGGAGTTAGCTTTATAATCAAAGACCTGCAGAAGAGGAAGCTCTGTCTCGTGTACTCACCAGCTCTTGGGGTGGCCATAGAGCTTCCACTGAGAATCTCATATTTTGAGTTTAGTCTAGACAGGTTATCCTGATTTGGTAATAGGATAGACCATACTACCAGCGACTCAATGCTGAGCATCAGGCAGTGGTTAACTAACCTGACAACCCTGAGGACTAGTAACCTTGGTGAAGTCCACAGGGAAGGGTGATGGTCCCCAAATGGATTAAATCCCACTTGAATCCATCTTGATGGAAAGCAGTAGCTTTATCAATACTGGCCGGGGGTGGATGGGGACTTTGTGTGCCAAAAGGGCTCAGGACCAGAAAGTGAGTTGAGGAACTGGATCAGTGATATGGGTGTCATGCTGTGATGAGGAAAGTAGATGAAAGTCCACAGCATTATATTCGCAGAACAGTCTTCATGGCTGGTCACCATGATGATCAGGCACAAGAAGAACATATGGGAGGAATTGGTCTTCCAGATGTCTCCACTTGATTTTCCAAATACTGTAATCGTACAACCATTATACATATCCATCAAGCAGTTCCCAAAAAGGACCAACCATAAAGAATACTAACCAGTGCTCTTACAATGAATATCTTATGATGGCCTTCAGAGGGCCTGACTCTTTTACAAAGGCAGGGGTAGAGATGCCATATTCCAAAGTAGCCCAGTCTCACCTGGATTATCAGCATAGCACCCACTGCCTATATATCCCACCATCTCAGCCAGATTTCAAGATTTTGTTAAGAAAAGCAAAGTAAGCCATTAGCCTTAACAGAACTGGAGATGTCAAACAAAATAGGAGGCCTTGTGGTGCAGTGGATAAATTGCAGTATTGCAGCCAACACTACTCAGGTTGTGAGTTCAATCCTGATTTATATCCTTCTGACATTGGTAAAATGAGTATCCCATGTGTTGGGGACAAAAATGCTAATTACATTATGAATGACACAGTGAATGCTCGAAACACTATAGGGCAGCGTAGAGAGTGCAATTGCTAATTGCTAAAATAGGTGATCATTGTTTTAGATGTTTCCCATGAACTGTGATCAAAAACTTCCAGGCCAAGATCAACATCAATATAAAAGGGTGGGGTATAAATGTAAATAAATAAATAAAACAAAATTTCTTCCTTTGACAGAAAAAAATTGAAGAAACAATAAACTTAGACTGATTATTATTATTTTATTTTTTAGGAAAGACTCTCCATGGCACCTATTGTATATGTTGATTTGGATGGAAAAGACCCGCCCTGAGTCGGGTCTAAAAACCTGAGTGGGCGGCATATAAATACAAAAATTAAATTAAATTAAATTTCCATTTTCAATTGCTTCAATTTTCATATGTTATTTGAGAGAAAAAATGCCTGTAGGTTAGATGAGTGGGTGAGCTGACTCGAAGTTAAATTGTGAGCAACTTAGAGTAGTTGTTTCCAGTCCCTTGAACTGTTATTGCTTTTTGCTTGTCAAGTGTATATGGGAGGAGGAGATGAATCATTTTGTTACCTTCAGCATCATTTTGTTCCCTTCAATTCCACTGGCTCAGATCCAGGAAGAGCTTTGTGGCAAGAACCAAACATTCTGATTTTTCTAGAGAAGAAAAGCTGAAGACAGGTGGTGGAGTGGCTGCAGGGAGAAGGTCTTCTTTGCGGTTGGATTGCCCACCACCAGCTGTTCCTTTATCGGCCTCTGGGCCAAGGTGGAAGGGGCCTGGAGGGAGGGCGGGAGCAGTGCCTCTCTGCCTTCAGCTGAGTCCATCTCTGGGCAAGGTGGAAGGGCCCAGAGGGAGGGCGGGAGCAGCACCTCACTGCCCGCAGCTGAGTCCATCTCTGGGCGAGGTGGAAGGGCCTGGAGGGAGGGCGGGAGTGTCTTCTCACCAACCGCTGTTGGCTGCTCTTTTATCGGCCTCCGGGCTGAGGTGGAAGGGGCCTGGAGGGAAGGCAGGAGTGTCCTCTCACCGCCCGCCGTTGGCTGCTCTTTTATCGGCCTCCAGGCTGAGGTGGAAGGTGGCTCCAACCACTTCCCTTTGGAATGTTCCTATTGCTCGTATAAAGGATCTTGTAAATTTATTTGCAAATGGGAGTTACTGTAGTTCCATTGGGGACTAGTAGCTTAGTGGTTAAGACACTGAACTTGATGACTGGAAGGTCAGTAGGTCAGCAGTTCGAGACCCAAGTGCTACACATTGGAATAACCTTCCATCTCTGTCCTAGCTCCTGCCAACCTAGCAGTTTGAAAGCAAGAAATTGCAAGTAGATAAATAGGTACCACTTTGGTAGGAAGGTAACAGCATTCTGTGTCTAGTCATACCTGCCACATGACCACAAAAATGTCTGCAAACGCAGACAGCACTGGCTCTTTGGCTATAAATGGAGATGAGCTCAGAACCCTAGAGTTGGATATGACTGGCTTTTGAACAAGGGGAACCCTGCATCCTGTAGTTCCATTATTTGTTTTTTGCTCATAAATATCAGAGCCTCTCCAATGATAAAGATCATACATTAACCTTCCTTCTTTATTCATCTGGAGTAACAAGGTTCCTATTACAGTTTTGGAGGAGGAAACAATGGCAGCCTGTTTCATCAGCAAAGAGCTTAGATCTCGCTTTTAACTGTATCTTATCAGAATTAATCTTTACTAGTTTACTGAAGTTTACTCCTAGTTAAACACAGTATCTGCATGAATGCAACCTTATTACCTTACCGTATTTGCCGGCGTACAAGATGACTGGGCATATAAGACGACCCCTCAACATTTCCACTCAAAATATAGAGTTTGTTATATACTCGCCGTATAAGACTACCCCCCTCTTCCGCACACCTTCCACACACCAAATAAAATGTAAAAGAACATCAGATTTGATTTCAACATGTTAATTTATATTCAAATGCTTATGACATGCAGAAAAACTGTCACAAGGCTGTATGTTATCAGACATGTACAGTAAACATAAAACAGTGCAAGTTTATTAAACGTAATTCACCAAAGACAATTCACTAAAGCTGAATGGAACAATAAACCTATGGGAGCTGCCATGCTGTTTGTTTTCTAATCTGTTAACCAAACTGGAACTGTCAATAATAGAAAGAAGATAACAAATAGAGGGAGAGAGCAAGTGCCAGGCAAGTCCCTAGTAAGTTTGCTGGCATGACAGTTTCCCTTTAAAAGCCTTCAAACTCCTGTTCATCATCTGATATTAAAAGTTGTTATCCGATCCATCCCATGGGACCTTAATGTTATTCGATGCAATTCTCCTCCCGAGATTGCTTAACGTTATGCGAGGTAAAAGTTATCCGAGGTATTACTGTATTTTATTCAACTGAAGTGTACCCGGCATACAAGACCCCCCCCCCCCCAACTTGGAGGCATGTTTTTCAGGGCATGTTTTTCTTATACCCCAGCAAATACGGTATCTAGTATACCTGTTACATATGCCCAATACTAACCCAGGAGAAACTACCTCTCTTATTGTTTTAGTGGTCCAAGAAACTTATTTTGCTTTTTTGCCTTCCCCTTATGTTGTTTGATGTGTAAATATCTGAAGGATTTTGAAATATCTACTTCTCTATCAGAAATACAGTTTGCCCCAAAAGTAAAACGTATTCATTTGTCTCATGCCTTGGTCTCTTGCCAAATCATTTTTCCAGATTTTACAGGCCTGAATCCTATTGAATCCCTAAGCTTTTGACACTGTTTGAGCCAGTTAACTGCAGGTAATGGTCATTGTTCCAAGGATTTTTATATTTTATTAAAAAGAAACAAAAAAGGCAAAAAAGGGAAACTGTTCCAAAAGGCTTTAAGGAAGCATTTTAAAAAAACACTTGGAGCAAAATATAATTCTGAGACATACAAGGCAATTTATAGAAATACCAGAAAATAACTACACTAAATTAATCTACCGATACTTGTACTTCAACATAGAGTCAGTGTAGTTCTGAGGCATAACAGGCCTAGAATTCATCCTTCTAGCGTTTCAGGGCAGGAGCTGAGTATAGCTTTCCTTCTTAGAGGTAGGCTGAACTTTCTAACCAGACTTACAATTCCTTTTTATATATATTAAACCACTCATTCCAAAATGTTCTCGTCAATATCTGATTCACTTTAATGTTTACCAAGACAAAAAGCACCTTCTGCCCCCTTCACCCAGATGTTTGCATGATTCCAGGGAAGAAGATGAGAAGCAAGCTTGGCTTTGATATCTTCTCTAACAAGAGGTAAGCTGTAGGTGTTAATTCTCCCTTGGTACTGTTTTAATGTCCCTTTTTGATAGGATGTAAATTGTAGGTGTTATTCCCCTCTTGATAATTTGGTTGTGTGGCCAACAGAAAATCTGGTCTGCCATAATTTCCTATGGGCCCCAAGACCCATAGGTGTGGCTGGGGATGCCTTCATCATAGGTAGCCAAGGAAAGGACATGCCTTCTAAATTTGGCACATCATGGCAACACCTGGGTTGCCTCACCCTAGTTACAGCCATGCATACACTTACATTTATTTCCAAGTAGACATACAGCATTCTGACATTTCATATGCTAATAGAAAGTGCCAGTGAACCATGCTTTCTTCTGAGTAGACATGATGCTGGGTGTACTCACAGAAATAATGGTTTATGACCTAAATACCTGTTGGAACATCCCTTCTACAAAACAACTACTTGTACTACTCAAGCAATGATGCTAAAAACAGTAAGACATAGGAAAGCCAAAAGAGTAAGTGCCAGGAACTGGGCTTTTTTGGTTGTGGGTCCATGTCTCTGGAACAACCTTCTAACAGGAGACTTCCCTCTCAGTTTTTAAGAAGACAGTCAAAATAGAATTGCTCAAAGCTTGCTTTCTGTTAGTATTGTTACCTGAGATGTTCAGTGTTTTTTAAATTTTATTTACTGGTATATATCTAAACATAGGTTTAGTTAGTTTTTATTGTTTTTATGATATGTATTTGTATATTGTACTGTACTACTTTTGACTGTGACTGTATGGTTGTGTGGTGAACTGCCCAGAGAGTGCTTGCACTATGATGCGGTATATAAGTTGAAGCAAACAAACAAATCATATTGGTCTAACTTTGGGTGGTACAAGGGCAGTGGAGGGCATCAACTGGCTTGCACCAGTTTGCCAGAACCGGTTGCAGAAATTCTGGCTGGCCCTGACCATCTAAGTTTTGAAATAAAATAGTCCTAATTTGGGTACAATGCAGGGTTTCCCCCCTGGCCATGCCCACTATGCCACTTCCACAAAGTAGATTTTAAAAAAATTGAATCCCACTACTGTACAAGGGGACTGTGACTGTGGATGTTACAACGAGATTCAGACGTCCTGTCTCTAGTCAGTGGTGGTTGTGCCTCTTAGAATGATGAACAGAGGTATCATCTTGCATGTTCTATGTGTGTTATGATATTGGAGAGGGCTGCTGTTTTGATAACAGTTCATTAGCCAACTCCATGTCTGGATGAGATCTGAATCTCATTATTTACACAGCTGTTAATTGGTGGGCGTCAGTAGTGTTTCCAGGAATAATGTGAATGAGTCTGATGTTTTCCCACCATTTTTCCAGCCCAAAGTTGCAAAGTGTAATGGTGTGCAGGTGAAGAACTACAAGCAATCTCCTATCTTTGACAGTGATTCACTTGTTGAACAGAATGGTGGTTTACATGTTGTACAAGGAGGCAAGAGAAGCCTCCAAGAACATTTCTTCTTCTAGGCCAGACATGAAACCACCAAAATGAAGCCACCTTTTGGTAAATTAATTTTGTAGTTCCTTTTGCCTGTCTAGTGGGATAAAGATGAGCTGGCGCAACAAGGGTGCCGTTGCTGGGGGTACACCCGATTATGGCTCAAAAATACCACAATCTTAGAGGAGGTGCTTTCTTTGTACCCCTCCAAAATCACTAAAAGCCTTGGGAGATTGGTTGTCTCACAAGTAAAATTGGTGGAGAGGAGGCTGGCCCTGATATAGTCTTATGTCTTCCCCCTCACCAGTTTTTTTCCATTGGATCCAGCTGTTGTGACAATATATCAGTGGTATAAATATAGGGATTATTCAATCCTTACCACATATTCAAAGTGTAAAATGAGGAAGGAAAAATGTGTTAAACTAGGTTTTCAAAGTCATTTAGCATTGCCAAATTAGCAGCATTAAAATATTCTTCAAAGATGTGATCCTTGTTTCAATAACCTGATGATGACTACTGTACATGGAGAAAGATGATGTTAATGCTTCTTTCTTTCCATCATATTTTTTCTTATGATGTTGTTTGTGGGTTGGATCCCAACTTTTTCATACTTAAGAGGAAACCTATTAAAACCAGTGGCATTTAAACTGACATGACTAACATAAGGCCCCTTTATTATAATGGTTCTATTCCCCGGTATAACTATGAACAAATCCAGACAAAACTTTTTCTCATGACCTGTTTTATTCTCATTCAGTTTTATACCACCCTCCAGTCATAATTCTTCCCTGGTTTTCCACAGAAAACAAAGGAAAATCCACTTAAGAAAAGAAAAACAATAGTGCCGCACAGTGTGTTTTAACTGGAAACATAAACAGTACTTCTTCTGGAAATGCCGTAAGGGTCAGCTGAGACAAATGTGTGTAATTTTTTCCCCTACTGAGCATGCAAGACTCTCTCAATGCTAGGTACCTAAAGCATCAGACATTCAGTCAGAGTAACCAATAATGAGTAAGACTGCCTGGGACCTGTAGAGGCCTCAAAATGGTCGATAATATTAAAAGCCTTATGCTAAGAAGCTTTGGAATTTTGGAAAGGTGAAAATGTATGTTGAAAGTGTTATTTTGGATAACAGAAGATAGTGGTTTCCCATACCAGTGGTGGGTACACATAGTATTGAATATATGCATGTTAGTAAGAAAGTAATTAACAACTATAGTTTATTATACAGCTCAAGTCACTAAGACTCTGACTGGGAGGCGGAAGGTCAGCAGTTCGATTCCAGAGTACTGCAGGACGGAATGAGCTCCCGTCTCTGTCCCAGCTCCTTCCAACCTAGCAATTTGAAAGCAAGAAATTGCAAGTAGATAAATAGGGACCACTTCAGTAGGAAGGTAACAGTGTTCCATGTGCTCCGGTGTCTAGTCATGCCTGCCACATGACCATGGAAACATCTGCAGAAGCAGACAGTGCTGGCTCTTTAGCTTAGAAACAGAGATGAGCACTGAGCCCTAAAGTCGGATACAACTGGCTTTCGAGCAAGGGAAACCTTTGCCTCTACTAAATAGCAGTGAAAGATTAAACACATAAAAATTTCTAAATTACTTAATAAATATAGAAGTTGGAAAAGTAAACAAAGTACAAGTACTGAATAAATGCATTTAGTTATTGAAATGAGGTTAAGAGTTGTCAATTGCATTATCTGTAATATGTTTTCTGGGTTTTTTTCCTCTATCTGTTTTTCTGTTTTGTTTAACTGTTTTATTTCATTCTATTTTATTGTAGTTTGTTTTAAAACAGGGATGCCCAAACATTTTGGGGCTGTGGGCAAGTCAGATGGTTCAGTGGGCCGGTCACCTGGTTCCTCCCATCAGAAGTAAAACACGCCTTGCAATCTGTTTTGCAACAGATATGTTGTGTAACAGGGTGAGAAATTTTACGCTGCTATTTTCTCTGCTTAAATCAGGGGTGCCCAAACTATGACCCATGAGCCAGATCTGGCCCATGCCACTCTCAGGCCATAGTTTTGGCCCCCTTGTGTTAAAACAATAAAAAATAGTATTAAAAAAGAACTTTGTGCTACAAAACTTACATAAACAGGGTTTTAGTCACAGAATTTGGTCATGCTCCTTGGGGATTCTTGAAGTAGTACTCTGTTCCACCCACCCACCCACCCACCCAAGCTCTGGGTACTCCAGCTAGGGATTGAAATTCTCACCATTCTTCACTGTTGGCTATATTAATTGTGGCTGATTGGAAATACAAGCTAACAGCATCTTTGGGATCAGACATGGCTAATGTTATTCTAAAGGAGTCAAGAAACAGTGAAGAGAGTATTGTTAAAATGTTACTGTACTTAAATTCTAAGAAAGCCACTTTATATCAAGACTGGGGAACCCCAAAGTAAAATTCCAACCATTCCTCATTCTTGGCCATGTTGGCTAGGGGTTAAAGCTCAATAGTGGCCAGCATCCTATTGGCAATTCACTTGTGTGTAAGTTAAACTGCATAACTCGATACAGCAAATTTCTCCCAACTAATGAAGCCTCAGTCACATAAACAGGGGTATGCCTGTTGCTCAGTTGGAGCTATGCCTCATAAAGTGAATGGCTCATTTAGCATCTGTTCTCCACAGTTTTGCATTTTGATTTGTGCATGTATTAACCAACAACAGGATTCTGGCCAATATCTTGGAGGCAAGAGTGTAGCTTCTCATCCTTGTTTATACCTGTTTACCTTAATATGTCTATGTTGCTCAGTTATGTAAAACAGGTTGCAAAGTAATTTTAACAAGCAACATCTTGTTAAAATACCAACAACACATTAAAATACAACTCTTAAAACTCATAACTATTGCATCAAAGGCTAGCTATCACAATCGTTTTTACAAGGATAAATTTAAAGGCTATGCAAATCTTTATTATTAAATACTATTCCCAAAAGAAAAGTTTCAATTAAATGGGATATTATACTTCACATCATTATTTAAAAGACAGTGGCCAAGATCCTGTTGCTTAGTGTAGTAAATTGCAGTAGAGTAGGCCCACAGAATCAATGGGACTTAGTGAATAACCTGTTTGCTAAGTTCCATTTATTCAAATTGGCCTACACTGTGTGTTTTACTGGAGCCGTGAAGTCACAGAGTGGACCACTCTCCAATCAGTTGTATCAATAGAAGTTAGGAGGAGTTGAGGCACCAAATCTCCATTGATTGAATGGGTTGACGTAAGTATTACTCCCTATGTCAGTGATGGCTAACCTTGGCACTCCAGCTGTTCCTGGACTTCAATTCCCATAAGCCCTGATCATCGGGTGTGCTCAGTAGCATCGCATGGATTTCATCCGCCCAGGGCTTAAGCCAAATTTGCTGCCCCCTGGTGAACGCTGGTACCCACTCCTGCTGGGGCTTCTGGGAATTGTAGTCCAAGAATACCCATAGCTCAAAAAGTGCCACCCAGGGTGGACTGCTCCCTGCCCCCCCATGCCACACCACTGGGTGTGCTGACTTGGGCTTCTGGTAATTGAAATCCAGGAACAGCTGGAGTGTCAAGGGTAGTCACCACTGCCCTATGATGAGCAACATGATTGGTTAATATCTTTGAAGTCATACATATTAGCATTATACTTAATAAAATATATCAAGCCTCTTATACCTGTTGGGAATGTAATACTCATAGTTGTAATATCACTGAGGCTATGTCACAGTTCAGCCTTACTGGAACAAGTAGCAATGTAAGAGTAAACATCTTACATGTCTCACTCCATATATGGTGAGAGTCTTCATTGCAAAATCCTGTGCATTGTTCTGCTTGGGTTTCATCCAATGGTCTTATAGTTATTACAATCTTTGATGTCATGGGATTCCTATGGTATATTGAATTTTTCCAGGCTGTAGAACATGATTTCATTCTTCATGTTTGGTGATATAAGGTGCTAGAAATGACAGATATTCTTAGCCTCCAACAAAGGAAGTGGGGTGCTAAAGATTGTTTTGCAAATATACGCTGACTGCAGAAGCATACTGCAGAATGTCAGAATAAAATCTATCAAGGTGCCACTGATAGGATTTGGAAAATTGTTTCTTTTTTTTTTTTTGCCTGCTTGTTGCTCTACTGCTTTCGGAGTGGCCACAATGGCTGACCACATTAAAGTCTGTTGGGTTACGCCAAGCCCTGGCCACTGAGAAGCTTGCATGGATTCACATGGCTCCTGAACATCTTGGTTAGGAAACAGTGACTTAAGTGGACAGATGTTCTGTCACACATCATGTCATTAGAGTGGGGGAGACACCAAAAGTGAGATCTGGTTATTCCTGGCCCATTGAAATAATGGGAGGAACCAGCACCTTCCTTTCAACATTGGGGTGTCTGGAACCCACACATACATGTATGACCTTTAGAGTGCTTTGGAAGGGATGTTGATTGCTTACAGATAGACATCTGCAGAATGCTTCCATAGTGGTAGTGGAGACTATAGCCCACCCATTCAGGCTCCCCCTCATATGGAGGAATTCTACACACAGATGTTAGCATTCACAGAGAGCTCATCTTATTGTGCTCTGAATGCATAGAGGATTGATATGACACTTGAACATAGCTGTGGAAGTGTTGGGACTAGTCACTATGGATCCACAATGCCTCAGACACTTTCTTTCAACAAATTGGGAGGTAATTTGCCTTGTCCCCACACTAACATTAACTAGAATGACTAATTGCTGTGTACTGCTAGGTGGCTGGGGATAGGGTGGTTGTTGTGGGTTGTATTAATACATCTGAACAATGTTGTTCAACTATGAACTTCTTTCCAGTCTTGTTTCCTCTGCGAACCTATGTTAAAACTGTATGCCAGTTCACAAACCCTGGATTCAGTACAAAGATGTACTCAATGAGAGCTTCAGTTAATTTTTTTTAAAAAAGTCACCTCATTGTCATACTCCTTCCTAGACTCATGCAACATTGATGCTCATTGTATGCTGTTACATGCCACAAATCCGTCCATCTGGCCAATCTGACATAATTTTAATTGCTAGTGAAACTTTTCCCTGCAACTATTTACAACGTTTCCATCATTCCAAATTAAGCTCTGCATTAACTCTACCAAAGAGGATAGCTAGAGTAAATCCATTAACCCGCTCATCAGTCCTGCTCGACTAACTGAAACCAACAGTATTCTACTTCAGCCAACTCAGGGTTTATCCATCCTTTTCCTGTCACATGACTCTTCTTAAATCTTCGATGTCATATTTGCAACCTTATCGGAAATAGTGTTTTGCAGAGTACATCCTGAACCTGTCCCTTTTATCTTTCAGATCCTTACAAAGCAGCAGGACATTGTTGATATGGGGGAGACATTTTATCCGCATGATTATGATAATCCCTTGCAATATAATGTACAGATTTCCCCAAACCCCCAAATTCCTTTTCAGAGGCAAAGGTCAGCCTCAGAGAGGACAGATTTTTCTAAGGAATTGCTCTCATCTTTCCCAGATTCCACTTTGTCATCTCTGCATAGATCTGGAACTACAGGGCCTGACATTAACAATTCAATTAGCAATTCTTTGAATTTTAAAACTGTAAATCGTAATCATTGCAAGGGGATGTTGTCCAAATCACCAGTGCAACGTGCTTTAACCCATTCCCCTGCTACTACTTGTGCTCACACCACTGATTAAGGCCAGCCTAAGACACTTTGCAAACTGAAACAGAACAGCCAATGGCATCACCCATAATGGTACAATGTAAAAACATACTGGAGGGTTCCTGGGGTCTTAGACAAGCTGAGTTTTTGATGCAGGGGAGACAGATTATGGAGGTGCATAGACAAGTAATCTTACTTTATATCTGACTCAGAATTGTGTATGTCAGAATTAGCACAAAAATTAAATTAAATGTCATATATCACACTGCCTGAAGTTTAACAATGCCTGTGTCTCAAAATGACAAGCAAAAGCTATTCAGACAGAAACAGACAATAAACATCTTAAAAACAGAGTCAAGTCTTCCACTTATTTTCAGTTCTTTTTCTTACTGATTGTATACAGCCAGTGGTGGGTATCACCAGTTTGCCAGAAACCTTAGTAGAAATTCTGGCTGGCCGCGCCCATCCAAGTTTTGAAATAAAGTAGTTCTGGTTCAGGTGCAACACAGGGCTTTCCCACTGGCCACACCCACCATACCACGCCCACAGTGTGGTAGTAATTTTTTTTTACCCCACCACTGTCAGCCTGCCACAATGCTCACTTTATTAAAAAAAATTAATAATAATATCTTGCTTTGTTTCATGTAATCGAAAGGGATCTGCAATGGCTCAGTGGTTCAGAAGCTCGCCCTGTTAGCTGGAAAGCTGATAAGTCAGCAGTTCAAGACCTAGGAAACTGCGTGATGAATTGAATGCCCGTCTCTGTCCCAGCTCTTGAGGACATGAAAGGAGCCTCATTTGGGTGTTCTTTGAGTGCAGTTTCTTCTGCAAAAATCTTTTCAAACCATAATAATTTCTGACATGAAATTATTATTATTATTATTATTATTATTATTATTATTATTATTATTATTATTATTATTATTATTATTATTATTATTATTATTATTATTATTATTATTATTATTATTATTATTATTATTAAATCAAAAGAATGCTTGAAAGCATATTTTCAAAAACAGGAGACAGGATATTTATTAAGAGTTTAGTTGGGCATAGGTCGCTCCCTTCAGCAAGGCACTGTTCCTAGTTTTTGTTCTCCTGGCCATTCAAAGGAGAGTAAGGATGCAATGAAATGGCTGGATAGGCACATGTTCAATTGCACCAGAAAGGGTCATTTTGCAGGGAGAAATCTTCCTTAGAATGGCACTTCCATCTGATGGGGAATCGCTCCAGCTTGGCCATGTTACTGCAAAATTAGGGCTAGGTTCGCTTCTTGGTGGAGAATGGATTAACCTCAAAAAGAACTGACACCGAGACATGGTTTTGATCAAAACAAAATTGGTTTTATTGGCTTTAAGGGTTCTGATCTACAGTGACTAGTAGTATAGACCAGAAGTCTTCACCTCAAACGTTTTAATAAAAAACCAATCTCGGGGGGCTCCATCACGATTGCTGTGATAGAACCTCTCTTCTTCCTGTTGTACAACAATATTTATACACTTCTTACTGAAGACCACTTAAACCTGGAACAATGAGTGCAGGGGCAAATTCTGTCCAAAAGTGAGGGCAATTAGAAAAGCCATTTACACCTCTTGATTACATGTCAAAGCTGTGCAAAAGTAATTTCAAAAGTATGGCAGTTTACATATGATGAAATACTGTGAAAAGCTGAAATGTCCTTAAATTGTCACATTTCCTCTCGGGGTCATTCTCAGGTGAGTTTCCATTGAGCTTTTAGGGGATAAAGACAAGACATTAGTCCCTATTGTTTCTAGCGATGAGTCATCTCCCCCCCCCCCCGGGGAGGCCACCATCTCCTAATGCAATTGCTCACATAGACCTTTTGAGGCTTTAATATTAAGCTTTAAACTTGTTATTAATTAATAGTTGGTTTCCCCCCATATATATTCTCTGCCTTGGTCACCAACTATTAATTAATAACAAGTTTAAAGCTTAATATTAAAGCCTCAAAAGGTCTATGTGAGCATACCAGAGGTATGATTATAAAATTCAGGCATTCATTCTTTTTGTCTGTGAAGGAATGAAAAGGAATTTCTGCTTATCAGGAAGCCAATAAACCAGTTTTTACACCTTTTGGCTAACTCCGGAGGCTTAGACAATGGAGACAATCGGTGACATCATTAGTTGCCAGAGTCTACGTGACTAGTGGGTTTTAATCCTCCCCCCCCTCCTTTTGGAGAGGTTTCCAATTAAACCTTGTATGATTTTATTTCTTTTGCTAGCCATTAAATACTGGCTTCTCCCTATTTTCATACCTTTTCCCATGTGTGTACCTTTATTAAAGAGTTAAATAAAAAGGATATGTTGGACTCTCAAAATTTGCGGTAACAGCCAGAAAAGGTAATAGCCCTACAGTTGAACCAAAAAGATCCAGCTTGAGCACAGACCAGGTTTGGGTTTGAGTGCCATTTTTCATATATCATGTGACTGCCAGGAAATGAATCACATCAGACTGTTCTACGATTAATCCATAATGCAATCTGTATTTAATCATACCTTAAATAACTTCTTAAGCTTCTAGTTCACTGAATGGGGGAAAAACTAACAAAAACTAACTACTTTTACTTAAGTAAAAAGATTTTAGGGTGCCATGATATACAGTAATTACATTTATGGTCAAATTGGTGGGGAGGGAGTGGTCTATCTTTTCTTTTTTTAACTGGAAGGTCAGGAATACAGATAAATTACTATACAGGTTGCCTCTCCCTATCCACAGGGAATACATTCCACAGCCTTCTGTGGACGCTTGAAATTGTGGAAATCAATGAACCCTACATGATGGTGCACATACCTGACTCATGGGGGTCTGGGTGGAAGTGTGTTCATGAAATGGTTCCAGTAGAAACAGGATTCATTAAGACACTGTTCTGCTTCCACATTACACTGTAGATAGTACCCTCTAGTGGCCAACTCTGTTAATACATCTTACAATTGCAAGTACAGTACTGTACAGTGGTAACTCATACGATGAGTTTAATCCGTTCCACAGGGCTTGTTGTTGTACGAAACAATTGCTATATGATGCATGCATCGTATGGCAATTTTCCCCATGGGATGCATCGTACAATGATTTTTTTCACTAAGTGGTTTTTCCCACTGAAAAATTGTTGTACAGATTTTTTCTATAGGAGAAATTGTTATGTGGGACACTATTTCCCCCGAAACCTACTTGTTGTGTAATTTCATTACTATATGGGACGATTGTTGTATGAGGTTCCACTGTACTGTATATATATTTCAGAGATTTTTACTGAATATTTTTAGTCTGAAGTTAAGTGAAACTGCAGATCCTGGATCTGTTGATACAGGGGCGACCTATACTTGTATTACAAATGTAACTCTTGGGTTGTTGTTGTGCACTGAATGAGAGAAAGAATAAAACAATTCATTCCAGCAAGATGGCATATGATAGAATCTAGAAGAGAATTTTCACATTTACAAAATATATTTTTGAGTATTTTTCTGTAAAGGTATCAAATTTGACATTGTGCTAACTATGTCTTGTTGCATGGACAATTTCAAAAATAGACACATTGCATGCATTCTTTGCATCTTTGTGGGCAATCAGCTGATCATTTGCACTTACTCTGTATATGCCTGGTCAGCTTCACAAAGGGAACAGACATTAGAGATATGTTGTGCAAACTGCAAAAGGCATAGAGAAAAAGAGTTTTGTATCTCATTCTTTCACTGGAGGCAAGATTCCTTACAGGAACCCAAGAATCCTTAACAGGTCATCTCTCTGTGTCAAAACAACCTAGTCCCAAAGAGTGGGGAAGATTTACATGTAGGAATAAAACTGGAATCTGGATTATAATTTAAAAAATAATTTTCTCAGCTCTCCTACAGATGCTGTGGTTTGAATCTAAGATGTTCTATCACTGAGCTGTGGAAGTTGCCTTCTTTGGTATCTTGTATTCCCTGGGGCCTTGGAATATATAAGGAAGTAATAAAAGATATTTATCTAGTTAATTTAAGACCTTTTGATTATAATGAACAGTTATATGAAGCCAGAGATCTTGGTCTCTTTTTACTGTAGCCAAACTTCTCCTGTTCATGCTTGCAACAGCTAAAAATATCACTTAACAGTGCCAAACCTGGAATAATTTTACATATACAGTAGCTGCACTTGCAAACTGAGCAAAATAGATTAGACAATTCCCCTTTTTAACAGGGACAGTCCAAATCATTCTGTTGCCTGAAGCAAAGAGGCAAGATGCTGCCTCTTCCCTCATTTACATTCCATATACGGAAGCCAGCTGAGCTAGGACTTGAATCTTACTTCACTGCTAGTAATGGGACAGCACCATACCTAAGAATAGCACACTAAAAATAGGGCCATAAACTAGTCTGTTCCCTAACATTTCACCACCTCCATAGTATCTACTGCCTAAGGCAGCTGCCTCATTTTGCCCCACAATAAAATCTCCTCAAAACACCAATTGCTTTCTCATTGAATATTTTTAAACACCTCATTTTAAACCTGCATGCACTTGCCTGACAGCAATTCCCCTTCATTTAATGGTACTTAAATGAGAATGAGATGGCTAGATGGTATTGTTGACACAATGGGCACAAACCTGGCAGGCTGAGGAAGATAGGGGTGCCTGGTGTGCGGTGGTCCATGGGGTTGCAAAGGGTCGGACTCAACTGTGCGACTGAACAACAACAACAACCAAATGTGCACATTTAGGATTACACCCTGGAATGAAAGTTTCAGACTACTTTCAGATACTGTATGTCTCAGGAGAAGCTGCATCTCAGGGCTTCATTTTTGCCACACTGAGGCTCACACAAGATGTTACAGAAAGAGGCTTGTTGAACATATGTCTGTACTTTTCACTCACATAGCAAGGGGCTGTTTCAACACAAGGTGGACATGCGTGAAGAGGGGCTGTTACTACCTTGCTATCATCCACCACTGTAATTTCAGGCCAATTCTAGCACCCAAAATATGCTGAACTGGCCTACGGAGTGAGGGTAAGATGTGAGCTTAATGGAATATAGGGAGTTTTTAGCTTTTGACAACACAAAAGGTATTTTGATTAGAACAAGAACATCATGACACCAATTCAAATATGAAATCAGCATCATCTTAGAAGTGCGAAAAAGAAAAGGACTTTATGAATCACCGATACCAGCCCCCTGCGAAAGAAACACAATGGAGAATTGAACTCCCAAGTCGGCAGTTTGAGACCCAGATACTGCATGACGGATTGAGCTCCCGTCTCTGTCCCAGCACTCAGGGACATGAAAAGAGCCTCATTCAGGTGTCCCCTGAGTGGAGTTTCTCCTGCAAAAAATCCTTTCAACCCAGAATAATTTCTGACACAAAATTATTATTGTTACTTGGCCAAAACTACTTAAAGAAGTCTATGCACCAGGTATACTCTCTATTGCCTCCCAGTGACATAAATCTCTTGGTGGGGAGATGTTTGTTCCAAGTTGGTAGTGTTAGGGCAGTGGTGGCAAACCTATGGCACAAGCGCCGTCACCCCAGCACAGAGTTTGCCCCACCCTTCTGCCCAGCAGCCCAATGGGAGCACTTCCTCCCACCCACCCCCCAGCACAGAGTTCACCCCACCAGGTTGGCACTTTGTGATAAAAAAAGTGGATTTTGGGTTGCAGTTTGGGTACTTGGTCTCTAAAAGGTTCACCATCACTGTGTTAGGGCTTCAAAACTGAGACACAGATTCCGTTTCTAGAAGACATGGGTCCTTAAGATTAAAAGATGGTCTGTTTATTCAGAAATAACTTGCTTCAATATGCATTTGGTAAATTAATTTTGCTTCTGTTTTGTAATTAATGGTTCTGAAGATACCATGGCTTTGTTTGTGTGTTTAAAATCTCAGGAGGAAATGGATTCTTGCTCTTCTGACCCACCTCATTGTCTGTTAAGGTATCTGAGTACTTGCTTAGAGTTAGACCAAATATGGTTTTGTTACAAACAGAGGAGAAAAATAGCAAGAAGCTAAACATGAGTTTCATTCTAATACAGATAGGTTCTTCCAACTCTTGGAAAAAATAAATGTTGTTGTTGTTCAGTCGCACAGTCGATTCCGACCCCTTGCAACCCCATGGACCACTGTCCACCAGGCACTCCTGTCCTCCACCATCCTCCTCAACTCACTCAGCTTTGTGCCCATTGTCTCTACAATACCATCTAGCCATCTCATTTTTGGGTGCTCCCTTCTTCTTTTGCCCTCCACCCTTCCTAGCATCAAGGCTTTCTCAAGAGAATCCTCTCTTCTCATTTGATGTCCAAAGTACTTTAGCTTCACCTTTACTATTTGACCTTCTAAGGAGCAGTCAGGGTTGATTTCTTCTAAGATTGACCTAATTGTTCTTTGAATCAATGAGGGAGATGGAAATAAGTCTGGATTTGTTGTGAATTGTGTTTCATCCACTTAGTTTATGATGCAAATAAATATAAACATAATGGTAACAGTCCTGTGATGGGCCTCTGTTTTCTCACCACAGATCAGCCACCATATCTTTAGAGAATTTTCATTGCTGGAGAAAAATGCAGTTAATACACGGACAATAGCAACTCCTGGGTAGAGAATGTGTCACAAAGGACCAATCAATATGGTGTAAATGCTCCAGAACTATATTCTACATAACTTACAAAATGCTTCATGAAACATGTGAAATGTCACTAAGTTTTCTGGATGATGCGGAAGAATTATTAGTATAATTAAGAATCAGTGGTTATAGGAAATCATATACTAGTGAGCTTTAAAAGCTTGTCTTTCATATGTGTACTGTTTTTTAAAATAATAATTTGCTTTCTTGATTTTTCCAGTGTCTGCCAGTTCAGTCAAAGCAATGGAAGAGCAAACAGAACTTAACCTGGAAGATGAATTTGAAACATCAGAGGCTATACATACAGGTAAGCAGTGGTGGGCATCAGCAGGTTCACACCAGTTCATGAGAACCAGTAGCAGAAATTCTGGCTGGCCCCACTCATCCAAGTTTTGAAATAAAGTAGTCCTAATTTGGGTGCAATGTAGGGCTTTCCTCCTGGCCATGCTCACCATGCCACGCCCACGGAGTAGGTACTAAAAAAATTTGGAGCCCATCACTGCAGGTAAGGAAATTATGATACCCCCAGCCTGGCATAAACATAGACACTAGTTATTGTATTAAAGCAGGGCCACAAATTTATTAACTGTTAACTGGAAACCACCTCTCCCAGCAGGGCCCTGCCCCAGCCCCCTATGGGCAAGTCCCTAAGACCTGTACCAAGCTGTCTGCTAGACAGCTCATTACTGGCAACTAAAATTAAGGTGATGCAGAGCAGTGTGAACCCATAAAAAACCTTGTGACTTTCATCAGGCCATGTTGTTTTGCTTCCACCAGAGTGGCAGCATCCTGGTTGCTGAATCTCGGGATCTCTGTACCTGAGATGCTGGGCATGTGGATAAAATTCACCAAACTACTTTTCCACACACACTACCCACTACAGCAATGGGCTAAACCTGTTTAAGCCCATAGCCCCCATCACCACCATGCCACTTATAGGGAGGAAATTCCAAGAAGGTTAAGTCCCTTAATTAACCCTTGGTCATGCCCATCCTGAGGCCATGTCCCCGAACATCAAGCACCTTAAAATGAATGCTAAAACCTAAAGAACCCACTGATTCGGGATGAACCTAGCCCCAAAATTAAATCTGATCTCCCAAATGACACACTGTTGTAGGACTGTAAAGACAGGTGCCATGTGGTCAGATTAGCCCTCCTGGAAGATGTAATCCTACATCTATGGTGGGGTTTATTCAAACCTCACATAGCCTCACTTGACCGCCTAAGAACAGCCCACTGCGGGCGAAGTTAAGGTAACCAACTATCTCCTTCAGGTCTTATAGGGAAACCTTATGAGCACTGAGCAAGCCCTGAATCCTTTGACAGAGGTCCAGCAATTTAACCTGGGGCAACCTACATAATTAATGCACTGTCAATCTCTATGCCTAGAAAAGTGGAGATCTCAGATGGACCTTCAACAAGATAATGGATGACTCTAGACCAGCAATGGAAAACCTTGGCACTCCAGCTGTTCTTGAACTTCAATTTCAGAAGCCCAAGTCCCTGTGAATCCACACAAATGGGTTTACTGTGCATACACCAGCTGTTCTTGGGACTTCAGTTCCCAGAAGACCAAGTCAGCACTCCTGCTGATCACGGCTTCTGGGAATTGAAGTCTAAGAACAGTTTAAGTGCCAGGGTTCACCATCACTGCACTAGACAGACCCATGTATTGCTTCAGGGCCCACTCCAAAAATTACTGAAATGTTCAAATGCGGTGCAAGAAATAGAGCAACACATAGGCAGGACTCTATCCATATAAAACAGGCAATCAAAGGAAAAGTCCAGCAACTCAAAATCCTAAGGGTGTACAAGTGTCAAATGAAAAGGGGACTTAATGTCACACTTAGCCATCTCCACTCCTACACCACAGGAGCGGATCATTCGAATAGTATCATCCACTGATGTGTACCTCACTGTGCATAACTCATTGGGTATGGCATCAGTAACAGACAAGCCCTCTGAGTATGATACATGATGACAGTAGTCTTTTGCCACTTTCTTGGGAACAATTCTAAGGTTGAGACTCAAGGGTACTAACAGGGGAAGGAAGAAAGTTATGTGCAAAGTGCAAGGTGTTGCCCTCTGTTTCAAGCTGTGCTTCCCTTCCCTTTTTGGATCGTAGGCATTAATAAAGAAGTCATCACCTATCTAATCTGCCATTCCCTCCGCTTGAATTGCTAGGATAAACATCAAGCTACCTATAATATGAAATAACAATATTTTCTTTCTTCTAGGACCTAAAGGAGTGATCAATGATTGGAGGAAGTTCAAATTAGAAAGCAAAGACATAGATTCTCTTCCCCTAAGCAAAAAAGAAATCCTCATCAGGCAAATGTCTTCACCCTACCGTGCTGGTAGTGGAGACAATAAAGACACGAGGGAGCGATTCAGTCGCAAGGTAAAGAGAGAAATGTGCAATGCAAGGAGCACACCGTAGACTGAGGAGAGAGCCTTGCTTGAGTACTAGTGTACTTCAGTGACACAGATCCCATTACAGTAAAACCTCGGATAACGCTAAAACTTAGATCCATAAGTCTTGATGTTATCTGTTTTTTAGTGTTATCCGATGCATGTTAAAATCCTATGGGATGCATTGGATAACATTAAAGCTCCATAGAGATACATTGTAACTGCACAGGCTTTAGTGGTTGTTATCCGATGTATCCCATAGGATCTTAACGTAATTCGATGCAATCCCCCTCCCCCCGGATTGCTTAACGCTATGCGATTTTAGCGTTATCTGATGCAAACGTTATCCGAGGTATTACTGTATTCTCATTATCTAATACACACAAGAAAGCATTTACACATGTACTGATGCATCTAGTTGGCTAGCTAGCTCAGTGGGTTGGAGCACCAGTAAGATTTCCCAATTTGACTTCTGAGAAAAAAAGGCAGTGTATGTGGCCTTGGGCCAACTGCACAGTCCCAGGGCACCCTGTCACTAGAACAAAAGAATGGCAAAACACCTCTGAGTGCTGTATACCTAGGAAACCCTGGCAAGGCCTGGCTTAAGTTATATTTACTTGATCGAACATGGTTAAACAAAGTACATAAGGCAGATTCTTTATGCAAGGTCAGTAATGATACAATGCTTTCTTGGTCATGCTACATCCACAGAGGGCAGGTGATTGCAGCTGTTGAGCATGAAGGAAAGATGTAAGTCTGCACAGAGCCACAGTCAAACTTTTCTTTAATATCTAAACCATATGAAATCTGAGCTCCCCATGAGCTTGCAGGTAATGAGCCACACGAAAAGCTGCTGTTGTATTGGCTTTCTCTTTTGAGATTTAATTGCTAGGCTTTACAATCCTCAAGAAAAAGAGAGACTCTTAAAAAGACATATCAAACACGGAGAAGTGGCTCCCAACACCACATCCTGGTTTAACTAATTAGTGGAGATTATGAGACATAGCATATTCCAAGTGCCACATTTTTTAAGCATTTGCCAGACTGTAGCAAAACAACAAATTACATTCCCTTCTTCAGAAAAATGAAATTATTAATACTGCCCATTTGTGTTCTAAAACATTTTTTGTCTCTCCTGAATTCTTGATATGCTTAGTCAACCATATTGTTACCAGAACTGGGAAGCCCTCCTTGGAAATGTTTCTTTACTCTCAGACATGAACTTCTATTAGTACACATACAAGAGTAATCAATGCACATTACAAACAATACTTTTAAGACTCAAGAAGTGAGTCCAAATGGTTCTCACCTATATTTTTTAGTGTAATGGATTTGAATTTTGTTCTATGAAGCTGCATGAAGTCTTTCATTCTGAGTTTGGTACTGTATATGCTGGCGTATAAGACTACTTTTCCCCCCTGAAAAACATGCCTCCAAGTTGGGGGGGGGTCGTCTTATACGCCGGGTGCACTTCAGTTGGGATAGATATAGCTGCCCATAGTGGCCTCCCGATGTCCGCCTGGTGCCCATAGTGGCCTCCCGATGCCCACCCACCTCATTCTACATACCATCCAGTATCGCGCGGTATCTAGCGTGGCTGTGGCAAGCATCAGCAGCGAGACAGGGGTGCCAGCCTTTTTGCCGTGACCGGCCCGTTCTGCTCGGCGGGAAGCAGCGGTGCTCTGCCCCACCCCTTGTCTATGCAGAGCCCGCACATGCACACTTGAGCACTAGTGCCAGCCACAGGGAGATGTTGAAATCAAATCTGATGTTCTTTTATGTTTTATTTGGTGTGTGGAAGGTGTGTGGAAGAGGGGGTAGTCTTATACGGCGAGTATATAACAAACTCTATATTTTGAGTGAAAATGTTGGGGGGTCGTCTTATACGCCCAGTCGTCTTATACGCCGGCATATACGGTAAGTAAACCAGTGCATTCAGTAGCTAAGTGTCTTCTTTCAAATGATTGCAGATGAGTATGCAGGAATATGAGATAATTAATGATGATCAAGAAGACGAAAGTTGTCTACGGAAATACCGCAAGCGTTGTATGCAGGACATGCGCCAACGGCTGAGCTTTGGGCCAAAGTATGGCTTCCTTTCAGAGCTCGAGAATGGAGAACAGTTCCTTGAAGCTGTTGAGAAAGAACGGAAAACCATCACAATCATTGTACACATCTATGAAGATGAGATCAAGGGCTGCGAGGCTCTTAATAACAGCCTGACTTGTCTTGCTGCCGAATACTCCACTGTGAAATTTTGTAAGATCAAGGCTTCTAACACCGGGGCTGGAGACCGTTTCTCCATTGATGTTCTCCCAACACTTCTAGTCTACAGAGGTGGGGAGCTTGTAAGCAATTTCATTAGTGTAACTGAACATTTCAATGAAGAGTTTTTTGCGGTGGATGTGGAGGCATTCCTAAATGAATATGGGCTATTACCTGAGAAGGATATTCCAGGACTAGGGAATGGCAACCTGGATGAGCAGGAAGTTGAGTAGTTGACAAGATCTCTCTTGTCTCCATATCTCCTACATCACCTCAGTACATATTGCAATTGGATCTCACCTGGATGTATGATCATTTAGCAAATACTGACATGTACTTGTGCTATATGTGCAAACAGTATATATATATTTGATGTAACAATATAAATGAACTATCTGGCCGTGCAATCCTAGACATGCTTAGAAGTCAGCTCACAGGAGTACAGTCCAAGAGAATATATAAGAAGACTGCAAGTATAGAATTAACTACTTCTATCTATATCTATTTAAATTGAACCAAGTGTTAAAAAGAAAATACAGATAATTCAACAAAATTAATGAGAGGTGTATGCATACATACACATGTGCCCAAATGCATGTACAGCCTGATATACTTAGTTCCTCCTTTTGTTTTTCTTTTCTTGTCTAAAAAATGCTAGTAAATAATCAGTTTAGGATGAGAAACACAAGTAGCATACTATTGTATGATCTGCAAGTTGGACAATTTTAAGAGAGCAGTGTAGAAAGGTTGATGCAGCAATAAATTTAACTACAGGCAGATAGACTGATGGAAGAAATGCTTTAGGCCTCACAAGAAGCTGATGCTCAAGTCTAGTGGACTTGCATTGTGTTTCAGCCTGCATAACCATCTCTGAAGAGTTTCTGGGGCTTTATAACCAGTAGCAAAATGGTCAATCATTGGGAAAGCTTGGAACAGGACTTGGAACCTGTGACCTGGCAGATGTTGCAGGGCTGCAACTTGCCCTCATCCTTCACCATCGACCGTGATGACCACCTGAGAACCAGTTACATGGGGAAAAGAGCTATAAAATCAGTGGGGGGCTCAAAAAAATACGACCACACTGTAGGCGTGGTATGGTGGGCATGGCCGTGGGGAAAGCCCTGTGTTGCACCCAAATTAGGACTACTTTAGTTCAAAACTTGGATGGGTAGGGCCAGTTGAAATTTCTGCTACTGGTTCTGGCGAACTGGTACGAACCTGCTGATGCCCACCACTGTTTAAAATATAAACAAGCTGCACTAGACACAACAGCATGCAACTGTTAAACTACAGCCTGACAACAACCCCAGAGAAGGATTAAAATTTTACGTTTTTCTGGACTTTAGAATTGCTAAAGCACTCCATCTGAATTTATCCTTCATTTACGTGCATTGTTGAAACCAACTAACATTTATATCCCATTTCAGCAAAAATTAAAAAAGCCTTTCAGACCAATTCAGATAATAAAAAAACATTAGTTAAAAGTGATTACTTAAAAGTAACTTGGCTAATGGGTCACCTTCTTGGAAATTATAATTAGTACTGAAAGCTAATCAGGGAAACAACAGTTATAAGCCACATAGAAATGACAGAACAAGTTTTAGATCACTTTTCTCTTGAGTCACTGTGAGCTTCTAGAACTTAGGTTATGGTTGGAAAAGGCAACAAAAATGTACTCATGTATTTAAGTGTATTCATCTATTGAACACTATTGTGTAATGTGGCATGCTACATTAAACAAACATGTTTGCTGAACATGCATATTAAACCTTTATATTTTGTAATAGTGCAATTAATAAACAATAGTAGAAAAAGCATCTTTTAAGGGGAGCTAATATTTTATTAAAATAATGTATTAGGCTGACTTAAATCATGTCCAGACTGGGGGATGTGGGTCCACTCTGAAAAATGTCCTTATCTTTATGGCACTCAATTTTATGGCACTCAATAAAGGTCATTGAAGTGTTCCTGCCGCTCAGTGTAGATCTGTGGTTCCCAACAAGGGGCACACACACTACGGGGGGGGGGGGGCTTGGTTTTTAAGTGGGGCAATTGGAAACTTGTTTAGACCAAGACATTTAGGTTTACTCCACGTGAATAGGAGTTCACTCTTTGAATAATAAGAAGTATATACCATGGAAGGGGGCATCAGGATTTTAGAGATGCTTAGGTGGGGCATGGCCAAAAAAGGTCAGGAACCACTGTTGTAGATGCTTATATTCCTGTGCTAAAGATCCATGTCTTCTGATTGCTCCACTTGGTCGCCGTTTCCTTATTGACTCTCCCCTTCCCTCTTGCTTCCTCACATTCTTTCACAATTGTCATTTATGAGCCCGCAGCCTTGTTATTTTAATGTCACAATCCACTACATATATCTCAAGGTTGTCACCAGTGGTGGGTTGTAAAAAATGCCGCTACCCCACCGTGACATCATAGATGTTGTGGGCATAGCAAAAAATAAAAAAAATAATAAAAAATGTCTGTCCATGCGTCAAACCTCTGTTTGATGCATGCACAGTTCTTTTTTTAGTGCACATGTGTCAAAACTCTATTTGACGCATGCACACTAAAAAATAGAACTGTGCATGCATCAAACAGAGGTTTGATGCACACACAGTTCTGGGAATCCATTCTGGCTGCCCGGAAATACATTTTTGGAGGGGGTCAGAGAGGAAACCGAACTGGTCGCCCGGGGTTTTACCACCCCCCGGCAACCCCTCCTGATGGGGTGCTACCAGTTGGGCAGACTGGTCTGAACCGGTAACAGTCCATCACTGGTGGTCACCCTCTGTCTCTTTCTGAGGGAAAGAGTGGAGAGCTAAAGCTAAAGAGTTTATGTATTATTATTATTATTATTATTATTATTATTATTATTATTATTATTATTATTATTATTATTATTATTATTATTATTATTATTATTATTATTATTATTATTATTATTATTATTATTATTATTATTATTATTAATGTCCATACCTCCTTCTCTTAGAGACTTCTCCAGCTGTAGAGGAGTGGGGAGAATGAATCTCCATATAATGGGAGTCAGGAGGCTGATTCTGCCAGTTTTTTGGCTCACACATTCACCACCACCATCCCCATTTACCTGGTTTATTCATGCGTTAATTTAACCAGTCTACTCATTAATAGGTTTACAGCCATGTACCTCAGCATGGTGTTGAATGGTGTTGCACATGCAATGGGCACAGAGCTGGGAGGGTTGAGGAGGATGGTGGAGGACAGAGGTGCTTGGTGGGTAATGGTCCATGGGGTCGCAAAGGGTTGGAATCAACTGTGCGACTAAGCAACGGGGAGGGGGGACTGACATAGTGATACTCCAATGCATTTGGCTAACAATATATGTTATTTTGTATCTAGAATTCTGCTAATTAATTAGGGAAATGTTTTTTAAGAGCACAGCAATTTAAAAGAGGGTGGTGGTGTGCTCTCATGGAAAACAAATGTGGCCACTGTAAACACTGAGAGAATCCAAAGAGCCCCAGCTACTGAACTATATGCCCTCTAAGGACATACTCTTAGAACAAACACTGGAAAATCAAGACTTTAGCATTAACATTTTGGAATAATTCAATATCCTTCAAGAAATTTAGCTTATTTGTTTGTTTTCTGCAGCCCTTTCCCAAGCAGTGTTAGAAGTGTAGACCATGTAAAATGTCAACCTATAGAGATTTCTTTACAGGAAGAAATATAACTGTGCTCTTCAGTAAAAAAAAAAGTCTCATGAAACAGCTTTTTAAAACATCAGTAATATAACCCTCCTTGCTCTCAGGCTTACAGTCTACAGTCTAAGGGCTGAACCAGCTGGAGCATTTGTTCTTCTTAAAAGGATCAGGTTTTGATCCTTTAATCCTTTGATCTTAATGGAAATTTCCCTTACATCCAGATGACGTTCTTTTCAGCTTGCTCTGCACTTCTTCCCCCATAACTTCCTGTGTGTGTTTGTCCTCTACAAAACCCTTGCTTTTATACCCTTTTTGTGTAAACTAGGACCAGGCAAAGATTTTAATACTAGGACACTTAAGCATTAACAGTAAGTGATGATATAAATTGAATAAATAAATAAATAAATAAATGATTGTCAACCCCTTCTAGATATTATTATAATTCTTAGGGTTGCAGTGATGGATAATATCTAACTGATTCAAGAATTGATTATTACAAGTCCAGCTTTCACTATACATTGCTATCACTTCAAAGTGTGACCTGGTGCATGTGTGTGGCACTATTATGTAGCATGGGACAGTGTGTGTGTGTGTGTGTGTGTGTGTGTGTGTGTGTGTGTGTGTGTGTGTGTGTGTGTGGTGAGTGAGTGAGTGAGTGAGTGAGTGAGTGAGTGAGTGGTGTTTTGGTGAGGTAGTCAATGGGGTGTGATGTTCAGGACTATGGTAACATATCCTTTGCTATTGTTTCATCTGTCCCAATTATCCTTTATGAGTTGTTGTTCAGTCGCAAAGTCAATTCCGACCCTTCATGACCCCATGGACCACCACACACCAGGCACTCCTATCCTCCACCATCCTCCTCAGCCCACCCAGCTTTGTGCCCATTGCATCCACAATGCCATCTCATTCTCTGCCGCCCCTTTCTTCTTTTGCCCTCGACCTTTCCCAGTACCAAGGCTTTCTCAAGTGAATCCTCTCTTCTTATTTGATGTCCAAAATACTTTAGCTTCATCTTCAATTTTTTTTTTGACCTTCCAAGGAGCAGTTGGGATTGATTTCTTTTAAGCTCAACCTATTTGTTCTCTTTGCTGTCCAGGGTGCACTCAAAATTCTCTTCCAACACCACTTATGAGCTCAGCTTTCCTTATGGTCTAGCTCTCACAACCATACATCACTACTGGAAATACCATTGCTTTGACTATGCAGACTTTGGTTTGCAAGGTGATGTCTCTATTTTTGTTTGCAAGGTGATGTTGCCCAAATTTCTCAGAGCTTGCTTCCAAAGAATTAGTTGCCATTTTATTTCATGGCTGCAATCACAATGTGCAGCGATCTTGGATCCTAAGAATGCAAAGTCTGTCACTGCTTCTACTTCTTCCCCATCTATTTTCCAAGAAGTGATAGGGCCTGTTGCCATTATCTTGGTTTTCTTGATGTTAAATCTCAAGACAGCTTTTGCACTCTCCTCCTTCAACCTAAGCAAGAGTTTCTTTAGGTCTTCCTCAATTTCTGCCATTAGGGTAGTATCTTCTGCATATCTCAAATTGTTGATGTTTCTCCCAGCAATTTTAATTCCAACTTGTGATTCATCCAGCCCAGCATTGTGCATTTTGTGCTCTTACTCCCTTTCCTATTACAAATCACTCCGTCATTCCGCATCCTGTCCTAACTGTTGCTTTTTGACTCTTGTACAGATTTTTCATGAGGCATATAAGATGTTCTGGTATTCCCGTCTCTTTAATTACTTGCCACATTTTATTGTGGTCCACACAGTCAAAGGCCTTGGTGTAGCCAATGAAACAGAAGTAGACTTGTTTCTGGTATTCCTTTGTTTTCTCCATAAATAGTGCTAGATCATCATATTACCTTATTCCTAGATCTTTATTCTTATGAAATGAGATACAGTCCTGTGATGCGCTTGGAATGCTGCCACCTTTTGCAGGACATGGTGTAACTTTTCCAAAACAATGGAGAGCACATTTCATTTTTCATTTTGTCTTGGTTTCTTCTTCTACCAATATTGTCTGAAAAATTGGATGAGGAGGTAAATACAGGAAATAATCAAAAGAATGAAGACATAGTAATAAAGTGACAGGGTGATATAGGACTATTCTTGTCTATTTAATTTAAATAATAATAAAAGACCCAGGATTGTATGAAGAAAATATGAGCAGAGGTGGGATCACAGGAAGGAAGGAAAGGGAGGGTTGTGGATTGGAGTGGGATGCTAACTGCATTGCCAGTATGGATACTGAACTTCTAGTTCAATCCAGAAGCTCAATGTTACCACTCATTATGATTTCAGTCATTTTTTAAGGTTTCCAATATAGCCATGCCCTGAGTCACATTCCATTCCATTCCATTACCTCCTGCTACCAACCAAGAGCAAAAGGAATTGGAAACTTGTTAGCTAGCATGAAAAATCTCTAAAAGAAATGAAATAAAAGGGAAAGGGTATTGGAAGAGAGAGAGGGATAAACTGCCACAAAGTTCCCAATAATGACTAGATGAAATGGAAAATGCTCAGGGAAAAAGGAAGCATAAAGTTATTGGTCCCTGAACTGAGCCAGAATGTCAGTCCTTCTTGCCTTCTCATCATTCCATTATAACTTGTTTTAATGGAACCAATCAAGTGACAATATAGGAAAGAAAACTAGTTTCTCATCACATGTTTCTCATCACACATGTTGTCATCCTTACCTCTCTCTGCTATACAATTTATTCAGCATGGACCATGGATAATATTAGCAAGGTTTGATTCCCAAAAATTCAAGGTTTGATGCTATTTGATGAAACAATGTTCTGCATTATATCTCAATATTTATTGTATGCTAGATCACACATGAGGGACTACGGTGGCTTAGCGGTTAAGATGCTGAACTTAATGACTGGAAGGTCGGCAGATCAGCCAAGTGCTGCATGATGGAGTGAGCATCTGTCTCTGTCCCAGCTCCTGCCAACTTAGCAGTTTGAAAGCAAGAAAATGCAAGTCGATAAATAAGGACCACTTCAGTGGGAAGGTAAACAGCATTGTGTGGGCTCCGCTGTTTACTCATGCCTGCCACATGTCCATGAAAATGTCTGCAGACACAGACAGCACTGGCTCCTTGGCTATCAACAGATGTGAGCACTGAACCCTAGAGTCAGATACAACTGGCTTTTGAGTGAGGTCGACCTTTACCTCTATCTAGATCACACGTGATCTAAATTTCGGATAATCATGAAGTGAAAATCAGCACTAGCAATGTGCTGAGATGGGAAGAGAATTTGTATGGGTCACAGACTCTATATGTATGTGCCACATAGATTGAATGACTACTTACCTTAAAAAAATATTCCTGCATTCCAGATGGTTAATGCTACCAATAAAGTGGTGCAGAGACTGGTTTGATGGTTGAGAATGATGAAACCTAAATTTAATTTAAACACATCCCATCCTTCCCTTGAAAACCCGACCCTGTTTCACAATCTAATTATAAGTGTGAGGTATAGCTAATTGAGGCAACAGCCTGAGCATGTAGTAGCATGATTTCCCAGGGAAAATCATGATTCTAAAATTGTCAGGAGCCAACACTGATATGGTGCCAAGCCTTCGCATTTTATTACTCTCAAGATAGTCGTGCCTGGTGAAATAAAATTACATTGCGCCTTTGATCACAGCACTCACCAGGATTTCTGTCAGCGGAAAGAAGCAAGATGCCAGAACCATTGAACAACACACTACATACAAGGTCCCATTTTTTTTTGAGGAAGAACATGCAGAAAAGTCGTTCTGTGTACTTTCCCCAGTAACCTTCATTAATAATTCAAATCAAATAGATTCTTAATGTTCCATAAATTTAGCCTGATTTTGTTAATTACAGGGAAGTTCCATCCCATCAGGCCTTGATGCTTCGTACTGTAAAAGGCCTTTTAGAGGCATTAAATGAAAGTATACCCTGCCTCCAATTCCTTACCTGAAGCCTCTCAAACATGCATGTGTTGAACATGAACATCTGCTAAATAGCAGTAGGGACATTCAACTGAATGTATGCATGGCACATACATGATCAGGAGCCCTGATAAGTCAAAGCCTCTGATCCACGTGTTGTCTGTCAGTTGAGCTGAAAGCACTTGCAAGCCCCTTTGTGCAGGAGTGAGAGGTTTCAGTGAGAAGAATGGAACTACCTGCATCCTCGTGTCCCCACAATGCATTGAGCCCGACATGGTTTCGGGCTTGAAGCCTGAATAGAACAATTGCCAGTTTAGGCTTAATGGCTAACACCAGGCTTAATGCCTGAATAGGGCGTACGTTCCTAAAACCTTAGTCATATTGCATTTGGTTTGGCATTGGGAAGGTTTGGAGCACCTTCTTGCCAGCACAGAGGTTCTGCATGCAGAAGCAGGCACAGCTGAGATGGATGCCATGCTCACCCGGCCCCATTGAAATGGGTTCATATTTTGGGCTAAGACTTAGGTAGCTAGGAAACTGCCTCATGATGAGTTTCAGTCTCGCTCCTGTCGACAGCAATTCTCTATGGTTTCAATGGGGAGTCTTTCTCAGCCCTTCCTTTAGTTTTTGCCCATATATGAAGATCAACCCATGGCGAACCTCCTCCTAGCTATCCCCACCGCCACAGGCAAAAGGAAGGTGCAAAAAATGTTCTGATGCATGTGAAAGGACTAGGCCTGTGTATTTATTTATACAGTAATACCTCAGATAACGTTTACCTCGGATAACGCTAAAATCGCATAACGATAAGTAATCTGGGGAGGAGAATTGGATCGAATAACATTAAGGTCCTACGGGATGGATCGGATAACAACCGCTAAAGCCTGTGCAGTTACAATGTATCTCTATGGAGCTTTAACGTTATCCGATCCATTCCATAGGATTTTAACATGCATCGGATAACATTAAACATCGGATAACACCAAGACTTGTGGAACCAAGTCTTAGCGTTATCCGAGGTATTACTGTATTTATATCTCATCTTCTTGTCAAGAGGACCCAAGGTGGCTTATATTAAAAGTTTGAAAAACTAAAAAAAAAAAATCAACACCACAACTTATTACAGTATTAAATACATTCAACAGCTCTAAAATACATTAACATCAACAAAAATATAACACCCCATTTAAAAAAAACAAAAAAATCTTAGGTGGCCAGTCATTGAGAGAAAGCTTGCCTGAAGAGAAAAGTATAGCAGTTGCATCTCCACAAGAATCCACTCTTTTATATACTTTGCTGTGCAACAGTGTTCTATTGCTGGAAAAAATTACTTGTCCCTCCTTTCTCTACAACTATTATGATGGTCACAGGTAGGTTCAGAACCAAAAAAAGCCTGAGGAGGTGGCAGATGCCATTATCTTTGTTCAACAAATAGTCCCAGTGTATCACCTCTGTGGACCTTGGCCCCACTAGACCACTCTACAAGCGTTACCTTGGTTCATTAATGTCATCCTCCGAGGAAGGGCTGCGGTGGCTCAGTGGTTAAGAAGCTTGCCTAGTTAGATGGAAGGATGACAAGTCAGCAGTTCAAGACCTGGGTACTGCATGATGGTTTGAGCGCCCATCTCTGTCCCAGTTCCTGCCAGCCTAGCAGTTCAAAAGCAAGAAATTGAATGTAAATAGGGACTCCTTTGGTGGGAAAAGATCTTGGGGACATGAAAGGAGCCTCATTCAGGAGTCTCCTAAGCCTAGTTTCTCCAACAAAATCTTTTCAACCCAGAATAATTTCTGACATGAAATTATTATTATTATCCTCCAAGGAACAGAGCCTGCAACATTGGGAGCCAATTCGTTGAGAAATATAAGATTACACAGGCTCTGCTTAACCACACAGAAAAGTAGATATACTGTACCACCGAAAGGAGCCTTATTATATGTTACTAAGTTTAGCAAAAATGAAAGCAATCTTAAAAGAGTGCTTAATGGATTTACCTCAGGGTGAACGTTCATGGATTAGAACCCACTTCCTCAGACATATGGAGCACAATATTTAGGCCATAGGTTTATACAGAGGTGTGTGTGCGATAATTACATTAGTGATTCGCTTTCACAATGACAATGACCCAGAAATGATCAGTCAAACCTCTGATCACAGACTTTTGATTAACAACAATCAAGTGGTTGTGCTGAGGAAATCATATCAAGGACCACTTAGCAGGAGACACTTCTCCCCACCTTTCTGCCTTCTGGTAGTAATTACAGATGATAACTGTATAAAAAGTGTCTGCCAACGGCTGTCCTGACTGGTTAATGGCCCTCTTTCGTCAAACCCCTTGCATTTAAACCGACAGTCCTCACTTCACTCACATCTTGAGTGTTTCCTTTAACCTTCACTGTGGTGGGGTGCAATGGCCACATGCCAAAACAGTTATCTTTGTTCAAATATTTCTGGGCCTGACTGTATACCTTTTTTTCTACTTTAAATGTTTCTAGAGTGATTTTATTATCACGTGTTAGTTTGTGTGCAAAAACAAAAGGGAGAGACTGATAAGACCGAGATCTCTCCAGGTTTCTGTGCTGTTGTTTTTTACTACCTCGTACTCTTCTAATAAGAGTGAATTCCCAAATTAAAAAAAAAAACAATCCAATAACCAAATCAGACATTATGTTCTCTGCTAAATCTTGGATGTGTACCATCCAATCGAATTAACCTATTTTTTCAAGCTGTCGGTCAGATTTGTTTCAAGTGATTCAGGACTAACAGCAGCAAAACCCTTGTTATATCAGCACTAATTGGCCACCAAACCTTCTGGCAGTCTAGTTCCAGTCCTCAGGGGTTAAACACATGAATATGCAACAGACTGTTACTGTGTCTGCACCTGGACTATGGGCAGGGACGGATTTACATGAAAAGAGGCCCTAGGCTATTCCACTTATGTGGCCCTTTCACCTCCCACTTTTAAGTTTGTAAATTACATGAGAGATAATAAAATATAGTAATACCTCAGATAACGTTTACCTCAGATAACGCTAACATCGCAGAGGAGAATTGGATCGAATAACGTTAAGGTCCTATGGGATGGATTGGATAACAACCGCTAAAGCCTGTGCGATTACAATGTATCTCTATGGAGCTTTAACGTTATCCCATAGGATTTTAACATGGATCGGATAACACTAAAAATCGGATAACAGCAAGACATGTGGAACCAAGTTTTAGCATTATCTGAGGTTTTACTGTACATCATTACTGTGATATATATCAATATATAGGCCCCTCTTGATCTTGAGGCCCTAAGCTGAAGCCTAGTTAGCCTATAGGAAAATCCGGCCCTGACTATGGTCATCCTTTAAACATGCTGGAAAGGAGCTGGATGTAGGGCTTCTAATTAGCTATTATTTTTACAGAGTGGAAAAATCATCTGGAAGCTGCATGCATGGCAAAACTCCAATGCTCTTGGCACAAAATAGCTCAACATTTCTTCCAAACCCTACAATTCTGCAAAACTGGCACACTCCCCCCCCCCCCCCACACCATTACTTGGCACCTTTCTTGTCACCAAGTACCCCTTGTTGCTTCAAGAATATTTTGCAACATTAAGAGCTTAGGATTTGTTTTCTCTTTGACCATCTCATCTCTCAGCTCTTTTAATGTACTTCTGTAGAATTGTGCTTTAAGACATCGAACTACTTTTCCTAACTACGACTCACAGAATCACTCGACCAGCATGGAGGATCATAAGAAATAGCTCTTCCAAGGTCTGAGCTATAACACCACCAGAATGCAGAGTAGTCAATTTATTTTTATTTTAGGCTTACCAATTGCATTCCTGAGACCTGCCATGTCCTAGAGAGACAGCTCCATCTAGAGTATGACCCGTATTCTCTTCTCTTTGATCCAGCCGCAAAATGCCCTGTCACCCCTTCCCTTATTCAGCTCTTACTATCCACAGCAGAAGAAGTAAAACATCGGATAACGCTAAAACCTGGTTCCTCAAGTCTTGGTGTTATCCGATTTTTAGTGTTATCTGATCCATGTTAAAATCCTATGGGATGGATCAGATAACGTTAAAGCTCCATAGAGATACATTGTAACCGCACAGGCTTTAGCGGTTGTTATCCGATCCATCCTATAGGACCTTAACGTTATTCGATCCAATTCTCCTCCCCAGACTACTTAACGTTATGCGATTTTAGCGTTATCCGATCCAATCGTTATCCAGTGTTTTACTGTACGTAAACCTGAATCCTGACAACCCTGACCATTCTAATTACTGTATTTTTCGGACCATAATATGCACCAAATTTTTAGAGCAGGAAAACAAGAAAAAAAATTCTGAACCTTTGGACCATAAGGTGCACCCTTATCTCCCCCCCCCCACACACACACTTTTGGGGAGAAAAAAGTGCGTCTTATGGTCCAAAAAATACGGCAGTAGTTAACTTGCAATGGAACACAGACTTTACATCACAGTTCCATGCTAGCATCAAGGTGTAGTCCTTGGGACAGGATTTAGTAGGTCTGGATTCTCTGAATCACAAGAAGGGAGGGAATTTGCATGAGCAACTAAGTTGGTGTTTCAGATTAGCGAGCATGATGGGTGGACCTCTTCATCTGTTGACTGCAACACACTTCCAGTTACATTTCACCCAGCTATGGAAATATGTGGCAAAGCAACACGACGAGGCAGGCAAGTTCCTGCTCTTTATGCTACCTCACCCATCACTGCCATGAGGCAGGATATTTGTAGGGCGGGGGCCCTCAAGACATTCTGACAGGTGTCTTATTCACTTCACCCACAGCAAAGAAAAAAGGGAAAAAGGGCTAAGTCTTTCCTGCCCTTTGATCCTAAAGGAGGGGCAAGAGAAAGAAGAGCCACTAAATTCCAGATGTGCTTGCGTTATACCAGGTGTTTCACCCTAGGCTATCACCTAGTTTCTTGGTGTCCATTTCTAAGCCTTAACAAAAGAAAAAGAGAAACAGAGTGTCAAGGCTATCATAGCTCCCACTAGCATATCATCATTAAAACAACACAAATCCAGCTTACCCTGAGAGCATTTGGTGGGCCCAAAAAAAGGAGAAAATTACGTGATGGAAAACAGGTGGATAACATTATAAACAAGCCTCAACTCAAATTCAAGTAAAGGTTGGCAGGCAGAATGCATGTGTGTGTATGTGTGTGTGTGTGTGTGGTTGTTCAGTTGCAGTTGAGTCCAACCCTGTGTGTGTTTGTGTGGTTGTTCAGTTGCAGTTGAGTCCAACGCTTTGCAACCCCTTGGACCATAGCACACCAGGCTTCTGTCATCTGCCATCCTCCGTAGTCCAACCAGATCTATGCGCACTGCGTCGATGATGCCATCTAGCCACCTCATCCTCTGCCGCCCCCTTCTCCTTTTGCCTTCAATCTTTCCCAGCATCAAGGCCTTCTTCAGGGAGTCCTCTCTTCTCATTTGGTGGCCAAAGTACTTGAGCTTCATCTTCAGTATGGAGTGGGGGGTGGGTAGGAATTTATAAACAGGAAACTTCTCTTAGGATGACACTTCCCAATGAATAAGCCTTTGATGGATTCAAACATGGGCATTCCTGAGTTTTCCTCTTTATTGTTAACTTTCTAAATTAGTCGTTTAAGGCATAATTGTTGCTGAATCTTCTCATCACTTAGAAAGAGCAGTTAGTTTGTAGATTCTGCCTCTGAATATCAAAATGATTGGCAGAACATACTACCCATTTTGGAAAGCCTACTTACTCTAGAACAGGGGTCAGCAGACTTGGCTCTTCAGATGTTCTTGGACTTGAATTCCCAGATGCCCTGATCAGCAGGTGTACTGACTTGGGCTTCTGGGAACTGAAGTCCAAGAACACCTGGAGAGCCACATTTGCTGACCCCTGCATCAGAAAGGAAACCTGAGACAGAGAGAGAGCCGGAAAACAGTGACGGTACTTTTCTGTCATTCTGCAAGTGAGAAGAGAATACATTTGTACAGTAATACCCCGGGTAACACGAGTACCGTGTAGCGTGAAAACCGCATATCGTGACAAGATTTTCAGAAAAATCTTGTATTGAATAACGCAATTTTCACGTTATTCGAAACAAGCGTATGCGTGGGGGGGGGGAGTTGGATTGGGTAGGACATCTACCCAATCCAACCCCCCAAAGCACCCGCCCCCATGATGTTTGGAAAGTGTACGGGGATCCTTACCCTTTCGAAACTTCAGGCGAGCGGTGTGCGTCGGTGGGGGTCAGCGCAGGATACCGGGGGGGGGGAACCTCCGTGTCCTGAGCTAACCCCCACCGACATGCGCCCGCCTGCAAGCCACCCGAGGTTCCGAAAAAATAAGGATCTTTACCCTTTCGGAACTTTGAGAGAGGAGAACATCGTCTCCCCGGCTTGGGAAAGAGGCGGCTTGGCCGAAATTCCCTCCCCCTGCATGGGGGTGAGGATTTTGACCAAGCTGCCTCTTTCCCGGGCACGCTATAGCAACGCGGATCGCACGTCAATGCAAATGCCTTGACGTGGAATCCCCGTTTCGCTCGCCTAAACAAGGGTTAGCTTTTTAAAAAGCCCCCGTGTCGGCATCTCCCATGGGCACGGGCGCGCCTGTCAGATGGGGGCTGCAGAGGCTACGGGGAAGAGCTCCGTAGCCTCTGCAGCCCCCGTCTCACACGTGCACGCGCCCGTGCGAGAAGCCGACACGGGGGCTTTTTAAAAAGAGACCCAGTTGCCAGGACACATCACCCTTCCTCCCCCCTCCCGCCACCAGGTATCTGGCCATCTGGCCAGTGCCGCTTTGGCGGCGAGACTTTTTGCTGCCCTGCGGTGTGGGGGTGGAGTTTGAAAGCCCCCATGTCGGCTTCTCGCACGGGCGGGACCTCTTCCCCGTAGCCTCTGCAACCCCCATGTGACGCGCGCGCCCGTGCGAGAAGCCGACATGGGGGCTTTTGAACTCCACCCCTCCCACCGCAGGGCAGCAAAAAGTCTCGCAAAGCGCCTAAACGGGCATCGCATGTCAAGGCAAGGTATCAAAGCGGGGGGTGCCACCGGGGAGGGGGGAATTCGGAAAAGCCGACCCCTGCCCAGGCGCGCGAAAGGGGGATCCCACGTTAAGGTAAGGGATCAAAGTGGGGGGTGGCACCACCCACTTTGATACCTTGCCTTGACGTGCGATGCCCGTTGCTATACCCGTTTGGTAGAAGAGGCTCCCACTGGCGCGCCTTTTCGCGCGCGTGCGAACGCCTCTTCTCAGGTTTTTTTTAGCGTTGTTGGATCAATGTATTGAACAACGTTAAAAACCGGACAACGTCATGACTTGTGGAACCATGTCATAACGTTGTCCGGGGTTCTAGTGTATTGCTGAAGGAAGCTTGTTAAAGCAACAGCAATTGTGTTTGGCGGGAGGAGGGAGAGAAGAGAGGCTTAACAAAGGTGAGTCTGACCAGATTGCTTTTTCCTGTGCTAAAAATACAGCTGGCAAATGAGTGGCTCAACTGATGCTCTCCAAATATGTAAGGAGACAGCTATATATACTGTATATTCAGACTCATAAGACGTATCAGAGTATAAGATGCACTCTGTCATTACCAAAATAGCCCACTATAGGTAACTATATACAGTTTAAGATGCACTCCATTTTCCAGTGTATTTTAAGGGGGGGAACGTGGATCTTATACGCCAGCAAATAGGGTATTCCTCGGGGGGGGGGGGATAACATACAGTAAAACACCGGATAACGATTGGATTGGATAATGCTAAAATCGCATAACGTTAAGTAATCTGGGGAGGAGAATTGGATCGAATAACGTTAAGGTCCTATGGGATGGGATGGATAACAACCGCTAAAGCCTGTGCGTTTACAATGTATCTCTATGGAGCTTTAATGTTATCCGCTCCATCCCATAGGATTTTAACATGGATTGGATAACACTAAAAATCAGATAACACCAAGACTTGTGGAACCAAGTTTTAGTGTTATTCAGTGTTTTACTGTATTGGTTGAACAAAAAGTCTACAACCTTATTCAACTCAGATCAAACAATTATTATACAAACATACAGTTGAGCAAAATGCTCATGATTTCTGCCATGGAATGCTGTGAATTCCGTGAAGGTATTAACTAGTCTATTAAGAGTTCCCTAGACTTTCCTAGCAGACTTTGAATTCCCTTTAATTCCTAAAAAAAGAAGAAAAAATTAATTTGTCTGTCCAACATTTACATAACTTTGGCCTCTCTACAAGTGTTTCCTGTAATGGGAGAGGAGGAGTAACCGTTTTAGAAACAATCCTGCATTATTAACGGGGCAGAGAACTTCTCTAATCTCAAGCAATTCCAACACCTTTTGGGGAAAAAAAGATAAAAAACAATTTTAATAATGGTATTTTTATTTAATAAGTAGGGACCAACATAGACATTTGATTATTCTTCCTGGAAAAGTAGTATTATGTTACAGCTATTATCTGCCACTTGATCCTGTTGTGTTTTCCTTCTTGCTATTTAAAACCATACCACCTACATGTCTGCACGCAGAAACAAGAGTCATCAGACACTATCATTATTTAGAACTGCTAATTGGTACTGTTAGGTGACATAGTGGTTGAAGTATTCCATTCCAGAAGCATGCATCACTTGAGTATATCCATGGTGACAGGGGTAGTTGAGGATGGTTTTGAGCAGACGAAGCTTAATCACTGAAGTAATTAAAAGAGAACACAACTGCAGATACTGCAACAGCCACTGCTATCACCACTCCTAAAAATGACAAAATATACATATTCAGTATCTGAACATAAAAACTTGATACTAGTTAGCACAAACAATACAAATGCAAATAAACAATATACAAGAAGATACCAACAGCTACTTGGGTCTTAGGCAACAAAGCACATATATTATCAATTTCTTCATACCGAGATCCTACTTTCACAAAACATTTAGAATCAACATGCAGTAGGGATACCTTGACCAAATCCAAGCTCTGACTTCCCTGTGAGTATCGGATGTAACATGTAACTGAATGTGATTTGTGAAGGCCTTCTAAACGTGTGGTCTTTAAACTCAAGAGCCTCCTTCAGCGATTGGGAAAGATGTCTCTGCTGAATATGCAGCGAGACTGCTGACCAAACTGAAAGTATGGGACAACTTCAATAAACCTGGAAATGTTGAAAGAGGACTTAACTTATGCAAAGAGAGACTCGACTACTGGTTAAGCCTGGGTTGGAATCATGCAGATTTCAGCATATGAAAATGGATCACAAAATAAAAAGCACTGTAACCCTAATACATATACAGAACAGTAACATGCTGCATGGAACATACTATGCAAAGAAAGACTTAAGAGGAGACTAGGTGAAATCCAGCTTCCCCACAGTTCATTCAGGCAAAGTTCAAATTGTTCCCTACTAACCCAAATAATCTTGGGGAGTGTGGTGGCTTAGTGGTTAAAGACACTGAATTTGACAACTGGAAGGTCGGCAGGTTGAGACGCGAGTGCTGCATGATGGAGTGAGCTCCTGTCTCTGCCCAGCTCCTGCCAACCTTGCAGTTCCAAAGCAAGAAATTGCAAATACAACTAGGTACCACTTTGGTGGGAAGGTAGACAGTGTTCCGTCCTAGTCATGCCTGCCACATGTCCTTGGAAACATCTGCAGATGCAGACAGTGCTGGCTCTTTGGCTATAAACGGAAATGAGCACCGAACCCTAGTGTCAGATATGACTGGCTTTTGAGCAAGGATGACGCTTACGCAAATACTAGCTCAGGATTCAACCTTGAGCCTTTGCAATATAGTACTTTGTGTAACATTTATATTAGGATTGGAAATCCTTTGCCTGGGGGCCAGTATTGTCCCTTCCTCAAAAATCCACTGTGGTTGCACGCCCTGCTACAAAGTGGTGCCACACTGCACTAATGAATTTCAGTAGCATCTAGAACAAGCTGTATTTAAATACAGTAATACCTCGGATAATGTTTACCTCGGATAACGCTAAAATCGCATAACGTTAAGTAATCTGGGGAGGAGAATTGGATCGAATAACGTTAAGGTCCTATGGGATGGATCGGATAACAACCGCTAAAGCCTGTGCGGTTACAGTGTATCTCTATGGAGCTTTAACGTTATCTGATCCATCCCATAGGATTTTAACATGCATCGGATAACACTAAAAATCGGATAACACCAAGACTTGTGGAACCAAGTCTTAGCGTTATCCGAGGTATTACTGTACATGCATTTGTTGGCTGGCTTTACATTCATCTTAGTAATTTTCCTTGACTGCCACTATATTTTTGCAGCTGATCACTATAATGCATCTAAAAGCAAGGGCAATGCTTGCTTCCACAGCAGGTGTTTTCTAGTTGCTGCCAACATTCAGTTGAGTGCTTATAAAGGCTGCTTGTAGATCAAATGGTTCCCCTTTTTAATTTCCACTCATTTTCAACTCTTAGAATAATCACATTTCAGGGAGCAAATATTGTGGATAGCAAGCCAGTATTTTCCCCATTGACTACACAATTCCTTCTTTGCACATTTTAGCAGTATGCATTCAATCATCTGAGGCTATTATTTCTCTTCATCACACAGTGATTTCTCTCAGTCATCACTGTTGGCAATCCATGGAGAATAAGGGCTTTGACCAAAGACATCACTATATGACCCTAATGCCTTCCTCAAACCTCAAAGACAGGTTGCATCCTATTCTAGTTACCTCTACTTCAATGCAGCTGAAAGAGGCAGTAAGAAGATAATCATTTAATGTTGTTGATTATGTCTAGAAAGCAAACAGTGAATCTTACATACCTATATTTTGATGAAGTTTTAATAGAAGCGCTTCTTTCGTCAACCTCTTCTGTTGCACATCGTCTTCAAATTCCTTTGGTTGGATTACTTCAACTGCATAAAAACATAGAAGATTATGTACACTTGGGTGTTCACCAAATTCCATCCTCCAATGGACCATTCTCAGCCTGTTTTCTTCCTTGCTTGTATCCCATAAAATGGACAAAATCTGTTTTTAAACCTCAAAATTTGAGACCAAGGCTGGGGGGGGGGGGGGGAATTAACAGATACAGTAATACCTCATATATCATTAGTATCGAATAACACGAAAATCGCATAACATCAAGGAATCTGGGGGGAAGAATTGCATCAGATAACATTAAGATCCTATGGGATGCTTCAGATAACAACCGCGAAAGCCTGTGTGGTTACAATGTATCTCTATGGATCCCATAGAGGATCAGATAACACTAAAAATCATATAACACGAAGACTTGTGGAACCAGGTTTTAGTGTTATATGAGGTTTTACTGTATAAGAAAACTCAACCTGACAAAAGTTTGACTACAGGATACATTTATCACATGGCTCTGATAGCAATATCAATTACACTTATATATACTGACCCATAGTGGTTAGAGCTCTTTGGGTGGTTCACAAAATAATTAACATTTTGTTCGCAACATGCTGAGTACTCATTTTACCAACCTCTGAAGGATGGGAGGTTGAGTCAACCTTAAACCCAGTCAGGATTGGATTTACAATGTCAGCAGCTGGGGCTGCAATACAGCAGTTTAACCACTGCATCTCAAGGGCTCTTGAAGCATCAAATCACTGAAGTTTGTGCCCCACCTAAGCATCTGTAAAATCCTGATGCCCCCACCTCTGTGGCATATAGTTTTTATTATTCAAAAAGTGAACTCCTATTCATATGGAGGAAGCCTAAAAGGGCATCAACTGTTAATAACTCATTCTCTAATTGCCCCACTTAAAAATCAAATTGCCCCACTGTGTGTGGGGGGGTGTCCCACCTTGGGAACCAGGGGGCTAGTCTTTCAATTCTGGTTACTGATGCTGAATATTGGGTTCTGCTTCTGACTCTGGAGAAACATGGATTTCTGGTTTTCTAATAGCTACAGGGGTAAAATGTGTAAATAAATTGATGCCATGAAGCCTCACTCTTATGTCTGACGAAGTGGACTTGATCCACAAAAGTTAATAGTAAAATACACCAGTTAGTCTTTAAAGTGCCACGTTTATGTCTTTTTGTTTGTTTTGTTTACTCTTTGATATGCTTGAAACACAGACTAACACGGCTACCATTTCAAAAATTTCAACCCTCTTCAAGGAGGCTATTTCTGTGTACCCCATCCAAGTGAAGAATACATATACAGCCCAATAGGAATTTGATAGTTATTTACCCCAATAAATCTTGTTCACAGCAAAGTTAAACTGCAAAATACTAGCTGCATTTTTAATTTTGAGAATGAAAAGCTAAATAAAAACTTTACCAACTGTTTAAAACTTAAATAATAAGAGCAGAATTTTCTCTGAATGGTCGCCTCGCTTAACAAATACAGTCAAACCTCGCATAAAGAGCGTTTCACTTAAAGAGTAACTCGCTTAAAGAGCAGAATTTTCACTCAATATTCGCTTCGCTTAACAAATAAAACCAACCAAAAACTTGCTTAACAAATAAATTAGGGTTTGCAGTACCCCCCACAATTGGTAATTTACAATGGTGTTTCGCTTAAAGAGCAAACTCGCTTAAAGAGCAATCCTGTGGAACGCATTATGTTTTTTAAGCGAGGCACCACTGTACAATAAAACCAACCAAAAAAGTCACTTAACAATAAATCAGGGTTCGCAATCCCCACCCCCACCAGAAGTCACAATCAGTCACTTATAATGGTGTTTCGCTTAAAGAGCAAACTCGCTTAAAGAGCAATCCCGTGGAACGCATTATGCTCTTTAAGCAAGGTACCACTGTACACAGAAAGTTGGATCCATACTCTTAGTGCTGTCACAGACTATCCGTTTTCAGCTAATTGTTTCCATGCTGCAAACTACAGTAGTTACACTACTTTGCCAGTGAGGCTGGTATCCTGGCAAATATTCAAGTCATATACAGAAATTCTTAGGTGAGGAACAATGTGTGAATGGAAAAAACTTATAAAAGGCACAGCTCAGGAAATGCTACGTGGCATGTATATATACACCAGCTTTACAGCATCTTTGGGTTGCAATCCTACACATATTGATGTGGAATTCAGTACCACTAAACTCATGACAAATAGCTTCTGTGCAGGTGTGTGGATAACTGAAGTGTTAGTCTTAAAAAATGCATCACCGGCATAATCCTATGTACCTCATATATAGTTAGGAACTAGGTAACCCAAAGAACAATTTAAGTTACATTTGAATTTCAACAACTTTTCAGATATTGTCCTTTACATTTTCTTGCTCAAGTTTATCTGTTGTTTAGTCTCCAAATTATTTTAAGTCTTTTGACAGATTGTTTTAAGCCCATACTATAAATAGATGCAACATTAAACAGCATCTTGCCCACAACTTTCCATCTTGTTTCTGGCAAAGCCTTCTCCAACAGCATATAAAATTGAAAGCATAGACATGAAATTTCAAGTCATCATAGAGTTCAAGAAAGATCACTGTACGATACACAACTGTACAGCATTACCAAGTAAACAGCCCTGCCTGCCTCTCCTTGGATGCCTCTTAAGACACTGCAGGTTACTCAAGTATAAATCACAGCAGCCAAGCCCAAGGACCTCAACTAGCTAACAAAGAATGAGTTCAGCGAAAGAGATTACTCTCCCTGAAATCTTATTTGTGTTTATCTACTCAGTGGATGTAACCCTTTGATACTAGAAGCTGGGATTTAGCATAGGCATTGCTAATGCAAATCTTATTTGTCCATGCTGAAGAACAGAAGGCTTTAATAATGAAAATCTATAATGTGCATTTCATTTTTTTAAAAAAAATACAAGCCAATACAATGATTTTATTCTGCCCAGTCCAAAACTTTTGACTCTTATCTGCGGCTGAGGTTGGAAACAGACCTCTTTATTTATTTATTTATTTATTTACTCATATTTACTATCCCGCCCCAATCGGGTAGACCCGACTCTGGGCGGCTTACATCATAGATTAAAATCACAGGTTAAAACCTTAAAAATTCATAAGAAAAATTACAACAACACTTTCTTTCTTTTGCTTAAAGCAGTTCTAATCTAAAGCAACACCATGTTACAAGAAATAATGGTACACATTCCTAGAAAAGCTTGCTTTAAGATTTTAGCTTTGTGTCCACTAAGTCAAATTCACTGGTGTGATTAACAAGTGTACCAAGCACTTCAAAATTATTTAAATGATTTCAGTAGGTTAGAATATTTACAGTTAGGTGCTTTGTGGGGTTAGCTCCATGATTCTCAATGTGGGGCACAGGTCCCACAGGGGAGAAATTTGATTAACATTGAATGGCCTTTTAGGCTACCTCCACAGGAATAGGAGTTCACTTTTTAATAAGAATTGTATGTTGGGGGGGGGGGGATCAGGATTTTAGAGATTCTTAGGTGGGGCATGGGCAAAGAAAGGTTGGGAACTACAGGTCTAGCCTTATTTAAAACAAATTCCCCTTAACCCTCACCACCATATTTCTGACTACACGTTTCTAGACCAGGGGGCTTCAACCTACAGCCTGTGGGCCAGCCCCGGCCCACGGCATTTCATATGGCCTGTGTGTCTGCCACAACCATTTACAACAGCCATAAATGTGCCCACAGCTGTTGTAAATGTGTTTACGGCAGCCATGGATGCATTTTACGGCAGCATTTACGGCAGGGGAAACCACCAGTTGAAGCCTGTTCAGCTGTCTGAGGGGGAGTGGTCCAGCCCATGGCTTCAAAAGATTGAGTACCTCTGTTCTAGACTTACACAACAGCAAAGAGCCTAAACCATTTGATAAGGGTTCTACATACAGTTGTACCTCACTTAAAGAGCATAATGTGTTCCTCTTTAAGTGAGTTTGCTCTTTAAGCAAAATACCATTGCAAGTAACCAATTGTGACTTCTGGTGGGGGGGGGACTGCGAACCCCAATTTATTTGTTAAGCGAGTTTTTGGTTGGTTTTATTTGTTAAGTGAAGCGAACATTTAGAGAAAATTCTGCTCTTTAAGGGAGTTACTCTTTAAGCGAAGCCATCTTTATGCGAGGTTTGACTGTAGTTTCGTAGAACAAAGAACATTTACAGGGAAATTGGGCACATGCTGCAGAGATGTAAGCTGAAATCCTGCCATTTGGTGTTGAGTTGCAAAAAGAGTGGGCTCGTTAAAATAGTGGGGATGTGGTGAGCCAAATGGGCCTGCTATATTTGTGGCTTATGCTAATGTCAGTCACAATTAAAGTGGGCTCTTTTTAATTAATGAAACTTATAGAGTGACTCACCAAATCCCTATTGATTCAATCAAACTTCTACTGACGCTAGGTGTAACTTACTCTGCTACCCAGCAGGGTTTCAGCCATAAAACACAAGTCTTTGATGCCTTGTGAACGCTAAGAAGGTCTGGATGTGCTCAACTTAAGCGTGCCAGGAGCTTATGTTTTACAAAGCAGAGAGAAGACATTTTTCATGTTTAAGAGTCTCAGTCATTCCAAGATGAGAATAACCCAACTCTTAAATGAGTAGCTAAATGTACCTGTATTCATTTCTTCAAGGATACGTAAATCCTCTGTTTGAACAGTTTGATCCAGCATCTCGAGAAAGCGCTCTTGGATCTCCTTGATTGTCTCATCACCAAACTTATAATCACAAAACAATACACTGGACCCTGCAATGGTGCCATATACTCTGCAAGGCAAGGAGTGATACTCCCTTTCTGAATCTGAAAACAACAAGAAAATAAAGAGGAGTGAAAATAGAGGAAGCCCCCATTAAGAATCATTGAAGAACAGCAAGAAACACTGGTACATACAGCATCATGTTTATATATCTGTACAGAGTCTCAATTGTGGTATACTGAACCCACACATCTGGAAATTCTTTCAACAGATTATGTTGAAGTACACATAGCATCAGTACTATCTTTGTATACATATTTCCCTCAGCCTAATTATGCCTCCTTCCATGCTGTTAGCATCCAATTTTACAGGAACTTATGTATGAATATCAGAAAACAAAACAAAATAAACAAAATAAAATAAAAAACACTGTAGCATTTTAAAGACTAACTGTTATATTTTTATTGTTAGCTTACGTGGATCAAGTCCACTTCAAGTCTTTAAAGTGCTACAGTGTTTTTTGTTTTGTTTTGTTTTGTTTTCTGATATGCCTGAACCACAGACTAACATGGCTACTATTCAAAAAATTGTATGTATGAATGTTTATATTAACATTTCAAAAGGTTCACAACAACCTCTGAATTAGTTGGCAAGGTATTAAACAGTACAATAAAAAAACACAATGCTTTATGTGCACTAAGAAGGCACAGACAAATAACAATCTCTATTTAGAAATGTTCTGGCAGAGGAAACCAGAGGTAATGTCAAGAGGTTTTACTTCAGTCTTTCCCAAACTTTTGGTTTTTGGACTTCAATTCCCAGAAGCTGAAGTCAATTCCCCAAAGCACCGATCAGCCAATGTACTGACTTGGGCTTCTGGGAATTGAAGTCGAAAAAACCAAAGGTTCGGAAACACTGCTTTGATCAAACTGTCTTCAAAAATCACTCTTCTTGTACCACACAAAGTGATCCCTCCAATTGGTCACAAATACGTAAGGAATTTTAATTTTTCAACAAAGATCTGGACAATCTGCCTTTGTGTGATGAAGCTAGATTTTCTGGTTCCTGGGGCAGGGCAGACATTAGATACAATATCCTCTTCTCACCTACTTTTGATCCTAAGCTGTGCAACGTGCAGGAGAAGAGACAACTTGTGATAAGCAGGACTCTATCGCCACCGCCCAAATGCAAAAGGATGTATGAAGTGGATCCTTATGGAGGAACAATCTCCCAGCAAGAGAAAAGGGAAGGAGAATAAGAGAACTAGAAAAGCAAAAACTATGCTCCTTGGTCTTTAAAACGATTAGGACAGCTCCGTTTCTGATGCAGTGGGTTCTAGTCTACAAAGGCGAACAGCTTTCAAAGTGCCAGGTAGTTCTTTGTTGTTTTTGCTGTAGCAGACTAAGACAATTAGCTGTCACTGTAATCTGGAAGACCTGCCAGAAAAGAACCTGAGGGGGTCAGATTGTTTACAGGAAGAAGGAACAATCACGAACTAGGGATTTAAGTCTGGGCACTAACCTTTCGTTGGCACCGTCTTGTTCCAAGCTGTTCACAATTATAGGTAAGAAGTGCCACCTAATGGCAAACATGAACATTGCAACAGGTAAGACAACTACCCTTGGGACGTATTAGTTAAGAGAATTCCCCAAAGGATGGGTAGATAAGAGCCCTGGTGGCACAGTGGTTAAACTGCTGGACTACAGCCAAAAGGCTGCACGTTCAATCCTGACCAGGGCTCAAGGTTAAGTCAGTCTCCCAGCCTTCCTAGGTTGGTAAAATGAGTACCCAGAATTTTAGGGGCAAAATGCTAATTACCTATAAACCGTCCAGGGAGTGCACTAGGAGTTTTGGGATGGTATATAAGTGTAATTGCTATTGCTAGATCTCATGGCACCTAGGATCTAAATCTTACTACAGACAGTAGATTATACAGTTTATCACACATCGGCTGTCCCATTGCAAGGGCCCTCCCTTTTTGGCTCCTGGGCACATTGCCCATTTAACTGGAACTTAACCCTTGCCTCACCTCTTTTGGGAGAGCCGAGGAGATTAGAAAGGAGCTCTTACTATGCTCAGGCAGTAGGGCAGTTGAACATAGAGCAAAACAAGGGATGATTCTGGTAGCGTTGCGTAGGCGTGTGTGTGCCAATAAAAGAACAACAATCTTCAAAGAGAAACAGCTGCTTTATTCTTCAGGTTCATGTAGCAAAGTCCATGGAAAAATTGTAGATTAGAAGGTCATAAGGAATCAGTCCAGCAAACAGTCTAGGTTCATTAGGTAATCATAGTGAAAAGAAAAGAGTAATCCCACACCATAGCCAGGGTCTTAAGCCATTGAGATCCAGAAACGAACTAACTAACTTCTCTGCAAAATGGAGAATTTGCAGTCAGGTGGGTTATTCATAGCCAATCAGGTAACAGAGAGAAACATTCTCAAAACAATGGATTGTTGACATACATGGGGAGACAAAACATGAAACTCAGCTAGCTAGAAAGATAACACGGGAACACTGGCCGAAACACGGTTGAAAAACAAGCTGTCTCGTGACATGAGTCTATGAGACAAAGAGAGACAAAGGATTTCTATGAGGCCTATTTATGAGGTCTAGCTAAAAACTGCAATTTCAAGCCTTGGGAAACATCAGGAAATATGTCATTTCCTGACACAGTTTCCATTTAGTTCAGGACAAATAACCGGGGGAGGGGACATCAGAAAGGGGGGGGGGGAGATGCCCCAACTGCCTCAATATCAGGACTGGGAAGTGGTTTGGATTCCCCTAGTACTTGGGGGAGATCTACAGTGTGTGGCTATAAAATCTGTAATGAAATGTTGAAAACGATCCGAAGAGTCCTGTAGAAAGTTGAACATATTCAAAGTGACCTTCCAACACATGTTTCTTAAACGTATCATCCATTGATTAGATTGCTCCTTCAACAGCTAAATCAGCAGAATCAATAGGGGAAGGCTTTTCAAGGCACACACAAAACCCCCAAACAATTACTCTACTTGGTAACAAGCACAACAGATGATGGTGGTGGTAGTGGTGGAATCTCAGCCACTGTACTTTTGACTGTTACCCAGTTATAGACGTGTTTACAACATTATACCCAGTGATGGGATGTCCCCGGTTCCAGATGGTTCCCTGGAACCGGTAGGACCAATCCCGGAGGGTTCTCCGGGAGGGGAGTCCACTTTTGAGGCGTCCGGTTCCGGACGCCTCACCGAAAGAATTTTTTTTTAAAATCGGAGCTAAAATGGCTCCAATTGACTGCACATGCGCAGAAACTCAATCTGACGCATTGCGCATGCGTCAAATTGAGTTTCTGGTCATGGGCACTAAATTGGAGCCAAATGGCTCCAATTTTTTTAAAAAAAATCTTCCGAAGCTGGAGCCACCCCTTTTTAGAGTGGCTCCAGCAGCAGCAGCGGCAGCCCTCAGAGAAGGGCACCTCCCCTAGCCGGCCACCGAGCTCCCACGGGCATGTTGGTGCCTGCCCGTGCCGTCCATCCGCCCGTGCCGCGCCCTCCTAGGGACTTGGGCCCGACAAACCCCCATGCCCTGGGTAAGCCCGGCGGGGCTCGCCACCGCCGCATCCTCCTCCGCCGGGCGCCTGCAGCTTCCTCGGGGCGGTGCCTTTTCGGCCCGGCTCTGGCTGAGGCCACGGGCGGCCAGGGCCTGCGGGGAGCAGTGGCTCCAGCCCCTGGCCGCGGCTGGAGCCGCCACCATACCCACTTCCCATTCCTATGATCATTTTAGATCGCCTGCAGGACTGCAAGAGAAAGGAGGACTATGTTCTTCCCACTTTTACCAGTGGGTAAACGTAAGGTAAACGTTGCCCTTCTCAACAACCAGTTGTATGCAACGCTAGGGTTCAGTGCTCATCTCTGTACATAGCCAAAGAGCCAGCGCTGTCTGCGTCTGCAGACATTTCCACGGACATGTGGGAATGCACAGAATGCTATCTACCCACTGAAGTGGTCCCATGGCGTAGCGTGGGAGGGGCAGGGGGGCGGATGCCCCAGGCAGCGCTTTGCAAGGGATGGCAAAATGTCCCCACCACTTTGGCCTCCCTCTGCCTGGGCTTAGGGAGCAGGACTTCCCAGGCAGAAGGCAGCACTTTTGCTGCGCTGGCGGCCAAGCCGCCCCCTCTTTACCTCCTGCCGGCCGCGGCTGCCCTTGCTCTGCCTCCTCCTCCGCCTCCCTGACGGGCGCCCTGCGCATGCGCACTGCTCACCTCCACCTGCCCACCCACCTACCCAGCTAGCCATCAGGGGCTGTCCCTGCCAGGGGCTAGCTGCCTGCCTGCCTGCCCGCCCGCTTCTCCTGTCCCGCCCCCTTGGCTTCCCTCCCTCTCATCCCTCCAGCCTGTCACTTTGGCTCCGGAGTAGCTCTGGATTCGTCTGCCGGCCTTGGCGAGACCCAAAAACGCCCTCCTTCTCAGTAGCCACCTAGGGGAACAGCAGGCAGGCGGGGCTCTACGAGAGGTCCAGCCCCGGGGGGCTTGGAAAAGCTGGTGAAGGGTTAACTGGGTGGGGGCGGCAGCGGCGAGCCTTGATGGAGGGGGCGGTGAGTTTGGTCTTCGCCCCGAGCGGCGGAAGCCCACGCGACACCACTTAGTGGTCCCTATTTATCTACTTGCAATTTCTTACTTTCAAAATGCTAGGCTGGCAGGAGCTGGGACAGAGACAGGAGCTCACTCCATCATGCAGTACTTTGGAACTGACCCTTCCAGTTGTCGAGTTCAGCTTCTTAACCTCTTGAGCCACTGCAGTCCCTTTTTACCAGTGGGTGCAACTCATTAAATTTAGTGAGTTACCAGTGGGTGCAACTCACTAAATATCACCATAATACTATGTCAGGCTACAGTCAAACACATCAATCTATATGACTGCAACCTTTCTTTTCACCAATTAATGAGCACACTATTCAGCTTATCGGACGTAATTGCCTCAGGAAACCCAATCAAAAGCAGCACAACTGCATTAATTCAAGAGCAGAAATTCACCATCATGTTTTCTTACTTTTCTCTTCAAGTGTTTCATTCATAAGCATGTCTTCAAACAAGATTTCACAACGATCGGAGAGAGTGCTTATTATGTCTCGCTTCAGAGCCTGAAAAGTCAAGAAGAGAAAAGGTACAAAAAATATGCTAAAATATCAAAACAAAGACACTGTAACACCATAGACACAAAAGATGTGGTCCTCCAATCTTTCAGTGAAATGAATGATAGTGAGGAAAGTACAGTCGTGCACAGGAGATTTAAGGTCAAAAGACGGCAATTCATTCTCCTTCCATTTCTCCACCAGCAGCTGTATCAGAAAACATATGGCTGATTTTAAAGTTAGACAGGCAGAGCATGGACTTAGAATAGAATGAAATAAATATATAGAATCAAACACATAAGGAATAAAAGTGTGAGGGGAAGTTAAAGGAAAGATATCAAATACAGCCCATAGGCCTGACATGACCTACACACCAACAGGCTGACACTTTTTAAACGTCCCTATGTATTAGTCATATGCGACTGTGGATTTGCTCCCACAATCTGATCCCCATGTTAGACATTTCTGAGACTGAATGTCAAACCAGCAATGTGAAAGCTCAACCTACCTTGAGAACTGGCCTGCTGGTTTTACATTATCTAAAGGACCAAAGTTGACCCACTAAAGCCCCTTACATCTGAGTGGGAGATTAAGAGGACTTGCAATCCCTTCTGGACAAAATGGCAAGCGTCTGAAGCCAAAAAGCAAAAAGGAGGAAAAAAGCTCTCAATCTGCCCACCTGCTTTGCTCTGGAAACCAGTGAAACACTGAATGCTCTTCTGAACCATATAGAAACCCCATGAAAGGAAAGCCATAACCTGCCTCTCCTGCCAGTTATTTGGACCCGTCTCTTCCCCAGTTTAGTTCATGTTGCCAAAATGTCATTACAATCCATGGTCCGCTTATTTTCAGGTTCTTCTTCTTCTTCAGGTGCTGTACCTGTTCCAGATATTGGCTATCATCATGGCAATGGTTTTCCTATTCTTGACTCCTTGGAACAATTCTTCCAAGGACATTCCACACCAGTCTCTCAGCTTCTTTAGCCATGAAGTCCGTCTACGTCTTGGGCCTCTCTTCCCATTGATCTTCCCTTGCAGAGTGAGTTGGAGGATTCTATACTTTATGTCCATGTTGGTGAACCTTGGCACTCCAGATGTTCTTGGGCTTCAATTCCCAGAAGCCCAAGCACCCTGTGAATCCACATGAAAGGGTGGATTCTAGGAACTTAAGTCCAAGAACATCTGGAGTGCCAAGGTTCGCCATCACAGCTTTATGTTGTTCCTCATGCTATGACTAAGGTATTGGAGCTTTCTTTGCTTAATGGTCTTAAACAGTTCTTGTTCTTTATCCATCCGGCAGAACGGTTAGCACTAGAAAATACAGACAACCTTTTGAGCCAACATGTATAAGAATCATTTAAATATACAATGCTAAAATCCTGACATCATTCCAGAATTGAATTCAAACATCCAACCTACTTTTCTTCAGAACTGAAACAGAATTTATATTTGGGTCAAACAGAGGCAGAATAGAGATTACTGGTTTGTATTTGGGAATTTTCATTGAAAACTGAGGGTATAACCCCTGGATGAAATGATGGCCTACTGCAATTATCATCCTTGGACTATATTAATTTGAACTTGATTTCAATTTCCAGTTAACAAGGAATCTGGGCAGAGGAAAGATATTAAGACCAAACCCTTCAGCAGACTGAAGCACAACAAAAGTACCTTAACAGCATCTTTAACTTTGGGCTTGTTATTATGGATGTAAGCTTTGCATTTTAAAGCACCTTTAAGATTTATGGACCCGCTGCAGACCTGGACCATTGCTGTGGATCTGGAATTTGAGCTTTGTGACTAGAAAAGAAAAACACAAAGAAATAATAAATAACCCATTCTATATGAAATGGGTCGATTTTACATTGTCTTGAAAATGCTGCTGGAAATGTACAGTTTGTATACTATCTTACATAGCCCTATGTATTATTTTCCACATAAAATCTGGTTTAATTTGAACTTCCATGACCATATTAAAAAGTTTTCCACAGTGAGTTAGGCATGGTTTATACACACCAAACATAGGCAACAAGAACCAAAACAGGAAGAAAACATGCATCCCATGCCCACATACCATTTACAATATACAACAACAATAGCATGGATTAAAATGTTATAATAATTTCATGTAAGAAATTATTCTGGATTGAAAGGATTTTTGCAGAAGAAACTCCACTCAGGGAATGCTGAAATTAGGTTCTTTTCATGTCCCCAAGAACTGGAACAGAGACAGGCACTCAATCCATCATGCAGTACTCGGGTCTTGAACTACCGACTTGCCAGCCTTCTAGCTAACAAGGCAAGCTTCTTAATCACCGATCAGCTTCATTTTCATCTTAAAACAGCATGCCAAGACTAAATGGCCCGCATCTCCATGAATCTCACTTTTTTTAAGGTTAGCACCTAGTTGCTGCCTTCTCATTTTCATCTAGTCCAGTGATGGCCAACCTTGGCACTCCAGGTGTTCATGGACTTTAATTCCCATAAGCCCAAGTCAGCACTCTTGCTGATCAGGGCTTCTGGGAATTGAAGTCCAAGAACACCTGGAGAGCCAAGGTTGGCCATCACTGATCTAGTCTCTTGGAACACTTGCCTGATTCCTAATGACTTGAGAGATCCTTAAAACTTGACAGACTGTAGGACAAATTTCAGAAACAGCAGTGCAGAAGTGGCAGTGTCATACCTGCACAGTAGTTTCAAGAAAGCTCAGCACCAATTTTGAGATACAGCAGCTTAATGGAATTAAAATTTGAGGGGAGATTTGCAAGAGAGACTTCCCAATTCCTGTATCTTGATCACTACCCTATCATACCTCTATGGGACATGATATCAATGGGGGTGGGGTGGGGTGGGGTGGGGGTAGGAATCCCCTTTCCCTCCAATCCAATAAGCATCCTCATACATCAAGCTGTTCTGTAGAAAACTGGTACTGTCTGATCTGCCAAATCACAGCAACACATTCACAGACAAAGTGAGATCTACACCAAGCCCTTATCATACCATGTGCTAAATTTACGTACCAACTGTGTCAGAACTTGTACATCAAAGGTCTGAGTACCTGATGGCATATTTCCTCTCGTAGACTTTTTCTGTAAGAATAATTGAAACACAAAAGGCAGCTGAGCAAAAAGTTTATAGGTTTCATATTCTGAAACAGAATCCAGTGGGAAGGATGCCTGTTCAAATTTATGCAGAATTTGGTAATGCAACTCCACGCACTACAATGTATTCTTGCTGTGTGACTTTTTAAATGCACCCAACCGAAAGAATGTCACAAAATAAACAAACTGGTATGATTGGGCCTATCAAGCTGGTATTCCAGAGCCAAGATCATCTGGAGGAGAAGCATAATGGCTGAAAGGAAGCCTGGCGGGCACAATCTTTGTTTTGTTTTTAAAAACAAACAAGTAATTGCCATGGCCATCTCAAAGAGATTCTTGGATTCCATTTGGTCCGTGCTTGGGAGCCATCTGATTTGATTCATGCCACCCAAATCAACTCCACAACCTCTGGATTTTTAAACGAACCAGTCACCTTCAAAATATTCCAAACCCATATAAAACATGTTCATGTCATCTGAAAATACTTGCAAAAACATTTTTTTCTGCAGATTCCCCCCCCCCCTTCAAAAATAATAATATGTAGATCAGTATGGAGATAAGAGTCATTATGAGACAAGGTATTCTTGGTGGCTGTCCCCAGACTGAGGATGCAAAGCTTAGAAGTGAAAAACTTCTAAGAAACAGTTTTTATATCAGCACAAAGCTCAGATTGTACAGCACTTACTTGTCCTTCCAAAAGGTCACAATTTTCATCTTTGACTTGACCGTTGATCAAAAAGATAGCCTCTTCTATCTGTTTGGCCCACCGTACTACTCCATTCTTTAAAACAGAAGTGAAAGACAATTAAGTTGTACGAAAACAGTCTTATTAAACCATTTTGCACTTTTGCCCTTCCAATGGAAGCTAGACAATTACATTTGTCTCTTTTAAAGCCAAAACTGTAGAGAACGTTCAATTCATTGGATGGTACTTTTAAATAGAATTATTCATTTCAGATTCTAGTTTCCAAAGAACAGGTAGAGAACCTCACAGGCACACCTGTCTTCAAAGATACTTATACTGAAGATCTTTCACTAGCTTTGAAAATACTCATGCTCTTAAAGGTCATGTTTACGCTAAAACATAAGCCAAAATGTCAAAGACTCCCAACTAAGGATGTGCCATTCATTTGTTTAATTTACTCTATTTTACTGCCAGACCCACATAAATTGTGCTCATCTGGCAAAAGGCCAGACTAGAAAACTTTATGGACTGGTATAAATCAAATTCCAGCCTAGCATCCTCTTAGAAACATTTCCTGGTATTCAGCTGGACACAAAGTTGAAGCTTGACGTATTCTAGGTCTTGGACCATAATATTGATTATTCTACAACAGGGGTTCCCAACCTTTTCAAGCCAGAGCTGGGTCACACTCTCTCAGTCAGCTTTGTGGGCCGGGTGGCCATTTTGCCCTGGCTACATGATGGGGTGGCCATTTTGTCCCAACAGCTTCAAAGGGGTGGCCATTTTGTTTCTTGAATGCCCTTGGAGGGGTGGGGGACCACATGAAATGGTGCCATGGGCTGGATTCAGCCCTGCTCTAGGACACAAAGTATTCCAGCCCAACCTTCCTCCAGTGAGCACAATTTAGGTGTGGATATGACACTTAGAACTTCCCTTTTTTCTACCAACCAACCCCCTCCCCCCCCCCAATTTAAATAGCACATTTCAGCTTATCACTGAAAAACAGCTGCTATGGCAGAAATCCACTAGTTAAATCACAACTAGAATACTGCAGGTCCATTGAATCAGTGAGTTTTTGATGAGCCAACACCTATGTAAGGGGCCAACTACATTGACAAATAATATAGAAAATGCTCTGGGATTGGGCAGCTCATATTTTATTCCTTTGACCACACAACATAAACGTCAGTGTAAATCAACCCAGTTTTCCTCCCAAGTCTGTATTTATTTTACTCAACTGCTAGAGCTTCTACTTTTCTTGTAAGCAAATCCTTTCGGGTCAGTTCATTAATATATATACAGTAAAACCTCGCATAAAGAGTGCCTCACTTAGAGACTAATTTGCTTAAAGAGCAGAGTTTTCTCTGAATGGTCGCCTCGCTTAACAACTAAAACCAACCAAAAACTCGCTTAACAAATAAATCGAGGTTCGCAATCCCCCCCACCAGAAGTCCCAATTGGTTACTTACAAGGGTGTTTTGCTTAAAGAGCACACTTGCTTAAAGAGCAATCCCATGGAACACATTATGCTCTTTAAGTGAGGTATCACTGTATTGTGAAAGGATACCTTGTATTTAATTGTTATAACATCTTTTTCACCTCATATTGTTGTACAAATGACACACTGAAAAAGATGCATCAAAACTGTTGGTTTCTTTGATCTTACTGAGGGTGTTAAGAGTTATTTTTGAACGGTAGCACTTAGCACTATACAGAATTTAGAGTTTACTTGGCAACTAACAACTAAAAACAACCAAAAACTTGCTTAACAACTAAATCGGGGTTCACAATCGGTCACTTACAATGGCAGCGGCGTGGCTGTTTCCAAGTGTTTTGCTTAAAGAACAATTCACTTAAAGAGCAATCCCGTGGAACACATTATGCTCTTTAAGGAAGGTACCACTGTAATTGCATGTCACCTAGTCTAGACTAGGTAGAGAAGTAATTTATTGTATCATGTACTTATTTGGCTGTTTTATTTTTTTGTTTTGTTTTATTGTGTTATTTTGTTATTTATATGTGCACCATCCAGAGCGGGAAATGTCCCAAATGGGCAGTAAAAAAAAATGCAATTTGGGCACCCCTGCTCTAGAAGAAATTCTGGCAGGACTTTCAATATAAGCAAAGTTACATATACAAAGTTAAATGTATGTATGTATGATACTTGATTAATTGTATTGCTACATTGTATGATTGGTTTATTGCTGCATTGTATTGCTCGATTGTATCATCGTACTGTTTGCTTATATTGCTATATTGTGTTGTTCTATTGTTTTGCTACTTCGTTTTGCTTGATTGTATTGCTACATTGTATTTCCCGTTCCATTGTATTGTTTCTTTCATTATATTTTACTGTATTTTATCATATTATATTGTTGATTGTTTTGTTGTTGTGAACCGCTCTGAGTCGGTTTTTACTGAGTAGGGAGGCATACAAAATCTAATAAATAAATAAAATGCAATGAAACAAGGACAAAAAAAAGTTTGTTGGAAAACAGTAACAGAGGTAAGATGAAATGACTTGAAAACAGATTGCAGAAGAGCATCACCACTGTGATGATTTAGGATAAGTTTTGACCTGATATGAAGTGTGTTGGGGGAAGTCTGGGAACAGTGAAAATGTCTTAAGGGGCAAAGCCTGGCACAGAAGAAATAAAGCAGGGGGAACAAAACCAGAGGTTCATACAGATGCGCACACAATTTTGCTGTAAGCTGTAAATATTGAAATGAAAAATACAAGTTAAAAGTAACAACTCTTTTATTACCCTTGTATTTTTTTCTAGGTCATGGCTGGCCAATGTGGATGGTAGCGGGATGTGTATATTCACATTAATCGTGCATTCTAAAGATACCCAGGAAGTGGCAAGGCCATTCTGATATTTCCAGTCTGCTGGTTTTGGTGTACTCTAAATAGCAGAAATAAGAATTAAATTAAGCTATCTAAATGCATAGAAGATAGACAACTTACTTAATTTACAAGATTGAAATATTTACAAAATCTAAACACTTCAATACATGTCTATTTATTCAAAAGCATGTCCAACTGAATTTAACAAGACTTTCTGGTGTACAGCTGTCCAGGGGCTATGGAGGCTGAAATTAGGAGTGTGGTTATTATTGCATATGAAGCCAGGAACATAGGTTGCTTATGCTGAGTATTTTAGTGTAGCTCCTGCAGGCAGTGTTAGTGTAATGACCATAGAGACAAAATATAGACTAAACTAAAAGGTTTCCCTTGCTCGAAAGCCAATCGTATCTGACTCTAGGGCTCAGTGCTAATCTCTGTTTCAAAGCCGAAAAGCCAGCGCTGTCTGCTTCTTCAAACATTTCCGTGGTCATGTGGCAGGCATGACTAGACACCGGAACGCATGGAACGCTGTTACCTTCTCACCAAAGTGGTGCCTTTTTATCTACTTGCAATTTCTTGCTTTCAAACTGCCAGGTTAGGAAGTTGTTAATACTGCTTTGTCCCCAACTAATCAATAAGGTTTTCTGTCTTCCCACTTCTAGGGTCACCTGACATATTTTGCATGTATTACGGCTTTGTTGTTCAGGCCGCTCTTTTTGCCTTTGAAGGGGAAGCATGTATATTTGAGGGGGGGGGGACATGTATATTGAAGGGGAAACATGTATATTTGAGCTCACCATTTTGCAGGGCCACATGGTAGGCGTAAAACTACAAAATGACACTAAAGATGAAGTTTGACAGTCCTCTACTGCTTGTGCCTGAAGCATGACTTTTCTGTATCCCATCTGTTGTTGTCAGTAGTTTCAGGCTATAACTCTTGTCAGTTTCAAATGCTTGTGACCCATCCCTGCATGTCTGACTAACAGGGCCATTCAAAACAGGCCAGTATAAGGACATGAAACTGGTAACAGCAACAAACTTCAAAAATCCTTCAAAGTATAGTACTGTATAACACTTCAAACACCAGCAGCAAAGCTTTGACAACCTTAGATCCTACTCAGGAATTTGGAGAGAAAACTTGGCATTTCTCCTCAACAGAGATTTGGGAAACCTCCTAGTTTCTGTTGGAGAAGGGCTTGGAAGGCTCAAAACATGGCTAATCCTAATTACATTTAAACAGTGGGTCTCTAGTTAAATACTTCATGAAAATGGCCGTGACATTAAGTAACAAAAGTACCCATTCATTCGAAGCAATCTTCCATTCATGTGAAATGAGGTTACTTCTCTGCAAAATCAGCCCTAAAGTTCACAACATTCCCCACTCGACAGACACCTTACCTTTGGATCTTGTACATCATATGTGCGGCAAAATATTCGTTCCTAGTTAAGAAAAATTGATAAAGTGTGTCTAAAATATATTACAAGCACTCCTTATTAAAAAAAAAGGCATTCTGCCCACTATAGGATATACATCTTTTCATTTCTGACAAGCTGAGCTTTTGGCCTGTGTTTTAAAGACCGATGTGGGTATTTACAGTGGTGGGCAGCCAAAATTATTACTACCACACTGTAGGCGGAGCCAACATCATGACATAATGGGCGGAGCCAATGATGTGGGTGGAGCCAATTTAAAAAAACCATACAAATAGGTACACATAAAAATACAAATTAAAGACATAAAAATACATAAAATACACATAAATCACATAAAATACACATAAATCACATAAAATACACTTTAAAATAAATACAAATTAAAAAGACATAAAACACATAAAAACAAATTAAATACACAAAAAACACAATAAAATATACATTAAAATATGCAATAAAAATAAATACACATTAAATAGACATAAAAGCACATAAAAATACCAATTAAATACACATAAAACACTAAAATAAATACACATTAAAATACACACCCACCCACCCCACACCCAAAGGTGAGTCACTTACCCTGGGGAGAAAAGGCTATAGGGAGCTTCAGGCTAGCACCTTCTCTTCCTCCTCCCCGCATGGGAGAACAGTAAGGAGGCTGCACATGCATGTCAAGCACTGTAGGTGTGCATGCATAATGAAAAGGTAAGCCCCCAAGGTGTTTCCCCCTAAAAGCCGCTACCGGTTCTCCGGGACACTGGGAAAAGATAATACTGGTTCTGGTGAACTGGTGCGAACCTGTTGCTGCCCATTACTGGTTATTTATCAAAATGAGTATAGGTTTCTGTTTTGGTAAAAAAATTCCAACTCCTTTTAAGAGCAGGAATAAACAAGAAGTGGTCCCTATTTATCTACAGTACTTGCAATTTCTTGCTTTTGAACTGCTAGATTGGCAAAAGTTGGGACACAGATGGGCACTCATTCCGTCATGTAGTAGTATACTCAGGTCTTGAACTGCTGACTTGCCAACCTTCCAGCTAACAAGGCAAGCTTCTTAACCACTGATCCACCACAGTCCTACTCATACATAAATGTACATCATACGTAAGTACTTATATACAGTATACATATTTCTTTCAGAAATCATTTTTTTCTTTAAAAAGACACATAAATGTGAGCAAATTCCCATTTATTCATGGGTTTAACTGGACATTCAAAATGCCCTTTGTGTGCATTTTAACTTATGATAGTGTGCTTGTTGAGAGGGTAGCCTTCATCGCTGGGACTGGCTATGAAACAGTTATTTACTAAGAAATCAAATTGCACTTACTGAGTTTTAATCCCAAATAACTGTACACAGATTTGCCACCTGAATTATTAAATTGAGACAAATCAAAGTACAACTATAATATTGGTATATCCTCTACATGCTAGACTGTCATAAAAAGGATACTTCTTTGTAGCAGAACAAAGATGAAGAGTCACTCTGTCTGACACATCATCGTCTGATGTCTTCCACAATCTTTTTCTAGCTGTAGCTTTTTCTACTGCAAAAACAAGCTAGAAGAGGGAGAGAAAATGAGCAGAGGTATATTTCATGTTCAGTTGCCACAATATGCTCAAAATAGCTCATTCTTTCTAAAGGAAAAGCTGAAAGCCAACTCAGAATGCTTTTGTACTTGTCACAAGCAGTTCAATGAAATCTTCAATGTGGAAAAGATAATTACACAACCGACAGTCTCCAGGTTTTTGCTCCTAATACTGTGTTTGTACCCTGTCTTGTACATCCACTAGTAACTGAGACGTTTCTAGAGAAGATTCAAGAAATTACTCTTTAAGTTGCTGTGCCCAGGGTCTAGACTAGTATTTTCTTTCCTAGAAATTCCTTTGCCAATGACCTTCTAGCAATAAGTAAAGTTGTTTCTTTTGCATAATTTCTTGGTCTGCTGTTTTCTGGAATGTCTAATTATGATTCACTTATGTTCTCTTTTCTTATATAATTTTATCAAATTACTTTTACCTATACTCTTACTCTGCCCTAACATTACTTTATGTTTTAACAGGTTGGCTGAATAATTCAGTGGTCTACGTATCTGGCTGTGGACCCAAAGACCAGGAGTTTGATTCCCCACTGTGCATCTTGGGAGAAGATCTAGCCTGTGTCGCCATGGGCAAGCTGCACAGTCCAAGGCAATCCCCAGAAGAAGGAAATGCTAAACCACTTTTGGCTATTTTCAACCTAGAAAATCATGGAAAGGGTCACCATAAGTTGGAATTGAGTTGAAGACATGCAATCACAACATGTATGTTATGCAGACTAGGTGGGTGACCTGTGCTTATAAACAAGGCTGTAGGTACAAACTGCTATTCGGTATTGTCTCAATGAATATTAGGAATATCTTCTGTATAATTTACCTTCTGGAGAGTATTTTGGATTTCTTTTGTCACCTCTGAAACTGCAATGGTAAAAACACCAAGAACTAGCAATCCTCCAGGAAGCATTCTTGAAACCTATCAAGTCAAAAGAAATACAGTCAAACCACGCATAAAGAACGCCTCGCTTAAAGAGTAACTCGCTTAAAGAGCAGAATTTTCCCTGAATGTTCGCTTCGCTTAACAAATAAAACCAACCAAAAACTCGCTTAACAAATAAATCGGGGTTCGCAATCCCCCCCCCACACACACACACAACTGGTCACTTACAATGGTGTTTCGCTTAAAAAGCAAACTCGCTTAAAGAGCAATTCTGTGGAACACATTATGCTCTTTAAGTGAGGTACAACTGTAATGCCACTGTTATTTCTAAATGGGGGCACCCACGTGGGACAGGGCAAACAAGCAGTACTATGCATGTGCACTGACATAACTCATGAATAACACACATAATTCCCACTTAGGGGTAGGCAATATATAGTCTACAAGCAGGAACTTCTCTAGTCTGTTAAAGGACTTCTGTCTCACAACTATGTAAGAAAACAAAACAAAAAACACTGTAGCATTTTAAAGACTAACTGCTATATTTTTATTGTTAGCCTTCGTGGATCAAGTCCACTTCTTCAGACAAGGAGTGAAACTTACAGGCATGGTTTATATACACCAAATTCAGGGGTCAAAGAGCCTGCTCAAGCAGGATGACAGACAAGCAAGCACAACTGTTCAACTGGCCAGAAGAGGCCATTATATTAATGAGCTTCACAGAACATCACAATTTTTGAGATCTTTATTGTCTTCAATTTCAAGTTCCATTTTTGTCCATTCTACTTAATATGTACTGTTAGAGATAGAGTGCTGAAAAAAAATATCTCCAGACAGAGTTGGCTGAAGTTTCCTTCTGAGCTAGACAAGTAGGCTAGGAAGTATCAAACTACTATATTCCCTCCCAACTTGCATGAAGAAGTCAACTGTAGATGGAGATACATACATTAAAATATGTACTCAGCTTGCCTGAGGTAATGATAAGTAAAAAAAAAACATATTTTCTATAACTCCTGCACATTACAACATGTTCTGGAAATAATGATGATCAAGTCATTCATTCCATATACAGTACTATACTTATTATCATTGTAAGCTTTTCAAATAAATACTATTTTCAATGCAGAATATTGATGTGGTAGTTTCTCAAATGGCTAAATATATGTATTAAAAATAAACTGGATTGCATGTAGTATCTAGAATTTTTAAAAATCAGTAATCAAAGTGTAGCAGGAAAATTTAGTTTAGTTAATTTGTCAGATAATAGCAATAGCAATTATACCTATACACAGCCCAATAGCGCTTACTGCACTCTCTGGGCAGTTTTACAGGTAATTAGCATTTTGCCCTCATGCTGGGTACTCAATTTTACCAAACTTGGAAGGATGAAAGGTTGAGTAAACCTTGTTCTGTCAGCATTGAACTCACAAAATTTTGGCTACAGTACAGCAGTTTAACCACTGCACGACTGCATAATCCAATTAATAAATTAGGCCAATATTCATTCATTCATTCACATTTATACCCCACCCTTTTGATGCAAGCATATCTCCACTGGCACAATTTCAGATATGAATAGCTACAAATAAAGAAATCAGCATAATCATTTACAGTTGCATGACAAGTCAATACTCCACCAAAAAATTACATGATGGACCTACATTGGTAGGCACGAGTAACAGAACTTTGACTATCATAGGCATGCACCTTAACACAGTGTTTATCAATGTTTAGTTTAAGCAACCAAACTGCCAAAAACTAGTGACATGTAGTAGCTTAAAAACTCATTTCCAAATAAAATTGGAAATTGACAAAAGCATTAGCACTGTTCAAAACCAGTCAAAATATAACAGTTCAATTTTTTACCTGATTGGCATGTGCTGTGATCCATTCCTCATCAATATTAGACAAGTTTGAGTGGTAATTCACCTTGCTTTCACTTCCCTCCCCTTTTGGAGGTGTGCGAATAGCCAGCAAGATGTAGTCTCTTTGCTGGGAACACTGGAAAGAGGGGGAATAAAAGATGTTCTAGACTAAGATCCGATCAAGGTCAGCTATCTACAGCTTTTAAGACATTCGTTTACTTTACTGCATTAGCTAATTCTGAACATGCTCTGGTCCCAGCCACCCATATATTTCCTACAACAGGCCTCTTCGGACACAAGGCAGCTTTGAAAACTTTCCCATGTTTTTGTAACCCAATGGAGACAGCAGCTGCCTTTTTAGTTTATAAAGAGCAGCCGTGACTCTTCAGCTGCTGCATATACCTGTAGTGGAACATAGCTGACTGTTAAAGAAATTCCTCCAGATAAGAGCTTTTGCATAACTGAAACCAGTTTTGTTTTCAAGCTATTTATGAAATCAGTGTTTCCAAGATTCCTCAATAACATAATTAAAAAGAAGCAATCATAAATGGTCACCACTTGAGTTAAAGGCAACAATAAGTCTATTAATCAGGAAATGCAGGTATGCAGTGTCACTTGTTTCCATGGAGTGTGGATAAAGTCTCTTACCAGACTGATTCCAGGAAGCATTTCTAAAATTGCTGAACTCCATGGTTTTTGTTGTTCAGTCGCACAGTCGATTCTGACCCTTTGCGACCCCATGGACCACTGTCTGCCAGGCACTTCTGTCCTCCACCATCCTCCTCAACTCACTCAGCTCTGTGCCCATTATGTCTACAATGCCATCTAGCCATCTCATTTTGACCGCCCTCTTCTTCTTTTGCCCTCCACCCTTCCCAGCATCAAGGCTTTCTCAAGAGAATCCTCTCTTCTCATTTGATGTCTAAAGTACTTTATCTTTATCTTTACTATTCGACCTTCTAAGGAGCAGTCAGGGTTGATTTCTTCTAAGATTGACCTATTTGTTCTCCTCGCTGTCCAGGGGACTCTCAAAACTCTCCTCCAACACCACATCTCAAAGGCATCTATTCTTCTGCGCTCAGCTTTCTCTATGGTCCAGCTCACACAACCATACATTGCCACCGGAGATACCATTGCTTGGACTATACGAATTTTAGTTTGCAATGTGATGTCTCTACTTTTAACTATGCTCCCCAGGTTTCTCATCGCTTGCCTCCCAAGAATCAGTCACCTTTTTATTTCATGGCTGCAATCACCACCTGCAGTGAGCTTTGATCCTAGGAAAGTAAAATCTGTCACTGCTTCTACTTCTTCCCCATCTATTTTCCAGAGACTGATAGGGCCTCTCTGATTAAACATGGAGAATGAGAAGGCAAAACACTCAGTGATAACCTTTGGTGTAGTTAAAATTACATGTATACTTTCTTCTTAGGCAAGAGGCTCCTAAAACTTTAGCAGTGAGAGTAGAGAGTTGAGACCCCTAAAGGACAGTTTCTCAACTATTTGCCTTTTGAATAATCGGGCTTTCAACTCCTTGATTCCCTTACCATTGGTCACACTCTTGGGAGTTGAATCCCAAAACATCTGTAGGGTCAAACATGGACAACCACCTTTACATGTTTAAAAAAACACCCTCCCAATATGAGACGTACCTGACCGACTAAGAGACCAGTGATAAGAGCTTTGGGCTTGTCATTGAGCTTGGACAGATACTGCCCAACAGTTTCTTCAACAAAGTAGCTTCTTCCCATTATTGCAAATGCACAGTTTTCCAGTCGAAAACCTTAAAAGGACAGAGAAAAAAAAGACTGAACAACAATCGTGCTTAAGACAAAGAAATCAAGTTTTTATTCTAGGGCGCAGTGATGGCCAACCTTGGCACGCCAGATGCTCTTGGACTTCAATTTCCTGATCAGCAGTTGTGCTGACTTGGGCTTCTGGGTATTGAAGTCCAGAAACACCTTAAGTGCCAAGGTTGGCCATCACAGTATCTAGAGTGAGAACCTATCCAAGTCCATGGAAGCCATTTATTTGATGCACTAATTAATCCTGCAAGTGACCCCAGCCACTTGGGAGCAAATAACACGTGGGAATCTGACCCGAGGTATTTCCCGTTTCACGAGCTCCAGTAATCCTAGAATAAAGGCTTTTCCCCCCTGGGCTCAAGTCACTAAGACGCTGACTGGGAGGCGGAAGGTCAGCAGTTCGATTCCCGAGTACTGCAGGACGGAATGAGCTCCCGTCTCTGTCCCAGCTCCTGACAACCTAGCAGTTCGAAAGCAAGAAATTGCAAGTAGATAAATAGGGACCACTTCGGTGGGAAGGTAACAGCGTTCCATGCGCTCCGGTGTCTAGTCATGCCTGCCACATGACCATGGAAACGTCTGCAGAAGCAGACAGCGCTGGCTCTTCGGCTTAGAAACAGAGATGAGCACTGACCCCTAGAGTCGGATACGACTGGCTTTCGCGCAAGGGAAAACTTTACCTTTACTAAGAAGAGGGTGCCTCACCTGGTCAAGAAGACCGCCCTGCCATGCCCAGGAGATCACCAGCTGCCTTCCCGTCATACACACTGAGGTGGCTGAAGGGCCGTCATCTCCCAGCGCCCTCACTCTCCCAACTGGCGCGGTTCGATGAGGTATACCGCATGCGCACTTTCGAAATCGGAACTACGCAGTAAAACCAAATGTCCGCCATTTTGAGTGTGGCGGAAACGATGCCAACAACAAAGGGGGGGGTGGCCGGACGGATCTGCGCATGCGCCTTTCTTGAGGCCCCATTCCCCCCCGTGCGGTAGAAGGAGTCTCTCCTTTGCAGAGCATCCTCGGGGCGCGGGTTCCCGCCTCCCTTTCCAAAATGGCGGCGGTGTTGCAGCAGGTCCTGGAGCGGGGCGAGGTGGCCAAGCTGCCGAAAGCCGTGCAAGGGAAGCTGGAGCGGTTCCTGGCCGACCAGCAGTGCGAGATCGACGCGCTCCGCACCCGCCATGAGCGCTACAAAGTGGACAGCGGTGAGAGCCAAAACCTTAATCCTTCCCCCCCCCCCCCCAATTGCATTTCCACCCCGCTTAAAATAGGGTTAGGTAGGAGCGCCCCAGCCATTGGGGAGAAAAGGGGACCTTGTTTATTTTATTTTGCTATTTCATTATGTTGCTTTTTGCTTCTGCATCGCCCAGAGGGGGATTGGCGGGATAAAAATGTAATAAATTAATAATAACTGTTGTAAACTTTGGAGGTTCCTGGTGCCAAATCCCAGGCTTTTCCAACTTTATTATTTATTTATTTATTTATTGTATTTGTTACCTCGCCCCAATCGGGAGGACCCGACTCTGAGCGGCTTACAAGAAATAAAAACATAAAATAATCTATATCAATAAAAAAATCAACAAGACTTTAAAAAGTTATCAAAGTTAAAAACAGTACAGAAACAACCCGCAAATCCCACATTCAGATCCAGGGGTGGCTATTATTATTATTATTATTATTATTATTATTATTATTATTATTATTATTATTATTATTATTATTATTATTATTATTATTATTATTATTATTATTATTATTATTATTATTTAGACTTGTATGCCGCTCTACTCAGTAAAGACTGACTCAGAGCGGCTCACAGCATTCACAAATAACAATATTACAGTGCAAACCAAAATACACTAGCATGTAACAAAACAATTAAATACTATACACAGATCGATACACCTACAATATTATAGTGTAATCAAAATACAATAAATAAATATTATCACAGCACAATCCTCAATATACAATAAACAATTCAACGGTGTACAATATACAATACAGGAAAGAGCAAACAAAAAGTAAACCCTATTAATTCCAAATACGGCTGTAAAGAAGGCCTACAGCCCAGGCAACTTTGGCTTCTTTGCTGGGATTGTTAAGCCGAGATTCATCACCCAAGGCAAAGGATCTGGCCCTTAGGATTATTATTTATTTATTAGTTCAAATTCATATTGCCGCTCCACTTGCCGTAGCAAATCAGGGACGCTTACAAAGATTAAAGAACAAGGCGCCTCTTGATGTATTTTTGAGCTTAGAGCAGTGATGGCCAACCTTTGCGCTCCAGATGTTGTTGTTATAATATTTGGACTCCAGTTCCCAGAAGCACACCTGCTGATTAGGGATTCTGGGAATTGAAGTTCAAGGACATGTGGAGTGCCAAGGTTGGCCATCACTGCGTCTTAGAGCTGGGTTTCTCAACTTGTGGACCGGATGCGTCCTACAGCACCATTTCATGTGGCTCACCACCACACCAGGACGTGCCATGTGGTGGAGGAAGGGCAAAATGGCCGTCCGTCCCCCCGAAGCTGTCTGAGGGGGTGTGACCTGGCCCCTGGCTTTAAAAGGTTGAGAACTCTTGCCTTGCCCTAGACGAGGATTGTTTTCTGTGCCACAGCTGAGCAGAACTCGCGGAGGGCTCCTCTCTCCCTATCTCAATCTTTTTCCATTTCAGTAGCAGCATTTAATGTAGAGAAGATCTATTTTTGCTGGAATTAAATAATGCAGACTGGTTGATCTGCTGCAGATTGTTCCAACCCGAGCTGCCTTCTGCTTACTCCTCATGTGGCCAGGTAACATTCATTGGTATATCAGAAAGAAGACCAAAAGTTGCATAACTCCTGTATTTAAATGTTGGCTTTTGTGGATGAGTCCACTTCATCAGATGTAAGACGTCATGGTATCAATTATACACATTAGGCACAGAGACACAATGTTTGGCCAGCCTAACAGAAAAGTAACTTTGCAGCTTTTTACAACTGACAATAATGGAAAAATAAAACTTACTATTGCTGCTGATGTTGTTTTTTGTTCACTCTCTTATATGCTTGCACAGACTAACACGGCTACCACTTCAAAAAATGCATTGATGTGTTATATGAAAGGTTATATAAATTACTTCCATGGAAATTGACAGGTCAGCAGGCAAGAATGGCTGTCCAGCCCCTGAAGCTGTCTGAGGGAGCGTGACCCAGCTTTAAAAGGTTGAGAACGCCTGTCTTGGAGGAACAAATTTTGAACAGCACTCATTTTTTTTCCAGAACAACAATACTTTGAAGTAGAGAAGCGACTGGCTCAGAGTCAGGAAAGACTTGTAAGTGAGACACAAGAATGCCAGAATCTTCAGCAGCAGTTGAACAAACTTAGTAAGTATAGTTATTTAAGCATTCAATTGGTTGCCAGATATTGCTTGTGTACATTTTGGGTAGATTTTATTATCATTGTGACAGTCTGAACTAGCTAAGATGACATTTGGACAAACGATGATTTATTGACTCCACCACTGCCACCAACATCTGGAAACATTGGAAGTTACTTAAGACCATTGTTGCCGTGATTTAAGTGAATGGCGGCATTGTGGCTAAGCCAGAGAAGATTTTGCTCTGGTGTTAATTAGCTTTTCCTTTGCCCTTCCCTGTTGCTGCACTTTTCTTAGCTTTCTTATTGGCAGAGTTCTGCTCTGTTAACCACTATTCTGAGATCACCTCTCAAGTGGGGTTTTCTGCCAGAAGAAAACCCTTGAGGCAAATCCTCAAACAGTGATGCAACTGGTCATTTTTGATTTAGTGTCTCACTACTATTTTAATGGCATTGGAGTAAATTGTCATGTGTTGGAGCATGTCTGCTCAGAACTTCAGTCCGCAACTGTAAAAGCAAACCCAGAAAATGGAAATTCAGCATGCAACTGGAATGCAACTTCCAGATTGTGCTAAGGTTTGTACAGAGGCACCTGTACAAAGGCTGACTCACAATAGATGGAAACCTTTTGAAGAGTCTACTTCTCCTTGCTGTGTGTGTGGCTGAGTCACATCTGGAGTTGTCAGGTAGCTATAATCCTGGCATTATACATGGATAAATATCTCAGCTTTTTAATCTGGGGAAAGAGAACACTTAGCTAAATTTGCTTATTACAGGTGAACATATTTTAATGCATAAATGGCATTCATTTTAAACCTCTTTCCTTCCTAGATGAACGGCTGAAGTCACTGACTGAGAGAAACAAAGAACTGGAAGCAGCTCAGGAGCAAAATACAGCCACACAGGTACAGATGATATATGCAAAGGAAGAGAGGATTTTGGAATGCAGCAACATTGTTGACTGAATGACTAGTGTTTGTAGTGATAATGAGGTGGATTATTTTCTTAGAGTAGAATCTGGAAAGTATTGCTTAGGACTGATGGCGAACCTTGGCATTCCAGTTGTTCTTGAACTTCAATTACCAGAAGCCCAAATAAGCACACCTGCTGATCAGGGCTTCTGGGAATTGAAGTTCAAGAACACCTGGAGTGCTGAGGTTCGCCATCACTGACTTAGGATAGGCTTCTATGACAATAAAACTGCTTTTTCAACTTACACAGAAGAATGTGATGCATTTATGTTGTAATGAGGAAAAGCAGTAGTACTAAAACTTTGTTATGTTTATACTGTATTGTTGTATTTATATTTGATATTGTAATACAGTAAAACCTCATATAACACTAAAACCTGGTTCCACAAGTCTTGGTGTTATATGATTTTTAGTGTTATCTGATCCTCTATGGGATCCATAGAGATACATTGTAACCACACAGGCTTTCGCGGTTGTTATCTGAAGCATCCCATAGGATCTTAATGTTATGTGATGCAATTCTTCCCCCCAGATTCCTTAATGTTATGCGATTTTCGTGTTATTCGATACTAATGTTATATGAGGTATTACTGTACTGTGATATAGGTTGTTTTAAGGTATGATATTTTAATACTGTGGTATAGGTTGTCCTATGGTATGTTAGCCACTCTGATTTGTTCCGGCAAGTAGCATACAAGTCTAATTAATAATAATAATATGTTTTTGCCTTTTCTCTCTTTTTTAAAGTTTTTGCTATATTCCCTTGAGATGCTTGCTTTGTTATTGTACAAAGATCTCTGGTTTCTTGAAGTGACCAATAAACTTGGTGATCTGATAAATGCTGAAAAAGAGTGTGCACGAATACCTGTACTACTTTTTTTAGATAGGACCAGTCTAGCAGAAACTGATGAGGAATTTGAGCGATTCTAACCAATAAATTGCAGAAGACCAGTTTAGGAAAAATCCTATTAAATTACACGTTAAACTGTAACTCTTATCTCTGTGTGATCACAAAGGATTGAGCACTGGCCTTGTTTGAAACAAGACCTCAATAACCAGTCCTAGAGCCGGATGAGATCTCTTATGTCTACAGATAAATTCAGTACATGAAATAGGTAACAGTACTTCCCTTTTTTATGTATTCAACTCACCAAGGCATTTTTAGTTGTAGATTTATGAGATAGAAAGTAACTGGATTATAAAAGCCTTGGCCAATGTTTTGGTTTGCTTGCTTGCTGTACCTATAGATCGGTGGTTTCCAACATGGGGTAGAGGGACTTCAATTCTCAGAAGCCTAAGTAGGTACATTGGCTGATCAGTGCTTTGGGGAATTGACTTAGGCTTCTGGGAATTGAAGTCCCTCTGCCCCATGTTGGAAACCACCAATCCATAGGTACAGCAAGCAAACCGAAACATTCCCACTGTTGATGACATTGTCACCCTTTTGAAAGCATTAAAAGTTACATCGAAAAAATTTAGCCAGCTTTTTCATTACACTGCTGTAACTTTAAAGTACTTTTTTTTTTTAAGAATCAGCTTACTAGAGCGAAAGAAGAATTGGAAGCAGAGAAAAGAGATCTGTTCCAAACGAATGAAAGAAGAGCTCAAGAGCTGGAATATTTAAATGGTAACATAAAAATTCTCTAATATGTTTGTGGTCTGTGGCAAGAAATGTGTGATATTGACAATGTGATGTCATCAAGATATGTTGATATCTTCAGTCATGAGGAAGGTTTAGATCTGTTTGTGCTGCAGGTGCAAAGGAGGTGCAAGTTGTGTACTGAGTGAAGACAACACATTTTTATTCAAAATACTAGTTGATAGTAGTGGAGCAGACAACACCCCCCCCCCCCGCTTGGTCATATGAATGGCCATCTGGGTTTTAGTTTTTAACTGTTGTGAATTGGGGGGGGGGGGTATTTTAATGGTTTTTAATACTTTTGCGATTTTAATTGTTATTGTAGAGATGCTTTTATATTTTAGTATTCTTATTGGTTAGATTGTAAGCTGCCCGGAGTCGCCTCAACAAGGGGGCGGCGATAAAAGTTGAACTAAATAAATAAATAAATATCCTTAATGAGCCTGAATGGGTGAGTTGCATACTACCACTGTAAGCAAAGTTTGGAAGACAATATGTCCATGTGAGCTTGAGAGCACATGGAGCTCATTTAGAGAGGAGGATGCTATATGGTCACCCTGATTTCTGTGGTTGTAGTCATGTGAGAATGTGCCATTGCCATCACAGAACTCTTGGTGCCCATTTTTATTTCACCTCTACAAATGAAATCAACCAGTTCTCACACATGATGCTTCCTTGTGAGCATTGACCCATTTCCCACTTCTGTCAGATGGAATGTGAAGTGCCTTGTATACCAGGAAGAAACATTTTCTATGGGCATGGTGGTGAAGTGAATGGGAAGTTTTTCTCCATTACACAGCAACCGTTTGGCTTATTCAGTTTGAAGGCACATTTTGCTGGCTCTCTTTTGCTGTTAAGAATAAGCAGCATAACTGTTAAGCATGAGAACGCTGTGAGACAACAATGGTCAGTGCTGATTTTGCTTTGGGCTTCAGTGGAAGTGGTTGTGCCTTAAATAGGTTGCATTTTAAGCCATGTTCAGGTATTCAGCTGAAAGCATGTGGGACTCAAAGGTTGGTAGTGAACTGGGGACACACACGCCTTGCCTCCGTGTCCCCTCCTCCTGGAAGTTGTGCAGACCTTTGTACTGTACATGCAAAAGTTGGTGGGATGTCTGCATATGGTGAGGACATGGAGTTGCCACTTATGTGGACCTTCTTATCCCCAGCAATGTTTAAACCAGGCGTGCCCACGCTATGCCCCATGGGCCAGATCCAGCCCCTGACACCAATTCATCCAGCCCAGACCACCCTCATCGCTCCCAGAAGCGATGCATTTTACTTCCACTTCTGGGAGCGACAAGGGTGGTGCAGGCAGGATGAATTGGTGTCGGGGGCTGGATCTGTCCCACAGGCCATAGTTTGGGCACCCTTGGTTTAAGTGCTACACATTTTCAGAATAAACACTAGAATGGGGCATAAGTTTCATTACCTAGTGACCATGTAATGTCTTGAGGTAGGACTTTGGTGGCTAAATGGTTAAGATGCTGAGCTTGATGACCAGAAGGTCAATAGGTCAGCAGTTCTAGACCCAAGTGCTTCACAACAGAGTGAGTGTCTGTCGTCTGTTCCAGCTCCTACCAATCTAGCAGTTCAAAAGCAAGAACTTGCAAGTAGATAAATAGGTACCACTTCGGCAGGAAAGGCAATAGTGTTCCAGCGCTTAGTCACACCTGCCACATGACCATGGAAGTGTCTGCAGATGCAGTACACTTCTGGCTCTGCCTATAAATGGAGATGAGCACCACCCCCTAGAATTGGATACAACTGGCTTTCTAGCAACGGCGACCTTTACCATTATCGTTAAAGTCTTGAGAATTTTAAGCTGGGCATTGAAAGCCACAGAAATTACACTCAAATCCATTAGACCTCATTATGGCCAGATTACCTTAATATCTGTTCTAGTAATTCATATTGAACATTTAACAATCGTCTCTAATTTTGATGTTTGTCTGTTTTTAGAGGACATTAAACGTGTGAATGAGAAACTCACAGCAGCAAATACTGCAAAGGTGGAACTACAGTTACAGCTTGATGAGCTTCAGACATCAGCCTTTTCTGTAAAGGTGAGTGTTAGAAAGATTGTTAGCAGGAAGGAATTGAAGAGGGCTTATAGATTTTAATATTTATTTATTTATTTATGTAGATTTCTATACCGCCCTTACGTGTATATATCCCTTACGTGTCTGTCTATTTTTGTGCATTTTCAAAGGCCACTTATTAGTTGAAAAAAAATCACATGATTATTTTCTTTGTCACATTTTTTGGTGTAATCTATGTGGGTTCAAACAGTTTGAGGCATTTCATAACATGCCAGTAATAGGCAAATACAGTAAAACACTGGATAACGCTAAAACTTGGTTCCACAAGTCTTGGTGTTATCTGATTTTTAGTGTTATCTGATCCATGTTAAATTCCTGTGGGATGGATCGGATAACGTTAAAGCTCCATAGAGATACATTGTAACCGCACAGGCTTTAGCGGTTGTTATCCGATCCATCCCATAGGACCTTAACGTTATTCGATCCAATTCTCCTCCCCAGAATACTTAACATTATGCGATTTTAGCATTATCCAATCCAATCGTTATCCGGTGTTTTACTGTAATTGATACAGGATTTGGAATGAAATAGTTATAAGCCATGGTTGGATTTCTTTGTTGTGGTTTGTTTTATTTAAATAGCAAACTTGTTTGTCAGAATAAGCCTCACTTAGCGCAGAAGGATTTACTTTTTAATAAAATACATAACTTGGTGTTCTTAGTAAAGACCACATTGAGTCTTAGACCCTACTGTAATGGGAATTTGAGAGCATGAATGATCAATATGAATTGCTTAAGGCAATTCCCAACCTTTTCAAGCCAGGGGCTGGGTCACACTCTCAGTCAGCTTCGACGCCTGGGCGACCATTTTGCCCTGCCTGCATGATGGGCTGGCCATTTTGTCCCAACAGCATCAAAGGGTTGGCCATTTTGTTTCTTGAATACCCCTGGAGAGGTGGGGGGAATATGAAAAGGTGCTGTGGGCCGGATTTGGTCCGTGGGCCTTAGGATGGGAACTCCTTGCCTAAGGCCTTATTTAAACAAGTGTTACAAATTATAATTTTTTTGTTAGTGTTTGGTCTTTTCCTTCACCTTCATTTTTGTGAATTGAATTGGCTGCTTTGAAATCTTGTAGCATCGTGAGCAAAGGTGGGAACAAGAAAAGGAATTATTACAGAGTCAGAATACGTGGCTGAATGCAGAACTGAAGACTAAAACGGACGAACTCCTAGCTGTTGCTCGAGAAAAAGGAAGTGAAATCTTGGAGCTGAAGTGTAACTTGGAGAACAAAAAAGAGGAGGTAAAACAAACTCATTTCTTATTTTAATTATAATTTGTGGAAGGCTTTAATGAAGGTCACGGCTGTCTGCATTTAGTGTCTGCCTGATTAGGACTCTGTTATCTAGCTGAGGTGTTTTTGTTTTATTCTGTTAATTTTGTTATTCTGTTAATTATTCTGTTAATAGCAGTTGCTAAATTTGTTGCTGTTATTTAGGCCTCCTCCCCCCTGAATATTTAAATACAGTAACAATTAAATACGGATAACGATTGCACCAGATAACGCTAAAACCGCATAACAACGACAAATTGGGGGGGAAGATTTGCACCAGAGAAGGTTCTTTCTAGCGTTATCCGATGCATCGTAATAAAGAAGTAAAGGCCAAAGCTCCTCTCCCTGCCACTTCCCTCCTTCCTCCCCCCCACCCCCAGCAATGGGGTGCCGTACTGCCAAGAGAATCCAGCCCAGCCCTGGCCCTGCTTACCTTCAAGCCACCACAGCTGCTGCTCCCACCAGGTTCCCCAGGCAGCCCTTTGCACTGGAACTCTATGCTGGCCCAGGCAAGGGTAGCGTGCACGAGCCTCGCCCATATGGAGTCAGCCTAGCTGCTCTTTGCTCCTACTGAGCCAGGCTTGACCAGCCGATTGCAGAGCACAGAGCTATGTCTCATGGCAGGCACAGGCAGCCGAGTGCCGATGCAAGAGATCAGAAAATGGAGAGGAATGGTTGCCAAGGCAGCAAGAGATGCATCGGATAAGGCTGAAAATCGCATAACGTTAAGACTTGTGGAACCAAGTCTTAACGTTATCCGATGTATTACTGTATTTTGTTTTTTGCTGCTCAAGAGTTTTCCATGGACTTCTAAGGGAAGAAAGGAAAGGATATCTTACATTTAGCATTTAGGAGCAGTGATAATGCTGATAGCATCCTTAAATTTGGTCCATGTCTCAAAACCATATAAGCGGTTTGCCTCTGCATCCACCCTTTAATTTAAATTTCAGTCTGTGAGTCTCTGAGGAACTGAACAGAAAAGAGTTTGGAAGAATACCCGATTTATTTATTTTAAAGAAATTGTATCGTTATTCTATAGCTGTGTATGTCTATTTGTATTTAACGCAAGGAGTATTTTGTGCAGTTGTGGGTAACAAGTGTGAAAGAAAAAATGGATGGAGAGGTGGTACAGAATAGAGAACGAGACGCTTTTTAGTTCAGGCAGAAAATAATCTTATAGAGTGATATAATAGAGGCTGATAAAATTATCTCTGAGTTGTAGAAAGTGGCTAGTATAGCCTTTTGGGGAAGAAGGTCTGGAGAAGTATGATTTTGATGATGTAAGAGCAGACCTACTGTATCAGTCCAAAGGCCTTTATACTCCAATATTGTGGTTAAAAGGGACTGCAGTGGCTTACAGTGTTTCCCAAATGCTGGTTTTTGGACTTCAATTCCCAGAAGCCTAAGTCATTTCCCCAAAGCACTGATCAACCAATGTACTGATTGAGGCTTCTGGGAATTGAAGTCCACTAGTGGGCTGTGTACCCCTTGTTGGGAACCACTGGCTTAGTAACACTGAACTTCATAACCGGAAGGTCGGCAGTTCGAGACTCGTGTACTGCACGATGTAGCGAGCTTCCATCTCTGTCCCAGCTCCTGCCAACCTAGCAGTTTGAAAGCAAGAAATTTCAATTAGATAAATAGGGACCAGTTTAGTGGGAAAGTAAAAAGTGTTCCGTGCATTCCGGTGTCTAGTCATGCCTGCCACATGTACACAGAAACGTCTGCAGATGCAGACAGCACTGGCTCTTTGGCTGTCAACAGTATGATCAAAGAAACCTAGTCGGATACGACTGGCTTTCAAGCAAGGGTGACCTTTACTTTTACCTATTGTAGTTAAGTCACTGAATTTGGTGACCAAAAAGTCAGCAGCTTGATACCTGAGTGCTGTACAACAGAGCGAGTTCCCATCTCTTTCTCAGCTTCTGCTAACCTTACAGTTTGAAAGCAAAAAATTGCAAGTAGATAAATAGGTACCACTTCGGTGGAAAGATAACAGTGTTCCATGTGCTCCGGTGTCTAGTTATGCCTGCCACATGATCACAGAAATTTCTACAGGTGCAGACAGCGCCAGCTCTTTTGACTATAAATGGAGATGAGCACCGAACTCTAAAGTTGGGTATGACTGGCTTTTGAGCAAGGGAGACCTTTACCTATCTACATTATTATATTCTTACATTGGCAAACCAATTACCTGTGTGAATCCGACAAGAAGTATGTGACGCTATTCTGCTGGTCATGTTCCTCAACAGCTAATATACAGACGCATCCCTTTTTGGTTTCTTGAGGATATATAATCATATCTAGACATCAGTATGCATATTCTCAATCTATTTAGTTTGATGGCTTGGTTGTTGTTTTTTTCCCAGTGCAACAGACTTAATTTGACCTACCAAATTTAAAAATTATACTTACACAGTGGTTTATTTTCAAAAGAATAATTAGTATTGTACAGTAATACCTCGGATAACGTTTACCTTGGATAACGCTAAAATTGCATAACGTTAAGTAATCTGGGGAGGAGAATTGGATCGAATAACGTTAAGGACCTATGGGATGAATCGGATAACAACTGCTAAAGCCTGTGCGGTTACAATGTATCTCTATGGAGCCTTAACGTTATCCGATCCATCCCATAGGAATTTAACATGGATCGGATGACACTAAAAATCGGATAACACCAAGACTTGTGGAACCAAGTCTTAGCATTATCCGAGGTATTACTGTATCTTAATACTTCAAAAATAGGTCCTGGTGAGTGTGACAACGATGTGTATTTTGCATCTTTCATGTTCATGTAGGTTTCCAGACTGGAAGAGCAAGTCAGTGGACTAAAACAAACAAATGAAAATCTACAGAAACATGTGGAAGATCTTTTAGCGAAATTGAAAGAGGTAACTTTTATTTTATTTTATTTGACAAACCTTTCTTTGTAACATTGTGACATTTGAAGTAATTCCAGTCTTATTTGTTTCATGTAAAGTATACAGTATAGTACAGTGTACAGTACATATATATATAGTATAGTGTGAAGTATAGTAAAGTATAGTACTTCGTTATATGATTTATTTATTTTTTGTTGCATGATGCATGCATCGTACAAAGAAAATCCCTATGGGATGCATCATACAACAAAAATCTCTATAGGAAAAATCATACAAAGAAAAATATTTGTTGTACGATGCATCCCATAGAGATATTCGTTGTACGATGCAAAAATCGTTGTATGATTTTTTTTTGTTGTATGAGGCATTTGTTATATGAAGTTCTGCTGTATTTCTTCCGTAGCTGTGCTCATTGTAGTTTTTCAGCCAAACTTGACATAAGACTATCAACGAAAGGATTTACTCTCTCTTGCATTTCGGTATAAATGGTTAATTTTTAATTGATACTGAATTGTTAGTGCTGGGGTTTCTCAGTTAATGGGGCTGTCGGCAATGGCTGCTACTCGTATCCGAGCACACATTTTTCCTGGTTGTAGATTAACTGCACAAATACTTTTGTTTTACCAGGCAAAAGAACAGCAAGCCAGTATGGAAGAGAGGTTCCACAATGAGTTAAATGCTCACATCAAGTTATCTAATTTGTACAAGGTAAAATTTGAAAATTTGGTTTCTTTCAATCCAATGTGCTATTTTAATTATTGTATTTAAAGGTGAATGCATTTAGTGGTATGGTCTCCTCCATACTATTCAGAATTACTGTTGGTTTCAGTGAGGCTGATTACCAGAAGATTGCATCCACAGTCAAGCGATACCTGTTGATTTAAATTTATTTATTTATTTAATCATTTATATTCCACTCTCCTCATGAGTGACTCAGGACGGCTAACATGGCATTAAAAACAACAATTTAAACACAAGATAAAAATTAGAATTGAAAGATTTAAAAGAGATTAAAAAGTTTCACAAAGAGAGAGGGGAGGAGTCAAATAAGCCAGCAGGCCGGGGTGAAAATCTGGCTCGTACCCGATATCTGCCCCTCTAGCCAGGTCTTAACACCCTTTCCGAAGGGCAGCAACTCCGTTTAGAGACGCAACTCGGTTGGCAGGTTCCATAGGGCCAGAGCGGACACAGAGAAGGCCCTCCTTCTGGTGCTAGAGAGATGTGCCTCTAGCCAATGGCATGACCAGAGAGCATCTCCGGTCAACTCTGGTGGGACGGACATGTATCCTTAGTGTTTTATTGGTAGTAACTTATAATTGTCACTCCAGCTTCTTTTTCGGTTCCATATGAATTCCTCTTTCCTTCCCTTTATTGCATTAGGTGAAGTTAACACTGTTGCATATGCTAAGCGTGCTAGCACTTACTAGTCTATAAGGTTTCATGCTGGATTTATACTCCTTAACTTAATTGTTGTACCTAGTTTTTGTGGTGTATTATAAAAATGGTTAACAACAACATAATTTTCAAGATTTCCAAGCCAGCTACAAATTTAGATTCAGGCTCTTATTGAAAACTAACCAAGCTTATTGTTGAGCTTCATGCATATGAAAAATCAAACATTTATACAATAGAACCCCGGATAACGTTATGACTTGGTTCCACAAGTCCCGTTGTTATCCGGTTTTTAACGTTGTCCGATACATTGATCACACAATGTTAAAAAAAGCCCTGTCTCCCTGGAGGCTGCAGCAAGCAAGAACGTCGGGATTTGAATCCTGACATTTTGGTTTGCTGTAGCCTCCAGGGAGGTGGGGGAACTTTGGAAACAGCTTGGATCGGGTCTGCCCACCTCCCTGGACCCGGGGGGGGGGGGGGTCAGAGACCCCCAAATTGGTAAAAAAAAGTCCAGTTTTTTTTTTTACCAATTTTGGGGTCTCTGACTCCCCCGCCGGGTCCAGGGAGGTGGGCAGACCCGATCCAAGCTGTTTCTGGGCTTCCCCGACGTCCTGAGCCAGTGCAGCAAGCCAGAATGTCAGAGTTCGAATCCCGACATTCTGGTTTGCTGCAGCCTAAAAGAGGGTGGGGGAACTTCAAAATTAGCGCGCATCGGCTCTAGGGAGGTCGGGAGACCCGATGCGTGCTAATTTTGAAGTCCCCCTACCTTCTTTTAGGCTGCAGCAAGCCAGAATGTCGGGATTCAAATCCTGACATTTTGGCTTGCTGCAGCCTCCAGGGAGGTGTGGGAACTTTGGAAACAGCTTGGATCGGGTCTGCCCACCTCCCTGGACCTGGCCGGGGGGGGGGGGGTCAGAGACCCCAAAATTGGTAAAAAAAAAAAAAGTCTGTTTTTTTACCAATTTTGGGGTTTCTGACCGCCCACCTCCCTGGACCCGGCGGGGGGGGGGGGTCAGAGACCCCAAAATTGGTTTTAAAAAAATGGACTTTTTTTTACCAATTTTGGGGTTTCTGACCCCCCCGCTGGGTCCAGGGAGGTGGGCAGACCCGATCCAAGCTGTTTCTGGGCTTCCCCGACGTCCTCAACCAGTGCAGCAGGCCAGAATGTCGGGATTCAAACCCTGATATTCTGGCTTGCTGCACTGGCTCAGGACGTCGGGGAAGCCCTGAAACAGCTTGGATCGTGTCCCCTGCCTGCTCCAGGGAGATCAGAGGACCCGATCTACAGCTGCAGGGTGGCTGGGGAAGCTGACGGGGACTCCCTGTCGGCTTTCCTAGCCACCCGCCCTTGCCTCCGCAGCTGTGGGGTGGCTGGGGAAGCCAACGGGGGAGCCCCCCCCCGTCAGCTTTCCAGCCTCCCCACCCCTGCCTCCGTAGCTGAAGGGTGGCTAGGAAGCTGAACGGAGAACCCCGTTTAACTTTCCAGCCACCCTGGTGCTAAGAACGACTGTATCGGATAATGTTAAAATCGCGTTATTCAATACAAGATTTTCCCGAAAATCTTGTAATGTTATGCGGTTTTAATGCTATCCGATACTTGCGTTATCCGGGGTATTACTGTACTAATGAAAATTGAAAGTTTGGGAATTTGAGGAAACAGAAAGTTTCTCATCTCTTAACTATGTTTTAGATGCTGGGAAACATCTTGGGGTAAGCCCTGGGCCTGTCTCCTTTAGTTTTTGAATCTATTATCTCTTTTCTACAGCTGGCTGAGTAGGAGACTGATCATACTTAGCAAATTTCCAAATATGAGATGCAGCAGAATAAGAGAGAGTTAAAAGGAGATAGTCTGCCTTTTTCCACCTCCTGATACCTCAAAAAGCACTGTAAAAATGTATTTGAGAGAGAGTTTTATTAGAGATATTTATTTGAGATATTTAAACAATTTCAAATTTTTTATCTCTTTGCGCTCCGTGTCTGTAATCTGTTTTTGCTGATGTGTTTGATTAGAAAAAGCTCTAATCAAAATAAATTTCACTTAGAGTGCTGCTGATGATTTGGAGGCGAAAAGCAATGATTTGACTCAGGCTGTGGATGAATTGCACAAACTTTTGAAGGAAGCAGGCGAAGGTACGAAATAGACTGTTTTATAAATTTAAAATACTTTTGGAGTCTTCTTTATATTAAGCTGCCTTCTATTTTTTTTTAATCATTTGTACCTAGGAAAAACAATTTTGGGTTAGTGTCTTTGAAATGTAAATCCTCCAGAAATATAGCTTCAAAGATTTTCAAATCTAGTGACACTGCAAATTAATAGGAAAAGGGATTTAAAAGAATAAACCAGAGCAAAAAACAACAAATTGTAACCTTCCAATGGCACTACCCATTTCATCAATCTCCTTACATTTAATATGCAGCTTCAAAAGAAGTTTACTATGTGAAAGCTATTTGGATTCATCTGTTTAGATCAAATTGTAAATCTTCAAACTTTTTTTATGTAATAATTATTGCAGTAATAATATGGTCACAATATTGATAGTTGGAACCACAAGCATATTACAGTGTACATTTTTGCAACAAAATGCCTCATGTTAAAAAAAAATCACAAAGGACAGTGGCCAAAATCTTGTTGCTTGGTGTAGTAAATTATTTCTTTATTTGTGTCAGAGGCACCATCAGCCTACAGTAACATATAAAGTTAAAATTAAAAAGGAATTAAAAGGGCTAGATGTCATCTGCCCAATATTGGGCCACATCAACAGCATTTCCTCTTGCCAACATAAGGTCCTCCTCAGTGCACGTTGAGGGGCATCATGTGCATTGTATCATATGGGAGATAGTTTATACTTCTCCGCATTCACACAGGCTGTCATCTACAGGGAAACCCCACTTTCTCAGATAAGCCCTTGATCTTCCTACCCTAGCACACAGTCTGTTTAAAGCTTTCCACACATGCCATGGTTGTTCTTGGCCAGGTAGCAGAGAATTTACAGTGTAGTAAATTGTGCTAGAATGGGCCCGTTGAATCAACCAGCATTTTCTAAGTCAATGCCTTCATAAGAACCATTGATTCAAATGAACCTTTAATTGTGACTTACTCAGCCAAAGTAAGATTTAAAGCAGGCCTATTTGAATAGCTGGACTGACTCTAGGACAGTTTACTCCAATAAGCAATGGGATTTTGGTCATTATCTGTTGTGTTGATTCACACAAATCAGCTTACAACAAATAATGTCCACAGCGATTTCTTCACTGCGGGCAAATAACCTCTAAAAGCTACACAGTGTAAAATTCCAATTGGACTTTGGGTAGTTTTACAGGAAAAGATAGCTGCTATCTCCTAGATTTAGCTGAAATAACAGTCATGTTGTTTTACAGTAGTGTGGCTTTGGACAATATATTCACTAATTCTGAGCTTACAGACTTCATCAGCAGTGCTTCTTTCTTATCCTCAGCTAACAAAGCAGCCCAGGAACATTTGGCGGAGATGGAACAAGCAAAGGTGGCAACAGAGAAGGAACTGAAGGAAAAAATCAACAAGTTGGAGAAAGAGTTGGACAATGCAAATGATTTAGTTTCAGCCACCAAACGTAAAGGTCTGGTTATTCCTAAATAATAAAGCATGTAAATATGTGAACCATTACTGTTACAAGTAACATTACTCTTCTAGCTTCTACTATTGTATTTGAGTATCCTTCTGAATACCAATTACATTTGTATCTTATTGGGCATAAAACACATTTTGTTGTTGTTCAGTCACATAGTCGAATCCAGCCCTTTGTGACCCCCATGGACCATTGTGCTTCAGGCTTCTCTATCTTCCACCATTCTCCTCAGCCCACTCAAATCTATGCTCATTGCATCTACAATACCATCTATCCACCTCATCTTTTGGCACCACCTTCTCCTTTTTCCTTCTGTCTTTCCCAGCATCAATGCCTTTTCTAGTGAGTCCTCTCTTCTCATTTTGTGGCCAAAATACTTGAGCTTCATCTTCAGTATTTGTGTCTCTAACGAACCATCAGGGTTGATTTCCTTCAGGATTGACTGGTTTGTTCTCACAGTCCAGGGGACTCAAGAGTCTCCTCCAGCACCACAATTCAAAGGCATCTATTCTTTTGCGCTCTGCCTTATGGTCCAGCTATAAAACACATAGAGTAGAATAATTTTTATCCTACTTACTGTTTACAAGACATAGTTATAATTTTCTCTTGCAGTCTGCTTGTTTTCATTGTTTCAAGCATTTTTAAGGCCTCCAACACTAATAAAGTCAGTGTGCAGTTTACAGGAAGGCTTAGAATACCTTGAAAACCCTTAAAAACAAGCATGGACATATTGAAGTATTTGGATGTTGGATAGAATCTTATTTCTCATTGACTGCACAAAACTATGATTATAGGGTGTCCCAACAGTCGCCAGACATAGGAAAAAAATATAGCTAAATGTATCTTTACATACAAAATATTCATTGCAAAATTTTCCAGAACATTTACAAAATATTCTGTACATGTTGGCCAAATGGCCACCTCTTTCTACACACACACAAACTCTCTCTCTCTGTACAAAAACAGGTATCTTGGAACATGACAGACATGTTCAAAGATATCTGTTGCTAAGCAACATTTTCTATATACGGTGGAACCTCATTTAACAAATGGCACGGTTGACATAAAAATTGCATAACAAAAGGAAATCCATAGAAAATAGTGGCTCGGTTTAAGGAAATTGTTTTTGGGACGGATTAATTGGTTTTCAATACATTCCTGTGGGAAACTGCATTTCGGTTAAAGTATTTTGGTTTTCAGTGCATTCCTATAGGAAATTGCATTCAGTGCATTCCTATGGGGAAATCGCTTAAAGTAATTTTCACTGTAAGAAACGTCCTGGAGAATGCATTAATTATGTTAACCAAGGTTCTGCTGTATGGCAACTTTTGGGACACCTTGTATAGTGTGATGCAAAGGAGACTGCCTTGACACTGGGCTTGTATTCTCCTTACTCTTGTATGGCTAGCAGGTTGTTATTTGGCATTAATTCTTCACCGATTTATAGCAACCTTATGAATGAAGTCATCAGCAGCACTGCTCAGTTCTTGCAAACTCAAGGCTGTGCATTCTTTTAGGGCAGTGTTTCCCAAATGCTGGTTTTTGGACTTCAATTCCCAGAAGCCTAAGTCATTTCCCCAAATGTCGAGACCAACAAACTGGCTGATTTGAACAACTGATTTCTGAAGTTGGCTCAAGTTGACTATAGTTGATGTTAACTGTAGTTCCAAGCTATGATTAATTCAGAGTTCAGGCTTCTCAACCCTTCTGTGAGTTATTGCAGAAAAGAAGGGTAATACAGACCTGGGAGAGACTAGTTTCTCATCTTAGCATGGGCTGTGTATTAATTAAAATATATGCAGATATTTGGAAATTTCGGTACTTAATTTCTCCGCTGTAGAAATGATGGAGGCTTATCATAAAAACAGGTATGTTTACCTTTTCCAGGAGCTATTCTTTCAGAGGATGAACTGGCAGCAATGTCTCCTACAGCTGCCGCAGTAGCAAAAGTGGTGAAGCCTGGCATGAAATTAACCGAGGTAGGAATTAAGTAGATCGCATTGAACTGCTTGGTGGTTCATGGTTCTCCCCCCTAGAAACCACTTTCACTGGACAAAATTTAAACTTCAAGGGGAAATTGGGTTATTCTTATAAGATACTAGTGAACATTTTCAAAAGGCATTTTTGGCACAGTAGTTAAACTGCTGTACTGCAGCCAAAACATTGGGAGTCCGACCTTGATGGGACTCAAGATTGACTCAGCCTTCCATCCTTCAAAGGTCAGTAAAATGAGTACCCAGCATGTTGGGGGTGGCGGCAAATGCTAATTACCTTGTGAACTGCCCAGAGAGTTCACTAAGCGCTATGGGGCTCTTGCTATTTCATTTGTTAGTTAATTTAACAATGTAACTGGCCATTCTTTGCAAAGTTTTATGCCTTGTTTTATGGCAGGGGTGCCCAAACTACGGCCTGGGAGCTTTGTTTGGCCCCCGGGCCATAGTGACTGGTTCCCTGAACCACGTGACCAGCCCATGGACTGAAAAGTTTGGGCACCCTTGTTTTATGGTCACAGTTGGAAAGATTACTTGTGATCAAAGAAGGTTGTCTTAGTTTTCATAAGTGTGCAACTCAAGAACTTTAGCAATTTCTACTCATGTATGAGCAAGTGTATGGTCTAGAGAGATTTTTAAAGATAGGGTAAGGATGAAAAGGGAAGGCACGCAAAGTCCTCCTCAGCACCAGGCTAGTATTGATGAAGCTGCTGCCCTCCATCAAGATCTCTGCAGTTGCCCTTTTTAGAGAGACATCCAGAACATCTCCTCTGCTCTGCAAGTATCCCTGCTGGTCAAACAGCACATACACCCAATGGCTGCTATCTTCACCCACAACACTGCCAGGTTCTGTGCCGGGGCATGTAAGATCAGAAGAACAATCCTGGCGGGACCTTCAGCCAAATAAACTACTAGCACCACAGCATAGGCTTAGTAGTAGCTGTAACACTATTGGTCTATATACAGTTGTACCTTGCTTAAAGAGCATAATGTGTTCCACAGGATTGCTCTTCAAGCGAGTTTGCTCTTTAAGCGAAACACCATTGTAAGTGACCAATAGTGTGTGTGTGTAGGGGGGGGATGGGATTGTGGACCCCGATTTATTTGTTAAGTGAGTTTTTGGTTGGTTTTATTTGTTAAGTGAAGCGAACATTCAGACAAAATTCTGCTCTTTATGCGAGTTACTCTTTAAGCGAGGCACTCTGTGCAAGGTTTGACTGTACTAATTTTACTACTTAACACTGAGCAGAAATGCTCCTTTTTAAGCACTTTTGTCTCTTGATATATTTCAAGTACCCCCGTTTTAACTTCAGTTCCCTTAGCTATTCTATGCTGGTCTTGGATTGTAATAAATATTTGATTTGTTTTGATCCTTGCCTGTATTGGTAAAATGTTGCATATACTGTGCATGGGATGCAGCATGACTCTGAATTTGAGGAATATGTGCTAGGAGAAATTAGTGCCTTTCTAAAGGTAGTGTTTTGGATATCTTGGTAGTTTGTTTAATTTTTGTCTCCTGTCATAGCTGTACAATGCCTATGTAGAAGCTCAAGACCAGCTACTGATGGAAAAATTAGAGAATAAAAGGATTAATAAGTACTTGGATGAAATAGTGCAAGAAGTAGAAGCCAAAGCACCCATTTTGAAGCGTCAACGTGAGGAATATGAACGCTCACAAAAAGCCATAGCAAGTCTTTCTGCCAAACTAGAGCAAGCTATGAAGGTTAGTACTGTATAAAATGTAACTATATTATGCATATTCTTTATAAATATACTCAACAATGTTGCACTGCTTTTGAATGAATTAAATTCAATTTATCGTAATAGTCTCATATTCTGGCTGTTCTTAATTTATATTTTAATTAGTAGAGTTGGATGGTTATTTTTTAAATGGTTTTAAAGTTTTAAGGTTGTAATTTTATGTGAATGAGGCCTTTATCTATAAGCCGCCCAGTATCGTTCGCGAGTGGGCGGCAATATAAATGTAAATTAAATAATAATAAATAAAACTACTTATTTCAAACCTAACTTTGTGGGACAATTTATTACCACATAATTCCAGCCTTCAGGTAATATTTAATTGGCCTGTTTTTGTTTTCCATCATCTTTAAAACTTTATCTAATAAAAACAATAGCAACCAGAACGAGTGTCTGATTTGGGCACAGCTACAAAATTAGAGTACTATTGTCCACTTTACGGTACTCCAAGGTTTGTAACACTCTACGGTTCCTCCACCTCTAGACTGTAAGTGGGGATAATTATTGAAACGTTCTTTATATATAAGCCTGATTTATATATCATGTCAGCATTCTCTCTGATGAGCTGGTATTTGATGTCTGTTTAGCCTTAAATGAAGTGGTACTCAAGTATTAATCTGCAGCCTTCACTGGTATAATCAGCAGCTGCGCCAGCAGTACAGTAATACCTTGGATAACGTTTACATCAGATAGCACTAAAATCGCATAACGTTAAGCAGTGGGGGGGGGGGGGAATTGCATCGAATAACGTTAAGATCCTATGGGATGCATCGGATAACAACCACTAAAGCCTGTGCAGTTACAATGTATCTCTATGGAGCTTTAACATTACCCAATGCATCCCATAGGATTTTAACATGCATCGGATAACACTAAAAATCGGATAACACAAAGACTTGTGGAATCAAGTTTTAGCGTTATCTGAGGTTTTACTGTAACTGCTAATTGTGCAGCTCATCTCCTATGGTTGGCTAGTTGACCTGAATGTGGATAGTTTGTAATTTAGCGATTTGTCACAGGTGAGATCCTGAAGTTGGTTTTTCTCCCTATTGAATATGTCAACATTGGGTTCTTTGTACCGAAGAGTCTTTAATCGAAAAATGACCATGTCATATTTGAGGCTGTCCAAAATCTAAGCTCTACCAAAGAGCTTTGTTCTTATATGCTTGAAGGCCACGTTGTCTTCAAAACACTTATTTGTTCTGGAACCAAGGAATACTGTTTAAAGGGGATATCCAGCTGTTTTCTGTTCTGCCAGTTTTTCAAGTAGGCTAATGGTTTTTCTCCAAAGTGTATCTTTGGTTGCTGGTTCTTAGACTGGGGTCAACTGTGTTTCTGCTTTGAGTTAATTGGGCCTTTGAACTGTTTTAAAATTGACATTACCGTTTACTTACCGAAATTTTTCTGCAAAATACTGGAGACATCTGAAAAGAATTCCGATTGGTTCCCAAGGATGTCACTGAGAATTGGTAACAGATTGACTGGAAATGCAGATCACCTATCAGTTTTAAGAACTGGATTACATTTGACTTACAGGAAATCCAGCGCTTGCAAGATGATGCTGATAAGGCAAATAAGCGTGCCTCTGTCCTTGACAGGGAGTGCCAGAGGCTTGAGACTCAAGTCAAAGATCTTTCACAGCAGGTTAGTTCTTGGGACACCCTATTTTTCTGTCTGTGGCAGTTTATCCAATAGATTCCTCTGAAGAAAAGTGTGTTGAAATTGGTGTTCAGGGTGCAAACAATGGTACAGAAAAAGGTGTTAACAGAACCTTACGCTCCATGTAAAATTAGACACGAGTCCCTGATTTGACACCATATCACTCTGTTCTTACTGGCAGCTTCCTTGGTGGCTTAGTGGATAAGACGTTGAGCTGGAGACTGGAAGGTCAGGTTTCGATACCTGAGAGCTGTACCCATGTACAGAAATAAAAGGACATGAAAGGAGCCTCATTTGGGCATTCCCTGAGCAGAGTTTCTCCAACAAAAATCCTTTCAACCCAGCGTAATCTCTGACACAAAATTATTATACTGGCAGTTAATTTCAAGGCCAAATTCTTCAGAATTCCAGCCATTGTGCAACATTTAGGTGATCTTGAAACTGTAACCTTGAACTGTTCTTGATCCCTTTATTAAAATGTGAGATCTGTAACTTTGTGGTTGTAGCAAAAAGAAACCTGTGCACATCTTATCTGTGCTGCTAAAAATGAAGGGATTTTCCACTGTTAAGACAGAAAATAACTTGGAAGTGTGTCGCATGCATGTGAGTGGGGTTGTTTGAACTCTTTAAAGCCACTATGTAGGAGGAGAAATGTTGTACAGTATATGGAATGCAGGGATGGGAAATGTAATCTGTTCTTTTCCCACATGAATATTTCCCATGTGCCTTCCTCCACTTCAGGGCACATCTTAAGGCTTGTTGGACCAAGAGACATGTATGCAGTGAAGTAATACCTGTCAGATATTGGTGAAAGTATTGTTTGCTTGCCATAGTAATTCACATTAGAGTAGACCTATTGAATCAATGGGGATTCAGTGGCTCAGCTGCTTTGTAGGTTCCTTTGATTCAGTGGGCCTACTCTGGTGTTATTTTCTGCACTAAAGAATTAGATTTTGTCAATTCTCTGCTTATAAAATTTAGAAAAGTAAATAAAATGTCGTATTGAGTGTTCTTATTATGGAAGAGCTTTCATAATATGTTATAGAGTAATAAACGGTCTGACAAAACTGATTCTAATTTTTAAATTTGCAACACGGAGGGATGCAACCAAATATTACAAAGGTTGAGATTAAAAATACTTTGTGGTTATGATTATAAAAGGAGTACTTTTTCCTTCTGAGTGAAGAAATCAATACCTCCTGTTCTCTTTCTTTGAGTTGCACATGCATATCTAAACTGTTTGAGAACAGACCTCAGGTGTTTCTTAAACATCACCAGATGGCAAGTGTACAACATTTGTGCTACACTGGAATATGATCAGGAAATTATCTGCAATAGCAAGTCATATCTTGCAGGTATCAAAGAGGCATGTGTATGTTTGTTGTGTTTAAGAGCTTGGAGTTTAAAGCTAGAACCGTGGTCCCCAATGTGGGGTGCACACCCCACAGGGGGGCAATTTGAGCTTGTTTACACCATGTTAATGGCTTTTTAGGCTTGCTCCACATGAATAGGAGTTCAGTTTTTGAATGATAAGAATTACATGTAACAAGAGGGTAGAAGCATCAGGATTTTAGAGATGCTTACTTGGGACATGGCCAAAAAAAGGTTGGAAACCAATGAATTAGAGGCTTAAACTCTGTCTTATGAACACATTATTTTTGTCTTTAAAGATAAGAGTGCTTTTGATGGAACTTGAAGAGGCCAGAGGGAATTATGTCATCCGTGATGAAGAAGTGAGCTCTGCTGACATCAGCAGCTCTTCCGAAGTCATAAGCCAACATCTGGTCTCCTACAGAAACATTGAGGAGCTTCAGCAGCAAAACCAGCGTCTGTTAGTAGCTCTTCGAGAGCTGGGTGAAGCAAAAGAGAAAGAGGAGCAAGAAAACACTTCTTCAAAGTAAGTTCAAATTTGTCACTCTCCTTAGAGGTGCAAACACCTCGGAGCTTTCATCTCAAGAATGCATTTTAAGACCAAAGCTGCTATTTCTCAGATTCAGTGGAAGTTTGTGATGTTTATTTCTTTTTTTGGCTGTCTGCCAGCTCCTTGCTTTCCTTGCATCAACCTTAAACATTGAGCTCTTATTTTTGTAGATGAAGTAAAATCCCGATTTACGTATGTCTCTAACTTACGTAAAATTTGACTTATGTAAGGTTTTTTTTGCATAAACCACGCCCCAATTTATGCAAAAAAAAAATCAAGTTACATAAGGGGTTTCCTGGTGTGTTTAGATTTTAAAGTGGTGGTGGCACCATTTTAAAATCTAAAATGCCACCATGCGCCACCCGTCCCTACCGCCGAAAGTTGCAAGGCATCACTTACTGTGGTGGAGGTGGAGGCAGTGGCAGCAGCAGCGATGATTTTCTGTAGTCCCCGCTTGCTTTTGCTGGGATTGGGAGAGTGCGGGGGGAGGGCATATCTGCTCCCTTCCGCTGTTCGTGTGAGGTTTCTCTAGGGTGTGCTTTTGTTCTGAACACGCCTCAGAGAAGATCTTAAAAGGTGCACAGGGTGGGTGGGTGGGGGTGTTGCCTGTCATTACCAGAGATAGCCACTAGGAGCGCAAAAGCACAATTTTTCCATAGGGATGCATTGAAATCAATTTCAACCCCGTTTTTAAATTTTTCAATGCATCCCTATGGGGATGCATTGATTGACTTAAAACCCCTATTTACGTAAGAAGCTACAGAACGAACTTTTTACATAAATCGTGGTTTTACTGTACTGTTGTATCCTGACACTGTCATCTTCTCTCATAATTAAAACTGCCACATAATTTCAGCTCAAATAAAATCTGAAGAAATCTGTTCAGAAAGATAATATGTAAAAACTTTAAAAGAATACTCTTGGTATTTGTTGGAAACTTTCAAGAGGCTGTGCAGATCTCTGCAGGTCTGTTTATGAGACTGTTCTATACACAGTAAAAGAAAGAGACCTATCTCATCCCTCCCCTTCAAATTCTGGGCTGTCAGTATTTTATGCATTATTTCTTAAGACATTCAAAATGTTACTTCTTTTGTAATATGCTATATGCTTCCTTTGTAATATGCTGTGGCCTGTGCATTTTAAGGTTAATAAAGTTTCTTTCCCCCACCATGGCAGGATTTCTGAGCTACAGAGTCAACTGAATGAAGCTATCAGTGAGCTTGAGAAGTTGCGTGAGTCACGCCAGCACCAGATGCAGCTTGTAGACTCCATAGTTCGTCAGCGTGACATGTATCGCATCTTGCTGGCACAGACCACTGGAGTTGCCATTCCATTGCAAAGTAAGTTCATTTTGAAAATCCAAAGTTATTTCTGTGAATTATGACTCAAGTAGACTTTAGATTGTTGGTGCCCTTGGCGCATTTGATGAGTAACCCTGTAAATAATAATACACTAGCATCCCCCAAATTTTCCTTAACAATTTCACACACGAATGTTATTGTATTTCATAAAATTCTGAATATAGCTGATAGTGGAGCTTATGTTATCATGCCTCATAAAAATAATTTTAAATCTTAGTGTTCAACTGTTTCCAGGGGGGTTACTTTGCCCCCTAAACCTAGCAGAGTTCCCACTATTGCTGAATTAGTGTCAAAGAAGAGTGTTGAACTTGATACCAAATACTGTTAAAGGATCATCATCATCATCATTCATCCTCCCCCCTCCCGTGTTGGGGTGGGAGACTTCTGAGCAGCTGCAGAAAGCAGTGGGAAGGTGCATATAACCAGTGGGCTGTGTGTTCAGCCATTTGCAACCTATGGCTGATTGTTCTCTCTTTGTCAAACTGACCTCAAATGCTTTTATGAGAAGATAAAGCAGGGGAAATGGCTCTTTTCAAACTCATAAGAGAAGGGATTGTGTAAAGAATGTAGTAAATATCTAGTAGGTGCTTTGCTTTCACCTTTATCATTTAAATGTTTGTTTTCTTTGTTGTGTAGCTCCAAGCAGCTTGCCAGAAGAAATCTCAATGACGTCAACTCCCAAGCGCCTGTCAGGTACACCTCAGGCTATGTCAACCCCGACTGCCATTCCAGTGAGTGAGTCAACAGAAGCAGCGGAAGCAAAAGCGGCCCTTAAGCAGGTACCAACGCTTCTTGCCCATATGTACAAAATTGATTATGGTTTGCGCGTAACCTGGTATTCATCTTAGTACATACTTAACTGCTTTTCACAGTTGCAGGAGTTTTTTGAGAGCTACAAGAAAGAAAAAGCAGAGAACGACAAATTGCTCAACGAACAAAACGAGAAGCTCCAGGAGCAGGTTACGGACTTGAGGTCTCAGAATACTAAGATTTCTACCCAACTTGAGTTTGCCTCCAAACGGTAAGACAGTATTTATGAGCACAAGTAAAAGGCTTCTCTGCAATGTTTTAAAGAAGTTGTTGTAAGAATAAGGCAAACTGTACTTCAAAGTCCACATTTCCATGACTTGTGCAGCACTAAGAGACTTCCGTACATCAGAAATTCAGAACAAATGTTTTCACTATCTGAATGTTCCTGTCCTGGCTTACACTGAAATGCTAAATTTAAATATCTTGAGGAGTAGAAGTAAGACCTGTTCATAGAAATTAATAGAGGAGACCAAGATTTTAATATAAGTGGCATTGGTCATATGTGTACACACACACACAGTAAACCTAACTGAAGGAGAAAACTCAGAATACCCCAACAGAGATTAATTGGTGAGCATAAAATACTGTGGTGAGGAGAGAGGGAGTGGTTAAGGGAAATTGTGGGGACAGAACACTTGAGCAGCAACACTGCGAGACTTTGTTGCAAAATGTTACTTGTTTTATCTTATCTAAACTTGGCAGCCACATTTGATAGTTTCACAATTATGAAAGCTCTGTATATAACATGTAATTATCTCCTCACTTATGTATAAAATGCTATATAAACTCCCATTCAGGTGTTTGCCCATATATTCCCCCACAAGGGTCGGCATATTAGCAAGTACACGATCTCTGTCTAACTAGTTAAATTGATCCTCCCACTGTGATTTTGTTCTGCTAGCTTAGTTTAGTTGAAGCAAAAACTTAATGTTTCTGTTCTTTGTGAAGTTATGCAATGCTGCAGGACAATGTAGAGGGATACCGGCGGGAGATTGCTTCCTTGCATGAGAGAATCCAAAAGCTCACCGCCACCACTCAGAAACAAGAACAGATCATCAACACGATGACTCAAGAACTGAGAGGAGCCAACGAAAAGCTAGCTGTGGCAGAGGTAATGTGGTAGCATTAGCTGTGGTAGTTGTGGTTTGTTTATTATAGTTTGTTTCACAATTGCACGAAACTTTTCAGCAGTACATTTTAAATGGCAGTTAATGGGAATGGGGGGCAGCATATAATGTTTTCTCAGGAGACCCATAACCAAATCCCTTGTCAGTTTAGGAGGGAAGCAGTAAGGAATGAAGATTGAACTTCTTGAAGGAAAGATAGGTAGAAATAGAAGAATATAGTGGCTCAAAGTGCTGTTATTTAGTGTGGTAAGTTGCAACTGGAATAGGACCACTGAATCAGTGGGAATTTGGTGAGTCAGTTCCTCCGTAAGTTCCATTGATTCTTATGGGCATTCTGTAGTTGTGATTTACTTTAGTGTTTTGCAGTCTCAAATTTGAAACTGCTTTGATGGAATAGATTTCATTATTATTTTTTAATTCTAAGGAAAGCATGAACACAGCCAACCATGTAGTGTTTGATCCTGTGGTTCCTAATGTGGGGTACACACCCGACCCCGGGGGGGGGGGCAATTTGAATTTTATGCAGGGCAATTCGAGAATGAGTTATTAATGTAATGGAAAATTGAGTAAAATAAGTAAAACAAGAGTTTTCCAAAATGTCAACACTTGCTGTATATACTCAAGTATAAGTCTAAATTTTTAGCCCCCAAAATGAGATCCAAAAAGGGCACTCAACTTACATTCAGGTCAATGATTCCCATGGTCCCAAAACTGCAGTGGTGCAAATTCAAACATACAGTAAAAAAAAGCATTAACACTACTGTAAAAACTCAAAAACATACCCAGACAAATGTCTAAATTAATTAATTTTACCTTATTTTCATGTATTTTAATTACTGAAACTCACTAGTAGCTGCTGCATTTTCCACCCCTGACATACTCAGGTCAGTCTATTTCGCTAGTTTTAGAGGTCCAAGTTAGGTATCTCGACTTATATTCGGGATGACTTATAGTCGAGTATATATGGTACATATTTAGCATGATGCTTTTTATTAACATGAAATCAAATACAATCTCATTTTAAGGTGAGAGCAGAAAATTTGAAAAAAGAAAAAGATATATTGAAAATGGCAGAGGTCCGTCTGACTCAGCAGAAAGAGTCATTAATTGCAGAACAAAGGGGACAAAACCTTCTGCTTACGAATCTGCAGTCTATACAGGTATGTTCACTATACAGGTATATTCAACTATATGTTTTCTTCCCCTGCCCTTGCTGTCTGGCTTTTTGGTTTCAGTCAGAGCGTGCACAGAAGTGTTCTGGAAGAGAAGCTACTCTTCTACAGATTCGCAAATTGTTTACTGAACACAAACAGAGGTTTGGGAGCTTGGCAGAAAATACTTAGCTCCTCTTGAGCATCAGTTTGGCAGAGACTCTCCATATGTCTTGTTCTTTCCAGGTCATATTGGAGAGGGCTGAGACAGAAACTCAGCAACGGCTAAATAACCAGATTGAGAAACTGGAGCGTGAAATAGCCCAGCTGAAGAAAAAACTAGAAAATGAGGCAGAGCAAAGGCATGCGCTTACCAAAAATCAGGATGTAAGTATAAGAACTGTGAGAAACATGATTCCATTTATTTATTTATTTAGACTTATATCGCTACCCGCTTGCAACTCAGGGTGGCTTACAGTCAGTAAAACAACAGTCACAGTATAAAATTGAATCAGTAACACAACAGTCATATTCACAGTATAAAATCAAATAACATACACCTTATAAAAACATCTATAGATGGTTAAACTAAAATCCCCAATGGCGGATTATTTAGTCATATGAGCTAGTCAACTACGGTAATTTGGTTACTTATTGGTTGCATGCAGCTGTGCAGCTATTCTTGTGCTGTTGATTTTTGAATAAAAAGACAAAGGGGTCAGAAGAATTTTGTTAGTTTATGTTGTGTTTCTATAAATCATAACTTTACCTGCAAGGGTTTTCTATCCATAGATATCATGGAGCAACTGTTTTATTTCTCATGCCCAGAGGAGTGAAACTCTATCCAGAGATAAAGTTCTGTTTGCACAGTAAGCTGCTCTAGAACCCTGACTCGCAGAAGAATGTCATAGTCAATTGTTATTTGGAGTGAATTTTGAGTGAGAAGGCTGGAACAGTGTTTGGGTTTTGTTAAGGTTAAGATTTCATATGACACTTCAGTCCCAAGCTTGTTCTGGATGTTGGAACTTTTCTCTGGCTTTGAATTAAGGTATGCATTCTCTTCTTCAGATTCATTTATTGGACACTAAAAGGCAGCTTGAGACTGAAATGACTCTTCATGTTCACACAAAAGAACTGCTGAAGAATGCCCAGAAGGAGATTTCAACTTTGAAGCAACAGCTACATAATATAGAAGCACAGTTAGCCTCCCAGTCAGTGCAACCATCTCCTGGTCATGGTGAGAAATAAACAAACATTTGTGTCTGTCTGAAGCTGTACCTATCTCATTTAGACAGGGGAGAATAGACCAACTGTGAAAACCAGCAGTAAAATCCGTGTATTGTGCCTAAAAGTGTCAGAACAAATTTAACAGATCAGATTTCTTGATAAAAGGTTTGGAGGTTGGCATCAAATACCTTTCTAACAAAGTTTATTTTATCATGGAATCATACAAAGGAGCAATTCATATTTTCGTTTTCTTTACATTCACGTGTATGTAGTCATTAAGTGTTAGGATTCATAGATCATATTCTCTGTAAGTTTGAGAAGAGATGAACTCAAAATGGAGACACTCTTGTGTTGGTCACACTCCATGACATCTGCTAAGCATTAAGTCATCACATACCAAGGATGGTCACATGAGATACTAAGACATCTGTGAGTTACATCACACTCAGATAAGAAAGCGAATTTCCCAGAGTTATGTCACTTAGTTCCAAACATTCCTGAGAGAGGAAGATAACCTACTTTCACACAGATAAGAAACAAATGACATCACTAGACACCTGACAATGCAGCACATCAAAATAACACCTGTTCAGACTACATCAAAGCACGTGGTACATCAAAGGAATAGTTCGGTCATCATACCACCATAAATCTAGCATTCAGGTGGGAGGTAGAAGAGGGCTAAAATAATCATATAAAAAGAGCCAGTTTTGAGAGTCATCTCAGCCTTCTCTTGAGGACTCACATCATGTCACTTTGACCAATGTCATGAACCCTGAAGGAAGCCATGAATGAGGGCATCCTGCCCGCCTAACAGAAATGCCGAACAGAGATGGTTAGATGAGGAAAGTTATTCTCTTGCTTTATTATTTACTTTGCTTGTTATGTAGTGTAGAGTAGATTAGTTTATTTCTTCATTATGTATCCTGCATATAAATGGATTTATATTGTCCTTCAATAAATGGAAAAAGACATCCAGACATCGTAGTTTTTGGCTACAGAACAGAAATCTCTGCAGAAGCGAGATAAGACCTGTAAATAAAGGTCTTGCTAAGGACTTTAAAATTTCCAAATGTCCAGCTATGGGAAGAGGGACTTTCCTTTTCAAGTCCAGATAAGGTTGCCAGGGTGAAGCCAGAGATATGGAGAAGAGAGGGTCACCTGACTTGGTTAGGGGCCTGGGAAAGCAAATCTAAGGAGTCATCTCTTTGAAGGTAACCGCAAAGTGTCAGCTCAGAGACATCTTCCCAAGGGGCGGCTCTGCTGCTTTGCTCTGTGCGTGAGACTGTGTTAGTGTGGGGAGGTAGCAGAAGTGTAAACAGTTATTTCAGGTCCAAACTTTCCCTGCCTTAAGGCAGAAGGCTACCTTTTCCCACACAGAAGTAAAAGGAGTGCAAGTGGGGCCCCAGGAGGTCCCGTTTCCCGACAGTGAGGTGAGGGACTCCGAGACTCATTGTGCCCTATCGTGACATTTAATGTAGGACAATTTTATCTTGGACTTCTTGTTCTTTCATGGTAATTGAGATTGTCTCTGTGTTTTAAGGCAGGGATTGTAGATCAGTCAGATGGGAGCTGCACTGAATTGCTCTAGTTCCCACTGATTAACTAAATAGAGTTAAAATTAATCATAGCTTACTTTACATTTTCTTTAAATGGGTTCAATGGAGATAACATGGATTGTATTTAGCTCAGTGACACTCATAACTATATCAATATTGTATAGAAGTAAACAATTTATAGACTGTATATACGTGAGTACAAGCCGATCCGAATAGAAGCCGAGGTACCTAATTTTGACCTGAAAACTCAGAAAAATAGATTGACCCAAGTATAAGCCAAGGGTGGGAAATACAGGAGCTGGTAGTAAGTTTCAATAATCAAAATACATAAAAATATGGTAAAATTAATGAAATTGTTGGTGCGTCTCAATCCAGCGCGGTCTTGGGACCTTTGTGGTTGTTTACCCAAGTATAAGCCATGTCCCCTTTTGGGGGCTCATTTTTGGGGCTAAAATACTCGGGTTATATTCAAGTATATACGGTATTCTACTTTTTGTTCTTTTTTAGAGTAGACCCTTTATATCTTCTGTAGTCAGATATCTTTTCTGAAAAAGCTGTTAATTCTTTGTGTTGGCAGGGAAGGAAATCGCTGTGCTCGCTTTGTTAATGTGTACACTGAGATATATGTATTTCAAGACATTAGGTTGGTTTGGTTGTTACTGGAGGTGTAATCGATAGAGTGATTTTAATTTCTTTAGGCCAGGCAGGTATGAGTGAGGACGTGGATGACCTTGTCAGTCAATTAAGGCAATCTGAAGAGCAAGTCAACGATTTGAAGGAAAGGCTAAAGACGGCTGCAAACAATGTGGAGCAATACCGAGCCATGGTAGTGAATCTTGAGGAATCCCTTAACAAAGAAAAGCAGGTAAAATGTCATTAATATTACAGTATTTGTTTTGTATGTTTTGCCAATGAAACTATGCACTGGATCTGGACGTAGCCCTGCTCGCCCCAGACTAATAGGTACCAGTGGGACAACTTGTTAAGATTGAATTGGGTAGAAGAAAGGGGATGGCTTCTGACAGATAATGTGCAGTATAGAGTTCCCACTCACCAGACACAATCAAATTGTTGTAAGGGCCACTGGCATGTCAAGTTGCTTCTCTTTGGACTTTCTCTGAGAAACTGAAATACTATCCTAGGTGTACAGAAAATATGCTGTACACCAGCGTTTCCCAAACTATGTTCCACGGAACGCTGGTGGACTTCAATTCCCAGAAGCCTAAGTCAGTACATTGGCTGATCAGTGCTTTGGGGCATATGACTGGCTTCTGGGAATTGCAGTCCAAAAACCAAAGTTTGGGAAACACTGCTGTAGACTCTGCTATACTTAACATAAACATTTAAGTATAAACGTTTGTAAGTCACTATCCATGTTGTCAGAGGCACACAGTTCAGCATTTAGACCAAAGTCTTCTCTGCAAAGGGTATGTAAATGTAGCACCTGTGGCAAACCCTGGAAGTTAATCCACAGAATACAACTAGAGAAAGATCACGCAACCCATTCTCCACCACTCCTTAAATCCTTGCTGCTTCAAAGAGCATGGACTTAAGGTCCTGGTAATCTGTATCTCTTTACCCTGGTAAGGTCCTGGTAATCTGTATCTCTTTACCCTGTCTCTCTTTACCAAGAGACAAAACCTTTTCTTGGTTGGAAATGAAAAACACCCAGGCCAGCTGAAATCATGAATGTTGCATAGCATCAGGCCCTTTGGTCTCAAGGCACCTTCTTTAGACACACCAACCCTTGTTGCTCCAGTGGTGACATCTTGGTGAAATATTTGAAAGTTCATTAAAAATAAAGATGAAAGTCAAAAACAAAAAGTTAGGTGCAAAAGGCAAAACCAAATAGCAATCCAAAACCATGGGCAGAGGGCCGGGTCATGCTTTCTCTGTCGGCTCCAAGGGTCGGACGGCCATTTTGCCCTGCCTACACGATGGGGGTGGCCATTTTGTCCCAACAGCTTCCAAGGGGTGACCATTTTGTTTCTTGAATGCCATGAAATTGCTCCGGGTGCCATATTCAGCCGATGGTCCTTAGGTTGGGAACCCCTGGCTTAAAATAAGACAAGATATTTCCCACATCCTTAAAATAATAAAAAGCTAACTAAACTTTATATTTTTAAGTACTGTAATCATAATGTTGACTAATTCTCTCTGGCTGAGAACATACTACTTAGAACTGCTTCTAAGAACTAGTATCCTGTATCCTTTATTAACTGATTACTCATCCAACCATATCAAGTTAAAATGTGGTAAAATACATTAGATAGAACTAACAACTAAGACGAACTACTACATCTCCCATCTAGCTGCACTTAATTATTATTGTTGCTTCTCATACAGTGTGCCTCTGGGTGCAATTCAAGGTGCTGGTTATTACCTTTAAAGCCCTACATGGTAGTGGGCCAGGATACTTAAGGGACCGACTCACCCCAAGGACATCTGTCCGTCCCACCAGAGTGGACCGGAGAGGCTCTCTAGTTGTTCCATCGGCCAGGGAGGTGCATCTCTCTGGCACTAGAAGGAGGGCCTTCTCTGTGTCCACTCCTGCCCTATGGAACCTCCTGCCAACGGAGCAACGTCTCCAGACGGAGCTGCTGCCCTTTAGGAAGAATCTAAAAACATGGCTGGTGGGGCAGGTATGGGGTGCAGGAGGTATAATGACCCGAGCTCACTGGATGATCTGAGCCCCTCTCTCCCTCTACTTTTTAATTCGTAAGATATAGCATTTGCTTTTAATTTTTTTTAGATTTAAATTTTAATTTTAACAGTTTTGTATTTGAGGTTTTTAGGTAGTGTTTGTGTTTTATGGTGATGTTTTTTATTACTTGTAAACCGCCCTGAGTCACTTCGGTGAGAAGGGTGGTGGAGAAATATGAACAAATAATAATTAACCAATCAGATAGAATTACATCATATCAGTTATTTCTCTCTCCAAAGTTCACTTTCCCATACAAATGCAAAATGTCCAATTAGTGTGGAATATTTTTCAGGTCTTTTTTCCTTTGTCTTTTTTGTCTCCGTCCTTGGACAATCTCTGTACCAGGTCACATCTTATCAGGACACCTGTTAAATACAGCTTAGAAAAATGTTGCATTTTCTCCTTTGTTTCTGATATTAACCCTCTCCTGGAAAAGCAGGCAGTCTTGTATCCACCTTAGCTAAGATCTGCTTGCACAATGGTTAAACTGCTGTACTGCAGCCAAAAGCTTGTGAGTTTGAGCCTTACCAGGATCAAGGTTGATTCAGCCTTCCATCCTTTTGAGGTCGGTAAAATGATTACCCAGCATGTTGGGGCAAAATGCTAATTAACTTATGAACCACCCAGAGAGTAATTCAAAAAGCAAAACAAGCAAAGCAGTCACACTTATACACCACCTCATAGTGCTTAGCACTTTTTGAATTATCGGAGCATTCTAGTATCTGATGTGTGTTCTGTAACTTTCACTTAAAATATGGGTGATCTTACTATGCAGGTGACAGAAGAAGTTCGGGCAACTGTCGAAGCCCGCTTGAAGGAGTCCTCCGAGTATCAATCCCAACTGGAAAAGAAATTGATGGAGGCAGAGAAGGAAAAACAGGACCTTCAGGATGAGAAGCGTAAAGCAATTGAGAGCATGGAAGAACAGGTATAGTTGGGGGGTTGGGTGTAATCCATTTTCCTTTCCTTCATAATAAAATAATATCTTCAGGATCTGCTTTTGTTCTGGCTTGCATAATAAATACATTTGTTGAGCTACTGTGACATTACAAACAAGATAAACTTTTTGCTACTAGCAGAACTCTTCTGCAAGCAATGTGGTATTAAACTGGGGGTAAAAGAAGAAGTAGATAGGTCAGATAACACCCATTTTTTCTTGAAGGATGGCAAGACCATTTGGAATTTGCAGATTGAGTTGAGTTGGATTAAAGTGTTTTTACAGTCTCTCCCCTCCATACAGGCAGAAGCCTGGCTTCACCTCCTGAGGATAAAGGGCCTAAGTGCAGCTGTGTATTTTTCATTTTTTTAAATGTTCATTTGGTAAACTACAGGCTCCTGTGCAGTATTACAGTTTGAAGGCCTGGGAATGAGAAAGCTGAAACATTAGACTTCTATGTAGTATATTTACCTTTTTCAACAGCATCCCTCCACATCCAGGGACCAGTGGTTTCAGTGGAGGTTATGGAGGTTAGGATCAATGACTAGCCTTGATCACCAGGAATGTTGACTTGGGCTTCTGGTAATTGAAGTCCAAGAACACCTGGAATGCCAAGGTTAGCCATCACTGTTATAGATCATCAGTTGCTTGTTACATGTAGCAGCCTTCAACCAGTCCTGTCATTAGCAGATTTGCAAACAAAAAGCTGTGGCTTTCTTTATTGAATCAATCCATCTCATGTGTGGCTTCCTTTTCCTAAGCATTATTGTCTTTCCCACTAATACTTGTCTTCTCATAGCTTGTCCAAAGTAGAATAGCCTTAACTGAGTAAATCTAGTCTCTCATTAAGAGTTCAGGCTTCAGGCCATGGCGAGTGGGCGGCGACATAAATCTAAATAAATAAATAATAAATAAATTTGTCCTAACTTGGAAAATCTGGCAGCCCACAGTATATAAAAGAATTGCAGTGCTATGGATCTAATGAACCTGGCTTACTCTGATCCAGTATACAGTGGTACCTCGTACAACGATTTTAATCTGTTCCACAGGGCTCACTGTTGTACAATACGATTGCTATACAATACATGCATCGTATAGCAATTTTCCCTATGGGATGCATCATACAGCGATTTTTTTTTTAACTAAGTGGTTTTTCCCATTTAAAAATTGTATGATTTTTTTTCCACAGGGAAAATTGTTATGCGGGACAGAACTCCCCCCACCCCTCAAAAAAACCTTATTGTTATGTGATTTCGTTGTTATACAGGACAATTATTGTATGAGGTTCCACTGTATCAGGCTTTCTCAACCTTTTGGGGGCAGGGGCCAGATCATTCTGTTTGGAATGGCTGTGCGGGCTGGTCATGTGAAAGTTCTTGCATGATTTTGGCGAGTTCTTGTGCGATTTTGGCGAGTTCTCACTGAAAACACACGTTTTTGCTGGGTTTTGTCGCATTTTCAGCACTTCTAGACAGCAGCGGCAGGAATGAGGAGGGTGTCGGGGGCTGAGGCCAGATGCAATGGCTTTGGGACTGGGCCGTAGGTTGAGAATTCCTGCAATATGTAGCTTTTGCCACTAATTTAAATCCTGGACACTTTTTGCTTTTGTCAGTTGTAACTGTATGTGTAAGTCAAGGTTTCTATTATTGATACTTGATGCTTCTCTTGTAGCTTTCAGAGCTGAAGAAAAACCTTGCCAGTATGAAGGCTGAAGTCCAGGAAGCTCTTCAGAGAGCAAGCACAGCTCTTAATAATGAGCAGCAAGCTAAGCGGGACTGCCAAGAGCAGGTAAGTGTCTGTTCATTATCAAAGCCGTCACAAAATAAGATAATGTGCTTAGTTCTGTGCTGAAGCATTAAAGGTGCGGAAGCTGAGATGTCTTTGGTTCCCCCACAGGCTAAAATAGCTGCAGAGGCGCAAAATAAATATGAGCGGGAGCTTATGCTTCATGCGTCGGATGTTGAAGCTTTACAAGCTGCCAAAGAACAAGTGGCTAAGAATTCTGCAATAAAGCAGCAACTGGAGGATGCAGCCCAGAAAGCAGAATCTGCTTTGCGGGAGAATAAAGCCTCTTGGGAGGAGAGAGAGAGAACGTTGAAGGTATCCTCCTTTTCTGACTCCACTCACCTTTGCACTCAGTTTTATTTTATTTTATATTTCTGAGACGAGCAACATTGATTTGCTTTTCCTGGTAGGATGAAGCTTCCAATCTTGCATCACGCTGTGAAGACTTGGAAAAACAAAACCGCCTGTTGCATGAGCAGCTGGAAACGCTAAGCGAGAAGATGGTGACTTCCGTGAAGGAAAGCATGCCAGGTTCTTTGAACGTCTCTCTCAGCGAAGAAGGAAAATCACAAGAGCAGATAGTTGAGATTCTTAGGTATGCTGAGTTCATATAGTCTTCTAATGTATTTTTACCCTTAGTTTAGATCTGCTTGGTACCAAGTACGCGTCCGTTTTCAGGGCTGTTCCAGTTCAGAGGTATTGTTATTTTGTTATCATTTCTAAGGCATGCATGAGAAGCTCACTGTTATAGAATGGAATTTTTGACAAAACAAGGAAACCTCTGTAATCTTAGTTCTTTTGGAATTGCACTATCGTAAGATCTTTGTAGCTAGTAGCAGAATAGTGGCCTCCTTCTCTCCTTTTTCTTGAATTTCCAGCCTATTTATGTTTTAATTTGCTTGGACATTATAACTATTTAAATCCTGCATGTCTCATTTCATATGTGCTGCAGGAGATGGCTCCGTGATCATAGTATGTGGGTCATTTTATGGCAAGCTGGGATCCACCTTGAACAAATCCACGCCATTGGCATTTTTCCTGCTTCAGGGAGGGGGGAGCATTCTTGGATATGACAACGATGATGATAACTATCTAATGGTGATTTAAAGATGCTTCCAAATCAGTTCAGGATTTGTCTTCAGTCTTAATGAGAGTTAGAGGAGTTACTCCCCAATGGGCTTGCAAACACATACCACAAAACGGATTATCATCCCATTCTTGTTCTGTATTGTGATCTCCATATGACCTTGTAGTATGATAAATCCAAGGGCAGATTCTAGCATCTTTCCCCCACATGAGTTGCTTCCCATCCACTAAGTTTCAGCACATTATATTTATGTACGGGCTCAGAAGAAGTTAAGAGGCACCAAACCTCAAGTACAACTTCTTTCCATTGCAGGTTCATTCGTAGAGAGAAAGAAATAGCAGAAACTAGATTTGAAGTAGCTCAAGTGGAGAGCATACGTTACCGCCAGAGGGTGGAGCATTTGGAAAGGGAGCTTCAAGAGCTGCAACAGAGCCTGAATGCAGAGAGAGAAAAGGTGCAGGTAGGTCCACATATCCCTGCCATCGCCTGTGTATTTAACTTTTTATGCTTGCTCCAAGAAGAATCTGTAAACACTGTGGTATATTGAAAAATAATGTGTTTTACTGGGAGTAAGTTGTTGTGAGTAGCAGCTGGGCAGCACGTGACGCTGCTGTAATTTATTTTATATTCATCAATTTAATCAGCTGGATTGCAGGATCTTAGGACAGGCTGCAAAGTGATATAAAATAATTTTTATGCAGAAAAAATACTGAAAACAATTTAGAACCAAACAACACAGTTATAATACTCAAGTATTAAAAACATTGCACTGAAACTTGTGCGGGCCGCAATCCTCAACACCCAAAGGATCTAATGAAGATGTATATCTTGGCATGTTGTCAAAAGATGCCATTGCCAATTGAGTCTTCAAGAGCAAGGCATGACAATTTGGGGTGCTTCAGTAGGAAAAACCATCCCGCCTGTTTCCACTTAGGGAACCATTCTTAAAGGTGTGACACGAAGAGCCTTCCCAAAAGAGCTTCGTGACCAGACAGATTTATATGGAGAGAGGCGCTCCTTCAACTGTCCAGGCCCCAAAAGACACAATTTGACAAGTGCTTCTTTCATGCAACCTTCCAAGAAGATTGTTGAGCTACCAGTGCACAGCTGCAAAGCAGTATTAGACCAGGGGTGCCCAAAATACAGCCGTGGGCCAAATATGGCCCACAGCACCTAGTAATCTGGCTTGTACCACTCCCGGAAGCGGAAGTAAAACACCTGCACATGTGCAAAATGCTGCGGTGAAGTAACTATGGGTGTCATAAATGCATTTACGACAGCCGCGGGTGCATTTACAGCAGCATTTTTCGCATGCCCGGGTGTGTTTTCTACTTCCAGTGTGAGGAACCACATGACCGGCCCTCTCAACCACGTGACTGGCCCACGGCCTGAAAAGTTTGGACACTCCTGATTTAGATGATTCTGTGCTATGCTCTCCATTCCTTTGAGATGATGATGAAGCCCACAGTGCCTAGCTGATGTTTCATATGAATTCCATATTCTCCAGATTATATTCCTTGGCAATGCACAAATGGTTAGGGCTAAAAGAGTTGTAAGTAGGAAGTTTTTTAAAAATGCAAGATTGCAACTAAGATACAATGGATGTACAGTAAAACTTTGCATAAAGAGCACCTCGCTTAGAGAGTAACTCACTTAAAGAGCAGAATTTTCTCTGAATGTTCGCTTTGCTTAACAAATAAAACCAACCAAAAATTCGCTTAACAAATAAATCGGGGTTCATAATCCCCCCCCCCCCCCGAAGTCACAATTGGTCACTTACAATGGTGTTCCGCTTAAAGAGCAAACTCGCTTAAAGAGGAGACCAGGGCAGGTTGAGGACCTTGCCGCCTCTCCCCCTGTGCCTACCCCAACTGCCAGGGGAGGAAGAAGCCAGGGCAGGTTGAGGACCTTGCTGCCGCCACCCCCACTCCCCCATGCCTACACCAACTGCCGGGGTGGGGAGGAAGCCGGGGCAGGTTGGGGACCTTGCCACCCCTCCCCCTGTGCCTGCACTAACTGCCAGGGGAGGAAGAAACCAGTGCAGGTTGAGGAGTTTGCCGCCCCTCCCCCTGTGCCCACACTAACATATTGTAATGTAATGTATTGATTGTTTGTAAGCCGCCCTGAGTCGCCATGATGAGTGGGCGGCAATATAAATTTGAAATAATAATAATAATAATAATAATAATAATAATAATAATAATAATAATAATAATAATAATAATAATAATAATAATAATAAAGAGCAATTCTATGGAACACATTATGCTCTTTAAGCGAGGTACCACTGTACTAAAATCCCATGAAGATGTGATGGCACTCCACCTTGCATCTTTCTGAAATAGGAGGTACAGTATTTCCATAAACTTTTGAGTTGTAGTATTACTTTGAATTTTTAGGTAACGGCAAAAACAATTGCCCAGCATGAAGAGCTAATGAAGAAGACCGAGACCATGAACATTTTGATAGAAACCAACAAGATGCTGAGAGAAGAGAAAGAGAGACTGGAACAAGAAATGCAGCAAACACAAGCTAAAGTCAGTGTGAATTTTAAACATTATATTCAGAATTTGAGAATGCAGTACTGTAAATTAGCTGTGTTTCTTAGATATCCTAAGGTAAATGTGTAGCTTCTGTTCCAGTCAGAATTCTAGAGTAAAAGTACTCTAGCAGTATTTCCTAAAATTATTGCCTAATGTTTTCTTTTCCGGAATTAATGAGATCTGACTGTGTGCTGAAATAAAAAAAACTTCTAGTTTGCTTAAAACATACTCCTTAATTCTGTGCTTGTCATGCAACACATTAATTGCCTGACTGCAATAAATTGAGACTGCTGAATATTTTAAAAGAAGGAAGAGTTATTTTACTGAGACGAAACATAAAAATGTGTGAGTAAAAGTTTTCATTTTACTGGCTAATAAAAGTCACACTTAAACTTAAAGTAAAATGTTGCATATAGGTGCGTAAGCTGGAAGCTGATATATTGCCTTTGCAAGAATCTAATGCTGAGCTGAGTGAGAAGAATGGGATGCTCCAGGCAGAGAAGAAGCTCTTGGAAGAAGATGTAAAACGCTGGAAATCCCGGACCCAGGTGAGCTCCTTGTTAATTTCTAAAATAATCACTTTTGGCAGTGCATAACAATCACATTTATATACCACTGCATCACACTTAGTACACTCTCTGAGCAGTTCACAAGTTAATTAGCATTTTGCCCCAACATGCTGAGTACTCATTTTACCGACCTTGGAAAGATGGAAGGCTGAGTCAACCTCATGCCCTGGTCAGGGTTGAACTCACATCCTTTGGGTTGCAGTACAGCAGTTTAACCACTGCACCACCAGGGCACAGAGTGGCAGAAGTATAGGATTAGAAAAGATAGAGGAGTAACCTGAAGCCGTGGTCTGAAGGGGATGGCAAAATGATGTTATGTACTTGCTTCTTTATTAAAGAATAACAGTAGGAAGGCATTTAAGTCATTGATAAAAGGTCTGATGATAGAAACCAGAGTTAGTATCTAACACCATTAGTGGAGCTTAGTAAGCATAAAGAAAAAGTATTTGAGAAGATTGGAGGTCCAGGATGCCAAGGGTGATCATAAGAGAAGAAGCTGAGTAGATAGCTTTGCCTTTTTATTAATACTATGAGTGGAGGTCTGTCCAAGTGAAAATGAGGGGAAGTCCCCACTGGAGAAGCATTAGTCTGTGATTATACCTAAATTAATTCTGGATCCTAGTCCATGAATTTAGACTCTGAAGCATTCACATGCTTATTTTCTAGCACTCATTTGCACTATCTAAAAAGAAACTTTTAGTACGAAATGTCATGGTTGAAGCCAGCCAGGTTTGGTTAACAGATATTTGGAATTCTTTATTACATTCTACCACCAACAAAGTGAAATCTACTTGCCTTGTTGTAAGACTCAAGCTTAAAATGGTTGGGCACTTCTTTCTAGCACTTACTGAGCCAACAAAAAGATACAGACGTTGAAGAGTATCGGAGGTTGCTGTCTGAGAAGGAAGTGAACACCAAACGCATACAGCAGATGAGCGAAGAAATTGGCCGACTTAAAGCAGAAATTGCGAGGTAAAGTATTTGTGAATGAATGAATGTTTATTAATTGATTAGTCTTATGACCTTATCAGTAACATAGCAGAAGAATTAAAATCTGTGCGATACAATGGAGTGAAGTGAAATACAATTAAAATACAATACTTACATACCTGAGCTACTTTTAAGGGAAATGTAAACTGGAGAAAGTGCCTTCATACAATTAATACATGGATATCCATAACCAGATAAGCGAATCTCCCTTGCAGGATACCCCAATCTGATTGATATATTGGATTCTTTTAGTCATTGCTTTAATTATAAACTTGGCAGTTCTACATACAACGTGCATGTTAGAACCCAGGAGGAGAAACGACAGTTTGTGATTAGAGTTCCCAAAAAGTTGTTTTTTCCAGTAGGGGTGCAAGGTATTTAAATTTAATATCAGTGTATAACTGGCAACCAAATAAAATATGAGTTATATTTTCAATATCCGGAGAACCACATATGCACGTTCTTTCATGATATAGTAAGTGGTGAAATGTCCATATTTATTCATGGAATCTAGTAACTCGAATGAATTCATACAGCTTTCTTTATATCATTTCAGTTCACATTTTCCTTAAACAAAATGCAATAGTACATACTTGTGTGGTGTTAAACTTCTTTCAATATATATCTTAAGGTCAAATGCATCACTGACAACAAGCCAGAATTTGATACAGAACCTCCGTGAAGATTTAGGAAAAATCAAAGCTGACAAGGAAACCCTTCACAAGGAATTAGAGTTAAAAATGGTTGACATACAAGAGAAGGTTAAAACCATAACTCAGGTGAAGAAAATAGGGCGGAGATACAAGACACAATATGAGGAGCTGAAAGCACAACACGATAAGGTAGGTTTTAGTGGTTGACTCTAAAAATTGAATCGCACTGTCAGACAGAAATAGCTGTTTTCCAGCTTTAAGAGCAAAGATTTAAAATACTGTATACTGTTTCATCATGACTTTAGGTCAAAAATAAAGTTAATATACTTCAGTCTAGCTTAGCTTTGAAATACTTAACCCTGCTCCCCATATGTCCCCATGAATTAAGGCCAAATGCTTTGAAATGTAAGTCCTCCTGAATTCACCTTTTCTTTACTCTTAATTTAGCTATTGAACAAATTATTATTATTACTATTATATTTGTATTTATATGCCGCTCTCCTTGCCGAAGCAACTCAGAGCGGCTTACAATGTTACAGTATCAAATATAAAAGCAACAACATATCAATATAACAAATATAATACAGTCAATATAGTCATAAAAGCAAAAGCACAATACAATCAGAAAAATGCAATGCTCAGGCACAACTTTAGCAAAAGGGAAAATTATGTTTACTTGCAAGGCTTATATTCAAATGAAGTCAGGTAGATGGCAAAATAGCATACTCCAGTTTATTTGATCTTAGTTGTTAAAAAAGCAGGAAAAATCTCAAGCATATGATGGTTGCAAGAGGGTAGTAAGTTATTCGCTTTCAGAAATTGACACATTTTGAGTCGGAAAGATACTGAACTACAACACAACTGAACCACTTAGAACTAAAATAGAATACACTGCCCACTCACAGATCTCAGCATATATAAGGAGAGGGGAAGAAACATTTAGCCTGGTGATTGGCTCTTGATATTCAAAAACAGCCAATGAATATGTTTGTTAAATGCTTGTCCTTCCCATCTCCATGTTAGCACACAAACACAAAGCATGATGGAGTTCCTTCTGTAAACTCACCAAAATCTTTATAAAAATACTAATCTGGTGAATAGTAATGTCTCTTTCATTTTAAAAAAGATATGTTTCTGCATTGTAACCGTCATTCTAAAGATATTATGCTTTTCTCTTACATTTGTTACCATTCTTCTTGTGGCAGCAGTTCATGAAAAGCCTGTTAGTGCTGGCCATTTTAGGCCAAGGACTAAACCAGCACTAATTAACCCCCTCCCACTCTGTTTATATGGTTCCTCCATCAACTGTAATTCAGTTACCTGTATGTGGGTCCACTTGATGCCTATGTAGGAGAGGATGAGGTTCTTGGATTACTCTGCATTTGTTTTATTTCACTGCAGTACCCTTTTGTGCCCACAACCTGAGTGGGTGAGCAGTCTGTGTGAGTCTACACTAGGGGTGCCCAAACTATAGCCCGTGGCACCAAATCATTCAGCCCATACTGCTCCCGAAAGTGGGAGTAAAACGCATATGCGCATAATGCTGCCGTAAATGAACCGTGTCTGTTGTAAATGTGTTTGCGACAGCTGCGGGTCATTTACGATATCGTTATGCGCAGGCGCATTATGTGCATGTGCGTTTTACTTCTGCTCCTGGTGACAGGCCCGTGGCCCAAAAAGTTTGGGCACCCATCGTCTACACCAGGGATGTCCAAACTATAGCCTGTGGGCCAGATCCAGCCCCTGACACCAATTCATCTGGCTTGCCGCTGGGCCCTTACCACTCCCAGAAAGGAAGTAAAATGTGCCCATGCATGCACATAACGCTGCCGTAAATGCACTTGCAGCTGTCGTAAATGTGTTGCTTTGGTGAAAGGTACATGCATAATACTGATACCATTCCCCAACAGAAGTGTTTACAGTATTTATCTGATATTTCAGATGATTGCGGAAGCATCCACTCAGTCTAGTATGGAGCAGCAAGAGCAACAGGCTTCCGATAAGGAAATTCAAGAGATGAAAGAAGCTCTAACCCAGGCTGAAGCCAAAATTAAAGCCCTGGAGGGACAGATTGAAAATTTACAGAAGGTAAGAGGGACTTCCGTGATGTGCATTTATATGTATTACTGATACACAACTTGAGTAATGATTAACTTACTCGGAAGACAAGTAGGATGTTGTGATTTGTTTCTTCATTCATTCACTCATTCATTAACCAGGCTGAATGGGTAGTTGTAAGGAAGATAAGTGATTCCCATGGAGGTCCTATCCTGAGTTCCTTGTGGCAACTGCAGGATGTGAATGTAGGGAGTAGCGAAAAGTTATCAATCAATTCCAAAAGGTGCCTTTGTGACTTCTGGTGGGTGGGTGGGGGGGATTGCAAACTCCAATTTATTTGTTAAGCGAGTTTTTGGTTGGTTTTATTTGTTAAGCAAAGCGAACATTCAGAGAAAATTCTGCCCTTTAAGCGAGTTACTCTTTAAGCGAGTCGCTCTTTATGCGAGGTTTGACTGTAGAGTGGAACCTCAGTTAACATAAGTAATGCGTTCTCTGGGACGTTTCTTACAGAGAAAATTACTTTAACCAAATTACCCATAGGAATTCATTGAATGCAGTTTCCCATAGGAATGCATTGCAAACCAAAATACTTAATTAAACGCAGTTTCCCATAAGAATGCGTTGAAAACCAAAAACTGTTTCCCAAAAAATAATAATCCATGAACCAAGCCACTCTTTTTTGTGGAATTCCTTTTGTTATGCATTTTTTATGTTAACTGAGCCATTTGTTAACCGAGGTTCCACTGTGCACTAATCAAGAACAAACATTTCATATGTTCTTATGACTCTTGGATCATAGAGGAGCTTTATGTTTTTCGGTGCTTCATTGACCCACTGGCTGACGAAAGTAACTTTTACTCCTAAAGATTCCATGATTTTTTTTTCTCTTTCCATAGACTCTAGGAGAGAAAGACAATGAAATAAAAAATCTTCAGGAGCAGGTAGCCCAGCTGCAGTCAGACATTTCCCGTCTTCATCAAGAAGTACAAGAAAAAACAACCCAGGAAGAACAGCTCAGGCAGCAGGTGGCGGAGAAGGAAGAAAAGACGAAGAAGACCCTTCTGGCTGCCAAGCAGAGGATTGCACAATTAGCAGGTGAGCTGGGTGCAGTTTTTACCTTCCAGAAGTACCACCATGTCTGGAATCTTAATACAGTAATACCTCGGATAACGCTAAGACTTGGTTCCACAGGTCTTGGTGTTATCCGATTTTTAGTGTTATCCGATGCATGTTAAAATCCTATGGGATGGATCGGGTAACGTTAAAGCTCCATAGAGATACATTGTAACCGCACAGGCTTTAGCGGTTGTTATCCGATCCATCCCATAGGACCTTAACGTTATTTGATCCAATTCTCCTCCCCAGATTACTTAACGTTATGCGATTTATTTTTTTTGAAATTGTGAAGATCATGTAGCATATTTCTCCAAACAACAATATTGCATTTACCACATTTCTTGGAACATAATCTTCTCCACATTATTTTCAGTTACATCATTAACATCACCCTTGTGCTATATACAATGTCCAGGGAGATCTGTATCTTCACAGTTTCCAAAAGTCATTCTGATCTTGTACAGGGGGTATGCCCTTTTTTTTCTCCAAGGTATAGCTTATAAAAGGTTCCCAGATCCTCCAGAAATTATTACTTTGCACTTTTCCTTTCCTACAATTTAGTTCCCAAGTAAGTTTTTCATTTAAGGCCAGATCCCATATTTGCTTGTACCAATCTTGAATACTTATCTTTTCATTACTTTTCCAATTTTTAGCTATGCATTGTCTTGCAACAGTCAACATTATGGCCAGCAGTTCTTTATTGTCCTTATTCATGTCGTAATCATCAATGTCGGTTAGCAAGATTGTATCTGACCCCAGCTTAACCTGCATGTTTAGTATGTTCTCTATCTCTTTTCCAATTCTTTCCCAAAAACCTTTTAATACTTCACAACTACACCACATATGTTCATATGTTCCCTTTGTTTTTTTACACCTCCAACATATGTCACTCAGATTACTATACATTCGATGCAGGCCGACTGGGGTCCTATACCATTTGATCCAATTCTCCTCCCCAGATTACTTAACGTTATGCGATTTTAGCGTTAACCGAGGTATTACTGTAACTAACTTCTTTATCAAATACATAGCCAAAGACGATTTGATTAAATTCAGGAAATCAAATGAGAAGGTAGTAAAGATGATCATTATATGCACAGATTTGGTTTTCCCCCAACTTCTGTTCCATGATACGTAAAACGTCTGATTACTAACGCCTCAGGTAGTGGAAGACTCAGCTTACGGAAGGAAATTATGAGGAAATCAGGTCCCAACTTACAGAGAAAACTCATGTTACAGAATTGGTCTTCCCAGAATACTTTGCTTCTGGGAGGGTTTAAAATTGCGGCCCATGCCATTTTAGAATTTGGATGGTGTGAAGAATCCTGTCTTTGGGAGGAGTCTGAGTGGGTTTTTTGGTGAAGAAGCCACTGGCGGGTGAGGGGGTCTTCCCTCATTTACCAGCGGCTTCTTTAGCAAGAGAGCCCAGGATGTGGGCTTCCTCTGCAGCCGGACAGCCCCTCCTGTTCGTCACCCTCCTGGACATGGAGGCGTGCCCAACGACGCCCCTCAGGATGAAGCACCAGAAAAGGTAGGGAGCTTAGCTTCGTCTTTTGTATTGTGTGCTCTACATTAGTTTGCCATTTTTTTTAGGTCGATTGGTCTCCCTGGCTGGTGGTTGGCCGGGGGGGGGGGTGTTTTTAGACGGTTTCCCTTTCTCTCCTGCACCTCAGTAGATCTCTAATACCCCCCCCCCCTTTCTCTCCAGCTGTTCACCAGCTAGGGAGATCAATCAAAGTGCAGGAGAGAAAGGGGGATCCACTAAGAACACCCCCCTCTTCTCTACCCCAGCCGCTCACCAGCTGGGGAGATCAATCAAGGTGCTGGAGAGAATCGTGTCCGTCATTATTTTATTTATTTATTTATTTTGGTGGAGGGGGGTGTTGAATATTTTTGAAGAGTCGGGAACTTTTTTAAATTTTTAGTGCATTCCTATGGGTAATTGTGCTTCCGGTTACTGAATAACTGCTTTACGGAACACTTTCCAGAATGGGGTAATTCCATAACCCAGGTTTTTACTGTATTCCACCCTTTTCTGTTCATGTTAGTAAACATGGGGGCAATTGGAATTCAGATCTGGTGAAGAGGTCAAGAATCTATATTCATACATTGCATGTCTCATTCTTTTTGAATAAAAACAGAACTTGAAAACCCACTCACATAACAGAATTATTAGGCCTAATTTCTTGGACTTTACTAAGACAAAACTTGCCTTGTCTCCCAAGGTGAGTGCTGGAAAAAAGGTACAAAACCCCCCCAACTATTCCAGTGCAATGACTTCTCTAAATATGCCAGAGCTGGCCACAGACTATTATCTTATTAGAAACAAACAGCAGAACCAGGAAACAGTTTTTCACATAGACAATGAAAGATGGAGTTGAATCAACTCTGGACAAGTATTTTGGTGTGTGTGTGGAGAGAGGGGGGGGGGAGAGTTCAGTGCAGGAACAGACCCTCTAGACCCGGGGTGCCCAAACCTTTTGGGCCGTGGGCCGATCATGTGGTTCAGGGAGCCAGTCACTAAGGCCTGGGGGCTGGGTGCAGCCTCTGACGCCAATTCATCCTGCCCGCAAAGCCCTCATCACTCCTGGAAGCTTCTGCTTCCAGGAGGAACGAGGGCTTTGTGGGCCAGATGAATTGGCGTCGGGGGCTGCACCTGGCCCCTGGGCCTTAGTTTGGGCACCACTGCTCTAGACCAGTGTTTCTCAACCTTTGGTCCTTGGACTTCAATTCCCAGAAACCTAAATCAGTACCTTGTCTGGTCAGTGCTTTTGGGAATTGACTTAAGCTTCTGGGAATTGAAGTCCAAGAACCAAAGGTTGTGAAAACTACTCTAAGCGTACAGAAGTCAACATCCATAGCTTCACCTCTGCATATCCTGCACCTTGATTTTTATTGTAAAGGTCACCCTTGCTCAAAAGCCAGTCATATACAACTCTAGAGTTCAGGGCTTATCTCTGTTTATGGCCAAAGAGCCAGCACTTGTCTGCATTTGCAGGTGTTTCTGTGGACATATGGCAGGCATGATAAGCACCTGAGAGTACGGAACACTGTTAACCTTCCCACCGAAGTGGTCCCTATGACGGTAAAGCTAGGCCTGACCCCTGCCAAGGGCTCTCCCCAGTTTCCCTTTAGAGCAGTGGTTCCCAACAAGGGGTACACAGCCCACTAGTGGACTTCAATTCCCAGAAGCCTCAGTCAGTACATTGGCTGATCAGTGCTTTGGGGAAATGACTTAGGCTTCTGGGAATTGAAGTCCAAAAACCAGCATTTGGGAAACACTGCTTTAGAGAGACCTTTACCAGCCAGCTCTATGAAACCTTCCCCTGACTACCGAGTCCAGGAAGCCTTACCAGCCGTCCAACAAAGGCTGAAGAACCCTGGGGCTTATCTGTGTATTACAGAGCCCAGGAAGATTTATCGAGAGTATGATTTATTGTGGTAGTGTGTGGCTTCTGGCTTAACTCTTGACTTGCCCCCCTCTCCCAATAAACAGACGTTGTGATGAAATAAAGTTGTTTATTGTTCTTGAAGCATAGTTCAGGAAAAGCAGTTTTCTTGATTCAGGATACAGAAGTCAGCATTCAAAAAAAGACTAATCGAAAAGTACTTTCAGGAAAATACACATTTAGGCCTTTTGCCCAGAAATAAAAAGAAAACCTGGCTATCCTAGGTAATCATGATTAAATCTGGATAAGAGTCAGGGCTTGGTGGATTAGCCCCCTCTCTCTTTCTGAGGTGTCTGTTCCAGGGGAACCCTAGATTCGAACTCACTCCCAAATCCATGTGTCGAACTGAAAGGCATGAGCTTGGCCTACCTAATTAGCATACAGCCAATCAGGGCCCATTGTTGGAGTAAGCAATCACTGGTTCCCATAACAAAGTATGGCTTTCTCAGGATCTGATTGTTTACATACCAGTCCTAGAAGAAAGACAAAACATGAAGTCTTGAAACTTAGAGAAGCTTCTAGGCAGCACATCTGCAAGATAAGTGCAACAGGAGGAAAAACGTAAGGCCTTTTGCAACGAGCAAAGCTATATTCTAAGACAGTTTAAGACCTAAAGAAACTCCATCTTGAATATGTGAGTTACTTGTGACCTCAAACCATTACAGTCCCTGTTTATCTACTTACAATTTCTTCCTTTCAAACTGCTAGGTTGGCAGGAACAGGGACAGAGACAAGAGCTACTCCATCATGCAGTAACTCAGGAATCGAACTCTGACTTTCCAGTCATTGAGTTCAGTATCTTAACCACCGCAGTCTCTTTTTATGGTACAGTAAAACACCGGATAACGATTGGATCGGATAACACTAAAATCGCATAACATTAAGCAATCTGGGGTGGAGAATTGAATCGAATAACGTTAAGGTCCGCTATAGCATGTGCGGTTACAATGTATCTCTATGGAGCTTTAACGTTATCCGATCCATCCCATAGAATTTTAACATGGATCGGATAACACTAAAAATCTGATAACACCAAGACTTGTGGAACCAAGTTTTAGTTTTATCCGGTGTTTTACTGTACTCAGGAATCAAACTTGAGCCATCGCAGTCCCTTTTTATGGTACTAAAACCAGATCGACTAGGTGTGCATGGGTGGATGAAATGTCCAAGACGTGCATGGGGGACTGGGGAGAAGTGGACTTACTCCAATAGCCTTACCATGGAGTATTGTGTTTAAAATGTCTTTGGATGGTTGAAATAGTTTGGTAAACACTGTTTTGGAGAACAGGCTGACTCTTCTGTCCCTCAATTCAGGAGCCAAAGAACAGCTGACAAAAGAAAACGAAGAGTGGAAGCAAAAGAACAACACCCTGGAAGAGCAGAAGGCTGAGATGGAAGTCCGGATGAGTGCCCTTAAATCTCAGTATGAGGGGCGCGTTTGTCGCTTAGAGCGGGAGCTACGAGAGCAACAGGAACGGCATCTTGAACAGCGCGATGAGCCTCCAGAGTCCACCAACAAGGTAGATGGTTTGTGCAGGCTTAGCTTTCACCATCTGCTCCACGGAGCTTCTGCTCGGCTAGTGGTTGTCACTAAAATCCTATAGTATTTCTTCATACTCTTCCTTGCGTGCACCTTTAATATGTTGTGTGTGTTGCGAGGAGTTTGCTGCTCTCAGTCAACAGAATTGCTTAAAACAGCAAACTCAGCTGTTTTGATTGTAAATGACAAAATTTAACTACACCATGTGATGGTACGTATAATTATGAACCTGTAAGGGGAAAAGGCGGGGGGAGGGGAGAACTCAGATGATACTTCATTAAACTGTAAGACTTGAGCACAAGTTCTTAAGTACATTTCTGTTGATCTTCTGTTTCCTCTGATTTACCGTTGCATTTATCCATTAGGCTCCAGAACAGCAGAGACAGATCACTCTGAAATCAACTCCCGTAGCAGGAGATAGAGGAATGTGAGTCCTTGCTTTCTCTTACCCATGCTTCTGTCTATCTTCATCTTCACACATATCTGTGATAAGTGCAACATTCATATGGATAGCTAGAAAAGTTTTAATATGTGTTAAATAGCCCTACAATGTTTCCAGTAGCTTGGTGGCTACTCCAATTACATAGCTTCCTCCCCAAGCTATTACCTGTTTCTACTTTCTTTCCTGTTAAGTAGTTTCTGAATTATAAGAGCTCTGAGTTAGCTATGTTTTATGTGGAAGTGTTTGATGAGGGATGTAGTTCAAATGTCTTGAAGGATTAGGTATTATATGACAGATGTAACTATTGCCTGCCTGCCTCTGTATGCCTCTAGGCACTAGTGACTGATAACACAACCAGTAGAGTGGTGATGCACTTCCGTCCTAAATGTGAACCTCCCATGGCCATTTATTTGGCCACCATAAGAATACTGGATTAAATTGACTGGTGGTCTGGGTTACCATAGCCTTTTTTAGATCCTTTTACCTATATAAGATATCCAATGCTTTTGTTAATGGGAAAAATCTAAGAGCTGTTCTAGCTCATGCAGTGAAGCCAGATAGACATTAAGAAGTTTATGTGTGGATACCTTTTTCTACAATGAAACCTGTTTCTGAAGACAGGTTCCATTGTTGTTTTGGTTATATCAGTGTTTCTCAATCTTTGGTTTTGGGATTTCAATTCCCAGGACCCTAAGTCAATTCCCCCATACACTGATCGGCCAATGTTCTGACTTTGACTTCTGAGAATTGAAGTCCCCAGCTCCCAGTGGGGCCTGGTTCTGTGTTGGGAACCACTGGTTTAAATGCTTAACATAACATTCAACTAACATACAGATTTTTCATCCTAGTGCTAGTACGTCAGATCCACCAACAGCCAATATCAAACCAACTCCTGTTGTGTCTACCCCAAGCAAAGTGACAGCTGCTGCAATTGCTGGGAATAAATCCACTCCAAGGGCTAGTATCCGTCCAATGGTGACTCCTGCAACAGTGACAAATCCTACCACAACACCGACAGCCACTGTTATGCCAACAACACAGGTGGAAACACAGGAAGGTAATTTCTGACAGGAGACATGTCAGCTGGCCATTTTGATGCCTTGTAATAAACAAATGCTTAATAAATAAGAGAGTATAATGAGGGAGAGCTATATGAAATTGAGTTTAAACCAAGTCTTCATGGCCTACTATAATGTATTATATAATTTATGAAATCACTAGTTAAAATGAAATTTTATATCATGCACATAAATATACTGCTGCCTTAGGATCTTCCTTTGTTAAGGATTTTGTTCCTTCATCAAAATAATGTTCATAGTCTTATATGGTTAAAAATGCAATCTGCAGTGACCCTGATTTTTGGATCTGTTTCTCTGTTTAAGAACTAAATAAACTAGACACAAGAATCAGATCCCTTTCTAGTTGTCTAATTAAACTTAATTAGTCACCTCCAAATATGGACCTTTAGACTCCATTCATCACATGATACTGTCACACTTGAGCCAAAGGGATGACTTTCAATGAGAAAATATTACAATCACTGTTCCTCGACTCATTATTATGATATCTTCATTTCAGCTATGCAGTCAGAAGGCCCCGTTGAGCATGTCCCAGTCTTTGGAAGCACCAGTGGTTCTGTGCGCTCCACAAGCCCCAACGTCCAGACGTCCCTTTCTCAGTCCATCTTGACCGTTCAGCAGCAGACTCAAGCTACAGCTTTTGTGCAGCCCACTCAGCAGAGTCATGCTCCAGTCGAACCAGCAACTCAAGAGCCATCCCCAACAATTTTGGAGGTTGTACAGAGCTCCCAGATAGAAAGGCCTTCTACATCAACAGCAGTGTTTGGCACAGGTTGGCTTAATTTCCTAGACAAAAAACCATGAAGGGCGTTATCTGCTCAGCTACATTTATGCATATCAAAAATTTGTAAAACTTTTTTTTACTGATGTATGTGATTTAGAATTTTAAAAAGCAATGTCTTAATAACATCTTTTAATATTCTGAATTATATACTGCCAAGTTTCCCTCAAAAAGAGAAATCACTGTCATTGATTTATGGTTTAATTTGATCTAGTTAATGGAATGTTTTGAGGTTAAAAAAATCTTGTTTTCCTTAAGTTTCAGCAACACCAAGTTCTTCTTTAACTAAGCGGGTGCGTGAAGAGGAAGAAGATAGCACAGTTGAAAATTCAGAACAGCTTTCTGAGGACATGGTTGACATGCCTCTTGCCAAAAAACTCAGAAGTGTTCAGAGAGTTGGACCAGAGGTTTGTAAGAAGAATGACGCTAATAATTTATTATCCTTCCATATGGGCACCACAGTTTAACTAATTGATAAGTTAGAAAACTGTCCGAAAGTTGACTTTACATTACAGTAAAACCTCGCATAAAGAGCGCCTCACTGAGAATTTTCTCTTAATGGTCGCCTCACTTAACAACTAAAACCAACCCAAAACTCGCTTAACAACTAAATCGGGGTTTCACAATCCACCCCGCCAGAAGTCACAATCTGTCATTTTCAATTGGTGTTGCACTTAAAGAGCAAGCTCGCTTAAAGAGCAATCCCGCTTAAAGAGCAATCCCGTGGAACACATTATGATCTTTAAGCAAAGTACTGTTATATTCTAAAACAGTGGGAGAAGTGACACCGTTCTAGATTTGGTGAAGAGTCATAGTGATAGCATTCCATAGCTTTGAACATCTCCTGTGTTGTTAAAGGAGTGTTCTATAGAGATTTGAAATTAGTTTCCTGTTCGTTCAGCATGCCAAATACAGTGGCACCTCACTTAAAGAGCATAATGTGTTCCACGGGATTGCTCTTTAAGCGAAACATAATTGTAAGTGACCAATTGTGACTTCTGGCGGGGGGATTGTGAAACCCAATTTATTTGTTAAGCGAGTTTTTGGTTGGTATTATTTGTTAAGCGAGGCGACCATTCAGAGAAAATTCTGCTTTTTAAGCAAGTTACTCTCTAAGCAAGGCACTCTTTATGTGAGGTTTTACTGTAAGAAATTAGTCACATTACTCTGACAAAGAAGTGCAAAACAAGTGGAATTCTTCTGCTAAATGGCAACATTTCCCCCTATTCCCCTATTTGGTTACATCACATTTAAGGGACTGGCATTAAGTAAATCTCAGGATAAGAGTGGAATAAAAATGAACTGGCTCTTATTGACCAGTAGTAACATAATTACTTCAGATCTTTGGTCATAGTTTGTTTTACTTTTTATGATTATGAGACTCGGAACATGTTTGTGATGTGAAAAGTGGTCTCTGTGATTCTGTGTAACCTCATATAGAAATTAACATAAAGATCCACATGTTCCAGGAAGAAGTAACTGCAGAAGAGAGTACAGATGGAGAAATAGAAGCGCAGGCATTCAATCAGGATTCACAAGATTCCATTGGAGAAGTAAGCACCTCTTATTCTGTCACGGCCCACCTTTCCATCCATACAGCATTGGAATCCAAAGAAGGCTATTAATGTAATGTGAAGATATGGCAAAGAAAAATAAATCTAGCCTGTGGGCCACGTATACCACCTTGCTCTTCATATGGGTTGGTGAAGTAATGGTTGGAGTCAGAACAAAGGGCAATCACAGTTGAATCAGTCTTCTTTGAGACCCCCATCATTATTGATCCCAGCATTATTCTAGATCAGGGGGTCCTCAAACGAGCTCTTGTAGAGTCCCATTATGTGTCCTTTTTTTGGCCTCCCATTTCATGATCAGAGCTCCAGAAACCTCAAGCATAACTGGCAACACATAGGCCACTGGTAGCAAACCTATGGCATGTGTGCCAGAGGTGGCACTTGCATCCCTATCTGTGGGCACACACAGCCATCGCCACAGCACAAAGTCCCCCGCCCGCCCAGCACCCCAATGGGAGTGCTTCCTTCCCCCAGCACAGATTTCGCCCTGTTTTTTGGGGCATTCAGTCTCTAAAAGGTTCGCCACTGACGTAGGCTATGGTTAAGTTTTTTTTTGTTGTACATCATTTCCAACTTGGTAGCTGTTCTAGGCACTTCAGGCTATGATTGTCTTACTTGACCTAGGCAGCTGTAATAAATAGAAGCAACACAGCCAAGGGCTTCTTGTAGTTTCTTGATACATTGTGTGTCAGGTATGTGGGAACTGCAGCTTCATTGCTGTGTAAGGAACCTTTCTGTGTTGTACCCACAGTATGTTGTTTAAAGAAATATCTGGTAGTAGGAAGGATGTTACTGCTCTTAGTGGTGGCATGTTAGTAGTATGATTGCTTGATACACCGACTTCTGTCTTTCCCTTGATTTGCAGGCAGTTACCCAAGGAGAGTACACGCCCATGGAAGACAGTGAGGAAACCTCCCAGTCCCTCCCAATAGATCTTGGATCCTTTCAATCGGATCAGCAGAATACATCCTCCTCCCAGGAAGGCAAGAGAGATGATGTAATTGTCATTGACAGTGATGAGGATGATGAAGATGATGATGAAAATGACGGAGAAGCAGAGGTACATTATAAAAATTGTGCTTGTGCAAAAAACAACCACCCCTTTTTGTACTGACTTCTTAATGTTAATTTTGTACGGTATGTTAAATAAATGGCCACTTATTTAATAGACATAAATTATCAGTACTGATATTTGTCAAAAATGATATCTTCTTATGTTTAGGTAATCGTAAATTGTTGTCACTGGAGGGCTGCACTTTCCCCAGCCTTGACCTAGTTGGTGACTTTTCTAAGTCTATTAATAGTTGGTTCATCTTTAGTCCTAGCCTTGCAGGTGAATATCAGGGGGAAAATATTTTATTAAATATTTGAAAGAATTAGTATATCAAATGTTAAAATATATATCCTGCTTAAACTTAGGTGTATTTATTACTGTATATGCTGGCGTGTAAGACTACTCCCCCCCCCCCGAAAAACATGCCTCCAAGGGGGGGGGTTGTCTTATACGCCGGGTGCACGTCAGTTGGGATAGACATAGCTGCCCATAGTGGCCTCCCGATGCTCGCCCGGTGCCCATAGTGGCCTCCCGATGCCCGCCTGGTGCCCATAGTGGCCTCCCGATGCCCACCCACCTCATTCTACATACCATCCAGTATTGCGCGGTATCCAGCGTGGCTGCGGCGAGCATCAGCAGCGAGACAGGGGTGCCAGCCTTTTCGGCGTGACCGGCCCGTTCTGCTCGGCGGGAAGCAGCAGTGCTCCACCCCATCCCTTGTCTACGCAGAGCTTGCACATGCACACTGAGATGTTTAAATCAAATCTGATGTTCGTTTATGTTTTTTTTTTTTGGTGTGTGGAAGGTGTGCGGAAGAGGGGGTAGTCTTATACGGCGAGTATATAGCAAACTATATTTTGAGTGGAAATGTTGGGGGGTCGTCTTATACGTCCAGTCGTCTTATACGCCAGCATATACGGTATATGGATGGTTCCAAAACAATTTAGAATTGTATTGCTGGTTTTTTGCCCCTTATTTTTGGAAACTTGCTACGTACAGCTTTTGCTGAAAAGCAAGTGTGTAGGAGTCAGGAGAAGAGTTCGGAAGCTGTGTAAGATTGTTCTCAGCTGGTTTGTTATATCACTCTGTGAGTGAGCCAGGGCCTTTAATACTTTCAAAGCGTTCAAAACTGTAAATGCTTTCAGAGCAACTAAAAAAGTAGCTCCAGAGGTCTGGGAAACCCCATAAAGCCAGTTTTTAGGTTGATCCTTTGGTTGGGGGTGGATTTGAAGCTCTACGGCATACATGAACATTTACTCTCTTAGATCCAGAAAAGAGACTATTGTATTTCACTATGTCCCCTTTAAGGGTTATTTATTTATTTAATCATATTTATACACCACTTTCCTCACAAGTGACCGAGGGCGGCTAACATGACTTTTTTTCCTGTTTTCCAATTGAAGAAAAATCTGTATGATTTCCAAGGATTTTAGAATCCAAGAGGAAAGCATAAGCATGTATTATTTTTCAGATGTCCTCATTTTTTCATGAAAACTGCAAATATTTCAGTTTGATTCTTTCCATGTTGACTACTCATAAAAACAAGTATTTTAGAGTTGAAAGGTGATAGAGCCAAATCTGTTTGGCTCATCACCATATGGTCCTTACATAATGCCCTTATAGGAATATGAGGATGAAGAAGAGGATGATGAAGATGAGGACGATGAAGATACAGGAATGGGGGATGAAGGTGACGATAGCAATGAAGGCACTGGGAGCGCTGATGGTACTGAGGGATATGAAGCTGATGGTGGTGAGGTAAAAAGACAAAAAATTTTTTTAATTGTGATTAAGTAAAACTAGTGTTTTTATGCTGTGAAGACTGCTTTTTGAGGTTTTAAAGCTCCAAGAAATTAGAAGTATTTGATTAGTAAGTGATAAATGAATCTGTCACAATCTGGGCAATAAAATATTTTTATTTAAAAAATTAAATATATTTATATGAATAGGAATGTAAGTTAATTTCTGTTCAGTTGCCTTAAGGTACAAGAGATAGGTTATGGCTTTTAACGAAATTTGAAATCTTCGGAAGAAATTGCCACCTTGAGCTCCTCACATCTTGTATTTGACTATATTAGGGTCCTGATGGAATGGATCCCAGTACAGAAACAGAAGAGAACATTGCTGGAGGTGAAAGTAGCCAGAGGGCAGCTGACTCTCAAAACTGTGGTATGATGTAATTTATTTACATTTGAGCACAATGTACATCAGCTTTGATTTCAAGTGCTAAATCCTTGTTAAAGACAATACATAATCAGAAATGCACTTTTCACGCCTCTCCCAACTTGTAAGGCAATAAACAGACCATGACTAAGGGAAGCCTTTCCAGATAGTGACGGGCTTCCTGTGTGGCACTAATGAATAGACTGCATGAGCAGTTTCCAATGTGTTAAGAGTCTCCGCTTGTATAAGGGAATTGGCAGGCAACAACCCAACAATTATATGAATAATTCAAACGCCTTAATCTACTGTCTAGAAGGGATTTTGGTTTCCTGAATACCCAACTTTTGTAAAAATGTTACTTTCAAGTAACTTTTTCACTTTGCACCATGTAAGCATGGCAAGAAATTGCGTACAGTCAAACATCGCATAAAGAGCACCTCACTTAAAGAGTAACTCGCTTAAAGAGCAGAATTTTCTCTGAATGTTTGCTTCACTTAACAAATAAAACCAACCAAAAACTTGCTTAACAAATAAATCAGGGTTCGTAATCCCCGCCCCCGCTAGAAGTCAAAATTGGTTACTTACAATGGTGTTTCGCTTAAAGAGCAAACTCGCTTAAAGAGCAATCCTGTGGAAGACATTATGCTCTTTAAGCAAGGTACCACTGTCCTTTTCAGATTGTGAGAGACATCCCAAAAATCCAGTTAACGACAAACAAACTTGGATAAGTTCTATGTGTGTAGCTAAATAAAGCCACTCTTGAAATTGTGGATTTGTATGAACTTTAACTGGGGTGACGTTTTTGTGCCTCAACGTCCTTAGAAGTGCCATGCTGCACTTTTTCAGAATGGATAAAAACCTCCCCTCTTAATTGAGGGAAATAACATCTAAAAGCAGAGGAGAGCAAGGGGATAGTATCTAAAAGCCACAACTGCTGGCCTCTGGAAGAGCTTTAAAGACATAGTTGGCCCAGCGGGTGTGGGGTGCTGCTACTGGACTGACCCCACCCACCCCGCTGGCTCATATGATTATTGATCAATTCTGCCATCTGGATTTTAGTTTTAAGATACTAGAGTTTTATGATGTTTTATCTATGCATATCGTGTGTCGGAGTGTTTTATGTTAGTGTTGTTTTCTGAATTGTAAACCATCCAGAATCACGTTGGCGGTTAAGCAAGTATAGATAGATAGATAGATAGATAGATAGATAGATAGATAGATAGATAGATAGATAGATAGATAGATAGATAGATAGATAGATAGTATTCATCCATTTCAGCTGAAACAGCAGCCTTGAAACAAAAGCACTGTTCCTCCAAAAGCAACAAGGTCAAGCCCAGTATCCCTATGTGACCATTTCACCACCCCAAGCTGCCCAACCAAAGGACCCCCACTGCTTACACTTGTTCTCTTCTTTGTACCATATATGCTATGACCTGCCTTTTCACAGTGGATGTAAACATATCTGCTCTTTTCAGCAAACTGTTTCAGTAGGGTGGTTGGGGATTCATTGCACTTGATAGCCAGATGGCACTCCTGATGGTTCATTTTAGACCTCCCTGAAGTGAGTTTATCGCCAAAGAGCCAGCACTGTCTGTGTCTGTTAATGTTTAGCACTGTCTGTGTCTGTTAATGTTTCCGCAGACATGTGGCAGGCATGACTAAACACCGGCGTGCACGGAACACTGTTTACCTTCCCAGTGAAGCGGTAGCTCTTTATCTACTTGCATTTTCTTGGTTTCGAACTGCTAGGTTGGCAGAAGCTGGGACAGAAATGGGAGCTCACTCCATCATGCAGTACTCTGGTCTCGAACTGCCAACTTTCCAGTCATCAAGTTCAGCGTCTTAACCACTAAGCCACTGCAGTCCTTTTGTTTGCCAATGCCCACTTGTTAAATACATATTTCTGTATCATTAGGTGAAGGGAACACAGGAGCGGCCGAGTCCACCTTTTCTCAGGAAAGCACAAGAGAACAGCAGCCGACGTCAGCTTCTTCAGAGAGACAGGTGCCGCGCCCTCCTCGGCCTCACCCCTTGCCCCCACGACTGACTATTCATGCTGTCCCTGCTCCACCGCAGGAGCTGGGGCCACCCGCACAGGTACCGAGCCAAGAGGAGGAGAAGGCTCCTCCTCCGAAAGGTTCTTCTTCCTGTGCCTGTGACAGACTGTATTTTGGGGTCATTCCTTCTTCTCAATGGGTGTTCCAAGGCCATTAGGAATGACTGTACCTACCTAGATGGGTTTTGTCTTCTTGCCCAATTTGGCCATAGCTTTGGCACAGAAACAGTAACAAAGGTTTTGAGGAGTCAAAAGTTTTAGATTTGTAGTCCATTTAACCTATAATAAATATTGACCCTCACAAAATATTAGCGGTAGGCAGTAACTCAGCAAAATAGCTTGAATGTTCTCTTAAATCCTATGAGGAAAGACTGAAGGGATTTGGCATGGTTTAGCCTTGAGAAAGGTGAGTTTGAGAGGGGATATGGTAGCACTCTTCAAATACCTGAGAGGTCATAAAGAGAAAGAGAAGGATCTGTTCTCCATCATTCCAGAGTGCAGGAGGCATAATAACGGGCTGAAACTACAGGGAGCCAGATATAGGCTGAATATAAGAAAACTTCTTAACAGAGCAGTACGGCAATGGAATTGACTGTCTAGAGGTGGTGATCGCTCCAATACTGGAGGCATTCAAGAGAGAATTGGACATCCCTCTGTCATATCTGCTTTGATTCGGATTCCTGCCTTGAGCAGAGGTTTGGACTCGATGGTTTTAAAGGCCCCTTCCAACTCAGTTATCCTATAATTCTATAATTAATGGAGCACAAAAAGCATATTGAGTTGTTTGTTCATGTTTCAGCTCGCTATGATAAAGACCTTATATAAAGCTGGATACCTGTGAGGATTTGTATTCTGCTCTATTCGCCGAAGCGACTCAGAGCAGCTAACAACATAGATCACAAAATATCACATGTTAAAACATATCAAAGTATCACATATCACATACATTTCAAGAGATTTCCCCCATCACAATTACAAAATTAAACAGAACCCCCAAATATAATTTTCCTTGAAACAACAATATTACAATATAAAATATAAATATAACAAAGCATATACACAGTACTACAGAATAAGATACAGTGGTGTAACAACAAATAAATCACAATATCATATAACACATTACAAAAAGAAAAAATCATTTAAAAGTCTCATAACAACGTCCTCAATTGTTCAGTTTTTAAAGTCCTCCCCCCGCCACTCAGCTGTTCCTGCTTCCCTTCAGCCGGGCCGGCTAAGGGAGCGTGTGACGGCCACGGAGTAAAGGGTTCGTGCATAAAATAATTGTATGCTTTCCAGTCAGTTGTGACTTATGGTGACCCTTTCCAGGGTTTTGTAGGTAGAGAATACAAAGATGTAGTTTACCATTTCCTTACTCTGGTGGTGTCCTGGGATCTTGTAACTTGCCCAAGGCCACACACGCTGGCTCTTCTTCCAGGAAGCACAGTGTGGAATTGAACCTCCAGCTCCGTAGCCAGACACCCAAATCACTATCTAGCCATATCCATTCATGATAACGTTTCTCCCTGTTTGTTGCATTACTATTTCCAAGGGAAAGTTGCTTTATGGGAATTAAAATTAAAATCAGAGTGTCAGCCAGTTACCAACTCAAGACAATACACAATAGAAGCCAAAATTCATATTTTGGGTTAGATGTACATAGAAATGTGTGGTGTAAAATGTATGAGAAATGCTACATTGCACGAAAATTACAAAAGCACATTTCACTTTACAGTTATTGTGTCCATTCTACTTTAAAATTACAGATGAGGAAATTCACACAAAAAAATGGCAGGGAATAGAAATATATCCTATATTGATGGACTTGAGATAGATTTGCCCAGTTTCCTACATACTACATGTATACTGAAGCATTTCTCACTTTATTTCCTATGTAGCGGATACAGATGACTCGGAGGCAGTCAGTGGGACGTGGGCTTCAGTTAACTCCTGGCATCGGAGGCATGGCAAGTGGCGCAGTTTCATCCATAAAGTTGTGTTTGTCTTGGGGCTTTACATTGTAACTTACCATCATTGACAGATCAAAGAGGCCCCTTGTGTTTTCACTGTAAAGATCACATTTTCTTCTGTTGGCAAATAAATACAGATTTTTTTAACCAGTTCTAAACCACATCCAAGATAATAGTGGTGTTTTGGGCTGTGTCAGAGAAATTTAAATGGAAAGGCTAACAATATGGGGAAAACCAATAAAAGAATTCATGTATCTTTGTACTGGGAGAGTGTTCTTTAAATTGCTCTTCTGCTAACTTGTCCATTATGTACAGATTCTAAAATATAGAATGAATAAAAATGCAATAAACAGGACTACTCTTTATCTCTTTGAGAGAGAGCGAGCAAAGTTTTAACAAACAATAGTGCATTTAAAATGAATGTTTTACAGAAAAAGCTTTGTGTTTCTTGTTATAATAATGTTTTCGTTAGCAGCAGCACTTTTTTGATGACGAAGACCGGACCGTTCCAAGCACTCCAACCTTGGTAGTTCCACATCGTACAGATGGATTTGCAGAAGCAATTCAGTAAGTGGGAGTTTGAGCAGAGACACTGAAAAGTTGCATGTTCTATGACACTGAAATATTAGCATTTAAAAGAATAGTGAGTGCAACCTAGTCTCCAGTCAATTCATCCTTTTGAAGTAATTGGAGCAGTTCAGGATAAATGGCAAGAAGCCTCAGAGACCCACATGTGCTTTATTAAAATTATTGTTTCTTGGACGCTAGTTGTGGGATAATAGCAACAGCAATTAACTTATATTACCTCCCCATAGTGCTTAAAGCTTTTTTAGTTAGTTAGTTAGTTACCTTTTTGCTCTCAAGAAAGCTGGGTACTCATTTTACCAGCTTTAGAAAGGCAGACGGCTGAGTCAATTTTGAGCCCATCAGGATCGAGTTCAGAGCATGAGAGTTTTGGCTGCAGTACTATCGCTTAACCACTGCACCACTGGGCCTCTTCAAATTTGTATTCTTCAAATGTTATAAAATGACCAGCTTGGCTCCTCTCTGTTGTAGAATATGCAGACTTTGGTTCTTCAGCCAATGAAATTTGACCACGTGCAGTGGGAGAATTCCTCTACAAACACAGTATTGTAGGGATTCTCAACCTGCAGGCTGGATGCGGCCCATGGCACCATTTCATGTGGCTCCCCACCTCCACCACACCAGGAAGTACTACCTGGTGGAGAAAAGGTAAAATGGCCGTCCGGCCTTTGAAGCTGTCTGAGGGAGCATAACCTGCCCCCTGTCTGTAAAAGGTTGAGAAATCTTGCAGTATTAGAATAAATTCACTGTTATAGAAAATTATCACTATGGTGTTGCCTTTTCTACTCTTTTCTTTTTCTGTTCATGGTATGGATAAAGAGTTAGCCAGCAACATATAAAACTGCATCTCAACCTCTCTTCCAGCTCCCCTCAGGTTGCTGGAGTTCCTCGGTTCCGGTTTGGACCTCCTGAAGACATGCCACAGACGTCTGGTCAGTCAGATCTTGGGCAACTTGCATCACAAGGAGGTAACGCTGCTCTATGCATGCATTTCTGTTTTCTATTGATTTACTTGTTAAACCAATGTTTAAAACATTTCAGATACAGTTGTACCTCGCTTAAAGAGCATAATGTGTTCCACAGGATTGCTCTTTAAGCGTGTTTGCTCTTTAAGCGAAACACCATTGTAAGTGACCAATTGTGACTTGGGGGGGGGGGGGTGGATTGCGAACCCCGATTTATTTGTTAAGCAAGTTTTTGATTGGTCATATTTGTTAAGCAAAACAAACATTCAGAGAAAATTCTGCTTTATAAGCGAGGTGCTCTCTAAGTGAGGTGCTCTTTATGCGAGGTTTGACTGTACTAGTCTCTTAATGTTTAAGCAAAGACAGATTGTGGCCTTAAACCCAAAAATGTTTTTCAAATTGCTTGTAGGGTTAGGAATGTATGAGACACCACTCTTTCTTGCCCACGAAGAAGAATCAGGAGGTCGTAGTGTCCCAACAACTCCACTGCAAGTTGCAGCACCAGGTGAGTATTCAAAGTCTCCCTAGTTACCATTTAGGATCTAAAGAAGGTTGGCTCCTCCTGGTTCCTCTTGTGTTGGGCTCCTGTTGCTGTAGAATTTCTCACCAAAATTGCACCTGATGCAGACGAGACAATCCATTTTTAAAGGCACCTCTTCATTTAATGTGAAGATAATTTGCTGAAAAATACAAGCAAATTTGTGCCAGCAGAGAAAAATCCAAAAATGTACTGCCCATAAGTTTTGTAAGCTTATATGTCAGAAAGAATATGGTTTCCATGACTGAAACCTGTCAGTCTCTTAACATAATGGTCTCCAATCCCTTCAGGGACTAATTGCTTCTTTACTTCACTCCATTTTTGTGTCTCATGTGTCAGCAATAGGAATATGCCTTTACATTTAATTTAATTCATCTATAAACTTGCATAGATAGACCACATCTCTTTTCCGTACATTGGTTAAAGTCCAACTGAAAAATTGTGGCACAACTCCATTAGTGTACATTTCTCTGCAAATGGACACACATTGAGAAATTAGTGTAGCCATTTTTCATTGCACACCAAGTCACACAAATAGTGTGCAACAACAAATGCCTACACTAGCTTCTTAATTCACAGCTGTGATTTACACCAGTGGTTTTAGTATCGGCAGTGTTGGTTGGATTCTGACCACTGCCCCACAGAGCCCAAACTGCGGTTCACCTTCCAGTCCACATACATTCGCAAAGCCATGCCTACACAATTTGTGACTTCCAAAGCACAGCATGGTTATCCTGCTATGGTAATAGAGTAGAGTCCAAGGGTGGCCATCCTTGGTGCCCCAAGTGTTCTTGGACCAGAAGCCCAAATAAACACACCTGCTGATCAGGGCTTCTGGGAATTGAAGTCCAAGAATACCTGTGGCACCAAGGTTGGCCATCCCTAGCTCAGTAGTCATTACTGGCAGCGACTCAACACTGATCGTCAGGCGGTGGTTAACCTGACAACCCTGAAGATTAACGGCCTTGGGTGCCTAAGTCCACAAGGAAGGTTGATGGTCCCCAAATGGGTTAAATCCCACTTGAATCCATCTTGATGGGAGGGCAGCAGCTTCCATCAGTACTGGCCTGGAGCTGATGAGGACTTTGCATGCCAAAAGGGCTCAGGACCAGAAAGTGACTTGCAGAGCTGGATCAGTGGTACAGGGATCATGCTGTGATGCAGAAGGCAGATGAAAGATCACTGCATTATATTCTCAGGACAGTCTTCATGGCTAATCTCCATGATGATGACCAATATTTGGAATCAGATATGGCACAAGAAGAAGAAAAAGCAGCATACCTGCCTTACTTGTAACAGAAGTTCAGTAGCACCAACCTCATTTCTGCAGTTCTCAAGGAAACCAAAACTAGTGGGTAGACATATATCTAGCAGGGGAGGCATTTGTATAATTCAGATTCATTTGAAATTGACTCTGAATATTCCGGGGGTCACCAGTGCAGCCTGCGGGCTGAAGACCCTTCAACCTATTGTTTCAGTTTCTCCACACTGAATTCCAAAAAAGTTAGCAATTATTTCTGAACACATAATGCATAACGATCCATATGTTTCTTGTAGATGTCTTTTAAGAAAGAAGTATGGCTAAGAAAGAATTATGCTGCCAGTCTCCAGAGATGCACGGAGCTGGGAGGCAGTAGTGTTTGCATCATTAGTGAAGTAGAGATTGGCCCCTGGACCCACCAGAGACAGTCCACCGCTTATGTATTTCAGTGTTCAGAATCTTAGATTTCCGGATTGAATGCTGCAGTGGGAATGGGCAGGTATACACTGTATGGACAGCTAAAATTTATTTTCTGTTTTGCCCTTCTTTGTGTTCCAAGTGTCTGTGTTTACTGAAAGCAGCGCTGCTGATGCTTCGGAACACGCATCCCAGTCTGTCCCAATGGTCACAACATCCACTGGTAACTTATCAACCACTTCAGAATCTGGGACAGGTGATGATGGTGATGAAGTTTTTGTGGAGGCAGAATCAGAAGGGTGAGTTCAGCCATGTGGCTAGTGAACACGAGGTTCTGTCTGCAGTATACGACTGATGTTTGTGTAGTACAGTAAAACACCAGATAACGATTGGATCAGATAACGCTAAAATCGCATAACGTTAAGTAATCTGGGGAGGAGAATTGGATCGAATAACGTTAAGGTCCTATGGGATGGATCGGATAACAACCGCTAAAACCTGTGTGGTTACAATGTATCTCTATGGAGCTTTAATGTTATCCGATCCATCCCATAGGGTTTTAACATGGATTGGATAGCACTAAAAATCGGATAACACCAAGACTTGTGGAACCAAGTTTTAGCGTTATCCGGTGTTTTACTGTATTACCAACATGCCATTGTTTGTATTATTCAATAATCTGTCAAAAACTTGTTCATATTTCTATTGCCCAAGAATATACTTATCTTACTGATTCGATGACTTCTGCCTAAAGTTGCAAAGATCACAGCCACTCGGATGCCCCTCAACTTTCTTTGGCACTTTTGATGCCAATATTGTTGTGGCAGTGTTATTTTCCCTGTCTAACTGACTCTTTGTTGTATATACTTCTATAAAGCCCTACTTTGCCATGTTAGTATGTGTTGTAGTTATGGTAGAATTGTCTCTGGTAGTAGCTGTACTCAGATAACCACTGTTATTGGTTGTAATGAAAAGAGTGTTCATGTGCTCTTCACTTAGCCTCATAAAATTCAGCACGACAAATGTTGCTTGTTTATTTCATTTCATTGCTTGAAGATGACTTGTAGAGCATTTGATAACTTCAGTGGAACATCATTCTCTTTCAAAACACTAGGTTACAAATACAAATGTGTGCTTTAATAGGTAGCAGTACTGCAGTGGCAGAATTGAGCTGAGGATCACAATACAGTTATACCTTGCATAACAAATTTAATTTGTTCTGCGAGGTTGCTCGCTATGCAAAAAATTCGCTATGCGAGTCTGACTCGCATAACAAATTTTTCACTATTCGAGTCAGACTTTCCCTATGGAAAAACTCGCATAACGAGCGTTTCTATGGGGAAAACTCGCATAGCAAAAAAAAATTCGCTATGCAAGTTTCCCCCATAGAAACGCTTGTTATGTGCGTTTTCCCCATAAGGAAAAGTCCGACTCGCATAGCGAAAAATTCGTTATGCAAGTCAGACCGCTTAGCAAAAAACTTGCTCGTTATGCGAGGTTTGACTGTATATTTTAGAACAGGGATCCTCAACCTACAGCCCACGGACTGGATCTGGCCTGCCCCCTCACTCCAGCCGCTGCTGCCTCAGTCTTTATCTCCTCCGCTTGGCTTGGTGTGTCCATAGCAGGGCAGATGTTGGCTTACAAAATGTGCCCGGCTATGGAGCACTGTTAGGAACATACCAAGCAGAGACAAGGATTGCAGTGGCGGAAGCAGCCGTGAGGACATTTCCAGTGGCTGTAGATGCATTTCCGGCAGCCACAGGGACATTGGGCACGTTTCTTTCACCCACATGATGCAGCTCCTCCAAGCAGGGGAGTGGTGGTGGGGATTTCCAAATGGCTACATGGGTGTGATTCACACGTTGATCCACGTGCCCTGGAAAATAGCATATTTAATTATCCCTTTAAGTTGGTAGTAGGAAAACTTCAATTGTGTTCACACTGCAAACTGTTGAACCAGTTCCAGGAAAGGGTTTGTCCAAGCTTTATGTTCCTCTGGGCATGCCTAGCAGTTGACAACGCTGTGCTATGTATTTCATTAATAATGTGTGGTCTGTGGAGGTTAAATTTGTTGCATGAGCTCAGTAATTTCATTGCCAGGCTTTTTTACACTCGGAGACCAGCCAGGCAATACGTGTTTGCGCAGAATCCAGATTTAACTGCTCCATCAGCTTTCCACACCTTAGAAGGGGAGAGCATTCTGCCAGTATGCATTTATATCACCACAATGCTGTGTGTGTCCTCTTTTCTTCAGAATCACTTCAGAAGTTGGTCTGGAAATTGATAGCCAGCAAGAAGAAGATTCATCTCAGGCTCCTGACGAGTCAGACCTCCCTTCTACCAGTCAAGACCCTCCTTCTAGTTCATCTGCAGGTACATTTCAATCCCGTCTAATCTTAAAGGTCTGTGTAACCACTTTTGAGACACTGCTGATTTTGCATTGATACAGGGTTGCTATAAATTATTCTGGGTTGAAAGGATTTTTGCTGGAGAAACTGTTCAGGGGACACCCACATGAGGCTCCTTTCATGTCCCCAAGAGCTGGGACAGAGACAGGCACTCAGTCCACCATACAGTAGCCGGGTCTTGAACTGCCGACTTGCTGGCCTCACAGCTAACAAGGCGAGCTTGGTGTATTGAATCACTGGAATTGGTGGAAATTACAGTGTTTGTGCCATCTCATATTGGTACAGTAAAACCCCTGCTTACATAAAAAGTCTGTTCCGTAGGCTTTTATGTAAATCAGTTTTTTTACTTAACTCAAAGCAAACCCATAGGAAAAATGATATATATTTTTTACTTAACTCAAACTCAAACCTATAGGAAAATGATATTTATGTAAATTGAAGCAACCCCATAGGGAAAATGAATTTTTTACATAACTTGAAGCAAACCCATAGGAATTGTGTTATGTAAATCAGGACATTTATGTAAATCGGGACATGGATTTAATGCAAAAATCATTATGTACGTCGAATTGTATGTAATTCGAGGCACATATAAGTCGGGGTTTTACTGTACTTCTGGATGGGACCAGGTTAGATGCAGCTTCCAGAATCTAATCCAGCCTACGCAGTGATTGCCATGCCTTGATAAAGCACCATGTTTAAAGTATTAAAATGGTTTTGCTTTCCATTACTACTTTTCTAAGTATTGCAGATTGTTTGTTATTTCCATTTATTATTGAAGCAGAGTGGAAAAAATGCTCATGGTAATTGAACAGCAGCGTGCAGAAGGCTCATTAACCATTTTTTCCATAGATATTTTATTTGTTGTACCTCCACCTCTACAAGCCTGAAGTACAAAAATTAAGAGCCCAGCTTGTATATTGAACATTGACAACTTGGCATACTTGTTAGCAACACAAGTCGAAATACAGTCAGAAATGTATTTTCTATTGCATGCCATTTCCCTTTCAGACACAAGCAGTAATCATCCCAAGCCTTTCCGGCGGGTTAGGCTTCAGCCACCGACATTAAGAACAGGAGTCCGTGGTCGTCAGTTTAACAGGCAGAGGGGTAGGTATCTTCCAGTGTTGCCACAAGCATGCTAATTGCTTAACCTTATGTGATGTCTACTAAATTTCCCTATATGTTGTTAAGACAATGAACTGATTAGATAGTACTAGGGCCACCACAAACATGCATTGGATTTAAAGACATTGGATAAGCTATAGATTACTCTAAATATTTTACAGTATACTGTATGCCAGGTCATTCTCATCCAAATTTATGGATGAATTGGAACAATATATGGCTGTTATAAAGAGATGTGATTTGCAGGAGCTAGCAAAAAAATAATAATTTACTAGTAGAATGTTTAAAAGAAATAGTAATCCTCAAAGGTTTGTTGTTGGTTTTTTAAAGGATAGTGGCATTTAGGAGTTGATCATTTCACTTTCCTTTAAATTCCAACTAAATAATTTTTAGTTTGAATGCATCAGTCTGCTCCAAAGTGAAGTTTTTTTAGCCTCGTCTAGGAAATTAGTCTGTGTCAATAATATGATTGAATGAGCTGAAATGTATCCCTCAGTATAGCGTATTGCTTTTAAATTGCTTACAGTGGGTTAAATTACGGTGGAAAATTCAATCCAAAATTAAGGATTGGGTGCCTGTCATGGGTCTAATTCCATTCTTCTTTAAAGTGGCAGAATTGGCATCCCAAGAAGGATAGCTATGGGAGTGGTGTGAAGCTGTAGCCCCAGAGACCATTAACACTGACATTTATAGTTGCAAGGCAAATAGTTAATTAGAATAAAAAATATATGAATATTCTGCTTTTCTTTTTCTTGCAGGTGTAACCCATGCAATGGGTGGTCGAGGAGGCTTGAACCGAGGCAATATTAATTAAGTTCTGTACAAATTTTGGAAATGGTGTATACTGTCTAATCTGTCTTTTATTCTGTATTAGTGTAGTGGCTGCCAAGCTCAAAAACAGTTGTTGTTTTTTTAATTTGGATCAGTGTATGAACATTGCATTGTCTTTTATTAATAAAAACTTAGAGAAATTGTCAAAAGCAACAGTGTTTCTTCCGATCACTCTGAAGGACACTTGTACCAAGTGCTGGAAACAGTCTGCCCAGTCTCTAGAGTAACCGGTCTTGCTATTCTGCTGCCCACATCCACACTGTAATATTGGTCTGAAAGAGATAAGGGAAAATACTTCTGTCTCGATTGAGTCTTGTGAATGCAAGACCCAGAAGCAGGAAAACACAACTATGAATCCTCCTTTCCACTGACTTGGAATAGAAGGCGTTTCTCTCCCGATGAGCTCATTCACAGGGAGAGAGACAGCAGCTCTGTTCCTGTTCAATCTACTGTGGCCAGACCCTCCCAGAGAAATGTTCCTCTGTTTATGGAAAGTCTAAAGCAGGGCAGGCCAGTCTGTAGATAGGCTCCACATAGCCATCCATGACCCCACCCACCCCCCAAAAAAAATTTGCAGGAAATGAGGGTGGGACCTGCACACTTAAGTGGCCAGAACATTAACATTGGGAATGGTTGGGCAGGGATGATAGGAGCCCTTATGGCATACTGGGCTAAAGGGAGGAAGCAGAATATATGTCAGTCCAGTCATGGACTCTTTTCTGAGATTTAAACCTGCTGGATAGCACAATGAATTGTAGCAATGGCTGCAGAACCAGGGTTCAGGAGTTGGATTCCCACTCTTCTCCAGACTGTGTAGCAGGGATTCTCAATATGCGGACTGTGGGCCAGATGCAGCCTGTGGCACCATTTCATGGGCAGGCACCGCCTTCACCACACCTGGAAGTGCCATGTGGTAGAGGAAGAGCAAAATGGTCATCAGGACCCCGAAGCTGTCTTGAGGGAGTGTGATTTGGGCCCTAGCTTAAAAAGGTTGAGAACTTATGTTGTATAGCCTTGAGCATTCCTAAAAAGAAGAGACTGAAAAACTTCTTCTAAGTACTTTATGTCTTGAAAATCCTAGAAAGACTTGCTGCATGTCAATTTGACTCGATGGCATGCAGTTATTATCACAGAACATTCCATCCCGTGGGGAAACCTATATGCATTCATACCTTTCTGTAGTGCCTACATACCATAGCATTGGGGCAGGAGAAGCTGTTAAAAGTAGAGCTGTCCCTCTGCCCTTCCCATTCTACATGATTGTATGTAGAGAAGCCGGCTGAATTACATTTCTTCAGAAGGACCTATTGATCTCAAGGGCTATTGAGCTGATTAGCTATATGTTTCCATGGCTAGTACATATATACACGTGGGATGCCTTTTGTAAACAAATTTGTTTACAGTTTGTAGGCTGTTAATATTTTCTAAATTAGACTACATGAAACAGTCTCAACAATATAACAAAACAACCCAGAAAAAGAGATAATACATTATAAAGATCAAGCAATTGTTAAAGATTGTCTTAGGGGCCTTTCAAATACAGTGTAACCTAAAATAGGCCACTTTTTGACCTTCCTTTCCCCCCATGACTTTCTGTGGCCTTTGACTGACCCCCCCCCCCAAAAAAAAAAAATCACATGGTTTCTCTATTTTCCCTGATTTGAAGAGAAATGGCAGAAGCATGGCCGACTCAGAGCCTGAGGATGCCTACCTCCCCACTCCCGGACTCCCACCTGGCCGGGGGGAGGGGGGTTTAAAAGCCATGCCGGCTCAAGCGATGGAGGACAGTCCCACCCAGAGCCTGAGGACGCCTGCCACCCCACCCCCAGACTTCTACCTGGTCGGGTGGTTAAAATTTTAGAGTCAAGTGACTTCACGCCACCCCTGTGACTTTTGGTTGACTCCCCCCTAAAATGGTCACGTATTTGAAAGACCCCTTATTTCTACTGACATTACTATATATATAACTAAATGATACAAGGCTTTCCATATAGGAACATCAAAGAGAACATGTAGTTATGTTGGAGACGGCTCAGTATTTATATTCTAACCAATCCAGCTATCCAAGAACCCCTTTAAATACAGGACTATATCCAATGTTTCTGATATATATAACAGATGCCCTAAATCATGAATCTTACCTTTTTTGAAGAAATACACAGCTTTCCAATATTCAGTGATATATTAGCCAAAGTTATGCCTATGGAAAGTGATGATATCTTATTGCTCATTAAAAGTTTCCTATTCCACTACACCTCTTGGGGTCCCTTTGGAAGCTTCAGAAAGCACTGCTGATGCTCCTGCCACTTGGTGGGAGAGTGGGTTAAAAAACCTCTAATGATCAATCATTGCCGCTAAAATTTGACACGGAGTTATTTCCCAAGAAGCATTGAGGAAAAGCCCATTTGAAACAAGTACTTGGTTTTTAAAGAGCGTTTAGTGACTGGCTTCTGAATTTTGGCCACAAAGTGGGGAAATACTCTTTTTTTAAAAAAAGCAAACTATTTGTTTTAAGTAGAGCTTCCCAGGTTTGCCACTCGTGGTATATTATGCCAGTGAAATACAACAGTGGGGCAGTGTCTGCTAAATTATGGCCCATGGAATTAGCCCTCAGCTCTTCTGGCCTTCTAAATGCTGTTGGATGACAAAATCGCCTACTCTGTGACATGCTGCCATAAATATGCTAAGTCAGTAAAGAACAGATAAATATCCTATACAGTATATTGGTAAGAAACTATTTTCCTTCTTAAAACAAACTAGTCCTCAAATGCCCAAAATAACATGCTGCCTCTAAATTTTTTATACAGCGTATTAGTGCATCTAGCCGAGATGTGAAATATGGGCACTTCCATATGTTTCATGTGCAGTAAGTCCAGTATTGCTCATGGTTATGCTGCTTATCCCAACTGGATCTGAGAGGTCACAAATTACCCAATCCTGTTGTAAAGACAGCCTAATTTTTTTGCCTGCATTAGAGGTTATGGTTGTGATGTGTTAGGAAGAAGAACATACCTTTAGAAAAAGCATAGTAATCATAGCCATCTGGTTTCTCATAATTATGGATTGAGATAACAGAATTAACTTGCTTTGGAAATCCTCTCCAGTATGATGAGACTTTAACCTCTGGCTGCAATATTCCTGCAAATGCAAAATAGTCCCTTTTGAAATAAGCAAGGACACAATATACACTAGTTATTCAGATAATGATAAGACTTGGTTCCACAGGTCTCGTCGTTATCCGTTTTTTTACGTTGTGCGATGCATTGATCTCAACGTTTAAAAAAAGTCCTATTTCCCTAGAGGCTGCAACAAGCCAAAATGTTGGGATTCGAATCCTGACGTTTTGGCTTGCTGCACTGGCTGGGGAGGTCGGGAAACTGCAGAAACAGCTTGGATCGGGTCCCCTGACCCCCCCCCCAAGCCGGCAGGGGGGTCAGAGAGCCCGAAATGGTGGGAAAAAATGGATATTTTTTTCTCCCATTTCAGGCTCTCTGAGCCCCCTGCTGCCTGCGAGGGGGGGTGTTGGGGGACCCAATCCACAGCTGTGGGGTGGCTGGGGAAGCTGACGGAGCCCCCCGTCAGCTTTCCAGCCACTCCACCCCTGCTTCCGCAGCTGCAGGGTGGCTGGGAAGCTGGACAGAAAACCCTGTTCAGCTTTCCAGCCACCCTGCTGCTATGAACGACTGCATTGGATAACACTAACAGATCGTTATCCGATGCAAAATTTCTTTAGAAATTTTGCATCGTTATCCGATTTTAGTGTTATCCGATGCAGTTGTTATCCGAGGTATTACTGTAAAAGTTATTTTTGAGTTGCAGTCTGCTGGCCTAGGAGCCATGAAACATAGCATTTAGGTAAACGTTATTCAGTGTTTCATATTTAAGTAACTCAATTATAGATTAAAGGTTTTTTAATATATTTCTTTGGAAATGGTTCTAAAACTCAATCCATAGGCCATGTCTCTGAACGAACTAAACTTCACTCAGTCAAGCTGACCCACCAGTGGGACATCAGCAGCTCAAAGCTGCAGGATTGTAATTTTTTGAACAGGATGACCTGATGAGTGATACCTGTTGGCTGGCGGCTGATCTGAATGACTGGGTAACGTTGGACTCTGACACTGCGGAAAACCTGAAGAGGTCTTACTGAACGTTCAAAACGTCTCCTTTTCCTCCTGGTCACAGCTTTCAGTTTATAAGCTGGATATTTCACAGTCACGACCTTCTTCTTACACTTCTTTGTTCCTTCTTGTTTGTAAGTATATTGTTGGAGATGGCCACCTATAGCGGAAAATTCACAGTGGCAACAAGCAGTAATAGAAGCTTCACTGTTAACTTCAGCCACACGAATGCAAGAGCCGTTGTGATGTTAATATTTTTAACGCTAATTTTCATCATCCTCTGTACAAATTGTTTCCACGATCTATTATTTTGATTTATATTTCAATATAACAAAATAGCCCAGAAAAAGAGGTAATACATTATAAAGATCAAGCAATTGTTAAAGATTGTCTTATTTCTACTGATAATACTATATAGCATACAATATAACTAAATTATACAAGGCTCTCCATATAGGAACATCAAAGGGAGCATGTACCATATATACTCAAGTATAAGCTGACCCAAATATAAGCCAAGGTACCAAATTTTGACCTAAAACCCAGGAAAATAGATTGAGCCAAGTATAAGCCGAGGATTGGAAATGCAGCAGCAGCTAGTAAGTTTCAATAATCAAAATTCATGAAAATAATGGTAAAATTAATTAAATTTTTTGCGCATCTCAATCTGTTGTGGTCTTGGGACCCTCGTGGTCATTGACCCAAGTATAAGCCGTTTCCTGTTATGAGGGCACATTTTTGGGACTAAAAAACAAGACTTATACTCAAGTATATACAGTAGTTATGCTGGAGATAGCTCAATATTTATATTCTAACCAATCCAGCTATCAAAAAAACCCTTTATATACAGGACTATATCCGATGTTTCAGATATACATAACAGATGCTCTACATCATGAACCCTACCTTTTTTGAAGAAATACACAGCTTCTGGCCTGTTCTTATATCTAGCCACAGAGAGAGCTCCTGTTATTTTGCCAGCTAGTCCCCCAAATCCTTTTACAATTAATTTGGGATAACCAGGATCCATAACATCATCAGTAAAGCGCCAGTACTGAGAATCCTGAGAATTAAAATGGATAATTATAGAAAGACATAAAAACATTACGTTAGAGCCTCTAATGCCAACTAATCCATTCTATTCATATTAAGGAGAATAATAGTCTCAGTAAAGAAATATGTCACAGAAAAAAATACTTGGATAAAATGAATCTATCAGAGGAGATAAGTCTTACAGTGACCATAATAGTTTTTTTTCTCATCTATAACCTGAGGTCACCACAACAAAGGAAGTATTTGCTACCTATTTCATTGTAAATTTTCACATAGCATTGTCAATAGATGCTAGTTCTGAAAGATAAATTCATTAGCAGTAATGCCACATTTTTTATGCTAACTGTGGTGGCTTAGGGTTAAGATGCTGTGACTAGAAGATTGGCAGGACAGCAGTTCAAGACCTGAGTCCTGCCAACGCAGTAAGTGTCTGTCATCTGTCCCAGCTCCTGACAAGCTAGCAGTTTGAAAGCAAAAAATTGCATGTAGATAAATAGATACCACTTCAGTGGGAAGGTAAACAGCATTCCGTGCACTCCAGTGTCCATGGAAATGTCTACAGATGCAGACGGCACTGGCTCTTTGGCTGTAAATGGAGATGAGTACTGAACCGTATAATTGGATACAACTGGTTTTCGAGCAAGGACAACCTTTTCCTAATACCACAATGTTTATTTTGCATCCATTTACAACTTCACAGAACCAAACTTCAGAAATAAATCTGAGAATCAATCAGGGATCTTCTGTTACTACCTGTGTAAAAAAACACAGAGCTTTTTCAAAGTAACTGAAATATTTAAGGACTGATTTTCCTACAAGTTTTCCTACAAGTGAGTTTCCATAACCAATTGGGCAATCAAACTCTGGTCCCCAGAGTCTTGATCCATCACTCTATCCACCCCACCACCTGTATCCATGGTAACACATACCACCTAATCCTCTGTTATTCAACCATTTAAAAAAGAAGACAGTAATGGCATTGCATGCAATATCCAAACTATGAACTCTGGTTTGTTGGTCCAAAACAGGCAGGACAAATAAGCCAACAACAAAATCCAGATGTGAAGGGAAGACTGATGTCTGAGTTAAGTGGACCACTCCCAGCAACCCTCTTAGTGTTTTGCTTCCCATCTGCAGTGCCCTGTCACTCCTAAATGAGCTGTGACCAGAGAGATGTGCTCTTAATTCTTTTGTGGAGGGAGCAGTTTCCACAAGAAGTTGTAAAGTATTTCTTCTAAGCCTCTAAAAAAAGGTGCATCCACCTTACATTGCAGCTGCACCCACACTGATTTTCCAGAACTTTAGCATGAATCTGTGCGAACCCTTCCATTAAGAGGGAAAAGGGGAAAGTTTTTGTATAAACCACAAGCCAATAATAGATTACATGGTCAAATGGAAAAAACGTGCAGACTATTTTTTCTTTCTTTCGAAGAACTGGATATTTTCAACAAAACGTATGACTTGGCAGCTAAAAGTGGTGCCGCCCCAGGTCCCGCCAGGTTTGGTTTATTTCTGTGATTTTTGTCAGGCATGCCCTTGACAACAACAATGCTTCCTCCTGGCAGCAAAGATTTAGAAACATAAAGAAGTGAAGGACGCTAGAAGCAGAAGTCATGGTGGAAGATATTGTCCAAAATACATAATTTCTGAAGTTCAAGTGAACACTCGTGTAATAGTCATATTTGTTGTTATCCATATGCCTCCTTTTCTTCCAATGATCACAAGGTAGCATTGTGATCCCCTCTCAGTTATTGTGAGTGACCCAAGGTCAGGTCCATCACTAAGGCAATAGGGTTGAATCTGGTTCTCCCCAATCCTGGTCTAACACTCAAAATGAAGGGATGGAAAAATGTGGCCCTCAGAGGTTTCTGGACAATGATTCCCATCACCTTTAAATCTGTTGTTCAAGGCTGATGGGAACTGAAGCCCAAACATCTGTAGTACAGACCTCTCCAACCCTTGCTGTAATACATAAACCATATAAACTTTTGCTTTTCACTTATGGAAACCTCAATTAAATTACACAGAGTAGCCTTACAATTCACCCAGTTGCACCTCTCCACACAGGATCAGCTCCGTTGCATGAGGGGTCACCAAAAGGCACATAAGATCTGAACCATGCTCCCAGCATCCTTTTGTCCATAGCAAAAATAATAATCCAAAAAAACTACAATTTTGTATTGTCTGCTTCAGCAAAATAAACAGCTAGTGCTGTTATTGCTTAAGTGTTCTAGCAATACGTTTAACGAATTGAGGGTTGCCACACAGCATTTCAGGAGTCATGCTATTTAATGGTGTTCAAAATTCCAGCTGAGGGATAGGAAATATTTAATATAAGGTGTGGTTCAGTGTTCTGGAAACAACTCGCATTCTTCAGACAGTTTCCATATTAATTTTCAATACACATGTTTTTTTTAACCAGGTGCTTAAATTCTGGAGGGACTTACAAGATTAACTGCACACTGAAAAGAGTTTTTCATTCTGGCTAAGAGCTGTGTTTGTAAGTGAAACTTGCAAGATTAAGGTTGCAATATTCAGTCAGCACATGAAGGTTAAATTATTTCCTTTCAGGCCTTTTGATTATAAGTAGGGACAAACATACTGTATTTGGAAAGTTGCCCCTTCTAAGATGGCACCTCCTGAGGGTGTGAGTATATGTCATCTAAAAACAATGTTTTTCTTCAACAGCTTTATTCATACACAATTAGCAATATATAAAAATTAAAGTAATTTAAAATTATTATATGAAAAGATCGATGTCTTTCACTGGTTGGTGACCTATTTCTACTCCTTAACATTCCTATTTCATGTTACACTTGAAATGTGAAGTCAGAAAAATATTTAGACCTTTTACTGTTCAGTAAAACCTCGCATAAAGAGTGCCTTGCTTAGAGACTAACTTGCTTAACAAATAAAACCAACCAAAAAGATGCATAACAAATAAATCAGGGTTCACAATCCCGCCCCACCAGAAGTCACAATTGGTCACTTACAATGGTGTTTCGCTTAAAGAGCAAAGTCGCTTAAGAAGCAATCCAGTGGAACACATTATGCTCTTTAAGCGAGATACCACTGTATTTTATATTCTAATATAATGATGCAGTCTTATCTCAAAATTGCAACAGAATTATGCCTGTTCATTCTGCACCAACACATCTTGGTGACAAAAAGAGTCAATCAAAACCAATTTTTCACTAATTTGAGAGAGAAACAGAGCATTGCTCCAAATTAAGGCTAGGCATAATACAATTACTACTATATGATTTATATAATCTTAATATATGCGTGTTGGTCATCGTTTGGTCATCGTTTGGTCATCGTTTACGCAACAGACTTCTGCGTTTAATAAAGGTAAAGGTCACCCTTCCTCAAAAACCAGTCGTATCCAACTCTAGGGTTCAGTGCTCATCTCTGTACATTTTTGGGTCTCCATTTTTTGTGTCTCGTGTGAGCAATAGGAATGTGCCTTTATGTGCATTTAATTCATCTATAACTTGCTTAAATAGACCATGTCTGTTTTCCATACATTGGTTAAAGTCTAACTGAAAAATTGTGGCACAACTCTATTAGTGTACATTTCTCTGCAAATTGACACACATTAAAAAAATAGTGTAGCCATTTTTCATTGCACACCAAGTCACACAAATAGTGTGCAACAACAAATGCCTACACTTGCTTCTTAATTCACAGCTGTGATTTACACCAGTGGTATTAGCATCAGCACTGTTGGTTGGATTCTGACCACTGCCCCACAGAGCCCAAACTGCAGCTCACCTTCCAGTCCACATACACTCACAAAGCCATGCCTACACAATTTGTGACTTCCAAAGCACAGCATGGTTATCCTGCTATGGTAATAGAGTAGAGTCCAGGGGTGTCCAACCTTGGTGCCCCAAGTGTTCTTGGACCAGAAGCCCAAATAAGCACACCTGCTGATCAGGGCTTCTGGGAATTGAAGTCCAAGAATACCTGTGCCACCAAGGTTGGCCAGCTCAGTAATCATTACTGGCAGCGACTCAACACTGATCTTTAGGTGGTGGTTAACCTGACAACCCTGAAGATTAATGGCCTTGGGTGCCTAGGTCCACAGGGAAGGGTGATGGTCCCCAAGTGGATTAAACCCCACTTGAATCCATCTTGATGGAGGGCAGTAGCTTTATCAATACTGGCCTGGGGCTGATGAGAACTTTGCATGCCAAAAGGGCTCAGGACCAGAAAGTGGCTCACAGAACTAGATGAGTGGTACAGGGGTCATGCTACGAAGCAGAAGGCAAATGGAAGGTTGATCCATTATATCATCAGGATAATCTTTCTGCCTGATTGTTATGCCAGCAGGTGTGGGGTATAACTGGCACCACAACCCAGGCCTGCTGGCTTATTTAGCCCTGCCAGGTGTCCTTATTAGTCCCGCCCAGGTGTCCTTCTTTTTAAGGGGTTTGGGGAGATTTTTATAAACTTTTTAATATAGTTTTATAGTAGTGTATTTTAATTAGCATTGGGTATAGGTTTTAACTGATGTTGTGAGCCGCCCTGAGTCACTTAGGCGAAAAGGGTGGTTATATAAATCCAACAAACAAACAAACAAATCATCACCAATATTCAGATTCAGATATGGCAGAAGAAGATGAAGAATTAATGCAAAATGTGATTATATATACAGTAAAACACCGGATAACGATTGGATCGCATAACGTTAAGTAATCTGGGGAGGAGAATTGGATCGAATAACGTTAAGGTCCTATGGGATAGATCAGATAACAACCACTAAAGCCTGTGTGGTTACAATGTATCTCTATGGTGATTTAACATTATCCGATCCATTCCATAGGATTTTAACATGGATCGGATAACACTAAAAATTGGATAACACCAAGACTTGTGGAACCAAGTTTTAGTATTATCCGATGTTTTACTGTATATATTGTTTGGCAACAATATTTACCAGAGGTCATTTGTTCAGTGAAACATTCCATTTTTCCATAGCATTGTACCTGCTAAATGCTTCAGACAGCAAAACATAGCCACTGGATATGTTCCTCTTAAACATTTGTAAGATACCGATTAAGTCAGGGTGCTATGCTACAGTCAGCATCATGAAATACTAATTTGTTGATTTGCTAACCCTCACCTAATATGGAAGACAAATTACCTACCTTGAAAAAAAAGGTTTTCCCATCACAGTTGCATCTAGAAAAGACTGTGTCAATAGGGGATGGGATACGCCACACATCAGAAATCTTACGAGGGCTGGGTGACGGCGAGTGTGTTCCATTCAGGAGCCAGTAATAATGACCTGCAAACAGTGATCAGAGAATCAAGATGTGAAGAAAGAAGAATTTGTTACGCCTGTGCATTGTTAATCCTGTAAAATCCGGCATATTCGATTTCAGCGGTGAACAACGTGTGTAAAAGACTCTTCTTTGCTTCTTAACAGAACCAGCCCTACACATATTAATGGCAAAGGCAAGGATGGTGCCTCCCTACTTCACATGCAGAAGCTGACCACAATGCCAACCGCCAGTATGTGAAGGAGATATTGAGCCCCCTCATCATATTGGATGCTTCTCTGTACAGGGAAAGGGAAGTGTAATTATTTTCCCCTATCTGATCACTGCAGTACTGCATTGGTTAGGAAAAATCCTTTCCTTTTTCTCTTTAGCATTAATAGAGAAATTGCTCACAGCCACAGAATAGAATTGTGGGGAATCAAATTCCCAATCTCTGGCTCTACAGTCAGTTACTTAAACCACATTTACTACCACCACCGCCATCACTACCGTCATCATCATCAATCTTGAACAAAACACTCAGATTTTAGCCTACTAACTCACCTCTGAATACAGCCAGGGATCCATTTCGTAAAGGGACAATCCCATTTGCAGGCTTCCGGTTACACAGATTCATCTCATCAGGTACATCTGATATAAAATAACCAGCCATTTTATTTTATTTTTAAAACAAATGTCACATATTCTGGGGTTTTCCATTTAGCACAACTTAAAAAAAGATGCATCTTATGAATACCTTATGACAGTGATGGAGAACCTTGGCACTCCAGCTGTTCTTGAACTTCAATTCCCATAAGCCCTGATCAGCAAGAGTGCTGACTTGGGCTTCTGGGAATTGAAGTCCAAGAACACCTGGAGTGCCAAAGTTTGCTATTACAGCCTTGTGATAACAAAGATTCATCAGTAACTGTGAAACTTGCTTTTCCCTTCCCGTGTCATAATTTCCACAAAGGTTCAGTAGTTCAGCATGCTGATATCTCATATTTTTATCCCAAAGAGTTCCACTGCTCATTTCCAAACTGTTTTCAATGACCCACAGATTTGCTCTACACTCAGCCCTCAGTCCTCGTGGATGCTCTTCTGTTTTATTCTGAACATTTGTATCATCTGTAACGACACCATTTGGTGCAATATTTCCCACAAAATTATGCAGTGCCTTTGGCTGAAACACAGGCATTCATTGAAGAAAAAGAAGGTAAATAGATCTTATCACCTTTTCAATGTTAAGAATGCGTACCTAAAAGTGGATTTAATATGCTTACCAGTTTGATTAGCTTCAATCAAATTGCTCTTTCATCTTCTCCTGAATTTGTAACGAACCTACCTTAGTGATGGTTTAAGCCAAAAGTGAACTACGGCACCAGGGTACTTCTTTATCTGAGCGAAGATCTGACACATGAGTCCACACACACAAAGCTGATTGATCATACAATGCAATCTATGTTGTTAGTTTGCTTTTTAAAGACATGTGGCTGTCAAATGGCACTGCTCAAAATCAATATGCTACATGAGATGGATGGGTCTGCTCAACTTCAAAATAGCCAGTGTGGTTTGTCATCAATAGAAATGCTAACTTGTAATCACTTTCTCTTTGATTCACAAGTTAGCTAGAAAGATCATTGAGTGAACACTTACAGCCCCCTTTAATTTATGGCACATAATTGTTGAAATAATAAAAGCAGGGGGACAGAGTAGCCAAGTATATGCTGTCTTGGCTCTTGGAATCACCTGGATCATATGCTCCATCTGTGATCAAGGCAATGTACAGTAATAGTGAACCAAGACAGGGAATGAGGAGACCAATACTGAACTCCCCACTGAGCCACAAAATTCACTAGGTAATCCTTGATCAGGCATTAACTCAGTTTCACCTACATCACCTTTTCTTGGGAAGAACAGAAGGATGGGTGTGGGGAAAAATAAAAAGTATGCTTCTAGAGAAAAGGCAGGATACTTTTTTTGGCACATTGACTCAGAATCCCATAATAAATAAATTAAAGCTTCTTCCTAGGCTCATGAAATTGTGTCCTACAAGTCTTGAAGACCTTTTTTTCTAGATGACAGAGGAAATGCTTATCCAATCTGCAACAGGGCATCATTTCAGGTTTTAATAGGTGACAATGGTAAGTTACACATACTTACTGTTAGGTATATTCAAGGCAAAAAGGAGCATTAGTGGTTGCACTAATTTTAAACTTAGAAGTGCAACTGGGGAATTATAAACTCTATTTTGGAATGTAGAAGGATACTTTTCTTCTCTCATACTTCCTAAATAGCAATATCATTAGTGTTGATACTTTATATCAGTGTTTTCCAACTTGGACCCCACGCTCCATAGGAAGACTTCAATTCCCAGAAGCATAAATCAGTACAATGGCTGATCAGTGCTTTGGGGAATTGACTTAGACTTCTGGGAATTGAAGTCCAAAAAAACCAAAGGTTGAGAAACACTGCTCTATATGAAAAGTAGATTTTTGGACAACTCTCTTGGTCCTTCACAATTAGCTCTGCTGGATGAAGGTGATGGGAATTGGAGAGTCACAGAATGGAGAACCAAAATTCTTCTCTTATGTTATACACTTTCCCTATCCGTCTACAGTCACAAGCCAAACCAACTCTAGGTGATTAACTCCATTGATACTTTCCCTTATCGCAAGTAAGCTGCCAGTATTGGGGTTCTAAGTGACTGCAAACCACTCTGATACTAAATGATCCTGGAGCAGTCTACATAAAATAAAGAGTAGCAATACCTTTGTACAATAGAGTTGTAACAATCTTTTCTGGCCGAACATACTCTGCGGTTTTGTTGGTAATCCTCTCTGGAAGTCTAGTTGTTGGAATTGTAGAATACGTTGTACTGGGGTAATAGGTCACTACCTGTCTTCTTTTTGTTGGCACACGTGTGGTGGGTGCAACAGTTGTATGCTGTGTAGTCTCATCTTCTGTAGAAGGTGGGGTGTTGGGAGATGTTGATGTTGTTGAAGAAGTTGTAGTCACCTGTGTTACTGTAGTGTTTGTATTCTTGTTAGTTGGACTTTCCTTGGTAGGTTCTACATCTGAAACAAGATCAATTTTTGTATTAGTTGTAACATTACGTGTGGTTGTTTCTGGATATTCAGTTGCGTTGGATTGGGTCGTGGTGGTGGTTGTAGTAGTAGTTATTATCTTTGTAATTTTAGTGATGACATTTTTATTATTGTCACTTGGGTTAGGATTTGATTCTGTTGTGGTAGTTGTAGTTGTCTTTGTGACTGTAGTGACACTGCCATTTTTATCTGGATTAAGTGAATCATTTAATGGTTTGGATTCTGTTGTGATGGTGGTAGTTGTGTGAGTGACTTCAGCTGGACTGTCAGGCTTTTCAATTTGGTCAGGATTTGGTGTATAGTCATCTGGTGAGGTAGATTCTGTAATGATTGTCGTTGTCTCTACGACTTTTGTAGTACCATTTGGTTTATTAACATTGCCATCATTGGGATTAGGCTGATCACTTGCTTGTTCTGACTCGGGGGTTGTTCTTGTAGGGACCTCTGGGGTCTTTTGAGTAGTCTTTTCTGGTTTATTATCTTTATCATCAGAAGGAGGGACATCATCTGAGGGATTAGTTACTACGGTCTCTGTGACTCTAGCAGTTTCTTCAGGTCTGTCATAAGTATTGGGACTGGGTGTTGCACTTTCTGGGTAAGTCTCTGTTATTATTTTCTCTGTAATTATAGTGGTCACTTCTGACCTGTCATTCCTACCCTTACCAACAGGACTGGGTGTCATATCAGCTGGATCAGACTGTGTTATTATTGTTTCTGTAAATGTAAAAGTCGACTCAGGTTTATTGTTTTTATCATCATCACCAGGAGTAGGTGAATCTTGTAAGGGTTCAGTCTCTGTTGTTATGACTGTAGTTGTCTCTTCTGGTTTATCATTTGCATCATCAACATGTGGACGGGGTGTGACTTCTCTTGGATCAATTTGTGTCGTGATTGTTTCTGTGACTGTAGTAATTTGGTCTGGTTTGTCACCAGCGTCAGTGCCACCCGGACTGGTTATATCAACTGGATCAGTCAACATTGCTGTCCCAGGAACCATAGTAGGCTCTTTTGGTTTGTCCCTTTTATCAGGATCAGTTGTATCACCTGGATCAGTCGATGTTGTTGGCCCAGTGACTGGAGAAGTCCCTTTTGGTTTGTCCCTTTTATCAGGATTGGATGTATCACCTGGATCAGTCGACGATGTTGTCCCTGGGCTTGTCGTAGTCTCTTTTGGTTTGTCCCTTTTAACAGGATCGGTTGTATCACCTGGATCAGTTGACGATGTTGTCCCAGGAACTGTAGTAGACTCTTTTGGTTTGTCCATTTTACCAGGATCAGTTGTATCACCTGGATCAGTTGACGTTGTCCCAGGGACTGTACTAGACTCTTTTGGTTTATCTCTTTTATCTGGATCGGTTGTATCACCTGGATCAGTCGATGTTGTTGACCCAGTAATGGTAGTCGTCCCTTTTGGTTTGTCCTTTTTCTCAGGATCAGTTGTATCACCTGGATCAGTTGACGTTGTTGTCGCAGGGACTGTAGTAGACTCTTTTGGTTTGTCTCTTTTCTCAGGATCAGTTGTATCACCTGGATCAGTCGACGTTGTTGTCGCAGGGACTGTAGTAGACTCTTTTGGTTTGTCTCTTTTCTCAGGATCAGTTGTATCACCTGGATCAGTCGATGTTGTAGACCCAGTGACCGTAGTAGTCCCTTTTGGTTTGTCCCTTTTATCAGGATCAGTTGTATCACCTGGATCAGTCGATGTTGTTGAACCAGTGACGGTAGTAGTCCCTTTTGGTTTGTCCCTTTTATCAGGATCAGTTGTATCACCTGGATCAGTCGATGTTGTAGACCCAGTGACCGTAGTAGTCCCTTTTGGTTTGTCCCTTTTATCAGGATCAGTTGTATCACCTGGATCAGTCGATGTTGTTGAACCAGTGACAGTAGTAGTCCCTTTTGGTTTGTCCCTTTTATCAGGATCAGTTGTATCACCTGGATCAGTCGATGTTGTAGACCCAGTGACCGTAGTAGTCCCTTTTGGTTTGTCCCTTTTATCCGGATCAGTTGTATCAACTGGATCAGTCAATGTTGTTGAACCAGTGACAGTAGTAGTCCCTTTTGGTTTGTCCCTTTTACCTGGATCAGTTGTATCACCTGGATCAGTTGATGTTGTTGACCCAGTGACAGTAGTAGTCCCTTTTGGTTTGTCTCTTTTATCCGGATCGGTTGTATCACCTGGATCACTTGACGTTGTTGACCCAGTGACCGTAGTAGTCCCTTTTGGTTTGTCCCTTTTATCTGGATCAGTTGTATCACCTGGATCAGTCGATGTTGTTGACCCAGTGACCGTAGTAGTCCCTTTTGGTTTGTCCCTTTTATCAGGATCAGTTGTATCACCTGGATCAGTCGATGTTGTTGACCCAGTGACCGTAGTAGTCCCTTTTGGTTTGTCCCTTTTATCAGGATCAGTTGTATCACCTGGATCAGTCGATGTTGTTGACCCAGTGACTGTAGTAGTCCCTTTTGGTTTGTCCCTTTTATCAGGATTGGTTGTATCACCTGGATCAGTCGATGTTGTTGTCCCAGGGACCGTAGTAGTCTCTTTTGGTTTGTCTCTTTTATCCGGATCGGCTGTATCACCTGGATCAGTCGATGTTGTTGTCCCAGGGACTGTAGTAGTCTCTTTTGGTTTGTCTCTTTTATCAGGATCGGTTGTATCACCTGTATCAGTTGATGTTGTTGACCCAGTGACTGTAGTAGTCCCTTTTGGTTTGTCCCTTTTATCAGGATCGGCTGTATCACCTGGATCAGTCGATGTTGTTGTCCCAGGGACTGTAGTAGTCTCTTTTGGTTTGTCTCTTTTATCTGGATCGGTTGTATCACCTCTATCAGTCGATGTTGTTGACCCAGTGACCGTAGTAGTCCCTTTTGGTTTGTCCCTTTTATCAGGATTGGTTGTATAACTTGGATTAGTTGATGTTGTTGTCCCAGGAACTGTAGTAGACCTTTTTGGTTTGACCCTTTTGATAGGATCAGTTGTATCACCTGGATCAGTCAATGTTGTTATCCCAGGAACCATAGTAGACCTTTTTGGTTTGTCCCTTTTATCCAGATCAGTTGTATCACCTGGATTAGTCGGCAATGTTGTCCCAGGTACTGCAGTAGTCCCTTCTGGTTTGTCTCTTTCATCTGGATCAGTTGACATTGTTGCTTTATCAGTGAATATAGTAGTTCCTTCTGGTTGGTCACTTTTATCAATGATATCACGTTTATTTGTGTCACCTGATTCTGCTGGTGTTATTAGTGTACCAGTGATTGGAGTAGTCCAGTCTGTTTTGCTGTTTGTATGAACACTACCAGTGCTGGTTGTATCTTGTGGATCATTCTGTATTGTTGTCTCAGTCACTAGAATAGTCCTGTCTGTGTTGTCATGTTTATCAACACCACTGGGACTGGTTGCATCACCTGGACTGGTCTGTGTTATCATTGTGTCTGCAATTGTAGCATTCCCTTCTAGTTTGTCATAGGTATCAACATGACCAGAACTGGGAGTGTGAACTGTATCAGTCTCTGTTATTGCAGTCTCATCAACTGCTGTAGTCACATCTGGTCTGTTATTGTTATCACCATCATCTGGACTGGGTGTAGCCCCTAATTCAGAATCTATCATTGTTGTCTCCCTAAATGTAGCGCTTTCTGGTTTCCTGTCATTAATCCTGACATGTGTGTAACTTGTGAGATCCGTCTGCGTTCTTACTGTATTTGCAACATCAGTCCTTTCATCTGATTTTTCAGTTTTATCAGAACTAGGTGTTTCACTGGTTGAATCTCTCCCTCTTGCTGTGATGGAAGTTGTTCCTTCTGATCTGATAACTGTATTGTCAACACCAGTGGTGGGGGCATAATCTGAAGGATTGCTTTGTCTTAGAGTTGTGTCTGTGAGTGTTGTACCTATTTCTGATTTGTCATGTTTACAATCATGATCAAGACTGACAGCGTCACTTGTTCTTTCAGTCTGTGTTGTTATTGTATTGGTAACTATAACACTTCTTTCTGTTCTGACATGTTTATAATCAGCCTCAAGATGAGGTATGTCTTGTTGGTCTTGAGGGTCTTTATGGTCTTGAGGGCTGTCTGATTTTGGAGACTGAACATTAGAGTTAGCTCCTTTATAAGGTTCAGCAGTATCTCGGGGACTGCTTGAAACTGACATAGGTGGAGTGATGACTAAGTTATCTTGGGTCATGGGTTGCTTGGATGCAAATAGATCACTTGTTTGTTTCCTATTTGTATCCGGCTGTCTGTGTGTCTGAGATGTAATTCTTGATTCTACTGTGTTTACAACATCTCTCACAGTTGTGTCTGATGAAGAAACAGCATCTTTCCAAGAGCTATCAGCTATGGATGCTAACTCTGCAGTCTGCATTCTGCCAGCAGAAACAGTTGAAGTTGTATCCTTTTCATTTTCTGGAGTTTTCATTTCATGAGAAAGAATTCCTTCTTTGATCGTAGTCATTGTCTCTGTACTGGCAACAGAAGTCTGCTCTGAGGTTGTTGTTTCTTCTTTTTTCTCTGTGGTTACCTCTTTTATAAGAGTGGTTGTCTCTTTTTCAACAACTGTAGTTACATCAGTGTGAGGGATAGTTACTTTCTCTCTCACAGTGGTAGTGGTGTCAGCAATTTGGACATTCTTTTTATCATCCACGGTTGGCACCTGACTAGTAGTTGTGGATTCTTCACCCAGAATTACTGTCTTTTTATCTGTAGTTATTTCTGTGTTGCCTCTTAATGTTAAGGCATTTGTAGTTGCATTTAACAGAGTTTCATTGTCCATAGTATTTACACGAGTGTTTTCTGTAGGTACAGTCTCGCCAGTTGAAGCAACAGTGTCTACTTCATCAGATGTTGAGTCTTTATTATCTGCAGTGCCACTATCAGTATTGCTTTCTTTGGACTGTTCAGTTGTTGGACTCTTTGCAGATGTACTATCCGTAGTCACAGCAGTTCCTCTGTCTGCATTTCTTGTTGTATCTTTAATCTCTGCTACTATGGATTGTTTTTTAGCAACAACTGTTTTTGATAAGATTGTTGTGTCTTTAGCTGAAGTCACTGTGGTTCTCAATGCAGTAGCACTTACTTCTCTGTCCATACTAATACTAGCCTCAGTAGACAAAGTTGGTCCCTTATTAGAACTAGAATTAATGTTAGATGGCAAGCTTAATGGTGTTGTGGTAGTAATTCTAAAGAATGTGGTCACTTTCTCGGGTTGGGGAGAAGGGGGTTGACTAATGTGATTTTTAGGAGTTGCTGCAATACCTTTATCTCCTTGGGTTGTATGCTCTGTGTCAGGCTGTTTTGTAGTCGTAGATGGCTGCTTGGTTGTAGTTATAGTAGTAGCTGGTAGCTTGGTTGTGGTTTTCATGCTAGGTGGCAGTGTGGTTGTGGTTATAGTAGTAGATGGCAGCTTGGTTGTGGTAGTAGATGGCAGCTTGGTTGTGGTTGTAGTAGTAGATGGCAGCTTGGTTGTAGTAGTAGTAGTAGTAGATGGCAGCTTGGTTGTGATCATAGTAGTAGGTGAAGGTTTGGTTGTGGTTGTAGTAGGTGGTAGTATGGTTGTGGCTTTTTTAGAAGTTGGCAATGTGGTCATGGTTATAGTAGTACGTGGCAGGATGGTAGTCGTCATGGTTGTAGTAGTAGTAGGTGGCAGTGTGGTTGTAGTCATGGTTGTAGTAGTAGTAGGTGGCAGTGTGGTTGTAGTCATGGTTGTTGTAGTAATAGGTGGTAGCGTGGTTGTAGTCATGGTTGTAGTAGTAGGTGCCAGCGTGGTTGTAGTCATATTTGTGGTGGTAGGTGATTGCGTGGTTGTAGTCATGGTTGTAGTAGTAGGTGCCAGCTTGGTTGTCATTCTGGTGGAAGGCTCTCTTGTGTTCATAACTGTAGCAGTTGTAGTACCTACGGTTGTTGCCTCTAGCCCACTGCCATCCTCTTCTGACATCACTCTCACTGCTTTGGATTTTGAAGCTTTTAATTTTGACTTTGATCCACGACCTAAAACAAAGTAAGGGATTGTAAATATCTGATTGACACTAGTTTTGAGCACAGCAAGCACTTATTGTTAACATATTTTCCACACCTTTGAAACTTCTCTGAACACCTTTCTCAGCCTAGGTGGAATTTAAATGTTGGTTAACAGAACCTTTAGAACTATTAAAGATTTTGGAACATACAGTACCTATTTCTGGAAGGTGATATATTGTAGCATTCCATAGCATATTGTAATGCTGTCCAGAGTAATGTTAATTGACATACAACTAACCTGTTACTTGTGATGTGCTACAAATCTGTCTATGTTTTCAGTAACATAATCTTTCTCATTCTGTGCCATGGTTTGACTGTCTCCTCAGCACATGTTTTAAAATCTGACCTCAAAATATTGAGATGGTTTGATTTTCCCACAGTTCTTTGTAACCTGTTTGATGTGATGATCCAGAACTTCCACCTTGCAGTGTCTACATTCAGATTTTCCCCTGCCACAAGCCACAAAATGTAATGTTTGAGCTACAACAGAGCATATTCTGTTATAAGCTGACTTGAGTACCAGCCTCATTCCCTCCAAGTTCTGTAATGCCCAGCTTGCTTAAGAGTCCTGTGCAGCTCAAGAAACTCATCTCTGTTGAGACTTTAGAGCCCAAATAAAGATATTACCACCACCATGCCCCCATTTTAGGGTTTAATTCCTGAACCACACTTTTTTATAATAACAGGACTCATTTCACTCCATCCTAAGCCCTTTTTTTTCTACCTGTTTAAAAATGAATACAGAAGATACCTCTCCTTTTTTCTTCATCTTCTTTCAGTTTCTTGGCATTTTTACCATTCTTCTTCTTATGCTTATCCTCTGCGTTTTTTACAGAAGCCATAGTTCTTCGAAATTTTTTGGTGGAGGCTGTGGCTGAAGACGACTTTTCAGAACGTTCTGTGGTTAAGCACATACAATTAACACAAACAGAAGATCATAGAGCTTCTCGTTCTCTGGTAACTTCCTTTGGCATGTTGTCTCCAACAGGACTATCTGCTTAAACAAAACTTTGAAATCTTATTAATATAAATCAAAGAGTAAACAAAGCAAAAAGAGAGACAGAAATGTTGTGGCACCTTAAAGTCTAACTGCTGTATATAAATGTGAGCTTTCGTGAACCAAATCCACTTCATTAGTGGATCTGGTCCACAAAAGCTCACATTTATATACAGGAGCTAGTCTTTAAGGTGCCACAACAGGTCTCTTCCCCCCCCCCCCACATTTTGTTTTGCTTACTCCCTGATATGCTTGTACAGATTAACATGGCTACCACACCAAAGTATAAAGGTTATTTTCCTCCTGAACTGAAAGAGCATGAAATATAGTTTTGCCCAATTAGGTAGTTATTGGCCTTGGAAAAATAATTGGTTCTTAAACATAAAAAGTGTTGTTTATCAATACAGAAATGGATTATACATGGCATGAGTCAATAACTTTGATGCACAGCTATTATTATATATACTGCATGCATCTATTAAAGAAATGTCTGAGCTGCCCTTTAGTGGAAATTCATAAAACCTTTCAGATCAAAAGGAAGTTTAATTAAATTTTTTTAAAAAACATGTTACACATTAAATAGCTGTCCTTTCCACCTGGAACAAATTGTGAACTTTAGGGGAAAACCCCACACAAAGGGACTTTCAGAAATATTTGATAGTGTCACTTGGAGCACACATGTTCAAAGTGTGTTTGTGGGTTGTGGAGAAGAGGTTTGTTGCAAACTGGATGCAACAATACTGTGATGAATGAAGATGTGAAGTTTGTAGATGAAGGCATGGGCTTTCCAAAGGGGACCTGGTGGGGAAAACCTCTGGTTATTTGTTGTTACCATTCAAATGCCTTGTTATCAGTAGAGGCATATGCTTCAGAGGTGTCTCCTAATAAAAGAAACAATTTAAGGTACTAAGGGGATGGGTATATTAATAATGGAAGCCACAGAACATTGGTGAATCTCTGTTAAAGCAAGGAGAAGGCCTTTGTAGATGCTCAATTTCTTGGATGTATCTAAAATAAAATTTGGATCCTTAGTATATTACCAGTGAGCACATACAAATCAGTAAGGAGGTTTCACACATAGGGTTAACTGAACGAATTATCATCTCCATGACAAATAAACCTCTGATTCAGTGCTCTACATCATTCAATTTCAATCTGCAATAGGAAGCAGATTTAAGATTAAAGGTGGCTTCTTTATCATGATAGTTAAGGATTACCTTACAATAAAAAAATGCTACTCCTGGTTTTGAAAAGGATTCTGGTTTGAAATGGAAATGCTTGTTATTACAGATCAAAACTGGATGCAGGGGGCACAGAATCAGGGGTTTATTCAACATGGAGAGAGAAATTCATTATGTGTGAAAACCTCATGATTGATTTGTGTGTGTTCATTGGTCATATACTAAAGATCCAAATTTTACTTTAGGTGCACCCAAGAAATTGAAAATCTGCACTGCAAAGGGGCTTCTCCTTGTTGTAAGAGGAAGGAAACCAAGGAAGAGCAAGAAACTACAGTCAAACCTCGCATAAAGAGTGCCTCGCTTAAAGAGTAACTCGCTTAAAAAGCAGAATTTTCTCTGAATTTTCGCTTCACTTAACAAATAAAACCAACCAAAAACTCGCTTAACAAATAAATCAGGGTTCACACTCCCCCCCCAAAAAAAAGTCACAATTGGTCACTTACAATAGTGTTTCGCTTAAAGAGCAAACTCATTTAAAGAGCAATCCTGTGGAACGCATTATGCTCTTTAAGCAAGGTACAACTGTATAACTTTCATATTGTTAAAGCCCCATAAAGCCCCCATACTACTTCCTAAACTGAAGGAGACACATGAAGAAATTCAAGCATGGGTGCTAGACAGTGAGATTTCATAAAGGAAACAATTTTTGATCAGGTTAAACAAATTTATAAGAAGCTTATCATCGTTAAAGTTAGAATTTCTCAAGAAAAAAACAATTTGTGCTTATTTTTAATTTTAAATGTTTTAAATGAAGTTGTTTTCTTCATTTTTAATTTTACATTAAGATTTGATCCTCCCCCCCCCTTAAATGAGAGCTGAATGAAGGCATGATGCCAAAAATTATAGGATTCACTACTATAGATGTCGGCAATGATTTGACATGATATATTTAAAATTATTGTAAACTGAGTCTTCAGGAGGAGTAATCACCATAAATAGGTGAGAAAAGTGTTATCGGACATCCTCCATCACAGAACTGACACAAGTCTCAAACCTACACAGTTAAGTGTGAAAACAGCAAAATTATTTTTAAACGGTACTAAAATAGGCACAACTTCCACAATTCCACAATTACATAATTTTTCATCCTACCTTCCATGATTTCACGAGACAATTTATTTTGTTTCTTTTTCTTTATAAACTTCATTTTGCGCTTGACTTTGTTTTTAGGCTTCACTTTAGGTCTGGCCTTGGCCTTGGGTTTCAGCTTCGGTCTGAATGGCTGTTTCATTCTTCGCTTTGGACTGAGTGTTGTGGTTGGTGGTTTGATTATGCTGCTGGGAGTAGTGGTGGCTTTCTGTGGAGTAAGAAGGGGAGTAGGGGTGGTTTTCCGTGGAGCCTTGGTTGTGGTGGTGGCTCTCTTCAGTTGCCTTGGTTTACCTGTACCCAGACATAATACTCATAACTCTTTTCCATAGGCTACAAACAATATTAGACATCAGCATGGTTTAGTTTGAAACAAACTACTTTCTGCTTAACAAAACAAGATAAGACTGTTACAGTCAAACCTCGCTTAGCGAGTGACTCATTTAATGAAAAACTTGCACAATGAGCAGGTTTTTCAAAAAGCGATCTGACTCGCATAACAAAAAATTTCTCTCTGCGAGTCAGACTTTCTCTATGGGAAAACTCACATAACGAGCATTTTTATGGGAAAAACTCACATAACAAGTTTCTATTTCCATAGAAATTTTCGTTATCCGAGTTTTCCCATAGGAATTTTCGCTATGCGGGGAAAAACTCACATAGCGAAAAACTCACATAGCAAGCAGCCTCACAGAATGAATTATTTTAGTTATGCGAGGTATGACTGTAAGTTAAAGAGGAGGCTTCTACAAAAATGCCAGTTTTGCTGAAGCCAGTTTCCATGCCTCCCTAATGCTTTGTATTTAATTCTCCAAGCTCCACCCAGCTGTACCCTATTTTTATGAATTTCTGCAAAGAATCTGCTCCTGTGTCTCATCCAAATGATCAATGTTTTTAAAAGTAAAAGTTGCCAGCTGAACAACTTGCCTTGAAATACTCAAGGTATGGAAGTTTTTGTATCAGTCCCATATCATTCCCAAGTAACAGCAGGATCAGAACAATCAGAGGCAGCAGAAGGTGAGCTTGGGAATGTCCACCTCCAGCTGTCAAGTTCTGAACATGTGCACCAGAAACCAAGGGATATTTGTTGATTATCTGTGGGAGCTAGCGTTTAGAACAGGGGTTCCCAATCTATGGCCCATGGGCCAGCTCATGGCACCATTTCATGTGGCCCACATCACCCCCACTGCCGCACCAGGAGTGGAAGTGGATGCATTTACGACAGCTGTAAATGCACCCGCAGCTGTTGTAAATGCCTTTACGGCAGCTGTGGGGGCATTTTATGGTAGTGTTTATGCTGGGGGAAACCACCAGTCTGGCCAGCTCAGCTGTCTGGGAGGCGTGGTCTGGCCCATGATGTAAAAAGGTTGGGCACCCCTGGTTTAGAATATGTGACAAAGACATCCAAAGTAAAAGGAAATGTAGTAAATATGCAAGATTATAAAAAAAATATAGGGGCACTATAGCTACATATATGACTAAAATAGACAGAATGATGAAACTGAAGGTTGGAGGATATTAAGTCGTCTTGAGAGTATTAATTTAAGAGGAAAGAACAAATTAGACAAAAAAAGGTTTTCTATTACTACAATTCAGGTTGAACTCAAGATTAATACTCATAGTTTGGCATGTAAGCTATCCATCCCCTTGCCCCATTTGAATATAGTCTTCAATCAATCAACCAACATTGAATATTGCCCTTGACTTATTTGCCCATCCTTAGGCTATAGCCTGCTATCTGGTTGTGTGTCATCAATAGGTAGGTTCTACATGCCAGGCAAGCATCCTACAAGAACTGGTAGTAATTCATACACAATGTATATAGATTCCATCGTTTAACATTTGATCTCTGATTTTGTTAGAATAACAAAAAATGTCAGCTATTAGAAAATTAATAGAAAACAATGGCAAGTTCTACTGTACTTAATTTGAGACAACATATGACAGGCAAAAAAAAATGAATATGATGTTGACATATTATTCCCTTTACTCATCAGTACAAATGAAAAACTGTTCCATAAACATTTGGTTTCGTTAATGCTAGTAGCAGCTCTAACTGATATAGTACAAGACTAACACTGAAGATTGCAGCATACACCCATTGATAGGAGAAATGACAATTTTAGAGACATTAACCTAGAAAAAAAAAGTGACAATAGGATCCTTCTGCAGAGATGTCTCTTGTGGTACCCTTTTATGCATTTTACGATATCCTCAGAACAGAGGCATGGATTATAAAGACAATATCAAAACATTTTGGAAGGCATTTTATAGAAAGATACTGTGAAAAAATATTAGATGCAGAAACAAACCTTAAAGAGAACCTGATTTAACAATAGCTATTGATGTGATTTGTTTATAATATCTTTTTTTTTTGTATTTGATGTTCTATTCTACAGTTTGAAAAACTGCACAAAAAGAAAACAATGGGTCCACATTCTAATCTCAGTAGTCCCAACCATTAATTGATCATCATGCTGCATCTTGAATCATGACACTTCGACCGTTTGCCAAGACAAAGAGCCTATAAATAAAACTCAAGTTAGCTATCTACTTTAAGGCCTCTTCACCATTCAATGGTCTTTTTTTTCCATAGCAGTAATGGAACAGAAAGAGTGACACAGAGGAAACCTAAAACAGCAGGGAAGTGGAGATTTTTTTTTTAATTGAGTGAATTTAAGCATTTACACCAATAGCATTAGGCTTCAAAAATTGCTTCCTGTTTACTCCAGTTTGATGTTCCAAGTGCCTATGGAAATGTTTTTATGGCCATCCCTAATGCTACAAACAGTCTAATTTCTGTGCAGGTGAACAACTCTACTTTAAGGCTGAGTTCCTGCTGCTTGAGCAGAGGAAGTTGGAACTGGAGCGGCCCTCTTTAAATCAATAGAAATTATTGGAGGGGGGAGATTGACAAAGAAAAGTGTGACAGGATTTCAGCCTTAAAATGTATAGCTACATTAATAAACTAAAAAGGAGAAACATTGACACCAACATACTATTGGAAATCCCAACTAGAGCAGACCTTGTGTTTCAAGGGGATTTACAAAAATGTTGACTTAACAGTCAGCAATCTATTGGGTCTACTCTGTGGCAATAGGATATTGACTTTAGTGCTATTCATAAAAATAAAAATTATTCCTCATTCCCTCCACATCTCCACTCTAGTTGAAATAAACCTTATTCACCTAGGCTAAAAGGTGACACCCAACACCCATCAGCCAGCTAGCATGGCTGCAAAGACAGCTATCTATGAGCTGCTTTTTTAAATTTCCAAATACATTAACAGCATTGGGAGCAATTTTTAAATAACAATTTGCAGACATGGCAGCTCCATACGATCAGTTGGGGAAAGGCTGCAGTGACAGATGCCGGGAGTATCCACAGTGGCCAGTGGAGAACTATATTCCTGCTCCAAATAGACCCACATGGAGAGACATCCAGCAGTTGCCTAGCCTGCTGAAATCCAGAGTGAATGCAGTTTTATTCACACAACAGCTCCACATGGGCTCCTACTCAAATGAAAACAAGCCCCATGTATCCAGGCAGGCAGATCTTCTTCCATGTGGTAAATGAGTCAGTCCAAGTTTGTTGCAGTAGAAATTTGGTACACAATCTGGTCCCAAGCAACTAGAGGCATGTTGTGTTCTTCTTACAACACATGCCTGACCTCAGCTCCAAGAAGAGCAGGACAAACACTTGGGCCATGTGTTCGAGATGGCTCACCCTTGCTAGTATCTTTTTTGTGGCCTGGAAAGCAGAGGAAAAGCACAAGGCAAGAACAGCTGGTGTAACTGTCTTGTGCTAGGCTGGAGTCTGTCTATCATCACCCATCCTTGCTGTTGACATTGACTCCTCAGGTAAGTTCACAGCGGTGCCAAAATTCCCTTTTCAATGCAACTCTTAGAGGTACAGGTACTTTGTCTTACTGAATAGTAAATGCCTATCCTAGCTAGCCTTTTACCACTTATAGGGAAACCAAGCCAACATCAGGTACATTCACTTAGCGCCACAGGCACACCTTTGATTTTGTTGCTTTGGGGTCATAGGCCAATTAAGTTGGGCATCTACTGCTTCAGTCTGATATGGGATATCTAAGAATCTACAGCTTCAAAAAAACATCAGGTGCTGAGGTGAACAAGCCAGATGTTTTTTCCACATGGTCCAATATTGCCTCTATGGACAACTGCATTTCAAGGTTTCAGACAGGACCATTTTCTACCCCTGCCTGCAGGTACTTTTGAGAAAGGGAGCACCCATCTGTGGTGCTTTGAGCCTGAGAGAGGGGGAACAACAGAAATGCCATGTATAATTCCATGTAATTTGAAATTACTTTCTGCTTCTTCCTCCTCCTAGTTAGAGTCAAACTCACATGATCTTTTCATAATTGCTAAACAAATGTGCATACTGTATTTGCCGGTTTATAAGACACACTCCCCCCCTAAAATATGTGGGGAAAACAGAGTGTGTCTTATAATCTAGTAACATCCTCCCCCCCCCCACACACACACACACTGGTGCAGTTTGGGACACTGGACACCGGGCTGGGATTGGGACTTCTGGAGAGCTTCTCGCAAACTCTGAGCCCTGCCCTAGCTGTGCACATGGACACCTGGGATCGGGGCCTCCCCTCTTGGCCCTTGATGGACATCACGAGGCAGGGAGGGAAAGCGGGTGAGTTTGCTGCCACCTTTGCGAGTGAACTTACCCAGGTGAGGCCTCCCACCACCACACCACCTCCACTGACTGCCATAAGCTGAAATGAGTGGGGTGGGATAGTAAAGAAGGATACTTTAAGCTCCATTTCCACCCACCCCACCCCTGCTGGCTGCCATAAGCTGAAGGGGGTGGGATGAGACAAGCAAAATTGCTCAAAAAGGAGCAATTCACCTGCCTGCCACCACCGCCACTTCCGGCTACCAGGGGGAGATGGGGGAAGGATTTCCCTTCCCCATGGATCCTGCTAGGAAGGTCGGGATCTGCATGGAAAGGGCTTTTTCAAGCCCCCTGGCAGGATCCACGGGAAAGAGCAATCCTTTACCCATCACCAGGCTGGGTGAGGCAGCAACTTTGACCATAGAAATGAGTGGAACTAGGGTCCCTATCCCAGCTGCCTTCCTCCATGCTGAAACCACAGGAAAAATGAATTGATCTTTTGCATGTGGTATTTGATAGAGAGGGTCCTGAAACAATTTTTACCCGAGAATGTCTCCAGGACCCTGGCAGGGAAAGGACAGAAGGCAGAAAGCAAATAAAATCAACAGGTAAGTGACTAGCCTGCCAGTTCCCAAAGGCAAGTAGCCATGCCTTACCCCAGTCAGCTTGCTTCGCACCCTGCCAGCAGTCGTGGGTTCCTAAAATAGGACCTGACAACAAGACTTCAAGCTTTCTACATTAGTAAAAGGTGGGTGTGCTTTGTTAAATGGAAACTCACAGGGCATTTGTTCCCACCATGCTATCTTGGGGGTGAGTAAGACAGATTTTCCATAGCATTTTGCCATAGCACCTCTATTACCCCTTTATTACTACCAGATTTGACCCTGGCCCAAGTCCACCAAAGTCAAATGAAGTTATGTCTGCTGAAAATCCAGACTCGACTCAGCTAACTAAATAGGAGGCAGTAAATGTGGGTGTGGATGGCATATATAACGGAGGGAAGTAATTTTAAAATGAATAAATGGTTCCCTACAAATTTGGGTTGTCTTCTGGTTTTTATTATTATTCCCCCACTGCAGATAATAACACGTAGCATATAAGGAGGGAGAACCATATGATACAGTAGCTAAAATCCTGATCACGTAACTTTATAGAGGAAAAATTGATCATGTCATCAGAGCATGCCACCAACACTGATTCTAAATTAATTAAATTATCATTATCTCATCTTAGGTTATGGGGCTCTCTAGGACTGCCTTTTGCCCTGGAGAGAAGTCTCTGGGAGCCTCAGGATGAGAAGAGTGGGAGATTTTAATTGCCCAAAATCACTGCCAGATGCCTGCCAATGGTTCCAATCGAGGCGGTGGTGACCCAGTGGAGACTATGGATCATTAAAGACTTGCCGCTCCCCCTGAGGCTTCCAAATGTTTTCCCAGAGCAAAAGGGAGCCCTAGGGAAGTATGAAACATAAAACTGGGGTATCAAATTGATTTATATTTAAGTTTTATAGAAACATAATAAGGTTGTGTTTTTATTTATTTAGCTATTTTTAATACAGTAATACCTCAGATAACGTTTACTTTGGATAACGCTAAAATCGCATAACGTTAAGTATTCTGGGGAGGAGAATTGGATCGAATAACGTTAAGGTCCTATGGGATGGATCGGATAACGTTAAAGCTCCATAGAGATACATTGTAACCGCACAGGCTTTAGCGGTTCTTATCCGATCCATCCCATAGGACCTTAACGTTATTCGATCCAATTCTCCTCCCCAGAATACTTAACGTTATGCGATTTTAGCGTTATCCAAAGTAAACATTATCTGAGGTATTACTGTATTAAAAATAACTAAATAAATAAAAACACCACCTTATTATGTTTCTATAAAACTTAAATATAAATCAGATGGATCGGATAAGAACCGCTAAAGCCTGTGCGGTTACAATGTATCTCTATGGAGCTTTAACGTTATCCGATCCATCCCATAGGATTTTAACATGCATCGGATAACACTAAAAATCGGATAACACCAAGACTTGTGGAACCAAGTCTTAGCCTTATCCGAGGTATTACTGTACTTAGATGCCACTGGACCTAGTGTAAATACTACTCAGGGAAGTTCCTAGACACAAAAATATATTTTAAAAAATAAAGTCATATAACAATAAGAATTTAACAAATCCTACATACCTAATCAACTTCAGCAACTCAATAAAGAATAAATACTCAAAATGAATGAGGAGTAGGGAATAATAGCAAATGAAAACCAAAACCAAGCAACTGCCTAGATGTCTATGAAGGTTGTCTGTGAAGATCTGTTGGGAGCTAACCTTCTGAAAACTAAGAGGGAGAAGGCCTGACAGGTCTCAATAGTGATGCTACCATTTAGAAAATTATTTTTTCTGGTTCTACTCTTCTTTACTTCTCTTGTGGTTGCTAATCATTTAGTCTCGAGGAAGCTTGAGGGGATCTTCTAACAGGTAGCATTCCTATAGAGGAATTGCTCTGCATGTTAACAAGATTTTATTCTTACTGGTTTTGTCATGTGTTTATTTTGATTTATTGTTGTAAACTATGACGAATTCCGTTCTCCAGATGGGCAATTTACAAACATGTTAAATAAAATAAATAAATAAATAAATGTTAATAGTGCAAACACAAAGTCACATGGGCAGGAGTGGGCCATTGATTTCTGTACAAACACAGTTGATCTCCCTATTGTGTGCAGCCTACTAAATGATTCAGCTTACAAATTAGATTTGTTTTCTGATTGGTCAATAGGAATAAGCTCAGGCTTCATTTGCATGTATAATTGGTAAGTTATGAAGACCAACCTGAATCACATCTCTAGCACAGCTGAGAATGTTGGCATCTAAGAAACATGCAGTTTGATGAAAGGAACAAGCTGCATTCATTTAGTAACACCATGGATTAATCATCTCCACAGTCCAAGTGACACCTATGACTGGGTTTGGAAGCAATTTTTTACTACAAGTTGCACACATTGAAATACAATGAAATCTAAAATAAATAAATAAATAAATAAATGAACTCTTAAAGAGTCCCAGATGAATCCCATTTACTTTGTCCTCAAACAGGAGCTACTGAGACTAGAACCACATTTTTTGATGCATGACCCAAGAAAAGGTTCATTCACCTGGGGGAGGAAGTGTGCCCTGGGCAAATCCTTCTATATTCCTAAATATTAATACCAGGAGTAGCAACCTTCCCATGTGGCTCTCTTTATCAATCCAAAATTCAGCCTCTTTTCAATGACAGTTCCCCAACTTGCATAGGGATTTATCACATTAGTAGTATGACATTGCTGAGACTAGTAATCAGAATTAATCACATAGACAAAAATATAGGTCTAATCCATGTTGAAATAGTCACTTGTGCCTGAGGGTTCCTCCATACAAAACAGTTCCTATGTCCTAAGAAACTACCATGATAAGGAGGACAGCTGTAAGTCAACATTTCCACTGGAATGTTAGCATCTCTTCATGGAGTGGACTAAATTTGAATCGTGTCATTAGAAATGTGTCCTGACTTTCATCCGGTGATTTTGTCATATTGCATCCTAGTGGTGTGCAAACAGAAGGACAATGAAGTGGCACTCACCTACTGCGCAAGCCTCTTTATAGTCTGGACAGCACTTGCCATACTTATCACATTCTGGATCACAGTCACAAGGTCTCCCTCTTACATAGTGGCCACTGCAATGCCCCTTACACGAGAGTTCTACATGAGATGATGGAAGAAAGTTAGTACTCTTTTCTTGACATTCAAGAATGGGAACTCTTTTAATTAAGATATTATATAATCCCTACAGTGATGTTGTGTATGATGGGTGGGTGGGTGGATGGATGTGGAGGAAATACTTCAGGCATGCACTAAAAGCCCAAGGCATTCAACCTGTATGGTTTAATTTTGCAAACTTATAAACAAATGTAATGCTGGATGTGATTTAGAATCTATTTTGTTGTTCAGCTGCACAGTCGATTCTGACCCTTTGTGACCCCATGGACCATTGCCCCCCAGGCACCCCTGTCCTCCACCATCCTCCTTGTCTATATGACCGTCTTCTATCAATAACTATACTAATGAATACTTACAGTTTAACATTACTTGGCTGTTAATAATTTAGTATACTATTCCAGTGTTGTGTATGTGTACAAGGAGAAATGAGTATGTTCTTTCTCTTTTTGTATATCAAATATAATTTCAGAAAATACCTATCTTATTTACTAAACTTTGCTTGTGTTCAGTTGTTTTTGTGTGTATCATACATCTGCAGATCAGTCATCAAGTAAAACATGACTTATTCTGTATTTGCAATTTTGAATGTGAGACATCTGACAAACATTCTTGTAAGGCACTTTGGTATTGACTGTAGCTCTGAATCACGCCATTTGCAAAGCCCACTGTCACCAAATCTATGGCTAGGTTGTCCACATGAATTTTTACAGGGGATGTTCAAAGCCAAGTAGTGGTATGATAGCCTAATCTGCATATGCATCATACACCACTACAGTGCAGCCAGTCTGACTACGTACATTTAAAATAATAATTAAATTGTAGGATTCTGAACAGGTTCAGTGCCTTTTTCAACACCACAGAGTCCTGTGAGCTGAACACTGAATAATTTAGATTGTTTTACTTGCTCTTTGGTGGACAAGGAAGCTGAAAAATTGAAGCTTGGTTGTGTTGATTTAGCTTCAAGAAAAGTCAGCCAATGTGCCTTATGCATCAGAATTTGGACAATAGACAAAATTCATGACAATTGAAAAATCATGCTTAAATCTTCCTGTATGAAAAGAGGCTATGTTTTACACAACATGTTTTTAGAAACTAGAAAACTCTTACTGGGTTTCAATCCTGAATCTTATTTAATCAACAGTTTATGCCCCGTGTTTTCTCCCTAGTGAAATTGTGAACTACATGCTTGGTATAAGAAGGCTGGTACCTGCACATTAACATATTGTTCATAGAAGCCATTCCCTTCATTAGATAAGGCAATGCACAACATGTTTCCACCACTGCCCAAAGGAATTATCTATGTATGTCTGGAGCAATGCAACACAAATATGCAACTAGGAAACACGCACAGGACACACACATGCACACATGCACACACAATGGTAAACAAACAGAGACAAATAACAAGTGCCAAAGGGAAGGATCTTAAAGAAGGTGGTAAGGAATCTTCCCAAACTTCCTACCATCAGAGAACCCTTCCAACAACTTCCAAATCAACTGGATTGTGCTTGAAGAGCCCCAGAATCCATGAAATCCATGTACACCACAGCTGTTTGTAGACAGATGGCTATCTTTCTAGGGCACTAGAACACCACCCTGCTGAGCCTACCTAGTGGTCACACAAAACCTGAATATAATCTGCAGCACAGGGGTAGACAATTTCCCATGGCTCAAGGACCATTTTCATTGTTGATTGATTGACCAAAAGCCAAGTAAACTACATCCGAAAGGGGCAGGTCCACAAGAGAAACAACAACAGTACAAATATTATTGTGAATCCCCCCTTTTAAATATAATGCTATAATACATCCTTTCTAATGTTATAGTGCCACACTCTCCTCGATCATCTCTTATTCACTTTAGATATACTTGCCAGTTTCTGTCAACCAGAAGCAACACTATCACCAGCAGCCTAGTAATGGTTGTGGTGACAGCTGGGATGGTGATAGGGAAGGGTTAAATTAAGAATTACAGATGATCTGGGAAGAGGAGCTAAAATCATGTTAGCATTCCAGAGAAGAGATTTTGGTAGGTCTTCGAGGCCTGATCACAGCTCACAAATTATAACAAATGCAAACAACAAAAACAAACTTCTTGCCAAGATAGCCACAAATTCCCTAGTTCAGGAGTGCCTTCTTTTAATGATGGCTTATCTGTAATGAATAGTTTAGCAACAGAACATCTCTGGCTTCTGCAGTGATAGTTCTGGGAAATGTGGAGAACTCAGCAGCAGGTATGCAGTGGCTATGACAAAGTCATTCTCCTTTTGCTATATGAAAGGAGCAAGAATAGGCCTCAGGGTCATATTCTGGAGAAAGAGGCATAGGGAGAATCAGCCATGAGTTTCCTTTGAAAGGCAAAGGAAGGTAGTAACTTGCTTAGCACTTCAACAACAGGTGGAAGGTAACACATGATGAACCAAAATAAAGGCTTTCAAGGGCCATCTGCCCTATGGGCCATGTGTGGCCAACCCATGCTGTAGTGTAGTGTATCCAACCTAACATGTCAGGACAAAATAAATAAGGTCAACTTGACTGAGCCTCAGGGAAACACATCCACTGTTACTGATCTTCCCGGTAAAACATCACTTCCCAAGAACCCAAAACTCCCTGATACACAGTTTGAGAACCATTGTTTTAATGGGAAATAGAGCAGAACTGATTCACCTTTTAAGAGTAGAAAACAAAAACAACCCCAACCCCATCCCTGAAAAGACTGCAGTTGAGGACTTACCTGAATAGCAGACTTGCTTGTAATCTGGGCAGCAGTCCATGTGGTGAAGGCACAAATTATCACACTGGCAGACACGCTTCCTATCATACCCTTCCCCACATCTCCCTGCACAGCTTGATAAATCTAAAATCACACAATACTGGAGTAAATATTACCAGACCAGACTAATAGGATAGGAAAGAAAGAATGAGAAAACCTGGTAAGGGTAATACTTGTCACCCCTTGCCTTAAAAATAATAATACATTTATAATAGTAGTACTGTACATTTATTGTAATACAAATCAAAAACCCTCAGCTTAATTCTTATCACAACTTCTAAGCCTTTTTGGGATTTATCAAAGCAAACACTACCAAGGTTTGATCCAGTGCAAAATCCAGGAGGTGATTATCCATTGTCTGCTGTTTGCAAGAGGTGAAGAGATTCTAGGGGACCATCTCTAAACAACTAATGCACATCAATTATATTATACTGTAGTTTACTTTTGCTTCCTGTGACTGTACTACAACTTGAAGTAACTTGTAACAGATGATCAGCAGTATCCTCTTACTACAAAGTTACTCCATGAAAACCACTGTTGTAAAAGTAAATAATTTAGAACTGATGCTGAAAACAGTCCCTGGTCAAAATTCTGTTGTATAACCTGTTTTAGCTAATTGAAGCTAATTGACCAGAGGTGTGAATAAGATGCATCCCAGCAGCTTGTTACTTAGCTGTATCAAGTAACACAAACTTTAAGAAAACACCAGTAGAATTCTGATCACTTTAAACTTTCCAGACTCTTGCTTCTTTCTGTGTTTTCAGCAATTGCTTTGTGGCAAAACTAAAAACGAGAGTAAAAAAACCATTTGAGGCAGGAGTATCTTTCAAGTCTCTTTTACTGCAAGAATGCGGAGGAGTAAAGAAATAACATATGATTTTGTTTTCATTCTATTGTCTACAGAAAAATACTAAGATTATATTCTGATGAATATAATCATTCTATTGTCTACAGAAAAATACTAAGATTATATTCTGATGAAGAAAAATTCTTTTGAAAAACTGGCAATACAGGAATAGTTTTGAAAATACAGTACATATTTTTTTGAAATAGTAGCCGTGTTAGTTTGTAGTTCAGGCATATCAGAAAACAAAACAAAATAAACAAAACAAAATAAAAATAAAATAAAATATCAAATTTGATACACAGATTGCTATATGATTTTATATATTATATTGCAGCTTTCCTGCCAATTCTCTTTAGCAAAACAGAAAGTAACCAGGTACAGTGTTTTTGTTTGTTTTCTGACATGCAAGTCAAAAATTGATCAGAGACCAGAATGGGCTTTCTCAGCAACCTTGAGACTGAAAGGGAGTCATTTAGAGCTAATCTGAATAATCTATTGTTGCTAATGGCTGTGTGAAGCTGTATTGTTGTGCTTGCTTGTCTGTCATCTTTCTTGACCACACCCATCTCCCTTTGACCCCCTGAATTTGGTGTATAAAAACCATGCCTGTAAGATTCACTCTTTCTCTGAAGAAGTGGAATTGATTCATGAAAGCTAACAATAAAATTAAAGCAGTTAGTCTTTAAGATGATATATATATTATTTCTTCACTTCTTCTTGCAGTAAAAGAGACAAGATAGTCCTGCCTCAAATGGTTTCTTTCTCTCATTTGCATCTGCACCGTTTGGCCCTATTTTTGTGTTAGAACTAAAAACGGGGCAAGTAAGTATCTAAACATTAGCATTCTGGTTTGGGATTAAGAAGACTGTTGACATAAAGGATGGCTTTTTGTGGAGGGATCTCAATCTCTGCTGCAGCCCATAACGCTCTTTGGAAATCATCTGCTGAAGGATGGGAGACAGATGCAGAATGGAAACCAGGCTAAGGAAGAGAAACTTATGAGAGAGAGAAAAAACCTCAGCAACCTGGAGACTTAGAGGAATAGAGCACTTTAAATCTCACCTTTTAAAAATCTTTTTAAAAACATAACCAAGTGTGAATGAATCAACCATAGTTAAATAAGGAGGAAAGACTCTTTTCCTCTTGAATTACAACCTTCCAACTTGACCTCAGAAGATAGAAGATTGCACAGACTTTTTTTAAAAAAGTTTTTCAAATAACAGTACGGTATTTATTTCAGGGGAGTGTAAAGTGTTCATTTTCTGTCTTGACAGAGGACAGGGAAAGGTTTAATAAAAAAATGAAATAAGAGATTATTTCCATCACAAGCTCACCACAACACTCTACAATATAAGCTTTTGACTCATGTGTTTCCCCCCAGTGGTGGACACTAAAAATATGCCACACTTATCTCATAGAAAAAGTAGCATCACCACAACTACATTAAAACTAGCCCTGGAGCTTAAACAGCAAAGAAACGTCACTGGGTTGGGCTGGTTCCTGAAGTGATTTGGCCATATCTACAACCTTTGAACAATTTGTACATCATGTTTGCCTCCAGATAATCAGATTAAAACATGGAGGAATATGTGAGGATATTTTATTTATTATTTATTTATTGAATTTATTACCCCGCCCCACTCGGGAGAACCCGACTCTGGGCGGCTTACATCGTCATAAAACAGAGGTAAAAGATAAAAACATATTTGCATATGTTTCTTCCACCAACATCTCCATCTATCCAGCGGTTGTTTTGACTTCTTATGTTGAGCTTGAAAGTCAAAAAGGGTCCATAGGCATGGTTGGTGAAATGTGTTTACAGTGATTGGAAGGAGCTGCCTTAACCTTCTCATTTTATTCTCCCCCTTTGTGAGACATTTGACAATTAAATGGTATAACTGAAACACATGGCAATAAATCATGATAGTGTCACAACAATAGACTCAATTTGGGGAGCAAGAAGATACAAAGCTACAGCAGTTGGAAGGTTTAGTAATTTAGCTAACTAAACTGACAGTGGCAGAAATGTTGATTTCAATATATCAAAGCATCCTTCCCTTTGAACAAGGAAGACCAAACATTTAAACGACAAGCCAAATGGAATTTCTCAACACAACATGAAACAACAGATATAACATACACAAAATATGGGTATTAATAATAACATTTTTAACCACACATAATAGATGCACATATGACCATCACAAACAAACACAAATTGAAACAGAATGATCATGCAAAATATCATTGTTTCATTGTACGAGCACCAAGCAAACATCTATTTTCCACAGAGAAGCCATGAAAATTTTGCAACATGTTGTAGGTCACTCAAAAAGATTCAGCAGTGGGATGTGCATAAGTGCAAGTTGCTATGCTTAATTTCCCTCCACAATTGCATGTCTCACTTCCCACACATTACATATATTTTTACTATAGATCAGTGTTTCCCAACCTTTGGCTTTTGGATTTCAATTCCCAGAAGCCTAAGGCAATTCCCCAAAGCATCGGTCAGCCAATGTACTGACTTAGGCTTCTGGGAATTAAAGTCCCACTGTGGGGCATGGACCTCACGTTGGGAACCACTGCTGTAGATGAAGGGGAGCCTTTTTATACTTTTGAACAACTGCAGTGCAAAATTGACTTCCTTCTAAAATTAGGGGTGACTCCTAAGTGAAGCATCTCCATTGTCAACAAAATATTTATTTGCCTCCTAAGACATTTTCCTGTTTACTTTGCAGATTGTTAACATGGTAATTTTAAAGATTATATTGTCATTTAAAATATGTTATCTGTTCTTTATTATTTATGTGACATGTTCACTGGTTTATTCTTTATATCATCTATTGTTTATTATTTTGATCTTTTTTTAAAAAAAGTTATCCTGGTTTTATCACAAACTTCCTTAGAATTTTTTTTAAAAGTTGTGCAGAAATGTTCAGAAAGAATACTAATAATAAAATATGTAATGGGGATAAGATCTGATTTTTACAGTAAGTAAAAAGAAACTAATTAGCCATATACGCAAATAATTAGAAACTACTGAATATTTTCAAGACCCTTTGATTTCAGTGAAGGCAACTAAGACCATAATTGACTCTCTTCTTAAACTTCAAAATAATTAGTATTAAATTAATCATATCCTCACTTGTTGTATTACATATGTTTGGTAGTCTATTATTATGGATATTAGACAAAATTGCAATTAGATAAGTAATTTGAAAATTACAGCAGAAAGTTAATTCACGCAGCTGTTTAACATGACTAGGGAGATATTCTCAAATCATATTTCTGTTGCCACACCATTCAGCTCATGTGGGTTATGAAGCTTACTTATGCTAAGTGTTCAAAACTAGTGTGAAGAAAGTGTGACCCTATAGTTGCTGAACTGCAACTTCCAGCAGCCCCTTGCCCAAAGCTAATTGTTACGAATCATGGGTCTTGTAGTTTAATGCCATTTGAAGCAAGGGAGTGCTTCACAATGCATGGAAACTGTCTTGTGTGTGGGGGGGGGGGCAGGGGAGAGCCACACCTTTCCTAGGACCCTTCTCTAACCTCATTAGAGACTGAAGTACTTTAGGTTTATTCATTTTCAGGGATGTCTTGGTTTGAGCAGCTTTCAGGTTCCTGATATTAAAGCACATCTGGAGCTAGTGGTGTCATCTTCAAGCCATCCCATTTGGAAGTACTTGACACAGGGAGAAGGAACATCCATGCTGTCTCCTTGAATTATTTAGAATGTGATGGTCCCAGTCCCTGTTGGTGAGTAGCTACACTCAGAAGACAGAATCACCACAAAAAACATCTCTGTCTTGGTTAGCTCACTGTGTTCAAATTTCAAGCTAGAACTGGCCAGGTGTAGCTTTATTCATCTTAAATCTCCACCCTTCACTTGAAATGGGCAATGAACTGGATTGCCATTCTCACTTGAAATGGTCAATGTACTGGATTGCCATTCTCACTTGAAATGGGCAATGTACTGGATTGCCATTCTCACGTGAAATGGTCAATGAACTAGACTGCCATTCTCACTTGAAATGGTCAATGTACTGGATTGCCATTCTCACTTGAAATGGGCAATGAACTGGACTGCCATTCTCACGTTTCCCAATAATATGATTTTGTGGGTTTTTAAAAATCTTTCATTTGTTTTTTATTTGTACAGTACCTTGTGAAGAAGCATGCTGTGCCAGAACGACTGAGAGTAAAACTAAAGAGGTCCAATATATATTCCAAGCCATGGTGATTTGTAGCGACTGTGCTTTTCCTTTAATAAAATAAAAAAAACTTTTCATTATTGTGCTTATAATAATCCCATCATTATTCTAGTAACCAAATATTTGTGATGTGCCATCAAGTCAGAACTGACTTCTAGCAACCCTGAATAGTGCTCTCAAGGTAAGTGAGATTCTGTCAGTTCCATTCCCTCGATCAGCTTCCATGGCTGGGCACAGATTTGAACATAGGCCTCTTGAATCCTAGTCTGTCACTCTATCCACCACACCACACTCGGTATCCATCCAAACATACATCACCAAAAATATGCATGAATATAGGACAAATGCCTAGTGAATCATAAATAGTACAAAATTTTGTACATACAATAAAAGACCTCCCATTCTATAAACTGCAAAATATTTGTTCACTCACTACCAACAATTTTTGAAGATATTAACAGACATGCATGTGTATATTCACACAAACACACATCTTCTAAAATGTATTTAATCCCTTATCATTTTCAACTATATTTTATATTTCACAATTCAAATACATATATAAATAAGAAAATCCACATAACATGCTGCTACTATGCCATTAACAATAATAAATAATATGATGTTTACAATATACATCAGTTTACAGGCTCAGCAAAATTATTTCTCTCCCCTCCCAAAATATATTAATTAGTTATATTTAATTTTACCTTGCATGTTTTTTTAATCCAGCTTTTTTTAAAAAGAAGAGAGCAATTACATTATACTAGAGTTATCCATTCCAAAAATATATACAGTCTACAACAAATATTTGCTTGCACAATTTTGTCCCAAAACAAACAAATAAATAAAAAATTTAAGAGTCTTAAATTACATTTTACATTTTACTCCAGAGTGGAATTACAAGATCCAAGAAGTAGGTATTGCACTTACCCTCCAATGGCTATTTCTGGTAGCAGGGATTCTCCACATCCTTATATATGAGTGAGAGTATATTGGGATGAACTAATTAGTCAGTAGGTTAGACAAAACCAACTGTGACAAGCCATGACAGCAAATTTTCCACATCTCTTGGACATCATCCCAGAAGACTAGACAGCAACATCTGGAAAACACTCCCATTAAGAAAAATGACTATGAAAAAAATAATTTTAGACTTATTAGTCAACACATTTCTAATAGTTCAATGAACAAACTGTCCTAAGAGATTGGACATTTCTGGAAGCATGGTAATAATAATTTCATGTCAGAAATTATTCTGGGTTGAAAGTATTTTTTGCTGGAGAAACTCTACTCAGGGGATGCCCAAATGAGGCTCCTTTCATGTCACCAAGAGCTGGGACAGAGACAGGTGCTCAATCCATAATGCAGTACCCAGATCTTCAACTGCCAACTTGCCAGCCTTCCATATAAGGCAAGCTTCTTAACCACTGAGCCATCGTAGCCCCTGGATGCATGGTTATTCAATGGCACTAACATTATTCATATTGAATGGTAGAGGGTATATGCTATTTGCCATCAAACATAGTCCAAAAAAATATGAGAAGGTTTGAAATATGAAAGGTAAAGTTTGAGAACACTAAGTAGGAGTGGAAACTCCACAAAACTTTAAGATAATATATTGAAGAAAGTTTGAAGGTATCTGCTTCAGAGTTCTTGGTAGGCAACACTCAACTGAGGGGAACTATTAAACTTTGGATCTACTCATTCCTTTTTGATATCCTAGAGCAATGATGGCGAATCTTGGCACCCCAACTGTTCTTGAACTTCAATTCCCAGAAGCCTGGATCAGTAGTATCTGGAATGCTAAGGTTCACCATCACCATCCTAGAGTAGGTGCCAATTCCCCAAATTTAAATTTACCTATAGATTTTGCTGGGCTTCCAACAAACTTTGACTCCCTTTCAATGGTATTAAGACTAACAAAAAGTCCCTGTTTTAAGTTCATTGGCATGCTTGCCATTTTAAGGGGGGGGCAGTGTGATAGAGACTCCCACTAAATGTGGAGATGTCATTTACAAACACAAGTTCCTATGTCACGGTTGTTTAATTCAACATGACAAATATATATCTGAAGAGGAAAATTGAGGGCATCCTCAATTACCGCAATCAATTACTTTGAGGGTAACCATGGAACAGTACTGGCTGGGTCTTAATAGAAAACAAGTAACTCACTCAGAGATAGAAGGCAATATGCCAAGATGCTAGCCAACTTCAGCAACTGAGAGCTAGGAGTTCAGTCTCACTTATAAGACATTGGAGACTTTATTCTGCCACCCCTTGGGTTTTCCTAATTTCAGGAATATTTTACAGATTGGGCTAAAACTAGAGTGGGTAACATGATTTACCTCAGCATGGCAAATTGAGAGAATTCATACCTTCCTGAATGATTGAGCATGTGGCCTGGTCTACCACAGTAGAAAACAATACAGAGTAGACTGTGCCTTTATCGCAGATCTTCAGGAGTCAGTGTCCAAATGGGCATGTTACCTAGAATAAGGGTAGACCAGGCTTAAGCCCAGAAAGGGACTATGCAACATGCAGATTTACTATTTTCCTTCTAAACAAAGAGTACTCTCCACACCTGGTTTCAACATGGAAATTATTTCTTAAAAGATAAAAGTGGGTCTTCCTCCATTGTTTCCCACTAAATTTTGGCTCTGCAGCAACAATCATGGCAGTGTAGATCCTTGACTTCTGCCACCAGGCCTAGATCACATGTAGATGTGAAACTAAAGGTGCACACCATGAAGCCTGTACAGTGGTGGGCTCAAATTTTTTACCTACCACACTGTGGGCATGGTATGGTGGGTATGGCCATGGGGAAAAGCCCTGTGTTGCACCCAAATTAGGACTACTTTGTTTCAAAACTTGGATTGGTGCAGCCAGCCAGAATTTATGCTACTGGTTTTGGCAAACTGGGACGAACCTGCTGGTGCCCACCACTGGGCCTGTACCCTGACTTCCCGATACTGTATCCTTATTCCAGGTGAATTTTGTCCTTCCTCCTGAAATCTCTCACCAAGCCAGGTGTCAAGACTTGGACAGGGAGTTGGACATAATGGCATTAAAAAGTCCTTTCCAACTCCATTATTCTATAACTGAATGCCTTATGCTGAGCATAAACCTTGTAACCAGACAATTGTATCAGGAGGAGTGTTGGCAAGGCAGGACGGTTATCTGTATGGGGACAGGAGCAACCACCCTTGAAACTGAGGTCATGATGGTTTGGTTGCATTCTAAAGCAGGTGAGGAGACTTCATAAGGAAAAAGCATTTTAAAAAGTCATGATTTCTCCTCTACCCACAATCAAATGCTCAGGGCCAAGATCTCATACAACTCATGTGGGTTTGTGTATTCAACACACCTGTTTGTCTGATGCAAGAGATATAAAGAAAACTAAAAGTTGGAATGTCTCTTTGGTGGGAAAGTTAATCAGATGCTTAGTTCTCCATCTCTATCATGAAATACAAAAATTTAGGGAAACAGTCTTAAAGAGCTCTACTTTCCTCTTTCAAAATTAGTCTTGTACATAAAATAAATGTAGCAGATTTCTAGTACAGTACATTTATATTTTGCAAATTTGTGCATTTGTTCATGTTTTGTCGTAACATGTGATGGGTCTCGATGGATGGACCAACAATGTGAAAGTAAATTGCCAATGATGATAGCACTTAATTTGGTAATAATGTTAAACTAATTGGTCAGAGAGACTGGGGTGGCTCAAATGGTTAAGATGCTGAACTTGATGACTGGAAGGTTGGCAGGTCAGCAGTTCTATTCCCGAGTACTGCAGGATGGAGTGAGTTCCTGTCTCTGTCCCAGCTCCTGCCAACCTAGCAATTCAAAAGCAATAAATTGCAAGTAGATAAATAGGGACCACTTCAGTGGGAAGGTAAACAGTGTTCTGTGCACTCCAGTGCACATGTCCATGGAAACATCTGCAGACATAGACAGCACTGGCTCTATGGCTGTAAACAGAGATGAGCACTGAACCCTAGAGTCAGATATTACTGGCTTTCAAGCATGGGCGACCTTTCCATCACTTAATTGGTCAATGTATATTGATTCTATTTAGAGCAGGCATTCACAATCTATGGCTTGCAGACCAGCCCCAGCCCCCAAAGACATTTCATCTGGGCCCCGATGCCCTTGCTGCTCCTGGAAGTGGAAGTAAAACGTGTGCCACACATGCACAGAATGCTGCTAAATGCAGCATTTTACTTCCGCTTCTGGGTGGGAGGAACCACAAGACCCTCCTGATCAGCTGCCCAGGAGGTGTGGTCAGGCCCACGGCCTGAAAACATTTAGAATTGCTGATTTAGAGGTCAGGGAGGAAGGGGTACCAGCAGTGGTGGGATGTCAAAATTTTTACTACCCCACTGTGATGTCATCACAGTGTGGTGGAGCTAACATCATGATGTCATGATGTGGGTGGGGCCAAAGAATTTTTTTAAAAAATAATAAAATAAAATAAAAATAAGCGCACACACACACCCCTCAACCCACCCACCCACCCACAACACAAACCCGTAAATAAATTAAATAAATAAAATAAAAATTACATTAAAATACACCCACCCACCCACCCCAAGCATAAATCTGTATTTATGGTACGGTGTTAGTATGTCAATATAGGTAAAGATATTAAATACACATTAAAATACACACAGCCACACCACATCCAAAGGTGAGTCACTTACCTGGGGAGCAGGCTATAGGGAGCTTCAGGGAGGACAGCAAGGAGGCTGTGCATACACGCCAAGCACTGTAGGTGTGCATGCACAGTGGGGGAACCAGTGAAATGATAAGCCCTGAAGGCGGTTCCCCCCAAAAGCTGCTACCGGTTCTCCATGACACTGAGAAAATTTACTACCGGTTCTGGTGAACTGGTGAGAACCTGTTACATCCCATCACTGGGTACCAGGGACTCGCATGGAACAAAATTGAAAGTATTTGGCTCAGTGGTTTTTAGTCCCTATCCTTTGATCTAGGGGTGGCCAACCTTTTTGCACTGTGGCCCAGATCATGCCCCTGGAACAGCTGATTGGGCTTAACCACCCCACCCATAAGAAGAACCAGGCAAGTTTACAGCTGTTGTAAATGCACCCACTTCCACATTTACGTCAGCTGTTTGCACATTTGCACATTCACAGGGGCATTTTATGGCTGGCATAAATGCACCTGCTTCCACTTCCAGATGACAGTGATGGGCTGCATTGAATGGCATTGGGGGTCGAGGCTGGCCCATGAGCAGTAGGCTGGGAACACCTGCTTTGAGCAATGCTTTTGCTTTTACAGTGTGTAAGGGTCTGTTCCCTCACAGGAGCCAACAGTGATTTCAGCAAATGGTATGAAGTGTAAATCAGTTCACTATTGGAAAAATGGAAGTAAAATATAATCTAGATTGACAACATAATTAGTCAGCAATGAAAAAAAATATTTGAGTAAACTTGACATCAGATGATTTGTCTGGATGTGAGGAAAATTCTATTATGACTGCTAAATTTCTGTAGACGCTGATTAAAGTTTCAGTTCTTCTGCTTGCCTCTGAGAAAGCATACTGAAATCTATAATTCATTCACAATAACAACACCTTGGAAGGAGTGTGTAGGCCTGGATGTGGCCCAGTTTTGCTTCCTTTTAAAATACTGGTTCCTTCTCAGGAGGAAGAAATGTTTTTTCCACTGCTAAAGGATCAAAAGAATAGTGCTTTATCAGGCTGAGGGCAAAAGTACCCTGGAACAGTGGTATTCTAGAAGTAACCAGTGATCTCTTACAGGGATTTTAGCATTGAATTGACGGCCTACAAGGATTACAGATACTCCTTCATTCAAGATGTTTAAGTTAAGGATAGTGCATACTTTAGGTGTGAGCTTCCTGCACTAGGATCTCTCAATGATCCGTAGGTTTTCTTCCAGCTGTGCAATTCTCTGATTCTATAGAACTAGATGTAGCTACAAACCAATCCATGTGTGTGTTTAAGTGGGTGTGCAGTGTTATTAAATATTAAATTGGAAGTATGGAGAGATGATTATGAACCTATAGAGCCGTGTTCTTTTGATACATACCTGACTTGTAAATACTGTAATTAACACTGCAGTATACTGAAGTGAGGGGGGTTGTTTTGGAATTCTGGAAGTTGTGATCAAAACGAACAAAAGAAAGAATTTTTTTTCAAAGATCGAATCAAAACTTGTTGCCCTGTAAAAACCTGAATGGTAAAAGGCCTTGGATGGGTAAGAACTTCTTGTACTTCTGATTCACTGCTACAGCGCTAAAACACACTGTGCCTTAAAATGAGGTGATGAATGGAATCATACACTGGCATTATTTGTTATTGCTTCCAGCTGCAGTGGAAATGGCCAGATGGCCAGAGTGGATTCAGTTCCTTCTGTGTTGGACCATAGGGGTTACATGTGAATTGGGTGCCAAGTCAGCCACCCCTTTAAAAACATGCTTATTTTTAAGGCTGAAGAAGCATTGGCTAGGTGGTTAATGAGTACTAATGAGGTGAAACATTTTCCCAAGGGACAAACCAGATTGCTTAAGTCACTCAAAGATCTATTTTTTAAAAAAAATTGCATGGGTACATTGTTAAATCAATATTCAGTCTGTGATTTTGACGCTCTTACAGCAAACTCACAAAGAAAAATAATGTCTAATAGATAATATGAAGAATGTCTTCCTGAATAATAAAAATGAACATTCATCCTTGATCCAATACTCATTTAAAAGCCTTCCTGGAGAAGCGGTATGAAAAATGTTTTTTGCAATACAACTTCCACAAATGTGCTTGCTTGTCTGTCATCTGGCTTGACCACACCCCTTCTCCCTTTGAGCCCCTGAATTTGGTATATAAAGAACATGCCTGTAAGATTCACTCTTTGTCTGATGAAGTGGGCTTGATCCACGAAAGCTAACAATAAAAATATAGCAGTTAGTCTTTAAAGTGCTACAGTGTTTTTTATTTTATTTTGTTTATTTTGTTTTGTTTTGTTTTCTGATATGCCTAAATGTATAGACAGTGTAGCCATTGAGATTTGCAATTTAAAAAGGAGTTGCACATCCACAAACCTATCCTTATATCCATAGTATAAAAATAGGAAATAAAGATTATGCAAATTGCCAGTGCATGTGACCACACCCTGACCTGCCATAAGTTTTGGAATAAAAATCCCATCAGCCAGTGCAAAACGTACAGTAGACTACATTTGGTCATATGCAGAGATGGTTTGCTATCGTCAACTGCATTTTTTCCCTGAAGCAGGAAAAATGTCACTAGTGTGAATTTATTTAAGGTGGACCCCAGCAAGTGACCCACACACTATGATCACAGAGCCATCTCCTGTGGCACACATGAAATGAGACATGCAGGATTTAACACTGGGACTGCAATGGATTGCCGCAGCCTTGAGGATATGGACAAGGTGCGTCTTCACAGCCAGTCCATCTGGCATGGCGTCTTCCGCCTCCATGACTGTTGGGAATTAGAATAGTGAAGTGGTTCCTCCTCCACTCATTTTGCCGTTGGGCCTAATATGATGGTTTCCAGTGGCATTTCCTCCATTGAGTGAGCCATCACCCCACCTAAAGGGGCTTATCCACCCATAGCCATTGGCCCCTTTAGAGAGTCAGGTTAGTTAACTGTCACCTGGCACTCGGCATTGAGTCACTGGCTGTACAGTCTACTCCATTACCATAGTGGGATGTCCGGCCAGACTCATGAGGTTTTCTATAACTCATATAACAAGGAGGACTGTCCACCCAGGGGGAACAAGTGGCCACTCTAGCCTCTAGCCTTCATTGGATATATCTGCATTTATAACCGTATAGTAGTCCTTTTATGGCAGTAAAAAATAGAATTGCTTGTAATGAATGCTGTATCACAGATTCATCTACATATTTATGAAGAGGTGGTTCCATGTGGTATATTATATTTATATACAAACATTTACATTTTGAGCACCAAACAATTATCTCCCTCCTGACTATCCTAGTTAGTTACCATTGAGTGTACCAGCTACAGTGGGGGTCCTGGAAGTAGAAGTCTAAAAGATGCAGAGATCTAAACTATGTCATAGGTGCAGTAACATTGTACAAACATTCATTCTACCCCACTGTGCCTAAGAAGTGATCCATTCATGAGTATCTGTGAATTCCTTTTTAGATGTCCACCTTAAGGTGATGTGGTGGTAAAGGGAAGCTGAGGCCAATGCCTTCAGAAGGTTATGTTATAAATCTGGACTCTTAGCAGGCAGATCCAGAAGGGAATAATCAAGGCTGAGATACCATACTAAGGTGTACCCACCTTCTTCAGAAAGCAATGGTTACCTCAGCAGGAGGAAACTAGGCAATCCAATGGTGATGGGAGCAAAGGTATTTCTTGAAGAGCAAATGCTAGATAGCAACAGTAGTGGAAAGTGGTGTCAATGAAGAAGCTTTCATAGACAACAGAACTAGATTGACTCTTGTTAGAGGAAGGCAATAGTAAGCAACATTTAAATGCTTTATACTAAAATCCCTTATCCAGTGGTGGGTTGTCAAAATTGCCGCTACACAACCATGACGTCATGGACGTTGTGGGCATAGCCGATGTCATGTCATGACATCATGGGTGGAGCAAAAAAAAAATTAAAAATGTCTGTGCATGCGTCAAACCTCCATTTGATGCATGCACAGTTTTTATTTTATTTTTTAGTGCACATGCACTTTTTTTAGTGCACATTTTGGCTGCCCAGAAATACATTTTTGGAGGGGGCCGGAGAGGCGACCGGACCAGTTGTCCGGGGTTTTCCACCACCCTGCGACCCCTCCTGATGGGGTGCTACCAGTTTGGGTGAACCAGTCCAAACCGGTAACATCCCATCACTGCCCTTATCCAAAATGAAACTAGCATGAGAACAGGCCTGACTATACTGGTACACTCAGTAAACTGAAACAACCGTGAATACTGAGGGCTTGATGGGTCACCCAACCAAGTTATGTGTTGTGAGGGTAGTATTTCTATACTTTTTCCTTCCAAGAAACAGTCACAAACTGAAAAGAAACAACAGGAAGTATGAGGTCAACACTGTAATTATTACTATTTTATATAATGGCCATGGAGTTCTGCATTTTCAATTTCTATTGGATTCAGACTGGGTTTACTCTCTGCTTAAAAGGTAATCCAAATTCTGCAGCAATTGTTTTATTTAGATGCTAAAAAAGCAAGGGGCAAAATGTTTTTCCCTCCTGATTTTTGTCAGTGTATCTATTCACAGCTGTCATGATTGTTAGCCTTCTTGTTCCTAATTTATAGAAATTAATCAGGTACCATTTGCAATAATTCTCTATGTTGGAAAAATTGTGGGTTTTTTAAATAAACTACTTCTTCTTCTGTGTCTAGGACAAACTATTAAGATATATATGGTTATGTTTTCTACTTTGTTTTGAAATAATTAGTGTTTGTATCTTTTGACTACTTTCACTACTTTGTCCTTACGCCTGTGATGGGAAGCACACCTGCTTGTCATATTATGCATTAATAAAATACTATGCATTTATATACTTTTTAATATATGTATATGTCTATAAATGCATACAGACATTAATAGATAGTATATGCATTTATAATCAATAATAATTACTATTAATGCATAATATATACTTCCCTAACATGGTTATTAACCGTCTCCCCAACAAGAGTGCACTTAGGAGTCATCTAATTCTCTTTCTTCCTGAAGTTAATTACCAAGAAATATCCTCACAGAGTTCACTGCCCAGCCAAACTTGCATGGCCATCTCATTGTGAAATTTCCAGAAGGTTTCAGAAGTTACCTTGTTTTGGAAGTCCAGAAACATGTGATTTTTTTTTTGTGACACATGTGTTTTCAGAGAAAGCAGCTGTGGGTCCAGAAACAGGCTGCTGTGGCCAAAATGAATAATATACATATGTAACTCTCTGAAGATGAAAATTTTCCTGCTTTTAACACATCAGTTCATTTTCCCATAGCATTTGCCATATCTGTTATAGAGTTTGAGGTGTTCTAAAAAAGCAGAGGAAGAGAAAGTCTGGGTTAACCATTAGCCTGGTTTAGGGTCCTAATATAAAGTCTGATCTACTTTTCCTGCTGCCACTGACTCACTTGGTGGTGGTTGGGCAAGGGAGGCAATTGGTTAACCCTAAAGAACATTATAGGGAAAGGAGAAAATAAAAGAAAGAGGAAGAAACCTTGCATTTTAGAAACACCCATGTGTAGGGGTGGGTAGGAACCCATGTGTTCTCTGGAGTGCATTATAAATAATGAGCAAATAACTTTCCATACTTTCATTGAGTTTACTATTTTTATTTATTTATTTATTTATTTATACCCCGCCCATACAGGAGATTTTCCTACTCTGGACAGCTTCTCAGCCTTTTTGCTAAGATCAAGTGTAGTGTAGTAGTTTACTAAACAGCTACTTGTCATTATACAGTGATACCTCGCTTAAAGAGCATAATGTGTTCCACGGGATTGCTCTTTAAGCTAGTTTGCTCTTTAAGCTAAACACCATTGTAAATGGCCAATTGTGACTTCTGGCGGGGGGGGGAATGTGAACCCCGATTTAGTTGTTAAGCGAGTTTTTGGTTGGTTTTAGTTGTTAAGCAAGGCAACCATTCAGAGAAAAGTCTGCTCTTTAAGCAAGTTAGTCTCTAAGCGAGGTGCTCTTTATGCGAGTTTTTACTGTATGTATGTATGTATGTATGTATGTATGTATGTATGTATGTATGTATGTATGTACATTCTAGTTCACAATGGGTGTTATAGTTGGTGATGGTGTTCACACAGAGAAGGACGGCATACTTGTGGCTTGTCACTGATAATGAGTTGACTGACAAAGCAACAGCAAAGGACCAGGGCCATAATTTTGTTTCGCTTAACTCAACTTCCTCCATCAACATGAACATCCAGAAGAAAAGGAAGGAAGGAAGGAAGAATATTAATTGAATTAAAAGTGTAGCACCAAAGCATGAATTGCAAGTGGGGTAGGTGGGAAGATTTTGATCTAAGGAAAATATTTGGTAAAAGCTTAGCATGCATTTAACTGTTTTCTTTACTCCATGCCAATGGATGTTAATAGTTCTGCCACCACCTCTCTTCTTTAGATGAATAAGCTTTCCCAGAAATGATTGTGAAACTAACACCCTGCCTTTTGGCAACTTTGAGGGATGATGACCCAAGACATATATTGGGGTGGGTGGGGAAGAAATGTGCTATGCTTGAGTTTTTTATGCTGAGTATGAAGTACAGTCAAACCTCGCATAAAGAGTGTTTCACTTAAAGAGCGTTTCGCTTAAAGAGCAGAATTTTCTCAGAATGTTCGCTTCGCTTAACAAATAAAACCAACCAAAAATTGCTTAACAAATAAATCGGGGTTCGCAATCCCCCCCGCAATTGGTCATTTACAATGGTGTTTCGCTTAAAGAGCAAACTCACTTAAAGAGCAATCCTGTGGAACGCATTATGCTCTTTAAGCGAGGTACCACTGTAGTTAGTTACCTTATGATGTAAAGAACTGCTCGGTTTGTATATTACAATTAAAAAAATGACAAGTGAATTAAATAATGTCAAAAATTATGATATTATTGATGAATATGGTAACATGATATTCTAAATTGAAATGCACCAGTGTCCCTCAGGCATTATCTGTGGGATAGCCAAAGGAACATGTCGCAGAAGCTCAATATTACCATAGTCCTTTCTCGCATAGAAAACAGTGCCTGTACTTTATTATATCATGACCTTATTTTTTGGCATACAACAAAATAGGACCAAATCCATATATTTGCCTCTTCAAACATTAAATTAAATCAAACTTTTTCCAAAGGACTCAGAAATCGACTGTTTTACAATTAGTTAAAAAACAATATCACCAAATACAGTTGTACCTCGCTTAAAGAGCATAAAGAGGATTGCTCTTTAAGCAAGTTTGCTCTTTAAGCAAAACACCATTGTAAGTGACTTCTGGTGGGGGGAGGGGATTGCGAACCCTGATTTATTTGTTAAGTGAAGAGAACATTTGTTTTGGTTTGTTTTATTTGTTAAGCAAAGCTAACATTCAGAGGAAATTCTGCTCTTTAAGCGAGTTACTCTTTAAGCAAGGCATTCTTTATGCGAGGTTTGACTGTAGCAAGTTACAGATGTCACAATAAAATCACATAGATTCTAGTATCGAAGCTTCCCCCCCTCCAATTAAAATTTCTTGTCTTATAACTTAAGAGGATCCTATCTTTGAAACACAGAACATCACACCCATTGTAACATCTACTGAAGAACTTCCCATGCATCATAGCTACAGAGGCTGCTGCTGTAGCAAAGAGTAGTGTGTTCCCTTTGCATTGATGAGGCAAGAAAACACCATGTCACAACCATTGTACACTTGGAAGAAACACACAAGATTCTGCTGTTAGCTGAGAAGCAAGCAGCATAAGTTAAAATAAAAAACAACAACATTTCTATTCAGTGCAAAATTGAATAGCTTGGCTGTGCCTTATTGTCTGATCTAGTTAATTTCAACTATCAATTATATTCTGCAGGTCCAGCTGCTGCTGCTGCTGCTGCTGCTGCTGCTGCTGCTGCTGCTGCTGCTGCTGCTGCTGCTGCTTCTTCTTCTTCTTCTTCTTCTTCTTCTTCTTCTTCTTCTTCTTCTTCTTCTTCTTCTTCTTCTTCTTTGTCTAGGCCAGATGTGAAACTGCAAAAATGAAGGCACCTTTTGATGAGTTCGTTCAGCAGTTCCTTTTGCCTGACTTAGTGTGAGAAAGATTAGCCAGCAACACAAGGCTGCCATTACCAGGGTACACCTGATTGTGGTTCCAAAATACCACAATCTTCAAGGAGTCTCTTTCAACTGAATCTCCTGCAATTTAATTTTAGTACCACCAAGAAAACAGGTTTTGTCAACAACCCTACTCCCATTTTACATTCCAATTATTACCAGTTCAAAATACAGTCTTGCTCCTGTTTCCCAGTGATCTCGCCAAAGCAAAGACACTGGGATGTGTAATAGAAAAGCAGCTCTTAAAGTATTAGCATTTGATTTCATTCCATTCAAGAACTGGACACTTTAATCGTTTTGCTTTCCACTTTATTGCAGAAGTTATGAATTTGTAACTTTATATCTAATATCTACAGCATATATTGCATCAGATTAAAGAGACCTCTTCTTTTCATCTTCTCACTCCTAATATTTTGCCTTTTCAGTAATAAGAATGCTCATATATTCATTTATAATTATGCAAGATAAATTATTGTTGGTTTGATTTTGTGAACACTCAAGGAATGATTTGAAATAAAAAGACAAAAATGTTGTGGCACCTTAAACACTAACTGCTGTATTTTAATGTTAGCTTTCATGGATCAAGTCCACTTCTTCAGACATAAGATTGAGACTTCATGGCATCAATTTATACACATCACGTATAGAGGCACAAAATGGTTGGCTAGCATAACAAACGTGTTTACAAATCAGTGTGGCTTTTTACAACAGTTAGTAACAGAAGATACCTGATTGGTATTTAAATTTGCTGTGAGATTTGGCCCTGTTGGGTTGCAAATGGTTAGTAAAGGTAATGGTTGCCCTTGCTCGAAAGCCAATCATATCTGACTCTAGGGTACGGTGCTCATCTCCATTAACAGTCAAAGAGTGAGTGCTGCCTGCGTCTGCAGATGTTTCTGTGGGCATACGGCAGGCATGACTAAACACCGGAGTGCACAAAATGCTGTTACCTTCATATTAAAGTGATATCTATTTCTCTACTTTCAATTTCTTGCTTTCAAACTGCTAGGTTGGTTAGTAGATGGATGCAAAACAACTATTGTGGCATCACACCCTAATGAATTAAAATCCAGCTTGAATTTTAAGAACATGGTGTACCCTTCCCTTGTGACCTTACTTTGGTGGATTCAAAGTTTAATCTTATTCCTTAAAAACATTACATACAATTAGGTACAAAAGAATATCATATCATATGATTCTATCAGTTGCTTGATAAAAGTTTCTAAAATTAACACTGGCGGTTAAGCTCTTCATGTATTCCCCTACACTATAAATGTTTTGAAAGATGTTACTTGCAAATCCCCACATTTTGTATTTTGTAGTCAAATGTGTAACACAAATGCAGACTGTGATTAAAAAAGACAGACACTATTTCCCCCCCAAGGGGATGTGGTCAATATCTGGAAATTGCATCTTGGCTGTTAGCAAGGGTGTGGTCCAGTAGGATGTCCTAAAACACCACCTGCTAAATTCATCACTCTGGCAGATTATCAGGCAAACCAAAGAACTCTCTGATTCTTCATGCAGACATGCTATTCTAATGTAGCTTCTCTTGGATTGCCAGCTATTAGTACTATACAACATAACTTCAGATGTATATTATTGCTGGGAAAGTGGCATCTTATTAGGACAGCTATTTAATAAAGAAAAGGGGAAGCTCTGAGAATAGCATATTTGTCTGATAATTCTGCCAGAGTGATAAACTCAGCAGGTGGTGTTTTAGAACATCCTACTGGACCACACTCTTGCAGTTTTGCTGACTTATTTTTGTGTTTTAAGTGGTTTCACAGCTTCATCTTTCTCTTTAATAGACCACTGGTTTTAAAAAATGTTTTTATCTCCTTTTTCTTGACCAGTTTTTATTTGTTTCTTTTCAACTACTTCAACTAATACCAATGCTTTTCATCTGGCCTCTTTCTTATGTCTTATTTGTCTGCCAGGTTTAATTACCTAATTAGGGGACTGAGGTCCTACTGGCTCACAGATACACACCATTATAGAAGCTATCTAGATTTTTTTTAAAAAAAATGCATTGATTTTTCAGCATCTGGCTAATAGAATAGTTATGGCCCATTTTGCCAAGTCATAAGACTGTTCTCCCCTTTGTGTGACTGGAAAGAACAGAGTCCAGAACATTAATAATAAATCTATCAATATTGCTGAAAGATGTTCAAAATAATCTGCATAACAGGGACTCTCATATACGTAGCTATGATGACCAGTTTACTACCCACCTTGTTTGTTCTGTCTCACAGCTCCAAAGGAGCATGTAATTGTAGTGTTTCCTTCTTAGCAGTTTCTGTAAATCTCTTGCGTATTCTTTCCCCTTGTCTGTTATGGCACAAAATTCAACTGTTGGAAAAATACATGCAGCCAGCTATAATCATAATCAAGTAAGGAGCACTTCTCTGGAAATCTCTATTCAGTTGGGAGAATTTTTCTCTTTCACCTTTGCTTTTTGCTTTCCTTCTTTCTTCAGCTATTTGTAGAGCCTCATCAGACAACCACTTCACTTTCTTGCATGTCTTTTTCTTTGAGATGGTTCTAATTGTACCTCCTGCATGATGTTATGAACCTCAGTCCATAATTCTTTGGGCACTCTGTCTGTCAAGTCTAATCCCTTAAATCTATTCTTCACTTCCATTGTATATTCATGAGGGTTGTCATCTAGGTCATACCTGAGAGTCCTAATGGTTTTTCCTACTTTCTTCATTCTAAGCCTGAATCTGAGCCATAGTTTGCTCCAGGTTTCAATTTGGTGATGGTATAAAGCAGTAGTTTGCAATGTTTTTTTTCTCAACTAGAGGTGCCCAGGTAACCCCCACAGGCTGGATTAATTATATGCATGGACCCAATTAGGCCCATGGACTGTCGGTTGTGAATGCCTGGTATAGAGCTTCTCCATCTTTGGTTGCAGAGTATGTAATCAATATGATTTTGGTGTTGGCCCTCTGGTGATATCCCTATGTAGAGTTGCCTCTTAGGTTGTTGGAAAATGGTGTTTGCTATGACCCTTGGCAAAACTCTACTAGCCTTTGCCCTGCTTCATTTTGTACTCCAAGGCCAAACTTGCCTGTTATTCCTCCCAGGATGGGTACACTGTGGGAAATCAAAGCCTCAGGTAGATACCTAATTCACTAATTTTTCCAGTCAGCTCAGCATTTAGTTAGTCACCTTCTCTCTTCACAGAGATAGCTTCTGGGTATTGATGGGTCTTTGTTCAGAATTACTGACAACTTTTTTAAATTAAGTTTTTTCTATTATGTATTAGGATATTTGGGTAGCTTATTGCTATTACTTATTAGTATGTTGAATTTGTTGAAATGTAGAGTTGTTTGCTATATATCTGTTCCTATAATTGTCTATTTAAAAGATAGAAAGAGCCCTATAGACCATGGATTCTCAACCTGCGGGTCATGGGCTGAATGCAGCCCATGGCACCATTTCACTACCTCCACTACATCAGGAAGTGTCATGTAGTGGAGGAAGGGCAAAATGGCCAACTGGCCCCTGAAGCTGTCTGAGGGAACATGACCCAGCCCCCAGATGTAAAAGGTTGAGAACTGATGCACTGGGTGTAGATCTGGGCAGGCTATGGAGGATGGCAGATGACAGATTAATGAAAGAATTGCATAAAACGTGAAACTATCCTGTCAAAATGCCCATGAAAAGACCTAAAATGACCTTTAACTTTATCCTGAAGCAGATTTTTTGTTGTTGTTGCACTGAATGAGTTCTGGGGAATTTGTGACCCCATATGGATTTCAGTGTATCATGGGCTATGAAGATTCTGCACAGCTGCAGGGCTGTTTGTTGGTACAGAAACTACGATATTCACAATTTCCAAACACCCCAAGCCAGGAAACATATATCCATATGAATTGTTACAACTAGTTGATAGCCCTCCTTTTGGGAACGGCATCAACAAAAATGTAACGGGCACAAATTTTATCTTAAGTACTACTATGTTATTGTCAACTCAGCCTTGTTTTGAATCTAAGAATGTCTGAAACTAGCATAAACCCTGAAGGGAAGCAGCTGTTTCTATTTATTTGCAAGAAGATCTGGCCTTAATGGCCTTGTGGGACTATTTTTGATCCCAATAATAAAAACAGTGTCTGCTGAGGGAAATGTCTTTCCGTGCAAAGGCATTTCTTGTGCTACCCATCCTACAGGCAACCAGAGCATCTGACACTTACTATTCCTGACTAGGGTCTTGCTGACATGCTGTTTGCTGTATTTATTATCACCTGATCTAGAACAGAAGTAATACCAAGATGGGAATGGGGTATACACCTTCTCTTGTCAAATAGATGTGGGCCCTTTAGTGAGCAAATCTTTAGCTTGTGAAAAACAATGTCTCCAAACACATTTCATCCAGTTGTTGGAATACAGCTCATCAATGTGACCAAGCCCATATCTGTAACTCAGCTGTGTCCTGTATTTGTCTTTCATGGTAAAAAGATGCTTTCTACAAAGAACAGTTCAGCTATTTCTTGTACTGTTTCCTTATTAACATCCTTTTTTAGCCCTAGTCATGCCCAGATGGCTGTTAGGTAAATGTCTGCACCAAATCTTTCCACTCTTCCCTCTTGCTGTAATAGTGTCTCCACTCAGTCTTTCTTGTAAATAAGAGGGGAACTACATTGACAGATAAAATGGGAATTACTCTGGGATTAGGATAGTAAGATTTGTATTATTTTCTGTTCACTACATGACATACAAGTCAATGTAAATCAGCCTGGTCAATTCAGGCCATGAGATCACTTGAGCTAATGTAGAAGAAAAGTGATCCAAAGTAATTGAACTCATGTGGCTTGAATGTATGATGCTTCTTTAGAACTAAAGTGTCATTTGTAAAATTTCTCTAAATTTGGTAGAATTGTTAGGAGACAAGAGTGGGAATGTTTGATGGAGTTAGAGTCAGGAACTTCTGATCTTTTCAGTCCTTGGAGTTTATCTGAAGCACACTCAAAAAAACTCCTTACCGACTTGTCACCATTTTAGAAAGAAATCAGAGTGGTCAACCATATAATTTCCCTGTCACTAATGCTTTCATCCTCCTTGGGGAAAGAAAAATGTAAGTGAATGGTGGTGTAGTGAAGGAGGAAGAAGGAATTTTGCAACCTTTGGAAAGATGAAGAAGTCGGATGTCCTGGGATCAGACAAAACTCAAGTGTATTGACCAGAAAACCTGCCCCTCCTTTGAAAGGTGGATCTGAAGAAGCCAAAAGGCTAAATAGAGTGTGAAGGAAAAGTTCAGTGTTCTCCTCACTGGTAGGCGGCAGTTGCCCCATCCAAAACATGGAAGAATGAATCCCAGTGTCCCTGGCTCAGATGTTGGTGCTCAGGGAAAACTAACTAACTAACTAACTAACTAACTAACTAACTAACTAACTAAATAAATAAATAAATAAATAAATAAATAAATAAATGGACTTTAAAAGAGACTAGATATCAGTGCTACAATAAAATTTCACTGGAGCACCTAGGACCATGATGGCGAACCTTGGCACTCCAGGTATTCTTGGACATCAATTACCAGAAGCCCAAGCCAACACTTCTGCTGATCATGGCTTCTGGGAATTGAAGTTCAAGAACAGCTGGAGTGCCAAAGTTAGCCATCACTGACTTAGGAGAACCAAGAAAAAGAGAGGATGGGGAGGAAGTTAGTAACAACCCTCGTTTGCACCTTATTAAGATAGCTGCTCTATAGTGATGTCGCCTGCAAATCTGGATGGCTACAGCAGAAGCTGCCCTAACAAACTGCAAAGAAGAGCTGATTGTTATTTTCCTCCTTCCTCTTTGCTGACTCCTATGTAGTCGGCTAAAGTAAATTCACCTTGGAAAAGCTGATTTCCCAATTATGGAATCACATCAGATTAGTTTGTATTTTCCCCACTGTGTAGTTGCATCCTAAAGTTACATGGGCTGCTGACTCGCCACTAGGACTTCTACCCCACCAGATGGTTGTTCTCATCAGATCCATGTCCTTCATATATTCCTGGAAGCATTTCCATGGGTTGATCCTAACAGTGTTTGTACATCAGATTCTGAGGAGTTTTCAGCAGGTCATTCAGGATCTTCATCTTCAAATGGGAAGTGATCACTCTCAGAGTCACTCTGACAAAGGCATTCTGGAGCTTCCTCTAAAGTAGGGGCTCCCAACCTATGACCCATGGGCCTAATCCAGCCCATGGGGCTAATTAATACAGCCTGCGGTGGCCACCCTGGCACCTCCAGAAGTCCCAATGCATCACTTACTGTGGCAGCAGCGGCAGTGGCAGCAATTGTGCCATTTTTTGCAGCTTCTTGTACAGCTTCTGCCACTTCTCAGGGCAGCGGGAGGCTTTTTGGAGCATTTTCACTCCATTTTGGGATATTTTTTGCCGCTTCTCTCCTGTGTTTTGGCAGCTAAATCCCGGCAGTTGGGGACTTCCAGTGCTGGGTGGATCTTACATCAGTGCCTGGGTTCACATCATGGATGGACCTTGCCGCCCCTCCCCCTGTGCCTATACCAACTGCCAGGGGAAGAAGAGGCCGGGGCAGGATGGGGACCTTGCCGCCCCTCCCCCTGTGCCTACAGCAGCTGCCAAGGGAAGAAGAAGCCAGGACAGGTTGAGGACCTTGCCGCCCCTCCCCCTGTGCCTGCGCCAAGTGCTGGGGGAGGAAGAGGCCAGGGCGGGTTGGGGACCTTGCCGCCCCTCCCCCTATGCCCACCCCAACATATTGTATTATAATGTAATGTAATGTATTGTATGTAAGCCACCCTGAGTCGCCACGGCGAGTGGGCGGCAATATAAATTTGAACTAATAAATAAATAATAAATAAATAAATGGAACCAGGAAGTGCCCAACTACTGTGGTTTAGCTCCCAAAATACAGTAGAGAAGCCACAAAAAAACAAACAAACAAACCCCCAAAACGGACCAAAAATGCTCCAGAAATCCTCCTGCCACCACTGGAGAGCAGTGGAGGATGTGCAAGAAGCCACAAAACCAGCATGATTGCCACCACCACCAAAAACGTAAACAGTGGGAGCAACCATGCCTTTGGCCCCCACAGCTGAGTTCTGGGGGTGATTCTGGCCTGTGGCGGGAAAACATTGGGAACCCTTGCTCTAAAGTATTTTTTTTCATATTATTGCACACAGATAGATATACATTTTCCACTCCCTGATTTTATTGGTGGAGATTGACTTTCCCACCCCTCTACTCTACTATGAATCAACAGTAATGTTTTTATGTTTGGGGTATTTCCCATCCCCGCCCTTCCCATTGGGACCACTGCAAACCAATATGGAAATTTTGAGCTTTGAAAACTATAAACTAGCATGGAACATTTTTTCTTCTTATATGTTACATTTTGTGGGGGGAAATGTACATCAGAGGAGAAATTCAACAGATTTGTTAAAACAATCTGTGTAGTTTTTTAGCTATGAAACAAAACAAAACAAAGCTGTAGCTAAACCTTGGATCCATTGTCTCCAACTCTTTATGATGTCGATGGTCAAAATCCTGTTGCCTACTTATGTCAGCAGAAGAGACATTGTGCAAATTGCTGCGAACTAACAAATCCCCCACCATTGGATTTCTCATTGTGTGCCAGTCAGATGGCTTGACACATGACCAGAGATTTCTTTAATTTAATTTAATTTAATTGTTCGATTTTTATGACACCCCACTTGCCTAAGCGACTCTGAGCGGCTAACAACAATACAAAAAGAATACAAAATATACAGTTACAATTAAATTAACATAATGCACAAAACATTTTCAGAACTTTTTAAAAAAATCCCACTTACAAACCAGTACCCCACAAACTGAGAAACCAAATCAACTTCAAAAAAAATAATAAACCATATATTTACAAAAAAAACCCCTCAAAGATTTAAAAGTTTAAAAGGTTAAAAAGGTTTAAAAGGTTTAAAAAGTTTGAAAGTTCAAAAGATTAAAAGAGGGAGAGAGGGGTGGCTATCCCATCAGATCAGTCACCCAACGGGGGACCCTGTATTACTTGAGCCCCACACCTGCCCTGCCAGCCAGGTTATTAGGCCCTTCCAAAAGGGCAGTAGCTCTGTCTGTAGGTGTAACTCAGTTGTCAGGAGGTTCCAAAGGGGCGAGGCAGACATGGAGAAGGCCCTCCTTCTGGTGCTAGAGAGATGCGCCTCCAAGTGGGAACTCATTAATTACCAGCAATTTCCTCTTGTGAGTTATACCATTTCTATTCTGCCAGCCTGTGTAACAGGATTTTGGCCAATGCTGTACAATGTCTGTTTTGTATGTCTCATTCTACATTCTGGGCCCACACCAGCGGCCTGAGGAAGAAGATTCCATGGCCTAGCAACTGCTGGAGAACATCGCCCCCTCCTCTGGGCCCACGCCAATGGCCAGAGGGGAGTTAGTCTGTTCTCTGCTTTGGTTGTTTTGTGAGGTTGTATTTTATGACTTTTACTGTACTGTTGCTATTTTGACTGTAAGCCGCCCTGAGTTGCCTTGGCAAGGGGCAGCAATATAAATCTGAACAAATAAGTAAATAAATAAATAAATGACTTTTGCAAAAAAAAAAAAGGTCACTCCTGGTGGCCTAAATATCCTGTCTGGCTGAATGAGGGTTAAAGTAAAATGTAAAAAGTAATTAGGAAGTATTACCCATTACAAAAGTGCTCTGTTGTTGCTACTTGTCACATTACTTTTGCTTGTCACATTACTTTTGCAATGTTAGCGACATTAAAGTGAATATATTATGGGTACACTGACAAAAGAAAAGAAAAAAACCCTAAAGTATGTAGCTTTTGAAAACTAACAGTCTTATTTCAATATGAACTTTCATGGGTCAAAGTCCATGTCCTCAGATACTGGTGCATGAATACTTAACTGGTATCGTTACATATCCCGATGACCTAGCATAGAAATTGGACTATTATGCAGTTAATCACTTCAATTAATAAGTCTAGGACAGAGGAGTAGCTGTAGACCAGCGGTACTAAGCTGACATTTGAATGCTGAAACATGTTGCTGGGATATGTTACTGGAGCAACTGATTTATATCCCTATTATACATTCTTATATTAGCCATAACTTGCTACACCCAAGCCCTAGTTTTCATTAGGTCCCTGTTTTCATGACCAGTTGTCACTGCCCATATCTTTTCCCTCTTCTTCTGGTCCCAATCCACACCAAGGTCCAAGGAATTGGGAGCGGGTGCTAGTTTTCTTTGCTCCTTCCATCACTGCTTGCTCACTCAGGGCAAACATTTGGATAAAATCCAAACTGTGCTATCTTTGTTCAACATCATGAGTGTTAGTGGTGTGTTTTTGGACTCAGGCTCCTAGAATTCTACATGCAGCTGTTCAAAGACAACCTTTGGACTCTGCCAACAAAAGTCCGCATAGTTAAAGTCTTCCCAGTAGTAATGTATGGGTGTGAAAGCTGGACCATAAGGAAAGGTGAGCACAGACGAATAGATACATTTGAACTGTGGTGATGGAGGAGACTCTTGAGAGTCTCCTGGACTACAAGGAGATCAAATCAGTCAATCCTGAAGCAAATCAACCCTGACTGTTCCTTGGAAGGACAAATACTGAAGCTGAAGCTCAAATATTTTGGAGGACTCACTTGAGAAAGCCTTGATGCTAGGAAAGATTGGAGGCAAAAGGAAAAGGGGGAGACAGAGGACAAGATGGCTAGATGGCATCATTGATGCAGTGAGCATAGATCTGGGCAGGCTACAGAGGATGGAAGATGACAGAGTAGCCTGGGGTCACAAATAAATAAATAAATAAATAAATAAATAAATAAATAAATAAATAAATAAATAAAGGGTTGGACTCAACTGTGCGACTGAACAACAAAAATCCCCTCTCCGTAAATCTGTGCTCTGGCTGGATTTCTTTAACATAAAAGTACAGTGGTGATTATACTCATATTAATGAATTCTTTTAGGCTAATTAAGTTTTAATACAGTACTAGAATTACACTAGAAGAAGTAAGCGGAGAATGAAAATACAAACATGGTCTTTTGAGCATTCATCATCTTCCAAACACTCTAATGAAACAAGGTAGAGCGCTGACAGTTGCTTGGGAGACATTACCTCATTACATATGGATCTGGCCATAATTTGTTTCCGCTTGCTAAATCACGATGAGTATTATGCACATCTGTTGAAAAGTCTTGGTTGTTGGGCAGTCAATACAAATTTGCCATGACGTAATTGGCATGAGGAGACAACACCACAGTCATTTTCCAGCTTTCAAATCTTATAGTTCAATAGTGAGTCCACTGTGGAGGACAAAGTCTTGGTCTTTGCTCTGTGGGAATTCAAATTTGTATTCAGCATGATACTTGTCTCTGACACAGGTTTAGCGTCTGAGCTGGAACATCCAAAACATGCCTTTATGAAATACAATAATTAGGGCTGTGTCCACTGACTAAATATTTTTTAAAAATAAATCTCAAACTATTAACTTGGTTTCTAAAGCAATTGATTAAATTAGAGTTTCTATGATTTGTAGAATTGTTTGCTGTTCAGTCGCACAGTCAATTCCGATCCATTGTGACCCCATGGACCATCCCACGCCAGGGACCCCTATCCTCCACCATCCTCCTCAATCTACCCAGCTTTGTGCTCATTGCATCAACAGTGCCATCTAGCCATCTCATTCTCTGCCACCTCTTCTTCTTTTGCCCTCGACCTTTCCCACCATCAAGGCCTTCTCATGTGAATTTATAATATAATAAAAAGCAATGGCCACAGATTTCTACAAGAAGAAACCATCTTTCACAGGTTCCTTTTTGTTCCTTGTTTCAGAAATAACCTAGCCAAAACCAAATCACACTTAATTGTCCAACCTCTGATTAACATAATATGGGGGAAAACACATGGATTGTCCTCTTTTGAACAAATCTGGCAGTGAATATGGTCATTTCTTTTTGTTTTCCAGCAATTTCATTTGTTTTTGCGATTTGTTTTTACCCTTTTAGAGTAAGTGTATACCTTCTCAAAGTAGAATCAATGTATGCTGGCCCTGAAGCAAAGGTAGGGGGCATGTTTTAGTTAAACTATTATTCTTTTTCCCCCCTGTGCAACCATAATCCCTAAAAAGGATACCTGTTCATAACATACTCGGGACTTCCCTATCTTACACAGTGTTTTCTCATTTCTATGCACTTTGGAATTGTTTGTTGCACATGATAATTCTACATACCTTTTTATTGTTGCATGGCTATATGTGTATGTACATATACCATAGTGTGTAAAAAAAAATCACATGAAAAAAGTGTCAAGTTCAATTCCTAACATTTCCATGGGGGGGGGGGGACCTTGGAATCCATGGCCAATCAGTGTAAACTATACCAAACTAAACAGACCAATGGTCTTTCAGAGCTTGGAAAAGATATCTTTTAGACTATACTTTTGAAAAGGACTTTTAGACTAGGACTCAGTTACTCCAGGGAACTGTAGATCAAAACAGTAATTTTTCAGGCTCTGGGTCTTATTCAGTCTAGGGCAGCGGCTTATGTCTTTTTTACATGCATACATTTTCTGAAGCAGGATCATAAGTACTTACTTATTTTTGTTTTGTTTTTTGAACAGGGGATCCTGTTTAATCACTCTGCATTTACAAACAAGGGGAATGACTCGGTGTTATTAGTACCCAGTGCAATGAGAAACTATTAGTGAACAGAATTATTATTTTTGGAACTGTCTTGTCCTAGCACTTCATAAATTGTAGTAGTCATTCTTTTAATGTCTTACACTTCTGATCTAATAAGTGGATGGATTTAAAGGGGTGACCAAGTGCAATCGGGCATGCTGTGATACTACAACATTAGCCCTTAAGAAAAACATTATTTTTGTCCACTCTGAAAATATTATTCCAATTTTTTTTTAAAAAGCTGTACAATTTACTGAAGCAAATAGAGCTGTCACTGAAGCCAATTCGCTTCAATTTGAGCTAATGTTTTCATCACTGTGTTTTCTTCTCCCCACCCCCACCCATCCAAGCCAGTGTAATTATTCTAAAATTGCATCCAGCTTCTTTTTCCAGATAGATCACCCACCACATCTTCTTGCCTTCTGCTTGAGACTTGGGACCTTGTGCCAAGAGAGGGGAGAATATAGTCTTTCCAAACTACTATACCTGGGCATGCTTCCAACAAAGGGCACCAAGGATAGTTGAGAGTCAAACTCAACATGGGATTAATATTGCTTGCAATAGTAAATACACTTACATATATCACCCTGTAGCTCTTAAAGCACTCTCTGGGCAATGCGCAAGGTATTTAGCATTTTGCCCCTGGCATGTTGGGTACTCATTTTACTGACCTCGGAAGGATGGAAAACTAAATCAATCTTGTGCACTCATAGGATCAAACTCAAACTGAGAGCAGAATTTTGGTTTCAGTACTACAACCCAACCACTGCATCACAAGGGCTCTTATTGCTACAGGAAGATCACTTTCATCATTCTTTCAAGTGTGATGAATATAAGGAAGTATGTGTTTAGAGAGTTAAGTCTTGCATGCTGGTAACACTGGGTGTAACTGCTAGGGACTTTTGTGGGCTAAGGTGACTATCTTTCAGCACTAACTAATTAACAATGTTCTTCCCACCTTTGAAATCCAAAGGAAAGACCCACCTTTCTTCCTGTCTCTGCTTCACATATTACTAGCCTTTTGTTTGCTCCCTTCACTTCCTCAGATGGATTTAATAGACCAAACTCATTTTCTCTTTATTCTTTTGATGTTAACTAAGCAAGTAGAACTGTAAATAAAATGCTTTTTTTAAAAAAAACTTAAGTTACTTTTGGCTGACTCTTCACTATTAAGTGCTGATGGTTGTGACAGAAGGGATGGATGATGAGACTTGATGCTATTTTTATTTATTTATTTATTTATTTCATTTGCACCCCGCCCTCCTCCGAAGACTCAGGGTGGCTTTACAACTAAAAAACAATTAAAACACATACATTAAAAAATCAAATTCAAATTAAAAACACCGAGGAGAGAGGTGGAATATTTAAAGAAGCCAGGCAACTGAGTTGGCCGTCTGGCCCACTCCCCACACATGCCCCGCCAGCCAGGTCTTCACTCCTTTCCTAAAGGGCAGCAACTCCTTCTGGAGACGTAACTCCTTTGGCAGGAGGTTCCATAGGGCTGGAGTGGACACAGAAAAGGCCCTCCTTCTCATGCTAGAGAGATGAGCCTCTCTAGTTGAAAGTATGACCAGAGAGCCTCTCCGGTCCGCTCTAGTGGGATGGACAGATGTTATCAGGGTGATGTGGTCTCTTAAGTATCCTGGCCCACTACCATGTAGGGCTTTAAAGGTAATAACCAGCACCTTGAATTGAACCCGGAGTCACACTGGGAGCCAGTGCAGCTCCTGGAGAAGTGGTGACGTATGAGCATAACGTCCACACCCCGTCACAACTCGAGTAGCCGCATTCTGGACCAGCTGAAGCCTCCAAATGGTCGCCACAGGCAGTCCCATATAGAGCGCATTACAATAATTGAGTCTGGAGGTGACCAAAGCATGTGTGATCATGAGCAAGGAGTCCCGATCCAGAAGCAGGTGTAACTGGCACACAACACGAAGTTGTGCAAAAGCCCTCCTAGCCATGACGGCCACCTGCTCTTCGAGCAGTAGTTGTGAGTCCAGGAGGACCCCCAGATTATGCACCGGGTCTGTTTGGGGCAAAACTGCCCCATCCAAAACCAAAGATGGTAGCTCCTGGGTTAGCGTGGGACCCCTGACCCACAACCACTCAGTCTTGCCAGGATTCAGTTGTAGCCCATTCTCCCCCATCCAGACACTAACAGTCTCCAGGTACCTGGAAAGGACTTCCACTTCATCGCTAGGGTCCCCACGGGCCGAGATATACAGTTGAGTATCATCTGCATACTGATGATACCTAACCCCGTGGGAAGGTCTCACCCAGCAGTTCCATGTAGATGTTAAATAGGAGAGGTCTGAGCCCTGAGGCACCCCATATTGGAGCAGCCTAGGGCTGGATTTCTCACCCTCCAACCACACCGACTGGGTCCGGCCCCTCAGAAATGAGGAAAACCAGGACCACACAGTGCCCTAGATCTCCAATCTTCGGAGCCTTTCCAGAAGGATACAGTGGTCGATGGTATCGAAAGCCACTGAGAGGTCGAGAAGACCCAGGACGGTCGGATGTCCACCATCCCGTTCTCTCCAGAGATCATCCACCAGTGCAACCAATGCAGTTTCCATACCATATCCGGGCCTGAATCCTGACTGAAAAGGGTCCAGATAATCCACTTCATCCAGGATCTCCTGTAGCCGCCATGCCACTGCCTTCTCCAAAACCTTACCCAAAAAGGGCAGATTAGAGACAGGCCGATAATTTGCCATTATTGCTGGGTTGAGGGATTTATTTATTTATTTATTTATTCCAATTTGTTATCCCGCCCCAGTTAGGTAGACCCAACTCTGAGTGGCTTACAACACGAACCAGAAAAAGACATAGCTAAAAACAAGCAATACATAGTAAATACAACCAAAATGACACTCCTACGCGCCTCACACATATTAAAAATTCACTTCATCAGTTAAAATTAAAACTGCAATTAATCAGTTATTAAAAAGTTAAGTTAAAATTAAACTTTAAAAATTACAATTATAAGAATATTAAGAGAACAACTAAAGTTCTTCAGGAGGGGGTGCACCAAAGCATGTTTTAAAGGTGCTGGGAAAACCCCCTCCCACAGGGTCATTACTTTTGCATTTAATTACAAAGGGTGATTACATTTTTTTAATAAAAAAATACTCAATGGCATGGAAATGGGAGGTTAAAAAGAGATGAAGGTTAGCTATTTTTAGTCTATTCTCCCACTCTACTCCAACTTTGGTTTTTCTGGTTCAGTTGGCACTACAGTATCTCTGTTTCATGGTGAACACCTCTTTCTGGTTGAAAGTTTTCGCTTTTTGTTGTTCAGTCACATAGTCGAGTCCAACCCTTTGAGACCCCATGGACCACTGCACACCAGGCACCCCTATCCTCCACCATCCTCCACTATGCTCTGCAATCCGCTCAGCTCTATGCCTCTTGCATCAACAATGCCATCTAACCATCTCATTTTCTGCCAACCTCTTCTCCTTTTGCCTTTGATCTTACCCAACATCAAGGCCTTCTGAAGTGAGTCCTCTCTTCTCATTTGGTGGCCAGAGTACTTTAGCTTTATCTTCAATAATTGTCCTTCCAAGGAGCAGTCAGGATTGATTTCCTTCAGGATCAACTTACAGTATTTGATCGCTTTGCTGTCCAGGGTACTCTCAAAATTCTCCCCCAGCACTACATTTCAAAGGCGACTATTCTTCTGCACTCAGCCTTCCTTATGGTCCAGCTCTCACAACTATACATTACTACTGGGAATGCCATTGCTTTGACTATGTGGACTTTTGTTGGCAGGATGATGTCTCTAATTTTTATTGTGTTTCCTAGGTTTCTCATGAAGGCCTGGTCTTTGAGTACCAACCCCTGCAAGACTGTTTATGACTTGATTCTGGGTGGATGTGCTGAGCTGGCATCTGTCATGAGGACCTGCTTATATAAAACAAGAGAGATGAAGTCATCCTAGCTACACCTGCAATCTTCTTCATTGAATTTTCCCCAAACAAACTGGTGCTGACTCTTCTCTCAACCTTCTCAAAGTTTAGTGAAATTTTGAGTCAGGTCCGAGTTATGGCCCCCCAAATTACTCATTGTATTTTCCCCAAACCAGCTGCTGGTGGCTGAAGACTTTTGCACAGTACTTTAAGTAACATTCAAAACAAATTAAAATGCTGAAATAGACTGGGTTGTTCTTTTTACTAGCAGCTTTTGTTGTTGTTGTTGTTCAGTCACACAGTTGATTCCAACCCTTTGTGATCCCACGGACCATTGTCCACCAGGCACCTCTGTCCTCCACCATCCTCCTCAACAAGTAGCTTGGCCATTTCCTAGAACATTTGTATATATGTATATATGGCAGGGCATTGGTTGAATTTCTCCACATCCTGTATCCAAGTAGCCTCATTTTACTTGATTAATTTCTGACCTTCCTTCTTTGCTGGTGGATGGCAAGTTAAAGTTATACTAGCTTGTTAATGATTTTGCCCTTTGTGTCCAGATATTGAGTGTTCATACATGGTCAAGTTAAGAAGAATCTGCCTTTTTCTAGACTATATTTTGACTACAAGAAAACAAGGAGCAAATAGTATTCAACCAGTGAGAGACTTAAATCATAACATAGGAAAACATGGTTTTTCTACTGAATGACCAAACACAATGACCAAACACACGATGGCTAGTAGCACAGTGCATTCAGTGTTGCCACACAGTTGGCCAGCACTGTTCCTTTTGCAAAAGGCACACAGTGTTTTACTTGGAAGGTAATCCAGCCTCATAAGATAATCGGAATTTGATGAAGAACCTTAAATTTGTAATTATTTTAATGTGAGGTCTTAAAATTCAATGAGTAGAAACAGGAAAGTCCGAACGAGTCTTGGGCAACATCCTGTTGCTGTTTTCGTCGTGTTTGGCTGTTTATTTATGTAGCAAATGTCTGGCTGATTCCAACTGCAACAATATTTAAAATGACTTAAATGAGGGACTAAACCTGATGAACAAAATGAACTGAAACTCCACCAATGATCCCTGCTTTTTTGTTGTTCATTTGCACAGTTGATTCCGACCCTTTGCGACCCCATGGAACACTGTCCGCCAGGCACTTCTGTCCTCCACCATCCCCCTCAACTCGCTCAGCACTGTGCCCATTGTGTCCACAATACCATCTAACCATCTCATTTTTGGCTGCCTCCTCCTTCTTTTGCCCTCAACATTTCCAAGCATCAAGGCTTTCTCAAGTGAGTTTTCTCTTCTCATTTGATGTCCAAAGTACTTTAGCTTCATCTTTACTATTTGCCCTTCTAAGGAGTAGTCAGGGCTGATTTCTTCTAAGATTGACCTATTTGATCTCCTTGCTGTCCAGGGGACTCTCAAAACTCTCCTCCAACACCACATCTCAAAGGCATCTATTCTTCTGCGCTCAGCTTTCCTAATGGTCCAGCTCTCACAACCATACATTGCAACCGGGAATACCATTCCTTTGACTATACAAATTTTTGTTTGGAATTTGATGTCTCTGCTTTTCACTATGCTCCCCAGGTTTCTCATAGCTTGTCTCCCAAGAATCAGTCACCTTTTTATTTCATGGCTGCAATCACCATCTGCAGTGAGCTTTGATCCTAAGAAAGTAAAATCTGTCACTGCTTCTACTTCTTCCCCATCTATTTTCCAGGGACTGATATGGCCTGCTGCCATGATCTTGGTTTTCTTTATATTGAGTCTCAAGCCAGCTTTTTCACTTTCTTCTTTCAACCTAATCAGGAGCTTCTTTAGGTACTCCTCACTTTCTGCCATTAGGGTGGTATCATCTGCATATCTCAAATTATTGATGTTTCTTCCAACAATTTTGATCCCAAATTGTGATTCCTGCATCCCTGCATTGCACATTATGTGCTCTGTGTATAAGTTGAATAAGCAGGGTGACAAAATGCAGCCTTGTCTTACTCCTTTTCCTATTTCAAACCACTCCATTATTCTATATTCTGTCCTAACTGTTGCTTCTTGATTCATGTACAGATTTCTCATGAGGCATATAAGGTGTTCTGGTATTCCCATATCTTTGATTACTTGCCACATTTTGTTGTGGTCTATGCAGCCTTAGTGTAGTCAATGAAACAGTAGTAACTTGTTTCTGATATTCCTTTGTTTTTTCCATGATCCAACGTATGTTAGCAATGTAGTCTCTATCTAGTCCGCCTGCCTCTTCTGAACCCTGCCTGCACTTCTAGTAATTCTCTCTCCATGTGCTGTTGCAGTCTATCCTGTATTATCTTGAGCATCACCTTGCTTGAGTATCACCCTGCTTAAGACTGATCAAAGATAGGGTGCCCTTGCTTGAAAGCCAGTTGTATCTAGGGGGCACTCTAGGGGGCAGTGCTCATCTCCATGTATAATGAAAGAGCCACACTGTCTGCATCTGCAGACATTTCCGTGGACATGTGGCAGGAATGACTAGACACCAGAATGCACTGAATGCTATTTACCTTCCCACCATAGCGGTCCCTATTTATCTACTTGCAATTTCTTGCTTTTGAACTGCTAGGTTGGCAGGAGCTGAGCTCATCTCTTCGTGCAGCACTCAGGTCTTGAACTGCTGACTTGCTGACCTTTCAGTTGAAATAGAAAAGTCTTGAATTAATCTCAGGGCCATACTAGACATGTCTTTTATTCAAATCTTCAGTGATTGCCTTGCTGATCCTTTCCACCAATAATGAGCTGGTATGTGAGGGGTGAGCTGGAGCAGGGTTATAGCTTTAAAAAGGGCAACTTTACCATATTTCTTTCCCACATTTCCAATCAGAACATTATCTTCCTTCTGTGCTTCTGAAATGTGCTGATTCCATTGCAAACAGCAGGCTGAAGAGGGAGATTTTGATTGAGATCAATGCCAGGGTAAAAGGTGAAATCTTTCTTTCATCAGTGTCACAAGCATTGTGGTGGCTTAGTGATTAAGATGCTACGCTTGAAGACTGGACGGTCAGGGTTCGGTACCCGATGCTGCATGACGGATCTTGGGGACATGAAAGGAGCCTCAATCGGGTGTCCCCTGAGCAGAGTTTCTCCAGCAAAACTCATTTCAAGCCACAGTAATTTCTGACACAAAATTTATTTATCAGTGCCACGGTCCTGATCTAATTTAAACCCCACCAACAATGTTGGCAATCCCTTCCCCTCCAAAATAAAAAATACCAGCCATAAAAGATATAATGTTTTGGGCAGCTTTCTGAGAAGGCAGTTGCTCGTGACATAGCTAGAGGCCATAGATACAGAGAGCTCACTGGCATTCTTCAAACAGGGAAGGCTGTCTGATTGCAATTCTGTTCTCCACAACTTTGCAAATAAGCTTGTGTTGTTTTGTGACGAGTCATCAGGATTTAAGATGTACCATATTTGCTGGTGTATAAGATGACTTTTTCACCCTGAAAAACATGCCTCCAAGTGGGGGGGGGGTGTCATCTTATACACCAGGTGGACTTCAGTTGGGATAGACATAGCTGCCCATAGTGGCCTCCTGATGCTCGCCCACCTCATTCTACATACCATCCAGATGAAGAAAGAAGCTCTACATTACAATTGTGTCTCCCTTTCAAACTGGTGGGGAAAAAGAAAGGGTTTCATTTACTGGTACCTTCTGCCCTTATCTCTGCTAGGCACAAAATGGAGGGAAAAGCCATGCTTCTTCCTTGCAGGGGAAGCAGGAGGCTAGGCTAGAGCAACACTTCCTGCCTCAGTGCAATTGACCTGCCCACCCACTTTACCTGCAGCGCCACCATTTAGGTATCTGTCTATGGAACTAAAGGCCCGGAGTTTGATTCCTCACTTGTGCCTCCAGGAAGAAAAGGCACCATGTATAGTAATGGGCAAACTGTACAATCCGGGGGGGGGGGGGGAGAGAAGGAAATGATAAACCATTCTGCATATTCTCTTTCTAAAAATGCTACAGAAAGTATTAAAATGAGTACTGATCATATTCAGGGCAAAATACTAAATACCTTGTAAACTGCCCAAAGAGTACTCTAAGCATTAAGGGGCAGTATATAAATGTAATTGCTCTTGCTATAAGTCAGAACTGACTTGATGGCACTCAGTTATTATTATAGTTTGAAGACATGCCAGGAAAAGATTGCAAGGCTGGCATGATCTCTCTTTCAAAATGACGTGTTCACCACAATTGCCAAATTGACTCTTGGACAAATCTTACGCAGCTACAGCTGCCTTTCTTCTCAAAGTCCTACAGTTTGCCTTCTCTAAGCACAAATTTCCTCTTTGTAGTCACATTCTTCCTTCCATTTTAAGCCCCCCAATGTATAAAATCCTAGAATAAAAGTGGATTTTGAATGTCAACACCTCCATAACGTCCATTGATTCCAATGGGCCCCCTCTAACTACAACTTACCATGCATCTTCTTAAGGGCCACCATTATGTGCCTGGCATGGACTACATTGGACATTTGAGTGTCTGTTCCAGGTGATCTTCCCTTCCTCTTCTCTGTGCAGAAAAAAAACCTGTGGCTGAAACACTTACCCATAAGTCTTTTGGCTGGGAATTGCTGCCTCCGATGAATAACTAGAAGAGAATGTTTAAGATGCATCTGTGCCGACATGTATTGTGCAGGAAGTTACCGTATTGTTTAAAATGAACCACAACAAAAATCATTACTTTGTGGGCTGCATGATCTTTAGATGCTGGACAGAGAGCTCATTTCTGGGGAAGCAGATTCTCCTGCAGTGAATGTGACAGGCCACATGATGTCACCCACAAGCTACCAAACTCCTTTTTCATGCAAGGAGTTCTTTCAAAGGAGATGCTAAAGCCAAAAATGTACAGGCTGCAAATTGTCTCCTTCAGTTTATCCATCTATTTCTCAGCCAATCATATTAGGAATCAAGTCACAGAGAGATACATTTTGGTCATGGGACCTGCTCCCAAACAAGCATGAATTGGATTGCTGATGGAAAATTTAACCAGAGTACACATCACATGCAAACGCTCATGTTAAGTAAGCTCCTGGTGCCCAGTTTTAATTTGAGACAAAAACAGGCATCAGATGAAAATAAGGTGGTGAAAGGGATAATAAGTAAAACTATCATTCCAGTAACTTATTTTCAAACATTGCTTTCCTTTAGTAATACAGATAGAGGTAAAGGTCTCCCTTCCTCAAAAGCCAGATGTATCCGACTCTAAGGTGTGGTGCTCATCTTTCTTTATAGCCAAAGAGCCAGCACTGTCTGCATGTGCAGATGTCTCCATGGTCATGCGGCAAGTGTGACAAGACACCAGAGCACGTGGAACACTGTTAATCTTCCCACTGAAGTGGTACTTATTTATCGCCTTGCAATTTCTTGCTTTCAAACTGCTAGGTTGGCAGGAGTTGAGACAAAGACAGAAGCTCACTCAGTCATACAGCATTCTGATCTCAAACTGGTGACCTGCCGACCTTCAAGTCATCAAGTTCAGCATCTTAACCAGTAAGCTACCACAACTTCATATTTCATACATTCTCTACATTTACCTTTTTACTGCTTCACAACAGCTAATGCAAAAGTGAACAAATGTGCTGGTTGAATAAACTACACTTTTTTGCACTTTAGACTTTTATCAGTAATGTTAAAAGGAGCGCCAGTGTATTACAAGACTTGTAGCATCTTCATCTTCTTCTGTGTCTAGGCTAGAGGTGAAACTGAAAAAATGAAGCCACCTTTTGGCTAGTTCATTCTGCCATTCCTTTTGCCTGACCTAGTGTGAGAAAGATTAGCCACTACAAGGTGGCTGTTGCCCAGGGTATGCTTGATTGTGGTTAAAAATGTCACAATCTTTGAGGAGACTCTTTCTTCATATCCCAGATTTGCAATTGTCAAGCAGCTAACCACATTCTGAAGTGAATAAAACATGCTAGCTTCTGCTGCTGTGGCTGATAGAGTCTTCATAATGTTATCATTATAGTGATGCAAAATTTTCTATTTCCATCACTTTCATATGCCTTCACTTCCACATTTTCTGCTCACAAATAGAGTCTTCAACAGCAGAAGATACACTCAACCGATCAGGACATGGATCCAGGAGTTGTGAAGAACCCACATAGATGTGTACATGCAGTGGTGGGTTGTCAATTTTTTTGCTACCCCACCGTGACATCATTATGTTGTGGGCCAACAAACATTGTGAGCCAACGTTGTGAGCCAACGTCATGTTATGATGTTGTGGGGGGAGCCAAAATAAAAATAAAATAAAAATGGCTGCCCGGAACTGTGCATGCATCAAACCTACATTTGACGCATGCACAGTTCTATTTTTTTTAGTGTGCATGCATCAAACCTCTATTTGATGAGTGTGCACTAAAAACAGCCATTTTGGCTGCCCAGAAATATATTTCCAGAGGGGGGGCAGAGAGGCAACCGAACCGGTCACCCGCAGGTTTACCACCACCCCGGCAATCCCCTCCTGATGGGTGCTACCAGTTCGGGCGAACCGGTCCAAAACGGTAACAACCCATCACTGTGTACATGGTGTGCATGTAATCACACATAACATGGCAGGGAAACTGTAGTTCAGATAACACTTCAAAAAAAAAAATTCCATCTTCTTATTAAAGACCACCCATGGTTCAGTGATTAAACTGCAGTACTGGAACCAAAACTGACATCAAGATTGACTCAGCCTTCCTTACTTTGGATACCTTAGAGGCATTATCCAGTGAGGAGTCTGCACACCAGTAGACATCTCCGTGACATTCCACACATGCAAATGATGGTAAGATGAATACCCAGCATGTTGGGGGCAAAATGCTACTTACCTTATAAACTGCCCAGAGAACGCTCTGAGTGCTAGGGGCTGATATTATATATAATTTTCACTGATTTAAAGCATTGTTTGATCTCTCTACAAGGGTTGGACAATACTTCCAAAAAACTCAGAGGATAAAGCTGAATAAGAAATAAACGTTATTCAGCAGTCTTGCAATATTTATTTTAAAAAAGAAGAATGTGATCCTTTATTTTGGTTATTTTTCATAGTGTAAACAACACACTTTGGTAATGCACTTGTTTTCATTTGGGGGGGGGGTTGATATTGCATAGAAATGCACACAAGCAAATGAAACATTATATATACATACATAATTTCATAAAAATAGAATACATCTTGGTAAATTACTTCCAGAGTTTGTACCACCTTATACAGTGTATTGACACCTAACGCATTGCTTGACCAAATGTGCTACATTTTTCCTTCTAAATTTCTGTCTCTTTCTTGAAATCTATTCAACTTGGGGTAGGCAGCGTTCCATATCCTCTAATCATTCCTGTAAGCAAAGACATGCTGTGTGATCCATACATAAAATAAAATAATGGAGGCGGAAGGTGATACCTTTTTTAGGATCACTATAAAAATTAAATCAAACATTGCAAGCTTTCACAATTCAAGATCACTTCTTCAGGCATGGTAGGAAAACTACAAAGAAAAGTCCCAGAAATTAATGGCATGATGTTTCAGCCAGTCTATGTACCTTACCTAGTGGGTAAAGTAAATTTGTTGCCCAATTCCAGAGGGCTCTGGATTTGGATTGCCTGCCCCCACCTCCGGCCACACAAAAAACTATTTAGCTTAAAAGAGGGCCATCTGGGAGTACTCAAGTACTGTACAGTAATACCTCGGATAACGGTTGCATCAGATAACACTAAAATCGCATAACGTTAAGCAATCGGGGGGGGGGGGAAGGAGAATTGCATCGAATAATGTTAAGATCCTATGGGATGCATCGGATAACAACCACTAAAGCCTGTGTGGTTACAATGTATCTCTATGGAGCTTTAACATTATCTGATGCATCCCATAGGATTTTAACATGCATCGGATAACACTAAAAATCGGATAACACCAAGACTTGTGGAACCAAGTTTTAGCATTATCCGAGGTTTTACTGTACCTGGGTTCCTGTTTTGGGGGTTGTAAAAGGATAAAGTCTGCCCTTCTCCCAAATAAAAAAAAATCTAAGATACAGAGCCTGGCCGAAACTTCATGCCATGAATTTCTGAGACTTTTCTTTGTAATTTTCCTGCCCGCCTGAAGAAGTGATCTTGAATCATGAAAGCTCGGAATGTTTGATTTTTTAAGTGATCCTAAAAAAGGTATCATCTTCATCCTGCATGTATTTTATCTTTCCCGTAAACCATTGAAGGTGAAGCCTGAATTTCCTTGGTTGTACAGTACACCAAAATTTTCAGTAACAGTTCTGAGGTGTTTCCCCCAAACTGAGCACCATATAAGTAGACAAGAGCTATTTAGAACAAATGGAGGAAAGTGGCTCAAAGGCAATAATTAGGGATAGTGAAATATAGCACTCCTCACTGTAGCAAGAAAAGACACCTGTATCTTCCACAAGTGCTAACCAAAAATATTATGGCTAATATCGTGTTCCATATTTACACACAGAGACTCCAAATGCAGACGGTGCCAGCTGGTCAAATGCCCTATGGTATGTGATAGACATTTTATGAGATTGTTGCAGCAGTTTCCAGAGCTGGAGCATTGGGCATATACCAGTATCCAACAGAATACTGTCTTGTGTTTAATAACTCCTTCTTGCAGATCTGTTTTCATATTGGGGACATAATGGTATTTTTTACGTATAACATCATCAGCTAATTTGTACTTCTAAATGAGTTTCAAAGAGTCAGCAGAAGAATCTTTGGACAGTGACTGCTCCAGTGTAATAAATAAAGCAAGTGGTTAAGATTCCAAAGAATCGTTGTTTATGGCCATGTTTGTCAAGATGGAATGATTGCAACAGACTGGCAGCCAAAGAGGAAGAAACAAAGAAATAACAGAGCACCATTTCCCTCCCACAAGTTGCAGAGTCCGCACCGGTAATAAGATGAGGCAGTGGTTGTTCTGGAAGTGGTGACACCCAATGGCACAAATATTGCGTGTTGTTAATATATTTTGATTACTCTCTGCAGGGCTTTTCCTAGTATGGATAGGCAGATACAGCTATATAGACTATGAAAGTTGTCTGATACTCGATGACCCCATTGACACCATAAGATAGAGCCTTGACTCTCATCCTGTATGTTTCTGGCTCTTGTAAAGGCCTGGTTGTGTACACCACTCCTTTCAAGTTCTCATCTCTGAGTGAAAAAGGGATTGTCACATCTTCATTGACCATGAGGAAAGTTGTCCTTGGATGCATCACGTCATCTTCGGTATAGGCAACTAGTCGGATTAAATCCTGATTTGCTGCAATCCCAAATGGGAGCGACACAAATTTGTATTCCAAGGCATAGGGGCTCAGTGCACACTCCAGATCATTGGGTGGGCAGCTCTTGAGGCAGAACCTAAAGACAAACATAACGATGAAGACCCAGACCCCAATTGCATTGGAACACTGATAAAATTAAGCAACTCTGACTTTGCAAATATATAGTTTAAGTTTATTGGATTCAGCCATCAGTAATTTCCTCAAGAATGGGACCTATCTGGAACCTTAAGAGCTTTCTAGATGGATTAAGAAGGACACTGAGGAAGATTTTTCATGCAATATAGCACAAAAACACCAGACTTTTTTTTAACTTTCAGATGAAAATTACAAACTAAAGATGTGTGCCTTTCAGAGCAAGACATAACAGGCCCAAAGTAAGTATTATTGTAACATATATGGGTACTGCTAGCCTGTTTCTTCTGAAACCTGAAATAAATGTGTAGAGTGATGTTGTAGAGTTATTATTTCCTTGCTTATTGTTCCATAGCCATTCCTGAGGAATGTCCCCTATTATTAGAAACTAATTAGCAAAAATTTATATGTTGCTTAAATACACAAAGGTAGGGAACAACCATTCGAGACAAAATAAACAAAAGAATCAGTTACTCCTCTATTTTCTCCCCACTGCGAAGATGATAAGGAGCAGGTAAAATAAAGTGGCCTCTGAGCATTTTTTGGAAGTGCCTCAGAGAATGAATTTCCTAAATTGTAGTGCAGCCAATAACACCCTACTAAATACCATTTAAAGGATTTCTTTGTGGTTTTAGCTTTCTTTAGTCATTTTTTATGGTAAGGCAAGTTATAAATGATCTGAATAAATGCATTAACATATAACAGGATGACTGAAAGAATGATTGAAGCCAAGAACAGCATAACTATATGATCCTCACATCCCTACCCATCTGAGAGAATTTCACCCTTTTGAATTGAGACCCAGAATTCAAACTCCTCTCCAACCATGACAATAATATCTGGAACTGTTCTGACCTCAAAGAGGTGTGCCTGGTCTCTAGACCTATTTTCAAACTGGCTTATGATCTACGCCAGCCATGGAGTTCATACAGACCAGTTCCCTCTTACAGTTCTCTTAGGAAAGGGAATTCATTAAAAATAATGACTTGGCATGACTTGCCTCCACCTAATAATACGAGGTCCTTATCTTAATTATCCACCTTAAGTAACCCCAATTATAGGAGATCATTCATGCTTTTGCAATTTAACATGCTCCCATCAGTATTTAGAGAGGGGTTATTTAAGAAAGTAGCCGTTCAGAAGTGTCTATATATCTGTCAGGACAGGAAGGTCGAGAGTTCAGAACATGTTCTTTTAGAATGCCAATTATACAACAAACTTAGAATTGAACTAATTTCTGCCTTCCCACAAGTTGTGCTGAATGCTGACATGTTTAGAATTATGGTCTCAGGTAAAAGCACTGAACTGACTGCCACTATTGCCAAATTTGCTTGGAAGGCAAGTACTGTAAGGTACAGAGTATTAGAGAGAACCATCTACAAAGAGGACAGGTTAATCACTAGCTATAATTAATTTTACCCTCCAATTTTAATGTTATTCTTAAACCAGGGGTGCCCAAACCTTTTGGGCCATGGACCAATCACATGGTCCAGGGGGCTGGTCATTATGGTCTGGGGGGCACATGTGGTCCTGATGACAATTTATCCGGCCCACGAAGCCTTCATCGCTCCCAGAAGCAGGCACATTTTACTTCCCCTTCTGGGAGCAACAAAGGCTTAGATACAGCCCCCAGGCCATAGTTTGGGCACCCCTGTTCTACACCCTACCAATCTATATGACTTGGAATGCATAGTACCCATTCTCTGCATTTATTGATAAGTGTTATTTGGCTATGCTTTGTAAAGAAACTTGTTTATGTTTATGTCTATAGCAATAACTTTAAATTTAAACTTATGTCATTAATCAGAGATGCTATGTGGCCTCATTGCATAGATGTGTGATGTGTTCTGTATTTTCCCAATGATTTTTAGTGCATTCAAATCCAAACTTCTGGCAAAGTTTCCAATGGATAATTTTTGCAACCCTGTTACGATGTTGCAAATAATTAGTCTGTGAAATGTTGCTGCATCTTCTGATAATATGATCTACTGTTTCATCCTTCTCATTACAAAGTTGTCAATTGCTATTGTTGGATATGTGCTGTATTTTTGTCTTCATGCAGTTTTTTGGCAAAACTTGTTCCTGAGCTGCCAAGATAAATCCTTCCATCTCTTTCTTCAAAACTCCTGCTCTTAACCATCCAGATGTCAGCTTTGGGTCAGCCTTGCCTTCTATGTTTTTCAAGTATTGACCATGCATAGGCTTGCTTTTCCAGTTTGCAGCTCGGCTTTCTATTCTTTCCTTCCTATATTCAGCTTTCTTCACTGTTTTCAAAAGTCCTCCATTGTTCACTTCCTGAAGCATAGGCTCTTCACTTAATGTAGTCATTCAAGCTATGCTTTTCCCCCTGTACTGCCTGTTTCATCTGTAGGAGTCCTCTGCCACCCTCAGCTTTTGGTAAGTACAGACAATCAACATCACTTTTTGGGTGTAGGGCATGATGCAATAGCTTCCTTGTTTTTCAGTCAAGGTTGTCTAATTTCATTTGGGTCCAATCAATTATTCCAGCTGAATAGCGTATAACAAGCACTGGCCAGGTATTAATTGCCTTGATGATGTTGCCTCCACTCAGTTTTGACCTCAAGATTTTCCAGACCTGCTTCATGTATTTTGTAGATGTAGTTCTTTTAACTTGGTTGTGTAGCAGGTCAGAAGCTTCCAGAACTGCCAGGTACTTGTATCCCTCTTCTGATGTTATCGCTTTGATACATTCTTCATTTTCTAACTCAAATCCATCACCTTTGACAACTTTGCCTGTCTTAACATTTATTTATTTATTTAGACCTATATTACCGCTCGCTCGCTACAATGACTATGGGCAGCTTACAGTCAACATACAACACAGCTTATTTAAAACATCCTTAGACAGTTAAACTAAAGTCCCCAGATGGTGAGTTATTTAGAGTAGCTATATGAGTCCCACTTGTCAATTCCAAATTGCATTCCTATGTCTTTACTAAATGTATTTGTAGTTTACAGCAGTATATTTAGTTCATTTCTTATCTTTCCAACCAATTTTAGATCATCCATATAGAGCAAATGTGAAACCTTCAGTCCTTTTTTTTAGCCAATTCATATCTACAGTTTGTTCTATTTAGAATAGTTGTCAGTGGTGCCATTGATAAGACAAATAGCAAAGGTGATAGTGAGTTACCTTGAAAAATTCCATGCTTAATTTCAATTTCACCAAATTGCTGCTGCTGATGATGATGATGATGATTGTAGACTGAATTTTGTATATTGTGTTACTGTGTATTTACTGTGTATATTGTTTAATTATCATGTGAGCTGCCTTGAGTCGGGTTCCCTGATTGGGCGGCATACAAGTGTGAAAATTAAATTAAATTAAATCTTTAATTGGGAGGGTGGGCCCTGGCCTTCCACTCAGACCACAAGTCACCACTGACAGTGAAAAAATGAATCCTTTCATAATCTCTTGCATCTGTTGGGCAACACCCAATGGAATAAAAGGAGAAGCAAAGAAGAAGATGGGAAACCTAGGGGAAAATATATTTTTCCCCTGCCACAGCAAGAGTCCTTCCTTCTGAGCAAGATTTCCTTCCCTTTTTTTGTCAGAAATATGGAGCAAAATCTCAGTTTCCTCAGATATTTTGTGATGGGAAGCTGTGTAAGAGCACTATGATTCTTATGCAAAATAGCAGCTTTCCTTCACAGGACTTTGGTGTGTCCTTTTAAACTGTACAGAGTTTGGTAGGTTCCTCTCCAAGATGGATGAAAAAATTGCAGGAGGAAAAGCAATATAGTTGTTTGTTTGTTTGGTTGCTTGTTTGCTTGTTTTGCACGAGAAAGGGCATTCTCTGACGCAGTGGGAAATCTTAGCAAGGAGCTTTGGCATGTGGAGAGAATCTAAATAACACTGAGAACAAGTATTCTTCCTGTTTGGCAATTCATAATGGGAATTCCTTATGGAGAGGAAGAATGCATGATTATATTAAAGTATATAAATGTATTGACCTCCACGTACTCTTGCCCATATTTATAATGTTGTATGGTATTACAGGAGGAAAAAGGAAATCTGAAAATAATAATAATGAAACTACTGGAATTAGACATACCCAGAAAGAGAATCTCGCTGATAATTTGGAGGACAAGGTGTATCAATGCACTGATAGCTTCCTCTCATGTTAAAACACATGCGATTTGTTCCACAATGGATATTTTGCTCAAGGCATTCATCTATATCTGAAAAGGAATAACACACACAGGTATGCAACACACAGGCATAATATTTCATAGACGGTTGTCCATTTCTTCAGATACACACAATGGGGAAGAGAGCAGTAGTCCACAAACCTTTATGCCAAATAAGGTTTGTTAGTGGAACAGTTAGTTCTTAAGAAAGGCAGTGTGCTTTAAGATTACTAGTTGTGATTATTATTGATTTCCCCCCCTTGCTCCATTATTATAGCAATAATATTAGCAACTGAGGGCCTTTGCGCATGAGGCAATTATGATTCTTCTTCATCTTCTGTGTCTAGGCCAGACGTGAAAGTGCCAAAATGAAGTCACCTTTTGGTATGCCTGATTGTGGCTCAAAAATACCACAATCTTCGAGGAGGCTCTTTCTGTGTACCTCGGGCAATTATGATAAAAATAACTTAAGTTATTTTCTGACAGTACAGTCTGAACAACACCGATGCTGACGCCACCAATGCTGACAACGCCGATGCCAATAATAATAATAATAATAATAATAATAATAATAATAATAATAATAATAATAATAATAATAATAATAATAATAATAATAATAATAATAATAATAATAATAATAATAATAATAACTTTTAAAGGAAAATTGAAGCGATAATCTCCATGGCCTAGCAGTGGCTGAGGACCTTGCCCACTCCTCTGGGCCAATGACAACAGTCTGAGAGGAGTTAGTCTGTGTTCTGGTTTGGTTGTATTTTGTGAGGTTATATTTTATAATTTTTATTGTATGGTTGCTGTTTTGACTGTAAACCGCCCTGAGTCGCCTTGGCGAGTGGGTGGCAATATAAATCTGAATAAACAAATAAACAAATAAACAATAACAATAACAATAAAGTTATTTTTAGGCAAAAGACAATGGGAAAGATAGCTGGTGATTTTCTGGGTGATTTTCAGTATATGGCAAAGCATTGATGAAGCCACCACTAAAGAGGCTGGTGAAATCAAGAATGCTGAATGGGGATGAAGGATCCAATTCCTGGCCTCAGGATAATGCTTTGGAGAAGGGAAACTCTAAGAACTGTAACTCAGAAAAGTAAGTTTTCCAAGCTCTGACTTTTTATTAATTATAAGTGTATACCCACTCACCTGTCCCACATTGGTCCCAATTTTATGGCAGGTTCTAATAGGAACCTTTAGGTCCTTTCCTTTGCTTTTTAGTGTAATCTAAGGTCACAGCAAGCATGCAATCTACCCAGTACTGCTGTGACTTAGGACACCTTCTGGTCCATCTCCGACTTTCCCTGATGCCACTGTCCCTCCTTAGACACACCCATGCAAGTGTTCTCTCTGTTCCCTTAACAATCACCCTTAATTTTTTGTTGTTCAGTTGTACAGTCGATTCCAACCCTTTGCAACCCTATGGACTATTGCCCTCCAGGTATCTCTGTCCTTCACCATCTTCCTCTGCCTGCCCAGCTCTGTGCACATTGCATCTACAATACCATTTAGCCATCTCATTTTTGGCCGCCCCCTTCTTCTTTTGCCCTCCACCTTTCCCAGCATCTTGTCCAAAGTACTTTAGCTTCATCATTATTATTTGACCTTCTAAGGAGCAGTTAGGGTTGATTTCTTCTAAAATTGACCTATTTGTTCTCCTCGTTGTCCAGGGGACTCTCAAAACTCTCCTCCAACACCACATATCAAAGGCATCTATTCTTCTGCGCTCAGCTTTCCTAGTGGTCCAGTGCTCACAACCATACATTACCACTGGGAATACAATTGCTTTGACTACGCATACATAATAAAATTGCTGGATCACTAAAGACCCAGTGAGTGGACCAATTCTTCCCCCTAGTAACATGACCTAGATCCTGATCAGCAGGAATGCTGACTTGGGCTTTTGGTAATTGAAGTCCAAGAACAGCTGTAGTGCCAAGGTTCACCATCACTGACCTAAATCATAAAGAGGGACTGGGCCTGTTCTCCCCTAAAGATAACCTAATATAAACCTGACAAGAACAAAGCTTATACTGTAATTTAAATTAATAAATATTCAGGCTACATTTGTTTTGAGACTCTTGAAACTTTTTCCATAACCTTAAGTTTGCAAGAGCTAAGCAGGGCTGTTGAGTCCAGGACGTTTTAGAGGTCACTCATTCATAAGGTTGTCATAAGTTGAAGGTGACTTGAGAACATGTCAAGTTGTAGCTCACTTAAAGGCTACCTATCAATGCATTTATGAGCTAGATAGTGAGAATGATACGCTCTTTTTACTCCCCTCCTTTACCAACATATTCCTTACCTTGGCATGTTTTGCCATTGGGCATTACCCGGTAACCAGATGGACAGAAACACTGGTAACTTCCTAAGGTGTTCCTACATTCATGTTGACAAACATCCCGGTTCTCACATTCATCGATATCTGTGAAAAGCAGAAGTGCCAACATTTAAAATAAAGGCCAAAAGAAAGATGAACACTAAATATAATCACTTTTTAGAGAAGATTTCTCAAAATTTCTGAGATCAAGTAGTATATGTGACTGTTAGAAGGTCCCTCAATTATTGGATAAGGAATCCTCTGTCAAGCCTTTCAAAAACAGGAAGAAGAAAGAATGTGAGGTCGATACGTTTCAGTTGCAGGAACCATTAGTGGCCAGCAGCTTGCAGTGACTAAGTTCTAGTCAAAACAGAACCAAAGGCTGGCACAGAAAGGCCTGAATTGCCAGATCCAAAAGTCAACTTGTCTTCTGGGAGCTGCTACCCCATAATATATGGCTCCCTAGTGGCAAATCCCTCATTGGACACAGATGCCTTCCTCACACCCTCAATGAGCTCAATGTCTTCCACCCAGAAAATTAAACAACATTTATTACTAGTTTTGGCCAACTTTTGGACGTCGATAGGTAATGCAGTAAAGCAGCAAAAGTCAGCCCGTAAGGTCAAAATGGTTGAATTTAGACACTAGGAAAAGATTTAAAAATAAGCATACAGTTTTGGTCCAAATATGATATTATATATACTATACATGCATCTCATCCATTTCTGTGCTGTCTGCACCTAAAAGTTAGAAAGATTCTTTTTTAACACATCCCTAAACTACGAGATAAATACTACTCGCAATTGCTCATTTTCATTCTACTTCTTTCCCTTCTTTCATAAGGATGGGTTCTATAACTGCTTTCCATTACTAATCTGCTCTCTTCAGTCTCTGCTAAAAAAAATTGGTAGTTTATCAAAACAATAACAACAAAAGTGCTATTCACACTGATTTGACTCTCAGGTCTGCTGTGGATGGCCTATTTACCAAGGTCCAAATCCTGCTCTTAAGGTGTGCTTTAAGAACATGTGTCGTCATTTTTTCTTCAAACCTAGACATATAAATTTAATCAGCTGTAATCAGGTAATATGTGACCTCAGCTGGCCTATGAATAGCAGAACCTTTTTGAGGTCAGTAAACCATGAGATCATCATAACCCAGGGGCTGCAGTGGCTCAGTGGTTAAGAAGCTTGCCTTGTTAGCTGGAAGGCTGGCAAATCAGCAGTTCGAGACCCGGATACTACATGACGGATTGAGTGTCCATCTTTGTCCAAGCTCTTAGGGACATGAAAGGAGCCTCATTTGGATGTTTCCTGAGTGGAGTTTCTTCCACAAAAATCCTTTCAACCCAGAATAATTTCTGACACAGAAATTATAATCATAACTCAGAAAGTCCTTGCAGCACAACAGTGCAGCTCTGTATAGATATGAACCAGAAATGATTTAAAAATGTAAGTGTGGCTGCACTGTTAAAGGGAAACACAGTACAGTCTGAAGTGTCGTGAGTGGAGGAAATGGAATGACTACCCCTTAAATGACAACCTTTGGAACCAACCAGGCAACTGGTTGAACAAAAAGCAATCTAGCAAAATGTTGTATGGGTTTAGTGCTTTATCCATTCTAGCCTCTCACCATTATCTCTGATCCCTGCATTGGGTGAAGCTGAGTGGCCGAGAATGAGCAGCAGATGAAATTAAGTTCTTAAGCATTTGTTAAATAGACACTCCCTCACTGTTTTTCTAAAACACTACTGCCACATAAAGCCTCCCTCTATTTGTACATTTGCATCAGAGAAACATTAAGTGTTCTGTAGTCAATATATGTATTACAGAGAACTGTCACAAAACAAGTTATCATCAATGGAAAATGGGACTTGGAGTAATTCAAGACTGGTTCCCACATAAATGGATTTTATTGAATTGATCACTGCTGACTATGTGAACAGACTGTATTTGAAAGCATTGCGTTTTGGGCTGAGTTGTGATGGCCCATTCACAAATGAACGTCAGCACTCAGTGTTGTGCACACAAAAGAAAGGAACTAAGCAGGTGAGTTATTAAAGACTAAGCAGGTGAGATATTGGTGGTGCCAAATTGTTTGCTTCATGTTTTTGCCCATTTTAGTGGAGAAAACTGAGTTCAAATACAGGGTACCTACTTCATTATGTGTTCATATTTAACTAGTGATCCCTATTTTGAATATACAAAATGTCAAGAGTAATTTGTCATCAACAAAATTATGGAGGCTGCAATCCATAGTAAAATTAGTTTTCAACCAAAAAGGAACTGAGGAAAACTAAACTACAGTGGAACCTAGGTTAACATAATTAATGTGTTCTCCGAGAAGTTTTTTTTTAAATGAAAATTACTTTAACCAAATTTCCCATAGGAATGTATTTAATGCAATTTCCCATAGGAATGCACTGAGAACCAAAACACTTTAACCAAAATGTGGTTTCCCATAGGAATGCATTGAAAACAAATTAATCCATTCTGGAAAAAAATCCATAAACTGAAGCACTATTTTCTATGGATTTCCTTTTGTTATGCGATTTTTATGTTAACCAAGCTGTTTGTTAACCGAGGTTCCACTGTACTTAAGAAAGTATCTAAAAACAAGTAGTAACATGGCTACCACTTCAAAAATGTATTTGTATATAGCAGTGATGGCCAATCTTGGCACTCCAGGTGTTCTTGGACTTCAATTCCCAGAAGCCCAGCGCTGATCAGGGCTTCTGGGGATTGAAGTTCAAGAACATCTGGAGTGCCAAGATTGGCCATCATTGGTATATAGAATAGTTGAATAATGTGGGATCTGCCCCCCTCCCTGGAAAAAAGTGCAAGTTATATATGTTAAGATTTGTTTGAGAACTTAAAAGATTACTATCCCTGTTTTAGGAATTATGTTTAATTTTATTAAGTGCTGCAAGGCACTTATCTCTTATTACCAATAAAGCTATCAAGTTTTGTTAGCATGAAAATGACAATTAAATTGGTCTGTACATTAGTCATATGCAATAGGTCAGGGGTTCCCAACCTTTTCAAGCCAGGGGCCAGGTCACACTCTCTCAGTCAGCTTCAAGGGCCGGAAGGCTATTTTGCCCAGCCTGCATGATGGAGGCAGCCATTTTGTCTCAACAGCTTTAAAGGGGTGGTAATTTTGTTTCTCAAATCCCCTTGGAGGGGTGGAGCCCCCCTGAAATGACACCATGGGCCAGACCAGGCCCATGGGCCTTAGGTTTGGAACCCCTGCAATGGGTTAACTACAATTACATAGTTGTTATATTTATTCTATATCAATTATATAGTTAGTTATGTGCCATCACATCAGAATTAACTTGTAGCAATCCTAACAGAACTTTTAAGGTAAGTAAGATACAATAGAACCTCATACCACAATTGCCCCGTACAGCAATGAAACCACATAACAATTAGGTTTTGGGGGGAAATGTCATCCCACATAACAATTTCCCCTATGGAAAAAAAATTGTACAACAATTTTTCAATGGGAAAAACTGCTTAGCAAAAAAATAATAATGGTTGTACAATGCATCCCATAGGGAAAATTGCTAAACAATACATGCACTGTATAACAATTTTTCATACAACAAACCCCGTGGAATGGATTAAAATCATTGCATGAGGTACCACTGTATTTAAGGAGTGGCTTTACCAGTTCTAGTCTCCCAGTGAGTTTCCATGGCTGAATAGGAATTCAAACCCTGGTCTCCAAAGTCCTAGTTTGTAACCCCCTTATTCCAAGCTGTGAACCACAATAATGATATTGTCGGCTACCATGTACTTTATACCGTATTATAAACTATATTTGTCCATATTCTCCATGAGTATACCTACTTATATGTCCAATCTAGAACTAATGGAAGAGACAAGCAACCAGATTTTTATGGAAACCTTGAATTTGTCATAGTATTTATAACTTATGTAATATCCAGATACAGTAAAACACCGGATAACGCTAAAACTTGGTTCCACAAGTCTTGATGTTATCCGATCCATCTTAAAATCCTATGGGATGGATTGGATAATGTTAAAGCTCCATAGAGATAAATTGTAACCACACAGGCTTTAGTGGTTGTTATCCAATCCATCCCATAGGACCTTAACGTTATTCGACCCAATTCTCCTCCCCAGATTACTTAATGTTATGCGATTTTAGCGTTATCCGATCCAATCGTATCTGGTGTTTTACGGTAACTGGTTATTTTGCAGCTTGAAAATGTAATTTAAGTTTGTAAAATCTTACAGTAAGTATCCCGAATAATCACCCATATCGTGTGTAAAAGCAAACTAAATTGAATGAACAGGAAAAAAAACTTGATATATTTATACACACTTACATACATATGTGACATTTACCTATACACTTGTTATTCCTTGCCTCAAAGCCTTCAGGGCAAGACTCTCTAACACTTCTTTTAGTCCTGGAGATGGGCACTCTGCTGTTCCTATACTCTGAGTAGGAGCTGTAGCGATTGGAGGAGTGCCTGATATACTGCTGAGGTTGATAGCTCTCTCTCACAGGAGAGGATTGAACATAGCTATAGCTATTGTAATAGGTCCCATAACTGGGGAACCTTTCCAATCCAGCGCAAGATTTGCCATCGCCTAATAAATGTTGCCCAGGTGGACATATACACTTGAAGCTGCCGGGGCTGTTGGTGCACTGATACGCACAAGGTTTAGGCACTTGTTCGCATTCATTAATGTCTGCTCGTGTGACATGATTCCAAAGCAACAGAACATGTGACAAAGGGAAGGAGGAGGGTGGGGAACACAAACATAAAAAAAAGCACATCAGTCTATGGAACACGTTAATGTAACATGTTTTTAGTTTTGCTGAACTATACAAAGTGTATGTACACAATTATTTAACTTGGTTCACCAAACACATAAAGAAATCTGCCCTGGACTAGAATAACAAGGATAAGTGGCAAGGGTTTCTGTTAAATTTGTGTTTTCAAAAAGACAATATTCCCTAATTTCCCCAAGTTGCAGCTTTTTTCTCAATTTCATAACAGCTGTAAACAACTATGTTCAAATGCTATTTTAATCTAAGATTTAAGTGCAATCCTCTCCACATTTACCTGGATGCAACCCCAATGAGCTCAAACACAGTTATGTCTCAGTAAACATACTGAGGAACACACTGTACATTTATTAAAACCTCCCCCTCCAAAAGATTACAGGCTTTCCTAAGCAAATGAAAAGGCAACAAAAATCAGTTTTATACATGGAATGCTTAAGTTTGAAACAGCATTCCTTACCTTTCTATAAACTAAGGCAGAGGTTTCAAACCTAAGGCCCAAGGGTTGGATCCGGCTCACAGCACCATTTCATGTGCCCCCACCCCTCCAATGGCATTTGAGAAACAAAATGCCTGTCTCTTTGAAGCTGTTGGGACAAAATGGCCACCCCATCATGCAGACAAGGCAAAATGGCCATCTGGCCCTCAAAGGTGACTGAGAGAGCGTGACCTGGCCCTCTGCTTGAAAAGGTTGGGAACCCCTGATCTAAGGTCAGCCACACTAATATTTCTTAGTATCCTTTGTTTATATTATAACAACCCATTTTTGACCATATACATGAAGCCTACAGGACAGTGTTTAAAACAGCATTAACTTTAGTGGGAGTTTTTTCCACTCTGCAGTGAAGAGATCTGGTCCTGTTCCCAAAACAGTGAGGGACAACATTACACAACTAATTAAAATGTCTTTCTCCTCTATCCACACCTTAGTCCTTCTCATCCAAATTAAGACTTCTGCATTGGATCTGTGTGTGTGTGTGTGTGTGTGTGTGTGTGTGTGTGTGTGTGTGTGTGTGTGTGTGTGTGTGTGTGTGTGTGTGTGTGTGTGTG